>JALMGF010000007.1:38290232-39595232 GCA_023333645.1 Sceloporus occidentalis | reverse complement strand
CAGATCCACTTGGACTAAAGATGTACAAACTACAGCCTAAATTGCATCCTATATGGATTACTGTTAACACTTTCTATGTGGGGTTGTGTTCAGAAACATCAGCAGGTTCAGAGAGATGCAACAGATTATTAACTACTGCAAAAGCTCTACTATTTGCTGGTCTGTTTCTGGGCACAGTTCTAAGTGCTAGTGACCTACAAAGCCCTATATGGTTCAGGTCCAGGTTATCTGAAGGACTGCATCTCTTTATATGAGCCTGCCCATGTCTTGATATCTTCCAGGTAGACCCATTTCTCTCTCTCCCACCAGCCTCATAGGCAGATCTAGTGGGGAAATAGAAGTGGGCCTTCTCAAGCTGCATCCACATTGCAGAGATAATCTGGTTTGACCCCACCTTAATTGCTGTGGCTCTGTGCTATGGAATTCTGGGAAGTGTGGTTTGTTGAGGCACCAGAATTCCATAGCATGGTGCCATGGCAGTTAAAGCAGGTCAAACCAGATTATTTCTGCTGTAGAGATGAGATGCAGCCTTAGTGGCTGTTCCCAGGCTCTGAAATTCCCTTGCTAGACAGGTTAGACTGGTGCCCCCTTGCTACCCTTTCATAGGCAAGTGAAGACCTTTTAGTTTCAGCAAGCCTTTGGTGGATGATTGCTAAGGGAAAGGGCCTTTCACATGCTCTGTTTTTGAGATTTGCTGTTCTCCTTTTTAATGGCTGTATTTTCAACTGTTTTTAATTTTTTATAGTTAATTCTATTTTTAGCTCTTCTATGATGTAATTTTTATTTGTCTGTTTTAAATGCCCCCCATCACCACTACAGTACATACTAGAGGGTACTGTTATTTGCACCTGCACTTTTACCTCTTCTCATAATTTCTGTACTACATTGAGAGGGTAACTCCCTCATTCACTGTCAGATTTTCAAGAATTCCTATAATTCGGGCAGCGAGAATTAGCGTTTTGCATATAAACAACAGGTGCATTTCTATTTTCTGCAGCTGCCAGAGGAAGAGGAATGCAGAGCTTAGAAAAGCTGGAAAAGGTACTGGCTGCACTGATTTGGGAAACTGAAATCCAAAGGGAAACTTTTCCAAGTTCTACATAAAATTGCTTGGTTCTTTGAGCAAGATAGTCATTCCCTTCAAGAGATCTAAAGTATATCCTTTGGAATGAATTTCGAGGGAGAGTAAAGGGGGAGAATGCGGTTCATTTGTGCAGGATACAATTTAATACACGCGTGGGCAACTGTAGAAGGGCCTACAGATCCTATTTGATTTTGGATCCTAAGCAAGCTATCACTTGATAGCACAGAGACTATCATGTGATACAGGCTATATTTCAGAGGAAGGCAATGGCAAATCACCTCCGAATGTTCCTTGCCTAAGATAACCCTATGAAAACCATGGAGTCATCAGGTGACTTTAGGGTGCACATACTCACAGGCAACTGCAGAGGGGTCAGAGGCCATCCACTGGGCTCAGCAGTTTTGGTGCACTGGATGCACCAAACCATTTTGGCTTCTTTTTGACAATCTTTTTTCCAGGGGTTTGATCAGGGAAAAGATAGAGGAAGTAAATTGCTGCATTTACAGGTGGTTTGAGGTCAATTTGGCTGGTTTTCAGGTGGAAAATTTCTGAAAATCTGGATAATTTTCTTGCTCATGCTTATCCAGTCAAAACAAAGATCTTTCTCTGTTATTCCACCTCCTGTACACATGGGGTAGAGTTGCCATAATTCTCTTTCACAAAACCGAAACAAATGTGTGTAGGACTGGATTGGGCATATTATCGACAACCCACCCTAAAAAAAACCCAAAACACACAGACCACAATTTCACATTTAACATTGATTTATTGCATATTCCAGTTGTTCTTATTGTTTGTTTATATATTGCCATCAATTTACATAGCTCAATGCTATGGAATACTGGGATTTGTAGTTTGTTGTCTCACCAGAGCTCCCTGACAGTGCTACATCAGTCTACAAATCCCTGGTTTTTAATAGCATCGAGCCATGGCAGTTAAAGTGGTGTCAAACTATTATTTCTGTAATGCAAATTAAACCAATGTCTCTAAATTCTAGCTACTTGGAAGACAATTTAGGCCCAAAACACACTGCAGAAATAATCCAGTATGAGACTGCTTTAACTGCCATGGCTGGGTACTAAGGAATCCTGGGAATTGTATTTTATCATGGCACCACTGCTCTCTGATAAAGAAGGATAAATGTCTCACAAAACTACAGTTCCTAGAATTCCCTAGCATTGAGCCAGGGGAGTTAAAGTGGTCTCAAACTGGATTATTTCTGCAGTGTGTTTTGGATCTTAGCAAAAGTTGGTTTTCGATCTTTTTTCCCCCACTCCTATTAGGGGGGGGAGAGAAGCTCCCAAACAGCTATGAAAGTAAGAGGGGCTCCTTTCTACTCTAGAAAGCATAATCCAGGGATAGCTGTATTGACTATGCAGCAAAGTACAATAACATGCAATATCCACAAAATAGTGATAACCTTTTTTGTCCAACCAACATACACAAAATAGATGATGCAAGCTTTCAAAGCTCAACTGGCTTCTTCAACAAGCAAAGGTGTTAAAATCAAACTGGAGAAGGTTATCACCGTTTTGTGGATTTGGGGTGTTATTGTATTTTGCTTTATGGCCTAACACAGCTGCTGTTGGATAGGCTTTCTAGATTTGAGGATACTGCATTTTGGTCACAACAGGGGAATCCTAGACAAAAGAGAACAAAAAACTGGGACTTAACCCTTTGAGGTTTTTACCTCCAACAAAGGTTAAAAAAATTAAAAAAAAATTGGGACTGCATTTGATGTGTTTTAAGCAGCATCTAAAAGTTTTTCAGATGCCACAACACCAAGATTTGTTGAGAAATTCCATATTCTCTGCCAAAGGAGGGGGCAGATAGCTTCACACAGGACAAAGAAAAAGAAAGGCGGTTTCTCACTGTTTTGCTAATGGACTTATTTGCAAATTTTGTTTCTTTGACTTCACTAGTATTTGTCTTCCAGAGCCCATATGCCCCCCGCTTTTCACTCACTCATACATACACACACATATACACTCCTATGGGGGTAGCTGGAGGGAAGGACAGCTCCAATCCCATTAGCAAGCAAAAAGTTCCACCATGCATGCAGCATCACCCCACAGATACCAGGACACAACAGAACATACCCAGCTATTCCAAGCCTCTGCTTGCCTCCCTTCCCTTCCCTCTCTGGTTTCTGGGCAGCATGTTGGTGGGTTTTCTCCTGAGGTTTCAGTCCTACCTTCAGGAATCCAGGACCTGCTGCTTAAACCAGCTGGGACATTTTTCAGAAGCTTCAAACAGAGATTTTCATTTTTTTTTTCTGCAGCAATGGTAACCCTAACTTGCAGCCTTTGATAGCTGGCCATCTGGATCACATCAGACAGAAGCATTTGCTATGAATTTATTCTTGGTCAGATCTACTGAATGTCCTCTTACCTTGATTACAAGTGAGCACATTACATCTGCTCAGGTTGTATTGTTTTCAGCCTTGGACTATGACTCTGAAAACAAGCTTTCCAATCCCTGCTCAGCCAAGGAAATCCACTGGGTGACGCTGGGCAAGTCACACACTCTCAGCCTCAGAGGGTGATAATGGCCAACCCCCTCTGAACAATCTTGCCAAGAAAACCCTGTGCTAGCCTTAGGGTTACCATAAGTTGGAAATGAGATTTAGGCACACAACAACAACAATGGTTTGCTGATGTGATCCTATCATTTGAAAGACAAATTTTCTCCTGTGGAGAGAGGGGGAATGTTTAGTTATATAAATGCCATTTTGCTGATGCACTAATTCGCTATAGCACTATAACTTGAAAAATACAATAAAATAAAGAGGAAAAGAGGAGAAAAGAAAGACAAATATTTTTTCCAAAGAATTTTTAAAAAATCACTCAAAGGCAAGAAGGAAATGGTGCCCAGAATTGGCAGAAAATTGCCAGGACAACAGAGACATTATATATATATATATGAGAGAGAAAGAGAGAGAGAGAGAGAGAGAGAGAGTACTGCAACAAATACTACAACCTCTTGAAATTCTCTATGATAATATGAATGGATACAGCACAGTATGAATCCATATATTTTGAGTCAGTCCTCCCATTTAACCAATGGTCACATGTGGATCTCTCTTCATTGACCTCAGCACCAAATGACAATCCTGAACAATTAAGTGTTCAGTACTACTAGTGCAAGCCTGAAACTTTCTTCTGAGGTGCACCATGTATATGACATAGCAGCTGCTGGCCTTGATGTCAGTGAATCCAGACTGGGTTTCAGTGAGAACTTTAAAGGAGCTGTCTAAAGTATTTATGGGCCTGTACAGACAGACCAAAATTAAGCTGCTTTGGCTCACTTTGGAGGTATTAAGAACTTTATCGCACCCATATTTTTTACCGTTATGGGAACTGGAGGAGGACATCCGTGTGCGCACACGACCGCCCCATAACGGATTTTACCAAAAGGTCCTCCAACAGGTCCCGTTCCATCGTTCAGTGCTGACGGGCACCATTTTTGCCTGTTCTGTCTGGCAAAAATAGCCCCGTCAGCACTGAACAGTGATGGCTTGCTGCTGGGTGACGGAATGGGGCCTGTTGGAGGACATTTTGGTGTGTGGTAAAATCCGTTATGGGGCAGTCACGCATGCACATGAGTGTCGTCATCCAGTTCCCATAAGGGTAAAAATATGGGTGCGATAAAGTTCTAAATGACACACACATCTTAAGAGGCCAAAAGCTATACCAAAGCTGCGCTCCAGTCCTTAGGAATGTTGGTTGGCTTTGGCACAGCTTTCAGCCTCTTAGGAGGCCTCCAAAGTGACCTGAAGCAGCTTTATTTTGGCCTGTCTGTTCAGGCCCTATGTGGAGGTAGAGTTTGGAGTCTTTGGCTCCAGTAAGGACTGGACTATACCCCAAACTCGGCTCACTGCTCCACTAACACTGAAACCACTCCACCTCCATTGAAAACATTGTGATGCTTACTATGATGTATTTAACAAATACATTGGTCCTATTATGCTATTAGTTTAATGCTATTAGCTCCCCACCCCATAAAAATGAGATATTCCTATGAATACTAAGGCAAAGCACTAGTTTCTATGCCCATCCCTTCCTCCAGTCCTCTGAAATGTCTGTCCCTTTCTCTCTGAATCTCTGTGCTTACATTACTGATTAAAAATAGGTTTTTTATATTGCTTTTGGCAGCACAGAGCCTATTCTGCTTTACAGTTGCCAGCAGGATTCCATTCTCCCCTGCTCATCTCAGCCGTAATGTTTTCAGATACATTTTGACTGAGGAATATCTCCCGTTGCATAATATGTATTATGCAAAGAAAGGGGGGGGGAGAGAAAGAGGAGTAATTTTTGTGTGTGTTGTACTTTCCTTTTTTGCTCCCAGTACTCTTCCCTAGACTGTACAGAAATGTGCCACAACCATTCCAACAGAGGAATATTTGGTATCCATTATTGTCCCATTTACATTGACCACAAGCTGTGACTAGCTTCTCTTACACAAAAGCACTGGCAGTTCATTCTGCTGTGATGCAGGAAGATAGGCAGTGCCCACCAGCCACATAGTGCTAACTCTTTCATGAGTAGAGAAGCCTCCTTCAACCTAGTAACCTTCCCATGCTTCAAATTAATGCTCTCATCATCCCCAGGGGTGTATAGCCCAGGGGTAGGAAACATGTGGCACTTCACATGTTGCAGGACTATAGAACTATAGTCCTAACCAGCATAACCAATGGTGAGCAGTGGTGAGAGAAATGCCGTCAAATAATCATTGAGAGGGTTACAAGTTGCTTGCTTCTTTTATATTTGAACAGATTCAGAGGGCAGTGGGGGAGACTATTGTAGAGGATCAGGGATACAGGTGAATCATTTGTTGAGACCCTGGAGGAGGTGAAGGGATAGTAATAGACTCTTTTTGATTTGATGGTTCAAAATTACAGTTAGTTTCCACCCAAGGCAGCTGGTGACTCCTTTGTCAGTGAGGCAGTGAATCCGCCAAATAGGTTCAGCACCTTGGGCAGTTCATTTACACTAAATATTAAAGAGCTGCCCAAAATGCTGAACTAGTTAGTGGGATAACTTCTTTCAAATTCAGATTGAAACTGAACTTGGCTGCATCCTATGAAACCCTGGAAATTTTGTGACACTTTAAAGCTCTCTGCTTTAATTCTAAATGTGCCTCCCTAAACCACATATCCTAGGATTCCATAGGATGGAACCTTGGCAGTTCAAGTGAAATCTTAGTACTGTATTTCTATTGTTTGAAAGAGTCCCAGAATGGTTTCACATATTCACTGACATGGAAGTCTCCACAGTTCATCCCCACAGCAGATTTGGCTCACCTTTTCACTTTCCAGACTTCCCATCTGGTAGCAACCGCAGTGTTTCATACAACACTGGAATGCCAGGAAAGTTTTATGAGTTAAAGATAGAGCCCCCTCTTGAGGATTATTTCCTGAAGAACTCCAGCAGCGCTCAGCTCTCACTCTCAGTCTCTGAAACTCTACATGATATAGAGAGGAGAGAAATAGAGAAATAGGGATCACAGCATAATCTGCTTACTTTTTGATCTAACCATATTTTCCTTCTCTTTTATTTAACCCCATGAGATCAATTCATAGCTTCTAATGCACAAATCTTTTGCTTTCAATTTATCAGCTTGCCTGATATAGTTATACCCATAAAAAGTACCAGAAACTCTGGGGCTCAACAGACTGTCTCTAATTCCTCAACAGATCAGAGCTGTGGCAACAACATGCCATGGCCCTAATCTGGCCTTTCCACATTGCAAAAAGAAGCCACAAAAAAGCAACTCCTTCTTGTGCTGCGGAAAGGGCACCTTAGCCACCATCACAGTGGCTTTTCAGTGCTCCTTTGGTGCAGCACATTTAAACACTGCACCAATGAAGCACCATGATGCCCCCCACTGTGCAATTGGGCGTGCAGCATGATGCCGGTGTGGGGGTGGCATGGGGGTGGCTAGTGTGTGTACGCCACACCTCCATGGCACCCCCATGCTGGCATATAGCACCAGTCTGCACAGGCTCTAACTCTACCTCCCTACCTCCCTCTCAGAATAGTTGTTGTTAAAAGAAGAGGTATCTCTACAGTATTATCTGCAGCTTGCTGTCAGATAAAGCAAGCCATACTAATACACTGAAAATATTGTAGAATTTAATTTATGAATAGCTTTTCCCGGCATCTGGGACAAATCAGGTTCATTTAGTAACTCATTTAGGATGCAAGAGCCTTGGCCTTATAACCTTCTCATGTTTGTTCTTCTGATGGACCTGTGAGGAAATCAGAAGTGCCCAGTTTTAAATTAGTGAGAATTCCTCTTTGCATTTGGCTCAGCTTGGTTTAGACCCATGGTGGCGAACCTATGGCACATGTGCCAGAGATGGGCAGGGAAGAGGAGGAACAGGCGTGTGCCTGTTCCTCCTACTTCCTGGCCATCCTGGGCCTTCAGCTGCCTCCAGAGGGCAGGGAGAAGAAGTTCTACCCTCAGAGGGCAGAAGTGCCATCTGTGGAGGGCAGAAATCCCGCCACCTGTCCGGACCCTAAATTCTGCCCCTAGCACTGGGTAACACCTGGTGCTGGAAGGCCTTTTAGTTTGGGCACTCAGTCCCTAAAAGGTTTGCCATCACTGGTTTAGACTATTAGTAGGAACCAGGTCTTGCTGGATTGCAACAACCAGCATGCTTCACTATACTGGTTAAGGTTGCTCACAGTGAGAGTCCAAAAACAGCTGAAGGGCTTCACAAGTTTACTCAAGTCAGTTAGAATGAACCAATGGTTAAAACCTTCATTTGTTAGCAAACCAGGGCTTCAACTAAATATTGTTCCCTGAGTTCAGTCATAAGAAAGAACACTAGTTAGTTTATACCTGAAGGAAGATGCCCTTGTTCTCTTTCTCATGGCTTTATTGTAGCTTCTAATGTGTTTCTTTGGTTTGTTAGTTTCTGCAGAAATTGTGTAGCTTTGGAATTTCTTAGTACTCAAAGAAGGGGGGAACACAACAGCAATGTATGTAAACAATATTTTTCAAATCCTCTACTTCTTTAAGTAACTTCTTTCTTAATTACATTTTCATTCCAAAGAGTAGCCAGATGAAGCCATCCTAACCATATTCTATAAGTTAACCAGTTATGTTAGAAAACTGTTTTCATAAATTCCACTACAGTTTCAGATTTCAGCATCCTTTGCTACCTAAGGTCAGTTCAGATGGAAACTGGAAACAACACCTAATGTTTTTATTATGTATACATAAGTGTGTCCTGATTGCTTTAAAATGTAAGTGGTCTCAATTTGTTACACTGCAAATGGAACATTGATTTCCCATTACAGGAAGTTCTGCAGAAAGCTGTAATCATACATTCATGGATTCAACAGGGAAGTGATTGAGTGACTAAGCTAGTGTATTATTAAAATGTGAAGTGATGTGTCTTGCATATTATCCATTGTTTCCATGTGGCACTGATGAATAAACTACAGGACGGTGTCACAAACACCCACAAATACTGTCTGTCTGTCTGTCTGTCTGTCTGTCTGTCTCTCTCTCTCTCTCTATATATATATATATATATATATATCCATGTACCATTATTGCATTACAAAACTGATGGCAGCAATGTATGGTTTAACATATTAACAAAATGCCACAGAACATATATTTATTTAGTTATTCATGCATTCATTCTTAAAATATATACCTTGCATTATGGCTCACAGAGCTTTGGAGACAAATGATAATGATGCCTGCATCTGAGAAAGAAGACCAAGGGTACAAAACCTTATCCTAGAACTTCTTTCACTCAATTAGTCCCAAAGGTACTGCAAGATCCCTTTGTGTACTGATGGCCCCCCAAGCTTTTTTGTGCTACCACTCCCTTTATTGTTCAGCAACAGCCCTAGCGCTTCCCAGTGCATTTTTTTAATAGTAGGTTCACTATTCTACTACAAATGCAAGCAACCAATCTTGGATGCTTCTCCCTTTGTACTCAGTCATCTTGGGAGTAGCATCCATGCAGCTAATTGACTATTAACCAAGAAGTTTCTTGCTTTTGCCAGCCTTGCAGCAAAAGGTGAGAGGCTTCTTGGTCACTGCTTGACTGGCTGCTTGCTCGCTGCTCCCTTTGCAACAGGTCACCCTAGAAACAGCAACTGAGTAGCTGGCTGAGCAGTGACCAAGAAGTCTCTCACCCATGCCAACCTTGTGACAAAGACCAGTGCAGACAAGAGGGCTCTCAGTCACTGCTCAGCCAGCTGTTCTGTTGCTGCTCCCAAGATTACCAGGTGCAAAGGGAGAAGCTTCTCCCCAGTGAGGAGGGATTCTCAATCCTTCGTTGAGGCAGAGAAAGGTGCAGCTGATGTGTGTGTAGGGGGCTTCCACAAACCACATGCTCTGGACTGGAGACTGGTGTAGAGGCAGTAGCGGCAGCAGCAGTAGCAGCAGCAATAGTAGTAGCAGCGGCAGCAAGGGTGGCATAATCCCCCTGGAAAAGGAGGACACTTGGGGAGGAGGAGAAAGGTGAGAGGCAGAAGGATTTGAATCCCCACTGAGCCATGCAAACCACTGGGTGTCCTTGGGCAAGTCTCACTCTCTCAGCCTCAGAAGACAGCAAATGGCTAAACTACTCTGAGGAAACTGGCCAAGAAAACTCCCTCGGCTTCCCGCCCTATCCTGGAGCCCCCAGACTGCCTGTTTCCTGGGAGGCTTGGGAGTTTAGGAGCCCCAGGAAGTAGCCCAGGTTGGCACCGATGATGTGTACATACGCGTCATATGATTGACACATATAGTGTGTGTGTGTGTGTGTGTGTGTGTGTGTGTGTGTGTGTGACCGGCTAGTGTGAACAACAAGAATGTCAAAAAAGACACAAATGCAGGGAATTCTAGAAATAATTTGCTTCCATAGTGAGAACTATAAACCAGCCTCAATCGAATCCATGACTGGTTGTCAATACTATTCACAAACTAGTTTAAATGTAAGTGGCCCCATACAGACAGGCGAAAATAACACTGCTTCGGGTCATTTTGGAGGTATGCTGTTTAAATGATGCATGTGTCCTAAGAGGCTGGAAGCTGCGCTAAAGCTACGCTCCACTCCAAAGGATTGAAGTGCAGCTTTGGCGCAGCTTCCGGACTCTTAGGATGCATGCATCATTTAAACAGCATTCCTCCAAAGTGACCCAAAGCAGCTTTATTTTGGCCTGTCTGTATGGGGCCTTTGTTACCCATTCATAACTAAGTAGCCAAAGCAACTTATCAACAATTATCAATTCCAAAACAAAATTTCAAATTGGGATGTTTCAGATTATGGACTCTCAATGCTACCAAGTGAAAGATGCTATGCATTAATTCAGTCTTTCTCTTCATAATAAATTTTGGGATATTGTGAAAAGGTGGAAGAAAGCAGTGAGAAAAAACACAGGAAGGCTGATATGAGAAAAATGGCAACATCTGGACTCCCCATACTCTTAAAATATAGGAATAAAGCAGAGAATTAAGTACATTTTTAAAAGTTCTTATCAAAACAAATCAGATTAGCAAAGGCATGACAGATAAAAAATAAAAACAGGTTAAATACATTTAGAGCCTTTCTCTCTCAGACACACTCACAAACATACACACACTTCCTCAGTCTTTTCTGGGATAATGCAGACTGTATATCCTTATAAACATTGAAATAAAAAATTAAATAAATATATACGGACAAAAAATTGGTATCTGTTGTGAGAGGGAAGCAACCAGTCAAAGCAACCAGCAATTGACAACATATAGTCACCCTTCCATTTTTGCAGACCTGGAATTTGCATCTCTCATCCATTTGCGGGCAGCAAACGGAGGGGGACAAAATGGAACATGCACCACCATTCAAGCCAATGGGGCTTAAAAAATATCGGCAATTTTCCATTTTTATTGGGGGGGAGGGTCCAGAACAGATCCCCTGAGAAAACGGAGGGGCGACCGTAATTATATATGTTTCCTCAGAAGAGCTCAATAGGATTTACACCTAGGCAGGTGAGTCGCTCTTTGTTTATTCAGTGATGAAAGTGAAGTTGTTCCCATTCCTCTAACCTTCATATAATTCTAAGGGTTGTTTTTTCTTTGTTGTGACAGCTTTCTACTCTCTCCTCATAACTTCACACATGATGTATAAATAACAAAAGAGACTGTGCAAGAAGTTGGTTTTTTTCCCTAATACTCCCATGTGTCCAGTTTCCTCCAAGGGAGAGGTGCAGAGATCTTTCCTTCTTAGAAGAGGGAACCCAAAGGAGTTTTGTGGACTGCTCAGAAAACATAGTGGCTGGGTGGCTGGCATCATAATTAATTTATGAATTAATTATGAATTAATTATGAAAGTGCCAGTGTGCACCTTTTGTCACAGCTTCCATGTCAGATGACCCCAGTGTGGCCAAACAATCTTTCTGCACCTTCAGACACCTCCACTTTCAAGGCAGGAATTTGGGAATGTAAATTGCATAGCTCTTGGTCACTTGGGCACTTCACTATCTCTTCATCATGAGCATGCAGAAGATATACTATATGTGCATCAGAACTTGGAAAGGTTCTTTTTCTAATTGCAAGTCCCCAGATCCTAAAGCTGTACTGGCTAGAGGAGTCTGGGAAGTGCCATTCAAAAAGTTACTTTTTATGGCTCTGATGTGCTGAATACAATAAAACAGCACAATCAGTCCACTGAACGTACTACACAAATTACTGTTTTGTGGCATGCCTCTCTCACAATAAATGGGATGCAATAATATTTTAGCTCATGATCTGAATTTCACTGAATTGATTTGGAAACTGAATTTGGTTTCATGGGTTTTCTTTCTACAATTGAGAAGTAAGTGCCCATTTCAAAATGTAACACTTTCCCTTTCTTGAAACATTAAATCGAAACAATTGGAAGGAGAAGGCGTTAACTGTTTAAATGAGAAAAGAAGGAGGCCGTAATATTAGGTACCCAATAAACAGAAATACTATTTTTCCAACTAAAACTACTTTGGGTAAATGGTGTGTAGGCAGGACAGATTAAGTACAGTACTGAAAGGGAAAATAACCTTTTCAGGGGGAAATAGTAAGAGTGTGTGTGCCTGTGTGCATGTGTATATTAAAAATCAGTCCCTTAGGCATCTATCCTCATCTAAAAGGTTTTCAATCAAACACAAATAATGTGAGATAATTAGTTGTTTTAAAAAGCTCTTGTCTCTAATCATTTTGGTCTCTTGGCCTGAATGGAGGCAGCTGCATAAAACAAGTGGACATATTTTATTCTCAAAATATACTGCAAGATTTTGGGGAACCTATCTGTGGGTGGGCACATAATGGAGAAAGGGAGAGGTTCAAGTAGGAGATGAGTTCTTGGTGGCCTAATTCAACCATTTGGTTAAATAGGCCAGGAAGGATCCCAATCATCAAGAAATGGAGATGTACCAGAAAACAGAAATTTGTTTTACAGATGTGAAGGATTGTTGATTCAGAAATCAAGAAGGATCTATAACTGTGCAATGAATAGTTAGATTTTACGGTAACAATAAACAATAAACATATACTGGCTGTATCTAAATCTGGATATTTTAGATGCAATCATGATTCTCTCTCTATTATGTTCTTGTTGTCATCCGTGGAGAATGTGTCCCTGTTACTACATTGTGCAAAAATGGCTATATGAATTTTCACTAAATTTGGAGGATAGGTTTGGAGTGGCTGGGTGTAAAATATAGGTTATATAGCACACACAAAACTCCTTTTAGGAAGTCCCAAAGAGAGCAACCCAATTATCTTTTTTTCAGATTTTTCCAAATTTGGCATAGCCACAGGCTCCAAGCTACATGAAATTCACTTTGGGGGCACCCAGCTTATCTTTTTCATTTAGTTTTTGTCAAATTTGAAGCATGGCTTGGATGGCCTGAATTAACATAAAGAATGTGGATCCTGGATTTGGACGTGTGGGAAATAGTGCTCTGCCTTCCCCCAGTATCTTTCAAGCCCACTTGGGCTGCTGTTTCAGCCATTAAATGGCCAAGGGAGAGAAAGGAAAGTAACCAAGCAATGGGAACAGCAGCATATCCAAGCTGCAGTTGTCCAGAGAGAGGAAAAGGAATAATGACAGGGCTTGAGAGCTGCCGGGGGTGAGGTTTTGGATGCTGTGCAAGAGGCTCCTGAATAGCCTCCAGTTTGTTGTTGTTGTGTGCCTTGAAGTCACTTCCAGCTTATAGAAACCCTGAGAGTCATAGTCCAACACTAAAACCACTACACGTCACTGGCCCTCAACATCTTGTATCCTATCTGAAAGAAGATACACACTTGTATAACCATAAGTTATGCATGCAAACAGGATTCTGAACATAGTCTATGTGGTGTACACAAAATCTTTCCCAGGGTTTCAAGGGGCACCTATTCATTGTTCTCATTCACACAAAGAATTGCTTGGTGACCCATCAGGAGAGGCCTGCTTTCTCTCAAGATCAACTGACACTGATGGACAATGGAAGATTGTAGCACCTAAAGAGACAGGCACTCCTCCCCCAGAGCAATTGAAACTAAACAATTCTTAATGATGTTAAATGATTCTCCCAGGCAACCCTGGGTACTAGAGAATAAATCAAATAAGCAAAAATAGGTATCAGGGAAATTATTAGAAAAAGCAATGTTTTTTCCATATGTTCAACCATTACTGGATTTAAATATTTAATTTTTGTTCATCATATAAGTTGTGGATCTGAGCAGTGCTGCATGTGGGTAAGTAGGTGAGTTGCTGTTTTTCGTCTGCATTCCCTTCTCACTGCTCATGGTGACATCCTCCCTCTTGTGGGGATGATTTCTCATTGCTGAATGTGCCATTCGCTGTTATTATATTTATTTCTATCTTACCCTTTTCCCAGTTTGGGACTCAAAGCATCGTACAACAAATTAAAAAATACATCGTTAAAAATTCAAAGAAATAAAAGTTAAAATGAAATGAAACAATCAAAAAATTAAAACCAGGTTAAAATATAGGTCATTAAACATGCATGCATGCGCGTGCGCGCACACACACACACATCAGCAAGATCCTGCACAGTGTTTAGTGAGATGGGCCTTATGGAGACACTTACCAAAGGCCTATGTAACTAGAAAAGTCTCCAGGTGTCTGTGAAAAGAAAGCACAGAGGATGCCAGTCTAATCTCTCCATTAAGAGTGTTCCAGTCCCTGCAGGCAGCCACTGAGAAGGCCCTCTCCCATGTTCACCAGAAGCACCCTCCTCCCAGCTGATCTCAAATGAATGAATCAATTAATTAGTTTGCCAATCCCAAATAAAATTGTTTAGAATCTTGGACAGTCAATGCACTAGAGTGTTTTTCTCCTAAGCATTCCCACAATTGTGGATATTATAGTTTTACATCCAATGCCCGCTGTAATTCACACTGTGTTTATTGGGCAAAACCAATGTGATATAGTAGTTTGAAGACCAGGGTTTGAATCCCTGCTCAGCGATGGAAACCTATTACCTTGGGCAATTCACACTCCCAACCTCAGAGGAAGGCAGAGGCAAACTCATTATGAACATATGGGCCTGTTACAGACAGCCAAAATAAAGCTGCTTCGAGTCACAGTGGAGGTATGGTGCAATGATGCAAGGACTGGAGCATGGCTTCTGGACTCTTAGGACGCATGCATCATTGAAACACCATACCTCCACTGTGACTCGAAGCAGCTTTATTTTGGCTGTCTGTAACAGGCCATACTTTAAAAAAAAAAAAAAGCCCTGTGATAGAGGTGCCTTAGAGTTGCCATAAGTCAGAAATGATTTTAAGGCACACAACAACAATAAACAACAACAACAGTTAAGTGGAGAAAATAAAAATATCTTCTTTCCTATCCCTTAAGTCTTCCTTTTCACACACCCATCCTGAAACAGTAGAGAACGTTTTTTGTATTGTTGCTTGCTGAAATATCTTCCTCACAGGCCCAAAGCCAACTGAATGATGATGAAGCACAATATTTGCTTATAGTATATAGAGCTGATATTACAATAATTAAACCATGTTATGCAAAGGTAAGAACAGAACGCATTCCTGTCCAAAGGTTTTGGTAGTGAATGAAAACTAACTGGGATTCTGTATGCCAAGAACAGGAGGTACTGAGTGCTTGTCTTGCTTTGGAAGTCATATTGTAGAGAAATGTTTAAGATATTAAAGAAGATATTAAAGAAAAAACACTGTTGCTCTTGACTTTTTCAAGCAAATCATGTGTTTTGAATTGTAATACTGCTCTGCCAGTAAAGTCTATGATGAATCCATTTTTTGGTATTCCTGGACAATATTCAAATATGTCCTAAGTTAATTATAAACTATCTCTCTAACCCACAGCAGCTTCCAATCTTTATGTTGCTATAGCACTCTGGGATGAAGTTGTTAGGAGTATTTTGAATGTACGGAGTCTAAGGGCTCTTTCACACTATGCAATTACAATTCCACTTCAATGGTAACATCCTATGGAATTCTGCAATTTATAGTATGGTGAATCTCTAAAGCACTCTGGCTGAGAATGTTAAGTACCCCTCCCTATATTGCAAATCCAAGGAGTCCATAGGGTGTTGCCATGAATATTAAAGTGTGACCACAGCATTATAACTGTGTAGAGTGAAAAGGGCCTAAGATACTGTGTTCAACTGTTAGTTATTAAGCCACTTTTTCCTAAGGCTTTCACTATTATTGGGATGCAAAATCTCTATTGTGAGTAGTCCTCAAGGTCAGCTGTGAACCCTTAAAAAGATAAGGCTATTTTTAAAAGCACAATATGGACAGTCCACTTAGTCAAGCAAGATAAGCATAGCCATTTGCTTCTGTGCTTTTAAAAGTATGTAGCTATGCTCTGAATAACCTATTTTGGCATTCTTCACACAGCCAAATATGGATTACAGCTACAGGTAGGGCACCACCTTTGATTTTTGAGGACAGGATATATAAGCTGTGAACAAATGTTGTAAAATTAAATGAAATAACATTATATATTATTAGCTGGATCCAAACTAAGTTGTGTGCCAGCCTATAGTCCTCTGTTGTAGTGAGGGTGAGTTTCATGGAACTGCATGGGGCCTACCTTTGAGTAGATACATAGAAGTTAGTCTCACTGAAATAAATGGGATGAGTTAGTCCTGACTAACAAAGTTCACAGTGATTTCACTGGGACTAAACTAGCACATGGCTGGCTATTTCAATCCAATCCATTCTGTATTGCCATAAATATTTTATGAATCTGCCAACCTTCCAGATGAACCTTGACAAGAGATTATTAAAACATTTTTATTCTGCAAATGTGGTCAAGGCCCACTTTGAATGCATTCAACTAACACATTTTTAAAAAGAAAGAAAGAAAGAAAGAAGTTTGTAATGTCCAGCTTGTCTTCTTAATTTTAAACTGTTGGCTCAATGGACACTCTCATTACTTTTTACCTTTTCTGCCTATCACCCACTGAGAAACTTTATGCTCCCTCTAATCCATGCTGTTTGTTGCTGCTGTTGTATATATTTTAAATGATACTCCCTGCTGAGAGTGACTCTAATGGAAATCACTCATTGCAGTTTAATTGTACATCTCTCTACACGAAGCACACTTATGGCTCACAGAGGTAAACAAAATGAATTGCAGCTTTCTAAAAAACCATCCTTCTCTTCTCAAAGAATACAGACTTCACATAGCTTTAGAAGTTTTTCTGTGTATGCATACACACACTTGCACACACCCTTGTCACAAAGGGGAGAACATTGACCCTGCACAATTACAAAAACCGGCAGGATCTCCAAGTTTACAGGAGGAGGAGGATCATCATTTTAGAACACTCTGGGGAGCAAATAGGATGAGCAAGGTCAACCTCCCACACCTTCTTACATTTTTAATGAAGGCAATAACTGTCAATGGGAAATATAAATATGTAAATTCCACTGAATTTTTATTGCTCAACAAACAGGAAAACTTGTTAGGGATAATTTTGTGAACATACAGAATTCTACATCCAGAGCAGCCAGCCTGGGGGAGGGAGGCCCTAGAGGTTTATTTTCTCAGATGCATAGAGTGAAGTCTTGCCCCATTGTTCTAAGAAAGTAGACAAAGTCTACAAAAGCTTATGCTACAACTTCTTTCATTGACTTAGTCTCAAGGATGCTACAAGATCCATTTTTATACTGATATTCCAGATTAACATGGCTTTCTCCCTGAATAAAATAGTATGTTCTTATCTGTCTAAATATGCCTTTCCTTGTCTATGCTTTTTTGTTTGTTTGTTTTGTTCTAAGGGTAACAGATGGGCTTTATCCAAGATCAGGGTGCCATCAGTTTCCTGCTCCACTTCCCAAAGGCTCTTTGAGGTCTCAGACAGATACTAGCTGCTTGATTCCTTTAACTAGAGATGCTAGGGATATGCTTTCCCACTGCACTATGGTCCTTTTTCATAGTTTTGATCATATCAGAAAGGTCCTTGCTGAGGTTCTTTCATGATCTATCCCAACTAGTTTTTTTTAAAGAATATATTCTCTATTTTATCTCAACCATTCAAGATTTATCCAGTGAGGCATCACATGATGATAATCTTCATAATGAGACAGTCAGGTGAAAGCAATACCATTCTAACATGTCACTAAGAGAGTTCAGTCCCAAAGCACATTGTTTACAATTCAGTTTACCCCAACTAGTTTTTATGAAAGTGTATTGATGGGTCTAGCTATTGAGCTTGTCATATGTGAATGAACGAATGAATGAATGAATGAATGAATGAAATTTTATTTCTAGACCGCTATTCCTTACAGATCACAGTGGTTTACAAAAAACACCATCAAACAATACAATGACAACCCATAACCCAACAATGTGAAAACCCATCCATACCATTAAAAGCAATACAAAATTTTCTAAAAACATTCCATACAAACATTCAATCTAAAACCAGTGTGGACATACTTCCTATCTGTTGTTCTCTTAGCACTTCACTTTCCAAGGAGATTTAACTTTAGAAGTATAGACTGAGAAACAAGACCTGCTCACTCTATTACCAAAAAAAAAAGAGGTGAAGGTATTCCCCATTTACAAGGTTGTCAAGTTGTGTCCAACCATAAGGGGTAGTGCTCATATCTGTTACTAAGCCAAAGAGCGAACATTGTCAGAGACTACTCTATGATCATGTGGCCAGCAGGATTGCACAGAATGCTGGAGTGGTACCTATTTATCTGCTTGCATTTGCATGCTTTCAAACTGCTAAGCTGGCAGAAGCTGGGACTAGCGATGGGACCTCACCCCATCATGCGGCACCCGAGCCTCCAACTGCCAACCTGCAGATCTTGCAATCAACAGAGTCAGCATCTTAACCATTTGAGCCACCGCATCCCTAATAAATTCTAACAATAATCCCTAATAGATCTGGACAAATTGCTCACTCTATATAAAGTAATAAAACAACCAGGTGACATCCAGTGCCATGCCAATAGATAACTGCTCATTCAACAAGACCTTTCCAGTCAGTTTGCAGGCTTCAAAGTGGGAGAGAGAAGCAGGGGGATTCCATTCTCCTTCCTGATTTGTCATCTTATTGCCATAAGCCTTTATGCCATTTCATGCCTTTGGGAAAAGGTGGGCAGTCAGCAGCTGAAGAAGGCATGACTCTGTCAATGCCCAGCTTTGAAACCTTGGGCTTCATTCTGGTCCACTCGGGGTATTTAAAGGCATTCCTGAAGCTCTTCTCAGAATGTTTAGGAAGATTTATGCTCACATCCACTATACTTTGGGGAATGGAAGCATACAAAGTCATACCCAGCTTGACTGCCCAGGAATCCACAGAGAGGCCATGTGTCTATGTGGATTTCTCAATGGCCACTCCACCTTATTCCTGACACTAAAGTCTGAACAAATTGAATGACTGGGGCTGCATCACACTACAGAAACAATGCAGTTTGACACCGCTTTAACTGCCATGGCTCAATACTATTGAGTCCTGAGATTTGTAGTTTGTTATGACACCAGAACTCTCTGATAGGGAAGGCTAAATATCTCACAAAGCTAAAAAATCCCAGAATAGTGATTCTATTCACTTTTTAGGATAGAGGTTGTGAAAGGCAAGATGGATATCTAGAAAAAGAAATAAAAGTTAATATAGAAGTAGGGCTTGGGTTCCTATCCCCCCTATTCTTAGTGGTATATTCCAAGTCACTGGCTATATGTACCAATAGAGCTAGTGAATGCCTAGATCAAACATCGCATACTTCCTTACCTCAGCAATTCTTCCTTCCCAGAGTTTGAAGAGGTAGAAGGCAGAGGGGTCTGCTGCCTACCCCGTGCTCATAACCTCTGGGGTGCATATCATCTTGCATATATTTTCAAGGTGAATAGGATAAGTGTTGTTTATGGAGTTCTGTTGACATTACAAGGGGATTGCCATTTTGCTGTAAAGTGACCTGAAGGATGATGCTATGATTTATGGGCTTCCTGTTTCCTTAACATTTTTAGTGTGTCATTGTTTTGCTCCTGGTTACAAAGTACTGACTAATATGTGCTAATATATGCAGCAGCATAATGTCACTATACAAGCCATCTTAACTAGGTGATTGGATTGAGCTGGCCCTCAGCAAATGTCAAGATGAACACAGCACTGCAATTAAAGTCTTCTATCAACAGACTAATGGAACATATCCTTCTACTGTCAGAGCCACTGTCATTTAACTAGACATTTTCATTGGACTGCTTCTCATTAAGAGCTAATTTTGAACTCACCAACATGTGCAAGTGGTACATGTGGTTCAATGAAGATTGACTCTATTATTAGGCAGAATGAGGTGGTCACTTCAAGCAGCAGGTTTTGATGTCACATAAGGGCAAGAAATTATTCCCTAGTCACTCTTGCTCCTCTTGCCCAGACAGACTTTATTGTATTTTTATTATATTATCTAGGTGAATCACTCATTTGATGGTTTCAACAAAATTATGAGATCTAGAAACCTTTACAACCAAGATGAGCAATGTGTGCCCCAGCAAATGGTGCTGGTCTTGCTACCCTTAACATGACTAACGGATAGAGATGATGGGAGCGAGAGTCCAACAACATCTGAAGGAACACATGTTCCCTGTTGCAGCTTTATAAAGAATGGAAATATTCATGCAAGTTAAAGAAACTTCACTCCAGACTGAAAGTTTGATAGTGCTTAGACATTCAGATACAGTTAGCAGAAAACCTGCATTCCTTTGTACCTGTGCCTGGGGAAATGGCAAACACAGCAGTGGTGTTCTTTAAAAATTTAAGAGTTTCTAAAAGTACTTGGAGTTCAAAAGTGGAAGAGAAATAAAGAGGACACAAGAGTAGTGACATCACATACTGGAATGGGAAAGATGCCTATTTAAATAAAAGAGAATGGTGGAATGATGAAATAGTGATGTCTTTGTTGTACAGTTTTCACAGGGAGAAGACAAGATAGAAATGGATAGATTCTTTGTTCCCTTAAAAAAGAGCTATCTAATTCAAAGCAAGAGCAACAAAGTCAAAAGGCTACAGCTGCCATCCTATGTGGATTTACGTCATCATAACCCCACTCAACACAATGGGCTTTTCTTCAGCATTGACAAATATAGGAATGTATTAAAACATTTTTCCTCACCAGAACAAACTTCCATATGCTAGGCTACAACCCTCTTTTATATCAGATGCAAGAAGCCTTCAAGGGTTTTTCTTTCTTTTTTTTTAAATTATCTATCCAATTCTATTCTATTAATTACACACACATGAGAGAGAGAGAGAGAGAGAGAGAGAGAGAGAGAGAGCATGGTGTAGTGGTTTGAGTGTTGGGCTATGACTCTGGAGAACAGGGTTCAAATCCCTACTCGGCCATAAAATCCAGTCCCACTCTTTCCGCTTCAGAGGATAGCAATGGCAAACTCCCTCTTAATTAATCTTGCCAAGAAAACTTTATGATAGGTTCGCCTTAGTGTTGCCATAAGTTGGAAATGACTTGAAGACAGACAGAATATATATATACACTTGTCCCTCCCCATTTGCGGCCTTGGCACTCACGGTTTAGATCATTCATGAGGCCAAGGCCGTGGCTCCCTCCTTCCCTCCCTTACTGGCATCTTCTCCTCCAGCATCAGGGCCTGTAATCGGCCCCAGGAGCCATTGGGACTCGCTTTTCCAGCAGTGCTCAGGGCCCAGAGTGGGTATGCCCTGCACCTCTCCACTACAGCCAATGGGTGTGCAATACGTTAATTGGCTGCGGCAGACGGGGGCAGGGCATGTGCATGCCAGGCCCCGAGCACTGCTGGAAAAGCGAGTCCCAATGGCTGCTGGGGCCGATTATATGCCCCAGCAGCCCTGGTTCTGATTACAGGCGCCAGTGCTGGGGGGGGGAAATGCCGTAAAGAAGGGAGGGATGGGAGCGAGAGAAGGGAGGGAGAGGGAATTTCACGAATAGTCAAGTCCCATTATCCCCAGTGGTACCATTGGGGACAATGGGATTTGCATATTTGTGAAATTTCATATCCGCAGGGCCCCTGGAAAGTATCCCCTGTGAGTCATATCTAGAGTAAGTCTTTTGATTTAAATAGATCAGGAGTAAACAACCAGGGGAAGGCAGTCCCCTCTCCTTGACTCCACTACAACCCAGTGCAAGGATGGATACTCTGATTTTCTTTGTCAAAATTGTCTTTGGGAGAGCTTGGAGACTGGCAGAGGCTTCAGAGATGATGAATATAGGATCCATTCTGCCACTGGGTCACACTTGGCTCACCCAGAAATAGATCTACTTGACATCTGACTAAATCTGGATCATACCTATAATAGATTTGTTAAAATAAATGGAATTTAAGTTAACATAAGTTAACATAACTTAAGTTAATATAAGACACTGCTCTCTCTCTCTCTCTCTCTCTCTCTCTCTCATTCTCTCCCTGCCACTCACTAGTAAATGCACTTATATCCTAGGACTTAGCCACAGCCAAAAGATCAAGATGAACACAAAGGAATGATCAACTTTACTGGGCTTAAGGTCCACATTGCTACATAGGGTTGTGCCAAACTTTAATTCAAAAATGGAAATGTCCACATGTCCACTTCAGTTTTAATTCTCAGCCTCACAAGGGTGTTCTTAACCAGTTTATCATATCACCTTTCTGGTTGACAGTCTAAACATAACCATATTACAAACTCCCTCCGCCATTAATATGGTCATCCACCTACCATGGCCTTAGGCAACATTGCCTTAGGCAATATCTTTCCACCTTTTTTTGTCCCTCAGTGACCATAGTCAAAACCAAACCCACAAGTTTTACATTTCTATGGCTATTCATATAGTCTTATTATAAAGGTCCTTCCTGGGCACTAGTTCACTCCATGTATCTGAGGAAGTAGACCAAGTCTATGAAAGCTTATGCTACAACTTCTTTTGCACAGTTAATCTCAAAAGTGATGCAAGATCCCTTTGCATACATCTCTTCCAGTCACTATTTTGGGAAGGATTCTATCAAAGATATAAGTATTTGGGAGCACTATTGGGAAGGTGTGCTCTGTGGGAGGTGGGTTCAAGGGGAGGGAATTGGCTGCTAGTAACCAGACAGTTCTCACCCTCTGCTTTCAGAGAACAAAAGTGTCAGAATCAGAATCTGTTTTGCGATTCATATTACCCTTGCAATCACTGCTCTTGGAGCAAACTTTTTAATAGCATTAAGGATACATTCCTCATTTTAAAATACAGGCCTATTCAAAAGTAGATGTTTCTGATGAAACTTTTATGAAGCAATGTGTTTGGTTTTAAAACGATTACTCCCAGGATGCTATGCTCTGAATTAATAAAACATATGATGTTGAGAGAAATTAAGACTTCTCATCTGTTCTTTAAATCTATACCTTTCCCCAAAGAGAAGCCTGGTAGCATCAGATACTTCAAAGTAATTTACCATTATTGCCACTGCAGGTTTATAGCTTGATTCACATCTGTTTCCTCCCTTATATTTAATCCTGCTTTATGTTGCCTTCTCCTTCCCAGCAGAAATGCCATTTACAAACAAACAACTGCAACCTCAGAGGAATTTTGTTGCCTTATGTTGTTATCCGAGTGGAATCTATAACAATTTGGAGCTGAAAAGATGCATCTAGATGGTGTAATGCCTGATAGTATGGTGCAGTGGTTTAAGCATTAGGTTACAACTCTGGAGACCAGGGATCAAATCTCTGTTCAGACAATGGAAACCTACTGGCTGACCTTGGGCAAATCACACTCTCTCAGCCTCAGAGGAAGGTAACGGGAACTCTCCTACCATGAAAACTCTGTAATAGGTTCACTTTAGGGTCGCCATAAGGCAAAAATGACTTGAAAGCACCAAACAGCAGCAGCAGCAATAATTAAAAATGGAGGACCCCTGCCACATTTTTCATGTGGTCATTCTAGTTGTGGTCCAAAACTCTGGTCTGGTGCACATTAAACAAAATTTGGGTCTGGAGCCCCAAATGTGGTAAACACGGCTTAAACCACAAAAGCAACATTCAATTAAAACAGTTATTTCCAAAGCAGGACTTGGATTTTGCATTATAGTACATGTATGCTGTTCACACTTAAATTATGTACTTCTAGACATCATGTGAATAATACAACTTATGAAATTAGTCCTTATATCAGAGACTGAATCCCATGTTCTTCCTGTTAGCATTGTGCTAATGTGCAATGGTTAATAACTAGATTCATGCTTCCGAAATATCAGGATCTCTCCAGGAACCTGTTTGAATTCTTGGACCCCTTGTTTAGCAAAAAAATAAAATAAATGTATACTACTATTTATTGTAGGAAATAGATTGTTGTGGGAAAGAATATGTATGCCTAAATCTGAGGTTTGGATGCAGGGATCTATTCTTTTGCTGCCCTTCCAAGTAATTTAAGTTTATTGCGCAGCCCCCGGGGACATGATGCGGGTGGAACGAAAGGAAGTGGGATGGGAATAGAATGGGGCAAGGGACATATTTTACCACATGCTGGAATGCCGCCGACACTGCCGGAAGTTCCCATTCTGTTCCTGATCCATCCCAGAGGAGGCGATTTTCAGGAATGCTTCTGAACAGTTCTTGAAAATAGTCTCTTTTGGGATGGATCGGGAACGGAATGGGAACTTCTGGCAGTGTCAGTGGTGTTCCTACATGCGGAATGCATCCCTTGCCCCATTCTGTTCCCATCCCGCTCCCTTTTGTCCCGCTCCCATTACGTCCCCAGGGGCTGTGTAATAAACTTCTTAATCTTCTGATTTCTTGGTTGCAACCTCCAATCTGATTAATGGATGAGTAAAGGTATGGAAACTCTTGAAATATTTCAATGTCTTCATCGTCTGCTTTAAAGTTATGTAATTCATCTGTGGACCTTATTTTTGTTTTCTAAATGTTTAGTTGTAAAACTGCTTTTGCACTTTCTTCAATAATCATTCCAGATCTCTGCTATTTTCAGTTAGTGGAATGGCATCATCTGCATATCTTAAATTGTTGGTGTTCCTTCCTCCAATTTTCATGACTCCTTCCTCTGAATCTAATCCTGCTTTACATATGATATGTTCATCATACAAGGTATAAACAGAAAAGGTGATAAAATTCAGCCTTGCCTGACTCCACTTTTAATTGGAAATCATTTGGTTTCTCCATATTCTGTTCTGATTGTAGTTGTCCATCAGGTAACAACAACTAGTGCTTACCTCCAGCATCTCCAGAACACTGTTAGTGCCACATGATTGGCATTCTAGAACTTATGCCACTGGGATTTCTGTGCAAACTATCTCTGTGGAAAACATAAGAAAGATAAGCTGTTATTCAGCAGGGGCAGAAAATAGTCACAGTCCCAGGAGAAGATGAAAGTTAATACAGTTCTCATGGCTGGACATAAGATTGCAGAATCCTCATAAACTTAAAGCATTAGAGTGAATTATAGTTTGGCAGGAGAGTCACAACAAAACTCCGTTGAAATAAGGATGTTTATTTGAAAAGGGATAAAACAACAACTTTGCTCTCTTTTCTGCTCATGAATAACTTTCTAGCAGATGCCAAAATCTGTATTAGGGTAAGACCTTTCCCAGGCCAATCAAAAGAACACAAAAATGCATGAAAGCTTTCAAACTCCCAGGGGCCTTTTCACACTAAACTATAGCACTATGATTCCACTTTAACTGTCATGGTTCCATCTTAATTCCCATCCTGGGCTTTACAGTTTAGTGACAGATATTTAGAATTCTCAGCCAGACATGTCTAGTGCTTCGTCAAACTGCAAACTTCAGGATCCCATAAAATGGAGGCATGGCAGTTATGATTTGCCCATGGTCCTGGGAAGCATGTTAGTCAATAATCACTGAATGAAGGAGAAACAGCATCATTAAACATGTGTCACTTATTAATCCAAAGAAAACCAGCTCTTTATCACAAAGTGAATCCCTTGTTCTATAAGCCATGATTGTTGCTGTTGTTGTTGTTTTTGTTGTTGTTAGCTGCCTTCGAGTTGACCTCAACTCTTGACAACCCTGTGAATGAGACCTCTCCATGGCCCCTCCCCTCTATCTCTCTGCTCAGACCCTGTAGGCCCATGGTCTTCCTCATTGAGTCTAGCCATCTGGTCTTTCTACTGCCTTCCACCTTCCCCAATATCATTCTCTTTTCTAATGAGTCATGCCATCTCATGGTATGGCCAAGATACGACAGACTCAGTTTAGTCATCTTGGCTTCCAGGGAGACTTCAGACTTGATTTGTTCTAGGACCCATTTGTTTCTCTTTTTGGCCATCCACGATAACCTCAGCGCTCTTCTCCAGCACCACATCTCAAACGAATTAATTTAATTACATTAATTTCCTTCCTGTCTGCTCTCTTCACTGTCCAGTTCTCACATCCATACATGGTAATGGGGAATACAATGGCTTGGACAATTTTAACTTAAGTGTTCAGCTGTATATCTTTATTCTTTGGGATTTTGTCTGGTTCTTTCATAGCTGCCCTTCTCATTCCTAATCTTCTGATTTCTTGACTGCACTCTCCATTCTGATCAATGTTTGACCCAAGGTATGGGGAATCTTTAACTATTTTGACTTCCTCATTATCTAGATTGAATGTATGCACATCCTCTGTGGTTATTATTTTTGTTTTCTTTATGTTTTACTTTAGGCTGCATTTGCACTTTCCTCTTTGACGTTCTTAAGTGATTATTCAAAGTCTGAGGTGCTGTTTGCTAGTAGTATGATGTCATCTGCATATCTTAGGTTGTTGATGTTTCTTCCTCCTATCTTCATTCCTCCTTCTTCCATGTCTAATCCTGCTCTATGTATGATATTTTCTGCATACAAGTTGATCAGATAGAGTGATGAAATGCAGCCTTGCCTGACCACTTTGCCAAGTGGGAACCATTGTGTTTCTCCATATTCTGTTTTTACAGTAGCCTCTTTTCCTAAATACAGATTCCTCATCAGGGCTATCAGATGTAGTGGCACTCTCATTTCTTTAACAGCATTTCATAGCTTTTTGTAACCTATGTAGGCAAAGGCCTTGCTATAGTCTATAAATCACATTCTGGTTTTTTTCCTAGAATTCTTTGGCTTGCTCCATTATCCATCCTAGTGCCTCTTCCTTTTCTCAATCCTGCTTGGACATCTGGCAATTCTCTCTCCATATATGATTGGAGTCTATACTGCAGAATTTTCAGCATAATTTTGCATGTGTGGGAAATTAATGCTATTGTTCTATAATTGCTACAGTCTTTTGTATCTCCTTTTTTGTGGATGGGATCTCTAAGTCTTTACTAGCTGCCAAAGCAAATCAAATCTCAATGCACATTGTGACAGGAAAGATTTCCAGTGAGGTTTGGCAAGTCATTTAATGAAGGCTGATGCAAATGGATACATGGTTTTTACATTAACAGTTGAACTCTGGGTATCATTGGACAGGTCTAATCATGACTGAAAAGCAGTGGGCTTGCACAAGCATAATCTAGTAGAGTTCAGTTTCTGTTACCTTGCCTTGAGAAAATAATCCCATTCAACAGGCTTTAAAGCACACTCAGAATAGATGCTAGTCTGCCAGTTTAAATACTCCATTGCATATCTGCATCTTATGACTTCCTCTCCTATACTTACCATTGCCATTGCTCTTTCCTGTGATAAATTACAATACGAACTAGGAAAAACATTAACTATAAATGTTTGCAAAGCAGAACATGTGGAAATTTAGCACAAAAACAACTGCCAATTGTCTTCCGGTTGTTCCTAGAATGCTTCTTCAACCTCTTATGTCAGTCATTTCAAGCAAGGACTTTGCAATTGCTCCAAAATGACCTCCTGCTAAGGAGATTAATTGTCAGGAAGCAATCCTCAGTTAGTTCAGGTTTTATGTTAAGCAAAGCTGCATAAATATGGGGGTGGAGCAGGGCACAGGAAGAACAGAAGTATCAACAAGAGAAAGGAACATGTTATATCAAGAAGAGTTCATTTGCACAGGAGGAAAAAATTCCTGTTTTCAGTACTGAGGCGGATGATCTAGCTAATTCTTTTAAGCATATCAATGAAGAGTTCCTCCAAATGTCTTGACATTTCTACACCTTGTTTTGATGTTAATCAAAATCAGTCAAGTCATGATAAGCCCTCTCTGCCTTCGTGGAGCTTGCATAAATACCACAACAGCTGTAGCTCTCCTCACATATCTATTTTGTGGCAATAGATTTCAAAGGGCAAAGTACTAATTGGTGGCATATTAAAGGCCAGTCATGTGGGCCTGCTTTGTCAGCAACTGCTCATGCCAGTGTAAACTAGCCATGATGCTTCTGTAAAAGCCTTCAACTACTTCAACAACAGTGACAAGTCGTTTCTATATCTAAAGGACACAGAATCCACTCCAGGTTTTACAGTGAACCTTAAGGGCTCTGTCCAAGGTACTGAACTTAATTGAGTGGATAATATTCAGAACCTTGGACAGTTCCAGGCTAAAATCTGTAATGAATTCACCACCCTTCTGACATGGAAACTTCCATCCACCACTACCTCCTGCTTCACCACACACCAAGACAGCAGGCCCAAATACCTCCGTTTTCCTTTATAGTTCCTCTCAAAATGGCATCTGGAAGTGATGACATGCCATTGTTGTCCCTTTTTGAGGGGGTCTACAAGGAAAATTAGAGGTATTTAGAAAGATCAAAGGGTTGTGTGATTGGGGTGAGAGTGTTTTGAGGTATTTTCATGCATTTAAGGGATTTTTCTGCATGATTTTCAGGCAAAAAATATTTTAAATAATGGGGGGTTGAAAGACTTAGGGAGGATGGTGGGGGACTTCAGGGTCACAAAAGTGGGGCACAGAGGCCACATGTTGCCTAGAGACCACACTCTCCCCACCTTTGACATAAGCATCCCTCCTATGCCAATCCAGAGCCTGAAGGTGCTTCACTAAGAATGCTGGCAGGCATCTGGAGTTCAGTAGTTGCCCACAAGGGGGAACTGCACACAGATAAAGCAGCTCTTGTCATACAGATACAAAATAAAATCCAAGCCAGTTAGACAGTGAAACTACACATCCTAAATATACATTGGGCAGGCGGATGTCCCTGTAAAAATGAAAACAGAGCTGGTTTACCAGAATCAGCTTGCAGAGAATGAGATTCATTCAGTTTAATACAACTGCCAACAAAGCTGATCACTTTGAATGCACACAACTCACATTAATAAGTCGGCTGGTCTAAATACATTTGCATTTCCAAAAATAACATTTCATTCTGAAATTTGCATATTTTCAATTAAGGCTTCATGGGCTATTGTCAAAGGAGAAGCATGAAAATGAACCAGTAATAGCTCTGTCATGGCAACTTACATAAATGAAACTGACACATAATATGAACTTGTTTCAACTATAGGCATTTACTGTGTGACCCCCTCCCCCCAAGAAGGGGGGGGGCAGAAGTTAAGATGGATGCAAGCACATCCTGCACTGAAGGAGATCACTGCAAAATCAGTTCCGGGTGTCAAGGATACAATTTTGATGATGCAACAAAGTTGACATGTTGCCAAGATATTTTGGAGCCAAAAGAGAAGAACAAGATGGCAGGTACTCCTCCCATTTCAGGTACAAAAAACCCAAATAAACAGGCAGCTGGACCTTCCTTCTGCACTGGCAATGGAACAGAATTTCCCATCAGAGCTGATAGCAGTAGCCTAACTGGGGGCATTGAACAAGCGGCTCTCTCTTCTAGTCACCTGCTGCCCTCTCCCTTCTGAAGCTACCATAATGTGAAGAAACTATCTCCTTCTAGCTCAAAACCCAGGAATTCTTTGGTATTGGCCAAAGATTGGGAATTGGGAATTGTAGCCCAAAATGTAACTTTTCCAGGTCCTTACTCTCCTTAATCACAGGACCAGCATTTTTGCCTTTAAAATGTATATGTCTCTTACTAACAGGGGCATCACTAGGGATTGCAATGGTGTGGTCCACACCAGATGACACCTCGGGCAATGTGAACAGCCAATGGGGCTGTTGCTCTCAGCTATCCTATAATTTTTTTTGCTTTTGTTTTTTATTTATATACTGCTATTCCAAAGATCATAGCGGTGAACAGCAAGTAAGCTAATTAGCAAGTAAGCTAATTTGCCCCCAACAGTCTGGGTACTCATTTTAGCGACCTCGGAAGGATGCAAGCCTGAGTTGAGCTTGGGCCCTTTTGCTGGTCTTGAACTCGCAACCTTGTGGTTTTGAGTGAATAGCTGCAGTACAGGCATTTAACCACTGCGCCACCAGGGCTCCATATAAGCCCCCCAGCTGTCCTTTTCTGCCACCCAGGGGGCTCTGCTGTCCATCGGCTGTGGTTGCTGGTGGGGGTGCAGTACTGCCACTACCCAGCAGCCCCTTCTAGGTCTGTCATACCTTCTGGGTGAGTGAGAAAGAACATCACCTCTCTTTCTTGCTCACCCAGCAACTGTGCCAGACCCAGAATGGGCTGCTAGGAGGCAGCAGCACTGCACACGCATCATCAGTTGCTAGTGGGAAGGCTACACCAGACCTGAAATGGTTCTTGGCAGGCTAAAACAGCACCACATTCCCATAAGTAGCTGCTGGTGGTGAGGGTGGAGTGCCTTCCAGGTCTGATTTGGCTGCAGGGTGAGCAGCCATGCCAGACCTCGAATGGTCTGCCAAGTGGCAGCAGCACCACACTCCCACCATGGCAGAAGTGTCCTGGCAGAGGAGGGTGGCTGGAGTGTGGCAGACAGGCAGCCTGGGGGGTGACAGTATGAATTACCACACTGGAATGACACCAGACCTAGTGATGCCACTGCTCACTACACAGTGATGCTTGCCTCACTTTTTTGAAATTGGTGCATGCATCCCCAGAGTTGTCCTATGCAGTATGGTAGGTCTCCATGTTCTTTTTCCAGCCCACTTACCAAAATTCTGTTAGTGTGGACATGTTCTGCCTAACAGAGATTAGATATGAGGATTTTGTGCCCTTGGCCACCCAGCAATGGACACACCCTTCACTTCCAAGGTTATAGATATGGAAGGGAGTACAAAATGATGGTATTGAATCTCCCCCATAAGAATTCTGTCCCCCAAAAAATATTTTCTTCAGGTCCCAAATTTCTAGCATTGAACTGCAGAGTGTGCACTGAAAATCCTTTCTGGCACCTTTCTTTTGGTTCAAGCTACTGCAGTGCTGGGAATTCAGAGATTGGGGAAAACATCATTGGGGTTGGAATTTCTTATCTGGGGAAGCAGCACCTCCATTCCCTCCCCATAGCTACATCTCTTGGATAGCTCAGAAGAAATCTTTCCAAGATATTAAAATACTGTTGCAGTCTAATGGGATAATTCATTGGCAGCTCTTGTTCAGATAACAGCATTATAACCTCATCTTCATTGTTCAATAGTCTGTAATTGGTCTAACATTCCCAGAAAACATTTCAATGATTTAATGACAAGTTTCTGCTCAAATCTGACCTCTTTGCCAGTTTGTCTCTTCTGAGATTTGTCTAATCTGATTTCTATGAATCAAGGCATACATAAATTAGATTGTGTGTGTGTGTGTGTGTGTGTGTGTGTGAGAGAGAGAGAGAGAGAGAGAGAGAGAGAGAGAGATCTAGTCTGCATTCCACCCCTGATCCAAGGCAATGTGGTGACCCTATGAAAAGGAGACCTCCAAGTCATCCTATTATCAACCACCCTGTTCAGGTCTTGCTGGTTCAGGGCTGTGGCTTCCTTGATTGAGTCACTCCATCTGGACTGTGGTCTTCCTCTTTTTCCACTGCCTTCTACATTACCAAGCATTGTTGTCTTTTCTAGTGAGTCTTGTCTTTTCCTGACATGGTCAAAGTACAACACTCTCAGTGTAGTCATCTTGACTCCTAGAGTTTAGGTTTGATTTTCCCTGGGACTCATTTACAGTGCACCCTCTATATCGGCAGGTATTCAGTTCTACCCATCATGTGGGGTGTCACCTGAGATGTCATCTGCAACTGAAGAATCCACAGGTGAGTGCCTGGGCAAGAGGGCCCTGTGATGCCCTGGTAAACTTCTTTTGTTGCTTGGGGAGTGCAAGTCACTTCCTATTCATATTCTAATAATTCACCTTGGGAGTAATGCCCTTGATTTGCTGTAGGGGAAAGCCCTGATTATCCAAGCACTACATGACTTTCAAATTATTCTAGCCTGATGGCCTGGGTGCATTTACTATAATCAGCCATTCTGCCAGATTTGACAAGGTGAGGATGATCCATAATGTCTGGATAGGGCCTGCAAACAGATCCATAGGTAAGTTAAGAATGCATTGATATTATTGTTGGGCCATTTTTTACCACATCCCCAAACAGTATTTCAGAGGCCTCACTTTTACAGAGCTGGTGGTATTCACCTTTCTGTGGATTTCTGAGATCCTTGTTGGTGGATCTGATGGGGGACGGGGTCTAAGCATTTATGTTTGGCCTTTGACCAATGTTTAGTCAATAGTGAAGGGGCAGGAAGTAAGATTATGGTGAACACCTGTGGCACCCATTTTGATGAAGATGTGGCTTCTGCCTCTTTAAGTCATGGGATCAGGGAGTGGGAAAGATTACCTTTAGGGCTGACCTGGGAGTTATGCCCTCACTGTAAGTCTTGCAACTTGGGGAAGGGATTCTCTGGGTTTGCCTTACATTAGGGTTGGCCAATCAGCAACCTGGGTATCTGAGTTCTCCTTGGGGCTCTGGTGTTTGCCCAAGGAAAATTAAGAAGGGGGTCTGATGGAGACCTACTGCCTCAATAGCTTCCTCACCAGGTTGCTCTCCCCTATTGTTTATCACAGAGTTTGCATTAGTTGAATAATTTAATAGGTCAATAATGTTACTCTTATTCAAGTTCTTGTGTCTGGTCTCTTTCTGGTAACACTATCTTTTGTGAAAATACCCCACAATTAATGTGCAAAAAAATGGGTATTTCTGCAGAGAGTAATTTCCCAAAATATCTCAAAATGTGTGAATACCAGGCGAGAACTGTGACGAATTATTTCTTCTCAGCTCAGTAGGTCGAAACTGAAGAAACTATTCATTCTTATTTGCCAGGATGACATAGCTGATTATTAGCATGGGCAGAAATATGGAAGGGAAGGGGTTTGCCCTAAAATTGCTTTTCTTTTGCACAGAATTCATTCCATTGTATTATTCTTCCCATATGGGTTTCCTAAGTTGTATTGGAACCATAATTCATGAAAAGCAAGCAAGTAGAATGGTGTGCACAACTTTGTTGTTGTATGTCTTCAAGTCACTTCTTACTTATGGATAACCTAACGTGAACATATCATGAAGTTTTCTTGGCAGATTTGTTCAGAGCGGGTTTGCCTTTGCCTTGCTCTGAGGCTGAGAGAATGAGATTTGCCCAAGGTCACCCAGTGGGTTTCCGTGGCTGAGTGGGGACTTGAACTCTCATCTCCCAGCGTCTTAGTCCAACAATCAGACCACTACAGCACACTGGCTTACCCTGAAATAACTTTTCTTAGAATGTGCAACTTCTTTTGACTTTACTCAATCTTTCAGACTGTTCATCCAAGCAAGACCTTCCAGATGCATTTGAAGCACATTTAGTAGCAAATATATCAGAACACATCCAACAGTCAGTGAACTCTAGGTTCTGGGGTTGTGGGGATTGTTTCCACTTGTATAATTTGTTCCATCCTCTCAGGTCTTCTGAAGGACATTATTCCAGTCAGGTTGGCAACTGTCACCCAGAGGACTTTTTCTTCAGTCACCTCTAGACTGTGGAACAACTAGAAGAGATTCAGCAGCTGGGTTGGAAACAGCATTTTGGCAGGCCTGTTACCCTAAATGCATAGGGCTGGTAGAGCCTCCACTCATAGTTGCAACCTATTTTTATTAATATCAGGAATATTTAGTTTGGCCTTGCAAGAGGGGGTAACATATGCAGGTGTGAAGTACCTATTATATTGGTAAGAACTGGTAAAGACTCCAGGCATAGGGAACTATATGAATTTATATTAAGAGAAATATAAATGAAGAGACACACAAAAACAACCCACAAACAACCAGTGTACAGCGCTAACTGAAATAGAAAAATGAAAGGGGGTAGCAGAGTTTCACGGATGGATGAGGTTTTAGCTACCTGTCTTGAAGAACCACAAGGCTTGAGAATGGAGGTTTTGTGAGGCAGATGGAAACAAACAAAGAACCCAGACCGAGGCCTACTTGGACGGAGGGTCTACAGCAAAAAGGTTATGATTTGGGATATAGTTTATAGCCTTAAAGCCAATTCCAATTCATAGTCGTTCCCAGGGAAGCCAAAAATTTGATTGCCCCTCAGTAGAACCTGAGAGGGTTCCAAAGTGGAAAGGTTTCTAAAGTGGAGAGTTTGTTTTGATGGTCAGGCAATGAAAGGGGTTTGATTTTGGTTGATATTGCTTCATGGACTTTACAACACCTACAAAAGATCTGGAGTCCCTAGGATTTAGAGGGCTGGAAAGGATTGTTTAGGAATATACAAGAGATTAAAGGGGAATGCTGGTTTTGCTTGATCTGGCAGAACTCATCTTTTGGCATTCAGTTTCCAAAGTAGGGGCAGTTCCTCTATCCGTACACCTTGGCTGGGTCTGCATGTCATTCACACTATCTATTCCGGTGCTATGTATGCCATTGCAACCATGTCTGCTTGTGCTGGCACTTAATGTTACATCAGATGACAGTTAGATTAATAAATATATTAGGGAATGTTTAGATACATACAGAATTATTGTGAATTTTAAATTATGAATTTTAAATAAGGATTTATTGCTTTAATGTGTATTTGCCTCATTTATTCTTTTACACTGCAGTTGTGCATTTTTAACTGATGTTGCATGTTGCATATTAATCTGTTACTGTTCCCTACCTCAATCTATGGGGAGAGGCAAGTAAGCAATAAATGTTGTTGTTGTTGTTGTTGTTGTTGTTGTTGTTGTTATATGTGAATTCCCCTCAACACATAGTATTCATTTGGAGATTAGTCCAAAAGAAATAGGCAGAGAACCTATTACTGACTACTAACTAGCTCATTATTATTCTAACTTCCCCCACACCAGCCTGATATTGAATTATATATCCCACCATTTTCCTCCCCACATTGCCCTGTTGGAATGATGGGAACTGTCACTCAAGGCCTAAATCCAAAGTGGGGTATTGGGAACGGATGAGCTCTTTCCCCCACTTTAGCCCCGTCAAGAACTCTGGAAACCTGCTAAAGTGAGAAACCCTTGAGATCCATTTTTGGGAGTAGTGTTGAGAGGTACAGGGGAATGGAAGCAGGAAAGATCTTTCACACTTGGGCCACAACACCAGATGTATCATCAGTGCAACACATCAGGAAAACATCAGGTTGCGGGAGGCTGGACTACCCTGACCGATGGCAGCTCTCTAGCATCTCCATCCCAGGTTTTTTCCGGTTTCATCTGGCAATGCCAGAAATTGAACATCCACCTTTCTGCATGCAATTCATGTGCTTCCTTATAAACTAACAGACTTTGATTCTGGCAGGCCTTCCCAGATTAACATCCTAATAATTTTTCTATGAATTCCGTCAAGCATCCACTACTGTCCAGAACAGCCTCTGCCTTGTGTATTTTATTATAGATGGGTGGGTTTGAGAGGGTTGGGATATAATGATCATAACTGTTTTATTGTGTTGTAAGGGTGTTTTATTATTGTTAGCCACCTCAATCTGCTTGGAGAGGTGGGATACAAATAAATATTTATTATTATTATTATTATTATTATTATTAGAATCCTAGTCTGGATTTTCAGGATGCCTTTGCACTAATGTTGTTTGCAGGGCATGGGGATCTGAGACATTCAAATTTGGCTGGCACTTCAAAGTCTAACTCACACTGTAAACATTATTTATTGCAAATGATTTGCTGAGCTGTAATGATGAAGATAACCTTTAAGAACTCTTAGAATGCAAATACCAATGAGGCTGACATTGATGTTTGGTAGAACCTTAGCCTCCCAAAGGTTAATATGTTTCCCTATTTTATTTGATTTTGTTTAAAAATCCTCATTAGTAAAGAACTGTCATTTTAAATCTACACTCACAGGTAAAGTTCAGCAAATCAGTAAGTGGCAAATCATGTTTGGTCATTAGCCATTTTTCATACTCCGGCTTCCTCTCCCTTCCACTGTTTCTCTGAGATGTTGCATAAGTTCCATTAACTATTTCTAGTTCACCTCCATTCCTGTGATTTTCACATTTTGGCCTCGCCCCTCATTTATCAGTCATGTGATTAACAATCAAAATATTTTGATTGAGGCTTGATTCAGGGTTGGGCAATTGTATCACCTATGCAAATATATTACGTCACTCTTCTATCAAGTGAAATGACAGTTGTTGCTTAATTCATTCATCCTGTTATAATACTGAAGTGTGCATCATTAGCAGATTAATGAGTTTCCATCACAGTAGAAGGAAACTGATAGAATATAGGAAACATCCATGACCAAACGCAGACACTAACCAAGGCTTTCTTCCAGGTCTTTCATTTAAAAACCACAGGGATGTTAGGGTTTGGGGAAAGCAATGGCATCAACTGAGGTATTGTTTTAGTTTATCCAAGGCTAGATTAAAAATGTGTGCAGCAGTTAGAGATTCTGATTAAGGAGCAAACAAGAACACCAACCATTTAGGGAAACAGTAGCAGTTGCTCCCAAATTTTGGTCCTCCAAATGTTTTGGACTTCAGGTCTCAGAATTGCTGACTGTTAACCAAGCTGGCTAGGGCTTCCAGAAATTGAAGTCCAAAATACCCAGAGGACAAAAGTTTAGGAATCACTGATACAGTCTAGCAACTCCATTTTAAGGCAGGAAGGTATCTCAGGAGCCTAATCTAAATTAGATGCATTCTAGGGATTAGTTGAGAGAGGAACCTGGGAATAAAAAGTGTGGGGTTGAAATATCCTAAGAATATCACTTTACATCACAGAAAGGCCAGGGTAGGGAGAGAGAAGAGAGAGGACACTTCTGCACTCAAACTATCTAAACCTATTACTACTGTCCACACTGAGGCATTAACTCTTTCACTGCTATGTGTTGTTGCACTTCCAACACAGATTATAATGGTTCAAGTGGTGTTTTGGAGGAGCACTTGGATGCATGGATCTTTGGGTGCTATGCCAGGAGAAAGACAGGGTAATAAATAAATGGAGAAGGGTTTTAGCAAACCTCCTTTATGAGAGCTGGCCACTTAACTAAGATACTGTATAATTTCCATCCCAAGCAATCCCTAGCAAATCCCAGCAGCTGCAACAGGACCTGTTTCCTATGCACCATTTTATTGGTGCACACAATGGAGTAGACTGTAGAGCATCACTAATTAATCTCGTGGAATAGCTGATTGCAAAAGTAAGCTATGGCATTTATATTGATGCATATAAGTCCTCATCTTATGATGAGCATTGCTAAGTACTCATCTTTTTTCATTATCCTTTATTTTCTGAGGAGTGGCATGGGAAGCCTTATGAATCATCTTGATTGCTCTTATATTTCATCAAGCTGTATCTCAGATCTTGTAGTTTCTATTGGATCGTGTGTGTGTGTGTGTGTGTGTGTGTGTGTGTGTGTTTGGGGATGTATACTTCAGTTATGTGCAAGGAAAGAGTTCAAAAGGACTGCAATCATTCATGGCTGAATATTAATTTAGGTTTGCAAACCAGAATCCTTTATCATGATGTACATAGCATAGCTTTACATATACTTAGAGAGCCAGCTTGGTGTAATAGTTTGATGTTGGACTATGACTCTGGAGACTAGGATTCAAATTCCGGCTCAGCCATGTAAGCCCACTGAGTGACCTTGGGCAAGTAACCTGATCTCAGCCTCAGGGGAAGGCAATGGCAAACCTCCTCTGAACAAATCTTGCCAAGAAAACTTAGGGTTGCCATAAGTCGGTAATGCCACACAATGACAACAACAAGTTACATACTAGAGGGACTAAGAAACCCTGTTAGTGAATTGCAAAGATGCATAATGGGACACCAGGAAGCCCTGATGTATATCATCACTCCCAAGTCAGTGTCCCAAGGGACAACGGGATCAATGAACAACAAGACCAATACACAACAGGTCTGATGCACATTGGTCCCAATGTACTTCAGTCCCAATGTGCATCAGTCACTTTGCTGTCTCCTCCACATAGTAATGTACCAGCAGCCCCTTTTAAGAAATTGACATTATGGAAATGTCTAATTCTAAAACACTTTTGAGAAATCAAACTTTGATTTTGATATCTTGGGGTCCTATTTGGGAATATTTCATCTGGGAAATTTCTTAGAACTTGCCCCATTTAATTTATTATTAATTTTTAAGGGCTAATAATTATTTGCCATCCAGATCAGGGAGGGATCCACAGTCTTCCAGATGCAACTCCCACCAGCCCCAGCCAGCGTAGCCAATGGTTGGACATGAAGAGACTTATCATCAAACAACATCTGGAAGGCACTACATCTAGATCAGATTTTGGACTTCAGGTCCCAGAATTTTTGACTGTTGGCCAAGTTGGCTGGGGCTTCTGGGAGTTGAAGTCCAAAATACATGGAGGATCAAAGTTTGGAAATCAGTGACCTAGATGATCTAATACTTAATAGGCACTTATCCATCTGGAAGGAGGCATTTTGGGCTGAAAGGACAATGGAGTGAGATAGCTGTGTTCTTGAAAATGTCCGTATGCCTGCTATCATAGCAATGCCAGTCTAAACAAGAGGCTAAGATCCTGAATCACACAATATTATTTTGAATGGTGTCAGATTTACACCATCATAATTTATGAACAGGACACCAGCTGTTATCCCACTGACAGTGGGGATTTTAAATTACAACCCAAAGTAGGGAGACTCACAAAGACGCATGTGTATGCACTTCTGTGCCTTATTGTTCATTATTTTACTGAAGGAATCTCATAGAATGTTAATGTGTGTGTGTGTGTATTGTGTGCCTTCGAGTTGATTCCAATTTATGGTAATCCTAACATGTGGTTTTCCTGGCAAGATTTGTTCAGAGAAGGTTTGCCATTGCGTTCTCCTGAGGACAAGAGCATGTGACTTGCCTAAATCCACCCAGTAGGTTTCACAGCAGAGTTGTAGTCCAATATTCAAACCACTCCTTTATTTTAAAAATGGAACGTACAACATCCTCCATCAGAGGAACCCTAACTAGAATAGAGTCCCCAGGAACAGTTCCCGCACTGAACTAAATGGAAGGCTTTTAGGACAGAGGTCTTTCAGATGTGAGACTTTATTGTGACAAGGAAGAAGTCTGGTACCCATTCCCATTAATTTGGGGGCATCAAAGTGACAAATGCAGATATTAGTGACCTTAAAACAATACACACCACTCTGATATCCAGCTTTGACACTGAAGTTCATCATCCACATTTTAAAGTTAAGATTTGGTAAGGAAGTTGAAAATTCAACAATATATGTTGGGTTGTTTTTAATGGGCTGTTTCCAGACTGGGTTGATGAATGCATTAAATTGGTGGAAAGCTCCATAAATATAAGTCAAGTCAACTGTACACTGCAAACCTTCTCTTGCTTAAACTGTCAAATGTTATTTGGCAGGGCTGGCAAATGCACCTCATGGATTGTGACTTACCAACTGTAACATGACTGCTACATGTCAAGTACTGTCAGAGGTGACTGTTGCTGCAAAAGCAACCCATGTCAAAGGCCTCACTTTGGTTGTCAAATATTCACCATCAGATTTTACTGAGAAGGATTTTGGAGGAGAATTCTGCTCATCAGCAGTGGAGTTCAATGGATGGCAGGCCCAGTATCAAGAAGGAAAACTGGGACCCCATCACCATCAGTCATTAATTCCCCAAGAATGCCACCTATAGAAAGATCCACTCTTCAGTGTTGACATCACATTCCCATGAAAATGTACATGCATTCATACACACAGGGTGACCAGATATCTTCCTTTTCCAGGACATTCCCTACATTTCAACCTTCTGTCCTGGAGGAATTCCAAAATATCCTCCATTTTGAACATGACTAAGAAGCCTATTACAGTGGAACCTTGCCTTACATAGGGGATCTGTTCCGGACCTCCCCACGTAAGGCAAATTCCACCTATGCTCGAGCCCCATTCAAATGAATGGGGCTCGTGTGCGCAGCGGCGCACTCCCCATTCATCTGAATGGGACGCACCGCCCCTTGCACCCGCGTGCTTCCCGTGGCTTGAGCGTGTGCTCAAAGCCGCGTATAGAGCACCTGCATATAACATGGGCACACTGTATTGAGTAATGCATGTTTGCTGTTCCCCTTTGAGAAATTTATCTGCTTGGAGCAACAGCAGACAGAACTTGCCTCCAGAGCTCAGGACACATTTGTTTTTCAAAGAGGAAAGGGACAGCCTAAGTGTTGGGTAATGGGCTGCTTGAGAACACAGTGCAAATGCTGAAAGGGTTTTTTCCTTAATTTCATCACAATGGGCAAATGAAAAGAATAATTTAAATGTAAATTCAGTCAAGCATTTGTTGCTAGTAAAGTACAAGACTAGTACACTGTCTTGCTCAGTGTTCTATAAGTATATTGCAAGCCAACAAGGCATTTAATAAAGATTAACGATGGAAAGGGAGAACACCACTTCTGTCCCTCCTCTCCTTCTCTGGACTTCTCCAAGCCACCTAACACCACTTCCCAGGTACTGGGGGGGGGGGGGGTTAATTGAATTTTTATTGACTTAAACATAAAACACTCTAGATATCAAACACAAATAACACACAAAAATGCATGCAAACATACAAACACTATTTGAAAGAATGCTAATTTCTTAATATAAAAACTATGTTATCATCCTATCCTATCTTCCCAACCCAAAATAATAATATATGTTAATTTCCTTGTTTTTTCCTTTCTTCTCCCTCATCCTAAATCTTTGTTACCCAGCTACCATTCTTCCTTTCTTTAGTTCCCTTTTTAATCTTCCTTACATGAGGTTGACTTGTACACAAGTAAATACGTTAATCTCTTCTCCAGGCTAAGCATCCCTGCCTAAGCCGTTTCTCATAGGTCATGGTTTCCAGACCTCTTACCTTTTTGGTCACCCTCCTCTGGATGCATTCCAGCTTCGCAATATCCTTCTTGAATTGTGGTGCCCAGAACTGGTCAGGTGAGATCTGGCCAAAGCAGCATAGAGTGGTATTATTTCTTCCCTTCATCTAGATACTATACTCCTATTGATACAGCCTAGGATAGCATGGGCTTTTTTAGCTGCTGCATCACACTGTTGACTCACTATTCAAAATGTGAGGAATTTTAAACAGTGCTAATGAAGGCAGCTACTAAGTTAAATATCCTTGCACCTAGGCTGTCGGACTAGAAGAAAAATAAAGGTTATGGATTCACCCTCCTGTATTAAAGGTGCATCTTCCATTCACAAGCATCCCAAGAGATAAACCTAGACATAATGAAGATTTGGATGTGCCATAAACAGTGAGACCAAGGTGCAAATTTAACATGATGATGAAAATGAGGAAGAGGAGGATGAAAATGAGGAGGAAGATGAGGAGGAGAAGAAGGAGAAGGATATGAACAATGTCATCAATTTTGATCTTGATCATATTTGGGGGGGGGGGATGAGAAGTAAGTGATAAGTGGCATGACATTTATGGGCCAAAAGATAACTGTGAGCCATTTAGAGGTGGTCCAAAGAGGGAGAAATGTAGAGTGTCCCACCCTTTCGAACATAGAAGGATGACAGGAACCGAGCAAATACATACTTCTGGCTATATTTGCCTATGACATGCAGTGTGCTGTATGTGCAGAACGCTTAGACACGCTCTCAAGTTCAGCATTTTTGTTTGTCAACAGGGTAAAGTAATATAAACTGTACTTAAACCATATTTAAAGTACTAAGACTAATCTTCAACCACTCTTCACTGAGAACAGTCACTCAAAAGCTCAGCCTACTAATAAGAAAATCTTTATCCATGTTCAGCTTTACAGATATTTAATTGACATTCCCAGTGCAGAACAAATGAGCATAAAAGATGAAAATTAAAAGACCCTAGTAGTCTAGTTGCGTGGAGAGGGATCATTACTCTCTGGTGCTAAGCTGGAAAATTATTATATTTTTACATTTATTGACAATGACTTTTCTTCCTTGGCAGAAAGCCATTTTGACATTCTTAACAAAATCATCTTGACAACTCTGTTATAGAAGAGAGAGAAAAAACCCAAAATGATAATCCCCCTCTGATTTATAAAACTACCAACCGGAAAAAGATAATTTAGCAGTGCCTTGCATTTAACTCTGTCACATACCTCGCAGTGATTGTGCTACTACATTTTAATATTTGTTCCTATAACAATGGGGAATCTGGAGTGGTAAAAACTACAGTTTATTCAGATATAAGACACAAAAGGGGTGCTGTTGTACTACGCATATTCATTCAGTTTCTCTCCCACTAAACCTATCTTTTGAAGTTGAAATCTGCGCAGACTCATGGTGGTAATCAATTTTATGGCAACTTAAGAAAAGTAAAATTTACAATCGTAGTTCAAAGCTTCTATCAGTCAAATGTGTGTTTCCTTTTCATAGACTAGGAAGGCACAGGAGTCCAAAATGCTTTTTTTAATGCTTTAAAAAAAAGTCACACAGTTTAGTTACCTGTACAAAACCCCTTCCCATACAGGAATACATAATCAAAGCATTCCTGATAGATGGCTATCCAACCTCTATTTAAAAACCTCCAAAGAATGAGACTGCACCACACTCCGAGGCAGCATATTCCCCTGTTGAACAGCATTTACTACCAGGAAGTTCTTCCTAATGTCTAGATGGAATCTCGTTTCCTGTAGTTTGAATCCATTGCTCCATATCCTAGTCTCTGGAGCAGAAGAAAACAAGCTTGTTCCTACTTCAATATGATATCCTTTCAAATATTTGAACATGGCTATCATGTCACTTCTTAACTTTCTCTTCTCCAGGCTAAGCACACCCAGCTCCCTAGGCCTCTCCTCATAGGGCATGGTTTCCAGACCTTTCACCATTTTGACCGCCCTTCTCTGGACATGGTCTAGCTTATCAATATCCTTCTTGAATTGTGGTGCGCAAAACTGGACACAGTATTCCAAGTGAGCTCTGACCAAAGCAAAATAGCTGGAGGATATTACTTCCTTCACTTAGACACAGTGGCACATTACAGACGGCCCAGAAGGGGCAGTCTTGCGCCGCTGCTGGTTGCTGCGTCCGGGAACCACAGCATCCAAACCGTGCGGTTCCCAGACACAGCAAAGAAGGAGTGCAAAAATTGCGCTCCTTCCTCGGCCCCGGAAGAGACACCGCGAGGCGCTAATCGAGCACTCACGGCATCACTTCCGCCGCACGATTTACGGATGCAGAGCGTCCGCTACATCAAAATGGCGGCGGCCGTGTGTAATGGCCGCCGCCATTTTGATGTAGTCATTACACACGAGGGGCAAGGTGCGTCAGGAAGCGCCGCCCCTTGTGCGTAATGACGGCGCCTCATGAGCCCATCTGTAACGCACCTATATTTCTATTGATGCAGTCTAGAATCACATTGGCTTATGTAGCTGCCACATCACACAAATATTAAAGGATACTGGGAGTTCCAGTCCAACAACATTTGGAGGGCCACATGTTTTGTACTCTGAGCTACATAGCTCACACTGATCATTCTCCTGCCTCCATCTAGACTTGGAAAAGTTACTTTTTGGAATCTTTCAGAATTCCTCAGCCACAGTTTTCCAAGGTCTGCCTCCAGAATACAACGAGAGCAGAGTTTGGGAAATGCAAGCAATTTGAAACCTATAAGGAGCTGTTGTTGTACAATCAACAGAAATCTGTAGGTGTTTATCACACTATACTCTTATAGTGCTAGAGAATCTGCCTGAGAATTCTAAATACCCCTCCTTAAAACTGCAAATCCCAGAATGCAACAGGAGGCAGCTAGAGCAGTTAAAGTGGAATAGTAGCACTATAAGAGTATAGTGTGATAAACACCTATGTTGATGAGGAAGCTTCCTCCACTTTCTCACTTCTCTCATGAAGAGCTCAAGCACTCAAGAGGTCTTCCAGGACCATGAGCAATGATGTGTAGAGAGAGCCCATTCTGAAGGTTCTGTATGAATCATTAGCTCTCCAATGCCACCTTCAGTATAATTCATTGAGTATTAATTCATACTGGGAAGTTCAAATTATCATTTGTCCTTAGGGTAGCACTTGTGCACACTGTAAACACTAGATGTAGAAGTGAGGTGAATCACAGCTAAAACAAAACAGAAACCACAGTTCATTTCAGACAGACTGTCAACATAATTGTTAAATCTCATGGGCTTGGTCTGGTTGGATGTTTTATCTTTGTCTAATTTCACTGTCACTCTAATATAATTCCACATATTTCTTTCCCCAACCCTGGCCTTTCTGCTGCTGTACTTGTCATTGTCTTGGTTACATTATTTCCCCATGTGATTACATAGATTTTTGTTTTGTTTTTTATTTGGTTTTTGTTATTGTTGCTTTTATAATGCTGTGTGTTCATGTGTTGTTATTGTTGTTTATTGTTGTGTGGGAGTGTGTGTGTGAAAGAGAGACAGACAGGCAGAAAGACAGACAGACAGACAGACAGACAGTGGAGATTGTTTCCATATTGGAAACAGCCAACACAGACTGCTTTCACTTCCTTAAACCAGAATAATTGTTTGTGAAGATATTTAGAAAAAATATGATAAGGGACAGTGGCCACATTAGGTTTACCATTTTTATTTTTATCTGTTTATTACTTACACTTACATGTTGCATTTTCTCCAATGACCTTAAAAATCAGCACATGTGGCTCCCCTCCTCATTTTATCCTTCCAAGGGCCCTGTGGGATAGAGCAGGCACTAGAAAAGAATAACTGCCCCACAATCATATAGGAGATTATCACATGAAAATTCCCTCCCAATATTGTTGCAGCTTTCAACACCCAAAACAATGATTGTGTGGTAGGATCCTGAAACAACAATTCTTTGCACATTAGCATGTAACTGTGAATTGATAACAGGTTAGTGATGCATCTTAACGCACTAGTACTGTTCTGTTTATTTGTCAGCTATCTGAGATTAAGTAAGTAAGGGCCAAAACAGATCATCTTGAAGCCGCCCCTTCCAAAGATATATTGGGGCCATGACAACTACATGCCATGGCCCCAATCTGCCTTCAACCCAGCCAAAAAAGGAGCAGCAAAGAGCTGCTCTTTTTCAGCCAGCAAAAGCAGGCTTTTTCTGCCCTGCAATGGCCAGAAGTTGGCTTCAAGTCGCTCCGGTGGTATGCAGCATATAAATGCCATGCCACCAGAGTGCCTCAGGGCAACTTCAGGATATGCGTCATATAAACACTGTGCTCTGAAGCTGCCCAGATGGTGGTGCAAGAAGGACATCTGTTTTAGCCCTAAGTAAGTAGTCTTGCCTTCATTGAGAGTGGGGTGTGTGCAGTGAGACCTGTTTAAATCCCCTTTCTCCTGCCAAAGACAAATGATTGCCTCCTCCTGAGAAAGAAGTCTCACCTTCATTGGGAATGGGGAGGGAGTACAGTGAAACCTGTTTAAATCCCCTTCTCTCAGAATTACTCTGGAATGACCTATCACACATACTCCAGTAATGGGTTAATTGCACAATTAATAGCTATTCATGGGATTTTCCCGTTCATTAAAAGCAGCAGCAGACGCATGGATTGACTACAGGATAGCTACTGCTTAGCCACAAGGTTGTGCAGTAGGATCCCACCAGTTACAATCCTGCTTATATCCCACTAATCAAGAACAGTGCAATAATCTCCATAGTGAATTTCCATGAAACCTAGACCCTGCATTTCCTAAGTCACTGGCAAATAACACCACAACACTCCAAATCCAAAATGCCTCTGTTTCCCTTGGTAGTCCCTCTCAAAATGGCAACCAGAAGTGATGTTGTGTCACTTTCTGCACCTGTTTGAGAGGACTACGGTAAAAAGAAGGTATTTGTGACCAACAAGCATTTGGGGTGCTGTGCAGGTTGGTGGGGCACTGTGCATGATTCCAGGCATTTGGGGAATTTTCTTTGTGGTTTTTCAGGACCAAATTGCCTGAGTATCATACAATTGTTTTTTAACAAATGGAAGGTTCAAGGCTTCAGGGGCTGCCAAAATGTAGTTAGTGAGTCTCCCTGTGTTCACCCCACTTTATCCTCTCCCCGCTTTATCATAATCTTTCACCCCACTTTACCCTCTCCCCCTTTATGATAATCTTATTTGCTTATCTAGCATCTACCTTGTTTGAAAGCTATCATATCCTTCCTTATTTAAACATACTCTGAAATAATAGCTTCTTAATAGCTATCAAATCATACCTGCACCTATTCTGCCTTTCTCCATTACTGTGGATTTGCCTTTACTATATGAGTCACCCGGGTTCATTTAGCAGAGAGTCAACAGCAGCTGGCTTCATGTAGTCATAAAACACTGAGATAGTAATATTATGCAGGTCCTTTTGTTGAGCCAGGGCTATCTGCCACATAATGCCCTCCCTTCTAGGAGTGAGTAGACAGCCTTCTGTTTTGAGAGAGAAGGAAAAATTAAAATGAATAAAAAGATATTGCGTTGCTAATTCTGCAGTGCACAGCAACTAGAAGGAACAGACATGGTTGAGTAGCTAAAGCAGCGGTTGTCAAAATGTGTCTTCAAAGTTGCTAATGTTGTACCTGTGCCTTCCTTGTTTGAAACCCTTTGATCCTATAAATTGTTTTCATCATTCAACACCACCTGCCTTTTTGTTTTATCTTTCATTCTCATTTTCGTAGACTTCCAGCACTAATTCTTAGCTGCCCTTTATATTGCAAAAGGATTTCATGGCATCTGGATAAGCTGATATTTTGAAATAATATACACCTAGAAAAGAAGAGATGTAAAATTTCAAGGAGAGTAGCATTGGCTTCTAAGGTCCAAAGCACACTGCAGAAATAATCCTGTTTGATACCGCTTTGATAGCGCTAGGGAATCCTGGGAATTGCTGTTTTTGTGGCACCAGAGCTATCTGACAGAAAAGACTAAATGTCTCACAAAACTATAGTTCCCAGAATTCTCTAGCATTGAGCCAGAGCAGATAAAGTGGTCCCAAACTGGATTATTTCTGCAATGCGTTTTGGATCTAGTTGAAGACACAGATTAGGGTTTGATTCCTCACTCAAGCATAAAAACCCATTGGGTGACGGGCAAGTAACACTCTCTCAGCATTAGAAGATGTAAATGGCAAATTCCCTCTGAAGAAACTTCCAAGAAAAGCCCAGGAGAGTTTTGCTTTAGGGTTGCAATAAGTCAAAAGGACTTGGAGGCACACAACAATAAACAGCAGGCCTAAATTTCTAGCATTCCAAGGAGTGTGACACTGAAAATTGCTCACACCTAGAACTCACATATTTGCTGTGTTTGCATTCCCTTTGCAAAGAGATTCTGTAGTACCTTTGAGACTGAGGCCCTATACAGACCAGCCCAAAAGGTCAGCCTGTGGGCAGAGCCAGGTTGCAGCATCCTGATAACGCACACCCTGACTCTGCCCCCAGGGTGCCATGATGCCATGTGCCACTTCAGACAAAATTTTACAGGGTGTCCTCATTTTTCCATCCTGCAGCTATATCCCTGCCCTGTTTGGGCTCCTAAATAAAAGCAGCTGCAGCACCAAGAGGTCCCACAAGGAACCTATCAATATTCTGCCCAAACATGCATGTAGTGATCACACTTTGGAGATTTGACAAGGCACACAAGCTGATACCACATTGCTGGCAGATAAAACAAAGAAGAACAACAACAAAAAGCCAAACTGGCAAATCAGAAATCTAGAACCTAGAGAAGTGGAGCAGCATTCTGGTGGGCTAAAGCAGCTACCAGATTGTTCCTCCTAAATCCAAGTTTGTAGGTTAGAAAAGAGCTGATTCAAGCAAAAAAGTGGTTCTTTTCTAATTCCCCATCCTCTCTGTCTCCAATAGTAAAGAAAGATAAAGTTGAGAAAAGGCAGCTATTAAAAGAAATGATTATACTATTGCACAAAAAAGACATTTTGACAAGAAAAGTGCTTGTACTAGAGAATTCAAGCTGTCAATTAAAAATATATTGCTCTTTTGTTTTGTTTTTTCAGAGCTCTTTTAGACTGTTAATAATAATACTTTACATTCAAAGGGAAAATCCCACTTGACTGTTTTCTAGCAGCTAGGCTAACCAGTTAGAAATACTGAAAGCATTATTTGTTGACTTTGCTGTCTCTGTAGGTGTTTATTAACCTACTGACCATATATTTTATTTAAAATTTTAAATTAAATTAAATTAAATTAAAGGGTTTAAATAAAGGGGTTATTAAAGGATCTAAATTCTAGGCTCACATTTCTAGAAAATTAAATTTTCCTGAATTTGAAAGCAAGAATAGTTGTTGCTGCTGCTGTTATTTTAAAAATTACATTAATCTTAGTCTTATCTTAAATTGTAAAGGGATCTCACGATACATAAAATAAGGCTCCAGTATAATAAAAGCCAGAAAATGTTATAGGTCAAACTAAAGTGGCCTTATTTACTCCAACGTTCTGTGTCTCGCTTCATTATTTCAAGGTTGGTCAGCAAATAACAAAATAAAAACACAAAAGAGGAAGAACAACCACATTACTCATACGTTTCTATAAAAGCTGACCAAATGTCCAAATATAAATCCATTTGTAAATTTCATCTATATATCATCCTTCCAAATGTTGCAGCATTGTTACATCATCTATCCATTGGATCACAGATAGAGAAAAATAACCTTTCCGGTAACAAAATATCGGTCAATGGTATGTAAGAAGCTCTAGAAGACTGAATTATCCCTCTTTGATAGGAATGTGCACCCTTTTTATTGAAATTCTAGGATGAGATGAGCCCCCTCCCCAAATCTCTTCAACAATGTGTTTAATTTTTGAAAATTCTTGCAAGGTTAAAATGACAATGCAAATGCTTGTGTAAAGGCAAAGGTTTTCCCTTGACAAGAATGTCTAGTCATAACCAGCTGTAGGGGGAGGTGGTCATCTCTATTACTAAGCCAAAGACCCAGTGTTGTCCTAACACAACTCCATGGTCTTGTGGCCAGCATGACTGCAAAGAATGCTGTTACCTCCTCACCAAAGTTGTACTTATTTATGTACTTGTAAGGCTTGTCAGCATGGAATTGGGAGTAGAGAACTAGGTTAGCAGAAGCTTGGACTAGTGATGGGATCTCGCAGCGTCATGTAACACTTGGGCCTCAAACTGCCAACCCTATGATAGTCAGAATTGGCATCTTAACCACTCAGCCATCGTATCCCGCAAATGCTTGTGTAGAGTATAGAAATCAACTGGATTTAAGCAATCAGGAGGATTATGTTCTAATATTGTTCCAATTTTTTTTTCAAGTATTGACGTTGTGGTTAATTTTCCTGCAGCTTTAAATGCAACTCATTTTGCATTTGCTCATTTGGTTAAGGAAAAAAAAATAATTGTTGTCATTTTCACTTAACAACTTGAATTCTGCAGTACATAGCACCTTTTCCTGCCAAAAAGTTCTGTTTTGTTCTAGCATCATCAGTGATATCAATAGAAATCTGGGTTAGTTTGCTAAAATAGAAGTTTATTTTTAAATCTTTGTTCACCTTGTTCTTTTTCATTCATAATAAATAAATGTGAGGGTTGGAAAGGAGGCGAATTACTGGCAAGGGCAGAGGCAAATGTGCAGGTCTAGGATCAAGATGCCAGCTCATGTAGAGCAGGGGGAACTAGAGAAACAAGCTAGAGAAAAAGGCTACAAATTCATTAGACACAACCAAGTAGTGCTGGCATGGTAAGATACACAGATCTAAGGATTAGACAACTTCCCTGTCATGTGGTAAGCCCATCTTTCCCAGCCTGTTTGCCCGGGAAGTTATCAATGGGATGGCAGTTGAGGAATCACTATGACTGTGTGATTTTCTTACCATCTGGCAGTAAAATTAATCCTCACACACCACAAGTGTCTGTGCAACCCTTAAGGGAATACCCCAATCGGAATGAATGGGTTTATAGATTGCATCCTTCCAAATGGGATCTGCCCCATGCCAGATTATCCAAAGTGAACCAATCAAAGCAGAATCTTGTCAACAATATAAAACAGAGAATGTCAAGACTACAGCATGGCATGGTGGGAAGGCCATTCCCAAGTGCCAATAGATAGCTCTCTTGAGTAAAATTGACTTGCACTGGGAAAACCAAGCTTACTTTGCAGCCTGAAGTCAAATTAGAATGGAATCACTCAGTGCATACAGTGAACGTGGCCTTTTCCCATTTTGGCGTAACACCCACATTCAGATACATTTCTATGGGGTTTAAAAGTCCCCTTCTCAACCTTTAAATTTCTACTTTGGCATCAGTAACGTCTTCAGATTGAGCCCATAAGTCCATCTTGAGTACTGACTCAAATCACCTAAGAACTCCCCCCCCCCCAACATACCAAATGAGACATTTTGATTACTGGCATGAAAAATTGGTTTCAAAAATTTGTTTGTTTGTTTATTTATTTATTTACGGTATTTATACCCCGCCCTTCAGCCCTAAAGGCTCTCAGAGAGGCTTACAATTATTATTATTTTTAATTAGACGGTTCCCTGCCCTCAGGCTTACAATCTAAAAAGACATGACACAGAAGGAGAAGGGAATGGCGGTGGGGAAGGGGATCAGGTCCAGTAGTTCTTCTCTCCTTCTGAGGCCGGGATCAAGGCAGATGGACTGCAGGGAGGGCTCTGCTTCTTAATCGCAAATGGGGAAAATGGGGAAAAATCTGTTTAAAAACAGTCACAGCAACAGCAGTGGATTTCAGTGGCTATAAATTGAGAGAGTATTACCTCCAGTTTCAGATACAATATACTGTATTTCTGAACACCAGTTGCTGAGAAACAAGACTGGATTGGAATGGTGCTATTGCACTGAGGTTTGGTGGATCACAGTGTGAACAGAATGCTGGATAGAGTTCCCAGATCTCAGGGCCTGGCTCTTCTACTCCATTACTCTTGGAGGAAGGGAAAGAATCTCAGGATGAGATTGCTGCCTCAAAATGTGTGTCTGTGTATCTGAGCCTGTGCCTTTCCTCCCCATTTGTTAGACTGGGTCATTTTTATTTGGATGGCATACTGAATGTAACTGTGGTTGTTGCCAACGTATCATGCCTAATGACAACACTAGGGAGGTTCTGCCCCTTTCTAACATCCCCAGGGCCTGCTTCCTGCAACAACACAAGGGAGTGATCCTTGGCTGCAGGTCTTGGGCCTGAAATCTAGGGATCTAGGCGAGTCCTGACTTGGCAAGCTCAGCTGCTTGACTAGACAAGCCTCTGGTCTGATCAAGCATGGGTCGTTGTGTTGGCATGTATATAGCTCACCAAAACATTTATTTCAATATTTATTCCCTTTTTAGGTGATCCACTTTTCAGTTGGGTGGCTTCAGTGCTGGCTACCAATATGCTTCCGGTCCAAATTCTGGGTAGAGTGATAACATAACATTCCTCTATTTCCCCTCCTCTGCTCTGCCACTATCATGTATTACATCTCTTCTCTCCCTGCCCACCCCCCACAGACTGTCATTTTCTCTTCTCCATACACATCTCCACCAGAAGGCAGTACAGCATCATGCCCTTCCTTTTCTTGCTCCTCTGTCTTTCCCTGTTCCCCCTTTGCCACTGGTAGCTTTATTTGGCACACTCCTGTTGGAAGTGGAGATTTTCCATCAAGGCTTGTCTCTATGGAATTAGGAGTAGAGAGATAACTTCCTTTGTTTCCTGTCTTGTTTATCTCTCAATGCTCCTTCGGTCAGTGTGACTGCAAAGAGATCATTTCCTATCTCCTCCCCTCCTCTACTAAAGGTTAAGAGTTATTTATGACTCTTTGTACTCTCTCACCTTCCTGTTCTAAGTTGGAGATGGATACAGGCACAAGGATTTGCCTCAAAGATGCCTCTTTTCATCTTCTTTCCACTCATTTTCCCATTCATGAAAAGCTATAGGAGAAGCCCAGGTTGGATACGGGCTGCCTACTGCCTGGGCACAGGGCAGTGCAATAAGGTCCATTGGTGATGGTTACAACCTGTGTCTATGCCAGCATGGGTTTAACATGCAATAATCTTTTAAGTCTTGTTTGAGTATCCTGTTTGTTACCAGAGGCTCAGATATATATACCTTTGGGGGCATGCTGCTGTTCTGCTTAATAAAAATACAATTTTTACTAAATTCCAACTCCCATCATGTCAACCATAGAGTGAAAAGCTCTGGGGATAATGGCAGGGGAGGACAAAAAAGCTGAAGAATAGAAATATTGCAAAGAGACCTTTCCCATATTAGTCCTGGGAGAAAACTATATCATTACTTTATAACTTTATAACCATTATGCCCAAACTTTAAAAAAAAATTAAAACATTAAAATATTGAGAAATATTTCTTTTCTAACAAAAATAGTGCCAACTGTACACTGTCTCTTTTTAAAAAGGGTTTCCTAACCTTTATGGAACCAATTAATGTGTTCACAAAGGTAGAAATATGGTAGTTTTCATTAATTTATAAGATGAGCATTTCAGTCCCATCCAGCAAAAGCAAAGCATCCGCCTAACATGTCAGGCTGCTGGGGCAATCCATTTCCTAATCCATAGTGAAAATATGCAGGCCTAATGAGGAGCTATGATATAATTAGTATCACTTTCTGCTATGAAAAAAAGGCTTCATCTGCTGAGATTGCCATATTTTTACCTCAGTAGGGATTCCTACTCCTTAATAATTAAAATATAAGAAGATACAGTTGAACTCAGATACAGTTGAAAAATAATTGCCATTATACAATGCACCGAAAGACTGTGTCAAAAACACTCCGTCCATCAATAAAGTAGCTACTTAGTTAAGAAGGTGGCATGTATGAAAAAAATTATCAAGAAAGAGTTTAGAGAACTCCATATCTTGTTCAGTTTTGTAACATATTGCTCATACATAATAATAGTATTGTTCAACTGTGGATCTGGGGGTGCTATTTAGGGATGGAAGATTTCTCCTTCCTCCTTAGCACCATAGATCACAACCTTTTTTCCCTCTCTTTTAGCTTCTCCATCCTTTGAAGTAAAAAGAGGACAGCAAAGTCTACCTCTCCCAGTCCAGATGTATATACTTAACTCATTGTCCCCTGTTGTGTTTGCAATGTCATGTTTGGATTCACTCATACAATGGCCTTTTAAAAATATATCTTGTTCTTGTTGTCTGGATCCACATAGGTGTCTTGGCTGTGCATATGATGAACCAGTTCATGGTAAGAATCTGCTACCATGAGAATAAATTATTATAATAATTTTTTAATAATTTTTTAATTTGTGTTAATTATCTTCTCTCCATTTTTGTCTGTACACCTACTTAATCACCTATCAGCTTTCAGCCAAAGATCTGGCTGCCTAGTGAGTGAAGTACTACAGGACATCTCAACACTAGTGATTTCCAAATTGCTAGCAGCTCAGTAGGATCTCTTTGGCTGTTTTGTTCAAGTTATGGTAGCTCCGTACCCTATTGTTTTGTGTGTGTGCACACATGTATTTTCTGGTAACTAATGATAGGCCAAATTTTTGAAGACCTAATAGAGAAGCAGACTATCTGCTTAATTTTGTTAATTTTAAAAAAATACTGTCTGTGAAAGACACTAAAACATTTATAGCAGTTTAATTAAAAGTAGCCGAAATGGGCTAAATTCTGAGTGACATAAAATTTCCCTCTCAGTTGGCTAATTAATGCTTTAATAATACATAAAAAGTAACAGAGCAGTTCAAAAAAGTCCCTGGTTATTCTATATTCCTTTTGAAATCTTAATAAGTTCTTGTATTTGGGCAGAGTTTCTGTCCATTTGTTGTGCCTGTTCCTCAAATGCATATATTGTTCATTTAACTCCCTTTAATACAACGTTTAAAAGGAGGCTTTGTTGCTAAGAATTTCCACTGAAACAATCTGGACTTAAGAACAAATTAAATGCTTATTGCTGTTTTCTTAAATAACATGCTTACTAGGAAGTAACTCCCACGGAAATCCATAAAATGTACTTCAGCGTAAATATAATATCATTAGGATTTTGGTTGCCAGATAATCCTTTGGTTGGACTCAGCCAAATAGTATTAATAGATTCTGCCAGTTAGTTGGAAAGTAATTTTTAAAAACAGAATAGAGCAATTACAACAGCCACTTGCAGTGCCCCGCCTGCCCTATGAAAACACAGTAGTCTCCACTACAAGTCCCAGAATCCCTGATCATGGCCCATGTTGGGTCGACTTCTGGAAACTGAAGCCCAACAACATCTTGGGAATCACAGATGTAGTTCATTGTTGTTGTATGCCTTCAAGTCATCTCAGACTTATGGTAACCCTAAGGCAACCCTATCATGGGGTTTTCTTGGCAAGATATATTCAGAGGAAGTGTGTCATTGCTTTCTTCTGAGACAGAGAGTGTGACTTGGCCATGGTCACCCACTGGGTTTTATGGACAAGGGGGCTACAGGGTCCTAAGTTCTATTACTGCAGCATGAGGGGACATGTTGGAGTGATATGTGTACTACAACACACCATGTGTTTTACTTATATGCACCACTTCCTTAGGCATAACATTACACTGACACTGGGGCCAGGAATGAAGTTCGAAGGAGCCTGGGAATCATGCTAAAGCTGCTTCTCCATTGCCACCCATTTTGACCTCTGCACCAGTGGCATTCTGCCACCTTGATAATATGGTGGCCTGGGGTCAGATACGAATTCTTCATGGATGTATACTTATGTGGTGATACACTCCATTTAACTTTAGTATCATCCTCTCGTCTTAGAAAATTAAAACTGTACTACTCATATATTCTCTTCAGTTTACCAGAAATACCATTAAGTTCTCCTTCCCACTCATAACTAAGTCATGGTCTTGATGACATCTTTGAGGCCACAACCAGGTTTCACTTGGGCTTGAAATATGTTCCCAATTTTGAATAAAAATTTGGTGGAGATCATTTTGCTTCAAGCCTTATTTGAAAACCTGGGTATAGTAGGAGTTTTCACCATCATTACTACTCTGCAGGTCCATTCTGTGCTATTGCAGTAATATGGCGAAAAGCCTTACAGTCACATAGGTACCAAGCCTCAAATGAAAGACACCAGTATTGCCCATTTGACACAAAGAATATTGGCTACAGAGGGCATATTTTGCCTTTTTGGATTCTATCGACACTAGTGACTGGAAAATATCTCAAAAGATATTTGCTTTCCTTATTCCATTTTAGTTTTCAGTCTCTAGAAGTGCATATTACTAACCTAAGCATGCTTTCCTACATCAATAAAACTCAATAAAATGTACATAACTGAGCCTAACAAATTTTGTCTGAGCTTACACCTTAAAATAAAGTGTGGAGCAAAATTACTGTTTTGATATTGCTATGATGTTGTTATGCAATGCAGCTTCTTTTGCATGTTCATTAAAGTCATTTTCATTTTAGGTGTAATCTTCAGTCATTTCAATGGATCTGAGGCTAACAGAATGCTTTAACACTGGGCTTTGCATAAAATATATTACTGCATAATGCATATGCCTAAGTCTAGAGGAAATGTAGTAAGTGCTAAAAATACCTTAATGAATCTTTCTGTACATCATTTCCCCATCTTAACATTGTTACCATTTAATTTCCTTTCTTCTACTTTTCTTGCTTCTCCATTGACTCAGTTTCCAAAGGATCTGTTGCAGCAACAAAACAAACAAAAAAGTCCTATGTCACCTTATAGCAGGAATGAAAATGTTACAGTCTTACAGATGTAGTTAGTCTGCAAACTGAACCAATGGTGATGAATGCTGGGAGCTAGAGTTCAGCTACATGTTGAAGACTTTGCTTCTGGAAGAACTAAGGCATTATACATCAACTTGAAACATAGTTTGTTTAAAGCAATAAAACTATGACGCGTTACAGAGCGCGCAAGAAGGGTGCTCTGCTGCCGCCACTGGCTGTTGTGTCCACGAACTGCAGCAGCCAAACCACGCGGTTCCCGGACGCAGCCGAAAAGAAACGCCGAAATGGGGCTTCTTTCTGCACCCTGGAAGTGACGCCGCAAGGCGCTAGTCACGCATTTGCAGTGTCACTTCCGCCATGCGACGTCCTGACGCTATGCGTCCGTGATGTCAAAATGGCACCCCCCATGTGGAACGGGCACTGCCATTTTGTATGGACTCGGTCCATACTAGGGTTAGGGGCATCAGGAAGTGACGCCCCTTTCTAACTCTAGTATAGACCCAGTCCGTACTATAGGTCTGTAACGGGCCTACAATTGAAAATGGCCAGGTTGAGAAGATATACCTTTTCTGGAAGATGAGAAGGTTAGGTCCCATCATAGCTCTCAGATGAGTCCATTTCATTACCTAGAGCAACAGGGGAGGAAACTCTGGCTGCTGCCATATTGCAGAATTCATGCAGGTTGACACTGCTTTAACTGTTATGGCTTTGTTGTGACACCAGAGCTCTCTGACAGAGAAGACTAAACATCTCATAAAACTAGGGCGGGTTACAGACCGCCATATAGTACGCGCTCTGCATGTACTAGGGTTAGGAAGGGGCGTGCTAGGGTTAGGAAGGGTTGCCCCTTCCTAACTGGCCCCGTTCCTAACACGTGCAGAGCACATACTATATGGCAGCGCCTGTCCACACGGGTGCTGCCATGTTTACGTCGTGGACACTATGCGTCCAGACGTGGCGCGACAGAAGTGATGCCGCGAGTGCACATGTTGCGCTTCATGGTGCCACTTCCGGGGGCCAAAAAGGAGCGCCATTTTGGCGCTCCTTTTTAGCTGCAGCCAGAAGCCTCGCAGTCTGGCCGCTGGGGCTTCCCACCACAGCTAATGGCGGCGGCGGCAGACTGGCCACTTTTGGGTGGTCTGTAACCCGCCTACAAATCCTAGAATTCTATCGCATTGAACCATGGCAATTAAAGCAGTGTCAAACTGCATTAATTCTGCATTGTAGATGCAGCCTTTGTCATGTATGTTTGTCAAGCAGGCCTCTGCAAGCAATGGTGTCCTTAACAGTTCTTCACCCTCAAAGCTTAATAACTGGATAGCTTACAAAGTCTGTTGAGAAACACAGAACATTGCACAGCATTGGAAGCCTGAGGAAATCTGACCACCTTTCCACCTTTCCTCACTTTTCCCAGGAGAGAGTTTCACAATCAGGGCGCTGTTCGTAAAAAGGCCCTCTGCTCTTCAAGCAGACCTCTCTAGGTAATGGGACATAATAAATGGGGGCATCAATGAAAATGTACATGACAGACAGATAGTCCTTCATGATTCAGTGTCCCCAAACAGTTGAAACCTTTGTAGATCAAAGCCATCCCCTTCAACTGTGTACAGAAAGAAACTCCAGGTAGGCTAATTGGAGGTTTTCAGAAGAGCGACCTCCAAACATGGATTGCTTGGGGCCTCTGTGCAAAACAAAGATAAATCTATATCTTTTTTCATTTTGTTTTCATTTTGACACACTTATGCTGGAACTATTTTCTAGTGCATTAGGGCTGCCAGCAACACGAATAATTATACACAACCATAATGAACTGAAGTACCATAAAGTGTTGTAGGAGGAATGTCATGAACTAGAAATCTGTTGAGTGTTTTCCTGAGGCAAGTGCACACCCAGCAATTTCAGTCATTTGCTTCTATGCCCTAAATACACTGTCCTAATTAGATTCTCCTTCTAGTAATTAGTTCTACTAAATAGAATATCGTCCTTCCACTTTGTGAAGTATTTTTTAATGCTTAGGGACGTTTTACATATTAGCTTAGAATGAGCTGTACAACTTTGACGAATAGGGCTGGCTATATAGCTAAAATTACAGTACCATGCTGAGATACTGGGGCAAAAGTACATCTAAACTTTCATCTTAGCAACCCTGACTTCTGACACTCCTAGGATGGTATGAAAGACCAAGAAATTTTGCTCATTTCTCCCTGTTAATTTTTATACCGGTGTTGCATTGGATTTAGTCCTGTTTGGTATATTGGGTGAACAGCTGTTACCCTCTAGATGTTGTTGAACTCCAGTTCCCATCAATCCTAACCCAAAACAGTCAGTGGAATTTTTTTGGATTGTAACTTTCTGAAGCAAGCAAGACCACTTGGCCCTGCTAGTTGGGAGATTCTGGAAATTGTACCATCCCAAATAACTTTTCCAAGCACTAGATGAGAAATGAAGGAAAGAAAAATAACACATGCATAGAGTATGACCTATATAGCCCAATACGGCTTAGCCCCTCACCACCACATCAGGATCACTAAGGGAATGAAGGAGGACCTTCGGGTTTGGGACCAATTTTTGGACATCTTTAATGGTGTGTCCATGTGGCAAACCTCATGGGAGCCAGGCAAGGATTTGAAGGTTCACTCTCATGCTGCAGGCAGCCTAGGATTTCGTGTTTATTGTAATGGGAAATGGTGCACACAGAGGTGGCCCAGTGATTGGCTGAATGGTGAGTTTCACAGGGACCTCACTTTCTTAGAGTTCTTTCCCATCCTCATAGCAGTCACCATTTGGGAGGACCAGCTGAGGAACAAGAAGGTCTGTTTTGGTGCGACAATCAGGCAGTTGTCATGGTCATCAACAAACAATCCTCTGGGTCTCAGAGAGTTATGAGACTGGTATTGAACTTGCAATCTTATGGTTTTGAGTGAGTGGCTGCAGTACAGGCATGTACAGGCAGTACAGCCACCAGGCACTATGTTCCGCTATGTTCTGCTATGTTCAATGATTCCAAGTGTGCATTCTTGCTTAGGACTTAGACCAATAACATGCTGGAACTGGTGAAGCTGATAAAATCTTTGTGATAATTCCAGCAATCAACAGGGATTAGGTTTCTATGGGAAATGCAATCCAATTTCTAGAAGTGTGTGGGGAAAAACAGTTTCTCCACAGAACTTGGAAAAAAAGACTTTTGACTTTCAGCATCCTCCAGCCAACATGGCTGCTAAACATGCAAGCTAAAAGACCCTGGTAATTATAATCCAAAAACATTTCTGACTTCTCTTTCTCTATACTTTTTTGTTATTAAAAGTTCCATTCATTTTATTATTTATGAGTTAGAAAAACATGTTTCTGGAATACTTTGGAGTAGCTTGCTTTTTGTGAGACCCATTCATTTTTATTTCAATGAGAAACCAAGGCAGTCTTATGGTGCCTGTGTGTTTACATAATACATTCACTTTGGTATGAATTTGTCACTTAGCTTTAGCCACCCATTCCAGTCCAGAGCTGGTTCATAATTTTGTGGACTGCCACAAATTTGAGGAGCTAAAAACCTATTTAATCTGAAGCAGATCCAATCAAATCACTTAATCTGAATCATTTCACCAGTCTTCATGCTAGTGTAGTGAGTTTGTTTTCTGTCTGCAGTATGTTTTATAAATATTTATTTACAATTTCCAGCAGTGTAAAGCACAGCAGAGATATGGAAGTAATGTTTAATTACTGTTCGATGAGCTGCATTTCAATTAGGAGCACACACAATGGCTGGGGAAGAAATGCCTGTGTGTACCAAACAACAAACCCATCACAGCAGGGACTTGGAGCTAAGTGGCTTCCTAGTCTTTATGCTAATGGGGACTTCAGGAAAGAAGGGCATTTTTATAAAGATGAAATATTTAACATTGTTATTATAGCTACTTTTATATAGCCATGGGATGCAGGAAATCAAATCATTTCGTACTTTCAGGCTGACATGTTAGGTTTGGGTGCTTCAGATCTGTCAAGTTGCATTTCCTAGTGTTTAAAAGAAGCATTTTAATTAGAGATGATCGAGAGGCACTCCACCCATCTGCACTTAAGTTCCCTTTGATTCTAAGCAAGCAATGGGCAGTGGGTGGCCCTCAGCCTAATTTGAAAAGTTAATTTGCTTGCAAACAGCTCACTGGGAAAGGAGAAAGGCAGAGAGAAGGAGTTGTATAATGAAAGATTAAAAATGTGGCAAAAAGCAATTGAAATATAGACAGGTATATAGATATACAGTTGCACCCACACACACACACACACACACACATTTGCGGCTTTGACTTTTGTGGATTTGATTATTGGCAGTTTTGATTAATATGTTCTTGCTGTGCAATTCTGCTGGCAGTTGACCATAGAGTTGTGCTGGAGAACCTAGATGTTCCTAGAGAAAACATTTCTCTAGGCATTTGTAGGTCCTCCAACATGATGCTATGATCAACCTCTAGAAGATTTAACCACAGAGTTGCACCGGAGGACTGGGAGATTCCTAGAGAGATGTTCTCTTATATAAAAAGAAAAGTTTTTTTTCTATTTGTGGTTTTTCCACATTCATGGGAGTTCTTCACCACTAACCTTAGCAAATGTGAAGGAACCACCGTACATCTTTGGCTGTCCCCACCAACCTCTGGCCTTTGTCCTGCCCACCACTAGTCTGTGACTGCCAATTTAATACCCGCAAGGGAATGTGGTTCTCAACAAAGGAGGAGTTCCTGCCCTTGTCCTACAGCAGAAGAGACATATAGTACATATATTTACAGAGGAAAGGGAGACATATATCATAAGAATGGGAAGCTGGTCTTTTATTGATCTAGTATCATTTTCCAGCATCTTAAGACGTTTCTATTTTCTTCTGTAGATTTCCCTAGGTTTTGCACTTTTTGTTTCCAATCTTATACTGACCATCTCCATGCAAGAACTCCTGCAGATGCTATCCCTGAATGGATGGCAGCCATGCTAGAGCAGATCACAAATTCCCAGAAGAGCTTATCCCCACCAAAAAATGTCTATGTAATGAATGGTACCTTATTCATATTGAAAAAACAGGGCACCATCCACTGGAAAGTTTCCTTGTACTGTGTATAATTCTGTCAATTTTACACAAGAGCACAGTAGTTTCAATGATAATGCTGTCATATCCTTCTCATCAGGGGCATTGCTACAATTGGGCCCCTGGAGAAGTAGGTCCAAATCCATTTCTTAGCTGGTGCCACAGCTAAACTGCATGTGGAGTGCAGTTTTCAAAGGGAGATGACAGTTGGGAATGGCAGCAGCAATCCTCCATTCTTCACACACTGCAGCACCCTCATTTAAGCACCTGGCATAAAAATTAAGTCTTAAGATGAAGCTTAATCACAAGAGGTAGGGAAGCTTTCCTCAGAAAGAGAGGGGAAGTCACAGAAACAAAAGGTTTAAACAATATGGGTTAAATATATTGTATTTGCAGTATTTGCGGAATGTTGGCAGCTTTTCATTCCTTTCTTCTGGTATAGTCTGCTGGCTCCACTGAGTGGGTTTGATTGAGTATTGTGCCATGCTGAACAGAAGGCCCATCACCCTAGCATCATGGTCATAAAGCCCTATATGGCTTGGGCCCAAGTTACTTGAGGGACCGCATCTCCCCATATAATCCGCCTTGCACACTCAGGACATCCGGGAAGAACTTGTTGGAAAATCCATCATCCAAACATGTTTCTACATGCTGGATGGCCTATTCAGTGACGGCCCCACAAATTTGGAATGGTCTCCCCGAGGAGCTCCATCTTGTGACCTCCCTGGTAACATTTAAAAAGAGGCTCAAAACCTTCCTCTTCTGTCAAGCCTTCCCCACTGTAAAATGAAGCTATGTTTTCCCGTTCCCATCGATTCTCTGCCTTACCCTGTTGAATGATTGTGTTCAGATTTTATATAATTTGTATTAGTGGATTTTATCTATTTTTATGAGATGTTTTTAATGGTTTTTATATGGTCTGTAAACCTCTTTGATCTATGGAAAAGCAGTATACAAATAAAATTTATTATTATTATTATTATTATTATTATTTTGGGGAAAAAGTTTTTCAGACATTCACAAAACCCCCAGTTTTCAGAGGCAGCCCTACCATTCCACAGAATAAGAGAGCTACCTTTGGAGACAGATACTTGTGTGACCTCTGGAACAATGGCAAACTGCTGGAGAATAGAACCACATAATTATTTAAGGTAATGCCTGGAGTTATTTATGGAACTAGAGAGTTCCATAATTGCATAAGCTTTCAAAGCTCATAGACTTCTTCATCAGGCAAAGTCATTTGGGAGGAATAAATGTGATGATCACAGCTTTCTTGAGATGTTAATGCTGATTTAAGAGGGCGGAGGGAGATCTGGTGCAGGTAAAGGGGACACCCTTTTACAAAACACAAAAAGCAAAACACAAAAGCAAGAAAAGGCAGTAAACATATTTCTCCCTTAACAAAGGCAATCTAGCCCATGACTGTAGAAGTATCTCCCAGTCAACTATCCGTCTGGTTGACGTCTGTACAAAGAGCAGAGGGTACCCTATCTTGCCCTTAACCCGAGGCAGCAAAAAGTTTTAGGTTGGCCATGTCACTTTTCATGCCCTGCCTTTTTCAGGTTAAAGGATCCCACTGAAGGAGCTTTGGTTAAAAGCCTAGAGCCAATTTAGTATCCTCTTTGGGTTGTGTATCAGTGTAGAAGACAGACGGAGAGACAAATAACCCTGTCAGACAGCAAATATGGTGCTCTCATTCAGTGGGAGCAGGGAAGGAGCAAAAATATTGCTCAGGCTTCTCTCAAATAGCCAGGAAAAAAGTACAGTGTTTCCCCTGTCAGGCATTGATACAGTATCTGTAATGGCACTTCGTACAATAAAGAGTAGAGTTACTTTCATCCCAGAAGTTAGAGGTGCATTTCCAGCACATGAATGTAAAAATAGCTTACACACACACACACACACACACACACACATGGAAGCCAGCTATAAATTACACCCTCATTAAAAGAACCCCTATCTTCCATGGAATATAGATATGTCTCTAATAGGCGAGGCTCTGTTATAATTTATGTGGATGACATTTGTCACTTTCCATACCTTACAAATGAAATGAATGACAGATAAATCTTTCCCAGCAAATTAACTTAAGTCAAAGTGAAGATCTCATTCAGTTCTTATGCTGTAATGTCACATCTGTCAAACTGTCTCTCCTCATCTCCCAGTGCATCTCTCTTTCTTCTTCCTTCCCCCTCACCTTCTCTCCATTTCCAAGACTGCTTCCTGATACCAAGCTAATGGCTAGTCTACATCCACCAGACAAATAGCTAACCAACAACAAGAAGAAAAACCCAGAAAATCAATATTGTGACTAATTAACTGTAGACACATCTATCCATCTCTAGATTATGGTCTGCTGGCCTTATCTCAATTTTAAAACAACAGCAAAAACAGTGCACAGAACATCCCAGACAACAAAATTAATCTGACCAAAATCAATAGGGAGCAGTATTATCTTTCTGTTGAAAAGGAAAAGCAATATATTCCAAGCTGATAGAGGTGGCTGCATTTACAGGAGACCAATTTAATTTGGGGAGCTCATTACTCCAGGAGATTGCCAAGGTGAAGACCTTCTAAAGCAGTGGTTCTCAACCTTCCTAATGCTGCAACCCTTTAATAAAGTTTCTCATGTTGTGGTGACCCCAACCCTAACATTATTTTCATCTCGGCTCCTAAAACCATCAGAAATATGTGTTTTCCAATTGTTTTAGATGACCCCTGTGAAAGGGTCATTCAACCCCCCAAAGGGGTTGCAACCCACAGGTTGAGAACCACTGTTCTAAAGGTTTATAAACAACTACCTATTCAAATAAATAGTACCAATGATGCTTGCTGGGGATAACAGAATCAACCTGGGACCATGTCAGTGTTTAGAAGCTGGGAGAATTCAAGTCATACAAGTTAATCAGCATGGAAACATGGCAGATAGATTCTTACTGGAGATGTTTATATCTGTCAAATCTGCATCCATTGACTCCCTTTGCCTTCCTCCACATCTGATCCATATCTGAATTCATTTCTTTCTGTAATTGAACAAAATTCATCCCCTTTCATGTATATTTTTTGAATGTGTGTTCCTTTTTGCAAGTGTTTTTTCCCAAACCTTTCACTTTGTTTGCATTCATTCTCTTCATTAACTAAAGTCTATGGATGCTTTTGTACACATCTATAATGTGTGCATTTTTGTACATCCATGTTTCAAATGTGCATAATTTACTGGAAATTTATGTAACTATTCCGGGACACATGGATTATGGAACACGGAATTTATTCAGTCCACCCTCAGGCCAGGCAAAGTGAACTGAGGGAAGTCCAAATTTAAAATCCAAGGCACACAACAACAACAAAGAATGGATTCCTAACACTTTCCTAACCTTCACCAGTCTATGGCCAACAGCATGGAATTCTTTATACTTGTATTATTTTTTGCAAGACTTCCAAAAGACCTAAAGTAATTATTTATGGTTTCTAGTCTACCAACAGAGGCAATGGAGCTGATACATAGCAGCAAATACTGCTATAAATTTTGGGCTAGATGCTATGTGCTGATGATTCATAGATCAGGGGCAACCCAAGAAATTTTGCTGTCTAAGCAGCAAACAGAAATCCCATTCCAATTTAAGATGCAGACAGGTATTTGGGCAACTGAGGCAGAAAATCTCCCAGACATCTCTCCGTGATCTCTGGGAGATAAAATACAGCAATAATAATTAAAGAATAAACAATTAGCTATCCTTTCAGGATATCCAAAATGAGTTGCCTGAAGTCGCCATCTCACCCTGGCTACTTCAGGTCTCATAGTAGGGCCAGCCCTAGCAAGCAACCACAGTGATGCACTTAAAGTTTCATTTTGGTATGAATGAGTAATCATGTTGAAAACACGCATTGCCCCACATCCTTTAACATATCTCATTCCCAAGAGCAATAGTGCAGAGAGTGCATCTGCTGTATCTCAGTTTACCAGCTGGTGGAAGTGCTCTGATGCTGCATTCCATGGTGGTCAGACTATTTGAGACTCTAGTTTTAATGGACTCACTGGCTGCAATAGAGAACAGAACTCCTGGCCCATTAAATAATAGCACTGATGGCTTTGATGGCTGTAGAGCCACAAATTTGCTCTGGCATTTACTCCAAATTTTAAAGTGTTGTCCAAGGTACTGAATTTTTTTTTTAAATAAGTTCAGAACTTTGATAGTTCCTTTAAAATCCAGAGTAAATCTTTGAGTGTAGTCACTGCTCAACTGACACGCAGATCACCAGCCATCATTGTGTTTAACTGATAATTGTAATTGTGATCATTTAATCATTGGTGCAAAAGAAATAAAATGAGCAGGTACTGTTTCTATTAGAGTTAGTAACCTTGCATGCCTATACGAAACAATTGCTAGTTTGCATGCTGCTTTGTGGGAATTTAGGCACAACAATTATTTATGGTGATTTCACTCAGGGACGTAGCCAAGATTTTAGGAAGGGGGGTGTCCAGACTAAATGCTACCATTATAATGGGGCTTGGATGCGGTGGCGCAGCAGCACACACCATTCGTTTTTCTAATGGAAGGGGGGTCCTGACCCCAAGAACCCCTCCCCCTTGGCTACGTCCCTGTTTCACTGATTGTTTCCTTTTCTGCCCCTTCTCTCTTTTTGCACCATTCTAACCTGATGTCATTTTTCTCACTTTCTCTCTCTCCCCTCCAGTAGATCATCCATTTGATTATCAACACGTAAAGCTATATTTCTTACAAAGATGACTGAGCATGTTTATTTTTTTCTGGCTAGGCCATAGGTGGGTGGACAGGCACAGGACTGCTTGCTGTTCATCTTCAGCCTTGCCAATTCGATTACTCACCTTGAGAGATCTAGTACAATCTCTCACATTTCCCAATGATTTCAGCTGTTCTCACCTCTTGCAACACTATCAGAAAGAAAGTTACCTGACCAAAAATACCATTTTTCTACATAACTGTTAAAACAGAGGAAGTAAACAATTGCTTTTCAGCTTTCATTCAGTTTCAGCTCTCATCAGACCACAGCCACTGGAGTATTTCAACAGTCAAATAGAGGGCCACAAGTTGCCCACCTCTATTTGAAAAGTGCCAGAATGCCATTCTCTATCTGATGCAGCACTCAGTCCGCTGTAACTTCTTATTTTAATGATTTATTTCAACGTTCTTAATCTTGTGGGCAGACTTTACAATTAAGGATGCAAATCTTTGTGGATTTTATTCTTCTATGCAAGAATGAATAATTTCAAATGAGATTTACAAGAATTTTTGAACTTTTTAATGACTTTGGCACTTTGGGACTTAGGGGCAAAATCACTTGTGCAAGGGTAATGCATTTTATATGGGCATAAAGCAACATTTTGTGCTGAAGTGTTTGAGTTTTTTGTTTGTTCGTTGTTTGTTTTTTGATCATAATTTCGTCCTCACCACCCAAAAGTGCAAACTATTTTTTTTTCAGGAAATAGTACTGAAGTGCAAACAATCTTGTGGCTATTCTCCATTTATGTAACCAAGTGTCTCAGTGTGTTGAGCACCATTTCTCACCCAAGACATCCTTACTTTATATCCTTATTTAGAATGCAACTCATACTAGTCATATCAGAAGCCTTAGGAAGCACTCATTATTCTATAGCACAGCACATTCTCCACATGTCTTAACTGACTTTTGAACTATCACATCCTCTTCTAGTTGCTAGTTGCAGAGACTCAGAGGGGAAATGTATATGTCCGCTTTTCTTCTAATTAGTTTCTATTGTACATGTTATTAAAACCAGCTCTCCAAGGGGAAGATTAAATTTATATTCCTATAGTAATTGCCCTTAACACTCATTTTAATTGGAGACAGCAGGAGGTTCTATGGCTGGCCTTTTTCTTCTCACATATTTAGAAATCAGAACACACTCTCGGAGTCTCTACACAGAAGCACAAGGGAGGCAGGACATGCTATTGGCAATCTTACATTGGCTTTACTTTGTGAAACATAGTTTTAGAAGTCAGTAGTGTTTGGGCATAACTTCACAGGAAATTCTCATTGAGAACAAGGTGGGAAATGCTTCACGTCTGGTCACTGAAAAAGGTTTCATCTCATTCAGCCCAGTTTTCTCCAAAGGGGAAGCTGAGTATTTCTTACCTTTGGAGCTTGTCAAATGTTTCATTCTGTAATTGTTCAAAGGTGGCTTGCCTTTGCCATCCTCTGAGGCTGAGAGAGTGCAACTTGCCCAAAGTCACCCAGTGGGTTTTATGGCTGAGAGGGGATTGAAACACTGGTCTCCAGAGTACAGTATTCAAACAACTACAACAGTCTGGCTCTCTGGCATGTACAGAGGGGACATTTAATATGTTTTCATTATTTTTTTCAAAATGTAGATGCTGTTTTTGCTTTAGCCCAGGAGCGGTGGGAATGTATTCTATGGGTTTAACACACCCCAAATCAAATTGGCAATCCCAAGCCCACCCCAAAGTCCTGCCATTAAAACTCAGCAGCAAATTAATAAAATCCACTTAAATCAAGCAAAATATGTTAGGCCATATATTTCACTCTGTAAAAAATAGTTAGTGATGGTGTAAATACAGCTGAAATCTTGAGAACTTTCAGCTTTAAACAGGTATGCTATGTGGACTTTTGACGTGATGCCTCCAAAATAAAGGTGGCAAATCTAGCTTTATTGAATTAACAAGGAATGGTATGTAGCAGTGAAAGCTATGAGGGTCTTAAGCTTCTGAGGTTGCTTAACCTCATACCCCCTCAGGTAGGAAAAGAAGTGCTACTATTGCTTATGCCTCCCTATCACGACTACTACTACTACCACCATTGCTGCCACCCCCACCCCCATTGCATTCTGAGCTTGCAACATAATCTCATTAATATTTGGGTGGATGGAGGGCATTAATCAAATATGTGATATTCTACATGCAGCATGTTACAGTCTCATCAGTGATGTCCCCATGCTCCTTTAGCCGAATGCTGACACAGCCTCAAGTGCAGATGGTTCTCCGATATGCACAGCTAGATGTTAAGTTGTTCTCTAATCCCCAGAAAGGCCTTCATGCTTTTGATAAGGCACCAGCATTCCCCCTTCCCAAGCAAAGGACATAGGAAATATCTTTCAACTAGCAGTTATATACCCTGGCAAGGCTGGCTTTCCAGAGGTGTTGAGATAATACTCAAAGGTTCAGGACAGATTTAGTTCCCGCTTCCTCCTTCCTTCTTGAGACTGAGAGGAGAGGAAGACTCAAGCTCTCTTATCAGCGTTAGGACTAGTATAATCACCCTGGCCACATCTCTGTTTACCTTCACCTTCAAGGAGTCTTTACTGAGTATATGCATGTGTGTGTGTAATAACAAATATGAATGGACAGATGAGATGAGAAAACCACTAAAATCCTTGGCAGTCTTTCACTAACACAATTCAATCCAGGGAGCAGCATACCAAGAGTAGACAAAATCAAAGCCTACCACATAGTGCTATAATTTTTAAAACTTTCCCTTGTCTCACTGTCTCCTTCCTTATTCCCCTTTCTGCCCTTCACCTTAAGCAATAAAATGGCTTAGGCCAGCCTGAAAGTGAGGTATAGGTCCATTACCTGCAAAACCAGAGAGAAAGATAGAAGAAGAGAACTGCAGGAGACCATAAACACAGTTCTGTTTATCTAGCATAAGCATTCATAGAGTGGAGTCGATCTGATGAAATGGAATCTAGTCCACTGAAGGTTATTCTGCAATAGCACCAATGTCCCAAATTTAGTGGACCCATTGACTAAATGGAAACTTAGGCCCCATTCTCACTGGCACTTTTGTGCCAGAAGGAACTGGGGAGCTTCAGTTTCTCCCTCCCTGAATCCCTCTGGAAGCAAGTGCTGACTACCAATCAGGGGTACTTTAACCCAAATGCTCTCTTGGAAAAATCGGGTTTAAAATGAAGGCGCCTGGCTGTCAATCAAATTTCAGTTCCGCGATCGTCATAAGTGACGTTTCCAGTACTCACTGGGGCATCGGAAGTGTGCTTCCCCCCCTCCTTTTTTTTAAAGAACCTGGTGCCAGAATGTGCACATTTTGTCAAATTTTAAAACCTTGTGTGTGTGTGTGTGTGTGTGTGTGTGTGTGTGTGTGTGTGTTTGTGTGTGTGTGTGTGTGTGTGTGTGTGTTGTGGGCATTTGGATCAGTGCAGGTTATGATCTGCCCTTTGCCCCATTTTCAACCCCAAAATGCAAGCTAATACCATCTCTGCACCCTGTATCCCCCCTCCTTGCCACCCCAGAATGCCTCATACGCATGCAATAATAATAATAATTAATTTCTCACCTCGGATTGCCAGAAAAGGATGTGATGCCATGCATTCTTTGCTTTTCTCTTGCTACCCCTGAATTCCTTAGAGACAGTAGCAAAAGTATTCTGTGTGTATCAATTTGCCAATTTGCCAAATTGGAAAGCAAAACATTGTAACATTCGCATTGTAGCATTCATTCGCAAAGGGAAAAAAAGTATTGCAAAGTGCCCTTTGCAGCATTTCCCCTTTGCTTTCCCTAGGCTACCCCTGAATTCCTTAGAGACAGTAGCAAAAGTATTCTGTGTGTATCAATTTGCCAATTTGGCAAATTGGAAAGAGAAACATTGTAACATTCACACTGTAGCATTGGCAAAGGAAAAAAAGTCTTGCAAAGTGCCCTTTGCAGCATTTCCCCTTTGCTGGAAGCAAAGAAAGGAAAGGGAAAGTGAACAAGCAGCTAGCCACATTCTATCTAATATATATCTACCTGAAGCAAAAACCATGCGCATAGACTGCCAAAAATATATTTTTTAAAAAAATAAAAATAAAAAGGAAAATGTCCCTGCTGGAGGCTTTGCTTGCTCTGTCCCTCTGACCTGCCCTGAATTGACCCCGTCAGTCACCCGATTCTCCCCTTTTGCCTCCTGTCATTTGCCTCCTGTCAGATTCACCTTTTTTGCATCCTTCCTCTGGCTCCTTCCTCCTCCTCCTCCTCCTCCTCCTTTGCCCCAATGAAGGGAGGGAATGCCCTGCCCACTGCCCTCCCTCTGACCTAAATCCCTCCCCTGAACTTGACCCAATCATGATCGGTGGCAAGTTCATATTCAGCAGAACCCAGGTTTTTTCAAAAGAGGTGGCTTTTGCCCTGATTGCAAATGACCTGCGCTAAGGGGCATTTGACACAAAACGCTTGGGCATGCCTCGGATTCGCTTGTGGGAAATTTGGGACCAATATGAACTTCAGGTGAAGAATCGATTTCTGATCTGGGGTAAAGTGTAGTCTGAATGGCCCCCTGGTAAGACAGCACTTATATCCATTCTAGTTGGGACTAGCATGTAGCTGCAGGCCATCATATTTTAGGTGAATCTGGACTCTTAATGGAAAGGGATCTTGCAGCACCTTTGAAACTAGCTGTGTGAAAGAAATTGTAGCATTAGCTTTTCCAGACATGGTGTACTTTCTCTTGATTCTTTGTTGTTTTGCATTCCTTGCTTCTTATCAAAACACCCATCATTGAATTCTCCGGGGAAGTCGCCATCTCTTTCAATACCTCAATCCTGTTACAGTGTTTTTAAAAAACCCAAAAAAACCTGAAACATTTCTGCTTGCTTCCAAACATGTTCAAATTGAAATGCACTGCAATGATCCATGAAGCTACTGTACTTGGAGAATAAAGCTCATTTAAATGCTGTGCAAACGGCATTTATTCTTCATCTAACAGGGAAGCCATCACTCATGAGGAATGATCTAGAAAGAAATCCTTGCATTAAATTTGGAGGAGACAGAAAAAGCAAAAATACCCAAGTTCCTTAAATTCATTATCTCCCTCTCCCCCCTCCCCTTTCTCAGTCAAATGTTTCTTGGGACCAAGTGGGAGGCACCAACATATTTTAAATAATATATATTCTGCTGGCTGGGGGAGAAAAAAGGAAAGCATGAAAAGAAAAGAAGCCCTTTGCAGTAGTTTGAAAATAAAATTAATTAAAGGGAATTAGTGTTCCTTGTTCAAATGAAAAGGCAGTGATTATCTGATTTAACATATTCACCCGTTTTCCCTGGGTCTTTACAAGCAAGAAACGTAGATAATTTTAATAAAAAAGCAGTTGCTAGAGAGTTTTTTACAATCAATGATTTCACTGTAAGTTAATTAAGAACTAGTCCCCCTTCCTTTATATCTGCCAAGACTTTCATGCCAAAGGCACAGAGCTTGTAAATGTTGTTGTTGTTGTTGTTGTTGTTGTTGTTGTTGTTGGAGTATAATTCCCAGAGTCTCCCAGGCAGCATGGAGGAGATGTAGTCCAAAATGGACTTTTCCAAGCTTTGTGTAGGCAGATTCATAATAAATCTTATCTTGATCCTTTATCATTCGTGCTCTGTTCATCTTCAAGTTGGATTAACCAGTGAAGTAAGGGACCATATTTGTAGAGGAGGACAGATTTGCACACTCATTCCTGCAATCTTCTGTGGACTAGATGCTTCCCGGACATCACCAGGTCACCTTCTGAAGTACTGGATAGAGCTTCTCCACTTGGCACACTAGTTCACTGCACAGCTTTATCCCTCCTTCCTTGTCACCATACAGAGAATGATGGTCAAAGCCGTTTCTACTACTGTGAGATAAATGGGGTTTTCAAATCGCATTCCTGAACACCCTGCTTTTCCTCATACACTTCTTAACAGTTTCCCAAAGAGAAAAATGTTCTGATTTTTGGAGAGCATTTCTGGCCACTTTCTGTAAGGGAGAACTGCTGCTCTTCTGTCCTCTTAGAGGCTTTCAAAAGACATCTAGTTGGCCACTGTGAAAACGTCATGGGGAATTAATTAAGTCTTTGGTTTGGTCCGACACAGCTCTTCTGATGTAACTGAACCTTGAAATGCAGTCTAAAATCTTCTGCCAACCATAAGCTATTCAGCAGATAAATAGGTAATCCTCACCAAACCAATACATATGGTTAAATTTCAAGCCAACTTGAATCTTGTGCTGGGGGAAAGGCATGATAAATTGAATTAAATTAAATTGTTAAATTAAATTAAATTAAATTAAATTAATAAAATGACTGAAAACAAGTATTTAGAATGGGAGAGAAGCAATTTATATCCTTCCACCTTTTTTTCAAACAGCAAGTCCCATCGGTCCTAGTGAGCCAATGCAGTCCAATCAAAATCGGGAGGGTATGAAATACCTGCTCCCTTTTTAGAGTATCAGACAACACCCATCCCTTCTTCTTCCACATGCTGTCCCTGAACACCAAAATATGTATATCAAGATAGCTCTGCATTAAAAAAAAGAGATGCTTCAGTGGCCCTTGGTATTTAATGGGAATTGATTGTCATATTGAGGAAGGAGCAAATTTGTTATATGCTACTCCAGAGATTAGAACATGGAACAATGGATGCAAACTGCAGGAAAAGAGATTCCACCTCATCTTTAGGAGGAACTTCCTGACAGGAAGGGCTGTTCGACATTGGAACAAACTCCCTCAGATTGTGGTGGAGTCTCCTTCCTTGGAGGTCTTCAAACAGAGGCTGGATGGCCATCTGTCGGGGATGCTTTGATTTAGATTTCCTGCATGGCAGGGGGTTGGACTGGATGGCCCTTGTGGTCTCTTCCAACCCTATGATTCTATGATTCTATGATTCCAGGGCTCTCTGTGGATACCAAAATCTGTGGAAACTCAAGCCCCGATGGCATAGTAAAATGGTGTTCCTTATATAAAACAACAAAATCAAGGTTTGTTTGGGGGACTTTACATATTTTTTTAAAAATATTTTCAAGGCATGGATGGTTGAACCCATGGTTTAAAGAATCCATGGACGCTGAAGACTGACTGTAATACCTTCTACAAAAGCAAAAATGTAGAGCTGTATCAGAACACCTGTGGCTAGCCAAATCCATGTGAATTGCTTAGCATCCTTCATCATTGACCACGCTGGCAGAAACTGATGAGACTTAAAGAGTCTAGAAACATCTACAGGCCCACAGGATTCCCAACTAAATCTATAAAATTCTACTCTAGAGAGCTGCCTGGAGTTGCTTGAAGTAGTACCAGGCTCACAAAGCCAAGGAACAGATTGCTGAGGGTATCAACCAGGCTACAAAATTATGTGGATTATTTTAATGAGAGAATCTATTCACAGAAAGGTACCACTGATTCAGTACTGTTCCTCAGCTCAGAGAAATGCTATTAGATTTCTGATGAAATACCAATATCATTGTAGATCAACCAATAAAGACTCGTGCTTTTACAGTCACTTAAGAGGTCACTGGTTCAGTCTTATGCCCTAACCTGGTTATGAGATTTACACATAGACAGAAACACATTGATTTTCTCCAGTAGGGTAGCTGGTTCTCATTCAGTTTTTCTCACAACCAAAGTGTGTCTGTTGAGAAATGGCCACACACAAAACCATTTGACGGGCCTAATTCTGTGGCAGACCTCAGTGTAGGAACAGATGTACAATGAGAGTGCCAATCGGATACAGTGAAATATCAAGTGGAAAATCACCAAGGTGACTAATTAGCTTTAAAGTACTCAAGCTGATCTGCTACTCTGAAAAGGATGGCACCATTTTGAGGACACTGATAGGAAGGTAAAAGAGGGACATGGGCTTTAAGCTCACCCAAATTTGCTAAGCTTGGGATCTGAATATTTTCTACAGGAGAGAATATGCTGAAAGTGCTGAAATGTTTGCTGGAAACAGGACTCATCCCATCTGAGCAGAGAAGTTGACCTTTCAGAGTGAGATTTTCAGAAATTAAATTTCAAAACAGTAATAGATTTTTGTGGCAGGTTTCTGCCTAATATGTAAGCAAGTATTCACATAAATTAATTGGAAAAAGTCGGTTCTTATTCTCAATGCCATTTTCATGATCTGACTGCACAGTTAGGATCCTGGGACCTTTTCACACTCACAAATATAGTGCTATGATTTGTAGTTTGGTGAGGCACTAGAGCTGTCTGGCTGAGAATTCTATGTATGTCTGGCTGAGAATTCTATATATACAGGAGAAATATAAATAATAGAATTCTGCAGTAGGAGCATAAATATAATATCATATAAAGGAAGTTTAGTAATAGGGGAATATAACAATTTGGGGTTAGGAATCAGTAGTATTAGTATCATTTGTTTTTGGTTTGTTGTTCAGTTGGGTTTGTTGTTCTGTTGTTATGTATGTTGTTTTTTGATAAATGTTTAAAAAGCGTATTTGATTGTGCTTATGTTTAATTTAAAAAATTAAAATTCTGAATAACTCTCCTTCAACTATAAATCCTTGGATGCCACAGGATGAAACTGTGGCAGATAAAGTGGAATCATAGTGCTATAACTGTGCAATGTGAAAAGGGTACTAAGAATCATTAAGAACCTTACAGCACTATACCTTTATGCTGTGTTAATCCGCTCCAGACATTCATGGTATGGATACAAATTGTACTGCATCTTGCTTCATTTTCTGCAGTAATCTCACAATTGACACATGCCATACACAAATTTTGCTTACACAGTACAGGTGTCACAATCTCCACCCCTTAGCTTCATGATTGGTCCACTTTTTTCTTTATTTTTCTTTCCTCCTTGCCATCATGGCATCATGATGGAAATACATTATGATAGCACCTAACACAGCAGGGGGTGTTTCATCGCGAGAGGTTGGCCAGCAGAAGGAGGTGGCTGGCTGCACTGTGCCCACCATTTCTTTATTTCATGTGTGGATGAAAGAACTGCTCCTGACCCTTTCATTTGAATGCTTCTGTAAACTGCATCTTTGTTTTTTAAAAAAAATGTATTGCATACTTCAGCATTTCAGGAACTCCTTTGCTGTCACAACGTTATACTCTATTTGTCCTCCCCCATTACATTGTTACTCTATAGATGTTAGTGTGGCAAAACAGGAGGAGTTTTTAACATATTGATGTGATTTTACTGGAACAAGCACTGGCAGTAGTCTGTGGATCACCTGCTCAAATCCCCTGGGGAATTTCAAGGGAGGAATTAGCTGGCCACACACCCCAACCCACTCACCTCACATCCCACCCAGTCATTGAATTCACATGGAAGAAAGTGGGATCAGAGTTCTGCACCAGGAAAAAAAAACCTATTGTTAGGAACTGCGAGAAAGAGCCATTAACAGATAATTTTCAAAGGGCAAACATGCGGATTTGCAATGGCAGTAAAATGGTATGATGCCAGAGCACAAACACCGCCATGTAGTACGGTGGGCTTGCTGCCGATGCTGTTGTGTTGGTATGGCTTCATACTGTTGTAATGTGATAAGACTCTGAGTTGGAGGGAGGCAGCTGGTCCAACCCAAGAAAACCAGAACAAATCTATCCATAACAGATTACTTGAAGATCATCACTGAAGCAGAGCTCACCCCTATATGTGTCTTAAGTCCATTTGTTAGTTCTAGGCCTTGTTCCCACTATGGTTTAAATCGGATTGTGATTCCAAACGATTCAGTTTAAACCACCATGGCTCCCACTTAATTTGAATCACTGAAGCGAGTCGGAAAAGGAGGGCCATGATTTTTGCCCATTTAACCCGTGTCAAAAAGACACTGGTAAAATGGGGTGTTTGGGAGGCTGAATCGATTTATTTAGAAATAAAGAACCAGGCAGATTCAAATCTGCCCCCCCGGCTCAAGTGGCAACCAGGGAGGCAGATTCGATTCTGCTCCCTGTAATGCAGGGGCAGCTGCAATGGCCCTGGCCTACTGACCTCTAAATGTGTCCCTTGCTGCTCCATACCTGCTGGCCAGTCTGTCTCCTTGGCCTCCTTCCCAATGTCTCTGGCTTCTGTGCGATTCTTTACGGCCTCTTCTACCGAAACCAGCGCAAACATAGTGGGAACCATGCCGGGACCGGAACCGAATGAAGAATTTGGATCCAGAACCAGACTACAGGATAAGTGGAAATTAGGTCCTAGTGAAAACAAATACACTTAATTATCAGAAATGTGGTGAATCAACACTTACATAAGTTTCATTGATTCAATCAGTCTTCTCTGGCTGGGACTAGCAGTTGAGCTGAGAATACTGTCAAGAAGTGTCTCCTAATGGCCAGCTGAAATTTACTGTCCTTCAGCTTAAGCCCTTTAGATCTATTTTTGATTCTGTGATAGGGAGGAACATGTTTTTGTCATCCTTCATGGGACCCTTTAGGTACTGGAAGAGGGTTGCCATGTCTCCTCATAGCCTTCTCCTCTGCCATCCAAACATACCCAGCTCCTTCAGCCTTTCTTCACAGCAGAGCTTAGAAAGCAATTATTTCCCCATTATTCATTGTAGTGTTTACACAAGTAATTCAGTGTTACTAAGTTGCTACAATTTTTGTGAAAGTGACTTATTACTTTTCTGTTACTTTCCTTTTTATTTTATTTTTTTAAAAAAAAACTTTCAATTTAAAAGAGAATGGCACGAAAATTGACCAAGTCCTGTCAACATGTTTGTAAAATGCCTAAAATACCCTAGCAACTATTCAAGGTAACTAAAACCTGTTATACTGGTGAGGTAACTTCATCCCACTTGTTATGTTACTTTTGAAATGTGATTTCACATAATGAATGAATAATGAATCAGTGTCCCTAATAGACAGAAAGTGTTCATTCTTCCTGTTTTGGGAATTTGGAATGTCACCTTCAGAAACCAGCCCAAGAATATTTGCTTAATAATATTTAATCAATGCATGATTAACAATATTTATCCCATCACTGTCTACACTTTCTATGGCAGCTCCCTGACAGGAGTGCCACATTTGTAGTGCATTGCTGCAGTTATCCCCTTGCACCCCAACCAAATCATGTATTTAGAGTAGAAACTGAAATTTTAGAGTAGGAACTGAAATAGGATGTTGAATATTGGAAACGAGTGACATGCAAACAGAATGGGGGCAGGGAGGAGACAACATTGGACTCCCAATGCTGAATTATGATGGGGAGTTCAGTCTATCATATTAAATATTCAAGAGTTACTTTGAGGAAGATGAAAGAATGCTTATTTATTTAAGGGGTGATATTAATATTGCAATATTACTTCTTTTAAAGGTCTTCACTGAGTGAAATAGCTTTTGTTTGGTGCTACCTCAAAAATGTGGCAAGCAAAATCTGGATGATTCTACTTTGAAACTTTTTTTAAAAAAACATATCAACTATTAGACACACAACTTCTTTTAACATCTAACTAGCATCCCAATACTGTAATGATGGGCTAATCTGAATGTCCTTATGTCTATTCACACCTTAAACTTTAATGCTATCTTACATTCACTTTCAACAGCTATGGAATTTATTTCTGGGTAGATAAGAGAGCCAGCATGGCATAGTGGTTTGAGTGTTGGACTACAACTCTGGAGACCAGGGTTTGATTCCCAATTCAGCCATGAAACCCACTGGGTGACCTTAGGCAAATCACATGCTCTCAGCCTCAGAGGAAAGCAGTGGCAATCCTTCTCTGAACCAGTCTTGTCAAGAAAACCCTGTGATAGGGTCACCATACATTGAAAGCTGCTTGAAAGCACACAACAACAACAACAACAATGTATGTATTGCACTGTCAGTCTGCATGTATCATCAAACCATCAAAAGTTTTATATGTAGCATTTTTACGTGATGATTGTACCTGGCCCAAGTGGTAGCTACACTGGCATGCATCTGCACAGGCAAGATCCAGACTTTTCTTTGCAGAAAGGACCCATAACCACTGTAGGCTCCATGACAGATGAAAGAAGAAACCTGTGGTCCTTTTATCCTTCACAGTTATAGTACTGTGATTCCACTTTACTCCCATGGCTGCATCCTGTGCAAACCTGGGGTTTGTACTCTGAAGAGGCACTAAAAGTTACTTGGCAGAGAATTTTAAATACATGACAGAATTAAAATGGAATCATAGTGGTATAACTGTGTAGTATGAAAGGGCTTGTGATTTGGCCCAAAGTACCACCACCCTCCCAATATCAGAACTGTTATCCATAGGCCTGCAAGAAAAGGGGGGATTTAACAAAGATTGCCTTTACCCTTTCTCCAGTGGGAGAATTCTACCCCAGATTATCTGGATCCAAAACCAACACAATGCATGGACTAGGAAACTTTTGAACACAATACCAACCCATTGGAATGCTTGCATGGACAAATGCATATCATATTGCATTTGTCAGTGCAAGTAAAGCAGGGTCATTCATAGATATCAGTTAGAGAAGTGCTTGCTGACAGCAGTTGAGAGACTGATCCACAACAACTAGGAGGAACTGCATGTCTATCAGCTACAATGGACTGCAGGAATTCAGCCTTTGTATATAGAAGGAAGTCCAGAGATTCTCTGTGCTCACCAAAAGGAACTCTCCTCAGGTTCTATGGCACTTGTTTCCAAGTTACATTCATATAAGGCTGTATATGCATCTATATGGCAGCAGGTGGTTCCATGCCAATGGAGTAGGAAATCCATTCTGGGTTTAATCTAAACTTAGGACTTTATCACATGGGGAAAATCAGGGGTTTAAACAGTGAAAATGGCATGAAAATTGCACAATCTTGATGAACATTTTCACACACATTATGATTAAAGACCCATTATCCCAGGAATAAACAGGCAATAAATTTCCCCATGAATGATTTCTTGCTGTTTATTGCCTGTTTATTTCCAGGATACTGGCATTTTAATTGCAACATCATATGGAAATGTTAATTGTGATTGTGCAATTTTTGCTGTTTGAACCCCCAATTTTCCCTGTGTGATGAAGTCCTTAAATGGAACTACCCATGGTGATGGACACTACTCCACAAACAAGATTATCTCTTAAAGTCTGGACTAAAACCTGGACCCCACTGATATGGGAGCCATTAGCTGCCACTGTTTCCACATATAGAACACCGCAAGGTGTTTTTAAATTTGTATATACTCAGGATTTAATAAGGTGAGATTATTTCATGTCAACTGATGGAATGATATGATCTGCAACTGAGTCTGAAGCTTAGATCCTGTTGGTTAATTCCAAGTAGAAGAGACCCACTAAATCAAAAGGATTTCCCTATGTGTTGACTCACAATTGATTCAGAACACTCAACCCTCCATATTTGCAACTTTGATATTTGTGGATTTCATTATTCACAGATTTGATTAATACGTTCTCTCTGGGAATGTCTAGGTCCTCCAGTGCAACTCTATGGTTAACTTTAACTAAAAGTTGCACTGAAAGACCTAGAGATTCCTAGAGAGAATACTCTACTAGGCCTTTGTATCTCCTCCAGCACAGTTCTATGATCAGTGTCTGTCGGACGTTGACCAAAGAGTTGCACTGGAGGACCGAGGGATTCCTAAAGAGGTGTCCTCTCAGATAAAAACATGGTGTTTTTGTTAGTTTTGGTTCTTCCATATTCATGGGGGTCTTGTGCCCCTAACCCTAGCGAATATGGAGGGACAAGTGTATATCTATTTGAACTGGGACTAACCAGCAGGATTCTTGCCAAGATATCTTATTCCCTTTGCTCCATTTTTTGGTTCTGCTTGGTTCCTGTTACTGAGTTTGGTTTTATATAAATTTTGGGTGCCAAGCGATCAAAAATCATGACCCCTGACTGACCCCATCGCAATCCGCCATTACCCTAAAAGCGAGCTGACCACGTAGCTAGCCAGCCTTGCTGGACTTGGTCATAGAAAAAGGTAGATTTAAACCTTAAGAAACCAGTTCTGGGAGTTGCCCTACAAGTTTCGCAGGCAGCCCAGAGAGAAGAGGACAAAGAAGTAGCCTCTCTCCTAATGAGCGAGTGATTGTCTTAAACAACTCTGCCATCAAGATATTTGTCTTCCCCTGAAAAGTGTCAGACCTCTTCTTTGTATATCCGTTGTGTAAGTTTCAGCTTAGACAAAAGATAACCATCAAGACCTTTGTTCACCAGGTAGCCATCGCCTGAGGATACGTTTCGCAGTATAAATAGAACCTAGATTTCTGCCCTCATTGGGCTTGTTGAGCTGAAGTTCCAAACCTCATTCCTTGCTTGTAAGAGCGCCTCGCTTCGAGCTTGCAAACCTTGAGCCCTGGGCTCTGCTGAAATCACTTGAGCTGAGCCACTGCTCACTGTCTCCCTCAGGCCTCTAGTTAGCTTTGCCCGCTGGAACTCAGCTCCTAGCCACTGCGGTCACTGCTTGCTTTCCCCCTTCTCCGCGGCCGTGTCTCACCATCCCCCATCACTCACATCCGTCGCTTTGGAGAAGACTCCTAAGGTAAATATTTCAACAGTGCCTCTATCCTTTCTCCTTTACTCCCAAACTCTCCCCCTCCCTTGCTTTAGCACTGAATGTGTGTGTGCTTGTGTGATCCCATTTGTTGTGTGGCTTTAATAAATGTTTATATTTTAATTGCAACTCATTGGCATTGGAGTCTCTGTTTCTTGGGGTTGGACTAGATGACCTCTGGTATACACATAGGGACACGATCCGCTGTGTGCGTTGTTAGGACACGCCTCTCGTAAATTTGAGCTAATTAAATTCCCCTAATTCGATCCTTCCTAACATTCCTCACTGCATTTCATCTATTGTTTCATTTTGCTGTAAATTTGATTTAATTTTTTAAAAGATACGTAGGTGTAGCTGCTGCTTGAACAAAAATAAGGGTACTGTGTGACATCTTGAAGACTCAGGGCCAGAGCAAACAAGCAGGAAAAAGAGGCTTGACCCTGATGTTTATGAAAGTGGATCAAAACCCTGTTGTCCATACAGCCTGTTCCCAAGGTGGGCTGAACACCCACAGGTTATCAGTACTATGTGGCATTAAGCTGCACTGCACAATTATTTTTTGTCACCTACCCACCATGAATGGGCACCATTACACAAACACTCCTATGACATCCAATTACCTCCCTCTTCCCACTCAGATGCCATTCCCTTGGATGCCCGCCCATATGACCAGCCACACAGTTGCACATGCGATACACTGCTTCAGTGCATTGGGGTGCCCAAAGACACATTGGCAAAGCACAATCATGAAGAATGTCTGGTTTCTGTATGTTGTAATTACATCCATTGCGTTATTGGCAATCATGTTTTTGCTTTGCCGAACCCCCGGACTTGCATTAGGCTGTTTATATGCTGGTATAATGATACACATTTTCTGCACTGAGGCAGAAATCCCAGCTTCTTTTCCTTCCAGTTTTTAGCCCTGGAGCATGGCTTCATTTAGCATTCCATCTGGTTTTGCCTATTGTGTTGTTTAAACAGCCAGGCTTCAAAGCGGTTAGAAGCTGCTTTATTTGGCCAGTGTAGACTACCCCTCAGAGGAGTAAGATTTAAATTGGAAATTGGAGCAAAAGAAATGATAAAGCCTTCTGTGTTAATATAAGGGAGTGATGATTCTCCCACAATAATATGCCACATACAGTTTAGGCTGCCATGTGTAGTGGAATTTTTTAATGGATTAAAAACATTCATTATTAGTCTTTTTACACAATTTATTATGTCTTGTTTCAACCATTTGTTCAAAGCTGCTAATGGGGGGGGGGGGCATTAACATATAGTTACTGACATTCTACAGAAAATTGTCAATTGGATTTCAGATCCAATCCACAACGTGAGGGATCATCAGAACCAATAAATGAAGTAAGTGTTTAATATGAATTAAAAAAAAACCCAATGACTAGCATATGCCAAAATATTGATCCAATGATGTAGATTAAGATCAGAAAATAAAATCTACTATCATTAGCTGGAAGACTCATTCGTCTGAAGGAAATCTGTGGGTGTAAAGCATCTCAGATAAAGTTCCAAATGACATATAAAATTTTTGAACATGTTTACAAGATATATAGTTTAAAGTCCATAAATATAACAGGCATGGATGCATTGGTTGGCAAAACAAGAATATCTAATTCATCACTCTGTTCATTCCTAAAGAATTGCCGATAAATCATGTAATATCTGGCAGGGACTGAAGTTCCTGTTATTTGTTGCCTGGCAAAAAAATTAGTTTCTTGATTTTCAGGAGACCCAGTTGAAAAGAACAGAGAGGTGAGAATTGTTCACCTTTTCCATCCTGTTCTCACACATCCCAAATTGTTTTGGGAAATTATTCTTCAAAGGAACACACATCTTTTTCTAAAAAGTGGGAATTTGCATACATTTTTAGTGCAAAAAAAATGGCCCAAATCCTGTATCACACTTTGAATTATTCACTTATAACTGTCATATGTACATGATTCCTACATAGTGCCTAGTTTAGGGTCTACATAGGGACTGTAAAAGTCCCACAGTTACCATTTACCAGGAAGCAGCCACTGTGATTGATAGGGTTCCAATCTCCTGACTCTTAGGAAGCAAGTGACTGCTGTTGCCACCCATCACATCTTGGGAGTGATCTCCGGCACAAGGGAGAATTGCAACAAAGATCCCATTGCTGCCCATCACAATCAGGATTGCTCATGGAAGGGGTAGAAATGGCAGCCAGCCCCTGACTAACTGACAGGGAGCAGACCCCATTGATTGCAGCAACTCCTGTTCAGTAATGGGGAGTAAGGAGGGGGGGGTCTCATCAAGATTCAGTGCAAAGCGCTGTAACTATAGTGCTTACATATACATAAAGACCATACAGGATTCTCACCACTTCACTGTTCTCAGAAATACATGTACTTTTTATGCACAATGAAAAAGTGTATTCCTGGAAACAGCTTTTTTTTTTTTTTACTCTCACAACAAATGCAATTTTGTGCAAACCCCACCATTTTCATGAAAGGAAGGAAGGAAGGAAGGAAGGAAGGAAGGAAGGAAGGAAGTCCTACATGTATTTAGGTACAGAAAAAATCCCTGAAACATTTTGGAATGCATTGGGGTTGGGGGGCTGCACGATTTTTTTTCCATTTTTCCCATAAAAGAAAGAAAAATATGGTTATTTTTCATCCTCACACACAAAGATGAAATAGGTGAAAATATACATCCTTAGTATTCAAGGTATAGTGTTTGATTAATGTACATTAATTTTCTGCAAAGTGAACATTTACCTTATTATATGTTAGTATAAATACCCTAATGGCATCAGATCCTGATTCCAGATTCCATCTTGGAAACAAAGCAGGGTTAGCCATGGTTAGTACTTGGATGGGGGACCACCAATGAATACCAGGTGTTGTGGGCTATATTTAAGAAGACAGAAATTGAAAACTTTCCCCAATACCCCACCATTCCTTGCCTAAGAAAACACTATAAAATTCATAGGGTGCCATAAGTGGACAGGTGACCTGAAGGCATATACACACACAGTCGGGTTACTCAGATTTAAGACAATGAGAAACACTTTTGGTGATTAACATTACTCAATAAATAGTAGCATTTTGGCACCATTGTATTGCCAGTCAGTAGATATATTCCATGTTTGTAATCTCCTAACAACCTCAATACAGATTTTGGCTAGATAATCAAATACCCAGACAGTTCACCAAAAGCATTCCTCACCATAATTAAAAACAGAACACTGATTCTTGGAGCTAAACAATAGAAGAATGCCAGCATAAAGATTTATTCTAAATTGTAAGGAATCATGGACAAAGCCATGAATAACACAAAGTCATGAATAAATACAAATTGAGGTTTTGGATGCAATTTGCCAACATTTTTTGATTTCACACACCCACACTCTCCCAACAAACACTTTAGATTTCTATGTACTTTGTCATTGTTATTCTGAAATGCATAACTGTGAGCCAATTTTGGCCAAACATGATCTTTTTGAGTAACGTAGGCCCTGTGCAGACCGGCACCTTGAGCTGGCCTGGGGGTGGAGCCAGGTCATAACATCTACATGATGCACACCTCAGCTCTACCCCCAAAGCATCATGATGCTGCATGCCGCACTACACGGCACGCGGCATCACGACGCTCCTCCAGCACTGTCCATATGACAGAACCAAAAGAGCATCGTATAGCACTGCAGCTATCGTGCCCTTTCCAGGGCACAAAAAGGAGCTGCTTTTTGTGGCTCCTTTTTGTGCCCTGAAAAGGCCAGATTGGAGCCACAGCATCCAGTTGACATGGGCCTGATCTGGCTGAAGAAGGGATGGCTGAAGGCCACCCCTTCGGGGCTGTTTTGACAGCCCTATACCAAACATTCTAAGTTATTCAAAACTTTGTCTGGTTTTGGACAATTATGGGGGTTTGTCCATTTTGCATGGAACATGGTGTGAAATATATTTTAAATTATGCCTTCAACATCAACCTTGCAACACCAGCTATATTTACTAGTTGCCAAAGGCCCAATACACACGGGCATGAAGCACCATGCTGGCAGTGATTGTAGGGTTAGGGAACTGCATAAAAATAGGTGCCAGCAGGCCGCCATTTCTCAGCGGTCTTTACTGTGCCTATAATAATAAAAAGGATGTGTATGTTCTTGTCTGCTTGTCTGTCTGTCTGTCTGTCTGTCTGTCTGTCTGTCTGTCTGTCTGAATCATAACTCTTACATTGTGAACTCTGGGCATCTCAACTTGGCATTCATACAAATGGTTATGCAGCTGAAAGTTGTTTGTTTTTCAAATGATTTGATCTGATTTTAATTAATTCAAATGTGTTGGCCTGTTTCATCCCCAGCCACTAGCTGTAAACGTTCCTAACTAGTGCATTGGCAAGTATCTGGCACAGTCTGAAAACTATACAGAAATATTCCTAGAGATAGATCCCTTCTCCCTGCTCTGGAGCTGTCTCCCTCACAGCAATGGAGACTGTTGTTGCACATGCAAAGCTGGTTATATTTGTTACAGTGGCCTGTTACAGACAGCCAAAATAAAGCTGCTTCGAGTCACAGTGGAGGTATGGTGTTTCAATGATGCATGCGTCCTTAAGAGTCCAGAAGCCACACCAAAGCCACGCTCCAGTCCTTAGGGCTGGAGCATGGCTTTGGTGAGACTTCTGGACTCTTAGGACTCATGCATCATTGAAACACCATACCTCCACTGTGACTCGAAGCAGCTTTATTTTGGCTGTCTGTAACAGGCCTATGAAATGTTTAAGGAAAGAGGCCCTGGCTCAGTGGTAGAATGCATGATCTGAATGAACATGTTAATAATAGATAATTCTGGGTCAAAAGGAAATACAGCATGACTTGATGTAAGGCTTTTATATTCCTAAAAATATTTAAAACCTGTCACCAACACAAAGGAATAATGAAAAGCCTGCCTTAAAAGAATGATCTATATAGTGGTTCATAAAAGCCTGTGAGCCATACCATTGGTAGACCTCTCTTGGAAGAATATTTGACAGTCTTCCACATCTTGTTGTTGTATGCCTTCAAGTCATTTCTAACTTATGGTGACCCTAAGGTGAACATATAATGCTGTTTTCTTGACAGAATTCATTCAGAAGGTGTTTGTTTGCCCATCAAAATTTGCCTCCATGTAATACATACTGAGAAGAGGAGTTAAACTATTAACCTCTATAGCCTGAATAAAGCCAGCTATTCACATCTTTTGGAATGCCCACTAAAGAGGTTTCTCTGTTAGATGGGCCTGGTTAGAAATAGAAACAGGACCAGATGGGAATTACTTCAATCTTAAGAGAGTCAGAGGTAGACTTACAAACATATAAATGATTAGACCTGGGAATGGATAAAATCACAATAGGAACTTTTGTTTTATGGAAACAGAGTATGGAAGGAGTTCAGGGGGAATGTTACTTTAAATAATAAATAAATAAATAAAAAATTTATCCCGCTTTTTGGCAAGCAATCAAAGCAATGTACAACAGACTAAAATATATCCATATATACGTAGTATCACCCCCCCCAAATCAAGATTAAACAGTATAAAACTAATACTAACATTATAAAATCCAAACAATAACCATGGGTAGACTTCAATAAATAGGGAAGTAAAAATAAAAAAATTATTTTTATCCTGCTTTTTGACTAATTGGAGCCAACATAATGCTAAATGTTTAATCTCAACTAGAGTAGACCCATTCAGTCAATTACTGAGTCAACACATGGTGAGTCAAAACATAGGTAAATATAATTGATTTAGTGACTTTACTCAAGATGGGATTAATTAGATTTAATTAATTAATTAATTAATTAATTAACACCCCTTTCTTCCAACATAGGATTCAAGGCAGCTATTTAGACCAATAAATATTTACTGTTTTGTTTTCTGCATCTCTGCTTGAAAATATTTTCATTTCATTTAAGAATTAATGAGTGGAATTGGTCACACATTACTAAACTAAACACAAACAATCTTCTCGTCCAATATAATGGACAATAAAGACAGAAACTCACCACATGCACACCAAGCAAAAGATCCTTCTACATAACCAATTAATCATCACATTCCTGTTAAAATGAAAAAAGGTTGTTACCTTACAGCAAAAAGAGATCAGACAGAGTGGGAACCTAGCATTCCATAAAAGGGAACTGCAAAGCCTGGGAAGACATTTCCCATGTCCTCACCAAATGGGACTATGAAGGTAGTGAGAGTGAAAGAAAATCCTATTTTAAAGAACTTATGACTCAGGCAGGTGCATATAGGGAGATACAGTAATTCAAATCTGAAAGCTTATTGTTTCACCTCTGAGATTTATGCAATAAAATGTATCATTATGGGGCTTCACCTGAGCAAGGTCTTAGTTTCAGAATCCCTTTACAGTACCATGGTTCAGCTCTGGAATAATAAAAAAAGGAAAATGCATCTGAGTATGTACAGCATTTTTCTTCTCACCTTATATCCTTCATACATATTCAGGAGCCTGAGCTTCTGAATCAGTAAATGCAATTTGACCTTACCCTTGATGCTTGACATCTTTCTTGTTTTGCTTTGTTTCTTCCTGTCTCCCTCTTTTTAATTATTTTTAAAAAGCCCTGACCTTCCTTACACGGTATTTGTATATGGATAAATATTTTAGATTACATGCAAGGTCATAAGGTAATTGTAAACCAATAAAGGCAAGTGTGTTCCACTCTCTGCCCACTCTGTGCATTATGAATGTGCTCCAAATCCTATTTCAGGTTCTAATTTTAGAAGGCACCAGATATTGCTCAACCTAAATTCACTTTGTTTTTTTACTAAGAAATATGTAGTCCTATTTTAAGGCTCAAGCCCTGTTTTGGTGGCCAGCCATAATATGTCAACTAATCCCCTCCTTAATGCTCAGCTTCCTGCTCATAAATATGCGAGATTATTCTCTGTCTCCTCCAACTTTCAACGTAGGTCACCCATTTGAACTGACCACCTGCTTTTTTCACAGTTAACCCCTACTCACCACCATTTTAGAATGTTGATTAAAATTCTAAGGCATCATAGTAGTTTAGCCAATATGCAGAGGGCAGAGGTACTTGTAGGCAATAGGCTGGTGTTTTTAGTTGAGCCTAAGGGAGAAATGGATGGTGTGGAATGGAGGAACCCTGGTGGTGCATTCATTAAATGCCTGTACTGCAGCCACTCACTCAAAACCATAAGGTTGCATGTTCAGTACTAACCAGTGCTCAAGCTTGACTCAGGCTTGCATCCTTCCAAGGTTGCTAAAGGCCTCGTTTCCACTATGGTTTAAACCGGATTGTGATTCCAAATGATCCTGTTTAAACAACAATGGTTCCCACTTAATTAGAATCACTGAAGCGATTCGGAAAGGGGGAGCATGGTTTTTACCCATTTAACCCGCGTCAAAAAGACGCTGGTAAAATGGGCTTGGTTTTTTGGCTGAATCGATTTATTTGGAAATAAATCGATTCAGCCCAATTGGGAACCAGGCAGATTCGAACTGGATTCGAATCCACCCTGGTTCCCACTGGCAGCAGCTTCCCTGGCCTCCCACTCATACATGCCTGCTCCATCCTCCGTCCTCCCAGCCTGCCTCTCTCCTTCCACCCCAGCCTCTTCTCCGCCCATGGTATGGCCTGGAGGACGGAGGTAGGCATAGCGGGGAAGCTGCAGCTCTCACTTCCTGCACCAATTCTTGAAAGCGGCACAAACATAGTGGGAACTACTCTGTTTGCTGAACCAGTTTCAGGAACTGGTGCAGGAATTGAATCAAGAGATAAGTGAGAATTAGACCAAAATGAGTATCCCAGCTTGTTGGGGGCAATTAGCTTACAGTTGTAAACTGCTTAGACACTGCTAGTTCAGTATGAAGCCGTATATAAATGAAGCTGTTTTTATGTTTGTTTGTTTTTGAATGGGGTCACCTATAGGTAGCAGGGACCTTATGAAGAACCAGGAAAATCTTGCTTTAAAAGCAAACTGCCACCTGTGCCTCTGGTAATGCCTAGTGAGAAAACAGAGCTAGTCCTTACCATTAGACGGTGCTACCTTAAGGCATCAGCCCTAAGCAGATTTAGAGTGTCATAAAAAGACAGAAAATTCTTGGGTATTTACTTTGTTGTTATGGGACAGGTTCCCAGCATATTTTGCCAAAAGTTAAAATTACAAAAAAGAATCTATCTGAAAGAAATAGAACAGCAGGTGGAAGAATTAAAACAAGCATCAAGCAGCATACAAATTCAGGGAAGATTAAATAAATTAATAACTAGTGCAGTTTGTGAAGTGTATGTATAATCTAACGCAATGATGATGAACCTTTTGGGGACTGCATGCCAGGGGCAGAGCTTCTACCCTCTGGAGGTACGGCTGCTCCCCTCCACAGGCACAGCTTCCAGGATGGGACTTCTCAGGAGGAAAATCCTGTGTGCAGAGCTCCAGATTAGTTAATAGCGCATCAACCTGCTACAGTTTCCCTCTGAATCCTTGTTGCACTGGGGCTCACCCTATGCTCAGCTCTGCTTTTACCTTAGAAGCAGTAGGTTAGATTAAATGCTCCTTCTCCCTCTCTCTAAGCAAGTGAGAAGGTATAATTCCCTCATTTCACATTAATCTGGGAACAGCCCTTTTAGCTAAGATTTCTGTCTTAATTTCCAAACCAGGAAATACGTTCTCTCTCTCTCTCTCTCTCTCTCTGTGTGTGTGTGTGTGTGTGTGTGTGTGTCCTTCTTTGATAAGTTGTGATCCACTGTGGTTGGAATTTAATGCATAATGACATTAGCAGAGGCTGCCCTTAGGTTACAGACTTTAGGCCCCAAAACAATCCTGAACTGGCAACCCTATACCTGAGTATATTGACGGTGACCAGCCAAGTTAAATGAAATGTGACAGATGTAATAAGCCCATTACGTCTAGTTTACCAAACTGTCTCCACCAGGTAATAAACAAACACCCAGGCAAGGGCAAACCTGGTGATAACAATGGCCAGTCCATTGGTCTCTATGCCCTTTCTCCCAGTTAGAGGATGTACTCACCACCATTTCTGAGCCATATTTGCCAAGGGTGACGTATTTCCATAATCTAAATTTGGGATGACCAGAACATAGTTTACTGAGACCCGGCTGTCTCTGTCCAGGTATGGTGTCATCGTAGTGGTCGGAGTGAGAATACACCTGGTTCAAATCAACATTTTACAATGAAACTCACAAGATGACATTGGCCCAAGCTACTTTACAGTGTTATTGTGAAGATAAAATGCAGGGAAAATGGTGTACATCACCCAGATCTCACTGGAGGAAGGGTGAAATGTAAGTGTAATAAACAAATGGATCTCACTCATCACACAGCCAGAATCCTACAAATCATGCAGGAGATTGTCCCTTCATAGTCTGAATAAAAAGGGATGAGGAGCTGGGCCTCAGAGAAGAAAATAACATGAAACCAATCTCCACCCCCATTTATCTTCCCAATAAAAGGAAAATTCAAACTACATAATGAAATGTTTCTTGCTGGTATGGTAAATCAGACAGACACCTGCATCTAGTTACACTCTGTCTTCATGTTTTTCAATGCCATGCACATATTCCTATCCACGTCTTTCCCCTGTCACTTTTCTCTATATTCTCCTTTTTTTTTTTTACTTTCATGGATATAAGATTACAAGATTAAGTTGTTTGAAAATGAAGGCAGAGATAATATTACATTGCATTTATCTAATCTCTAGTATGCTGTCTTGTTATGCTTTTTTAGCTTATTACATTGCTTTCGAATAAAGAAGGGTGAATAGACCTTTGAAGACTGGAAGTCTTGAATCATCTTTCCTGGGATAACTGTCAAGCAATAGACAATTCAGTCAAAGCTGATAGATGAGTAATTGGAAGGATGGAAAGAGAGCAGCAGGTGCCAGTACTAATTTGACAATTATTATTTTTGAAGCCCAGAGAATTGTATGATCTAATCAGTAACACCCCTCCATGACGTGCTGTATTTTTTAACAAAGAAAAGAAATGAACTTATTTGGTAATATTAAAACCATTAATTGTTCAGTAGGCTCTGCAAACACATTCAGGAGTATTTTTACAGAGGTGCTTCTATTACACAGACAGGAAAAGGGACAGAGGGAGAGGAAGAAAGAAAGAGAGGGAGGAAGAATACCTATACAACAAGAGTGTGAAACCCAAGGCACTGTGGCCCTCGGGTGATACTGGGAGGTACCTTGCTGGCACTTCTCTTTCTTCTTTTCTTTTTATTCTGTTCCAGCCTACCCAAGTAGGTGACGTGAAGAAAACTTTTTGAAGTAAAAACAAACCTGAAACAAGATGCTAAAACAAGATGCCAAAGAGCTTCACTTTTGTCCCTGAGTCTTGCCCTTAGACAAGTGAACTTTGTCCCTCCCTTCAGCTCCCAAAAGTCCCAGTCAGCATTGCCAAGACAAACTATAGTCCAAAACATTTGAAGGGCCAACATTTCTCCCCACTAAACAGTTTCCAGACAACTTTAGTCAACATCAGTTTAAACTTGGAGAGATCTACTATACCATTGGAATCAGCTTTGAATCAAAAGATGAAGCAGCAGAGGTTTCTCCAGCTTGGGTTTACTCTAGTTCTTTTGTTAATAATGCCACATACCCATAGATCATGTAGTGAATAAATTTCCATCTGTTCTGCATAGCCACAAGAAAAGGAAAGCAGTTAAAGTACCTTGTGTAGGAAATGAACTGGGGAAAGAGTCACTGATTTATCTCGTGGTGTTTCCAGATGAAGATTTTATTCTGCAGTTGCCTTGACTCATTCACAAAGCTTAACAAGAAATCCAAGCACCACTGTCTTCCATTTTTAATGTTCCCGTGTTTCCTCACCATTTCTCCATTTCCTTTCATTCTATATTTTTTAAAAAACCATGTAGGGCTTTACAGGTTATTACCAACACCTTGTACTGTGCCTAGAAACTGATTGGCAGCCAATGTAAGGATTTTAAAACTGGAGTTATTTGGTCGCCTCTGGATGTTCTGGTGACCAACCTGGTGGCCATATTTTGAATTAACTGAAGTTTCCAAGTTGGGTGCAAGGGTAGCCCCATGTAGAGCACATTGCAGAAGTCCAATTGAGAGGTTACCAGAGCATGTACTCCAGGTAGAGTTGTAGTTGGCGTATCAGCCGAAGCTGATAACAAGTACTCCTGGCCATTGCAATCTATCCGAGCTGACAACTGAAGGGACGAATCCAGGAGCACTTCCAAACTACGAACACAGTCCTTTAGGGGAAGTGTGACCCCATCCAGGACCAGTGAACATATCTCCATACCCAGATTCAGGGTTCCCACAGCAAGTACCTCCTTCTTATCTGGATTCAGTTTTGGTAAGTTTTCCCTCATCCAGTCCATTACTGCCTTAAGACAATCGTTTAGAGGAGAGATGTCATCCTTAGTCACTGCAGCAATGAGGCTGTCTCCAGATGATCTCACCCAGCAGCTTCATGTAAATGTTAAATAGCATTGGGGACAGAACAGCACCTTGTGGGATGCCTGATTTAAGCTACCTTTTGTTGGAATAATTGTCCCCAAGCATCACCATCTGGAATTTGCCCGAGAGGTAGGACCTGAACCACTGGAGGGCAGTGCTCCCGATTCCTAACTCTCTCAGGCATTCTAGAAGCATACCATGGTCAATAGTATCGAAGTCCACTGAGAGGTCCAAGAGCACCAACAGAGTCACACTTCCCCTGTCAATACCCAGATGTAGATCATCGACTAAGGTGACCATGGCAGTCTTTGCTCCATATTCTGTCCTAAAACTGGTTTGAAATGGATTTAGATAATCTGCTTCCCCCAAGACTGATTGGAGTTTATTAGCGACTGCTCTCTCGATTACCTTGCTTAAAAATGGCAGAAGCGAGACCAGCCTGTAGTTATTTTTGTCCAGGGGATCAATGTAAGTTTTTTTCAGAAGCGGTTTGACCACCGCTTCTTTCAGACAAGATGGTAAACAACCTTCCCTAAAAGATGCACTAATTATATGGCATAAGAGCAACCTAGTTGTTCCTCCCCCCTGGATGGCCAACCACGAAGGGCAAGTGTTGAGAGAGCAGGTCGTTTTTCTCACACTGCCAAGGAGCTTGTCCATATCATCAGTACTTACCGACTCGAACTGATCCAGTTTAACATCATAGACAGGGTTACTGGATGCCTCTCTTGCAACTTCTGCAATAATACTTGTGTCTAAGTCGGCTCTTATCTGAGAGATTTTATCTGAGAAGTAGTTGTTTAAAGCATCACAACAGGCTACAGTAGGTTCTAACAATGGATTCCAGGTGGCAGGTACTTGAGTTAATTTCCTAATCACCCTGAACAGCTCTGCTGGACGAGACTTCGCAGATGCAATGGATGCAGAAGAGAAAGATTTCTTTGCTGCATCCATTGCCACTTTATAGGAACGAAAAAAGTTCTTTTAATGTATCTTGTCAGATCAAAGTTGAGTCTTCCACCAATGGTACTCTAGTCATTGTCCAGCCTGCTTCATTTTTCTGAATTCTTCCATATACCATGGTTTCCTGTTTGAAGCAGGCTGGAAAGGACACTTAGGAGTGATTATATCTATGGCCTTGGTGAGATCTCTATTCCATATGTTAACCAAAGCCTCAACAGAATCACTGGCATCACCATCCATTAAACCCTCTAGAGCTTCCTGGAATCTGACAGGTTCCATCTGCGTTCTAATAGGTCCTCCACCCCTGAGGGGTTGAATAGTGGCTTTTAGTCCAACCTTAACCAGGAAATTATCAGTCCATGACAATGCAGTGGTATCAACTACCTCTGCCCATGGATATGCCTAATCCATACTAAAAACCACATCAAGGGTATGACCTGCAATGTGTAGGCCTAGAGATTAGTTGGGACAGGCCCATGTTTGTCATGGAGGCCATGAACTGCTGAGCTACATCAGTTAGATTAGTTGAACTGGCCATGAGTGGGATGTTGAGATCACCCTGGACTAAGAGCCTAGGTCATTCCAGCACCAACTCTGAGACCAGGTGTGTGAGTTTGGCTAGGGAGTCTGTTAGACAACAAGGTGGACAGTATACCAACAGAATTCCCAGACTGTCCCTCATCTTCAGGCTTAGGTACATACACTTGATGTAACTTGTTTTCCAGACAGGTAGCCTGGCCAAAGTCAGATTGTTTTTATGGACCAAAGTGACATCACTGAATACTAAAATTAGGAGTGCCCATGCCATCATATTGCCAATTTCTATGTATGATTGTGAAAGCTGGACAATGAAGAAGGCTGAAAAGAAGGAAATAAACTCATTGGAAATGTGGTGCTGGAGAAGAGGTTTATGCATACTGTGGATTGCTACAAAGACAAATAAATGGACCATAGACCAAATCAAGCCTGAAATAAGGCTGAGAAGATGTCTTGCTAAATTGCATGTTTTCCATGAGACAGCCTTCCATCAGACAGCCTGTCATGAGCTCATTAATTTTCTCACCTCATTCTCACTCATTAAAATGAGTGCCTTTTCTCCTTTGAGGTTTCTGGTATTTCTACATGCCTCTGCACAAAACTGGTCTCTTTCCCCTTTGTGGTAGAAAGCATCCCATCATCATCCCATCAACCTTTATTAGGCATCTCAATAGACAATAGACAACAAACATGTCAGGAAAAAGCAATATGGGATATATAGTCACAAGAAATATAATATGTATTTCAATGTATTTGAAAGTAACATGACACAGCAAAAGCAATTGAAATGGCACATAGGTGTTGCATATAATGTAATTAGAAGTTCCTAAAAGCCAAGGACACATGTGGCAAGGACAAAGTGAAAAGGTGCAAATTGATATCACCTGAAAGTCATTGAGTGGACAGCAATGTATGATGCAATGTGAGGTAAAGATTGAGCCAAGTATGGTATGTCAATCATAATGTATGTACACGCCCAGGAGGTGGCAACTGTATAATGAATTGAGAGACAAATGTCTATAATAAGCAATAATGTATGGCAATATTTTTTGTGGGTATTGAAGAGTATAGTAGTGTGAGTTTTGTGAGTAGTGAATTGTTTTGTGCATAGTGTATATATTGGAATAAAAGTAGATCTTTTATAGAAGACTACTGTGTTGACTGGTGTCTTGAGAGCTGCACAAGAACCAGCAGACTCCAGAGAAGATTGGAAAACATCTTCAGCCAATTCTCAGAGCTACTGGTCAAATTGGTTGTTCTTCCGCTGACCAGGGGGGTGAGAGTGAAAGCCAGGAGAAGAGCTGCAACTCCCATCATCCCTAACAATACAATACAAATTAAACTAAAATAGTTTACATGAATACTTTAAAAATTTAAAAATTTATAAAAATTTTATCGTCCTTAAAATCATCTAACACTAAACTCTAACCATTAATTAATTTGTGCCAGATTTTTGTTGCCTCCATTAGAAAATTGGCCATCAATCGTGTAATCTGTACATTACAATCCTCCAATAAATGTACTAGAGTTATATCTGTTAAGCAATAATTCATTTCCAATAGTTTCTTTAACAATTTCGCTCTCAGTTTTTGATACAGCGGGCAAAGAAATATAATATGTTGGAGAGTATCTGGAGATAGTTCACATATACATATTCGATTTGCAAAAGTGATCCTCAAATATCTACCCCTGGTGACACAGGAAGGGTGAACGTTCAGCCTTGCGAAGAGAAAAGCTTTCCTCGAAGCCTGGAGGGACAATGAATGAAAGTACTTTGGCGTCTCGCCACAATAGGAGGGAATGCCAAATACAGAAGGGGAGCATACTCTGGGAGGAGTGGAATAAGTCATCCTGTAGTCCCAACTCAATAAACAATCCTTAATTGTCTTAAAACACTCCTCCTCAGTTAGGAGGAGTAGAGAGTCCAGACTTAGGCCTTTTAATTTTAATTTATCTTCATAGATTTTTGACCAGTTAGTATAATAATTATCAGATAAAAGAAAACAAATTAGACTAGATCTATTTGGTCTGTAATGGATTTTAAGCCAAAATTTGTACGCCATCAACCAAGCTGTGGTCTCGAGTGGTAGAAAGCATATATACATATCAAGCTCATAAGGAAATCCATGGCTTTTCATTCTCACATAGAAGAAAAAGACAAACATGGATATATTCCTACTATTGGCGGTCCCCCAGTTATTCTCTTATAGTTATTTCCAGTCAGTAGGCGAACAGTATATGAGAAGAGAAGCTATTTAAAGCCCAGGAAGGTGGAGCATGGAACAAAATTTAGTCTATAGACCAGGAAGTTGTGGCACAGAACTCAGTTCTGACTTTTTGCCCAGGAAGCTAATGTGCAGACTCTGTCTTGCTATATATTATATTATATTGCTCTTTCCAAACAAGGGAGATTCTAATACTTTAACAGGTGCTGTAGCATTGGGCACTTGACTGCTGCAACAAGTGAAGAAATGTAAACAAAGTTGCTTAATCCTCTAATGGGATTTCTGGAAGGCTGTGATAGCGTTAGCTGCAGCACAGAGCCGAATGTTGTTGTTGTATTGGAGGGAGGGCCGGTTGTGATTTCTTTCAGCTCTGCTCCACTTAACAATGAAATGTTTTTTCTTGAATTGCCAGATCTGATTATCAGAACAGGAGTTTAGGTATCATGCTGAGTTTTTCCTGCTTGCTGCTTCATTATAAACCCAAAGCTATTCTGCAGTCCAGTTCACATATCTTTCAAACAATGTACACAGCTGGACAAGCACCATTAACTGCAAGGTGACTATAGATTAAACTACATTAAAAATTCGGAGTGAAGAAGATGACCAGATTGAGAACAACATCCAAGGCTGTCTGTTTTTGATCTGTCTTGGAATGTAAAGAAGGTGAACTTCCTGGTGATAAGGCAGCTTTCTGTTTGATACATTTCTTTTACCCTTTTTGCATGTCTCCAAAAGAAGCAAATTGTGCTTTCAAAATCTGTTCCCTATATACCAGGTTTCAGAGAATAACCTATCATGGACAGAACCACTTCCCCATGTCACACACACATACTTGCATAGGGAAGGGAGGGGGTACCCAGCATGGCTTGAAGCGATGCCATGTGGGCATGACATGCACACTGCAACTGCCTGGGAGAAGGCGGTGCAGTTGGTGGGGTTTCAGTGTGGCTTCAGAAAAGGCAGGTTCAAGCCGCTTTTTCATACTGTCTGTTTTACCCCTTGGTCTGCTTCTTCAGCTGCACAGCACCGTTAGATTCAAAAGGTGCTACTGGATCCCTTTAGATACTGATATTCCAAACAAACATGGCTATGTGTCTGAATTCTACCAATCCAGGGGAAATGTGATCTATGCAGTTGTGTCCAGAACAAGGGAGTAATAAATGGAGTAGCCAAGCCTTTTGCTCTTCTCCCGGCTGCCATACAGCTATTGAAGTGTATAAGGATTCCTATCATTGTAAGATTATGGCATACCTGTTTTTTCCTGGGATATCGTACAACCCTTCCCCCAAGCAGTACTGAATGGCACACCTTCTTTGCTCCCCTCACACATGCATTCACCTAGGCAAATGCTAAAACTATTTAAAATGTTACTTTAAAATAAAGAATAAAAGCAGTGCATTACCATAAAATCCATTTTCTTATAAAAACAATCAGTTCCCAAAGACTTCCTGGAATTTAAAAAAAAACACCACTCTTTACCTGCCAACAAAAAGACAGTTTAAAAAGGAGCCATCCTAGCTTCCTTTGGACAGAAATTGTAGTCTGGGAGCAGCCACCAAGAACACCCTCTCCCACATTCCCATCAAACATAACTGTGAAGGTAGTGGGATCAAGAGAAGTGTCTCCCCAAAATATCTTAGAGCACAAGTGGGCCCATTTGTGAAGACTCAGTCCCTCAAACAGCTGGACCTGAGCTGTATATCAGTATTGGATATCAATATTGGTATATATAAATACTGGGCATATAAATTTAGTACATTTTAAATCTACAGTACTTGGCATTCCCAGGCAGTGTCCCCACAGAAGTACTAACCAGGCCTGACCTTGCTTAATCTCTAAGATCAGACAAGATCAGGTGTGTTCAGGGTGGTATGGCTGACCAGTGTGTGGTGTAGTCATTTGAAAGCTAGGCTAAGACTCCAGGAAATCAGGGTATGAATCCCCTCTTGGTCGTAGAAACCGACTCAGTGATCCACTCACATGTCACGCTCTCTCTCAGTCTTAGAGGAAGACAATGGCAAACCCCCTCTGAACAAATCTTAACAAGAAAATCCCATGATAGGTTTACCTTAGGCTCACCATGAGTCAGAAAGGACTTGAAGGAACACAATCAAACATCAAGACATTTTAAATCTCTACCACAGGTGCAATAAAGAGTTCTGCTGACTTACAATTCATAATGACATTCATCAAACAGATTCTAACCTGCACTGTTTAGTGTGAAATGGCAGACTTCGGGGCAAATTCAGTTCTACATTAGACAGAGTAAGGCAACTGGGAAATGACAGCAAGCTGTTGTAGCAGACAACTGTGTGCCATGCAGTCTTTCTTGCAGCTCCTAGATGATCTGTACCTGGAATGGGGGAGACATTCCTTTTGTTCTTGTTTTCACTCAGGAAAATATCTTGGCCCAGACCTGTCTCTGATTATCCCTTTCCCTCCTTACCAATGTCAGTAATGTCATCTGAAAGAAAGTAGGCAGAAACGGAGTTTGTATGTGTGTGCCTTCAAGTCTCCTGTCGACTTATGGTAACCCCATACATTTCATAGGGTTTTCTTAAGGAATACTCAGAGGTGGTTTTCCCAGTTCCTTCCTCTGAAATATAGCCAACAGCATCTGGAGAAATGGTACTGTACACTCTGTTGAAAATACATAAAGAGATAATGTTGGAACACATAGGATTGTGATCTGAGTCATTCTTCTAGTGGGGGCTTTTGAGTCTGATTCCTATGGGCTTTATTATTAATGACCATCTTCCCCTGTTCTTATGCCATGTTTCTGTACTAGAGCTATAAATACAGCCTAATCAATCAAACACATATCAATGAACAGTCCCTGAAGGAAGGAAGCTCTTCTCCAAATGATGAAAAACTCAGCAGCATGAAAAGGATAGATAGGTGTTCTCTTGGCAGAAAGTGAGCCTTATATAAAAATGTAATTGGTGTGGTGGTAAGGGACAGTCCAAAGTGTTCTGCTACTGAGATAGGTAGTGCTTCTCTTTGCAGATTCCATGCATAAAAGATAACCATGGCAGCTGAATTTTATTTCAGCACTGGGGGCAAGTCAGTGTCCTCCACTGTGCCAGACAGAGGTAGGTAAGGAGGTGCTGGGCAGATCATGTGACATGTTCAATGCTGTGCATTCTGCATCCCTTGTCATATACCACCTGAGGCAGCAGCTTCAATCTGCCTGAGAACTGTAAGAGCAGTTTTGATTGGGATAGCACCAAGGCTGCAAAAAGAACAAAGATAATATTCTAGAAGACCAGTCAAACCTTGGTATCAGTTGACTAAGCAGTTCAGCCAGTTCACTGGATCAATTCAGATCGCACATCTTAAATGAGAAAGGACTGAGTCAGAATTTTCATATTGGACAGAATACAAGGAGCATAGTCCACAAAGGTTAAGCCCCAGTGAAACGAGGCTTCAACATATTTCCTTATGCATGCACAATGTTTTTCATTTGGATTCACATTAACTGAACTATGAGTCAAGGTGGACTTTGGTTTATACATATGTAGGTAGGAGGTAGGTTTCACCCAAAGGGAACCCTGTCCTCACATATCCTTTCTGTGAGCTGGGTGATCTGTCTGAAAGTCTGATCACTGGGGGAGGGAGGAATAATGAAAGTGGAGTAAGACTGGGTGTCCACATGAAGAACTAACTCACCAGCAACATTTTCTGCATAGTGAAGGCAGCCCACATGGCTTCTGCACATATATATTAACACTTGTCTTGAAGACAGATAGATGACAGACAGACAGACAGACAGACAGACAGACAGACATCTATATCTATATCTATATCTATGTTTATGTATTACCAAAACAAGTGTGATTTACAGTTTTCCCTTTCTTTATGCGGGGATCCGTTCCGGACTCCCCTGCGTAAAGCAAATACTGCCTATGCTCAAGCCCCATTTAAATGAATGGGGCTCATGCACACGGCGGTGCGCCAGTGCAGCAGCATACACACGCCACAGGCACACACCCTATTCATCCCTATGAGACATGCCACCCCTTCTCCCCATGCAGCTTTCAGCATATGCTGAAAGCTGCATAAGGTGCACCTGCATATGATGCGGGCGTGCTGTAGATACAAATGAGCTAGTATAGCATAGTGGTTTGCATGTTGGACTAGGATTCTGGGAGACCAGGGTTTGATTTCCTGCTCAGTCATGGAAACCCACTGGATAACCATGGGCAAGTCACACTTTCTCAACCTCAAAGGAGGGTCATGGTACACACACACATACACCTCAAACAAATCTTGCCAAGAAAATATCCTTTGATGGGTTCATCTTAAGGTTGCTGTAAATCAGAAACAACTTGCAGGAACACAACAACAAATAGATACAAATATTAAGACCCCATGGGTACCAAAATCCATGGATGCTCATCCCATTATATTTGTACAATGGGATGTAAAATGGCATCCTTTATATAAAATGGCAAAATCAAGATTTGTTATCTGCATTTTTATGTGTGTGTGAATATTTCCTAACCATGGCTGGTTGAATCTGTGGATGCAGAATCCATGGATACAGAGAGCCAACGTATAGGTAAAGTGATCAAATGATATTCATACAATACATATTTTCCATACAGCTAGATTCCATAGTTTAAGAAAAGTGTGCTGTGATGATCATATTTGGACTAACACCTGGGGAGTCTTCATTTAGCTATGAAACTCACTGGGTGATCTTAGGCCAGTCATCCTCTTTCAGATTTTCCTACCTAATGTGGTTGTTGTGAGTATAAAGCAGGAAGTAATAAAGCTGTGAGCACTGGACATAAAGTAACTAGTAAATAAATTTTGGGTGCTGGAAGTGTAAATTTCGGTTGCATCTGCAGTTTGACACTGTTTTAACAGCCATGGCTCAATGTTATGGAATTCTGGGATTTGTAGTTTTGTGAGAAATTTAGCCTTTTGTATCAGAGAGCTTTAGTGTCACAACAAACTACAAATCCCAGGATTCCATATCATTGAGCCGTGACAGATAAAGCACTGTCAAGCTGCACTATTTCTGCAGTGCAGCCTTGGTGTGCTAGAAATGTAGACTGAATATATCCTAGCAGCCTCTGGGGACGATTACAGACCCACAACACAACCATTTACTGGTTGGCAGAGAGTTGGGAAGAGCAACAGAGGAGTGTCCAGCTATGTTCATATAACTGGATGCACAGCAATGACATCATCCTCTGAGACTGTCCAACTATAGAATTAACTTATACTGTAACTGGAAGCTTCACTGTTGCTACCTTCATTTTAAACCAATTATTAGATGGCCGTGTTTGGGTAGGGGGAATGCATTGCGGTTTGCAGGATAGTTCCACCTGTGTGGAACTTCACACGATACATCTCTCTATGCAGGATCTCGGCCACTGCTTTTTGGACTACAATACTTAGACTCTTCCAACCAGCATAGCTGGTGGGCATGGTGGTTGTGGGATTCTGAGAACAGCAGTGCCCCGAAAGTTAGATGTCCCAGCTCTGCTAGGAAGATGCCTTATTCCAAGTTAGACTATTTGTCCACCTAACTCAAGTTCATTTAGCCCAAAATAGTCTTCGCTAGCTGTCAATAACTCTTTGGAGGATCAGGCCAATGAAGTCTTTCTCTTCAATGTGAAGTTGTAGGCTTTCATGGCTGGCATCCATAGTGTTTTGTGTGTTTTCTGAGCTATGTGATCATGTTCTAAAAGATGCCAACCACAGGTGCTAGCGAAACGTCAGGAATAAACTCTTCTAGAAAATGGCCACATAGCCCAGAAAACCCACAAAAAAACCTCTTTCTCTTCACTTGCTGCCTGATCCTTTTTTACTTAAGGAGCCAGGAAACTGAACCTGGGAATATAAGACAGGAAGCACAAGTGTTTTTTCTACTGAGTTATGACCTTTAGCATTTGCCTTTTAGACAGAACAAGATGGCTGCCTCACAAAGTAGATGCTGGAAAACAACGGCAAAATATTTGAGAGACCTTCACTTCCCCAAGCTAGCTTTCTGCCTTCTGGTATGGTGGAGGATATTACCCCACTGTTGGTGTCCATGAAAGTATAATGCCCAGTTAACATTCATATATGGAATGGGCGGGATCACCATATTGACTTCAGGCAGCAAAATATCTTGGGCTGACCCTACTAATCTCCAAATGTTGGTGCGATTATTGTTGCTGTTTTAACTTGAGACATTATTGAGAGTAATTTCAGAGACTGGAGGACACTTTTTGAAGGGAACTTTCTAGGAGGATGAATGAGGGATATATGTTGAACGTACACAGAAGTATCCCTTTCGCTATGCAACCATGTCACCTGGAGTCCCATTTTGGGAGAAAGGTTGGATCTACATCCCCAAAATAACTAAAGAAAGAAAATATCCTATGCATGTTTGCTCAAAATCAAATCCTGGTAAAGATTTTGAATCAGTTACTACGCTAAGTTGAGTATACTTAACTAAAGTAAGGTTTCCCATGATATCATGATTAAAGTGGACTTATCCCTGGAAGAATCAGGAATGCACCAGCAATAAATCATTCACGGGGAATCGCGATGTGTGGGAAAATCTTTCCCGTAATCGTGCAAATGTCCCAGGAAAATGCCTTTTAAACTCCCAATTTTTCCCCGTGTGATAAAGCCCTAAATGCTTAAAGTGTTGAATTCATTACCTCTTATAACAGGGGTGGGCAACCACTTCAGTGGTCCAGGAGCCAATTTTGCTCCCTATTTTCCACAGGCTGTACTCCCTTATTGTATTGTTTATGTCTTTAAACCTGAAGTTCACCTTCAATTATGGAAAAACAAACACTGGAAGCATCACACTCACACTAAAGCAAGGCTCTGCACCCTGCCTTTGAGGACAATTGCTGCTCAGAATTAGGGGCAGTTCTGGCTGGTGGATCTAATATCAGTGGAGTGGCAAATCCACTCAAAGTTTCACTCCATGTTTTTAAAAGAAACTGTCCAGGGTGCTGAATCCTATCTCTCAGTAGATTCAGCACCTTGGGTAACTCTTTAAGGATTTGGACTAAATCCTAGAATGAATTCACTATCCTGATGACATCAGTACCACTAGTTACATGGCTTAGAGGCCTAAGGTTCACAAAAATGACCCAGAAGTCATATGTGAGCTATGTGATTTCCACTCTTTACAATACTGTAAGGATTCCAGAGGGTTGGGACTGAAAGTTAGTAGCCTAACGCTTGCTGGGACTTCTGAATTCTCAGGACTGTACTCCCTGTCATTTACAGTTAAGAATGAGAAGCACATGAACACTGAAGCTGTACGCTAGCATCACAACAGAAGTGACGTACAGTTGCAGCCTGAATCCTATTGGTAGTGCCAGCTAGAGCAGACCAGCTGAATCAATTATTGATTCAGGCAAACAACACCCACCCACATACCCGTTTGAGCATTGGAAAGCTTTCCCTTTTTATACTGACAGAACGGAGTGTCCCAATATCCCACATTTGGGGAATGTGGGAGTTTCATAAAGACAGCAGTGTGTTCATGGTGTCACTTATGAACATGCCCCATGTGTCCATTTTAGAGAGAACTCCAGGGTGACCAGCCAGGAAACATCCTCCATTTCAGCCTTGGGCCCAGGAGGAATTCCAAAAGGTCCTCCCTTTTGAGCAGGACTAAGGAGTGTGAATTTCTGTTTCTGTAAGTGTTTTGAGCTTTTATTGGGTCATGTCCTCCATTTTGCAGTGCCTTTTCCTCCTCGATGATGATGATGATGATGATGATGATGATGATGATGATGATGATGATGATGATGTAGAGAGATCTTGTAGCACCTTTGAGACTAAAAGACACTGGAGGTCAAAGGTGCTACAAAATCTCTCTGCATACTGATTCTACAAACTAACAGGGCTTTATCTTTAAATTATATTATTATTGTTCTTCTTATTATTAGTTTTCTGTGGGTTTTCTGGCCTATGTGGCCGTGTTCTGGAAGAGTTTATTCCTGAAGTTGTACTGTATCAGGAATAAACTTTTCCAGGATGTGGCCACATAGCCCGGAAAACCCACAGAAAACTATGGACACTGGCCATGAAAGCCGTCAATTTCACATTATTGTTATTAGTATTATTTATTGTATTTATATCCCACTCTTTTCAAACACTTTCAGAGAGAAATTTACAAAATTGGGACCCTGAGAGAACCCCGGGGAAAACCACGCCTTTCATTGGGAGTTCTTTGGGTGGGTCACAGCCACGTCTTGACAGGGAGCCCTGGTGGCACACTGCAGCCACAAAGTTGTGAGTTTGATCCTAGAGGAGGGCTCCAAGGTCCACTCAGCCTTCCATTCTTTCACTGGTTGGTAAAAGGAGTACCTAGCTTGTTGGGGGCAATTGGCTTACACATTGTAAACCACTTAGAGAGTGCTTAGTTCTGCTGTGAAGCAGTGGTGTCACTACGGGAGTGCAGGGGGTGTGGACTACACCAGGTGACACCCTAAAAGGGGGGGGGGTGATACCATTGCTCCTCAAACACTTACCTTTTGGCAGAAAAGGGCTGTGGCATTCATCTGCTTCCCCTTAAAATGCTTTAAGAGATGGTGGAGGTGGGCTGAAGCTCAGTGGGAGGAGAAAGGAGAGGCCCCATAGTTTTAAAAAATTAAAATTTCAAAATTCAAAATTTGAAAAAAAATTAATTTTTTGAAATTTTTAATTTTTTGATTTTTTAAAATTTTCCTTTAAAAACGTTACATTTTAACCCAGTCTTCACTATGTAGTGAAGGTTGTGCATGTGATATTGTAATCTGAAGGTACAGTTTTAATTTTGCTAGTTGTTTATGTTACAACTATTAGCATGTCATTCAGCGGCATAGGGAAATTTATTTATTTATTTATTTATTTATTTATTTTTATCCCACCTTTCTCCCAAAATGGGACCCAAGGCGGCGAACATATATAAACATAAGTTAAAATTGTACAATTAAAATCATAAAAATATAAAAATTACAAATATAAAAATTTTAAAACATACAGAGTTAAAATTAAAAAGTCCAAGTCCAACCCTCTCATCTCCCAATAAAACCAAGCCTGCCAGATCTCAAAAGGCCTGTTTAAACAAAAATGTCTTTGCCTGCCTACGATAGGCCAGCAGTGAGGGGGCCAGCCTAGTCTCCCATGGAAGGGAGTTCCACAGGGAAGGAGCAGCCACTGAGAAGGCTCTCTCTTGGGTCCTCACCAGGCAAGCCTGGGATGGTGGTGGGACCAAGAGAAAGCCTTCTCCTGAAGATCTTAGGGCTCTAGGTGGTTCATATGGGGAGATACGGTCTTTCAAATAGTCTGGACCTAAGCTGTGTAGGGCTTTATAGGTCATAACCAGCACTTTGAATTACAATGTATGAGTTAACATTAGTGCAAAAAAAAGCATTACTGTATGGTGTGAAATGAGATGGTGACACCATAAGTCTATGTACACGTAAATACATTTAAGTTTTTGCATTTGATACTGTAATTTGAAGGAATTGTTTTAATTTTGCCAGTTGTTTATGCCACAGCTCTTAGGATGACTTTCAGTGGTAGATGGGAATTACGAGTGACTAGTAACATGTGTGCAAAAAAGCATGACTAAAGATTCTGTATGGTGGGAAATGGGAGGAAGAGGTCAATTGGGGGGGGGGGTGACACCATGAGTGACTCCACCAGGTGACACCAACCCTAGTGACACCACTGCTGTGAAGGAGTAGAGAAATGTAACATGCTCTCAGCCTCTGGGGAAGTCTATTGTTTTGCCTATAATTTTAAGATACATTTTAAATTTTAAATTGTTTCATTGTATTTTAGGGTGGGTGGGATTGGGGGAAATGGGAATGTATGTTTTAATTTTGTAAACTGCCTCGGTTGTGTTGCACAGAGGGGCGGGATAAAAATAAATATTATTACTATTATTATGCAGGAAAATACATAATACAGTGGACCCTTGTTATCCGCTGGGGTTTGGTTCCAAGATCCCCCATGAATAACAAAATCTGTGGATGCTCAACCTCCAATAAATACAATGGCATAGCAAAATGGTGTCCTTTATATAAAATGGAAAAACCAAGGTTTGCTTCTTGAAACTGATACTTTTTTGGAATATTTTCAAGCTGTGGATGCTTGAATCCGTGTCTAAAAAACCCGCGTATAAGGAGGGCCAACTGTAAAAATACAAAATCCCCCTATCCTTCCGCCCGAAGCAAAAGCAATAACAATACAAAAATACAGATTAAAAAGAGTCAAAACGGGCGAACTGGAGTGAGTCAGCTTGGGGCGGAAGGGTAGTGTCCCTATTAATGTGCAAGTGGCTCCGAACCCCAGTTGTGGGGAAAGGGCGGGATACAAATAAATAAATATAATAATAATAATTTGAAATAAAATTTTGAAAATTCAAAAAAAAAATTCTTGAAATTTGACATTTTAATTGGGGGGGGAAATCCCAGGGCCTCCCCTTTCTCCTCACTCCCACCATCTCTTAAGGTGTTTTAAATGCAAGAGGTAGGAGTTTGAGGAGCAGTGGGGTCAGACCCTCTTTTAGGGTCTCCTCAGCCCCTTGCACTCCCCTAAGTGACGTCACAATGCCTGTGGGAACCTGTCCAGCAGGTGACTGAGGGCCAGAGGAGGCAAAAGCGCGGGCTCCAGGGAAGGCAAGCAATTAGTCAGCCAGGCATCCCCCTCAGCCTCCTTCCTCTCCTTTTAGAGCCTGAGTGACGAAAGCTCGCGTGGGGAGGGAGGGAGGGCTGGGCGGCCTCCCTTGCTCTGCCTGGAAAGAAGGAGCACATGCTCTCCAGCACCAGGCGCTGAGGAGACCCTGCAGGCTCCTCCCTTGGCTCTCCTTTTGGGGCGCCATGTGCTCAGCTGGGGGTCAGTGCCTCACCACAGGACCATCTCCTCCTCCTCTTCCTCCTCCTCTCCATCTTCTCCAGCTGAAAGAGGAAGGCGCCAAGGAAGCCCCCACAGCCACAGCCCCCAGCATTGTGGCCCCTATTATTATTATTATTATTATTATTATTATTATTATTATTATTATTAAACCACAGGAGCACTGGAGGGAGGAGGAAGAGGAAGGGCCAAGAGGGAGGAAGGCTGTGGGTTCACTATAGAGTGAGGAAATAAAAAGCTGAAGGGGGCTTCTTCCATCCTTGGCAGCCTCCTCCTCCTCTTCCTCTTGGTACCACCTTCCCCCCCCCTCTCTCTCTCTCTTCTTCACATTCAGAGAAGGCAAGAAGTGAGAGCAATCATCAAAGCTGAGAGGGGCTCTTCCCTTCTTCCTCCTTGGCACTGCCAGCCTCCTCTTTTTGGTACCACCTTCCCCCCCCTCTTTCTCTTGAGCTACACATATTCGACCCCGCCTCGGATGCCAACATGATCCCTCCAAGCAACGCGCCTGAACTCAGCCTGGAGAGCCCCCAGAAGGACCCCGAGAGCCCCGAGGAGCAGCCCCCTTCGCCTGCCTCCACCACCAGCCAGGAGTCCAAGGTAACCATCGCCACCCTCCTTGGAGCCATCCCTCTCTCCCATTTGAGGGTTTGCTTCCCAAACCTCCATTTCCACCCATACCCTCCCTCCCTTCCCTTGCTCCTTGGTCCATTTGTTGCACATGTTGGCTCCCTTCGTCCACACTCTTGGTCTGGCTCAAGGCTAGGGAATTCTGGGAGTTGGAGTTTGCTGTGGGCCCAGAGAGATGCCGTCTGGAAAGCATGCCCAGTGGGAATGCCTTAGGGGCTGGGGGTGTTTCGCCTGGAGAAGAGAAGGTTAAGAGGTGATACGATAGCCCTTTTTAAATACTTGAAGGGATGTCATATTGAGGAGGGAGCAAGCTTGTTTTCTGCTGCTCCAGAGACTAGGACCCGGAGCAATGGATGCAAGCTCCAGAAAAAGAGATTCCAGCTCAACATTAGGAGGAACTTCCTGACAGTCAGGGCTGCTCGACAGTGGAACAAACTCCCTCAGAGTGTAGTGGAATCTCCTTCTTTGGAGGTCTTTAAACAGAGGCTGGATGGCCATCTGTTGGGGATGCTTTGATTGGGATTTCCTGCATGGCAGAATGGGGTTGGACTGGATGGCCCTTGCGGTCTCTTCCAACCCTATGATTCTAATTACATAGCCTTGAGCCAGACAAGAGTTATTACTCCTGTTTAATGTCAGGAGGAGTTTGTAGAGATCAGGACTTAGGGCCTCCAAAGGAGGGTCTTCATTCCAGGGAAAGTTTGTGGGGGTCCATCTCCCCTCCTTTTTGGGGACGGCGGAAAGGTGGGAGAAGACAGACCCATAGGTAGAATCATATAGAATCATAGAATCCTAGGTTTGGAAGAGACCACAAGGGCCATCCAGTCCAACCCCATTCTGCCATGCAGGAACTCTCAATCAAAGCATCCCCAACAGATGTTTAAAGACCTCCAAGGAAGGAGACTCCACTACACTCCGAGGGAATGTGTTCCACTGTCAAACAGCCCTTACTGTCAGGAAGTTCCTCCTAATGTTGAGGTGGAATCTCTTTCCCTGTAGCTTGTATCCATTGTTCCAAGTCCTGTTCTCTGGAGCAGCAGAAAACAAACTTGACTCCTAGAGTTGGAAGAGACCACAAGGGCCATCTAGTCCAACCCCTCCCCTGCCATGCAGGAACTCTCAATCAAAGCATACCCAACACAACCAGCATCCATAGTTTTTTTTTTGGGGGGGGGCGGGCGGGCAACAAGGCCGTGTTCTAGAAGAGTTGACCCCTCTGGTCTTCTTTCTCTTCAGAAAGGCGACAGGCCAGGGATAAACTCTTCTAGGACATGGCCCCATAGCTCAACACACACACACACACACACACACACACACACAATCTTATAGTCTCATAGGTATTTAAAGGCATTCCTATATTTGGCCATTATCAAACAGCTGGCTGGGTGTTACATGTGTTGACAGCTATTAAATAGACGGTGGCAGATTTATGATAGGAAAGTATTTCTTTCCAGGCGTTTGGCCATTAAACTGATAGATAGGTCAGTAGCCGAAGCCTTGCTGTGGGCATGATTTGTGGGGAAGAATGGCCATCCTTTGACAAACAATATCCCTTGGCCCTTTTGTTTTGTTTTGTTTTTAAATTGGCCTGGTTTGCCTTCCCTGACATCCAAGGACAGTTCTGTTCTGCATCCTATGCTTCTGCAGTTAAAGTGGTCTAACAGGTGAAAAGTTTCTTACTTGGTTATTTTTGACTAGGAGCGTAGATATGTTAGCAGAGCAAAGCTGAGCAACAGGAGAATGATGCATCTCTGATTAATCAGCGCATGACGTCAAGGGCAGGAGATACCTAGAAGCCTCAACAGCTGGTTCACTATTAGTTGTGTTGCTAAGACTCTGGTCCCTGGAACGTGAACTTCTTTAGCCCATGTGTGCAAATGTGTTCCCTCGGTGCTCAACAGAAGCCTGACCTACATTGTAGCCGGTGCAGTCTTCACTGGTGTGTTACTGCATTGTAATTCTATGGCTCTTCTTGGGAAGCATCTTCTGAAAAGAGGACCATTACTGCCTTGGCATTGTTCTTCAGTAACCCAGTACTGTCCATATAGAATAGCTTTGGATGGTTCTTTTAGAATATTACTCCCATTAGCAGAATGGGAAAGATGATCAGTGCAGCCATGCAGCAAGGCCCTGAGAAACCTGTTTCCAATGAAACGTATATGATTCTAACAGGTAGTTAAAAGGTGGAATCCAACAGGGTAAAAGATCATGCGTTGAATGTGCGTGTTGTGTGCCTTCTAGTCATTTCTGACTTATGGTGCCCCAAAGGTGAACCTATCATGAGGTTTTCTGGGCAAGATTTGTTCAGAGGAGGTTTGCCATGGACTTCCCCAGAGGCTGAGAGCATGTGACTTGCCCACAGTTGGGTTTCATGGCCAAGCTGGGAATTGAACCCTGGTCTCCAGAGTCACAGTCCATAATTCAAACCACTGTGCCACACTGGCTCACTATGCTTTGAATTGGGTCTTGTTAAAAAACAAAAGCAGTTTGGCACTGTGCTGCCAAAGTTGGTTACCTGCAAGAGATATTGATTATTGTGCCTTTTATAAAGCTATATACAATCGTGATGGCTGCTTTTCCTAGATAAGTTCCTCTGCAGTCTATAAGAGAGACAAATGAGACTGCTATAATGAATAATAAGATTGTAGCCCAAACTCAGAAAACAAAACTTAAAAAAAACTTCTCCTTCAATTTGACACCAATTAATTTTATCTTGACTGAGCAATAATGTACATTGCTTGTGTGCCTTCAAGTCATTCCTAACCCAACCCTATTGTAATGTTTTTCAGGCAGAATTTGTTCAAATGGAGTTTCTCTTTGCCTTTGCCTTCCCCTGAGGCTGAGAGAGTGTGACTTGCCCAAAGTCACCCAGTGTGTTTCCATGGCTAAGTAGACATTCAAAGCCTGGTCTTCCTGTATCCTAAGTGAACACTCAAACCAGTACACCATGCTGGCTCTTGAGAATACAGTCGGCCCTTCTTATACATGGATTTTTTATACACGGATTCAAGCATACACGGTTTGAAAATGTTCCAAAAAAGTATAAATTTACCTTGATTTTCCATTTTTTATAAGGGACACCATTTTGCTATGTCATTATATGTAACGGGACTTGAGCATACACGGATTTTGTTATACACAGGGGATCTTGGAACCAAACCTCAGCGTATAACAAGGGTCCACTGTATAAATATTTGGCCTAAATCTAATTGCCAGTTCCAACTAGAGTAGACCTAGTGGAACAAGGGACTGTACATAAGTGTTAATTGGATTCACTAAGGGGCTGAACAGACCACCCCAAGGGATGGCCTGCAGCCGCCTCTTTTGTCGCTGGATCAGGGCTATGGCAACTACACGCCACGGCCCTGATCTGGCATTTCTGCAGTGCAATAAGCAGCCACAAAAAGCGGCTCTTTTTTCTGTCACACAAGGATGCCCTAGCTGCGGTGGCGGTGGTTTTTCACCACTTCTTTGGTGCAGCATGTGTAAGCGCTGCACTAAAGATGCAGTATGATGCCGCCTGCCGTCTGGTCAGGCGAGCGGTGTGGGGGTAATGTGGAGGCAGCTTATGGGTAGCTGGTGTGGGAACACCATGCCCCCACTCCACCCTGAGGCCAGCCTGTTGAAGCCCTAAGATCCCCTTGGTCCATTCAGAATGTAAATATTTTGGCCTATATGTAATTGTGGTTTCCAATTAGTGAATCAAGGAGATTTAAATATCTATCAACTTGCCATTCAGCAGTTGACAAAGTGGGTCTAATGTGGCTGAGACTAGCAATTGTATTTAGGCCTCTGTGTATACAGCTGAATATTGCAGGTGAAATACATTTTCTGTGAAAACATTTTTGATGTTATAAAATGTTGTGAGGAAAATTCTGTGTATGCAGGTGAGAATAGGTATAGCTTGAAATATAAACACAGGGTGTTTAACTTAAAATTTTATTGTCGATAAGTTACATATTGATGTAGTGAATACAAGCAGTTTAAAGTTTGTGAATATTTGCAATGAGGGAGATGGCTTTCAAGTTCCTCTCTCTCTCTCTTTCTCTCTCTCTCTTGCTCTCAAAGGTTGATGCTGGGAAACATAAAATGAAGTGTGCTTGCAAATGTTTGTGGTCCTTCTGTGGTTGTTTCAGCTCAGTGAATTCATAAGTGCTAATAGTTTTCAAGTGATATCCTAACTAAGCCACTATTCAAACTAAATATGCTAATATTCTAACTATAGTTGAAAGGAAAAATTATAAGAGATAATGAGTTCTCCTTTAGTGTCCCATTTGCATTTAGAAATCCACATTTTAAAAATGCTTTTAATCAGGCAGATTTTTAATTTAAACACAATTATATTTTGGCTTCACTAGTAATTAACTGTTTGATAATGACCAGTTTCATTATGTGATGGATTACCTCTTTCAGTCTTGCATCTGAAGCAGAAGCACTAGTGGCAGCTCCTAATTCCTTTCCATACACAGATAAAATTGACCTGGCTTGCCATACAAACCAATGAAACCCCAATGTGGTGTGAGTCCTCTAAACATCATTTTTAGGTGTAGCAACTAACAGAAACAAACACAAGAGCGGGGAGGAACTGTTAGTCCACATGTAAAATGATAGATGACACTGTTAGCATTTCCATTGGTAGTGGGTGGCTCCTGTATCAATGGACTCTGCTTTGAGTTTTAATCTGTATTTAAAAGAACTATGCAGAGTGCCAAACCTATTTGGAGGATATGTTTCAGAACCTTGGATAGCTACTTTAAATTTTGAATTAAAACCCAGCATAAATTCACTGTCCCACTGACCTGGAAGCCACCAGCCACTGTTGATATTTTCATTGCATTAAGAATATTAAACAGTGACAGATGGATCAAGTCCTTTAGTGCTCTATAGGATGGGGTAAAGAAGTCAGGAGAAATGGAGGTCTGTGTTCTTTTTCCTTCCTGAAATTTGACCCTCTGTTCCAAGAGTCTCGAACTATGTAAGAAAACTCTTGACCCAAATCTACTAGAGGCCTAAATAGGGCGACTCTTCTTATCATGTTGGATAGGGCACAGCAATATTTTGATCCCAGTTCCCACTTGTTACAGCTTCATGGGGAATGACTTTAATAGTCCAGCTTTGTAGTTAAATAAAGTGGGCGTGGAAGATGCATTTACCCCTCAGCTGCCTTGCTCTTACCTGCCGGTGGAGCAGATAGCTATTATAGCTGGATGTTGTGTTTTTAATAGCTTTTGTGAAAGTGTTTTAAATCTAGAAAAGGCAATGAGGGCAGTCTTAATGCTCTTACACCTTTTCAATATAGCACTAGGATGGCTGTTTTTGCAATTCTCTGCCAACCTTTTGGACTTTAATCCAAGTCCTGTGCTGCAGAAACATGCTTACTTCTAATGCACTGTTCCTGCAGGTCCTTTTCTCTCCCTCCTGGCCTTAAAATGAGAAAAGGAACCCAAAGGTTTAGTTGTCATGGTGCTGTTTCATTACAACTCGCTAAAGTTGCTCCTTTTTACAGTCCACCAACCACCTTCTCACCTTAGATAGCAGGGTGAGGCTAATTTTCTTCCTTTCTCAGACAGGCTTCTTGAAATCTGTAGAGCTCTTTACAGGTACATGTGAACTAAATAGAGATTAATGTGATCTGTAGCAATATTACCATTTTAATGCCTATACTTAAGACAATTTTGCATTGTTTCTTAATGGATAGTTGCAAAGGGACCTCTCATCCCTCGTTCAGCTTGTATAATTTATAGCTAAGTTTGCCAGGTGCCTTTCACTGGATCCAATCTGTGACAGAGTCTCTGGACTTTCATTGCTGTGGAGAAAGCAATATCAGGCCAAATGTGCATTCTCTAGGTCAAGCCAGCACAGCTGACAAGTTTATGAGCTCACTTAGACAAGTCATCACACAACTCCTTTGACTCTGACTGAAATCCTAAACACACTGGTTTGGAAAGAGGTTCACTGTAACTGAAGCACATTCTTCTCAGTATAAAGGATTGCAAAGAAGTAACTTTAGCAAAAGAGAGCTCAACTTTTTTGTATAGAGGCTACGATCCACAATTCACTGAAATAATAATTATATTTCTGTCTTAGATGCACTTATTTGGCATACCACTTTCAGCAGAATATCCTTCCCATCTGAGTACATATTTTTATTTCACAACTACTCCCAAAATGTTGCTGTCAGTATGGTCGAAGGATTATGGGAATTGCAGCAGCCATGCTGGCAACAAAATTTTTGGAATTGTATTCTCCAAAAGTAACTTTTATACATTCTATTTCCAGATATATAATAATAAATAATATAGTATTTTCTTTTGAATACATTGTATATCCCTATTCCACCTTTTCTCCAAGAGATTCAAGAGAGCATGCTTATTCTCCTCCCCAGTTGATCCCAAGAGCAACCCTGTGAAGTAGGTTAAACTGAAAGAGAGAAGGAATGAATAGTGCAGTAAGTTCTATGGCTGAACCTTTATTTATTTATTTATTTATTTATTTCACATCATGAATCATGATGCGAACCCTAGTGTCCCTGGTTCTTGTTTGATTTTCTGCTAAACCAGGGCTGGCAAAATTGTGTTGCACATGCTCCCCAAAGCTATTTGCCCCCACCCTCTGTCTTTTCAGTCACCTCAGCCTTCATTTCCCTGCCCAACTGCCACCTCCAGTGAATTGCCTCTCCTGAAGCTTCCAGCAAGCTGCTCCTGCACTGTGTAATATTTTTACACAGCTTTTTACAACCTGAGGTAAACCTCTGGATCTTTCCTGCAAGCAGAACATTGGTTCTCAAATCTGCTGCAGTTGCCCAGACTTGTAATACACCATAACTACTCACAAAATTCATATTGTAAAACGTTGCATGGCCAAACAATATCTGGCTGTAGATACATAGGAGATTACATGATAAGTGAATGTGTTAAAGCATTCGAACTTCGAGCCCACAGACATCCAGATAGAAACCTATGTGAAAACCTTTCTCCCTCACATGCCACTTTTCTGTGTACATGAGGTTTTTCCATTGGAGCTCATTCACCAGTGCTAGTTCTACTACAAAGTAACTGTGGTAGCCACTAGACAGCAGCTTTTGGGTGTCATGAAAGGGAAAGCCTATTAGCCATGCTGGCCGAAGGCCCCTGGGAGCTGTAGTCCAAAAAACTAACCTTGCTGAACTCTGCCTTACCTCACCTACTTTACTATTGTAGATATGACTGGCACACACTTACGATAATCTTAAAGCTAGATCCTAAAATCTAGAAAAATGAGCTGTGCTCACAGCTACCTGTATCCATTGATAGCTGCTACAGGAGAATGGGAGAGAGGGGAACCTAGCAGCCATGCAATGTCACCAGCTATGTTATAGTTGCAGTCAAGTGGAGGCACCCTAAAACATTATCTTATGGAAAGATGCTATGGCCAACTATTATAATGGGAGATGACTCTTTGATTCCATAGCTGGTACAGATGCTGGATTAGTGCTTCAAATTATTATAAATGTAGGGCCTTTAGTATCAGTATTGTGTTATGCAAGCATATGTAGACCAGGACTGATCAATTTGTTAGACTACCACTCTCATTATCCCCCACCACTGACTCTCCTCACTAGAACTGATGGGAGATGCAGTCCAGCAGCACTGCTGATGTATATTATGGCACTATATTACACAAATTCTTAACATGTACTTAATGTATACCTGTTGTGTCACCTACTAAAATATACTATTGATCTTGGATCATATTTGCTGGCACTCGATCACCATATTATTTTCTAATGTACTATTAACACATTTATAGCAATAGGTTTATTCTATGATGGTGCTTTCCTCCTATGGTTTTTTGTTCTATATCAAGTTTTAATGGTTTTGTTTTACATTATCCTAAGTGCCTGGAAAGCAGAGAGTGCAATTTATAAATTAATGGATGAATATTTATACAATTAATGATTTTCTTGGTTGTTTTTTGTGGAATTCATTTTTTTAATAGTGGTGTTATAGACATCCATACAGCCTTAGCAAGAAAATATTATCATCATCCACTAAAAGGAGGTGATAATTATATAAACCAAAGTGCAGATGTAAGTTCTAACTGAAGTAAACATATTGAATCACATTTAAATATGTGTTAACTTACGAAGTCCCCATTGAGTCAATGTGTGTTCTAGCAGATTACCAATTTAATTTAGGCCATACAATCCATAATTTTGTAGATTTTGATCAAACTGTATTAATTAAAATAAGGGTTTCAGTGGAAGGGTTCAATTTGTGTTTTGTTTCCTAGTCTTAAAGAGTCATGAAGTATTAAATGATGATTTGTGGAAGAGCTTTTACTTTCTTTTCTCAGCAAGAAATGAGCATCTAACACTTTCCTACAAAAGTGGAAGAAGTTGAACAAATTCTTATCTTTTATACTTCTTGTCCCTTAAGCTTTGATTTAACTTTATAACCTAAAAGAACATTCCAAAAATAACTTAATATTGTATTAACTGAAATTCTCCATCTGTTCACAGTATCAGGACCTTATATTAGAGCTTTAGAGTTGTTTCTGTTGAATCCTACAAGTTATGGTTCTGTTAAAATTAATAACTTTTTACGATAAGAAGAGACGTGGTATATTCTTCTATGAAGTCAGATTATGTTGCCTGTTTCTTACAAGTGTCAGGATTCAAAATGAATTTGAATTTGAAAAATTGTCATAGGCAATCTACCAGTAACCTTTTTTAAAAGTTCTCCCTTTGTTGTTGTTGTTATTATTATTATTATTATTATTAACCTTTATTTATGAAGCGCTGTAAATTTACACAGTGCTGTACATGCAATCTTTTTAGTTAGACGGTTCCCTGCCCTCGGGCTTTGCAGATTTAAACTTTTGACCAGGATTTATGCATCTAATATTTATTTATTTTACACCATACCTTTCTCCTAATTTGAGACCCAAGGCAGCTCATAATGTAAGTTAAAACAAAACACAGTTAAAGTAATAGTTAATTCAAACGTTTAAAAACAATTAAACAATCATGTTTAAACTTCATTTTGAAACTGTTTAAAAGGCAGTGAAAACATCTTAATGGAAATTACAATGCAGCACGCTCCTATTAATAAAGCTTCTGCAAAGGCCAGTTAACAATCAAAGTGTGGGTAAACAAAAATATCTTTGCCTGCCAATATATAGGGAGCAGATTGGGAGGGGGGGGGACAGCCTAGTTGCTGTGGGAGGGAACTCCACAGCCTAGGCACAGCCACCAAGAAGGGAGCATTTTTGTACACCATCTTCACAGTCCGTGCCTCTTGCCAATTCTTTTTTCAAAGTTGTACAGCTGATGGATGAGCATTTTTGAACCAGAATGTTTCCTGATAACTTTACTGTTTGCAGAAGACAAAAATGTCCTAATTTATTTCCTTACTAAATTATTGGGGAATGTCCAGATGTTGGCTCCCTGCACTATGCATCAAAAGATATTCTGCAACTATTCTTGTTTTACCTCTTTAACCGTTTTTCACTGGTAAGGAAAAAGACAGAAGATGTGGTCAGAAAGCATTGTAGGCTAACAACTGGATGACAGCAGTATTTGGGCCCTCCATTAAATGATGTAAATGAAGTAGGTCAGTGGCACACCAAAATCCTTTTGTGGAAATGTCCTTGGTTGTTTTTTCCTTTATGAAGATAATTTTGGTGTTAGGTGCTTGTGTCTTAAGTCTCTATTCAGAGAAGTGTTTGGAATGTGATCAGGTTCCCATGCATGTTTGCAAGGCCAGACTGTTACACTCAGAGACAACCCCTTATTGTGCAGGCTGTCTTTCCTCCTTCCTCCCGATCACCAGAGTGTCTGTCCCTTTGTGGCCAAGAAGAGAGCAGTAAGTTACAGTGCCATAAGTGTTCCCTAGTTGTCAACCATAATTCTGTTTTGTTCTACCAATGTATCTTTTAGGGAGATGCTCTGCTGCCAGAATGCTCTGCCAACGTATTTGAGGTATTCTGCCAGCCTGTCTCATACACTGGTAGAAAAATATGTTAAGAATAACTTCCTGTAAGCAAAAAAAGTCAAATTAGTAAAAAATCCAAACTGATTTCCCAAAGTCTGGAATAACACTGCATGTTGTAATATAAGTGTAGGATGTTCTCTCACTGGAAAAAACAACAACACCTGTGTTTCCTGGCCTGTCAAAGACACTTAATGGGAGAAATATGCCTTAGCTGAAATACACACTCAGCCTTTGGAAATAAGGATGCCAGAGGACTTTGCTATATGTGCTATAATTGTTGAGTATATTAAATACATATCTTTATGAATGAATAAGGAATAAATTTTCATTTTATAATAAAGTATCATTGAATTTTAACAATTACCACAGTGATGGTCTGGTCCTTTCTCACATAAGGTGCATCAACTGCAGCCTTATCAATTCAATTTCCTTAAGCCTTTGTGGAGAGCTAGATTTAACACACATTTGTCCTGGGGGGCTACTGAACTGTTAGAACTATTCCTGGGCTCAGTGAGAAAGCTACTGTAACCTATCAACTCTGTCAACATCTAATGAAAGTTTGAGGGAAAAGCCCTTTATAGCACTTGTAAGCTTTCCCATCAAATCATTTCCTTAAATAGCTATGCCTCTTATTCATGACCTACCCACCCCCCACCATCCTAACAGCTCATGGTTTGTAAATACATCCTAATTAAATTATGTTTCTAATATAAACACCGGGACCCAGTTTTGAGCTAGATTATCCAACTTGCAATCCTATTGAAGCTAATTGGTTTTAAGTCATGGTGTGTTTGGCTGATAGAGTTGCATGGAGATTTCCCCTTCATAATGGAATTAATACCATCTGAGTCTCTGGTGGTGGATAGGTTACTGGCTATTGAATATTTTAAAAGGAAAGGAAATGGCATACGGACAATGTTCAGCCCTTCAGTCTGCTGAATAAACGTTCAGCAGACAAAGCGCAGTTTCAAGGAAACGTGACAAGAACTCTTTAAAAGCCCCCAAGAGGATTTTAAAATAGTCTACTATACCACAGCTGTTTTCCATATTTCTGCCTAAAATGGTGAGTACTGTACATGTTTGTGAATAAACAAGATTTTCTATACTAGGAGAAATGGAGAGGTTAGCTACCAGGCTACACCCATGACATGAAATGTTCACATTTGTATCTGTTCATGAGGTGAGAAAGAGGTACTCTTTGTTTATGAATTGCCTGATTTTAAGTTTCACTGTTGATCAAATTATTAGTGGAGAGTCATCTCATGCATTTGTCCTCTTCCTCCTTTACTTGTACATTTTGGTTAGAATATTGTCTTGCTAACTATTATTTCATTTGTATTGGAACGGCAGCTCAGTTAACTGAAAGGGGTATGAGTATATCCTAGATGCTTACTTGGTTTGGAATGTATCTTTATTGGGGTCCAAAATAAGATGAAGGCACAGCTCCTTGTCTAGGAAACTCCTATGTTGGCAGTCCCAATAAGTGTAGCATTAGAGTTGGTGTAGTGATAAAGTACTAGACCTGGATTTGGGAAATCCAGGTTCAAATTCCTGCTGGGCTATTAAGTGGATGACATTGAGATAATAAGTGTCTCTTCTTAAACTAGTGTTATTGAAAAGATAATCATTCTAAGAATTGCACTAGGTTATTGTAAAGATAATATAGGCTAACAGCATGCCCTGAACTCCTTGGAGAAAGAAATGAGATGAAGACAAAATTAAACAGAGAAAATAAAGTACTCTTGATAATCTTTCTGGATTCATCAGCAATCAAATAGCAGTGAATTGCACTGAAATAAGTACAGTATTTCTGTGGTTGAATGTTACAGTCACTCCTGTAGGACATGAGAGTACACAGTTTGCATATCTGAAATCAGAAGTTTCATTACATATTTAAACAAACACTTGTAGAATATAGATTTCTCTTTTAACATTTCTGGTGATGAGCACTACTTTTAAACAACTTTAATTACAGAGCAATTCTTATGACCCCAAGAACAGCATCCCAGGGACTTAGGACAGATCAGAAATGCCTGTCCAAGGTCAGAGTCAAAGCTCCAAGTCTTGGATCATACCTTCTTTCCACTCCCACACCAGATAGGCGCCCTTGTCCTATATGATATGGAGAGGGGAGAATTGGGAGGGGGGCATGGGCTGGAATAGGAGAGGTAGTAGCATTCAGTGCCTTCACATCACTTGACTACATCTACTACACAGGAAAACATTTAGATCAGCCATAGAGCAATGATACCTTGCAATGAGATGGAAATGTTTAGAGGATAGTAGTGCAGGGAGAGAAATACTGTTCTGTCCTCCATAGCACCCAGCCAGCTGAGACCTGGAAGCGTTTTGGGGATGCCAGAGCACAATGTTTTAATTACACAACTATCCTGCCTGACATTTCATAGGGCATTGATCTGTCAATGATTCTCAGCTGGGATGGCTAAAAGTACCTTATGTATATCTTTCTGACTGTAAAATCCTGATTAAAAACAAACCAAGTCCATTAGCTTAATGGCCTGTTATGAGCCTCCCAGAAGGATCTGACAAGTTGCTGTCTGACTATAGTCTTGAATTAAGATAGCAAGGCAATTCTTAAGTATTTGTTATGGGTATTGGTCTCAAAGAAATGGGAGTGCCATGACATTTGACAGTCCGGAGGAGCATTCGGTACTGGGGATAAGAGGTCACTGTTAGAATAGAATACAGAGAACCAGAATAATTTCCAATTGGCAAAGGAGTAAGACTATTTATTCAACTTCTATGCAAAAAAATATCATACAAAGAGCAGATTTAGTCTCAGAAGATATAGGAGTAAAAATAGGAGGAAGAAACATCAAAAATCTAAGATATGCAGATGACACCATAATATTAGTGGAAAATATCAGAGACCTTTTTTAAAAACCTTTTTTTAACATATCAAAATCTAAAACAATCGCTTAATATATATATAACAATTGGATTATTGCATACAATAATCCCAACCAAGCAAATATATAATATAACTTCCTGATATCTTCTCAATAACTGGTCCTATTACATCATATTATCTAGATGTCTTATTTTTCACATATAACAAAAAAATAAATATATATTGATATATGTGTGCATGTATGTGTGTGTGTCTAAAAAAGAAAAAGAAAGGCGAAAAAGAAAATTTCTAGCCTATGAAAAGATCATCTGGAGCTTACAGGCTCATTTAAGCTTATCATCTTCTACACCATCAGAGACTTTTAAAAATTGTTAATAAAAGTTAAAGAAAAAGGTGCAAAAGCAGGCTTACTGCTTAACATAAAGAAAACCAAAAAAATGACCATGCAGGATATACATACTTTTAGCTTAGATAATAAGGAAATGGGAATAGTCAAAGTTTTCCCATACCTTGGATCAAATATTGACAAAAATGGAGACTGCTGTCAAGAAATCAGAAGAAGACAAGGGCAGTGATGAAGGAATTAGACACAATTCTTAAGTGTAATGATATACAACTGAGCACTAAAGTTAGAATCATCCAAGCCAAGTGCTGCAGCCTTTGCCAGTTTGAATGTGGTGCAGTTTAAATGTTACATGGCAGGCAAAAAAGCTCAAGATGACTTAACCTTTGCTGGTTTGAATCTTGTACAATTTCTTTTCACTGCTAAAAGCTGCACAATTTTCAGGCAAGGCTACACAGCTCTGAGAAAAAAACTGTGGTTTCTGGGAAACGATGTGGGTTTCTGATCAAGCGTTTCCCATCATGACAGGGGAACATATTCTCAGGTATCCTGAAGGTATGGGATGAAAAACTGCTTCTTTGATCTCAACATCTGTCAGGAATCAGAAAAATCAAGATTTACTATCCCTACAACACATCGTATAATGCATTTAAGAAATGTGCGACTGAGTAAGACACATTGCTTTCCATTTAGTCAATAAAATACTGTGCTGAAAATAGGGTAGATGTGGTGCTGTTGTGTTTAACTTATATGTATTAGCCAAGAGATTAGTGTTGACAGACATCTCCCAAGATCCAGCTGTTCTTTTATTCTTGCCTTGACGTGACAAATAGCTTTATATTGTTTTAATGGCAATGAGATCAATTGTAGAACAAGTTTTCATGACCTATTGCTCTTTTCATCAAATATATTAAAAGTTTCAGCCAGCATTTCAGATGTAATATATATACAGTATACCTGGTTGGAGGTGATGTTCTATAGATAGAGAGATCAGAGACAAATTAAAAGAAGAAAGTACTATCGATAACAATTTTACTATTAAAATAATTTTTTGGTCCAAGACACACTACAGAAATAATCCCGTTTGAGACCTCTTTAACTGCCTAGGCTCAGTGCTAGAGAATCATGGGAACTGTAGTGTATTGTGCCACCAGAGCTCTCTGACAGAGAAGGCTAAATGTCTCTCAAAATACAGTTCCCAGAATTCCCTAGCATTGAGCCAGGGCAGCTAAAGTGGTCTCAAACGGGATTATTTCTGAAGTGTGTTTTCAACCTTGGTTGATTTTGCTAGGACAGACTGACATGGTTCTGGGCACCACAATTCAAAAAGGACATTGAGAAACTGGAGCGTGTCCAAAGGAGGGCGACTAAAATGGTGAAAGGTCTGGAAACCATGCCCTACGAGGAACGACTTAGGGAGCTGGGATGTTTAGCCTGGAGAGGAGAAGATTAAGAGGTGATATGATAGCCCTGTTTAAATATTTGAAGGGATGTCATATTGAGGAGGGAACAAGCTTGTTTTCTGCTGCTCCACAGACTAGGACCTGAAGCAATGGATGCAAACTGCAGGAAAAGAGATTCCACCTCAACATTAGGAGGAACTTCCTGACAGTAAGGGCTGTTCGACAGTGAAACAAACTCCCCCGGAGTGTAGTGGAGTCTCCTTCCTTGGAGGTCTTCAAGCAGAGGCTGGATGGCCATCTGTCGAGGATGCTTTGATTGTGATTTCTTGCATGGCAGGAGGTTGGACTGGATGGCCCTTGCGGTCTCTTCCAACTCCATGATTCTATTTCAAGTTTTACTGTCATCACTCTGTTGAATCTGAATACAGTGTGTATGGAGGCTATGGCAGGGCAATTGTGAGTGTTAAATTCTAGCCTAGACGCTTTGCTAAATGTGAAAGGCTAGGTCAGCTGAAAAGTTTTGTTGTTGGTAGTGTGTACCAGAACAATCTGGAAAAACTGAAATGGAGGACAAAATTAATCCTATTCCTTTACAATGGATCCGTGGTTTGGAGCAACTAGAACAATATTCCTAAAGAAATGAATCTATCTCTTTGCTGGATATACTTGAAGTCATATCATACCTAGCTAGAACAAGAGAGAGAGAGAAACCAAGCACATGCAAGTAACCGAGAGTCCTCTGTCTCTGGAAAAAGTTTCCTTTTTTTTTTAAATAGGAACCAAAGTCCAATGGCCACATTCCAACCTAGCGATTCAAGCCCATTGATTGCATGCAATCATTTGCTCGGTTATAGCCAATAATTTTGGAAGGAAACTTCGGACCAGTTATAACCCTGGTGATTCTAATAGCACATATGACAAGATCAGAAATAATGCCACTGAGACTTAATAGATATAACTTGCTGGGAAGAAAATTGATAGCCTGGACTTGTAAGTCACTTCAAAAAGGCTACTAATCAGCAACAGGCAGAAAATAAATGACCAAAGACTGTTGGCATCTGTAGTTTAAACACTGTAATGCTTTTACAAAGCTGTTCTTAAATGCAAGGCTATTTATGACCAAATGCAGTCCCCTCTGTGCAAGGGCCAGCTTTTGTAAAACTGACAGGAGCTTGGAAAAGCTACTTTTTTGGAGTAAAACTTTTCAGGTTCTTGAAAAAGCTTGAATTCATGTGTATGAGCCATAAATAAAAATAACTTTAAAGATCTGCTTGTTGATAAATGCACAAAATGTACTGATGGGGCATGGGGAGTGCTGGCAAGAATGAAGGGCAAAGAGCTCCAACCCTCCTTCGGCAGACTTCTGTATTTCTGTGCAGGCCGTGCAGGAGGGATGGAACACTTTTATGACCAACCCACTTGTTCACCAGCTGTGACCGCACTTGCTCCCATTTAGTTTCTGTTCACTTAAGGTTGCTGTGCTAGTACCAATACAAGGCTGGTTGGCTGAGCTTGATCCCCTCTAGACTGTCAGTGGATCTTAACTTCTTGTCTTTGAGAGCTGGGGAAAGTTACTGTTTTATACTACAACTTCCAAAATCATATGACTTAGCCAAGTTGGCTTGGAGAATTAATGTGTCTACTGCTGAACAACACTAATGTTTCCTGTCTCAAGAAAGCTTAATACTGTAGATAAACAGTACGTTGTATGTGCTTAAAACATCCAGTAGGTGGTGCTAGATGGAACTGATAGCAAATGTATAGTAATTTGAAAACGATTTCATGTAGTTGGGGCAGTTTATTTTCCTGTAGCCTGGAATTCCCTGGGCATCTAAATAAACCCATGGCAGGGTTGTTTGATTCTGGATAATGACTTCAAATTAGCAATCTTTCAAGCAACCCTGTTATCGCCAGCCATGTAAACAAGCTCCAAGTAGTTATTTTATTAACTACAGCATCAGGTTGTTCCACCACCCTCAGGAGCTTTTGAGACACAGTTTGAATTCCTGGGTTGATCTTTTTAAAAAGAGCATAAGTGACAACTCAGGAGACATCTTTTGCTTGATGCAGATAAGTTTTAAATAGCATTGGGAAATGGAGCATTATTCAAACACAGCACGCACGCTGCTTTATTAATGAGCCTCGTTTCAGTAAAGTCAACTGTTCTGAATGGAAAGCAAAATACTGCTGACCTAGTGTACATGCCAATTAGGCACAGACTTCACAGCAATAAAATGCTCAACACTGGTTGATGCTGACGTATCCTTTGGCTAATTAAGAAAATAAAATTAAAAAACAATCTTTCTATTTTCCTGTCACGCTCAGACGTGGCTTGGGGTTGTGACGAAAAAAGACAGATATGCTGTTGAGAATGATTGCTAATTTTCCATCTAGCATTTTTTTAAAAAATGCTTCTTGGCCTTTGGGCTAAGATCATGTGCAGCATTTTTAAAATACATATTTGTGTATAATCCTTCTCTCCTCATAACATATTTCACATAGTCGGGCAGTATCACAGTGGAAATTTCACACTGGACATTGAACTGTGGAAGAATTCCCTTGCTATAAATATATATGTTGGGTCTTCTAACTTGTAATAAAACAAGCTAAGGATTTGGGGCTCAGTTCCTGGATCCAACAGTCTCCCTAAATGACTACATAGAGAGTGGCAGGTGTTGGTGGAAATGGAAAACTGGTCTAGCATTAATAGATGGACCCCATTAGCAGCCACTGGAGCTGACAAGTAGCCATAGCATATTTCTTTTTTCATAAACTATAGTCAGGTATGTATATTACAGATGCTCATTTCATTATTTTTTGTTTGAACATATTTTATTCCTTCCTATGACAAAATGGTGCTTATTTCCATGCAAACATGTTTAACATCAGGGAAGCAGAAGTGTGCTCTATTTTGTTCCTGTACTCAGTTGCAACTGGTAGCACTCAAGTCAGTAGCATGGTAAATCAGCTCTGGGTTTTACTGTCAACTATCTGGAGCTATCAGAGGTGCTGCACCTCATCTCCAAAACAGGTTCAAGAGCTTGGACAGCTCCTTTAAAATTTGGAATAAAACCTGGAATGGATTACCACCCTGCGAGCGAAACACCAGCTGGTACTGCCTATAGTTATGTGGCTTTGATCTGAGTGAGATTAAAATGGAAAATTGGAGCTCTGGTGGCACAGTAGATAAATGTTAGTACTGCAGTCATAATGTTGTGAGTTCGATCATTGCAGGGCTCCAGGTGACTCAGCCTTCCATCTTTTCATAGGCTGGTAAAATTAGTACCCAGCTTGTTGGGGGCAATTGGTTAACACTATGAAGCAGTATAGAAATGTAAAGTGCTATTGCTATTGCTAAAATTGTATATGCTCAGAGTATCTTCTCCCCCCCCCCTCTTTTTTTTTTCCCCTGAGGAGGCCTTTTGGAGGGAGAGATTGTACTAATATATTTGGAAATGTAGAAGCAGGCATAAAGCATTCCTTTGAGAAGAAAATGAATCTTTGTTGCTGCTTTAGAAATACAATGCACTTCAGTCACTGGTTCACACATGCATGTACAAATACATCATTTGATATCCTCACTCAATGAGTCTCAATTGAATAGATAAAGTGTCACCACTGGGGGGAAAATTGGGGTTTTGAGATTATGAAGATTTCCACACCTGGCTCCACCACTGCTAAAACGTCTGTCAAGTCCTGAAACGGTGGAGGGAGCATGCATGTCTGGAAGCCAGACACACTTCCTCAATCCTCAGGGAAACGTTGCTCCATCTGGCATCCTTGAATTGTTGCAAGGGGAGCGGATTTCCTATGAATGCAAAGTTTGTATTCCTAGGAAATCTGCTATTCAAGGATACAAAAGAGGGAACGATGTTTCCCTGACGATTGAGGAAGCGCACCTAACTTCCAGACATATGCTCTCCTTCCACTTTTTCAGGACGTTTGATGGATGTTTTAGCAGCAATGGAGCCAGGTGTGGAAATCTTCTATGTGTCCCAAGGTGCCCATCTATCTACAATCAAACTATGATGTCTCATTCACACAAATGAACCACATATGAATGACTATTTAAAGATGCTACAGTCAACACCTGTCATCTTGTTATAGGCAGGCATAAGTCTACTTTATGCCTGCATATGCCCCTGTCACCGCTTCCTCCTCCTCCTACTTTGTCATTGTGGAGATTGGTATCCCTTTCCACTCTCCTAAATCACCAGGGTCTGAATATAGTTTTATTTTTTGTTGTTTTGATGTGGTTTAGTATTCATAACTGCTATAATAAGTACTGTTTTAAAGCACTTTTACCTTTTAAATTGCATTTTGTTCTTTTAATGAGTTATGCATTTTAATACTACACTCGTTCAATTCCATTTTAATGCCTATTTTAATGTATGTTTTTAATTGTATTGTTTTTTTCATTTGTAAGCCACATTGTGTCTCAATTTGGGGGAGAAAGCAGGATATAAATAAATATGATGATGATGATGATGAAGATGATGATGATGATGATGATGATTATCATTATGGTCATGATGGTCATGATGATGATGATGCTACCCTGAACTTATCACTGAGCCACTACAACAGCTGTTGAGGGGGTGTCACAGACTAGGTCCCTGTGGCATGCTAAAGGATGTGATTATTTCATGTCTGGCAGTGGAGCATAGCCCGATGCTTCTCTGATTACACACACACTCACACTCACAAACACATACACTGCACCAGCTGCAGAATGGCCATAGAGAAGGGCATTACAGCACCTCAGTGATAAATCTAGGGGTTGTTGAAGGCCAGCTCTACAGTAGTTTCACATCCAGTGAATGCTGTGCCATACAGGATTGCAGTCCTGTGTGGTGTGACAATACTGAAAATGCACATCCAAATGCAGTGTATCTATTTTTTTTCTGTGAGTCAGCATTACAGAGTTCTCATACGCAAGAGATTAGTTATAAACATATAGTTCGGTCTACACAGTGCTTCCTCTTGTATGAGTTTACCGATCAGTTGCCTTAAGTTCAGTTGTTTGTGTTGTCATCTCATTTTTTAAAAATAAAAAGCTTAATTGAAAATAATAATACCATCAATGGAGACAAGTGTGGTTGCATTAAAAGTTGGTGGGAGGGAAGCTTTGAAGGTAGCCAGAATTTAAACTGAGCAGGCTACTGTTTGGATCCATTTAAATCAATGGAACTTTGATCATGAGTAACTTAAATTTCATTGATTTCACTAGCTGACTCCAAGTCTGACTGTGTCTGGCTCCAAACCATAGGCCAGATCCCTTTCAACCTGTTGGGTGAGGAGCTAATCAATCATTCTGCAGTGGCTGAGCTCAAGGCCATGTTGCCAACATGTTCATATTACAAGCTTCTGGGCTTCCTCTCTCTTTTGTCTATTTTTCATTCAGCAGCTTGGATACAGGAGGTGAATTCTTTGCAGAAGCAAAACATCCACTTTTGTGTCTAGTCAAGTGTCAATGCCTCTATAGAAGATGGATGGCCAGTTTTAAAATAGAGGGATGTTTTATAAGTGCTTCTAGGACGGTAGAAAACTGTTGGACATAGCATGCTCCCAAGGCTTGGCATTTCTAAATGAGTCTCATATCCAAGAAAAATGAACTGATGCTCCTATATTGCTATGGGCAAGGAAAAGTCAAGCTCAACTAAAGGGTTGCATTTCAACTGTCCAGTATATTGTACAAATGGGTTTTTTTCTCTTCAGTAACAACTTTTCTTTGATCCTTGGGCATTCATAACAAAGCAGACAGGGAAATACGTATTGCTGATGTTTTAATAGGTCATAAAAAAAACCTACCACCAAATAATGAACAGATGATAAAGGGTCATCCTTTTTCTTTAAGAAGTGGGATTTTTGAACCAGTACAATTTTTGTGTTGCATCCAGATTTGGTAATACTAAGAGCAGACTTAGTGAAATCCACGTTAGTAATGATCCACACTGCAGAATTAATGTGTATCCCCCAATCAAGAGTGATCTAATAAATAATAAATAATAAAGTTTTTATTTGTATACCGCCCTTCCTTCAGATCAGGGCGGTTTACAGCAATTTGAATAGGATAGGACTTTGCTGGCCTCTGGAGAGAAGAGACTAGAAAGTAAAAGAAGTGTGGCATGCCTGCACCACGTTTGGGGAGACATGGGGGTGGGGCTCGGGTTATTTAAGGCCTGTCTGCCTTTGTTGTTGGCTGACCCTCCCACCTCTACATCAGTGTGAGATTTTTCTGGTTATTTCATGGCCAGGTAGGAATTTTCTCCCCTTTTCAAGGGTTTTTGCCTACCCCACACTGTTGTTTGGGGACATTGACGATTGTCTAGGGTGTGGTCATAAATAGGTTTCCTGGCATATATTTAGCCCAGTGAACACCTATGGCACCCTCTTGGGTGAATGTTAGGTCTCTGGAACTGCCTCTTTAGTTCTTGAGGCTAAAGGAGTAGGGAAAGACAGTTGCCTTGGGCTGGCCTAAGATATAAACCCTCACTTAAGTCTTGTGAGTAACATGAGGGGATCTTGGGTTGACGTTCCAGATACGGGCCAGCCAGGGTGCAACCCAATCTTGGGTTGCCCTTGGGGCTCAGGTGTTTTGCCCAGGGGAGGCTGGGGAGGTGGTTGAGGAGCTCATCACCTGCCCCAGCTGTTCCCACACTAGGTAGTACACCAAAAAGGTTATCTCACAAAAGGGATTTTGATAGATCAATTGCCTGCACATTTATTCAGTATGTTCCACTGGGTTTAGTAGAACTTACCCCTGGGTGGACACATGCTTGGGAAAAAGCCTTAAAATTAATTGGTCTTATTTTTAAGTAAGTATACTATCACATCTCACTATATTTGTGTTAATTATCTTTAAAAATAAAGAAGATCCTAAGAAAGGCAAGCATGATAGGTAATTGGTTATTAGCTATCATAGATGTACACTTATAAACACAAAACATTGTAAAGCTCACAATCCAGGCAAAATTACACTCATAGAAATCCTAGTGGTTTTAGCTGATGAACTGAGTATATGACTTTATCTCTGCTATGTAAACCAATAAAACTAAAAGTTCATCAGTTCAGCTGCATCATGTTTCAGATGATAAATAATCATGCATTTAGGAAAGAACAAAGGATTTCCCAAGAAGAACAACAAACCAGGACCTTTAGCATTCCCTCTTCCCTAATGCATCTGGTTCATTTTCTCTCAGAGAAAAAAAGTAAAGTGCAAGCTATACAGAGAGTGCAAGCTAACCTAGGACAACAATAAATATGACTCATAAAGGTGTTTGTGTACTGAGTGTCTTTTAGTCAAGCAGCAATAAAAGAAATGCTGCAAGTATCAGCTTCATTAAAGCAGGCATTCAGCAGCATGGAATATTAATATGCTGCTTCCCTAATCTTGAAGTAGTAACTCTCTTCCTTTGTACTATATGAAACAGTCAAAATGGATGAAGCACTCATAAAGCCTGTGGTAAATAATAAGTGAAATCCACAAGTCTGTGTGCTTTTTTTCTCTAAGTGTGCTGATTTTACTCATGGGCTGTAATATGCTTTGATTTTTGGAAGAGGTTGCAAAGAACAATGAACTGACAGTCACTGGATAGAAAAGCTATTTACACTCACATTTCATAACTTGGATTGTATGCCAGAGATTTTTTAAAAAAAATCAGGAAGATCTCAAAATCTTTCAAGAAGAAGATGTTTTAGACATTATTAGGTTAGGACAGCATGCATCTCACAGGAGAACTCTTTGGTTTGAACATTCAGTAGGGATGAACATTAAGCAACACTGGGTAGTTTTAGTCTGGTATGATTTACATGTTAGTGAGATTTGAAAAACCTTTACATGTAGAGGATATGAAGGGGTATAGTGCATAGAACGGACCTATGGTGTCAAACATGCTGGCCAGCATGTGAGACTGTGGCAGTAAGCAGAGAGAAGGGAAAGCTGGCTCACCTGGGATTTCCCAAACTGTGGGGAAAATGTGCTGACCAAACCACCAAATCCCACAACACACTAACAATCTCTCTCTCCCAGATTTGTGTCCCATGTTTCCACCATGTTGTACTATGAGGAAACAAAAACAAGAATGTGTTAAAAAAGAAAAAGAAAAAAGAACAGTTGTTGGAGAGAAAGGCCCTAGCTGAGGTTTTCACATAACATACTAGATTTTTTAAAAATGTCTGTCTGTTTGTTTGTTATTTTGGGAACTGTGGGTGGTGCATTCAGTTCTGTGAATGCCTATGCTTACAATTTTACCACCTCAGTGAGATCTAGGTCTTTTTATTCTACGTAGTACTGGATTTCTTATTAAAGAAATATTAAGACTACAACAACCCCAAAATGCAGTGCAATCAGGTTGTGGAGAATCTTTTGAATGGGAGCCAGGAGAGATTTAGATGTCCCAGTTTGGTGATTTCACTTGTCCTTTTGTATCTCTGAATTGCACAAAACTAAAATGTTTCATGTTTACTTAATAAAAACCTTCACAGTAGATGAAATCTAGGAAAGTTTAACTAGATTCAAAGTTTCATGGTTAATGCAGGCTGGGAATTGGTTGCAACTTGCAATGAGCTCAGTTCATCTAAAGTCAGGTTTACTTACTCTCATCGAAATCAGTGAGCCAATTTATCATGATGAATTTAATTCTCCCTGATTTAAATCAAAGAGTGCGATCCTAGGCATGTCTAATCAGAAATAACCCCCACTGTTTTAAATTAGACTTACACCTAGATGAGTACAGTACTGTATATGTGTGATTGCAGCCTTAAGCACAGCTTACCGTACATACTCGACTATAAGTCGACTTCGTGCATAAGTTGACGACAGGTTTGGGGGGCAAAATTATGGATTTTGATATGACCCTTGTATAAGTCGAAGGTAAAACTTAGGGGCATGTAACAAAGGATCTGAATGGTGAAGCAAAGGAAAACAATGCCAAAGAACATGTAAAATTATGGCAGGCATAACTGTTTTAGCTCACACTAAGGGCTGGGTGGAAGAGAGAGAGTAGAGGGAGGTCAGTGCTTCTAGGACAGACTGCATTCTTACCTATCACCAGGGGATGGTTCCCTTTTAAATAAGAGTTAAAGCATAATATTTACATTTGACCCATGGATAAATTGACCTAAGTTTTTGGGGTCAAAATTTCTAGACTTATACATGAGTATATACAGTAGTTGAAACAAATCACTATATATTTTATTGCATATATTCCTGTTCAATATTTTTACTAATATCTGGAAATGCGTTCTGTGAGTAACTGGTTATGGTGGAGTAGGAGTGGTGGCTGATCCTTTCTTTGTGCAGTCATATGCCTTACATTACAGAGGTCATTTTTATATTGGAGGAAATCCTCTTTCCAGAAAAAGTACATTGAAAATCCAGTTTAAAGATAAAGAGCCATGAGATGGAAATTTGCTTGTCCACAGCTATCCCCTGAACAGTGGAGTGAACAGGCAGACAAGTGATCTGGGCACAGCCTTCCTCACTGTGGTGAAAAGGCCTGTATTTCCACTAAATTATGATGAGGATTTCTAAATATGCATCTAGGATTAAATCAGAGGAACATTACCAATCTAGATGTTGTTGTTTTGTTTTACTAAGCAATGTCAAGATCTTTTCTGTGATGTTGATATTGCTGTCTGTGCATTCAAGTCATTTACAGCTTATGGCAACCCTAAGCCAAACCTATCACAGGTTTTTTCCAGCAAGGTTTATTCAGAAGAGATTTGCCATGCTGGAAAAAAGGGACTGAGTCTGGGAGAGTGTCTCTTGCCCATAGTCACTTGATAAGTTGTCATGGTCCAGCAATGATTAGAGTCCTGGTTTCCCAGAGTCCTAGTCCAATATTCAAATGATTACATCACACTGACTCTCTTCTGTGATGTGTGTATGTGTACATGCCTTCCACCTGCATGTAGAGTTATGGCACACCCATGAGTATCATAGTGTTTTATTAGGCAAGGAATACTCAGAGATGGTTTGCCAGTTCCTTCCTATGAAATGTAGCATGTGATTTAAATTTTAGCCTATTTTTCATTTTTACTTCCTATTTCCTGTTTAATTCTCAGTTCTGTAAAATGAAGCTTACAATTTCCACTTTTATAAGTTACTTCAAGTCAACACACATAATACTTCCTACCCGTGTTTTCCCTACAGTGCAATCCTTGGCACATTTCCTCAAAGGAAGCCCCACATAGTTCAATGCAGTTTGTGTTTTGTGGAGTATACTTGGGATTGCAATCCAAGATTTTGTTTGAAGAAGCTTTGGCTTAAGATAATCCAGAATGTCATCTTTGCATTGAGACACCCAGTGAAATCATTTACAAGCAGGTTTTCCTGTTTGTTTCCCTGGAGGGAGGCTCTCTGAGCATGCTTGCCTTTGTGCATGTAAAGGCATTTCTTCGATAGAACTGTGAATGTGCAACAGATGGGGCGGATTCAAAATACTGGGCTTGTGAAGGACAAGTGGCTGGTGGCTATGACTCCCTCATTCAGAAAAATGACCAGACTGCCAGTTGAATCTTCCTTCAGTATGGGTGATGGGTTAGCAACGGCCACTACATTTGAGGGCAACAGGCAGGTTGTGTGATATACACAATGATGTCTCATAGAGAAGGAGGCTATAGTGGCCACCATTGGCATCCATATCAGTCAGGCAATGATTCCATTTCAAATTTTATTCTGAACTTTGAAGGAGCTAGCCAAGGTACTGATCAATATCCCCAAAGAGATTTCAATGTTTTGAATAGTTCCTTAAAGTCTGGAATAATAGTAGGATGGATTCACTGCACTCATAACATGAAAGCCAGGTACAGTAACTTGCTTGAGAAGGATATCTGAAGTTTCTCCCTCAGTATCATCCTAGCAGTTGCCTCCCTATACCTGATAGGTACCTAATAATCCAAAACACACTGCAGAAATAATCCAATTTGAGACTGCTTTAACTGCCCTGGCTCTCTGCTAGGGAATCCTGGGAATTATAGTTTATTGTGACACCAGAGCTCTTTGACAGAGAAAGCTAAATGTCTAACAAAACTATAGTTTCCAGAATTCCCTAGCATTGAACCAGGGCATTTAAAGTGGTCTCAAACTGGATTATTTCTGCAGTGTCTTTTGGACCTTTATGTTAGACATGATTTTGATGCCATAGTGATAATAGTTTACCTGAAACAGTCTAGGGACAAATGAGAAATGTTGGTGAGTAACTTTGGGAGAGATTTTTTTTCCCTGCAGTCCAAGATTCCACTTATGCTGAACCCAACTTGGAAAAGCTTAAAAGGAAAAATGATGTCAGGTAGAGAAGGGTAGACATTTAATTGGCAGTGGTTTTAGAAATTTCCCAGTGCAGTGTTGTTGTTCTGTTACACAATCAAATTCCAGCGAGTGGAATTTGTTTATGTTTGCAAGAAAAAAAGGAAAAGTAACAAATGGGTAATGGAATCCAACTCCCTTAACACTTTTCATTATTCGTAATGCATGAAATGTTGTATCAATCTCTTCTAACTAGAGGAAATAAATAAAATGCAGGCGGGGAAAACTGACATCAAATGTTTGTAATGTGGAGAAACAGCAGGGGAGAACTGTAGAAAGTCTATGGTTCCCATCCCTTATTGCAGTTGCAGATTCATAATCTAGAGTTACAGATCCTTAACTGCTCTGTATAATGTTATACTGTGTATTCACATTAGCCAAGAATGTAAGTATCTCTCAAACGCACCTTAAACTCCAAGGAGCCACTCCGGTGATGGAAGCCTGTTCTATTGACAGTTAGGTCACAGCAGAAGACCTTTTCAGTCCTGACTTAGCAGTGAGTGAGACTGCAACAGAGAGACACAGGGTCCCTGCTGCAGTTCCTTGTCATACCACAGATCTTTGAAGAGAAGAGGCTAGAAGCATCATCCTGCTGTGCCCTGATCACCAGCAGGAGACCTCCATCACTTGGTGAGACTTCTAGCTGTTAAGGTAGTTTTTGGTGGTCAGGCCAGGAGACAATAATTATGCATTCATAACTGAATTGGTGATGCAGGATCTTGGCTTTAGTTTTAAAAATGGTTCAAGAAGGTGTGTGAAAAGGTTCATTCTGATATGTCTGGTTCATATGACTACTTTCTCCCATTACTGCTGCTTAGAATCTTGGTCTTAGATCAACCGTTCCTTGCATAGGACCTTGTCAGATGTGTAAAATTCCCATCATCCCTATTCATACTGACAGGGGATGACTGAGGCTGTAGTTCAGCACATCAAAAGGCTGCAAGATAGTGAGATATTATCTTAGGTTCTTTGTGTGCACACAAAATGTGCCTGCTGAACTTCACAAGAAATGTAATGGTATGATTATAATACATCCATATTACGTTATTATTTTATATTTATTATTGGGCTTAGTTTAATTTTTAAAACCCCTGTTTTGGATATTTTGTCTGGGGAAGGAGAGGTTTGAGATCAGACTCTCAAACGACATGAATGCTAGGGACGGAAAGAAGATGTGCAATTATTTGTTCCCAAGTCTCAAAGTGGCATGCAAGAAGATCCAGTAGATTGTTTGGGTGAGTTGGACCTTATACAATCATTCATCAAATGCCTGCCAAAATAGAAAAATCTTTATTTGTCTGCAAAAAGTGGGGAAAGTGGGGTAGATGTCTAACTTGGCGGGGAATGGTGTTGCAGAACGTGGGGGAAGCCACTGAGAAAACCATCTCCTGTGTTTCTATCAGACGTACCTGTGTGGGTGGTGGGACAGTATATAGTACAGGAATTACTTTGACAAGAAAAACCTGTCGATCTTTTCCACCACAAATATCAGTTTTATGCACAACCCAGTTCTCCAGTGCATCACTTTTTCATTGCCACTGTGCCCACAATCTTCATTGTTATGCCATCATTGGTTACATCAAGATAGTTATGCAGTGGTGGCTATTGAGTTCCATGTTGGAAGTGCAGTGAATTCATTATTATTATTATTATTATTATTATTAGTGGGTTGTTTTAATACCTATTTGTCTTGTTTGCTCTTTTAAATTGATGGGTGTTTTTAACAGATCTTGTGTTTTTAATTGAGGTTGTATATTTGTTGATCTGTTGTTCCCACTCCAATCCATAGAGAGAGGCAGGTAAGAAATAATAATAATAATAATAATAATAATAATTATTATTATTATTATTATTATTATTATTATTCTAGACTAAAGTCAATTCTATTTTGGTAATAGGGTTCAGCACCTTGGATACCTTCTTTAAAGTTTGCAGTTAAACCAAGACAGATTCACTGCACCTTTGACATGAAGCTCACTAGCTATCACCATAGACTGGCATTGTTTGTTTGTTTGTTTGTTTCATTTATATGCCACCTTTCTCCCAAAGTGGGACCCAAGGTGGCTTCCACAAATAGTCAATTTTTAAAAGGTTACAATAAAATTTAAAAACAAAAAAAATTAAACCACTTCATAAAACACATTAAAATTATTTTTAAAACAACCAGAGTTTTAAAAGATGAAGAAACTATCCCTTAAGAAAAGCCTTCTATTTATACCTTAAAAGCCTGCTTAAACAATAATGGCTTTGCCTAACGGCAAATGGAAACTGGCTGGCAAGGGAGGCGGGATGAAGCAAAAGGATTCCAGCTGCTGTGTGGAATCTGCACTTTATTGCGGACATGCATCAAAGGCAAATAAAATATGTATCAGGCTGATGTGATGACTGGTGTAGTCATGCTACATTGCTCTCTGAATTTAATCCTAAATTATATTGGAAGTAGAGCCCTTTCTTGTTCTTGTTTCCATGGAGGGCATTTTGTATCCTAAGGTGTTGTTGAAGCAGAAGCAACAGGAGTTTCAGCCACATCTGTATTCATTTGCTGCCAATAATTCTGCTTGATCATGGTATGTTCTGATACATACTTAGTCCAGGTTTGTGAATAAGTAATTAGAACGCTACCATTTATTTCAATAATAATTACAAAGGAACCTTTCTCTGCCCTGAAGAAGATAACTTCAAAATGTAACCTATGAATGCTGGGGAGGAAAATTAACCAGAATTAAGAACAATATGGGAATATTCTCATCTTTTAAAAGTCATACTTTTCTAAGATCAAAATTCATAGTTTTCTCTTTAAACAAAAACCTCTGTAGCCCTAGCTGTATTCATTGTAGTGTGTGTGTGTGTGTGTGTGTGTGTGTGTATAACATAATCATCATAATTTTTATTTATATTCTAGTCTCTTCCCAAAACCAGGACTCAAGGTAACTTAGACATTACAACAAGTACACTATAATTAAGAAACACAGTATTACAATGAGAACTATTAAGTACACTAACAGTAATTTAAAATGTTTAAAGTAACTGTACAAAAAATTGTACACCCCCCCCCCCCCAGATTCAGAAACAGAGATAAATATGGTGCCCTACCAACCTATCCCAACTAAGGTCAGCTCCCAAATGTTGCAACCAAACCCCTAAGAAAAATATTTTGGGTGGCTTTCCATAGCAAAAATAAAATGGGGTGCAGTAACGGATGACCACAAGTAGTGATGGGATATGAAGCAAAGGCATAGAGTGTATGTCTAATTGGTTCAGCGAGGCATTTGAGGAGAGACTACCTTGAAAGCATGCAGTTCCTTGACTAGGAAGGATATTACAAATTACAACCAGCACTTTGAGTGGAAGTCAATGGCTAGCAATGCAGCCATTGCAGAATGGGTTGCTTATCAGAGCCTCCAGAAGGTGGGCAGCAATATTTTTCACCAGCTGAAAACCCCTAGTTGACCCATAGAGCAAATTGCAGCAGTCATTCTGAAAACATATGTAGACACAGCTGGGGATCGCAAAAGCCTTCTACCTCATGATGGCTTATAGCAGAACTGAGTGACAGAAGGTGTCCCTGGCCACCTTCCGTCATCATGAACTTTTGAATAATGGCAAGATGGCAAAAGAGGAAATTGCTATGTGTAAGCGATGAAAGAAGAGTTTAACCAGGTCTACGTGCAGGATAGGTCTGTGAAATCACAAATTGTTTCCCTGGAATTATAGAATGTTTTTCACGAGGATTTTTTGGTGCGTGTCTGTCCAACTGCATTCCCTCCTCTGTGATTACGTCACCATGAACATGAATGCTAAATGTCCATACTATATGTGTCTCTGCTTGGTTGCTGCCATTGGCAACAGCAGAGAACTACCAAGAGAATCATTTCTTGTACCTAATACCCAAGAACATCCTATATCTGAAACTGAGTTAAGGTTAGCTTGAAAGAAAATATGACATTTCAGAGAAGCATGCCTTGTGGAAAGATGGTAAAATCAGATGAAAGTTACAGTAAACTTATAGATTTGATTTGAATTCCCTTGGCATCATTAAAAATCATGCTAACTAAACTGCCAGGAAAGCAACTGCTAGCTGGTGTAAGGCAATTCTAAGTAGTTAAGTCTTGCAAGAAAAGTACCATACCAATTCCATAATGTCACTGCACTCACCTTATGAATTTGTTCTCAAGAAGCATTTCCTTAATCAGACAATACCTAGGCTCCAAGATGGTGGTTGACAGGAGCCTGAGAGAACTCGGAAGAATATTGGACACTGCCTTATACTCAGACTATACTGGGGAAACACAGTTGTATATAAATACTATTAGTATAGTATTATCTACGTAAGAAGTGGCAGCAGCTCTGCAGATAGAGGAAGCTTTGTGGTAGAGCACATACTGGAAGAACCAGATTCAGTCTCTGGCATTTCAAATTAATATAGGCCCCTTCTTGACAGTGATGTAAAACATCTCCCTGACTGCAGGAGACCTTGAACAGCTCCTGACAGTAATACTGGGCAAGGTGTACAAGCACTGTGTGTCTCTTCAACTGCACTTTTTATCTCAAACCCAGCTGCTCAGTCATCACTGCACAACAGGCAGACTGAAACATTATCTGCTTTCACACAAGCATGAGGCTTGCATATGGAAATGCAAGCACTAATGCTTTCTGAATCTATGGTTTTGCATCGTGGGTTAATTAAAGCCTGAAAACAATGTATGGAATGGGAAGTCTTTCCATAGCCAATGGACTCCAAAAGGGGAAACGTATGCTTCTTTTGTATGTGCTGTTTATGTGATCTCTACCGGAAGAGTGATCTCACAAATTAAGTACTATATTGAAAATGGCATTCTAATAAAAAGAAAAACTAACTAGCAATAAGACTTTTGTAGAATGTAATTATTTGGTGCATTCTGTGGGCATAGTTAAATGCTTGCTTTAGGCTAGGGCAGAAATGAGCAGCATGTGGCCCTTCAATTGTTACTGGATAACAGCTTCCATCATTCTTCATCACTGAGTTACAGACTCAAACATTCACCTTACGGAATGCCTTCTAATATGTGCTATATAGAAGTGTATATTCCACATATGTGCTAAGTCTATGGATTGTGTGTTATGTGCCTTCAAGTTTCCTGTTGACCCCATGAATTTCATAGGGGTTTTTAGGCAATGAAAACTCAGAGGTGGTTTACCAGTTTCTTCCACTGAAATATAGCCTACAGCACCTGGTATTTTTGGCAGTCTCCCATCCAGGTCCTAATCATTATTATTATTATTATTATTATTATTATTATTATTATTATTATTATTAACCTTTATTTATAAAGTGCTGTAAATTTACACAGCGCTGTACATACAATCTTTTTAATTGGACGGTTCCCTGCCCTCAGGCTTACAATCTAAAAAGACACGACACAAAAGGAGAAGGGAGTGGTGGAGGGGAAGAGCATGAGGGCCAGAAGTTCTTCTCTACCTCCGAGGCCTGGACCAAGGCAGATGGACTGGAGGGAGGGCTTGGCTTCTTAATAGATGGGTAAACTTCTTCCAGGGAGGCCTGTTTGAGTTAGCCTGCCTCTCTGGTAGGATAATACATATAAAATACATAGCAATACAGGAAATGATTCAATAAAACAGGCAACAAAAGAACATCAAATAGTAAGCGACAATTATGCAATGCCTGAGAACACTTCTCTGAACAGGATGGTCTTCAACTCCGTTTTGAAGCTGGTTAAAGAAGTGATGGCTCTTGCTTGCGGGGGAAGAAGGTTCCAGGAGTGAGGGGCAGCGAGTGAAAAGGGGCGAATTTGAGATGGGGCAGAGGAAATCCTGGACTGGGACAGCAGACCTTGCTGACCCTGCTTAGCATTAAAGATGAGATGGGATCTGGTGCCTTTAGTATCCTCACTTCTAGAGTCCTGCTGCATCAGGCTTAGCCAGGAAATTCACAAAATAATAATAATAATAATAATAATAATAATAATAATAATAATGTAGTATTTATATTCCACTTTTTCACAGAGGAATCAAAGTGGATTACAACAGTATAAGAATAAAACATAGTACAGTTAAAAATTACAATTAAAAAGACTTTGAGCCAGTCACTCTCTCTAGACAAACTTACCTCACATAGCTGACCCTGCCTACCTTCTAAGAATGCAGTATCTTGTGCCTTTAGGGTATTAGCCTACGTCTATTGATTAGTGAGTAATTGAGTTCTGATTTTCACTAACAAATTTCTTGAGAAATCTGAGAATCTGTCAATAATCTGAAGAGTAAATGTTCTTCTCCACCCCAGTCAATATAGCTCTGGGCATAACTATGTTGAGGAAGGAAGAAGCAAGCAATACCTTGGACTGTTTGTTCACGCACCATTCCATGTTCCCTGAAACAGAATTTTTTATTGCCTCACCAAGGTGGGTTGGCCATTTATATGTCATCAAAAAGAGGAAATGCATCTTCAAGAAAGAGATTAACACATTTATGTATTAATATGGTTGCAGGCTTAACAATTATCACTGTGATTTAAACAGAAATATGACTACTAAGGGACTTACTGATTCTGCTGTCTAAGTACTAACTGTTGATGGCCAGTTGTATGGCCCTTGCACTCCTTTTAAGCTTTAAACCAGGCTTGGGCAGCCCTTCAACTAGAGGATACATACAAATTGTGCTCTCATGACTGTTCAGAAGAGGACTTTCATTTGTAAAGGAAGAAATAAGGCTACACTACACACAGGAGATGTACAAAACTGTCCCTTTCTTGGCAACTTTTGCATGACTAGGATGAGGAAAATGCAAAACCTTGATTTCAGACAAGATGGGAATAGAGAGTAACAGGAAGCATATGGCACCTGTGCTTCCTGTTCTGTCTGAAACATCACTGGGTCTTAATCAATGACTGACATAGCTGCTGGTGAAGGGAAGGGTTTCTATTCCCTCAGTGAAAGTTATTGCCAGTTTTAATCTATAGTCATTTTGTCCTGGGCCTCTTTCATGCATAGGCAAAGGCTATCCCTCCTATATAATTGGGCAAATTATTCCTCTGGAAACCATTAACAAATCATGTTATGTCTAAAACTGAATTTATGATATGAAATTAGCTTCTTGGGGCCTATTACTGAGCTAGCAAGAGGGCTGTTATTTGGTGAAAAACAGAACTTGGTTTTACTATTTGGTCTCATTCCAGAGACTAAGGAGAATAATGTTTACCATTTAATTAACCTCATGTGGCTCAGTGGGAATGGATGGCAAATCAATAACAAATGTCATTACAGTCACCTTGTGCAACTGTGGTCCTATTTTTTATTTTTTGTGGTGAGGAGAAGAGATAATGAGTCTTGGTTTCTGAAAGAACAATTTCAGTGGTAGGCAAGTAATTAGTTACCAAGCTCAGGGCTTCCATGGGGCTAGAAGGATCCAGGCTGCAAATCTCTTTGAGCAGGGAAGCCAGGGACTGGAGATACACAAGATGGAGGACTCTGTTTATTATCTTGTTGTGCATTTATCTTCAACAACAACAAAAAATCCTGGAATTAAGTTTCATCAGCAATGAATCAGGAAATCAGCAGGTATTCCTTGCTTATTACTTAATTTTCTGGCTTCTGATTTCTTCTGCCTAAACAGATGATGTTAAGAGTGTTTTTTTAGGATGGGGGAACAGGTTGATGTATTTAGGATCACATCTCTGGTTACAGGGATCATGCAATTCCCCTGTTGAAACAGCATCACTGGTAGTGATCCATATCCAGGTTGAATTCAAAGTGCTGGTTATGACCTCTAAAGCCCTACATGGCCTGTGTCCAGACTATCTAAGGCTGCTGCCACACTTGAGAATTAATGCAGTTTGACACAGCTTTATCTGTCACAATACCATCCTATGGAATCCTGGGATTGGTAGTTTTATGAAATATTTAGCCTTCTCTGTCAGTGAGCTCTGGTGCCAAAACTATAAATCCCAGGATTCCATAGCATTGGACCATGGCAGCTAAAGTGATGCCAAACTGCATTATTTCTGCAGTGCAGATGCAGCCTGAAAGACTGTATATCCTTATATGAATCAACCCAAGTTCTAAGGGCTGTGGGGAAGGGTTTTTCTTATACAGGTCTTTCATTGATTTTTTTAATGGCATGGTGTTGATAGGAGTACTGTATGCTTTTATCCTGTATGTTTTTAATTATGTTTTCAGCATATCTTAAACTGTTTTAACTATGTGCTTTTAATAGTATTTTTTAAATATTTTAATAATTGTATGTAACATTTTGGCAAACTTCTGTTTTAAATTTTACAAACTGTCTTGGGTCCCTTGGTGAGAAAAGGGCAGGATATACATATAATAAAAATACAATATTTGGATTTGGCACAGGGCATGTCCTTATGCCCTTTGGGTCCTCAGAACCATAATCACTATTCACTATTGTGGAACAGGCTAGATTTCATGGCCTATGTTTACAACTTCTCTAAAACTATTCTCTTCATTTAAGAGCAATATTTGCAAAGGAAAGATTCAGTTGGGTTGAGCTCCCAAACATTAAACTGAGAGCATAAAAAGGAGGGATTTGTGGGGCAACATTGAGCAGACCTGTGGAAATGTAAGTGCCATATTGACTCTTGCAAAAGTGGTTTGAGTGTGAAAGAAAAGATTTAAGATCTCATACAAGGATTTCTAGTCAGCAGTTGTGAGGTTGTTATGGGTAGCTTCAAGCATATGAGATGTCTCAGGCACTTTTATTAAACTACAGATCTTTGACTGTTTCCACTGTTGTCATCAACAAGCCAAGAAAGGACTGAAGACATCCAGTTATCATGTGTTCTTTTAAATGTTTTTAAAAAGAAGGATTAGTGCTCATTCAAGGACTGCAGGAGGTTGCCTATTTTATATCCTTTAACTGCAGCACATCTACAAAGGAAATAAAATATTGCCAAGCACAAAGGCTCCTCTCACCTCTGAAAGCATTCCTATCCTGGCTGGGCAGTTCTGGGGGTTGTGGAATAAATATAACTTTTCCAAGGATTTTTCCAGCAAAGACTAAATTTAAAGCTGATTTAAAAGCTATGATTGATTGAAACAATCTAAAAAACAAAGCATGTTCTTGTCTTGCCAATCCTGGTTTGTTTCAATAAATTGAACAAACTGCAATTTGCAATTTAGGCATAATGACAATGAGACTTGTTTAAATAAGGATGGGAATTGTGCAGCCCTCCGGCTGTTATTGGACTGCAACTCCTAGTGTTGCATCTCTATTCCAACTATCTTGTTAAGGGCTGATAGGAGTCATAGGGCCTTATCACATGGGGGAAATGGGACAAAATCAGGGGTTTAAACAGTGACTATCCCATGCAAAACATGGCATCACAATTAAAATTTTCACACAATATCACTATTAAACAGGCAATAAACAGCAACAAATCATTCACGAGGAAATCCCGAAAATTATTTTTTGCTGTTTATTACCTGTTTATCACCTGTTTTTGCCTGTTTAATAGTGATGTGCTTGAAAATCTTAATTGCACAGGATAATTGCTGTTTAAACCCCCAATTTCCCACATGTGATAAGATCCATAGTTCAAGATTATCTGTAGAGCTGCATGATTCCTCCCTCCAGTTTAAGGCTGCAAGTGGATGCTTCCAATCTCCTCCTCGTGTTTTTTTCAGAGGAAAAGACAGTCAGAGCCCATTATTTCCAAACTAGGCCATCCCCTAATTATATTTTAGATATTAGTACATGCTGCTCATGAGGGCCTGACAGCAGTAATTGTCTGAATAAGATAAGAGATAAAGATAAAACCAAGAGCAGGTAAATGAAAAAAAAATCACAATTACAATAAAATGCTAGGAAAATAGTATATAGGATCATTTTTTAAAAAAAATAAAAAGCCAAGGGACATAATTCTACAGCATTAAATAAATGAAACATACAGAAAAGTTTTTAAAAATGTACAGGTGTACATTAAAAGTACCAGCATGGTGTAGTGGTTTGAGCATTGGACTATGACTCTGGGAACCAGAGTTAAAATCAACCCACTGAGTGACAAATCACAAACTCTCAGCCTCAGAAAACCCCATGATAGGTTCACTTTAGTGTCAACGTAAATTGGAAATGACTTGAAGGCAGACAGCAACAAAACAACAATTTGGAATTTCATTTCTTTCAGTTAATATCTGCAGGAATTGCTTATTGTTAAGCATATGATCAGTCACACACTGTGAATACTTTCATTGACATTTTGTTGCATTACAGCTCCAGAAACTGAAGCGATCACTTTCTTTCAAAACGAAAAGTTTGCGAAGTAAGAGTGCAGACAACTTTTTCCAGAGGACAAACAGTGACATGAAGTTGCAAGTGGATTTACTATCAGAAATCAGTTCCAGAACAGGCCAGCTCCCAGATTCTGAAAGTCAGTCCTCTACTCCAACCAAAGTCCAACCCCAACAAGAAAACAACAAGAGTCATATTTTCCAGGAACACATCTTCAAAAAACCCACTTTCTGTGACATCTGCAACCACATGATTGTTGGTAAGAATGGTTTTTGCTTCTTTCTGTGCAACCTTTTCTGATGGTAGGATAAAGTTCTAGCCCAACGGAACTCATACTGATTATTTGCATCTTTTGGAATGTGCACATAAAACTTCCAGGTAAAATTTATCTAAGCAATCACTGTCTTCAGATATATTGTACACTGTAATGCACAGTCTTACAGTGTCAGGCCCGACTGAGATAAAATATTAACGAAACAAATTTCCATTTTAAAGACACACTGTATTCTTAGAATCTCGAAAGCATACTGAATAATACCAGCAAGACCTACGCCAATAAATATATTAACAAAATATATCATACCATCAACCAGCAAGTATTACTAGTCTGAAATTATGACCGATTACAGCTATTTGATCTGATCAGCTTGATCTGCATCAACACAAAGTCATGTGAAAGTCCATGCTTCTAGATCAGGGACCCTTTCATACTACCTGGTTACAGTACGAATGATATCACTAGGGGGGTGCTGTGGTGTAGCCCACACCAGGTAACACCCCAGAAGAGGGATAACGCCTAGTTGGACCCTCCCCAAACTGGAGATGTGCACTGCTACAGTGGGTGCCTACTCTGCCCGCCTCCTGGTTCCACTGTCATGGTGCCACTCTCCTCCTGAGAATGATACCATGGCAGTGAAGGAAAGGGTCGAGCACAGCCCTCTCAACCTCGCTGCTGTACTGCCACTCTCCTCATGAGGAGAATGGCCTGCTGCATCAGCAGTAGCAGCAGCAGTGAAGAATGGGCAAATGTGCAGCTGCACCCAGAAAGTCACACCCCCTGCTTGGAAGGCCCGCCTCCACACCAGGTTACACTGGGGGTGGGGATGCCACTGTATAGTACTAGAATTCCACTTTTAACTGCTATGGCTGTGTCTAATGGAATCTTGGGTTTGTAGTTTGGTGAAGCACAAAAGCTCTCTGGCTGAGCATCTGTGGAGATTATCAGGCCCCTGAAAGTGATGAGAGCAAAGTGGGATAAGAAGATTGCACTACAGGCAGATTTACTCAGTCGAAGAAGCCATATTTACAAGACTTTAGCACAGCTATTAATAATAAGGTGTCTTGGTCTTCTGTCAATCATAGAGTCACTATATCAAGACCAGTACACCTTATTATTAACAGCTGTGCTAAGGTCCTGTAAATATGGCTTCTTCGGTTGGGTATGTCTGCCTGTGGTGCAATCTTCTTATCCTACTACTTTCCACATTACTGAGCATTATTGTATTTTCTGATGAGTCATGTCATCTCATGTCCAAAGTACAATAACCTCAGTTCAGTCATTGTAGATTCCACAGAGTTCAGTCTTGACTTGCTATTAGACCTGTAATTGTGTGGTGTAAAAGGGCCCCTGGTTTGGGCTGCTGTGCTGGCAGACAGTTTTCATTCTTGTGTCCCATGGCAGGTCATACTGCTTCATTTTCAGGTGAAAATGTTTTTGAAACTGAAAAATTGGATTTAAAATCTTGTATATCCATTTGCAACATTAAAAAAGCTAGGCCAGTGAGAACTCTACCCAGAGTGGTTGTGATATCTTTGCTTGCCAAACCCCATTGTGATATCTCTGCTTAACAATTCTATTCACCACAGGGTAACACTGAGAGCTCCATAGCCTATGAATATATGAATGTTTAGTGCTTTGCTATGTACTGCAGCAAACATATTTTATTAGATCCAGTGACAGAAGATTATTTTCCATGCTCATGGAATTCTATTAGATTAGTTATGTGTTTGGTTGCTCAAAGACTAGTATCTGTACACTGATCAGTTGGCCGAATGAGCTGAATGATGAGCTGGATACAAGGTGGACACAAGTGCACAATTGCACTGAATCTTGTAATTGTACTGATTTTATTATATCTTTTGTATTTCATATTGAGCTTCTGTAAAGCAGAGGTAAACCAACATGTATCCTTCTAAAGATAATTGTCTGCAGCTTCTAAGAATGTACCACTAATATTCTAGCACCTCAAGATGGCTTGTCTGGCTTCAGTGTGTAAGACACAATATACCACAGAGAATTGTCCCATGACATCATTCTAATAGGATAGCCCTGTTTAAATATTTGAAGGGATGTCATATTGAGGAGGGAGCAAGCTTGCTTTCTGCTGCTCCAGAGACTAGAACACGGAACAAGGGATGCAAGCGACAGGAAAAGAGATTCCACCTAACATTAGGAGGAACTTCCTAACAGTAAGGGCTGTTCAACAGTGGAACACAGTCCCTCGGAGTGTAGTGGAGTCTTCTTCCTTAGCGGTCTTTAAACAGAGGCTGGATGGCCATCTGACAGGGATACTTTGACTGTGATTTCCTGCATGGCAGGGGGTTGGACTGGATGGCCCTTGTGGTCTCTTCCAACTCTATGATTCTGTGTTTCTATGATGATAGAGATATGGAGAGAGTATTATGCATTAATGTAGAAGAGAAGCAAAAATATATTTTTACAGATTATTAACACCACGTTTTATAAACTGATGTTTTCTTCTGCTGCTGGAAGGCTTCCTAATGGTGATGTGGGCATAAACAAATGACATTTTTTTCTCCATCACTAAAGGTGCAGTCCTGTGATCCATAATGTTATGTCCCATATTGACACACAAACCCCCCATAGGCAAAGAGGGTGATGTTCCCTCAGAAGCCGCTTTGTTGTGGTAATGGTAACTTCTCTTATCTTCCCTGTTTCTTGTCGGTGTTGTTATGGTGGTATAAAAAGAAAGGATGTGTCAAGAAGAGGTGGATAAACGCAGGCTTTGAATCTGCAGGATCAACAGCCCACCCATTTGCCAAATGTGCCTCCTATAAGAGAGAGCATCCATATTTGCCCTCCAACCAGTAGCAGTGCAATGGAACCAGGGATTGCAGGATTGATGTTCCAAGATAATGTAATAGATAATGTCTATTACATTATCTTCTTACTCCTGACCCCACTGTTCCCTCTGAGTTTTGCTGCAAGACCTATAGAGGTGAGGGGGGGGGATTTCTCTACCCACAATGTATTGTTATGAGCTATCCCTGTTATATGTCTTGGGGCAGCTTGGTCTTCGGGGGTATGACCTTTATAAAAGAGCTAGTGATGAATGCTGCTAGAAATGGGGTGGGAGGGAGGGAGAGAGAGAACACAGTTCTCAGCATTATTTTTGGATGCCCCCATATCATTTCACAAAAGTAAACTGGAACATGTGTTTAAGCAACACAAACATGTGTCATGATGACAAAAAATATTAAACAGGAAGAAGAAACAAATCAAGAGAGGATGTCAAAGTTTGGTTTTGTTAAAGCCACCTGCTGGGAAGGGCAAGATTCCTCCCCCATCCTCTCCTCTCCCCAATGCTGAGTCAAATGAGTGCAAACAACTTTTGCACTTTGAACTCAGTTTGCAGAAATTAAAATAATCTGTGGCTAAAGGGGAGCAGTTGGAAGAGAAGAGAAACACTGGGACATTTTTAAAACACCTGAGAAAGTGTTTTAAAACTGCCAAACTAGAACAGTTGAAGGTTATAATATTTCCTGTGGGTGTTACTATAAAGCAAGGATGGGCAAAGTGTGGCAGAGGTGGCAAAGTGTGGTAGTTTGCGTGTGGTGGCCCCAGGACCATATTTGTAACTCCCAAAGCCACCCAGGTGTAAACAATTGGTTCCAAAATGCCAAATATAATATCTAAGGTGTGTGTGTGGGGGGGGGGGGGGTAGTTCCACCACATATGGGGGGGGGGCTTGGATGCCCCAAGACCTCAAAATTCAATTTTGAGTGGCGCAGTGGTTAAATGCCTGTACTGCAGCCATTCTCTCAAGACCACAAGGTTGCGAGTTCAAGACCAGCAAAAGGGCCCAAGTTCGACTCAGGCTTGCATCCTTCTGAGGTCGCTAAAATGAGTACCCAGACTGTTGGGGGCAAATTAGCTTACTTGCTAATTAGCTTACTTGCTGTTCACCGCTATGATCTTTGGAATAGCGGTATATAAATAAAACAAATTATTATTATTATTATGAGTGGGGGAAGTACCTCAAAATGTCCTCAAGGGGCCCTGGAATTCCCATGTCCTCTAGAGCATGTTTGAGGGCAAAATATTACTGTTTATGCTTGGGTTTTTTTTCTGAGCCAAGCACAGCCTTCCAAAGATATAGAACAACAATGAAAATTGTGCACATTGTTATTGGACTGCAAGATCCATCTTCCCACAGCATTGCCAGTAGTGAGGCATCCTGGGCATTCAAGTTATACACCATGGCTCCAGATCGACTAGACGGCAGTTAAAAACAATAACAAATATTAATCCTGCTTAGAAAGGTCCTTTAAAAAGCAGCCCCAATGCTCCACTCTCTGTGCCTCAGCAGTGATTTCTGAAAGAGCTGCCAAGACAGGAGTGAGTGTGTGTGTGCGTGTGCATGTAGTGATTCCCTTCTCAATCCAATAACCTTCCCATCCTCCTCCTCCAGATCTCTCTGATCACCAAACACCCCTTTTCCTTCCACTTCCCAATCTGATGTTAAAACCTTTTTTTCTCATCCTCCTCTGGATTCCCTCTGAATATTAAAAACCACATTTCCTTCCACTTCCCAATTCAGTGTTAAAACCTTCTCTCTCCATCCTTCTACTCTTTCTCCTCTGGATCTCTCTTTCTACCAAACAACCCCATTTCCTTCCACTTCCTTGCTTCTCAAACCAATGTTAAAACCTTCTCATCCCCTAAGTTTTACCATTGATTTATTTACAGGCCATATCAAAAATCATGATTTTGGCCTTCTAACCCTCCCTCAACTTATACATGAGGTCAGCTTGTACATGAGTACAATATATACAGTATATCTGGTATAACTGCAATGATGATGGGCTGCATTTCTAAATTATCCTTATCCTGCTGCCAACCACTCCCATCTTCTGCCCTCATTTAGGTTTGAAAACTGTGGTTTCACCGTCATGGGTTCTCTTTCCCATACCCACAGAGGACTGCAACTTAATCATTTTTTACATAGAGGAGGATTTTACATAGGCTAGCCATTTTACAGTTTCCTAGTAGTAATGAAGAAATTCAAAAACCCAATAATGTTTATGGTGCAAGAGTAATAATACTTACCACATACAAATGTAATCATCAATGTGTAATTTTAATTTCATTTCAGATCTTGTAGTTTTTTAGTAATAATAAGTCCATTGTCATATTATTGATATTGTGAAATTGTTACTTTTTTCCAGTATATTTGGGCAAATGTTGATATGAAGTAATACAGATCTAAGAAAACAAATTGAAATCTCCAGACATCAGGAAATTCTCTTTGCCTTCTCCTCACAATATAGGAAGGAAGAAAATCTATCTTGGGCTTATTATTCAATACTATATAAAAGCTTTGAAAAATTTATAATCTTATAGTCAAGTATCTTTCCCTTACTACTCTTCAAGCTAGGATTCAATTAATACACCCCATACTTTTCCCATTCCTAATAGTGAATAGATTCAGCTGGGTTAATTTAATTTAATTGTGAATAAATCGAAGGCTGATCTTGAGGCCAACAGTAATGGCATCATGGCATGCTTCCTAAAAATAATAATAATAATTCAGCCTGTAGTCCTTTGTATATGTGTATCTTCAGGTGCATATGCCCAAATACTTATGGAAAGTACTCTGTTAAGGCACATGAATAAATACATGTGGACATGAGGAGAGACATGCTGAAACAACAGTGTTCTAAAAGTGCTGGAAGCAAGCAGAAAGGTGACAAAGCTGCACCAGTGAAAGTTTGAAACTAGAATTCTAGTTTGGAACTAGAATTCTTAGAGCATTCCCGTTATTAACTTAAACAGTGATAAAGGTGCGGGACAGACCACCCAAAAAGGGCGGACTCCCAGCACCTATTTTTCCGCCGGAGGGAAGCCACTATTGTTATGCCCTCATCACATGCTAGGGTTGCGGGGTGTGTGGGCGCTCCGCCCCCAGGCAACCCTAGCATGTGACGAGGGAGTCGCAAATGGCCCAAGATAAAGATGCATAAGATTTTTCAGACTATTGTTCTGAAAAGCCATATTGGTTGGTTTTGGAAGGAGAAGTTCTAGGTCTTGACAGTGCTAGATTCTCCATGCAGAATGGCTACTTACAATTATGGAGATGGATGGCAACTTGTTTCATGCCTTTCTTTATTACCTTAGTTTTATATCATTATATGTCTATCAATGTAATCCTGTGAATGACTGCATATATTGTAAATCTGCTCTTTGTTTCAAATCAAAACTAAGAATTTGCTTGGGCTTTACTGTATAATGTAATCAGAGACAATTGCAGAGAAAATGCTGTATTTAAAATTTCCTTCTGCGTTAGATTTTTAGACTGTCATGATGATCATTTGAACAGATTTAAGGAATCCATAAGGCTTACAAATTACATGATCATAAATAATTCCCAAAGCAGTGCCATACTCATATTTTACTGCTTCATAGAACATACTCTCATAATTCAGCTTGTTGCCCAAGGCAGTTCCACAGAACTGAAGCAGTTGAATTAAATATAAATAAGGGGACCCCCAAAAAAACAAATTCATGATATTTGGAAATGTAAGACAGATTCCAAAACAGTAAATCTGTGGAACTATTCAAGACTTAAGAGTGATTTATTTAGAGTGTGGAAGGTATGCAAAAACAGAGAAAGGAATTATGCTAGTGATCATTCCCAGTCACCCACCTGATGCCCTCCCACCCGATCCAAATATGCCTCCTGCTTTGCTTTAGTCGTGTTTTTCCTTTCTCCCTTGAAAGAACACATTAGCTTGTTTAGGGGTGGTGTGGCAGGCAGGAGACAAAATTCTGCTAGATACTATTTAAGAGCCAACCTGGATCAACACCAAGGTGACCTCAAGATACTCCAGCTCCTCTCTCCCCCTTTCTCCTCTGGTCCAAAGCATCTTTCCTCAGTACAGTTTTGCACTGGACAAAATGCCAGTGCTGCACACTTAAAAGAAAAGCACATTGTCTATTTTTTAAAAAGTTGTATTTCCTGTACTAACTCAAGTGGGGTGGGGGGAAATCTTCATTTTCCACACATTCTTTCCATGCTATGTCATTGTTTCTGATTCAAATGACAGAATCCCTAAAAATATTAACTCACATTAATTCTTAAAAATACCCAGGGGTAGCCATGTAGGCCATATAGCAAATTCAGTAACAGCAAAAATCCACCAAACAGTTATACCTCTACTGGGCCAACCAAAATGAACAATATATATGTTGCAAGCTTTCAAAGCTCCACTGGCTTCTTCATCAAGCAAGGTGTTAAAAACCATACAGGAGGGGGAAATTGAAGATGTTAGTCATAGGCCTGCATTTTACTGTTTTTGCACTTAGTTCAGAATGATATGGAGGGGTATTGCACCTCTTCCTTCTGGCCATGTGGCTACTGGGATAGTCTCAAAGTCCAGGAAATTTAACACCATTTGCAACACAAAAAGATACTTCCTTTGCAATCCAGTATGTCTCCATCCATTGTTACACTCAGGATCTTTTCTTCACTGTACCTTTATTCATCACATACTTTATTCATCATATACTTACCCCAAGTAACCTGCATACTTGAAGGAAGAACTGTTCCACAATTTGCTAGTTAAAGAATTACAGGCAAATCCTCTTTGGTTATTCATAATACTGTATCCTGCAGCAAACTGTATTTGACCTCACTGCTGGTTAGCAAAATGCCCAAGTGTTGTCTACTGCTGTCATCTTTTCACAGGGGAAAATTGCCACTTTTGAGTTCAGCATTAATGAGGACTGCCTGTGTCCTTGCTGCCAAATTATTACTTTCTTCTATACACACCTGTGACTTGAGTTGGCATACGCAAATGCCAGCAACGCCCCCAAGGACAACATTTGGCGTCCTCTTAGAAATATAGCCAGTGCAATGCTATGCTGAGCATTAACTATACAGTTGCAGTTGTCATCCAGGATCGTTAGCAGCAAGTAAGCAAGAAGGAGGCAATTTTTGTCTCAGGAATAAGTGACTAATTTGGTTTTTATTTTATTTTAAAGAAGAGAAGAGGTTGTATATTATTGGGTGTTTTCATGATTAGGTGTCATGGTGGTACAGTGGGTGTGGCATTATGTGATAGAGGGAAGGGATCCAGTCTTCTGACATGCAACGGGAATGTACCTTACTTAGCAAACTGATAAATGTCTGAACTAGGCTGACCTAGTATGTGAGGGGGTAAAAGTAATTAAAATGTTTTTAAAATGCTATATTTTGAGATGGTGGTTACCACAAAAGATTATATGGAGTTACAGAATGAGACTGGTAAGAACAGAGAAACTATCCACTAGATTTAAAAAGTAAAGGTAGAGGTTTCCCTTCACACAAATGTCTTGTAGTAATCCACTGTAGAGAGTGGTGCTCATCTCCATTACTAAGCCAAAGAGCCAGTGTTGTCTGAATATGACTGGTTGTCATGCACCTAGCATGACTACACAGAACACTGTTACGTTCGCACCAGAGTGGTACCTATTTATCTACTTGCATTTGCATGCCTTCACACTTCTAGGTTGGCAGAAGCTGGGATTAGTGATGGGAGATCACTCCATCACACAGCACTTGGGCCTTCACAGTTCTTATGATATCCATGTTGGTTACCAAACTTGTACATCTATGCATTTTAATATGCTGGGGTTAGTTTGTGAAGCTGAATAATTGGCTTTCTCTTTTTCTTTCTGTTTTCTGCTCACTCAGGGATTCTGGGGACCATTTCTGTTTACCTTCTTGGTTATGGTCAGGCACATGCAGGATTGACTACTATAGAATCCCATTCCTTTCCAGTTTAAGCTCATGTCTGTTTGTTGAAGACATGCTGCTGCAACCTAGAACCAAAGTCTGTTTTTTCTCTAGCCCTCTTCCTCAAAATTCAATGCTTCTAAAAACTCTTCCAGCTAGACACAGGACAAGAAGGAAAGGGGCATAAGGTGGAAGAAAGGAGGGAAAGAGTGGGCACAAAAAGACTTTGTTAAAAGGAGCTTTTCTGTCAATGGTTTTTAAATTATTATTATTATTATTATTATTATTATTATTATTATTATTATTATTATGTCCCAGGTGCGTACGATTAAGCATCTATGTGAATTATTGAACTGAATGATTTATCTCACTTCACATATTTTATTTTATTTTGTAGTTGTACACACTTATGTTTGTTACTCATGGATGGAGCCCATGAGCTACACAAGTGACTGAAGCTCTGGATAAATTACTGGATCCTAAGACTTTACTAGCTGAAGGCAACACATATTTTCATACATACAAACACACACACACACACACACACACTTGACCATAAAGAGTAGACAAGAAAAAAAACCCAGAAAGCTGAGATTTGCATGCAGCTGAGTTCTACATCCATTGTCTCTTTTCTCAGAGTATGGAATGTACACATATAGCCCTAGCAATATACATTCCTGCTTCCTTTAGTATATGGAAGAGAGGAAATTATACTTGTACAGTTTCAAATGGACAAGCTGGAAGAATGGTTCTTTTTTAAATACTTTATTCATAATACAAAATACAAAATCTTGCAATCATAAAACAATGGTATAAAAAAGTTTCATGTCATTAAAAACTTTCCTTATTAAAATTTTACACAATTCAATTCGTTTAAAATAAATCTGACCATAAAGAACAGTGGCTAGATGGAGGAGAAACGGATGTAAAATTTGTATTAATGTAATTTATAACAGGAAACCATTTTTCCTGAATGGTTCTGTATATTCTCAAGCTTCCTGAAAAATGCAAGTATAGATTAATTGTGAGAAATTATTTTCTTACTTGTATTTTAAAAACACAGTCTCTGGAGAAAAATGTTCACCACTAATGCTTCATTTGTTATTTTGTTGGCAAAGAATGCTGTGTCCCTGGGAAATAAATTCTAATTTTAACCTTGTTTCTAACATGCCTACATATAATAACATATTCAGCTGATTCTACTGAGGAATTTCCATCAGGACTGAGAAGAAACATTCTGGATGGCAGCTAAGGATAATAGAATAGGGGGCAAAGGTCTTACTAAGGAGTTTATCACACGGGAGGAATTTTTCTTAATTTTGAATGAAAAGAAAGTGGGGCCAGAACACATTCACGTGAATTCGCTAGTTCGGTATAAATGCTTTGTATCCAACTAAGATATCTACCACCAACTCCTAGATTCCTCAAAGTTCGTAACATATAATCCCAGTTAAGGCTATTGAATGCCTTATATGCATCTATAAAGAACATTCCAAACTTCTTATGGTTGTTTTTCCCCCAAAATATTCAATGAGATTTAACATAACTCTTATATTCTGTTTTAAATGTCTTGCAGGTAGGAAACCTGTTTGATCTTGCTTGATTTGTGGAATTAGAACAGGTTCTTCCTGTGATAGGGTCACCATAAGTAAAAATGACTTGAAGGCATACAACTACAACTATTTTTGTTGCTGTTGTAGTTGGTGTTGTTCTGTGACTTCAAGTCATTTCTTACTTATGGGGACCATAAAGTGAACCTATCATAGGATTTTCTTGGTAGAATTTTATTAGAGGGGGTTTGCTCTTGCCTTCCACTGAGGCTGAGAGAGTGTGATTTGGCCCAAGTTCACTCAGTGGGTTCTATGCCCAAGCTGGGATTTGAACCCTGGTCTCCCAGTGTTCTAGACCAACACTCAAACCATTATACCATGCTGATTCTCTTTAATTGTTGAGAGGACCCAAATCTCGACATCTGAATTCCCACAAACCTCCTGACCTATTATTTCACTTATTCTGCTCCACTATACACTTCTCTTAGGTGTGCTGAATTATGCTCTTTCTAATAAAAGTTTACACCTAATAACAGTATAAATATCTGTTCATTTGGTAGTCTTCAGTTGCACTGTGGCACAGGTAATGCGTGGGAATGATAAGATATCTTGAGACATCCTATCATAATTGCTTACAGTTATCAACATATCTCAGGGATGTGTACACAATGAGAAAAAGCACAACTGCTTGAGAACACTTGCACAATCATTTATGCAAACATGTTCTGGATGCCACCATTTCACAAGACTAAGAAAATTCAACTGCTGCTACAGTCAGAGATTAATCCAAAGCAAGATTCTAACCTTGGTCTTTTAACATGCCTTAAGTCATGCCATTCACTACAGCAGTCTAATATCTGTCCTTATCCCATGCCTAGTGTTTCCCTTACTTCTAGCAGCTATACAAACTTCCTTATTGTTGCTAACATCTTCTTGAAAGAGTCCAGTTGCTCTTCTAAAAGGAACTCAATTTGGGGGGGGGGGGAGTTGGGGGGGCATTGTGGAAAGAACATTGACTTCATTGATTTTTGCCACACCATTAGCCTGGGCTGTTTCTCTTGGAAACTGCTTTTACAGCACAATAGACATCATCTTCTTTATGTTTTGTTCAGCTTGCTTGAAAATCTCTGTTAACAGCCACATTGATGCTTTAGAATGCTTCCTATCTTCCTTCCACACTTGATTAACTAAAGCACAGAACATGGGCTTCATGCCATATTGCAGTTTAGAGTAACTTCTCTGATACCCATTGCCTGAATTCTTCCTTTCTTCATTCAGAATTCAAAAAAGGTTCACCTTCAACTGTTTTGTCCACTGTGATGGACATGGAGCTCCACATGGTATTTTGAAAGTTCTGCCAATAGTCTTCTAAAACAAGTGTGCTATCTTTCCACACTAAGTAAAGTAGACACTATCAGATAGATCTGAAGGACAATGACAGGCCAAAACATCCCATATGTAGTATCATACAGTGGCTTAAAAATAATCTCCACTGTACTAGTTTGATCAAAAAAAAATCTTGAATAGAAAGAAAATCACTATTAGTGCTGTTGTATAAATTAAAAGCACACCACTTAGTTAATTTACTGAATATACTGCCAAAAGGTGTATTGATGGATATGATCTTAGATGGCTTTAAAAGGAGATTAGATCAAATGATGACCCATACAGTCATCCTTGAATCCTATTCCCTTGAGGTTCAGGGACCTATGGTGGTGAACATGAACCAGAGGGCTTTATTGCTATGGTGAGTTACTTGTGAGGTTTCAAGTATTTCAAGTATATTGTATCAGTAATCTTTAAAACAATGCATTAAGACAGTGGTTCTTAACCTGTGGCCCGCAGACCCCCATGGGGCAGTAGTATCCTCACAGGGAATCCACAAAGGCTTGACGGTTGCTTAAGCCACCTTCTTCGCACAGCAGAGTAGCCATGTGACAGAAGCAAAGGCAAAGACTAGCTGGGCGGCTTGGCTTGCACACTGCTGTTCAATCTGTTCTAGCTGCAAACTGATGGGAAGAAGCAGGAGAAAAGCATTTGCTCTTCCTTTGATACCTCTGAAGAAATGTTTAAAGGCTGATGTAACAATTGATGGTTCAGTGTTCGGGTGTTGTTGTTGTTGTTTAAATTTTGAGTTAGTTCTTGGAGGTCCATGACAACAAAAGATAAAGAAAGTTCCTGGTAAAGAAAAGGTTAGGAACCACTACTTTAAGCAATTCCAGTTTTATTCTCAGTCTCATATTACAGATGAGTTACTGATGCTGACTGAGGTCACTGAGTGAGTGCAGAGATGAGAACTGAATTGGGAGTTTGAATTCCTATATTTTGTGGCAAAGGGTTAGAGATTTGTGCTCCCCACACAAGCACTGATAAGCCACCACTCCACCATCCCTCACCATAGTCCAGGCTGGCTCAGAATAGAATGTTTATTGTTGTTAACTGCCCCCAAGCTGACCCTGATTCAGAGTGACCCCATGGATGTGATATTTCCAAGGTGTCCTGTCCTCAACTGCTCTGTTTAGGTCCTGCAAATTTAGGCCTGTGACCTCCATGATTGACTGTAACCATCCGGTATGCAGTCTTTGTCTCTTTCTGCTGCCCCTCTACCTGTCCCAGTATTATTGTCTTTTCTAATGAACTGTGCCTTCTCGTGATGTGGCCAAAGTACGACAGCCTCAGTTTCATCATCTTGGCTTCCAGAGAGAGTTCTGGATTGGTCATTTCTAGGACCCATTTGTTTGTCTTTTTAGCTATCCATAGTGTCCACAGTACTCTTTCCCAGCACCACATCTCAGATGAGTTTATTTTCTTATCTGCTTTCTTCGCTGCCCATCCCTAACATACATTGTGATGAGAATACAATGGCTTGGACAATTTTAACTTTACACTTTAGGATCTTGTCTAGTTCTTTCATAGCTGCCCTTCCCATTCTTAATATTTTTCTGATTTCTTGACTGCCAATGTGTGATCCAAAGTATGGGAACTCTTTAACTATTTCAATTTCCTCAATGCCTAGTTTGGAAGTATGTAGTTCTTCCGTGGTCATTATTTATATTTTTATTATGTTCAGCAGAGAGCCAGCCTTTGCACATTTTTCTTTAACTTTCCTTAGCAATTGTTCTGTTTTGTGCTAGTAGCATAGCATCATACAGATATTTTGGATAGTTAATATCCCTTCCTCCTATCTTCACTTGTCCTTCTTATGAGTCTGAACTTGCTCTTTGTATTATATTTTCTGCATACAAGTTGAACCAATAAGATGATAAAATGCAGCCTTGCCTGACTCGTTTGCCAGTTGGGAACTATTGTGTTTCTCCATATTCTGTTCTACCAGTAGCCTCATGTCCTGTGTACTGATTCCTCTTCAGGACTATCAGATGCAATGGCGCTCTCATGTCTTTAAGAGCATTCCATAGGTTTTTGTGATCTATGCTGTCAAATGCTTTTTTGTAGTCAATAAACTACATGCTGATTTTTTTTCTGGAATTCCTTGCTATTTGTCATTAACCAGCATATATGCACAGTGTTGTCCTTAGTGCTTCTTCCTTTCCTAAATCCCGCTTGCACCTCTGAGATTTCACTCTCCATGTATGATTGGAGTCTATGTTGCAGAATTTTGACCATAATTCTGCTTGTGTGGGAAATTAATGCTATGGTCCTGTAATTGCTGCAGTTTTTTTGTGTCTATTTCTTGTGGATGGTGAGGCATAGTGATTGTTTCCAGTCTTCTGGTCACCATTTCTTTTCAAAGGTAGCAAGGAAAAATTTCAGCAGTTTTCTTCCCACTGGGAGAAAGTCTTTGAAAACCACACAGTTTTTAATATCTATTTACAATTCAGGACTTATTCTGCTTAAAACGCGTGCATGGTTATCTTGCAGTGCAAACAGTTTTATGCACAGGAAACACCATTTTCTGTGTGGAAAAAAAATTCAAAATATAAATATTAATTCCTCTAAGAAAATGCTTTCTTCTGTGGAAAAAATGCTGTTTTCTGTACAACCATGTGCAAATTATATCCTGAACAAAACCCCAATAGCAGCTTTTTTTTTCTGTAAAGAAAATATTTTTTTCTGTACAGGGATTAATATTTCCACATTCAAATATTATTTTCCATTAAGAAAATGCTGTTTCCTGTTCAGAAAATGCTGTTTCCTGTGCAGAAAATGCTGTTTCCTGTGCCAAACAACCTTCTGCAGATTTTTTGCAGCATATGTCCCGAACTGTAAAGATTTACATAAATCCAGGATCAGGATTTTTTTGGACCATTTTAAAAATATTTTCAAATATTATTTTCAGTCCTAGCTCAGAATTGCAATCTAACATCTGGAAGACTGTTCTACAGTACACCATACCAGCATATTCAGGCATATTCAAAGGCACTTAGGAAATGTCATATTTGACTTTAATCAGAACACTGGGGTGGAATGAAACTATATATAGCAGTTTTCTCCAGTGCTCTGCTTTCTCTCAGTGAAACTACACTAAAACATGGCAGTCTTTTGAACACAGAGAGCCAGTGGGAACCAATTATTAATAGGGGAAAATTGACCATTCCCTTTTTTAATGTCTGCATCTATGCTATTAAAGGCATAATAAAATACCAAATTATCATGATTGCCTTATATCAATTCTTGGATATTAGTTGGACTACCTAAAATGCAATCATTCATGCTGCCTCTCTAGAGGAAGTCAAGTATCAACTAAACCACCTAACAATTCCTTCATACTGGATCATTTTGGTTCTAGATCTATAGATCTTATGGACTGTTGAATTCTTGTGATTTTTTATTCTGTCTGGTAAGGACTTTATTTGCTTGAATCATTGCACTGGCCCTTGCACTTCTACATTTTAGAAGGCTTCCCCTGAAGGGGCTACACAGCAGGCTGCAAAATGTCGGTCACTTTATTTTGAGGTGAAAGTAGAAATTAGCTGAAATGCTGCCAGATTCCTTCTTGTTAAACATGATAATTCATGCTATTGTCATGGGAGGAAACAATGTGATGTCCTGTCTTCTTCATCTGTTGCCCAAAGCAAAAACACCTGTTTTCAAGCAAGATTTGGGGTCTTTCTACAGAGCTGCAAGAACACTGCATTCTGTTGCATCAGTGATAATACCTTACCTTACCATTTCACAAATGAAAGCAGGAACGCTTGGTGTCCAAGCAACATCAGAGCAGAGCTGTCATCTGCATACTGATGGTTCCCCACAGAAAAATTCCTAATGACCTCTCCCAGTGGCTTCACGTAGATATTGTATCCATTATAAGCTATCCAATAATAAACCCTTCATCTTCCAAACATCAATTGATCTAAACCAGGGGTGGAAATTGCACAGTCTTCCAAATGTGGATGAATGACAACTCCCATGACACCTCTACATTGCCTAGGGAGCACAGCCAATTGCTGTTCAAGAGCATGGGGGGGGGCATAATTGCTACTCTGAAATGCTGTATTTGTATCTATTTGCTTTCCCCAAATCTTTGCCATCCAGATTTGTTGATTATAACTTCCATCATCCTCAGATAGCACTAATAGTCTCAGAAGTCAGTTAAAATTGATCCTTTGTGTGAAGGCTTGAGGCACACTAAAAAAAGCCTGACCTGCTCTCTTCTGACATCAGACCCAAGAGTCTCATGCCAAGAGCAGAATGTCAGCATGAAGAAAATCATATCCAGGAACAAACAAGTTGTCATGCTTATTAATGAGTCACTGATTTGCTGTGGCCTCTCAAACAATTTTAGGAACACCTCCAAAATATCCAGCCTCCAGCTGGGTTTTTCAGCCTCCTGTAACAAGCTTTTTAAAGCCATTATTTTTTTAAAAAATCCTTGGCACAGCAGGTCCAAAACCAAAACCTACTAACCCTGATCATGCCAAGCCCCATATCAGTGAAAAAATAAAGCTGGTAAGTGTTAGCTGAATATTTGACTTCACTGAAAATCATTTTGTTTAAGATGAGGTGAGATTTTTTTAAAAGTTGCTTTGTGGTGTTATATCTTACACACACCATTTGCACATATACAAACAATATCATTTCATGTTAAAGTTAACATCATTATAATCATCACCACACCCATCATCACCATCATCATCGTCATGAAACTCAGAGGGATGGATTAGGACCCCAGGAGGGTCTGATTCATCTCCAGGGCCTAAAGTTGCCTGTCTCTGTAATACAGTTCATCCGTTTGAATAAAGCATATTCTACAAATAATTCAGTTCTCATTGTTCAATACCTTGTAAAATGAAGGTATTTATCTGGGTTACCCAACTCAGAGGTCTCCATTCATCTGTGGGTAAATGTTTAGTGCAAGCTGTAGCTGGAGTGCTAAAGACTAAGGGCCTGTACAGATTAGAAGAATGGGGTGGCCAGAGGCCATCTCTTTCTCCTCTGGTTCATTGCCGCAGCAACTGCACGGCCATGACAACAATCCACTGCTAAAAGGAGATGCATTGCAATGCTGCCAAGGTGCTATTAGTGCCCTGGAGCGTCGCGTTGACGTGTCTTGTGTGCCGTGCTGTTTGGACACATCGCACAAGACATGTCATTGGTACACTGTGCAACCACACATTGCAGCCCCAATCCAGCATTTTTCCTCCCTAAAAAGAAGCAGCAAAATGACACCCCTTTTGGGGGCAGAAAAAAGTTTTTCTGCATTTCTGCGGCACAACACGTGTAAACGCTGCACTACAGAAACACGGTGATGCCTCCCATGGTGTGGTCAGCAGGGCAGTGTGACACCAGCTGGGGGCAGTGTTGGGGTGTGTGGTGTGCATATGCCACACCCCAAAGCCAGCATTTTTTTCCAGTCTGCTTTGCCCCTTGGTCTACTTCCTCAGAAACACAGAGTGAACAGGTGCCCAGGAAGAACCTTTATAATCAGACTGTATGAATAGCCATAAAAATGCAAAACTTGTGGGTTTGGTGATAAAGAGACAGGTTCAGTTTTAGCATTGGTCATTGAGGACAAAGGCAGGAGGAAAGATGTTGCCTAAGGAAGGGCTGGGTGGACGACTAGTCATATGAATAGTCAAGGGTTACATGATTTCTGAAATATAACTTTGTTGCACCTCACTAACCCACCTGAAAATGTAACACACAGATAATTATGTTACTTCAAGTCTTTCTTTAGAAACTCTGATACATAAAGACACACTTGCACACTTTCCCCTCCCTGTCCACATTTTGCTTGGGGAGAAGAAGGAGAACTTTCCACCCTCTTATTGCTTCTGAGATTGCTGAGGTGGAGAGGCATTTGCAGGAAGCTGGGACAGAGGGAAGGAAGAGACTTTAGCAGATGAAGCAGCAGATCTGTTTCAGGATTATACAACTTCAGATTACAAGCGAGGTGGTTATGTGTCTGAATGCTTACACACACACACACACACACACACACACACACACACATCCTGCAGTTGGACCATGGGTTGGTGAGGCGGAAAGGTAAGGTTTTCTCCATTGCACTAGTAACTAGCTATCCTTGAAATCTTACATCTTAAGCCACCCACAGTACCCTAGCCAAAGGGTTTCTGATGTTTTGCACGTCAAGGAAATTGCATTAGGTAGAGTATACCTGTGTCTTCCAATGTTACAAAATTATAAGTCTGGCTTCGTCTTGTTGTTGTTGTGTGCCTTCAAGTTGTTTTTGACTTATGGTGACCCTAAGGTGACCATAAGGTGACAATATTTGTCCTGAGGAGGTTTGACATTTGCCCACGGTCACCCAGTGGTTTTCACAGCCATGCTGGGAATTGAACCCTGGTCTCCAGAGTCATAATTAGGCTGAAATAAAGAGTGAAGAAGATTCCAGCCACAGTGTAGTCATCCAAATAAAAAATGGGCAGGCACTGTTACCAAGGGAGTGTGGATACAGCAAACATAAGCATCCAATGGCTCATTCTTTGAGATGCTAGAAATTTGAGAACTGAATGAAGACTGTGGGGATGGGGGATAGGCAGAATTCCTATATGAGAGCAACACTCTCATTTTGCCCCACCCTTTTGGTCCACCCCTGAATATTGATCTCAAGAATCAAAGTATACAGTTTAAAGAGATTGCATAGATTTGGTACAGTGGTGAGGGTAGTTTTGAGAGCCACATCATGTATGGAAAAGGGCTTATATCCTCCCACTCTGAGTGGAATTGGAGTGAATCTACCCACCCCTAGTGATGCAGCTAGAATCCTTGGGGAATGGATTTCTTCTGATTGTCTATGGCTATGTCTCCTTGTCATCTGGAGGTGATGGGGTGAATCGGTAGTTTGCATTCTCATCTAGAGAAAAAGAAAGGAAGCCTCCCCTCCACACATGGGGTAGTTCCACCTCCCCCATGGCTTTAATGGTGGAGGGGGGGAGATAGGAATGTTGCTGAATGCTGTGCATTAAGGATAATAGATAGATTGGCCCTAAACTACCTAGCAATTAAGGATGTCTTTTTAGTAATTAATCCCCCATTCTCCCTTAAATAATCTCTCCTTGTGTTGTATAACATTACTGTGTCACATGATGAAATCAACAGCTGGCTGCTCTGAGCTATCATGAACTCTTGGAATGCCTGGACATTTGGAAGGTGGGTGGAAGGAGGCTGTTTTAAAAAGCCGCCTCTCCTGCTGTTAAGAGCAGTGCATAGGCTCAGAAGCAAATGCTGGAGGAGTCTAAATTGTTTTCTCTTTGTGAAAAAAATAATTAAGATGCAATATTTCAACTGATGAATTATCTTTTCACTATAGAAGAAGGTATCTTGTTAATCATCTCTAAGGGCTTCACACACTACAAGGACCACTGTATTTGAGAGGTGCAACAGGAAAAGCTTTCCCAGATGTAAAGTTGTTTGGCATCACCTAGTGGATTGCTTGTGCAGACCCTGGGTAATAAGGGTCTAAATACAATTATTAGTACCCAAACTACAGTAGTCCTATTAAATTGATGAAATGTTCATAGGTTTTGACTTAGCAATTCAGATTGATTCAACAGGTCTGCACTATCTGGGAGTAACAACTGGATTTAAATCAGAATTCCCCTATGCATATTTCAATATGTAAGAAGGGATCTGCTGGATTAGACCATCTGCAGCTGTAACTCCACACTCCCACTCCCACCACCACAACCATTAAATGCATGTCTGCATACAATATCCAGGTTATTGACATTGGCTGTTTCCTGCTCATTGAAGCAAAATGTATCAGTCTGTAGGAGAAGTTGTAATTCTCGACCAAATATCTGTATGCAGATATTATTAATTACATAAACCTTTATACCCATTTACAATTGCCCATAAGATTATTGAATGTCATCTGTAGCAACATGTTCTGAGACTGATGAATGAAAAGGGAGATTTAAAAAAAAAAGTGTTTGAAATACATGCTTTGATTGTATTTGAAACTTCTATTGCAGTTAGGAATCATATTATAAAGTAAACCATAATTACAACATTTCAGAAATGTTTCAATAAAGCATATGGTCCTGTACTTTGAAATGCAATCACAGTCAGTCCTCCATATACACTGATTTTTTTATCCATGGATTCAACCATCCACAGCTTGAAAATATATAAAGATAGATAGATAGATAGATAGATAGATAGATAGATAGATAGATAGATAGATAGATTCCAAAAACAAAACCTGATTTTGCCATTTTATATAAGGGAAACTGTTTTACTATGCCATTGCATTTAATGGGACTTGAACATCCATGGATTTTGGTATCGACAAGGGGTCCTGGAACCAAAGCTCAGTGGATACCAAAGGGCACTGTATTATATGCAAATAAACAGATTTTATTCCCTCAACAAAGCTACATTATTTTCTTTTGGGAAATAAAGTGAGGTCTGAAAGAAAATCACCTAATTGGGTTGGGGGTGGGGGAAAAAGTTAAATGGTTCTTCTACATTTGCAATAAGATTGGAACTTTTGTACTCTGTTATAAAGTTGAAAATCTGTTTTAGTTTGTAGACCAGGTCACTTGGTAAGTGTATGGAAACTATTGATATTCTCTAATTAAATTCTCTCTGTGCCCCTGACAGGGACAAACGCTAAACATGGACTACGCTGTAAGGCATGTAAGCTGAGCATTCACCACAAATGTGCAGAAAGCATTGGACAGCAACGCTGCATGGGAAAATTGGTAAGCCTATGTAATGGGGACAGATTATAGCTGCAAACCAGGTGTGAGCAAAAGATGCAACCCAGCAGGTCATTCCAATCAAACTTATTTGTTTTCTTCTGAGCTGAAGAAATAAACTTACATTGTTAAGAGATTGTGATGAATGATAAATGAATTGATTCTAGATGAAAATACTTGTATCATACCCAAACTGGTTCTGTTAGGCACATTAAAGGATGACTGGTTCTTTTCACACAATGCTAAAGTATATCACCCAGCATCCCATAGATGAAAATTGTATACATGTGGTCAAGCAATATCAGAGTGTGGTCAAGATGGCAAAAGTTATTAATGAAGAACAGAGAAGCTAGGAAATGTTGCAGCAGTTTTCTTTAACCTGAGTACTGGGAATGGCAGAATTGTGCACTTCATCTCCTCTCTCCTGCCTCCTGAGCTAACGGAATGCAAGTTACTTTTGTACTTTGAACTCAGTTTGCAACAATTGAAGTAAACTGAGGACAAAAGGAGAAAGTGAAGGATGAAATGTTGGACCATTTTAAAAGCAGCTGAACAGTGGGATGACAGAAAATTAATTGGGACTGTTCCACTTGGAGAATATGCTAAAGCAGAGCTGACATCAGGAAGTTAACTTTGTTGATCACTTGCCAAAGTCCACATTTCAGCAGAGGTCCCACTGCTCACCATGAGTCTCCTCCTTTCTGTTCTAACTGTATTGCTGCTATACCCCAGTGCTTTCTGAGTATCTGCTGAGGAATAACAAGACTGAGGAGCTGAGGCAGCGTCCTCCACCAGCCTTTCATACCATCTGGGCAGTAGTGGACATTGTGGTTTTATACTGTGCATTGTGTGTTACAGTTTCACATTGCTTATTGTGCATTGAACATTACACAATGACACCCAGTGATAGAAATGTGTTGCACAATGTTGCTGTTCGCAATGAAGGTTGCACAGTGCTGGCATAGTGTATCTCAGCATGTAGATATTTATGTTACACTGAGAGGATGTTGGATTGCAACCATTGTGTGTGTGTGTGTGTGTGTACATACTTTGTGTTACAAAAGGATAACTCTTAACAATATATTTTTGTTGGGAAAATGCATATTCCTATCCTGCAAGGATGTCAGCATTTCAGCCATGCAAATCCTGGTTCCAAAACAGGACTGGCCACCTGTTCATTCTTTCTTTTACTTTCTCTCTTTCGCTCTCCAGCCCAAAGGTTTTCGCCGTTATTACAGCTCTCCACTCCTCATTCATGAGCAGTTTGGCTGCATCAAAGAAGTTATGCCTATAGGTAAGTTCAGGTGTGGTTTTCTCTGGTTTTTGAATTCTGCAGGCTGTGTCCTTCAACAGCACCATGCAGACTTTTCTTTGCTTTTGTCACCCATGCTAGCTCACATCAAGATCTTGACTGCTTTCCTTCTAAGAAAGGGTTTGGGAAACTGCAACATTCCCAATGTTATTACGACTACATCTTCCATCAGTCCCAGCTAAGAAGTGAAGTAACCGGGACGATAAGAGTCCAGCAGCATATATTTTGAAATATATTTTATTTTTCACATGGAAAACTATCTATAATCTTATCTATATATATTTCCATGTTTATCTATGTTTCACTTCTTTTGCAGCATGTGGCAATAAAGTTGACCCTGTCTATGAAACACTACGCTTTGGAACTTCCTTGGCCCAGAAAACCAAGAAAGGCAGCACAGGAAGTAGCTCGGATTCACCAAAGAGGAATTCTGTAACTATGCTGTTTTTGTTTTCATTTTAGTATTAACTGAACTTCACCATTCAAGGGTCACAGTTTACATCTTTCTAGATCCTATTACATTCCATCCCACTCTAACTCCCACAACTATATTAAAAATGCTTTATTATCCTGAGATCTGGATATCACTCTGTACTGAATCTGAAGAAGTGGGTTTATACCCATAAAGTCATGCTGAAAATAAAAGCCAGCTTTAAAGATTCTGGTACATTCCTTCTTTTTCCCCTCCCCCCTTTCTATTTTTAAAATACTTTTTATTAAAGTTTTCTGATGCAAACACAGAAAGAAACATAAAACATACAGCATAAAACAAATTTACAAACATACTAATTTGGTACTTCCTCACACCCATACCCCATTTCTCCCCACTCCTTTTATTAAAAACAAAAGAACTTCCCACTTTTTTTATTATGTATGTTCATTTAATACACATAAGTACCCTTAACACTTTTTGGTATGAAGTGTGAACCAGTTTTCTGCTTTTTATAATACAGATTAAATATCAATATAAGACAAACACCATTATGAAACTTAATTGCCTTCGTTTATTGACATTACTTTCTACACTGGTTTCAGTGTCAATTTAAATCCTAAAATCTTTTGTGCCCATTGACTTAATTTGAACCAAAACCTCTTAGTTTTCTTACAGCTCTGCCATATATGAAAAAATGAACCAATTTGTTTGCCACACTTTCAGGACACATTACTAACCCCTGCATATGTTTTCACCAATTTATCTGGAGTAATATACCACTTATACATCATTTTGTACTCATTTGCTTTAAGATTATATGACCTTGTAAATTGTAGTCCCTTTATCCAAATATTTCCCCATTAACCCATTTGAATATTATGGCTCAAATGGTTTGCCCAGCTAATCATACATTCTTTAACCTGTTCTTCTTCAGTGTCAAACCACTATCAGTTTATGGCCTTCTAGATCAAAATCCCTTCTGTTTTTCATCCTAATCCATTGCTTTAATCCTTTTAAATTGGCCTCTTCAATATAAACTTTTAAATTTGGTACTCCTAGTCCTATCCTCTTTTGTATCTTCTAAAGCCTTCCATTTATTTCTAATAAAACTGTGGTTTGTATCCATAAAAGTTCATGTTAAAATAAAAACTGGTTGTTTTAAATGTGCTGATACATTTCTTCTTTCTCCCCTTCCCTCCCCTTCCTACTTTTTATGTTTCAAGAGACTAACACAGCTTTGTTGTTGTGTACATTTCCAGTTCATGGGGACCATAAAATGAACATATCATGGGGCTTTCTTGGCAAGATTTGTTCAGAGGGGATTTGCCTTAGCCATCCTCTGAGCCTGAGAAAATATGACTTGCCCATGGTTTTCCATGGATGAGTGGGGATTCTAGTGAGTTGGTCTCCAGAATTGTAGTCCAACACTCAAACCACTTCACCACCCTCTATTAGCACACCTACTTCTTTGAAATCCCCATTCATAGTCATCCTAGATTATTTGATTGTGGGGCTGGTGCTAGTTTTTCTCCATGGCACCATTCATATGTATTATGAATGTATTATGTATTAAATATACAGAATATATTATGTATTTAATCATACACCTTTTAAAATTAATGCTGTTTTAATATAATAGCTTTAATTGTGCTTTAACTTTTTAATTATCAGTTTTATCAGATTTAGCTTTATCTTGCTTTAGCCTTGTAATCCACCTTGGGTCCTATGTTAGGAGAAAAGCAGAATATAAATAATAGGTAGGTAGGTAGGTAGGTAGGTAGGTCAGGTCCATGTCCCATCTCCATTTTGGTTTGAAAAACACTGGGAAAGAGAAATAGCAGAAGGAAGGGAGAACCAAAGATAATAAATTACATTGGGGGGGGGGGGGGGGGTAAGAGAATCAAGTATATACAAGGTTGTATATGGACAATGCAATCAACAAAACAGGCACTTTGGAGCTATAGGGTTTTTAGCAAAGGCTTTCTAATAAGAAAAAGCTATCCAACGAAGAAAAAGAGAGTTGGTGAGAAGTTGTTTTCCATGCTTAAGGAGATGAGGTGAGAAATTACAAAATAATTTAAGACAGTATGAATCCTTTGGCTGGCTAAGAGCATGTCTGAATGGGCCAAATAAAGCCCATTCCTCCTGTCCTCATGGTGACCTGTTTTCATGACACAGGGCCAAATCCCCAATCAAGTGTGGACTGTCTTCACATCATAAGATCAGTTCTTCCCCAAATCCACCCTATCCCTCCCTTAAACCATTTTTTAAAACCTACTTTTTGCTCTGGATTTTGCAGGAAAACCTGGAGCACTCCATAGTCATGCCAGGCAGCTGTGTACACACATGTACCCACTGTATTGCCTGGTGCTGCCACCGGTGGTGCAAGTCGCTCCCTCTGAGGTCACAGTGAAGCACCCAGCCATATGATCAATGCTACGTGCCTCATTTCTAACCCCAGAGTGGGCAATTCACACCAGCAGCAGTGGTGACGGGTGACACTGCAGGAACACATGTGTAGATGGCTGCCCAGCATCACTATTGAGTGTGGAGGTAATGGGAGGAATTGGGGCAGCTCTGGGGCAGAATATTCTGGCAGCAGTGTACATGAGCCCTTTGAAGGGCAGAGATGGTAGAATGGTGCTTATCATCAGAAAGCTTTGGAACAAAGCCATCCACAGTCAAATCTGGCTAGCATAACAAGCAAAACAAAAAAGGCAATCTTTTCAATGACTGTAAGAAAGAGAAACAGAACAGATGGGGGATCCTGTTTTATGGGTTTGATTTTAGAACACTGAAATTCCACCAGAAAAACAGGGGCAGAATTGTGGGGAAATGAATAGCTTTAAAATACATTCAATGTTATGCCAGATGGCTACACTTGGGAAAGATAACCAGCACTTCCTAAAAAAAAAATAACTAGAGGTCACTATAAGATTGTGATCATTGCCAGAAGGCTGAAAGATCTGGTCCAAAACACACTGCAGAAATAATCCAGTTTGAGATCGCTTTAATTGCCATGGCTCAATGCTAGGGAATTCTGGGAACTGTAGTTTTGCAAGACATTTAGCCTTCTCGGTAAGAGAGTTCTGGTGCCACAATAAACTAGAATTCCCAGGATTCCCTATCACTATTAGTGTGTTTTGGACCTCAGATTTAAGTCCCCAATCAGTCGGTGTTCAATGTATCCTCATTTTTGTACTATTTTTTTTACTCCATGTTTGCATGTCCTATATACATAGATACACTTCTTATTCACTGATGAAGAAGCAATTGGTGTGAGCAGCTGACCCATGCTTTCTTTCGAGTTTCAGCATAATACAAGAAGCAAGGATGGATTAATCCTCAAATTAAATATGGTACAGAGAAGTGTCTAGATCAGGATGGAAATGCTGCAGGTTGGATCTGTCTCTGTGTAAAGTGTATCTGTCCAGTTCCTTCTACTGGACTGCTTTAAAATACCTTACAGTTCTCCACGTGAGGAGGCAGCCTGCTGGTGTGGGCTATGTAGGTCAAACAGAGGGTTTTGAATCTTTATTCCAAAGAATTCATACTTTTTAATCTGCTTTAGTGAGAAGGTATAAAAATATGTAAGATAAGCAGCAGAATAACAAAGCAGCCTGAATCCTATGGTTAGTCCTATGGTTACTAGGATAGACCATTGAATCAATTTTACTACGTGTTGCATCACCTTTCAACAACTCAGTCAATAGGCCTATTTTGATGGCAGCATATATCTGTGACTCCCAAGAAAATCTCAAGTATACATCTGAGTTCACATTTGAGCTTGGCCTCTGGCTACTATCACTGCAGTTAAGATTGTGGATTATAAACAAGACTCTTTGGTGTCCTGATACATTCTGGAATAGTTGGCCTAGGAGGACTCAGATTTCTGTGCTACTCTGACAGCTGCTAATGCTTGGGTTGTTACAAAGACTTCATTGCAGGAGAAAGAGTTTGGTGCTGCTTGAAAGTTTTCCAGTGCAGTAATGGCCTATTTTAACTGACTCTTTAAAAAATTTCAACACATGGGTAGCTTTGTTCAGATATTTTAATCTCTCCTTTTTGTATCTTTGCCTCCTCCACAGACTACAACTTCCACAAACATAATTATTTCTTCTTAGATGTGCTAAGTGTTTTGCTTAACAAATAAATGGTTACTCAATCATACACAATATGAACATATTGTCAGCTTGCCTTGAAATTTTGATCAGATGGAGAGTAGGAGTAAGTGCTGAGTGCCAGTTCATCATAGGATTTACTCCTTGTAGAGTCAGGCTGTCAAATAGAGATTACGCATAAGCACGCAGTTCTCCAGACCAGTCATTTTGAGAGAATTCACCATAATATCAGTTGATTAGCATGGAAGGCTTTTTTATTTATAATGATTTTGTCTATAGAAATCGATTGACCATGTAGATCCATATGAATAAATTATTCGCCAAATCTAGAAGGGCAACTATCATATAATCTCCTTGCAGTTATTTTGATAGTAGATAATCAATTATTTTTGTATTTCTAAATCCTTCCAGAAACACAGTTCAAAGTTTTATCCTTAACATTTGTATGTACTCATGCATTTATATGATATGCTTGAATATAATGTTTATATAATATGCTGGAATATAAATGTTTCTAACTGGATGTAAGGTTAATTTTTCTAAACATTTTATTATTTTATGCTGGCTGTATGCCATGATAAAAATTCATTCAGAAGGCTTCAGGATTCTTGAGAGTTTAGGATTCTTGAGAGTTTAGAAGTACATCTTTAAAAATTATTTATTTATTTTTTACATTTATGTCCCAACTTTTACTCCAAGGAGCCCAAGGTAGCATACATTATACCTTCTCTCCTATCCATTTGATTCTCACAGTAACCATGTGATAGATGTTTGACTAAAAGAGAGTGACTGGCTCAAAGTCACTTGGTGAATTTTCCTGGCTAAGTCTAATGCAGAACTGGTGGCTTAAATATCCTAAAGACACCAGTCCCCATCTGATCATGGAGCTAAGCAGAGTCAGCTCTGTTTAGTACTTGGATGGGTGACCACTAACAAATACCAGGTGCTGTAGGCTATATTTCAGGGGAAGGAACTGGCAAAACTAGCTCTGACTATTCTGGGACTTACAGTTCAATTACATCTAGGTGGTAACATAATTCCCACACTTACAGGGATATCTGACTCCCCTAATTGTTTAATAATAACAAGGCCTCTTCACCTACATTATGGCCCAAGACAGACAGGCAGACGGGGGAGACTTCCATGGGCATGATGTTTACACAATGGCAACCCCAGAGAGCCCAGAAGCAGCCTTGAGACTGTACCAGGGCCTTCTAAGGTGGCCCAAAACCTGCCCCAGAAGGAGCAGATCTTTTCCACTCCTTTTGGGACCATGACAGGAGGCACTCTTTGGGGCTACAGCATTTTTTTGCCATGGCCCCAGGGTGATCAGGCTGGGAGTGGCTTCTGGCCACTCATTCCTGCCCATCTGCTTCACCCCTATATTGCTGAAACCAACTGATCTTTTATTTGGAAGGACTGTGACCAATCCAGTGCTGGTACTCAGAATAAATCCTTAAGGATTTTTTGAAATATGAATGTATGCCTTTTGGAAATAGATTCCACTTGCGGATTACAGGATTCTAGCTTAATATCTTTATATTTTTATTTATTTCATTTATATGCCATTGTTCTCTGGCAAAGGGACCCAAGGCGGCTCACAGAGAAAATCAGCTAAAAACTTGACAATAAAAAAATAAAATAATTAAAATAATATTTCTAAAACAATATAAAATTGCATTAGACATACAAAAGTTTTAAAACACAAACAGAACACACACCCCTTATAAAAGCCTCATTGACAAAGTGCTTGAATAAAACCATCTTTGCTTGCCAGTGAAAAGAAAGCAGGGAGGGGATCAAGCTAGCTTCCCACAGAAGGACATTCAAGAGGGTGAAAGCAGCCACTGAGAAGGCTCTCTCTCATGTCCTCACCAAGCAAGCCTGTGGCGGTGATGGGACTGAGAGAAAGCCTTCCGCTGAAGATCTTAGCATTCTTGCAGGCTTGCATAAGGAGATACAATCCTTCAGATAGTCTGGATCCAAGCCATATAGGGCTTTATAAGTCATGACGTATAAACTCTTTAAAGATTTTATCATATCAAGCAGCATATAAATAAAAACAAAGAGTTTAAATATATATACTCTGCAAGACTCTAGCCCTGTGCTAGTGTGAACATGAAATGAAACTGGCTCCAGGAAGAGCTGAAATGAAGCAAATGAAAGGATGAGCTTCATTATCAGTTAATTTTATCCAGGTTCAATCATATGTAGAGACTAAATTAATTATGATTTATGTAAGTCTCTTTAGGGGATTATAACATGGAGCCTTACCATCCCTGAAATGTGGCTAAATCGTCCTTAAAGCGTGGGAGTGTGATAGCCAATCATGCTTGCCTCCCATGATTTAATCATCATTTAGGCATCCCAATCCTCTCCCATCATCAAAGCATTCACAGAGCAGCCATTTTTCAACAACGGAAACTTCTGTTATTGGAGAAATGGCTGCTCCATGAATTCTTTGATGACGGGAGAGGAGCGGGACACCTCAGTGACAATTAATTCACATGAGACAAGCGTGATTAGCTATCACACCCATGTGCTTTATGGACGATTTAGCCACGTTTCAGGGACGGTAAGGCTCCGTGTGATAATCACCATAGATATCAGGTAATTAACTCTGACTAAAACTTGGACCACCCTATTATCTTTAATCAGGATAGCACCGGGAACAGGTTTTATTCTACACAAGAGTGGGCAACTGCTTGAAGTCTGGAACCAATTTTCCCCTGTGGAACCACTCAGTGGGCTGCACCCAACACACACAAACAGCAAGCGCAAATAGACTACAATTTTCCTCTGATGTCCCTCTCAAAATGGTGTTAGGAAGTTATATTACATCACTTTCTGTTGACATTTTGAGAAGGACTACAGAAAACAGAGATATTTGGGGGTAATATCCCAAGCACTGGAGTGCTTTGGTTATTTTCATGTGTTTTCATACATTTGGGAGCCTTTCTGCATGACTTGGGACCAAAATGTCCTGGAAATCAAACTGATTTTTTTTTTCATGAAACCATTGAGAGCTTAGGGGTTTGGGGAGACTAGTGGGATTTCAGGAACCACAAAAGAAGGAATTCAGTATGCCTACCCCTTCTTTAGCTTCATGAGCCCACCTTTTCAATTAACCTGCTAAAGGGAATGGGAGGAAATAAAGCACTGAATATAAGAGGGACAAACACTGTAAGTAAGTGCAAAATCTGTGCGGAGAATATTGGTTTGTGGAAGATTTCCTTTCATTGATTTTCTTGTCATAATGACAGATATGTTATTAACTGCAGAGTAATGTATGTTCTCCTGGCTAGTAATTGCTTAAGTTCTGAATTATGACCTATCTTATTCCATAGAAGTTCAAACTATTTGTATGGTATGTTATTTTAAAATTGTTTACATTAGTTTTAATTGTATGCCAGCCAGAGGTCTGGTAATCAAAAGCTAAAATAAATAAATACACTCCAGAAATTGATTTTTTCCATATTTGCTTCACTTTCAGCTCCCGTGCAGAGCTATAAAAGTTATTTTTAAAATGAAAGGTTATAGTGACATACTGAAACAGTTGAGAGAGACCAAAATATTTCATGCTAACAAAACAATTGATTAATTAGCAATTATAGGACTGAAACTCTGGGACCCAGACTTTAGAAGTAACCTTCCACACTGTGATCTTATGCCAATAAGAAGCCTTTTTGCCTTTGATTAAACATCTGTATACATTTTTGATTAAACATCTGTATACATTTCAGATGTTCTGCAATTCTTTCAAGTATTTGAAATCTGTCTCCGATTTCCATGGTATCACTGACATTGACATGTCAGCCTGCTTTCCTCTCACCCACTACCATTGCCAAGCTGTTGCCTTGTGCCTAGATCTGTGATGTGTTTATTTCACTGCATTGCTCACTTTTCCTTCCTTCTGTCTTCTCCTCCTCTCTTACAGACATCAGATCTGGCAGAAGTTCCCGAGGAAGGTGACAGTCCAGGAAGCATGCTTGACATAAACAGGAAACGCAGCAATAGTGGTGAGTATCAGACAAAGATTTTCTGTGCTCCCCAGATTTCAGACCAATGAGCTTAGTTTCAAATTACAAGTTCTTCAGACACAGAATGCCCCCCCCCAAAAAAAATAATGTACCATTCCTATGAATACATTCAAATATACATGTTTGTGTTAGGGCTGTAACTGGAGGGGTGTGTGTGGGAGTTGACTTTCCCCCCAAAAAATAAAATTCTGCACTTCTAAATGAAATTTCCTATCAGTCCCCATATTTCTAGCATTGCAATAACTTCAAACTTCCATTGTGGAGCAGTATACCATTGCCTCCTTCTGTATACTATTAACAACCGTTAGCCATGGTGCCACTGCTGTTATCTCTGATAGATCTTCTGCCCATGTCACACACACACACACACACACACACACACACACACACACACAGCTGCTGCTGCTGCTCAGTAGTTGTTTGCCTCATTTAGTGTGGCTTCTCAGCAAAAGCCTGTCTGACATGGGAGACCATATCAACAGGGCTTCTACTATCATCATAGCCTTTTTTTTCACAGCAGCATGCAGTCTCACCTTCATGAAAAAGTAGTGCCAAGGTGGATTAAATGTGTTAGATCTGTTGTTTGTAGACTGCTTATGCATGAGTCTTCGGTTGCCAAATGAAATAAGGGACAGACCTCCTGTACCCATAATGGTTCTGTAGAAGAGGGAACTTTAACTGGTATTGCTTGCTTGACAAGCAACAGCTGCTGAAATTCACTCTTATACACAAAGGTACAGAAGATTTCACCTGTCAATCCTAGTGGATCTTTTTGCCTTAACTAGTCTTACCCACCTTGTCAAGCCATTTTTATTTCTTCTTTTTATAGAATACTCAGATCAGGCATATAAGCTTTACTTTCTAGCAAATAAGTCCTGTGCAATATGACAAGCAATGCACAAATTATAAGGAGGCAAAATGGGCATGCTCTGGCAGGTAGGATGGAGCAGCACCAGTTCTGACCCTCTATTACACTTACATTTTAAACATGAGGATAAGACTCTTATTTCTTATATCTCTTCTTCTTAAGTACTTCTTCAGATCCAATATTTATGTTGTTGTTGTTTTCAACCTTGAGATTAATAGGGGAAAGGCCAGTAACCACTGAAAGTGAATTTCTTGTCTTTCCATCACATTCATGAAAATCTGGAACATTGCTGTAGTACAGGGGTTCCCAATCTGTGCTCCAAGGAGCCCTTATGGCTCCATGTACACTTCCCAAGTGCTCCACAGCCATTCCAGGAAAATGAAAGAAATAAAAATGGAAGAGTAAGAATATATCCTTATGTATACTACTAAACACAATTAACTTGTGAGACATAGGGTAGGCCTCTTAGGGGTTCTGCCATAGAAATAAGGGCTCCACAGGTCAAAAAGGTTGGGAATCCCTGACATAGTAAATCACGTCACATAAGAAAATTAGCTGTTATGTACAAATGAAAGCCCAGGATCAAGATGGCAAGAATATTCAAAAATATGTCTAAAAATGCTCAGTGAACATGGTTCTTCAGTGCCGCAAAATCCTGTGCATCTTTTCCATATGCATCTTTTGCATTGATATGATCCTCCTCATAGGCCCAGTTTATTCTCTCAAAGTCTTCCACTGAAGAAGTGTATATCACAGTAAATAATTGGGCTCATATTGCCAAATATGAATGAAAGTCAGAAATATGTGAAAAAATAATGGCATTAAGGTAAAGAAACACATATACTCACGTGTTTCAACAGTTGGAGTCCTTTGTCCTAAGATTTCTTATCTCTTTGATTGCAGTGTTTACATACTCAGTAAATGGTACAGCAGACTTCAGAGATGAACAGAAGAAAATAAATTCAATACTACAGGTGACATTTTACTGAGATATTCTATTGCAAATTATAACTAACACATGATTTAATTTTATTCAATAGTATATGAGCAGAAATATAAAGAATCACCAATATCTTACATTGCCTACTTAGTTAAACTTTTGCAACTAAGTATTGTCTCCTGGTCTGAACCCACAAACCTACCTTAAGAGCCAGAAGCTTCATTGAGCAATAGCTGTTCAGCTGGCAATAGAGGTGCAGAGGATGATGTTTCAGGCCCCTCCTGACAGTGAGCAAGGCTGTGATGAGGACTTGCAACAGAGGTCCTGCTTCTGATTGTCATAGCCTTGCTTGCTTGTAGAAAGGGGATAGAAACCTCATGCTCCTATACCTGGATCATCAGCAGAACAGACCACCATTGCTTGATGCAGCTGCTGGCTGTTAAGATACATTTTGGGGGTATTTTTATGTTCATGACAATACTACCATGCTCATAAGTACATAATCTTACTCAGTATAGAGAAGTTGCAGATCTGTAATTTAGTTATAAATCTGTAATTTCAGTACAGAGTGCCAGTCAATATTTTCAAACTTTCTCATTCAAGAAAGGGCATCTTGACACATTAAAAACACTTCATCCTCTCTCTCTCTCTCTCTCTCTCTCTCTGTCTATCTATCTGTCTATCTATCTATCTATCTATCTATCTATGATCCTTGAGTGTTGGAAAACCCTGACATTAAAAAGTCTGGCATTGCTAAAATATAATCAAAAAATTTAGAAAGGTTCATCATCTCATCCAGCCAGTAGAACACATTTGAAAAGTTTCATGCTTGTTTGTAAGAATAATATAAATGAAGATTTCATCCCTATATATGAGCAGGGGCTTTTTCTCCTGGGCTATTCAGTATTGTATTATGCATCAGTGATTGCCAAGTATAACCTCAGTTTATATATGTGGATTTTCCCCATAGGCAGCTTTTACTTTTAAATAAATAGAAAAGGTGGCAGAGTCTTTTATAACTGCTTCTTCTATGCTGAGTATAATTTTGTATTCATGTACAAACCTGTGCAAACAAGTTTAAAACATTAAATATTAAAAACATTAAAATGTATTAAAAGACAACATAGCAAACCTTAAAAACAACAGACACAGCAGTAAAAACACACGTCAGTCAGTTTCTATGGCATAAGGGCATAAAAATATTTTAACTTACTGGCAAAAGGAGAGCAGGGATGGGAGTCATACAGTTCCAAAGTCTGGGAACAGTCACCAAGAAGTCCCTCTCCCTTGTTTCCACCAAACAAGCTTGAGAAAGTGGCAGGACAAAGAGATGGGCTTCTTGAGATGATCTTAGAGCACTCATGGGCTCATAAAGGGAGATACTGTCCATCAAATAACCTGGACCAAAGCCATTATGGGCCCAAACAGACAGGCCAAAATAGAGCTACTTTGGGTCACTTTGGGGGAATGCTGTTTAAATGATGCATGCATCCTAAGAGGACAGAAGCTGTGCCAAATCCATGCTCCAGGCCTAAGGACTGGAGTGCAGCTTTGGCACAGCTTCAGGCCTCTTAAGATGCATGTGTCATTTAAACAGCATACCTCCAAAGTGATCCAAAGCAGCTTTATTTTGCCCTGTCTGTTCAGGCCCATAGTTCTTTTAGCTCTATTTAAAAACCTCAAATGTCAAAAGAGCTCCGCATCTTCAGAGTGCCCACGTTTAGAATTGTAAGCAACTGTACTCTCACTCAAGACACTCCTTTACAAAATAAACACTAACATCTCTTCTTCTTTTTCTTACCATGCTGAAGGGATCTCTTAATAAAGACACAGTACAGATGAATACCTATGTTGCCTTGTACAAATTTGTACCACAAGAGAATGAAGACTTGGAAATGAGGTAAAGTTACCATATTTTTTGGATGTTTGAGTTGCAGAAATGGCAGCTAAGTGAAGCAGCTAAAGCTGGACAGCATATGTTCCACTCTCTGTAAGACTCCACTGCTTCAAAACCTATCAATTCACATGATATAAAAATAGAGACCTAAATCCACCTAGACTAGACCTGTTTCAATCAGTGGAGTGTCAGTTATCATTACAAAGTCCCTTTTGTTTCATTTAGTCTGCTTTAGATAGAGAGAACTAATGCTGGATTTAGCCCAGAGTCTATGAGAGACATTATTATGTAGCATGTAAAGACTGCTCAACATTTAAATAAACATAAATGCATTATTTATTTATTTATTTTAAAGATAAAATGCAGAAGCAACTTAACCACCTCCATCATTCAACTGTCAATGTGTTTCTCCCTAATGGAATGTAGGCAACAGGACAGGGTCAAGGAAGCCACATTTTATGACATGGTTTCATGCACAAAAATCCAAATAGAGTACATTCAGAAGCTCACCACTCCTCTTTTAAAACAAGAAAAGCCTTTTTAAGAGAAGATGGCATGGGACAGGAAAGCTGTAGGGGACTAGGGTGCTTAACATCTTCCCCCCACCAGATTGCACCCCACTACTTTGGGGATCTGCATGCATGTTTATCCACTCACCAATTCATTCACCACGACTTCTGAATTTGCTGTTTCCTCCTCCCAAAGAGCCATCTGGTTGCCATTACATGTTTGGATACAATGTGTACTTCGGGCCACAACCTGAGCCAGTAGGTGAATCACCCTGGCAACTATTCAGCCTCATGTTGCTGATCTACAATTGCCACCTCCCACCTTGTCCTGCCATTTCATCACCCCTACCATTGCAGATGCCACCTCCTGACCAGCTGGAGAAGGAAAATTGGGGTTGAAGGTTGCCTAGTAACCCTGTACATATATTCTACTGTCTTTTAAGCGCTCCCCCACAAACCAGGCCCCATGTCAGAAGTGAGATCTCTACTCTTAGCTGGCCATGACACAAAGTGAATTCAAATGATAGGAAGGGACAGGAGATAATCAAAAACAAGTCCCATCTTTCTCTGTTCTGTTTTGCAAGACTGGCTTCCTATGGAAAAATCTCCCCATTTAAATCCATTTGCTTCTATCTCTGCTCCATTTTGCAAGACCTGGCTTCCTATGGAAAAATCTTCCCATTTAAATCCAGTTGCTTCTTTCTCTGCTCTATTTTGCAAGACCTGGCTTCCTATCAAAAAAACCTCTCCATTTAAAAACATCTTTCCAGTCCCTTTTGCAAGACCTTGCTTCCTATGGAAAGAGCTCTCCATTTAAATCCACTTTCTTCCTTTCTCATTCCGAAAACCTCTCCTCCATCACCTGGGAATCAGTTGGGAGAGGTCCAGAGAAGTAGAAGGAGGGACGGAAGTGGTATTTTCCCCCTTTCCATCCTTCCTTATAGCCCCCTAAGTTTTACCCTTGACTTATCCATGGGTCATATCAAAATCCAGGATTTTGACCCTGAAACCTTCCCTCGACTTATACATGAGGTTGACTTGTACACAAGTGTATTCTGTGTATGTGGGCAGCATCTGAAATAAAAGGGGAAAAAACAGAAAAAATGTTCATTGAACAGTGCAAGAAACTTGATCCCAATCTAGGTAAAGCAATGACTTAAATCCAGAAAAAAACAGATGTGAGGAAATCCCATTGCACATTAACAAACCCATCTAAACTCAGTCTTATTGATGTTTCTGTTTTCTAATTCCAGGCCAGGAGATAGGATCACACTTCTGGAGGACTCAAACGAAGACTGGTGGAAGGTACTATCAAAATAGTCAAAACTCACATTTAATAAAATGAATAAATAATGTTCAAAGAACATAAATTAGGGCATTACAGTAATCAAGTGAATATGGGTGTATCAGTGTAAACTCTTATGCAGCACAATCCTATGTTACATTGCACTAGATTAGCAGTGTTAACTTGAGATCTCTGCTCTGGCTTTAAAAAGCCACCGTGTCTATAGAGGTAATGCACTGCTTTGACAGGGAAGGGATCAGGTTGTAGAGCAGGCAGGATTGTCAGTAGCAGCACCTAGCATCATCTCCTGAAGACGTTTGGACAGGGCCTATCCAGCTAGCGTCACTACAGTCTTGACAGAAATTATCACTATACCTTAAGGACCCCTCCTCTCTCAGGATAAGATGCCATTGAAGAGCATAGGCTTCACAATTAGAACACTAAATGTAAAAGAGTATATCCAATATCCTGAATCCTGGCAACTTTAAAATTCAGGTGAAAACCTGAAACAGATTCACTGCTCCACTAACATGGGAGACCCCAGCCATCATTGGTATATTATAAATACAGAACTGCTCTTTTGCGAAGCTCACTATGTGAGCTTAAACTAGTTGTTATCTTTTTGCCATAGCTATCTCCCAGGGCATTTATGAGGATAAAATAGTGGGGAGAACCTCCAAATGTAATAATATAATACATTGGAAACAAAATATATTGCTGTGTAATTAAATAATAGTAAATTCACTCTCCTGTCCTTTCTATGTCTTCTTTGCAGGGGAAAATAGAAGATCGAGTTGGGTTTTTTCCTGCTAACTTTGTTCAAAGATTGCAAGATGAAAAGGTTTTCAGATGTATAAGAACATTCATTGGGTGCAAGGAACAGGGACAAATAACACTGAAAGAGAACCAAGTAAGTAAAGTTGATACTACTTCCTGGTGTATTAACATTTTAATGGCATATTTCTCCATTTCTTATTCAGTTACATCCATTGTAACGCACAGAAAGTATGTCCACAATCCATATTAAGAACTGATTCAGTTCAAGGTTGTGTTCCTAGGCCAGTGATGGCGAACCTATGCCATACATGCCGGATGTGGCACTTGACGCCACTTCCTTGGGCACGGGGTGAGGGAGAAGGTGGAAGAGGCCCCTCCCTGCCTTTTCCTGGCCTCCAGCTGTCTCTCCGAGAGAGCTGGAAGACAGAAAAGGGCGCTGGGGAGAAGAAACCAGAGGAACGCACCTCTGGCTCCTCCTCGCAGCCTTCTCCCGGCCTTCAGCTGCCTCTTCAAGAGAGCTAGAAGCCAGGAAAAGGGCGAGGAGAGGCGGAGCAACCAGCGTGTGCCAGTGGCTCCTCCCCAGGGACCTTTGCCAGCCTCCAACTGTCTCGGGAGAGACAGCTGGAGGAAGGAAAAGGTCCGTGGGGAAGGAGGCAGGGGGCATGCTCAGCTCCCTTCCTCCCCACTTACCCTTTCTGCCCTCCAAGTGTCCCCAAACGGGGCACTTGGAGGGCAGGGAAAAGTCCGTGGGGATGGAGGCAGGGGGTGCACCCCCATCCACACAGCCCTAGTGATGTCACAAGTGCGTGCCCCAATCCACAAAGCGGGCCGCATAGCTTTGCAGAAGCCTGTCAGGAGTAGCAGCATCATAGGGCTGCATCACAACCCTTATGATGGTGCAAAAAAGGAGCTATGTGTACCGGGCCTACGTGACCAATCTTGCACAATAAAAATCTTATAGGAAAAGCAACAGTCTTGCACACATACAAAAAAAATAACCATATGGTGCAGGATTGCTATTTTCTCTACAAGATTTTTGTTGGGGATACAGAAAAGAGCTGTCTTGAAGGGGTAAAGACATTTTTTTTTTTTTTTTTTGCACAAGAACCTACAATTCTCTCACCCACACAAAATTACATGCAGAATAATTTCTTAAAATGCTTTGAAATATGTGAATGGCAGGGAAAACTGTAGTAATTATCCTCATCTTCAAGAATAAAATAATCAAATATTATCATCCTTATTTAGATTAAGGACTGAAATCAAAATAATTGCCATTATAAATATGACCTAGTATTTGCTTGCTTATTTCCCACCAGCAATTAGGCTGTAGCTAGACAGTTCACTGAATTCATACAAAGCTAGTCCATACTAGGACAAGGGTTGCTCATTATCTCTGCTGATTAAAAGAGATAATTAAGAAAGTGAGCATCCATTCTGAGAGTGTATCTGAGTTTGAGCAAATGTAAAAAAGACACCCGAATGAGGTCCTATAGGCCTCCCCCCGCCGCACTGACAATGGGATTGGCTAACCTGGGGCCTTTTGTTTTATGTTTTTGTAATGATGTACGATTTTAAAGTGTATGTTTTATTGTTTTTTAACCGCTGTGAACCGCCCTGATCCGATGGAAGGGCGGTATACAAATAATTTTTTTATTTATTATTTATTATTTCTCCATATATGAATGGGGAAATGTTATATTGAAAGTAATGTGTGTGATTATGTTGTTATTGGATTTGATAGCTACAGAGAAAACAAGTGAGAATGAAGTAGCAGGGGAGGAAACTGCCTGGAACTACAGGCATGTGTTCTTCAGACCCTTTCATACAATCAGTTGAATGAGGGTACATATGTTCACTGATTGCTAAAAAATCACCATGTGGTGAGATCGAGTTGGGATAGAGGAAATAAAGATAGAAAATGACCTCATACCACATTGCCCCACTGGTCCATCCAGCTTGGTATTGTGTATAGTGGGGCAGAAAAACTACAACCCATGAGCCTCATGCAGCCCCAACTGCCTTGTCTGCACACCGTTCAAATTTACATCCCCAGCACCTGTACGTAAATGATACATTTCCATTCCTGGAAACCTTCAGGAGTATCAGATTACTTCATTTACCCTCACACCACCCCCAAACCCAAAAACCAAAAGCTATACACATCCAGAGCAAAATTCAGATATTTAAACCCGAAGCAACTTCCAAGCATTTGAAGTAATCAGCTAATTGTGTGCAATTTCAGTGCGTTGTGGCCCACCAGAGGTATGAGGAGGGATTTGCTCTCCAGCCTCAGGGGATGGGTGTTTGCTGGCCCCTGGGCTGGCCAGGAGTTTAAGTCATCACAGTGCACCTGCGCACCTGCGCTATGATGGAAAATGGGAGAGGCAGAGTCATGGCTATTTAAGGCAGGTGGTTCCTCCCTTCTCCCTCTTTGCCATTTTTGTTGACCCACCCTCCCATGTCTACAGCAATCAGAAATGGATACAACAAATGGATGGTTTTAAGGGGGGGGGGGTATGAGATTTGGTGACACCTATGGCACCCTCTTGCTGTGAAGATTTGGTTTCTGAAACTGCCTTTTTAGGTCTTGCAGCTAAAGAGGTAAGGAAAGAGACTTGCCTTGAGGCTGGCCTGAGATATAAACCCGTGCTTAAGTCATGAGAGTTCAGTGAGAAAATCCTAGGTTGGTATCCCAGATGCGGACCAGGGGGAGCAATCCAATTTTTGGGTTATCCTCGGAGCTCAGGTGTTTCACCCAAGGGAAGCTGGGAAGGTGGTCTGGTGAAGAATCACCTGCCCCGGCTGCTCCCACACCAGGTTGCTCTCTCCATGTTGCAGATTTCAAGAAATAAAGATAATTCTTTATCTCCAAGTCTCTTTATTTCCCAGATAGGTCAACACATTCACAGTATGAACCTATGTTCTATTTCTTTGATATAAACTATGTACACACATACACACACACATCAGCAGTCAATCATCTGTTGAATGGAAACATCCAAATGAAGGTTTAATTTGTTAAGCAGGAACTAGCTTCTTCCTTGGTGTTTTAAAATGTGCTAGAATATGTCCTGCTAATTCTTACAGTCTCTTAGGTACATTAATAGAAGTTATGTATGCACAGCAAGATGTGAATATACAAACCATAAAGTGCTCATTGCAGGAAATGAGGAAGTTTTTATGCATAGTGTTATATCAACAGCAGCAACACATAACATTATTCAGACAAGCAAAGATATTTTTAGTGCCCTTATGCATGCTAGGTTGCTTTGCCCAGACAGTGAGGCAATTTTGTGTTTATATGTGTTTGTACCCTTCAACTATCAAGTTGATTTAAACCTTTATAACAAAGTTTGGGACTGAGAGATGGAAAAACAGCATGTTAAGCATGTCAGCTTTAAAGAGAGATGTAGGAGCAAGTGTACAAAAAGCTCTTGAAAATGGTGTCACAAATAACATGACTGTTGAGTATACACAAACAGTGCAGCAACAAATAGAGGGCTGATTCATGATGAAATCTCAATGATGTAGTGCTGAACAAATAATAATAATAATAATAATAATAATAATAATAATAATAATAGGATTTCTTTATATACCACCCAATCACTGGGAATCCAAGCAGTTTACAACAGAGGGGATAACAGACAGTTCCCTGCCCTCAGGCTTACAATCTAAAAGACACGACACAAAAGGAGAAGGGAATGGTGAGGGGGGGAGGGGGTCAGGTCCAGCATTCTTCTCACCCTCTGAGGCCTAGACCAAGGCAGATGGACTGGAGGGAGGGCTCTTCTTCTTCTTCAGGCTAGCCCTGATGGAGCTGGGCCTGCCTGGTCAACTCCCTCAAAGGCCAGAAGATGACAGTTATGGAGGGAGGAGTCTCTTCTTCCAGGCTTACCCTGATGGAGCTGAGCCAGCCTATTCTCTCCCTCACATGCCAAAAGATGACAGTTATGGAGGGAGGGCGCTCTATCTTCAGGGTGGCCCTGATGGAGCTGAGCCAGCCTAGTCTCTCCCTCACAGGCCAGAAGATGACAGTTATGGAGGGAGGGCGCTCTAAGTTCAGGGTGGCCTTGATGGAGCTGAGCCAGCCTATTCTCTCCCTCACAGGCCAAGAGGATATGGGAAGAGAGGAAAACTGGCCAGGAAATATTATTCTGTGATTCTTTATGGTTAGATGCAAAGAAAACCTGATTAGTTTAGAAAAAATCTTCCTAAAGCAGATTATTTATTTATTTATAGCTCAACATTCTCCTAATATGGATCCTAGGCAGCTCACATTATAAGTGAAAACAAAACACAGTTGAAACAATGGATCATACAAAAATTATAAAACATTAAATAAACAATCATATTAAAAATATTAGGCTGAGATCCTGCATGGCAGATATAGCTATGATCCATCTTCTGATCCAACTTTAAAAACTTATCTTAATGGTCTGAAATCAACCAGTTACGATACCTCAGAAAAGAAATGACAGGTAATCCTCTTGTAGATGTGAAAAATATCAAGAAGATGATCTGAAGTATTTTAATAAAAAATAATGTGAGCATTTATTTGTATAAAACTTATAAAACCCTATTATTTGAATTTATCTAGTGGATGCACAGTTTACAATTTTACATTTCTTGTCCTCTTTTTAATGAGTAATGCAGAAGAAATACTAAAACATTTACTGGTTTATTTATATCCCAATGAAAACTAGGGAATAATTTTGATTTATGTTCAGCAATGATATTTTCATATACTCATAAAAAAAGATGATTGTACTAAAGAAATTGAAGCAAATACATTAATTCACACAAATTGAAATTATGATGGAGATATAAAGTGCTAGTAGGAGACACAATATTTTAAATGCAGGCAATCTCTTGGATTGCCCTTACTGCACATTTTTCATACAGACAAGAAATGGTGTTGCATAACTTCTCTCACTTTGTCTTATGGCAGACCTGTACAGAGCGTGTCCCACTTAGGATGACCCATCACTCATGTATAATGTGATACTCTATCACACTTTTATTTTCGCAACCCCAAGCAGGCAAAAATAAGAGGTTTTGCTTTTGTTTCTACTGTTTGCAATTGATTTATTCATTTACCTCATTGTAGAATGTAGATACAAAACCAAGTTAATACTGTATATACAGTCGTCCCTCCATTTTCGCAAGGGATCCATTCCGGACCCACCCCCCCACAAAAATGTAAATTCGCATATATTCAAAGCCTATTAATTATAATGGGTGTGTGCACCATTTTAATCTCGCCCCGCCTTGCCATTGCAAATAGCGAAACCGCGGACTCCAAGTTCGCAAATTAGAAGGAACTGCTGTATTTGTCATTTTCTTTACTACATATTTCATTTTATTTTAGCTGGGCTTTATTTAGGCTGTCTAGTTCTTTAGGTTCTTGGAATTCCACAGTAGGGATCTGTCACAACGTAAGATATCCTTTTTGGCATACCGAAAACTGCAAAATAATTTGTGGACTATTCCTAGTTTCTTCAAATAATTGTTAAAATTATTCAAATAATTATTAATATTATTATAAATAATATGGGCTGGCATTCAGCTTGAGATTTATGTCTTTATTAATGCTCTTACTTGTGCACAAAACTGAATTAAGTAATTTCACAATGTCTGTATTCACCTGTCTGTATTGCTGTGACATTACAATGTAAAGGCATCTGTTGCACACTGATAGTCAGTGGAGTGACTGATACATCATGGCCTGATGCATAATGGACAATTCACCCTGGAGTGATCCCCAGTGTGCATCCAGATACCATCTAGGAAGTGTCAGTGTATAATGGGAGCATCTGATCTATATCAGAAGTGCCCAGTGTGCATCAGCGCACTGTTATTGGTGCCCAGCTGCCCATCTTCATAGTTCAGTGATAGGATTTTGTTGCATTTCTGAAGAGTAGCAATTGTTGCACCTTCAAATTGTTTCTGATTTATGGTGACCCTAGAGGAAACCTGTTGCATGGTTTTCTTGGCAAGTGAGAGAGTGTGACTTGCTCAGGTTTACCCTGCAGGTTTGCAAGGCTAAAAGAGGACGCAAACCCTGTTCTCTTGAAATCCTAGTTCAACACTCATACCACTGCACTGCACTGGCTCATGCATTCATAAAATTATGAAACATAACTGTTATGTAGGATCTCAGCCATTATTTTTTGTCAGATTTTGTGCCATCATTCGTGATACTATTACTTCTTCTTTTCTTCTTCTTGTTATTGTGTGCCTCCCAGTCATTTCCAATTTATGCCAACCCTAAGGTAAACCTATCATGGGGTTTTCTTGGCAGAACTTGTTTAGAGGTTTGTCATTGCCTTCCCATGAGGCTGAGAGAGTGTAACTTGCCCAAGGTCACTCATTGAGTTTCATGGCCAAGCAGGGAATTGAACCCTGTAGTCCAACACTCAAACCACTACACCATGCTGACTCTTGATACTACTATAGTCAGTTGTTAATTATCAATATCCTCCTACAACTTTTTATAATATTTCCTCCTTACAGTGTTCTCAGCAATTTATAGGGTTGCACTTTCTCCTGTAATTTATAGCCTAACCTCCTGTCAAAAAAAACCCAGATCGTTTTCCAATAAAATGATGGTTTCCCTACATACCCTCTCTATAGCTAATGACATTTGTGAGTTTCAGCATGAATATCAGTCCCCAGACCTTTCTCAGGCCTTCTTTTATTGATGGGATGTCTCTGTGCATCCATTTATAACTAATTGCAGTTCTAGCAGCTATGTATTCTGGCCTGACAAGTGCTTAATTCTGACCTGCCATTCCTTTGCAACCCCAAGCTGGGCTACAATTAAGCATAGTTGATGGATGGCATTTGGCTTGGTGGATCACAAAATGTACAGACATACTGCACAATTGACAGAAGTTCTGAGGAAAGGACATTCACGAAACATGCAGGACCACAACAGTTTATTTTTAGGCAAAAGAAGCGGAAAACAGAAAAAGGATGCTTAATATTAGATCATGTTTCCTGTCTGTCAAGATCAACAGGCCAGTTTAGAAATAGTTTTAGGAACTGTATGGTCCCACAGAAAATTTCTGAATTCTTGAACTATAACGAGTGTTTCTTGTGAATTTCTGTGATGATGAACCATTGAAAAGGGTATGTTTTCTATTGACCTTTTCATCTCCAGAAAATTTGATATTTTTTTCTTTTGCATGAATCTACCACCCTGAGTGTTTGCTGCTATTATTCCGTGGATTGCAGTTTGAGATAGCCAGCTGCAAACAGCAGATAGCAGCTTTCTGTCAATTCTTTGTCCTTCATGCACATTGCATTTTCATCTGTAAAGCTAATAGTGCAAGACTGAACCCAAATGTAAAGGCCTAAATATAATTCTCTCTCTCTCTTTCTTGCTCTCACTCACTCACTGTCTTTCAAAAAGCTTTGCATTACAAAAATTATGAAAGAACAGGTCTTAGTTATTCTCACACTTACATCACCCTTAGATTAAGGAAAGTATATATTTGTACAATTAGAGAGTTAGCTAAAGTGTGCCATAATCTCAGTTTTCCCTTACTTTCCCCTCAGCAGTGGGGCAATATTATTTCCTAGATATGTGGTTCTCAGCCTGAGCTAAACATACCATTGGTAGAACACAGAAAAGAATTCACTTTCCCTCAAACTGATGTTCTCCAACAAGTATGACAAGCCATCTCCTACCAGTACCACCTAACCAACATGGGGAGGGGGAGGCAGTTTGCAGCTTTTTCTCCAGCAACTTTTTGAATCCCCCAAAGTTTATGTTCTGTTTTCCACATTACTTCAGTAATGTGTTAAAAGGAATGGGGTTAGACTGTTAATCTCATTTGTAGATCTGAAAATGAGTCCCCATGATTTTTGTGCTATCATTTATTTGTTTGTTCATTTAATTTCTGTGGAATCACTCCTAGCATAGGCTACTCAAGTACACCGAGAAGCCCTATTTTTTTTTTTCAGTTGCTCCAGAGTACTGTTGTTGTTATCTGCCTTCAAGTCAACTTCGACTCATGGCAACCCCGTGGATGAGACACCTCCAAGAGCCCCTATCTTCCATTTCTCTACCTACCTTATGGCCAAAGTGCATCAGCTTCAGTTTAAACATCTTGGCTTCTAAGGAGATCTCTAGCTTGATCTGTTCCAAGACCCATCTTTTTTCTTTTTGGCTGTCCTAAGCACTCTTCTCCAGCACTACATCTCAGATGAGTTATTTTCCTTCTATCTACTTCCTTTACTGTCCAACTCACGTTCATACATGGTGATGGAGAATACGGTGGCTTGGACGATTCTAACTTTTGTGCTCAGTTGTATACCTTTACTCTTCATGAGCTTTTCTCGTTCTTTCATACCTGCACTTCCCATTCCTTATCTTCTTATTTCTTGACTGCATTCACCATTTCGGTCAATAATTGATCCTAAGTATGGGAATTCTTTAACTATGTTGATTTCCTCATTGTCTAAATTGAAGTTATGTATCTCTTCTGTGGTCATTTTTGTTTCCTTTATGTTCAGTATTATTCCTGCCTTTGCACTTTCATGTTTGACCTTCTTTAGTAACTGTTGCAAGTCTGTGATGTCTTCCACCATTATTATGATATCATCCACTTACCTTAGGTTGTTGGCGTCCCTACCTCCTATCTTCACTTCTCCTTCTTCTGGTTCTGACTCCTCTTTTCTTATGATGTATTCAGCATATACACTCATCCCTCCACATTTGCAGCTTTGACTTTTGCAGATTTGATTAATATGCTTTCTCCCTCGGAATCTCTAGGTCCTCCAGCAAAAATTCTGCTGGAAGTTCACCATAGAGTTGCACTGGAGGACCTAAAGATTCCTAGAGAAAACACTTTTCTAGGCATTTGTAGGTCTTGCAACATGTTTCTATGGTCAAACTAAGGCAGATGTTGACCGCAGAGTACGACTGGAGGACCTAGAATTTCCTAGAGAGGTGTTCTCTCAGGTTAAAAAGGTACTGCTTATTTGCGTGTTGTTGTTTTTTCACTTTCATTGGGGTCCTGTCCTCCTAACCCAAGCAAATGTGAGGGAGAAGTGTAAATTGAACAAGTAGGGTGATAGAATGCAGCCTTGCCTGACCCCCTTTGCCTGTTGAGAACCACTCTGTTTCTCCAAATTCAGTTCTGACAGTGGCCTCTTGTCCTTGGTACAGTTTTCTCAAATTGTCTAGTGGTAGTGGTAACAGTGTGTTCCATAGCTTTTTGTGAGCTATATAGTCAAATGTTTTGCTGTAGACAATAAAACACATGCTGATTTTTTTCCTGGAATTATCTGGTGTGTTCCATTAGCCATTGTACTGTATGTTTGCAATGTGGTCCCTTGTTCCTTTTCCTTTCCTGAATCCCACTTGTTCCTCTGGGATTTCCCTCTCTATGTATGGTTGGATTTTGTGTTGCAGAATTTTAAACATAATTTACCTTGTGTGTGAAATTAAAGGTCCTATAATTGCTGCATTCTTTTGTATTTTCTTTCTTGTGAATTGGGAAATATATTGATCATTTCCAGTCCATTGGTCTGTTGTTTTCCATATTTGTTGGCATATTTTAGTTAACACTAGAGTTGCTTCTGTCTGTCTGCATTGTACACGTCAACTGGGATATCATCTGTTCCTAGTGATTCCCTCCCTACTTTTCTTATTACATCTTCACTTTTTTTTAAAAAAATGTGGTTCATCTTCATATGGCTCTTCATTCTATGTTTCATGCATTTTCTCATCTCTTTTATATAACTCTTCTATGTACAGTGTACCAGAATATTATCCACCTTTAATTAGGCTTTGCTGCCATAGTTTTATTCTTCTATAACTTATAGTCATTTCTCTTAATCTTCTGCCCAACAGTTTACTGTTGAGAATCACTGGCTTAGACAATAGTACAATTCTCACCATAGAATTGCCCTATAAGTACTCCTGTTGTCCTCCTGGCATCCTCTTGATGGAGTACAACATTGTAAATTGGATTTACACTATCACAATTCACTGTTTTAGCTATTGCAGTGATCACCTCCACAACTTCATCTTTTCTCAATCCTCTAAACTTGGCCATTTCCTGGTCAACTGAGAGCAAGGGAGCAGCAGACAAGCATCCTGCTATTTTCCTGTAGCTGGATGCAGAGCAGTGACATCACCTGCAGAGACCTCCAGAGGTCCTTGCAGATACCTGTTGCTGCCACTGTGCATCTGCATGAAAACAGCTGCTCTCTCTACTCTTCATTGACCATGAAATTGCCAGGTTTGGGGGGCTGCAGCTGAGAAAAGATGAGTCGGGGACTGGATGGTAGACTGTAACTAAGGGGCAAAACAGGCCACCCTGATATTGTGGTGTCCTGCCATCCCTTTCAACACCAGATCAGGGCTGTGGCAACTGCATGCCCTGGGCTCGATCTGGCACTTTGTCAACTCTAAAAGAAATGGCAAAATGCCATTCCTTTTAGAGCTGGCAAAAAGGTGCCTTTGTCACCACCGTGGCACTTTCTGGTGCACCTTTTGACATGCATCACCTGAAAGGAGTGCCATGGTGCCACCTGCTGTGCATCGGAGCATGCATTGTGCAGTCACCACGCCCCCATTCCACCTCAATGCTGATGTTTCTAGCTCAGTGGTTCCCAACCTTCCTAATGCCGTGACCCCTTAATGCAGTTCCTCATGTTGTGGTGACCCAAACCCATGAAATTATTTTCATTGCTACTTCATAACTGTAATTAAATAGTTGCTTTCCAATGGTCTTAGGCGACCCCCATGAAAGGGTCATTCGACCCCCAAAGGGGTCCCGACCCACAGGTTGGGAACCACTGTTCTAGCTGGTCTGTTTTGCCCCTAGGTTTCCCATCCAGTCCCTGACTCATCTTTTCTCTTTTGTAGCTATGTCTCCCAATGCAAGATTATAGCCCATACTGTCCATCTTCATAGCACAAAGAGATACACTGCAATGCTATAAAAGCAATACATACCTGGACCTGTGCAGCAACTGTGGTGGAGGGTATTCTTTTGATGGCCTCTGTGCCTAGACGGCAGAGAGTTGTGTTTGATGTGTAATGCCAGGATGCTGCATGTCATGGGGCAGAGCCACAGGCTTGGCTACCCCCTCACATGCCATTTTTGATCATCACAGTGTGGTGTGAACTTTACAGGTTGCTTTGGGGCCAGGTAGCAGTTTTCTCCCCTTTACAGTTTTTTGTTTACCTCATATGAGGGATCTTGACAATTGGCTCAGGATGCTGTCTGTAAATAGGCTGTCTCTGGCAGGTAGAAGGAGGAGAATTTAAGAATTTGATGTACATTTTGGCACCCCTTTGGTGAAGGGTAGGGCTCTGAAACTCCATCTTTGGGTCCTGGGAATGGAGAAGGAACCTACCCTTGAGGCTGATCTGGGGATTTACTCTCCATCAAGTTCCATAAAGTCCTTGGTCTTGAGTTTACCTTCCAGTAAATGTTCAGCCGGAGAGCCCTCGGGGGCTCATATGTTTCAACCAAGGGAAGGCTGAGGAACTGCTCTCACATCAGGTTGCTTCATCTTCTTGCTCCTTTACAGGCTCAATTTCAACTTAAATAGGTTCTAGGTCAAATAAAGTGACCCTTATTTAACCCAAATTTCTGTGTCTGGTCTAATTATTCCATGGTTAGATATCAAAGGCTATGAGGTCAGTTGGCCTGTTGCAACTTTGCCTGTTTCCAACCAGGAGCCTTTTTCCATGTAATGGTTATTAATGTCCCATATGAACCTTTTTCCCTTTCTCTTCTTTTGTTTAGATCTGTATGACTTCAGAAGAGGAACATGATGGCTTTATCAAAGTATGCAGTGGGAAGAAAAAGGGATTTGTTCCCATCGACGTCTTAGAGAACATCTGATTTTCACCTGTGCAATCACTGCAGTAGTGATGCTTTGCTGAAATAAGGCCTGTCTGCCTCATCTTGCACTGTGTCAACCCAAACAAGCTGTCTCTCCAGTGACTTGGAAAATCCTGACACAACCACAAGGATCAGTGATATCAGACATTTACCCTCCTCACAGACAACAGAAGATGAGTGATCTACAACACCTTGCTCTCACTGGAAAAGAACTAAGCAAGGGTAGTATGATTCTTAGGGGAGGGATGGATTCCTTTTGTTTTTACAAGACAGGCAGAACATTAAACTGGATGATTTTTCTGAGTCAGGCTGCTAACTGTTATCCTGACAAAAACAAACAGCTAATCCGGAAATTTGTATCATTTTCACATGTCTTAAGAAAACTGTTTGGGACTTCTTTCTCATTTGAAGTGTGATTGAAAAGGCAAGGATTCCGACCTTTTCCTTGTACTTCTGCTGCTTGATGCTTGAAATATATAGTGTGAGTCTGGTCTTTAAAATGTTGTCAACAGTATTAGCGAATCAGCATAATGTTTGGTTCTGATTTTTAAAGTTTTGTGACAAAGCAGTTTGGGTGAACTGTACTGAGATCACTTTGAGAAAAATACTACAGCCCCTGGACTAATTTCTCTGTGATGTTTGATATATGTTACCATGGCGAGCTTGTACGTCCTTTGGATTCCTTGTACACAAGCAAAGATTTTAGCACATATTGGATGTAAATGCTGTTAAAACAGCTGATGAACAAGCACTGTTTCTCTAGTACAGGTGCAGTTGGAAGTCACTGCCTGATCCCTACCAAAAGAAGAAAACTACCAGAAGCAAGGAGCTGGATTGCAGACATGCTAAAAAAATTTTCTATTTTTCTGATATTGTTTGAGCATATTTTATATGTGTGTGTATGTGTAGCATGGTCCTGTTTATATGACAACCCAGTTCTTTTTCATACTGGGGTTGGGTGGGGTGGGGTGGGGCATCCTACTGATGAAAAACATTGACTGGAAGCAAAACATATTGAGCTAGCATGTTTATGAATGAATGCAACGACATTCAAATGTTTGGCAGGTTTAGTTATTTGTGGAAAAACCAGCCACACAGCTAAGCACGCTAAAGACTATTGCCTTCAGTAGTCTGAAGCCTCCCTGGGTTATGTTAATTGCTACTGGTAGAAACTGCAGCTGTAACACAAGAATGTCATCCCCACTGTGATAGTCTATTTGAAACCCAAGATAATAGACACTCCAAGATCCAGTTAGGCTTAAGTGACAGTTCTTGTTTCATTTTCTCCATCAGGAGGACAGTGAGGACAATATGGAATGTGAGGCCTTCCAGGTGTTGAACTACATCTCCCATCAGTTCCCACCAGTGGATATGGTTTTACACACTGGTGGAACTTGCAGTCCAACAATAACTGGAGACCCATATATTCTGCTATAAATGCTTATTAGGAGCACTCCATTGTAGGGACAGAAACAGCAACAAGCAATTCACCGATTGCCAGATGCTCTCTATTTTAAGAAGGTTTAAGATCCTATCTCTTTAATTGTCCAACTGTTTCTTTTATGTAATAGGACAAAATGAGTGGAAATGAGTGGAATAAAGTTATATTTGTTTGCAAGTCTTGGGTCCCATCTCAAGAGAAAAGCAGGACATAAATTAAATAAATCAACAATGCCCCTTTTCTGCAGATTGACAGAATCAGTCTCCTACATGTAACAGCTCAGGAGAAAATAAAGTGGGACCCCTAACACACTGCAATTCTTTGGCATGCCCCCAAGCCAAAAGCAGTTTTGTTGTATTAAGTAGATAAATAATCAGGAGGAGAAAGATAGCACATGGCCGTACCCTAGTCCCTCCTCTGTCTTCACCTCTTGCCTTGCACTCCAATCTGTGGCTGAATCCCAGTGTGCTTTTGCTACCAGAAATGGTGCAGTTGGGAAGTTTCAAGCCCATAATTTCTATTAGCAAAGGGCTGTTCTGTCTACCACATATTCACTTCTTTAGCTTTTAAACCTGCAGCTACTTTTGCAGACACAGAAAATGCTGGCTGTCTGCCTACCTGCCTGACCAGAACCAACAGGGACTGTTTGTAGGGTGACAGGTCTGGTTTGATTAGCCTGAAGAACTTTGCTTCTCTTTAGTTACTATATGAGGTGACATTGGATAATGCAAACCACCGTTCCATTCCTTTACTAACTCTTGGACATATAAATAAAGCTACACCTGAAAGAAAGAAAAATAAGTTTCATATCTTAGAAGTTTTTGTTGTATACCTTTTTTAGTAGAAAACAGGTTTTAGAAATATTTTTGCAGTTTAGTTCATTTTGCAAGGGATAGCCAAGCAACATGGCATAGAAAATCAGATTCATTACGACAAAGCAGAAGAACAGCAACATCAGCCCAGCATGCATTATGCCATTGCTATATTGGTAATACAATGATTTAAGATGAGGGATCCTGAAATGTCTTTTGGGAAATGAAAACAGTGCTATGGTTAGCATTTTTTGTTCTTCAAAGACTAGATAAAAGCATCCATCCATCCATCCGTGCTACTGTTTACTTGAATGCAACATACTGTGATTCTGTCCTATTTCAGTTGCTTCTGTTAATTTAGTTTATCCTTCAGTCCTGCCTCTTAGGATCAAGATGGATATTAATTTCAATTCACAATGGCCTTTAATCAATGTCTCATTTCTTTTGATACTAAGCAATAAAACAATAAAGTGATTTTTAAAAGACTCCCTGAGTTAGTCATGTGGTACTGTTATAAAACAATTCGTGCCTCTGTTATAAAACTAAACTTTGATCTTTGCTACTGTCACCTTTGTTGATGAAAATAAGAAGACAAACACACTTCACCATAATTTATCAAAGAGTTTACATTGGTACTTGTCTTTAATGTTAGGCCCTATCTTAAGCAATTCCCTAAAATGACAGCACCATTTCTTCTCTTAAATTCTAGTTGCCTGGAGCCAAATCACACATCATAGCAGTCCCCATTCAGTCATCTCTTAAATGTGCTTTCTGCTTATCCTCAGACAGGAACACAGGGGAGAAATACTGTTAAAAGTCTATAGTGCTACAAGCAGGCTTGCAGACTCCTGTAGAGGTACATTGTTCTGACTCAAAATCTCCATATAGGCAGCTTCCACCAAACCCAGTAAAGCATTGGCATGTTGGATGCCATTACAAACATTTTGACAAGTATGTGTAAACAAGAGCCTGTGTATTGTTAGCCTATGTGTCTGGGGCTTGTAGAGCCTGCACTGACAGTTGCAAACCATCTTTAATTTGGGGAGTGTTTAGCTTGACTTGTGAGAGGGGGTAACACATGCAGGAACAGAGCACCGGCCATACCAGTAATAACTGATAGAGGCTCCAGAGATGGAGAACTACATGAATTTTTATTACAAGAAATGTAAAAGAATACACATACTAGAGTAAATTCACTCTCCCATGCAATATACAGAGCTAACCAAATCTAGGAAAATGAAAAGGGAGAGTGGGGTTTTAGGGTTGCATAAGGGCATAAATCTACCAGTCCTGAAGATATGGTTCATGGAAGGCAGAAAAGCACGAGCATCTTAAACTTAGTGCATGGAGCTTGGGGAAAAGGAACGAGGTGGAATGGAAGGGAATGAAAATGGGGCAGAACGGGGGGAAACACATATCACAAGAGAATGCTGCCAATGCCGCCGGGAGTACCCAATCCATTCCCCATCCGTCCCACATCAGCCGATTTTCACAAACTATTCTGAACAGTTCTTGAAAATTCTGTACTGTTCCCCAAGCCCCATGTGATAAACTTACATGAGACTTAAGTAAGCAAGCAACAGACCAAGGAATGGCAACTCAGACTGAAGCCTGAAGGCAACAGTCACTGTGAAAGTGGGGGGGGGTGTCAAATGGCAGAAAAAAGATTAAGTTTTGGGGTGCTATTTAAGACATTAAAAGCCAACTCCAATTCATAGAGGTTCTGTGGGAACTAAATGCTTAGTGGAAATTTTGTTTTAATATTTGGAAGATGAGCGGGGTTGATTTTGATCAATAATGTTTCATGGATTTTACAAAACCTATACAAGATCTGGAGTCCCCAGGAATGAGAGAGCAAGAAGGGTGTTTATGAATACACAAGAGATGAAAATGAGATTCAGGTCTTGTTTGATCTGGATGCACTCATATTTTGGCTTTCAGTTTCCATCAGAAATGCAGAGTGGGGCTCCTCCATCCAGCAGCTCCTCCATCCCAAACCTTTCCACATCCTCACACCTTTCCACATGGCTGGGTCTAAGTGTCATGCACACTACTTATTCTGGTGCTATGTATGCTATCACAACCATGTCCACTCATGCTGGCACCTAATGTCATATCAAACTACATCTGAATTAATAAATGTATGAGGGGATGTCCAGATGCTTACAGTATGTCTACTCAGAAGTAAAATTCATTTCTGCAAGACTTTATCTGGTGAGTGTTTATAGGTAGAGCCTAAACTGGTAAGTGCCTGTTCATGCAATCAATACTTTTACAGAAGCACAAATAGAGCTAAGCGATAATTTCACAGACAACTTTTTCTATCTCTGTTTCTGGGATGGGGGTTCAACAAAGTTTCACTTTCACTCTGCATACTTGCCAACATTTTCTTTCTTTTCTACCTATCTCTCTCTCTCTCTCTCTCTCTCTCTCTCTCTCTCTCTCTCTCTCTCTCTCCTTTATCTGTGATGACAGCCACCGATTTTCCAACAATACTAGATCCAGGACATTATGCGAAATACCAACTTTTACTCAGTTACTTTCACAATTTTTTTGAATGGCACTTTCATCAAAAAATTGATTTCGGTAGTATACAGTGGGCTCTTGGTATCTGCTGAGGTTTGGTTCCAAGACCACCAACACTACCATGGATACCAGCATCTCTGGATGCTCAAGGCCTATTAAATATAATGGCATAGTAAAATGGTGTTCCTTATATAAAATGGCTTAATCAAGTATAGCCCAAGATTCAGCAATCAGTCACCCCTCTGTGACCTTTGATACTGATTCTATATCAAAAAGGTGTTAGACAAGTAGCCTAAGCACAGGAAAGCAGCTATACCACATTGATATGGATGGCTCAGCATGGGAGAAGCCCATGGCACTTAGTTATGATTGGATATCTCAAGATTGGAGGCAGCATAATTGCTTGACTATGGGAAGGTTAGTAGTGAGGTGGACTGGGAGATTGGGAAAGTCTTTCTGTCTGGGAACATTCATGTCAATTGTCCTGTCATTGTGGCACATCACAACTCATTCTTCTCCCCTAAGAATGCTGCTTAAGTCTTTCAGCTCCTGAAATACTGCCTTTAGGACCCATTTCTGGATATAAATACATATACAATAGCAATTTGGTCCAGTTTGTAATAATGCAGAAACTCTGTCAGAGTCAAACTTGGCCCCTCAGTACTGCTGTCTGTGCTACACAATAAGCAGACTGAGTCACATTCAACTCCCAGCATTCTCCCAGATTGGAGCCTAGATTCCAGAACTGGCAAGCATTGCAATTCTTTAATGTGATCTCCAATACCACCTTTTATATATCTTAGTTCATATACATATGTGTGTGTAAATGCTATCACGTGCATGGTGATTTTCCCCTATGCTGTTAATAAAACTGAGTTGTACTTAACCCTCTGGAGTTCTAGATTCTTGAAACCTATATGCAAAGGCTTGTGTCCCCGCCAATATTACCCTAGCCCTCTTGCTGCTATTAATTTGAGCTGTTAAAATTCCTCTATTATATATTACTTGTGGATGCCATCTTGGTAACATAGCAATTTGGTTAACACAAGGATTGCTTAATGGAATTTATATATTTTTAAATATTTTCAAATCATGGATGGTTGAATCTATGGATAAAAAAAATCAGTGGATACAGTGAGAAAGTGAGAGGCTGAGCAGACTGTCCCTAAGGGGCTGTCTGCAGCCATCCCTTTCTGTGCTGGATCAGAGCTGTGACAACTACATGCCGCAGCCCCAATCTGGCCTTTCCATAACACAAAAAAGACCTGCAAAAAGCAGCTCCTTTTTGCGCTATGGAAAGGGCACCATAGCCGCCAGTACTGCAGCTTTTTGGCACTCCTTTGACACTGCGTCATCTGGACACAGTGCCAGAGGAGTGCCGCGATGCCACCCGCACAGCATCATGCCAGCATGGGGGTGGAATAAGGGCATGCGTCATGCAGACACTGTGCCCCCACTCTGCCCCGATGCCGTCCTTTGATACCAGTCTGTCAAGGCTCTGAGTGAGAGAAAGCGATTTCAAAAAAGATCAGAACACTAATAAAATGATAGCCAACTGGCTGTTGCCCCCTCTCAGCATTATTATCAAAAGAACAGATGGGGTAGAGGAGAGTAAGTATGGTACATGGAAACTTACTGGTTGACCTTGAGTAAATCACACTCAGCCTTAGAGGAAGGCAATAGCAAACATCTTCTGAACAATTTTTACCAAAAAAATTCCTATGAGAGAGTTGCCATCAGTCAGAATCAACCTGAAGCCATATAACAACACCAAATATTAAGTCCAACCTCTGCAAAACTTATAAATTTTTGAATGCAATAATTTAATGAGAAACAGAGTAAACTGAATTTATCTGCTCACACAGTAGAGAACTGGGAGAGGCCATTCCACTACAACTCTGAGGGATACCATGCCCTCAGTTGTAATCCCCTACACCCTGAAGCAACCCTAGAGCAGCCACTATGATCTATAAATTGGTCCCTAACAGCATTGTAAATTAGTGTTCCATGGGCTGCTGTTTTTAAATTCAGCTCTGACATGTGCCCCTCAAAATAAATGCAGCACTAACAAACTGATTAACTTTGGATGGATAAACTGATTAACTCCGGATGGACTAGCTTTTATCTGACACAAGCTCTTGGGCCAATTTAATTTTAGGAGCTAAATGTTCACTTCTAATTTAATATTCTCTTTAATGAAGAGCATACAGTCATTAGAATGAGAGCTGAAGAACAGGCATCTTGCCCTCTTTGTTAGATGTCTTCCTGACAGCAAAATTGTATCTCGTAGAGCAGAATAGAGAGAGAATATATAGAAAAGTAGAGCTAGTTTGGTGTAGTAGTTTGAGCATTGGACTACAACTCTGGAGACCAGGGTTCAAATCCTCACACAGTCCTGAAAACCCACTGGGGCTGCATTTGCACCACAGAAATAATCCAGTTTACCACTTTAACTGCCATGACTCAGTGCAATGAATTCTGGTAATTGTAGTTTGTTGTGGTACCAGATAGAGAAGGCTAAATGTCTCACAAAACTACATCACCAAATTCCATAGCATTGAGCCATGGCAGTTAAAGTGGTGTCAAAGTAGATTATTTTTGCAAAGCAGATGCAGCCTAGATGACCGTAGCAAATGACACTCTCACTTTCAGAAGAAGTCAAAAGCAAACCCCCTCTGAACAAATCTTGCCAAGAAAACAATGTGATCGGGTAAAACCTCTCATGCTAAATAAATACTCTCTTTGCATCCAACTGGGGAAAGAAACTGTGCATGTTTAGCAACGAACCCTTTATCACTCTTGTCCTGGCTTAATTATTCAAATAAATGTCCATTTCCTTACTACCCAGTGCACAAACCATTTAGCACATTTAACACCTACTATATTTACAGTCATAAATTGTTGAAACAGGGCAAAATATGAAACACCAGGCAAATAATCATTTTTCTGCATGGAATGTATTGTCAGCAAATCTTTCCTGCTTAAGTGCAAAATATGAATCATCTGGTAGGATGCAGCCCATTGTTCACTGAAAGCAATTTATAAACATTGATAAGCAGCAGTGCTTGAAGTCATCATCATTTGAGCAATGTTTGCTCCGGAGTGCTGTAAAAATGGGAGAAGATTCGGTCAGAAATATGTGTGCCATATGACTTTCAACTAGAATTTGTAAAGTGCATCCCTGGGGCTGCATGTGTCCAGCAAGGTTGCTTTCATTACTCTTAGCCCTTCCTGGCCCTTTGGTTCCCCAAAAGGGGTCAGATTGTCCTCTCCTGGAAGCCTTTATTTTAAATTAGTTGCTTCTGCCATGCACTTAAAAATATCTGGTCACTATCTTACATTGTCATCATAACTATGGTGATAAATCCCACTATTGTAGGTACAATTGTCGAAGTGCCCTGACCAAAATGTTTCTAAGGTGCTAGAGATCAGAGTGCTGGGAAATGACATCCACAGTGCTCTCATGGTCAAGGGATTTGTTGAGAACAGGCAGCTGAGGAGAATCCTCAGCATTCTGCCACAACTGCTTGTCCCAAGGGCCATAGTACTAAGAGTGCTTAAGTTTTGTAACCACTAATAGGTCCCACTGAGCCCTTTACCACTTTGCTAGGAGCAACCTCTACTGTATTTTTTAACTTCTGAATAGATCTATAAAGTATTGTTTTGCAATCAGCTTTAAAACACAGCAACTTTTAACACCTTGTCAGAGTGCCAACACATCAGATACCCCTGATGAGGAATCTGTACTCAGGACAAGAGGCTACTGTCAGAACAGAACATAGAGAAACAGAATGGTTCCCAACTGGCAAATGGGTCAGACAAGAGTGCATCTTATAACCCTACCTATTCAACCTGGGCCCAAAAGATGGACCCGAAAGAGTGGTGCATGGCTGCACTAGTGCTGATTGCACTGGGCAGGAGGCAATGACACACACCTAGCTCCATTCTGGGTCACCACCAAAGTCCTGAAAATCTCCCTGGAAGCCAAGATGACAACAATGAGGCTGTGGGACTTCGGACACATCATTAGAAGGCACAACTCATTGGAAAAGACAATAATGATAGAAAAAGTGAGTGAAGTTGAAAGAGAGGAAGGCCACATGGTAGATGGGTGGACTCTATTAGGGAGGGCATGGATATGAGTTTGCAGGAACTAAGGAATATAGTGGAGGACAGGGAGTCTTGGAGATGTCTTGTCCATAGGGTCACAATGGATCAAGATCGACTCTAGGGCAGTTAACTGCAAAACACTCCTGATCATAAGCTGGGCTGGCTGGAGATGATGGAACCCAGCAAGATCTACGAGGGCCCAGATTTTCCATCAGTGTTTCATGAATAGAAACCATCTCTGTAGTTCTGTGCTAATCCAGGAGCTCTGTGCTGAAAAGCAGCCCAATCATTATATAATAAACTGCATTGTAAACATGTTACAGTGATTGTTTGCCCCAAATCTATCACATTGCTGCATCAAAATAATGTATTATATGGCTTACAGTAATATATTAAATGCACAACTAGCCCTACCAATAGCAGAATGCAGAGTCTCAGGCAGAAGTCGGCAGGAAAACAACAGCAAGCAGTCTAAACCCACCCACCAATGCATGCACACACAATTGTTAATTGTTAAAGTACAGAGTTGTGTATGTTACACAGTCTCTCACGGTGTGGTCTACTGCTTAGGTGCAGTGAAAGACCCTATCCCTCAACAGTACTGGTAAAGTAAGACTCCACATGGAATGGGCAGAACCATCTATACATGGAACTCACTATCCTGTCTTTCACCTCAGATGGCAAAATCTCAGACATTGCAGTTGGATTCTTGGGTACCCATGTATGGATGGTGAGCAACTAGTGACCATCCTGACACTGATAGGCTGCAGTTTCCAATATAACCCTTGGCTATGCTAACTAGGGCTGAAGGGAATTGCATTCCAAACTCTACAGAGACACATACCAGCCATTCCAATGTAATGAAATAAATCCCATTGTAAACATGTTTAAGATGATTATTTACCCAATAATTTATACTTTCTCTGAAGATGCCAGCCACAGATGCTGGCGAAACGTCAGAAAGAAACTCTGCTAGAACATGGCCACATAGCCCGAAAAACCCACAAAAAACTATAGATGCCGGCCATGAAAGCCTTCGACTTCACAATTTATACTTTGTTGTGCTACAATAATCTGTTCTTGTCAGAATAGGAGGTGTTCAATGTGCTGCCTGTTTTTTATTTAAAACATTTTAAATTGAGCATGCACCATTACTGACCATCAAGGTTTCTCTTTCCAATAGTACCTTGATAGGTAGCCCAGGCCCTTTAATGCTTTTGGACAGAAGAACGAGCGGGAATAGGCCTGCCTCAGGGCCTTTCTGCAAATTGAAAGCTGAAAACAAAATGACAGGAGCAGAGATCGAAAGGATTCACTAAAGACCAGTGCATTATGCTATTTGCTTCCACAACATTGGTCAAGAAACCAAAAGGAAAAACAACCTCTAAACCTTTCAGTCACACAATTCCATATTATTTAATTACACACCACAGTAAGAGAGTCCCCGTTTCCCATCCACTTGCTGCCAAGGCTAGCCTCATGAAGAATATTTATCTAGGTCACAGTACTAGGGACACTACTAGTGTTGCTTTTCCAGGTTAATACAGATTTGTGTGTCTGGAATAACCACACTCAATAGTAAGATGCCCTAGAAAAGTGCATCTCGAGGAAATGGATCCTCTTTTTTTCCCAGTGTGCTAAGCACTAGTGCCATATTTGTATTCATTGACTATCATTCTTTCTTTCCTAGTAAAACTGAGAATAGGTTATAATAAGGACAAACAGAACCTGTAAAGAATATTGCAGGGGTGGGATGCTTCTGTTCATGCTGTCAGCCAACATACTATCACAGTGATGGTGAACCTTTTAGAGGCCGAGTGCCCAAACTGCAACCCAAAACCAACTTATTTATTCCAAAGTGCCGTTTCCCTCTGGCTTTCTAGTAACAATCTCTGACATACTCTGTGTTGGGGCAATGGCACATGTGCCCACAGAGAGGGCTCTGAGTGCCACCTCTGGCACGCATGCCATAGGTTCACCATCACTGTTATCAGATCAACATGAGACTGTTGATCACTCAGGAGAAGAAGAATTGTGGGCCATTTGCCTTTGTCTTCATTCATATGAGAAAGGGAAGGTGTCATTGGCTTCTCAACCTCTTCAAATAACAAGGGTGGTAGTTAAAACATAGTAGATGATCACAGAAGAACAGGAATTCAAACTGATGTCTGTTTGAAAATATTGAGCCTGAATATATGATGCACATGAGTTGTGCATCTTTTTCAGATCAGTAGCACAAGACCAAAAAAAAGATAGAATTCCTTCCTGGGAGGATGATAGAGATTTTGGCTGGAAATCTCAGTTCAAAACCCATCTGAACCATGATGCCCAGCCACTTTATCTCAGTCTAATGAAACTCACAAATGTGCTGTGAGAATAAACAGAGGGTAATCCACTGCCTTATATGTTATTCTGAATTCATTGGAGGAAGGAAGACATTATAACAATAAATTTGATTAATAACAATGAGTGATTGTACTATATAGCATTAGATTTTGTAAAAAGAAATAATCCTATTTCCTTCCTGTTAGTTTTTGTTTCTTCTTCCTGTCATCATTAATTATAAGGTAGTCATTTTGTGTTTATTGGGGAGGTGGATTCTAGACTAGATTCTGTAAAGGAGATCAATTTTCAGCGCAGTAAAATAAAAAGAATGTGTTTTTTGTGTGTATCATCTTCCTATCAGAGGAGGAGATAGGGTCCATCCGATTCTCAAAGGGCCCCATGACCCAAAAAGAACCACTACTATACAGACTTTTGTGGGCATTTTGCATATACTGTCTCTGTAATCCCCCAAGACATACTGTAAATATGGTAGTACTTTTCTCTCTGTACAGCTGCGGTGGTGGCACAAGGGACTGAAGCTGAAATAATAGCAATTGAGGAAGGGATCCTTGAGATAAATGCTGCACTTTCCAGGAAGATAACATTTCCATGTTGATAGACAGGCAGAAGGACAAATCACAGCTTAGCCCATCGCTGCTTCATGGGAGGGTCTTTCATTGTGTGAGCCAGAGGGAACCCAAAACATTTTGACTGAAGTACAGCAGCAAATGTTCCACCATGATCTAATCAAGGTGCACAGCACTGACAAAACCACCTCTGACTATTCCTTGACTAAGAAAACCCTATGATATTCATGGTCACCATAAGTCAACAGGCAACTGGAAGGCACACAAACACATAGTATTACAATATTTAAAAATAACTTAATAATAATAATAATAATAATAATAATAATAATACTGTTTATTTATAGCCCGCTTTTCCAAGCTGGTTACAACAAGGGTATAAAACATAATACAATTTGAACAAACAGTATATACACATCATAAAAACACTCTAGAGTTAAAAACACCATAAGATTACAGAGAATAAAAACCAAAGCAAAACTAGCTGGAAGACAACTTATATGATAGGGAGAGAGCAGATATCACGACACATGGGGGAAAGCCTGTTAGAAGAGATAGGTCTTGAGCTTCTTCCTAAACAGGTCAAGGGAGGCAACAGAGCGGAGCTCGCCGGGAAGGGAGTTCCAGAGCTGCGGGGCCGAGTTAGAAAACGCCCTCTGTGCAGTCAAGGTGTACTTCGACTTAGGAACCTTCAACAATTGCTTCCCGGCTGATCTGAGAGTGCGGGAATTATATGGGGAGAGGCGGTCCTCCAAGTACCCTGGGCCCAAGCCATTTAGGGCTTTATAGGTAATAACCAACACCTTGTATTGTGCCTGGAAGCGAATAGGCAGCCAATGAAGATCTTGCAAAATAGGTGTTATGTGGCTAGTCCTGGGACATCCAGTGACTAACCTTGCTGCCATGTTCTGTACTAATTGAGGCTTCCGGGTTTGGTACAAGGGTTGCCCCATGTAGAGCGCGTTACAGAAATCCAACCGAGAAGTTACCAGAGCATGCACCACCGTTTCAAGGTCCCCCCAGCCCAGGTAGGGTCGCAGCTGGTGTATCAGCCGAAGCTGATAACAGGTGCTCCTGACTGTCGCATCCACCTGAGATGTGAGGTGGAGCGACGAGTCCAGAAGCACCCCCAGACTGTAAATTGAGTCCTTCAGGGGGAGCGTGACCCCATTCAGGACAGGTGGAGAACTTGCCGTCTTACATTGCTTTGCCACTGTTATGTTTTTACTTTGCATTGGTGGGTGGCATGACAGAAATGAGAAAAAACTGTCATAAAGCTTGAAAAAAATCCTGTCAAAATGCTTCAAAGATGGTTTTGAATGTAATTATATCAATAAAGTAATATCATTTCTTCTGGCTGTGTTACTTTTGATATGTAACTTTGTCTCATCCTCACTGCAAAAAAGGAATTGATAATCCATGCTTCATGTGACCAAAAGTTAATTTTTCAATACTTCTGTGAAAAGCTAAAAGGACCCAAGAGTATAGACCTTGCTGGTGCATTCAAGGGAGCCCTGTGAGACAGAAAAGACCAGTAGAGAAAAGAATATCAAAGAAGACAGTTGCTCGGCAAGGAAAGAGCTTAATTGTGCCATCCCACAAGGCGCCATCCTGTCCCCGATGCTTTTCAACATTTACATGAAGCCGCTGGGAGAGATCATCCAGAAGCATGGGGCAGGATGTTATCAGTACACTGATGACACCCAGATATACTTCTCCATGTCTCGGTCTTCAGCTTTGACTTCAGATGGTGTCTCGCCTCTCAATGACTGTCTTAAGGCAGTAATGGATTGAATGAGGGAAAACAAATTGAAGCTGAATCCAGACAAAACGGAAGTACTTACGGTATTGGCTCCAAACCCAGGTATTGGGATACAACTTCCAGTCCTAGAAGGGGTCACACTCTCCTCAAAGGACTGTATTCGCAGTCTGGGGGTGCTCCTAGACTCGTTGCTTCACATGACAAATCAGGTGAATGCGACGGTAAGGAGTGCTTGTTATCAGCTTCAGCTGATACGCCAGCTGCGCCCTTTCCTGAAAGTCAGGGACCTTGAGACTGTAGTACATGCACTGGTAACCTAACGCCTTGATTTCTGCAATGCACTCTACATGGGGCTACCCTCGTGCTTGGTCCGGAAACTTCAGTTACTTTAGAACATGGCAGCCAGATTGGTCTCTGGTACATCCAGAAGAGACCATACAACACCAGTCTTAAGATCACTCCACTGGTTGCCCATCAGTTTCTGGGGCCAGTACAAGGTTCTGGTTATCACCTTTAAAGCCCTAAATGGCTTGGGTCCAACCTATCTTCAGGACCGCCTCCTTCCATATACTCCTCCCCACACACTTAGATCCTCAGGGGAAAATTTGTTACAGCCTTGTAAAACAAAGCTGTCTATGACCTCCCAGAGGACCTTCTCAGCTGTTGCTCCCAGATTGTGGGATGGCCTGCTGGACGAGATCCATCACATTACCACTCTAAATAGCTTTTAAAAAGCTATAAAGATGGATCTCTTCCAAGCAGGCCTTTCCTGAATATCAGGAAAAAAATCTAATTGCTGACCTCTGACTTCACCACAGTTATTGTATTGTTTTTAAGCATGTTTTATGTTTTAAATTCTACATTGTTTAATTGTATTTTAAGGGGTGAGTGGGTTGAGGGTTCGGACTGTATATTTTAATCTTGTAAGCCACCCCAATTGCATTTTGTAGAGAGGCGGGATATAAATAAATTTTATTATTTATTATTATTATTAAGACACAAGGTAAGTCACCTGCCTCTTGGCCTCAGCAGAGTGTACTCCAACAGCTGGGAAAGGTGTAATCTGGCTGTATTAGGCTACCTTGGAAGCGCTGGACAGGAGGCTGAGTTAAAGAGGCTGACTCCATCTAGCCTGGCAGGGAGTGAAAAGACAGTCCCAATGCCATTGGGCCTATCCTTAAGAAACTGAGCCCTCCCTCCAGTCCATCCAGTCCATCTGCCATGGTCCAGGCCTCAGAGGGAGAAAAGAACTGCTGGACCTAATCCCCTTCCCCACCATCTTTCTCTTCTCCTTTTGTGTCGTGTCTTTTTAGATTGTAAACATGAGGACAGGGAACCATTTTATTAAAAATAATAATTGTAAGCCACTCTGATAGCCTTTAGGGCTGAAGGGTGGGGTATAAATACCATAATCAATAAAATAAAATAATAAAAAGCATGGGAGAAGCAAACAGGAGACACAGAAGGAGCCAACCTGTCTTTATAAGCAAACTGGCCTGGCTGTGTGAGCCCATGTCCAGCATCTCTTCCTATGACCACCATGCCAAGAGCAGCTGCAAGCAGCCTGACAGCAGGGTCCCCAGCAGTTTTCCTTTTCCAGGTGAGTCTATAGGTGACAGGTTTGATCATCAGTTGAAGGGAGGTGGATCTAAAGGACCTGGGATTTCAGAACCTCCAAGGGTTTGTTGTCTTGAAGGAGAGGGTACAGACATGCAAAAGGCTTTTGGGGAGACCTTACTTGGTCAAAACCCAGAGCTGTAAGCCCTAGAGATTACTAATGCTACCAATAAAACCATTTTTGCTAAAGAACATAGGGTAATGGACTTCAAGAAACAAGGGTTCTATGCTCACTAATGAGAGGAGTACACCAGAACGTGTAACTGATTACTTCCACGATCTATTAAAAGGTTACACCATTTGCAGCACTTTCATGACATCCAAAGTCAACTGCTGGAGATAACCACCTCACTCTACTACATGGCAGGTCCAGCTGTGAGCTGTATGTCAAAGTGTGAGGTGGGAGAGAGTCCGTAGCTGAGTTCTTGCTCTGACAAAACCTCAACAGCTCATCATTAGGTTTCAAAAGACTGTGAAATGGTGCTTTGTATTCAGCAGCTACCTGGGTGATCTTCGAACTTCACATGGAGCAAAGGAGCCAGCTGCCTCTGTGCACAATCGGCAGGGTGCAAATTTAATTAACAGACCTCTGAGCTCTGAGGATGTCACAAGGAAGGGAGGTTGGCATTTTCCTGATCAAAGAGATATGAGCATCTGTGATGAATGGTCATGACTCCAAATGTGGTGAGAAATGTATGAGGCAACCTGGGACACATAAAAGGTAAAGTGATGTGTCAATTTGTAGTCAAGTGTGTGCAATAAAACCTGACAGACCATTACTCAACTGGATGGTATGAAGAGTGGCAAATCCTGATTTTTAGCCTTTGGGGAAGAGGAAGAGGAAGAAGAGTGAGGGAAAGGGCATGGAAATCTGTCACATTCCATTTGTGAAGAAAAAGATCATAATTTTTCCTGCTCTTTGCAGAACCACAGAGAGCAGGCTAGATGAATGACCAGGGGCAATGAACCTCATCCGTTCTAAAAATCCATTAACACCACTAATGCACTGGACTGATTAGGAAGCACCGATACAGGGATGTTACATCCTCATAACAGCTGGTGCTCTTCCATGACTAGCAGCCACTATGTCACTGCAGAGCTGGACTTGCAATTGGGGTTGATAAATTTTGTTTGTAGCTAGCAGAATTTCACAGAATTTCAATGAGGCTTCAAGAGCAAATTTCCAAATATTTAATTTTAGTGAGTGCCCACCCTTCCCTCCAAGACAGGCAAGGCATCATGCAAGGATCACTGTCCCTAATTGTCTGTTTATTGTCACAACAACTGTGTGAGGCAGACATTATGACTAGCTTTCACACTATATAGCACTGTGATTCACCTTCAGCTGCCATGGCTGCATCCTATGGGACCCATGGGCTTGTAGTTTGTGGAGGCAGTAGAGCTCTCTGTCAGAAGATTCTAAATCTCTCTCTCTCTCTAAACTGCAAATAACAGCCAGCATGGCATAGTGTTTGAACATTGGATTACAACTCTAGAGACCAGGGTTTGAGTCCATGAAACACACTGGTTTAGCTTGGGCAAGTCACACTCTCTCAGCCTCAGGGGAGGGCAATGCCAAACCTCCTCTGAACAAATCTTGCCAAGAAAGCCCTAGGATAGGGTTGCCTTAGGGTCACCATAAGTCTTAAACAGCATGAAGGGACACATCTACAACAAACTGCAAATCCCAGGAATCTTTAGGATGTAGACATGGCAGTTAAAGTGGAATAATAGTGATAATAATAGCTTCATGGATTAGCAAATATCATAATGTAAGAGTCCTCAGTCCTAGTCTGATATTCTAACCTTTACAGTGCTAGACAGTGTGCAGGGATGTAGCCAGGGGGGTGGGGTCCCTTCCATTAGATAAAATGAATGGTGCGTGCCACCGCACTGCCACACCCAAGCCCCATATAATGGTGGCACTTAGTCTGGTCCCCCCTCCCTTTTCCAAAATCCTGGCTATGTCCCTGCAGTGTGCCTGTAGAGAAGGACTGTCTTTGTGGAATCTGCACTATTTCTGTCTCTCTTGTTTCCTGTTCTTTGGCATTTTTACCATCTTCTCCAATTTCTCCTTGCCATTCCAATGCATTTTGCTGCCTGAGGGGAAAGCTCAAGTGGCACTCATGCCCAATCCACATGCAAAAGCTGACAGAACTGGCTGTAGAATCCTAACATTGGCAATGGGAGACCACTTCTAATGCAGATGAGGCAGTAGACTGAGGAAGGCTTGACAGCTGTGTGTCATATACCACCCTAAAGGGAAGATAGAAGCCAGGCAGTTCATAAGGTAAGAAGTTGACTGGTGGATTCATTGCCATGGGTTCCATAGCTTTTCATGATCTATGCAGACAAAGGCTTTGCTATAGTCCATAAAGCACACACTGATTTTCTTTTGGAATTCCTTGGCATGTTCCATTAGCCATTGTATGTTTGCTATGTGGTCCCTAGTGCAGTAGCCAACCTGAAGTTGATAAACTGTGCTGGAATTTCAATTTTAAAAAAGCAGACTAGTTTTAACTAGTCATTAATGGAATGTCTTTCCCTCCAATTCATGTTGAGGAGAGAAAATAATAAAATATTGTCCATTATTCTTTTGAACTTAAATATTTCACCCAATTAAGACTTGGTACCAACACATTTGAGTTTGCTTGAAGAAAATGGAAACATTCATTACTCTCTCCTTTCTTCCTGGCATGACTGAGGTATATAGAAGGTTAGATGAAAGATTTGTGTTAGGGCGACTTATTACTTTCCCCATCTGTCACAGTGGTCAAGGAAACAGAAAGTCATTAATCACCTATCAAGACAGATTAGAGTTGCCAAGTTTTAAAAAAAAAGAATCATCAAAGCATGGCAATTAACTGAAATGAATAAGACAATGTCAGTCTCTTTTTTTTTAAAATCAAGGAGCAAATGATGGGTAACAGATCTTGGCTGATAAGAATAAATTGAAGCAAGACATTTCCTGGCCAAATAAAATGAGAAAAGGACCAAGAGACTGTTTATCCATTCTGGCTCCTTGTTGTTTTCAAGAGCACAACAAGATGAAGTTAGCCCCAAAATGTAATCGATTTATTTCCTAGCCTATCCTTCCTTCCAAAAACTCAGGATGGTTTATGTGATTTAGTGGTGCCACTGATGCTAGTGTTACCCCAGTGTGATAACTCATGCTGTCATCCCCAGGCTTCCTGGCACATCCGCCAGCAGCCAGCTTCTGCTGTGATCAGGAGGCGCTGCTGCTACCACCCAGCACCCTCTTCCAGATCTGCAGAGCTACTGGATGAGCCAGAGGGAAAGGCAACTCACTTTCCTGCTATGTTTTTTTTGGGGGGGAGCGCTAAATCCAGTTAAACTGGTTCTTCCTAATCCGCTGTATTTTGCTATATATTTCTCTAGTAATGCTGGTGCTCAGACTTTAGCTAGGCATTTCAGATAATGCTCAAGTAATCTGGAAGTCTGCATGTAGGCATGTATGAAGTCCTTCCACCACAGGCATTCAAATTACTTGCTGTATGCATACCCGCTGACAAGACTTCATTTATAACACTAACTAACAAGAATTTTTTAGCCATCTATCAAGCATGATCTTGCCTGGACAGCATTCCTGAAAGCAGATCTCTGAACAAGGCTGGGATAGGACTCCTCAATTTGGTGCCCTGTCATCTTAAAGATCCATTCCTTTTGCAATGCTGGTCTGATAGGCAGCTCATCATCTAAGTACATTAACTCATTCACTTGGGAAAGCTATGTTTTGTGTCTACAAAGCTTATCACACTCATTTTTCATGCATTACGGGAACAGGAAGGGGACACTCAGGGCTGCGCATCACCGAGAAAAAAAAGGATTTTACCACATACCAAAGTGTCCTCAAAATGGCCCCATTCCATCCCCCAGGCCCAAGCTGACAACATTCAGTGCTGAAGGGCATTAAATGTTCGGGTCAGAAGTCAAAATAGTTTGGGAAAGAAGGAATGCCTGAGCCATGGGCATAGAATATTCAGTCACATTTTCCTTACCATTTTAGGAGTGTTAAGTAACCCACAATTTGGAATAAATTTCCTTTACTAATTCAAGTTCAATACTGGGCACAAGACATTTATTGCAAAATTATACTGCTTCTTTGCTGTGGAGCATGCTGCCCTAGGCTATTGGGTGCCATCAATCTTCAACAAACTAGAGGAATTATAGCAAGCTCGGTGTCACATTTCCATTTGAAAACTAAGTTATGCCATTTCTGCATGACTTGACTCAGTCCAAACCCTGTAAGCTAATAATAAACAGGACTGTTGTGATTAGGAACTGGACTTTGTCATTCAAGGGATACTAAAATAATCCCAATTCTGTCATCATCCATTGGTTTTTCAATTAGGGGAATTTGTTGTTGCAACAGAATTTGCAAGTCACTCTCTGGAGATGGAGATGATAGCTATTCCACTTTTGGTTAAAAACCTGCATTCCAGAGCTGGGGAACCTCTAGGTGTCAGATGTTTTTGCCTTCCGCTTTCACTCACTTCTGCCTTTAGTCTGGACTAAAACCCATAGTGGATTCACCACCCAACTGAAATGGAAGCCAATAGCTACCAGGACCCATAACACTACCAAACATGCCAGGGCTTTCTGAAGGGTGCCACCTAATTATGGGGCTTCCTTCCATCAGAGATTCACTTGTCACACTTTTATCTATGAGGTTGCTAATTTTAAACATATCTGTTCTACATATCTATTTCTACTAGCTCGGGCAGTATTAACAAGAGTTTAGTTCATTTTTATTTTTATTGTATTTTACCAATTATGTACAATGTATGATAAAGATTAAAGATGTGAAGACTGAGGAAAAAATGGGAATATGGGAAAAACAGGGGACTTTTTGTTTTTGTTTTTTTTTAAAGTCTATTGGTAGAGAATTGGCAAAAAAGGAAAAGGAAAAAAGGAAAAATTGATTTTACATCATTTTCATATAGAATGATGCATTAAATGTTTAAGACAAGGTGCTTATATATTTATTAAAACTATATAACAAGAAAATGCCTATGTACGACAGTGCACTGCATCTGATTAATGCAATTTCTTGTCTTGGCATATCCTTTTCTGTGTCCTTTTTAATATTTGTGTCTGCTTGACATTATGGAAGACTACAAGAGACAAAACAATTTTCTGCTTTATTAATGTTGATGGTATCTTCTGTTTGCATTGGTTGGCTGGCTACTTGTAATAAAGTGGCAAACTGAAGAGCTTCCTACAGTTCAAATCTATTTAGCTTCATTTGTAACATAAAAGGAAGGAAGGAAGGAAGGAAGGAAGGAAGGAAGGAAGGAAGGAAGGAAATTAATTTGTGAAAGGAAATTTAACTTGTAACTACTGTCTAACAGAATGGTACTTTTAATATTCCAAGCATGATAATTTACGCCAAAGAAAACTGTATAATTGTATCATATTATGTATACAGTCAGCCCTTCCCTTATGCAGGGATTCTTTCCGGACCCCCTCCCCATGTAAGAATAATACCATGTATGCTCAATCCTCATTGAAAACAATGGGGTCATGCATGCAGCGCAGCACGCACACCACAGGTGCGCATGCCATTACTGCCTTCGTTGCGCAGCTTCAACATAAGCTGAAAGCTGCATATGGCATGCGCGCACTGTATGCAGCCAGCTTCTGTTTTCACAGATTCTGCATCCATGGATTCAGCCATCCATGGCTTGAAAATATTCATTTTGCCATTTTATATAAGGAACATCATTTTACTACACCAGTGTATATAATGGGCTTAAGTATCCACAGAGTTTGGTATCCATGGGGGTCCTGGAACCGAGCTCCAGTGGATACCAAGGGCTCCCTGTAATTATAATTTCAGAGGTGTGTAATTTCTGGTTTTAGATGTGTGATTTTATGATTTAATCATTTTAGTGGTTTATAATTACAGTCGGCCCTTCGTATGCCCGGGGGATCCCTAGTGCCTTCCTCATTCTTGTGGTGAGATGAGGTGTAGCTCCCACCCGCAGGCCTCCAACTAGGCCAGGATAGCAGAACAGAGCAGCAGTAGCTCAACAGTGACCACCAGCTTGCGGGACACTGGGCTTGGCACCGTCCTGGTTGTGCCAGTAGTTCTGGAGGTTCACATGGAGTTAGCCTGTTTTGGAATAGTGAGTGGAAGGGGAAGAAAGAAGGAGAAGGGTAGAATTATGACACTGACTGCTATAATGCCATAATTGAAGTGAAGATGCTTATCACACACGTGGGGTGGGGGGAATTTCTAAGCAGTGCAAGCATGCCAAAGAAGAGAGGTGTGATGTCCTAGCAGTTCAGAAGCCAAAGGAGCAAGTGGAATCCAATGCCAATCACTCCAAACATCAGAAGCTGTAAATCCTATGAACAGTTCACAGTAGCATAAAAGAAGGTAAAGGAAAAGTCCAGGGTTGGAAATCACAGTCAGATCTCACTGTAAATGAGAATAAATAATAAATCAGAATAAAATTGAATTGTTTCCAACAACCAGAATGGGGAAAGCCCACATCTCATAAAGCACACTAACTCAACCTCAGCCTCCTTGCACCCTGTATTTTAGGAGGGCATTTCCTGCTGCATGCACATAGCCTCTCACTTTGCCTACAAGGGAGTGACTAAGTCTGCTCCAGACACTTTTGTTTACTTTCTTGAAGTGTTATCTCTCCTACCTCCTTCAGTTTCTGCAGACCACTCAAATGGCTATCAGGTTGAGGCTTTATCCACACTGCAGAAATAATCTGGTCTGACACCACTTGAACTGCCCTGGCTCAACGCAATGGAATTTTGGAAACTAGAGTTTGTTTTGCCCCAGAACGGAGCCATTCTGGGGACACAACAAACTCTAATTCCCAGGATTCCATAGCATTGAACCATGGCAGTTAAAGTGGCATCAAACTGAGTTATTTCTGCAAAGTGGATGGAATCTGAGCTGGAGGAGGGCATGGCTGCGGTATCTCAGCTTCACCTGCAGAGTCCAAATGTCCGGGGCTGGGAGGGTGTTGATGGATGGATCTGCATCATCCTCAGAAGCTGAACTCTCAGAATCCAAATTATCAAGTGTTTCCTTTTGTAATGTGGTTGCTGCACAACATGAGGCTGATGTGATAAAAAATAACTACTGAATCAAGTAATACATTAATTAAAGCAATTTAACCAATTAAATTATTTCATTTGTTAATATTGATAATAATGAACTGATTTTACCATCACTAATGTTCAACAATAATAAATTAATGTTCAAATTTAAAGTCTAGTACTAGTGCTCTGTTTTGTACTAATTTTGTAGTTATTAGTTCTGTTTATATCCCAACTTTCCTCCAATAGGCTTAAGTCAGCAAACAAGGCTATTGAGCCCCCTATGAGCCTTCTCTGTTTTATCATCACCACAACCATGTAAGGAAAATCAGACTGAGAAAGAGTGAATAACCTAAGATCACCTCACTAAATTCTTTTGAGTCAATGGGGGCTAAATCCGGGATGTCTCAAGTCCCAGTGAAATATAATCCACTGACTCTTTTTCAGGTAATCCACAACTTACTATACAATGAGTTGGATACAAGTCATAACTACCATCTTGTGCCTGCTTATCTAACAATCTGATTGAACTCAATAGGAGTTGCTTCTGAATAGACACACCTAAGATTGCAGGGCAAATTAGTCATAACTGAAAAATCCCATCAGTTTCAATAAGAACTGAACATGTCTAACATGGCCTAGTATCCCTGCCAGGTTACTTACCCTACAAAAGATTTTAAAAGCAGCAACATCACATCTTCAGACAGCAACATCACATCCTTCCTGAAGGACCTTGTTATTGAGGTGTTTTTGTTTTTAAAAAAAGAAAAAGATGAATCATTGCAGGTTCTCAAGGAAGCTCTTGTTAGAAGCACTTCTCTATAGAGTTTTTGAATGTATTTGAACAATGTATTTATTATCCAGGAGTCAAGAGTGGAAATGTTTTCATTTGGCACTTGGAAAAAAAGACAAGTGCTGGCAGAATTAGGGCTTCCATTTGTCTAAACAAAATCAGTTCAGTTTTTGACAGCTATTTTTACCCAGAAAAATTCTTTGAAAACAAGAAGAGACTAAAATTTCTAGAGGAAAAATAGAAGAAAAAAGAAGGGGATAAAATAGACTTCTATATCGCAATATTACAACTTTTAACCATCAAATGTAGTTCTTTAATTAGAAGCCAAGTTAGAACTGCAAAACAGCCGTTTGGTTACAGTGGTATGAAACTGCTATAACTGTGCAATGTGAAAGAGAACACATACTTTGGCCTGTTACAGACAGCCAAAATAAAGCTGCTTCGAGTCACAGTGGAGGTATGGTGTTTCAATGATGCATGCATCCTAAGAGTCCAGAAGTTGCACCAAAGCCACGCTCCAGCCCTAAGGACTGGAGCGTGGCTTTGGTGTGGCTTCTGGACTCTTAGGACGCATGCATCATTGAAACACCATACCTCCACTGTGACTCGAAGCAGCTTTATTTTGGCTGTCTGTAACAGACCAATGATTACTTTTTCCTTTCCCTTTTCCTCCTCTTTTTCCTTTGTCTTCAAGTACATGGTTTTTATTGTAAAGCCATACACTTACTTAAGGGCAAAAGGAGCTGAAGTTTTCTCTTAAGGCAGGTGTAGAAATGTTACATTGAGCTATTAAATTGTAAAGAAATATAGTAGTCCACAAAACTAAAAGAACTATAACAGTGACCTTCAGTCCACCAGCCCTTAAGAACCACTGTTTGATATCAGGACTGCATCACGTCTAGCCAGCATAACCAATGGCAAGAAGGATACTAGGAGCTGTAGTCCAAAACCTGGAAGCCTACCTTCATTTTAAATAATGCCATATTTCAAAAGAAATCTTTTTCAATTATTAATCGTCCAGCCAAGGGCTTCCTCCTCCTTGGCTCAGCTTTGTCCTTTTTCTCTTGCTGCACCTTATTCCTGGAATTACCTCCCTTTAAACATGCAGACTGTTTCTTCCCTCACTGTTTTTAAATCCAAACTGAAAACTTTTTGGTTTTCTAAAATTTTAGGAATTTCAGATTGATGCTTTATATCTTTATTATATTTGGTTATCCGTGCTGACTATTTTGTTTTATTCTTCACTATGTGTTGAGGGTTCACTGTATTTTAATATTGTATTTTAGTATTTTATATTATTGGAATAGTTCTATTCTGTAACTATTTGTATATGGATGGCGCTATAGAAATCATCATCATCACCATCATCGCCATCATCCTCTTCATGGCAGTTCAGTAGCAGGCTGCAGATTGTTTGATGTCAAATATATATGACCTTAAGTTTAAATGTTGAATGAAACAAGCCTAAGAAAGACCCTTGAGACCGGGATGTTACTAGGATCTAGATCTGACTAGGTGCTTGGCAGGTGGCAAGGCAGTGAGAGGGAAGGGAGGGATCGATAGTCTGCCAGCCAACAGCCCTTTCCATGAGTTACCACACTGGATGATACCAACCCTAATGATGCCACTGCCTACAGAGACGCTCACAAATAGTGTAAGTACCATAATCTCTAGAGCAGTGATTCCCAAATGTTTGTTCTCCAGGTGTTTTGGATTCAACTCCTAGAAGCCCGAGTCACCTTAACCAAAAGTCAGGAATTCTGGGGGCTGAAGTCCAAAGCACCTGGAGGACCCACGTCTGGGAACCACTGCTCTAGAATCTAAATTCTTGAGCAGTCATGCAGTTTCTGCTAGCCTCTAGAGTCTATATTCTAGGGTAGCTGTGCAGTTTTTTGGGTGTTGTTGGGTGGACTGCAGTTCCCAGAAGCCTTTGCCAGGAAACAAGTGTAATGAATCCTAGGATGTGGTCCAATCACATCTGGAGTGATGCAAACTTCTAGCAGAAAACAAATCCATTATGTCCTTTATTTTTACAACATATCTACATATTACCTTTCATTTATTAAAATAGTTGTGTGTGTATTTATGTACACATGCTACATATTTCTATATATGCTACACAGACTCATACACTATGCAGAATCTGAATTTGAGCATGACACAACTTGAATTGGGGGAGGAGCTCCACCTGAAGCAGCAAAAGGTCTAGGTCCAGCCTTGGGGACTACACCAAATTGGAGAATCGCCAGCTTCAGAGTATCATAAGGACAAGCGGGATTTGGTTCAGTATTTTGGTTAGCGCCTTTAAAATGTAAATTAAAACCCAGAGAGAAAGCCATCAGCCACTTCTGATATTACCTTTCCTCCTTTCAGTGCTCTACAAACAAAGCACAGCTCACATGGCAAATCTGAACAGGTGCCATTGTGTTTTGGAGTGTAAGATCTCTAAAGCAAGTAGCCACATCCCTTGGTCTTTTCATCAATGCCATGCCTGAATGCTTATGAACACCAGCAGCCTTTGTTGAGGCCAATTGGCTTCCAGACCTCATCCTGTCAAGGGGTAAGGTCACCAGAGGTTCAAGCAGTTTCTTTGTGTAAAGAGCAGGTTTTCATCAGGCATCAGTCTATGAGCCTTACAGTACCCATCTGTTCCATTGCAACATGACCCTGCAGACATAATGGTTCAGACTCATGGTAAAGGCATGAGAAGAGCCTCTCATAGCAATCCAGGTGCATCAGTCTCAAAAGGATGAGGCCTCTTGTTCTCTTGTCTAATTTTCACCAGGTCCCAAAAGAAACCATCAATTAGTAAAAAATTAATTTACAGCACTTTGTTAGCACTCTGTGCCATCATGGAAAATATGAGACAGCTTCCTGAATGACTTCTTTTGTGTGAAAGACCTAGGGCAGCCAAGACTGGGGGGGGGGGGGGGGGCAGGTTTGTATGACAAGAGAATGAACCACAAAGTTCAAAGACAGTCACTCAACTTGAAAGCTCATTGCAGTGCAGTGCCTCAAAACTGCTATGGAGAAAAGGGGCAGAGGGTGTGAAGCAAAAACTGAGAAACTCACTTTATAGGCAAGGAAGCAAAAGATCAGTTGCTACAGTCATCCCTTCATATCTGCGGGAATCCGTTCCCACCCCCACCAGGTAAGAAAAAACTTGGGACCTCAAGTCCTGTTGTTCCCTATGGCCATGCGATGTGTGCATGGCTGTGCACATGCCTCCATTTACAACAACAGAGCATGCCATCCTTGGAAGGCCAAATCCATGGATGGCAACCCCACCAATAACAAGACCCCATTGTATAAGAAAGAACACACTAGCTACTCATCTTAAGTGACTCTTTAAGCACATAAGGCTTATTCAAGAATACAAAAACAGTCTCTGGCCTCTGAGAGAAAGAGCTACCAGACACAGTGCCAGTGACTGTCTTATTGATTTAATGGTTTTAATTGTATTTGTTATAGTTTGATGTATTTTAATTTGTGGTCTGTTTTAAGGAAGAGGGGTTTGTGGGATTATTTTATTGTCTATATGGTTTTACTGATGTAACCCACCTCTATCTTATTGGAGAGGAGGGATAGAAATAATTGTTGTTGTTGTTGTTGTTGTTGTTGTTGTTGTCATGCCTTGGCCCCAGTGGCTAGTGAGAGCCCTTTCCTTCATGTTCCAACTGCCATTGCTCTAGCCTGTGAGGGAGAGAAGAGGGAGAGAAGAGAACCAAGCATAGTTCTAGTGAACAACTAGTGAAAGCCCCTCCATATCTCAACAGCCATTACTCTTGCTTCTGAGAAAGAGGAGAGCAGCCAATATCCACTGGACTTAATCCCCTCCTCCACTTCCATTGCTTTTCCTTGTCTATCACTTTTTGTTTAGATAGGAAGCCTGAAGGCAAGGACCTGTCAAATAAATAAGGTGTAAACCAGCATGGCTTAATGGTCTGAGTGTTGGAAGTTTATCGTACTAGGGTTAAAACGTTCCCCAATGCGTTCTAACGTGCCCGCGCACGGGCGCACACGGAACATGACAGGAATGCGATGGGGCCAAGAACCCCATTTTACTGCACACTGGAATGCTGCCTTTCCTGCCGGGAGTTCCAATCACATTTCCGTTGCATTCTAGGGGACGCCATTTCTGGGGACACTTTGAAACAGTTCTCAGAAATGGTGTCCCCTGGAATACAATGGGAACGTGATTGGAATGCCCAGTGGCAAAGGCGGCGTTCCAGTGTGCGGTAAATTGGGGTTCTTGGCCCCATCGCGTTCCCGTCACACACAGGCACCTTAGAATGCACTGGGGAATGTTTTAATCCCAGTGTGATAAACTTCTTGGACTACAACTCTGGAGGCCAGGGCTCATTTCCCAGCGTGGCCATAAAACCAACTGGGTGACCTTCAGCAAGTCACACACTCCAAGCCACAGGAATAGGCAATGGAAAACTTCCTTGCCAACAAAACCCAGTGACAGGTTTTCTTTCAGGTCGCAACAAGTCGGAAACAACTTGGAGGCACACAACAACAAAAACTAAACCATTCTGCGAGCCTTTCTGGCTGGAAGTCAGGGGAAAAACACCCTGAATAATTAAATAAAATCAGTATGCAAAATGTGCAGAGAGTGTGTCACTTTAATCAAGTGAAAAATGTGGATTCTTAAGAGGAGAGTCTCTTTATTGTCTAAAAGTTCTCTACACAAATCAGAGTCCTGGAAAATCTGGGTTCTGTTTTGCACGGTGACCCCTCACATGTAGAAAAGGCTGTCCTCTGCAGAACAGTTGCTTTTCATGTAATCAAAGAGACAACAGAGGAAGCAGGGCTAGCAATGCTCCCTTCCTTATGTTTTGATTTTATTTTTCTCATCCCTGAATAAGGCTAAAGCTGCTTCTAAAAGTGTTATTGCACATTTTTCTACTTCTGACCCCAAAGGCATTTTATTCCATTTTTGAGAGTCTTCTCATTGGTGCCTTGCCAACTCAGTGCAAGAATGGAAAGACAAGATAAGGACTTTGGGCTGTAGCACTTAACATTTGGAACACCCTTCCAAGTCAGATTCGTCTGACCTATTCTTTAAAGAAAGCTCTTATAATTATTTTGAGTTGGTATTTTTTTAATTAAAGCAACTAGTTGTTTTTGAACAGAATCATTAATATTTTTATCTTTGGTTACTGATGTAACTGGTGTATCCCCCCCCCCCTTTATTGCTGCTGAGAATGTTTTGCTGTTGTTTTTAGAATTCTGTTTTAGCTTTTGCTGTTATTTTGGTCCAAAACACAATAAAGAAATAATCCAGTTTGAGATCACTTTAATTGTCCTAGCTCAGTGCTAAGGAATCCTGAGAATTGTAGTTTATTGTGGCACCAGAGTTCTTTGACAGAAAAGACTAAATGTTTCACAAAACTACAGTTCCCAGAATTTTCTAGCATTGGCCAGGGCAGTTAAAGCAGTGTGATTTGGACCAGTGTTCTAGAGTTAATTCCTCCTTTCAGTCTAACAGCACAGTCTGCTCTGTGTGTGTCACATCTCAGCAGGGATGTGGCAGCCAGCCCTGCTGGGTAAGTGAGGTTCAAATTCAAAGTGACCTTAACAGATTAGAAGGCTGGTCTAAAGCTAACAGGATGAATTTGAACAGGAAGAAATGTAAGGTCCTACACCTAGGCAGAAGAAATGAAATGCACAGATACTTGATGAGAGACATCTAACTAGACAACCGTTCATGTGAAATGGATCTAGGAGTCTTAGTAAACCACAAGCTGACCATCACACACAAGCAGTGTGATGCAGCAGCCAAGAAACCCAACATGCCAGTGTGTTTTGGATAATTGTTATCATCCTGAATACCAGTCAGTGGTGGCTGTCATGTCAGTGGAGCAGTGAATCCACTGCAAGTTTTAGTGTGAATTAGGAAGCAAGATTAAACACTTTGGATACTGCCTTTAAATTTTGGACGAAGGCCCAGAGTAGATTTACTGCCCCACTGATATGGAAGCCACCAGCCACCTGCCATGCCACCTTGACTATGGCTTTGCCAAAGAACAGTAGAACAGAAACAAAAGACCTGGAATTCCAGCCCCCATTAAATTGGATTTAACATTAAACTCAGGGGTTGAACAGACCACCCCTAAGGGGCAGCCTACAGCCACCACTTTCATCGCCAGATCTGGGTGACAGCAACTACACGCCACGTCCTCATTCTGGCATTTCCACGGTGCAAAAAAGACCCACAAAAAAACGCCTCCTTTTTGTGCCACAGAAAGGATGCTCTAGCCACGGCAGCAGCTTTTCATCGCTTCTTTGGCGTAGTGCATGTAAGCACTCTACCAAAGATGCAGCGTGACACCACCCACCATCTAATCAGGCAGGTGGCATGGGGGCAGCATGGGGGCGGCATTCAGGTGGCCAGAATATAGATTACATGCCCCCACTCTGCCCCAAGGCCGGCTCTTTATGCCGGTCTGTTGAGGCTGTCAGTTAGACTGCAATTGCCTGGTGTATTCTTTTCCAAGCTCTGATATGTAGAATATATTTGAATTCCTGATGTGTGCATTTTTTAAAAATAAAGTTTCATTTGGTCACTTTTTTGGTCATTTGTGGGTAATCAAATTGCAAATTCCACTTGTGAGTAATCAAAGTTTTGACATTATTTAGAGTCTCATGTAGTTCTTACAAAGTCAGTTGGATGAGAAGGTAAATAAGACCACAAGTGGAGGCATTAAAAACAAAATAGAAATAAAGAGAAATCAGATTACACAACCAAAACTGACAAAAAATCCATTTCGCATAAAGTATTTATGACAATATTGTCTAGTGGTTCCAGCACACACTAAAATTGTTATGCACTTGAACACTGACTGGGAAAAGAGTCAACAATGAGACAACTATTAGAATGGCCCTGGGTTTACTAGTTGGCATTTAATGAATTCCATTAACCTTCACTCACCTCAATACAGCCTTATAATTAATGTTGCTCACTCTTCAGAATGCTTGCATGCTTTTTAACTTTGATAATTTTATATGCCTTCAAACATCAATACTTTTTACAGTACAAAAAGTTAAGTTCAATAGAGCTCATAGGATATAGAAGTCAATCTTACTGAGGTCTATGGAGCTTGGTCTCAGAAAAGTGAAGATAGCACTGTAGCCTTACAAAAGAGCCAGAAGTTAAATTCTACTGAGTTCAATGCTCGCAGTAAAATAAATACAGGATTACTCTATTCATGTGTTGGCCAACTTAATTAAGTAATATTTTGGGACTACTTACTCCAAAAAAGTATTTTTTCTAAGTTCTACCAATAGTAATGTCAAAACTAGACTTGGATTTTTTTTTTAATTGTCAAAAAATATGTTTCTTGAGTGCTGGAAAACATTGATGAGGAGAAGAATCATGGTCTGATGAAACCCATTGCAATTTAGGACTTATGCTGTGCAAAATTGACATATGAATTAATTTTTTTTCTCAGACAACAACATTTCCTGCACAGAAAATATTTGTGAACAGTTGGACTAGTTGGAGTGATGGACTAGGACTCCAAGTAGCCTTGGAAACCCACTGGGTGCTCTTAGGAAAATCACCCTATCAGCCTAAGAGGAAGTCAGCAACAAGTCTCTTCTGAAGAAATATTATCAAGAACACCCTATACAGGATCTATACAGAGTCAGGCTGAAAGCACATAACAAGAACAAATATTGTAAGCCACTTTAAGAAATGTGAAAGGAAATTTTATATAGAAATGTCCTTCATTGTCAATGGTGATGAGAATGATGGCGATGACAGTCCTGATCCTGCTGCATGAACAGTGATGTAAGCACATTTTCACAAAATATGGATTTTATAAACTTGGAAAGTTTATGAACAAAACTAGAGCAGAGTTAAAGCACAAACCAGGTATTTATAGCAGGATTTAAAGACCAACCTTCATCCAGAGCACTTTGGCACAGAAACCAAAGGAAAACATCAAATTCATCTACATATTCACCAAACAAACACAAGTCATATTAAATCTGATGTTCACATTATAGGTTTGAGGGTGGTGAGAGGCACTGAATGAAATCAACTAATTTTATCCCTTCACTGACCCAACTGTGGACTCTACGGCTTTCTAAAAACAGCAGCTGAGGCAAGGAGGCCAAGTCTCCTCTGGCTCCCTTTAATGCATGAACAGTACACCCTATTCTTGACATTTATTTCCAAAACAAGGAAACATTTCACTGTCTGAAGCAATGGGGAAAGGTGGCATGAACACTCATATATTCCATTGTACAGAAGCTGGCAATTCAACTTTCCATCAACAGTAGCAATGAGATGAGACCTTTCATCACACATGAAGGGAGAGAAATGGTTTAGGGAGTAGAAGACACACATAGCACACATGGTTCTGTCTTCTAAAGGAGATGAAGGGTTCAGGGACACAGGAGGATGGGGAATGGATACTACTGGGCCCCAGCACTTGAAGACTTAGGGCACGAACAGACATGCCAAAATAAAGCTGTTTCAGGTCCCTTTGGAGGTATGCTGTTTAAATGCTGCATGCATCCTAAGAGGCCGGAAGCCACGCCAAAGCCATGCTCCAGTCCTAAGGACTGGAGTGCAGCTTTGGTGCAATTTCTGCTCTCTTACAATGCATGTGTCATTTAAACAGCATACTTCCAAAGGGACCTAAAGCAGCTTTATTTTGGCCTGTCTATTTGGGCCCTAAGTCATTTCATTCTGACAAAAGGCTAAACCAGCTCTGGATATTCCTCTGGCATAACCTCGAAACAATCTGCTCCAGTAACTCTGCATTCTTTTTAGGACCTTATCCTTCCAACATCTATTTATTTGTTTGCCCTTGAGGATTTCCTCCTCATTTAATCCAAATCTGAATTGTTACTATCTAAATCTTTTATCTCCTCAGTCTTTCCATAAGCTTCTGTTGCCATGGCTTGACTTATGAATGCTATCAGGAAATGTGAGAGATAGTACTAGATCTCTCAAGCAGAGTAATCCAATTGGCAGGTTACCAGTAGAAGCTGAATAATAACTAGCCCCTCTCTTCTACGCATAGTCTTTTCTTTTGTGAAAACTTATATAACATATAAAACAGCATTAATAATTAGTATTTGTGCACAACCAAATACATGGTGTAATGGAGGAGAGAGAAAGAAGAGGGAAATGGTTTCAGGTTAGAGTGATGCAGGAAGAGAATAAGGTAAAATTTACAAAGAGGATGTCTGTAAACGTGCAAACTAGTAATTAGTAAAGTATAGATATGCAAAGGTTGCTAACTCTAACACATGCTGCCTTACTTTGTTTCTGCTCATCTTAAAATAATGCTAACAAAACTAGTAGGGCCATTTTAATGACCTATCACATGTCCCCCTTTCTCATCAGTATGCAAATCCAAGGTAGAACATGGTAGGTTTTAGTTTCATGTCAAATGCTTCAGTGATTTGTTCTTTAAGAATAATGTAAGATTACAGTTCAAGGCCACCCAAGCAACCTCACAATGTGGGAGCAGCATGTATGCAGTGAAGGGAAAGTAATTGTCAGGAGAAAAAGTAAAGCATTTTTTAAAGCATTCAGCAGGGTTATTCCATTTGCATGTTGGGGTTCTGACAAATAGCTTTAACAACTGATCTTGGTTGCAACCTCAGGCAGACTGAGCAGAATTCTAAGAACTTCTGCACTGATTTAGAAGAAGCATAAATACTGGCGCTTCTTTACATGCACCAGTACTGCTGTTACGCATGGAAAATTAATTACATATGGTGGTGGCTTTGCTTTTCGATAGCAGGGAAGAGACCTGTCACCATGGTTTTGCAATTTCACCTGCAGCAAACAGTGAGGAAGCAACTACTGGTCAGAGCGAGTAAATTTCTTAATGGCTAAGAATTCATAGTTGATATCTCTAGATGTGAGATGACTATTAAGAAAAAATTGACAATCTTAACTGTGTGTTTTAATGGAAAGCCTACAACGCATGGAAGAGAACACCTTCCATCCACAAAGTGTGGGTCAGATGTAGTCCATGGGCTACATGCAACCCCAACCCCATTTTAGCAGCACTCATATCCACAGGTAATCCCCAGAAAACCCCAACCCAAAACAAATCCAAAAATGTTGGGGGAATGAAAAATCACACTAGTCCCTATAAATGGCTTCAAATGCAGACTTTAGGTGTTTTTATTCAACCCAGCCCTATGCAATCATCCAATTTTCACCAAAAATGAAACTGGTAATGACATGACATTGCTTCCCATTCATTAAAGATGGATCTGCTTTGGGCAGGGAATTGAAGAGCCAAAAAGTGATTGTTGATCCAGCGGAGTTGGCTACCGCTGAGATAAATTCCAAAATTCACTTAAGACATTCAGGGGGATTCTCCTCTGTGTCTCAAAAGGTAATCCTTCTCTTTGGCAAAAGCCACAATCCCATCTGCATGCCCACATTTTTTTTCAGTATGTCAGAGTAAGAAGCTATTTTGGATCCCAAAATCTGATCTTTTTTGGACAGTTATTTTTGCAGAGGGGGGCATCCATGTCCAAAATATGGGTTGCTAGAGGAAGTAAAAACCATTTCAACTCCCAAAATGTCACCATCTGTCCTCGCTCTCTCACTTTGTCTCAGGAGCTGGAAACCTGTTCAAGTATTGTTGGACTCCTCTATCATCAGTATAATGAAAATAGCCAATGGTCAAGGGTTATGAAATATGTATAGCAACAACCTCTGGAAGTCCCTAATCCCTGTTTTTTTCTAATGTATTATCTCAACAACAACAAAAAAAAAATAAGGAGATGAGAGCCCAAATAGTAGATTCTGGCAAGATGCATTTTAAGAAAAACAACATGTTCAAAAATTTTACCTGTCTGTTTTGGCAATGTATGGTATAGAGAAAGAGATGGCAACTCAGGTGAAAATTTATATATTTCCTGATGAATCCTGAGTCATTTGTTTAACAGAAGCAGATGAGAAAGCCCTCCCATCTTTTCTGAAATGCAAATAACGTTCATCTTGTGTCTCCTTATTTCACAGATCCATTTTCCAATTACAGACAGGGCTAAAAGAAATGTATTACTTATTCTAATTGAGTTAAGATTATCTCTCTTCCCTGGCGAGAAATAAAATCATAAAAAGTGTGGGATTTAAGGCAAACAATATAAGATTGGAATGGATCCTGTGTGTAAGAAAATTGACTTGACATTTTAAAAAAAAGTCAACCGTTAATCCAACCTGGACAAATTAACATACGAACAGAATCTAGTTTGTTTAAAATGCTAATAGGTATCAAAAAGAACTAGATTTTAAGCTTTCTACAACCTCTTCAATAATAATAATGATATTATATTATCCTGTCTGAAACTGATGAAACTGCTGAATGATAGAAATAGAAGGTACAAGAGACCAAGTAATGATTGAGGATTTCATGGCTGTCCAATGCAGTCAGACATCTCCTGTCTTATTTTCCTGAGGGTCAGAGAATAAATTTACCATGTTCCCTGAAGTGGTAGAGGATATCAATTTGTCATAGCATATTATTTCCCTCACAGATCTATCTTGTATTTAGCCTGCTTTGCTCTGTGATTGGCCATTGGAAGTAAAACACTGTCTCAAATTGCAAATCTGTAGCAGCACCTCAACTATAGAGTGCCCTACCCAAGGAGGTTAGGCTGGCCCATCCTGCGCTGTTCTGCATGGCATTCAGTGTTTGAAATTGCTGTTTTAACCATTTCAAAACTGGATCCCAGGATGGTTTTTGAACTGCTTTTAGGAGTTTTTAATGAATATTTTATGTTTAGAATATATTTTTGTCTTTGCATTGTCTTAATTGTGGAGTGGGAGGCAACAGAGATATACCATAAATAAATAAATAAATAAATAAATAAATAAATCTGCATTCTGAGGAAATCCCATTATAGTAGGGAAAACAAGTTAACCGTAAGGAATTTCCTAATGTTAAGCACTCCACTTAACATATAAGCACTCTCCCCAGGAAAACCTAACCAGCGGTAAAATTTTATTGCTTTTGACCAAAGGTCATTGCATCCCTAACCAGCAGAAGCACTGTATACAGATTTAGTAGAATCCGCTGATACTTTGGTCTTGCGTTCTACTATCTAATTACATTCTACTATCTTTAAAAGTTTTTAAAGTTTTTTAAAAATTTAAAACTTAAAAATCTACTGACACCCGAGTCATAGGCGATACTGGAGAACAGTCACTTCAATTAAAGGTACAGGGTAATTGGAGAGCCAGTGTGGCGTAGTGGTTTGAGCACTGGACTGGAACTCTGGAAACTAGGGTTTGATTCCCAGCTCAGCCATGGAAACCCACTGGGTGATGTTAGATGAGTTATACACTCTCAGCCAAATGATATTTTCCCCTTAAAGGCACCGTAAGTTGGAAAGGACTTGAAGGCACCCAGCAATGACACAAGGTCCTCCACCCAGGAGTCTCTGGAAGTCCAAGAGAACAATGTCAGTCTGATAGTCTAGCTTTGAAAAATATTTGGACTCTTCGACTCCATCTTCTGCTCTCCATGAGCCATCAAGTGATTGTATTGGAGAGCCACAGCAGGTGAAATATGGGCTTGTGGCGGAGGGGTGGTGGAGTTTAGGTTGGTAAAGAAGTCCGGCCTCTGCAAAAATAAAAATGACTTACACAACCTTATATTGTAACTGTTTTATCTTGTATCGTAATGTTTTAACTTTTGTAAGCCGCCTTGATCATTTCTATGGAAAGGCGGGGTAGAAATAAAAATTATTATTATTATTATTATGTTGTATTTACACTTATGTAAGTCACTCACATAATGCCAACCATGGCATATGTTTGTTCTGTTTGAGGACATCTGAACAAGACTAATGTTTCCATCTATTCTCGTGATCTATATTACACACAACACAACACATTTACATACACGCACACACACACACACACACACACACACACACACACTAATCCAGCTTTAAAGGGAGGGTTCACGCCTAATCGTTTTCTACACAGTTCACCTTGAAATGCATTACTTTTTAACCAGGAACATGTTCATTCATTTCCTATGTGTATTTTTTAATGGTGTGCTATACAAACCTCTTTAGAGATTCTCATGTCTATTCATTGCTTAGAAGATTTGCAGCTGTTTCCAGGGGCAAAGAACACAACACCTTTTTATTTTACTTTATTTGACACAGCAAGCCAGCAAAGTGCTCAGCCCTCTATAGACACATGCCTTGGGTAAGCTGCTGAAATGCCATTAGCAGAACTGTCTGCCTCTCCCTGGAAACCACTGCTAACAACCTGGAAGGCTAATATCTCCCAGGAAAATGAACCAGTGGCAATTGCAGCAGCAGCACTAGAGAGCTGTAAGCTTACTCTGTGAAAAACGAGGAATCAAAATGATGAATGTGATATGACTGCAATGATAAGAGATTGGAAATACAGGTTCCTTCATATATTTTACATTTATTTTATACACATTCCATACGAAAGTTTGAGAACTGCATATCACATGTTTGGTCTGCAATTTGTACACTTTTTTAATACTGCTATATGGAAGATCCAGTGAAATGATACTGTACAGCAGCTCTGCTCTTAATCCATATTCTGGATAGGATTATAATACCAGTATACAAATCAGCAAAGCATACAAAATTAGTAGGCCCTCAGAAACACTGTATGCACAAGAGTTTCTACAGTGTAGACACATGTTCAGCTTCAGATGTCAATATCCCTACTGTCTCTCATATACTGTGGCCAATCAAAGCACCATATTTTGCTGCCATTGCCATAGAGATGTCAGGCTTCCCTAAAATGTATAGGTGGCCAGCTCAGACCCCAAAGTAATTTAATCTGATTTCCAATAGCCTACCAAATTTGAATCAAGACAAGGGGATTTAACGGGATGCTCATTTATAACCCTCATCCAGGCAGATGACACATACTAGTTCCTCAGAGTGACATTTTGTTACAGAATTTCTCACCTGTCCTATACAGTGGACACCAGGGAGAGATTACAGACAAAAATAATAATATTATAAAAATAATATTCTAAGAGAGAGGAATTGCACTGGATACTTTTTTACTTTCGCAAAAAAAGGTCTGTCAGTGATTCAAAACAAAAACGCCACTTCCTGTGAACATGTTTTTCCTGGTTCTGACTGTGTGAATGTTGTGGAATAACCTTGAGTCTGTGCCCAAATCGGTGGTCATAAGAAATCTTTATATTCTATAATATACTGGAATTCTTCTTCACATCATACAGTGGGACCTTGTTATGTGCTGAGGTTTGGTTCCAGGACCTCCCATGAATAACAAAATGGATGCTCAAGTCCCATTAAATATAATGGCAGAGCAAAATGGCGTTCCTTATATTAAATGGAAAATCAAGGCTTGCTATTTGGAATTTATACTTTTTTTGAATAGTTTCAAGCCATGGATGCTTAAATCTGTGGATAAAAAAAACAGTGGATAAGGAGGGCCAACGGTAAAATTCTCCAACTAAGTCACTCAGAGCTTTATCGTATGAGAAAAGACAGCTGAAACGGAGTGGCTTTTTCCATGCCTTACCGTATGATGTCGTAACACTTAAGTTCTCTTCTCATGGGAGACGATCATCAAAGCAAGTCTTTTATTCAAGCCAGAAAAAAATCCTTTCAACAAAAGACTCACTTTGATGTGAGAAGAGAAGTGAAGTACTATAAGGACATGTGGTTAAAAAATGGAAAGCTGCTATTCTCTGGCTCCATTTCCGCTTTGTTTCAGGAAAGCCCGATTCTTAGTGGGCTAGTTCAGACAAGTCTGTGTGGTTAGGGCAAGAGGTGGACCAATAAATAATAATAATAATAATAATAATAATAATAATAATAATAATAATAAACTGTTATTTTTATCCCGCTTTTCTGTGATGAGACAATCAAAGCGTCTCACAACATATTAAAATATCCACATTTACAACATTATGTCCCAAATTCCCCATGTGGCCCCCAAGGCTATTCTCAGCCCTCAAGCTCTCCAGATGCCATTGGATGCCCTTTTTCAAATAGGACTAACAGCAAAAACCAACCCTGAAGAACAGAAGCTTTAGTGAGTTGAAGACAGCAATTTACTTAATGACACAGGGTCATTGCAGATGTCAGCATCCAAAGTGAGCTATCTAGCATTGACACATGGACGCGCTTTACCATTTATAGCAGTTTTTGAAAGTCTGCCCAGCAGCAACAACATATAACAAATGGTAGGAGTACAATGGAGATACATTAACCAATCATTTGTTTTAGACAGCTGTCATTAAACTATAAGGGAAAATCATTCAGTAAGCATCAAATGAAAACTATTCATGATGAACCTTTCTCTTACATTTTAGATAGTAGAAAGCACCTGTAAGTCAATAGTAGGATATGAATGCCCTTTAAATATTTAATTTGCTTTTCCTTGAGATCCCTAAATTTTAAATTTTTCCCTGCTGTGAATATGTCTCCTTCAGATGGCTGTGCTTTACTTTGTTCTTACATTCACCCTCTGACCTTTCCCTTCACCAGCATGTCCTGTACACCTCTGTGACCAACAGTTCACTTTTTCAATAGACTGGGGGAGTGAACAATTTAGTGTTAAAAACAACAGCCCATTTTTTAAAACTATACATGGACCTCCAGATGCTTTCTGTTTATTTTTGTTTTTCCTTTTTGCTGCTTTTGGTAGTCCATGCAATTCCTTGAGAGTCCCAGGGACAAAATGTTGGTCTCTGGATCCAGTGCAATTGCATACCCTGCGGTTAGAGTGTTGGGATATGATTATGGAGACCTTGGACTCAAATGTCCACTCAAATATAAAATCTACTGAGGTCCTGAACAGACCGGTGATAAACGCCCGTCTGGGGGCAGAGTGGGGGTATGGCAAAGAAAGAAGCAGCTGCAGGCTGCCCCTTAGGGGTAGTCTGAGTCTTTAAACAGAGGCTAGATGGCCATCTGTGGGGTATGCTTTGATTGAGAGTTCCTGCATGGCAGGGGTTGGACTGGATGGCCCTTGTGGTCTCTTTCAACTCTATGATTCTATCACCTTAGATTAGTCACTATTATTCTGCCCCAGAGACATCTTATAAAAATAATATGATGAAGGAAGAACCTACTTTCAGACTCCTAGATGAAAGATGTTTGTGATAAAAAAAAAGTCATATATAATGCCTTCATTTTTCAGTTTCCCATCCTCACCTTTCCCTATAACAGAAGTGAAATGGAGCACTTTAAGACACACACATACACACCTGCAAGAGAACACTGGGTCCTAAATTTAGTCACTGACAGCCTATTGTCTAAAGCAACATTCTAGTGATATATGATAGCCTGATGACCCAACCATCTTTGTTGCCATCTTTCTGTGTACACTAGTAAAATGTCATTCGTATCAATAGTGCCTTTGCTTTCATGGCAGCAGCTGCACAAGAAAAATGCTTGCTTTTCATATAACAAGGCTTTTGGTGTCCAGTGGCTTTCTGGAAAACTGCCCAACTAGTCCTTTCTGACTTTGTTGGAAGAACAGAAAGGTATCCCACTAAAGCTAACAAGAGCTGCTTTGTCTGGTTAACAATCCTATTTGCTTTAGGTTTTCTCTGTACTAGAACAGATAGTTGTGAATGTGCTCCTATGGCTGAGATCCAACTCAGCATCAATACCTAACATCTCCCCTAGGTCTTCCATGACAGGTGGTTGGGCCTTGGAGCCCTCATTTTCATTTTCCATATTTGTATTAAATGTTTTATTGATTTCATGCCATACCATCATCTATATCAATCCTACCCATTCCCCAAATAAGATACAGAGGTACATGAAGTAACATGTAATATTCAAGTACACAATTATAATATTCAAATTAAAAATGTAAACAGTGTTTCCTCACAGTCAGTCAAATAGGCCTAAATATCTTTGGAAATCAAACATTAACAGAGCACAGGATATATTTAATTAAACAGTTCCAAATTGTTACAAAATTACATTTCTTTCTTTCTTTCTTTCTTTCTTTATCCATTTTTAATTTTCTATGTTGCATCAGAGTGACGTAATGACAGATATGCAGGAGCATTGTGGGAAATTAAAATGGTCACCCCCAGATACTCATTGAATACCACCACCACCACATGAGACACAAAAGGTATATCAACATAAGAGTGGGCTCACTAGGAGGAGTATTTTGCCCCGGACTCAAACTTTAGAATGATTGTATACAATAAAAAGGATTGTATAATTTTAGTATTTGCATAATGCAAATCATTTCAGAAGGTGCATCTTGAATACCTGTAGTATGATTAAATGGAGAAGGGAAAGAATTTAATAATAGCAACACTCACTTCAGGGAGAATATTGCAAACTCATGTCATTAAATATTTCTTCTATATATCAGACTATTTATGTTTTCATAGCCCAGAGACATGTTTTGCACACTATCAGGCTTAGCGGCAGATAGAAATAGGTTGCTCAAGACCTTGGTATACTAAGGAGAATTTTGCTATCATTCTTTGTCCATTGTCAATTTCACACTCATTTTCAAACACAGAGTGCTCAACATCTTTTCAAACCAGATTCCCTCAGCAGTACTGTAATGCAATCTTATAAATGTCTACTTGAATTAAGCCCCATTGGCTCCAGTAAGGCATACAGTCGACCTTCCTTATCCACGGAGCCCTTATATTTGGATTCAACCATTCATGACTTGAAAATATTTTAAATATATATACATTCCAAATAGCAAGCCTTGATTTTGCCATTTTATATAAAGGACACCATTTTGCTATTCCATTGTATATAATGGCACATGAGTATCCATAGATGTTGGTATTCAGAAGGGGTCCTGGAACCAAACCCCAGCAGATACCAGGGGCCCACGGTACTCACAGATAAAGGGATACTGCAGCTATGTGGCATTCTGGCTTCCAAACGTTTGGAACGTTCATTCCTAAAAGTCTCAGGCAGTATAATCAATGGTAAAGGAAAGTGACAGTTATTGTGCAAAACATGTGGAAGACCAACAGTTTGAGACATTGGTAGAAACCTCCTGCACCTCTAGCCTCACCATTGACCATGCATAAGTGTTACCTGACACAGGTTGTATCCACACTGCTTAATTGTAGCAGTATAATATCAGAAACTACTATAGTACTTCCTGATATTGTTGAACTGCATCTCCCAGTATTCCTAACCATTGGCTATGCTGGATAGGATGGATGGGTGTCTTACTCCAACAATAGCTGGAAAACTGCACTTTGCCCACTCTTGCTATAAAACAGGGAGGAGGCAAAGTGTAGCTGGTGAGTCACATGCACCACCCAAAGTCCTTTATGTCTAAAATCACAAGTCAATGGGACAGTCAAAATAATATTAATTAATTAATATTTCATATTAATTAAAATAAATTTAAATACACATACGTTTCATATGAATATAAATTAATTTGGTGTGGTCCACCATTCTTTCATGCCTTAAAAATCATCCAGATTTGACAAATAATATTTTACCAAGGTTATTTAATACTGGAGCATAGCTGAAAGTTGACACACAAATAAATCATATTTGACAGTTGACAATTTACAAGAATTCACCCTTTACGCCTCCAAAAATCAGAACCAGTGACATTACAAAAGCATTCAGATTCTAAACTCTAAAATGCAAATTAGCAATGCTAATTCAAATGTGAAGACCAAAACATTCCCCCACCCCAAATTTTAAGTTCTGGTGAATCTTGCTTCCTAACCCATCCCATTCCATCCCAGGGTACTGTGAAAAATGTATGATCGCTAGACCCACACATTATGAAATAGCAAAATGGTGTCCCTTATAAAAAATGGAAAATCAAGGTTTGATATTTGAAATTTATACCTTTTTTTGAACATTTTCAAACTGTGGATGCTTGAATCCATGTAAAAAAAAATCCGTGTATAAGAAGAGCCGGCTGTATTTTCTTAGCATTTTAGGTGGATTTTTTTTTTTTAAGTAACATAAAAAAAGCAAGGAATGCAACAAATATAAAATTGTAACGGTCTTTTCCTTTTTAAAGTAGCTTTGCAATGAGGTACACAACGCATTACTTTTAAAAAGTAACTTTCCAAGCTCTGCTCTAATCTCTTGCAAACTACAGTTGTCCCTCCATATTCACTAGGGTTAGGGGAACAAGACCACAAATAACAAAAACACTGTTTTTACCTGAGAGGACACCTCTCTGGGAATCTCTAGGTCCTCCAGTGCAACTCTGTGGTCAATGTCCAACATACACTGACCACAGAATGGCACTGGAGTAGCTACAAATGGTCTTTCAGTGCAACTTTTAGTTAAAGTTGACCACAGAGTTGCACTGGAGGACCTAGACAGTCCTAGAGAAATGAAATCCGTGAATAATCAAATCTGCAAATATCAGAGCCGCAAATATGGAGGGATGACTGTATTAATGCCTCGATTGAAAATATTCATTACTCACGTTTGAGAAATGTCAAGATCTATGTAATTACAATTCCCAGTGTGCTGCTAGGGCCTGTATATGAAAGAGTCTGCAAAGATATCAAGGTAACACTAGGAGCAACTGAATAGTTTTATTTCCCCAGTGGGAAAAGGAATGAGATGTTCAAGGCATTAAATGCTAATTGTGTGTTGGGGTGACAGAACTGGGTTGTCACCTATAGCACTTTCTATAATTAGTAATCATTACGGTGAAATGCCAGAGAGGGTTGTTGTGTTTATTTATTTTAAGTGCACTCTGAGTGTCTGTCTGTGCTTATAAATAGAACTAGGAAATTGTGGACTTAACAGACTTAGCCCGAGGAAAAGCCAGCTGGCTATCTCTTTTAGATCCTTTTTGCTTCTTTCTCTCTCAAGTTCAGTGCTTGGAAATAATGTGTTAAAATTAATGTCATTCCTGGGGGAGGTTTTCTTCCTTCGCTTCAGTAATAAGGAGCACCAACATTATTTTAAAACCATTCCAAGACGACTGTCGCTGCCATTAGTTTCATGGTGCGACAGGTAACCATAATTCCACATTATTCATTATTGCTTACTTTAAGTAAACAAAATGGCTGGAAGTTAAATTCTATCTTTCACTGCAGAACACTGAGGCACTCCAAGTAGTCCAGGACTTTGTATGCTGCTTCTCCAACTGACCTCCATTTTACTTTGCTCAACACACAGGGATGTTACTATTGGGGGGGGGGGGTGATGACATTACACCCCAAATAAGAATTTTGCAACTGTGAAATTTTCCTTCAGTCCCCAGATTTCTAGCATTGCAGTAATTTAACATTTTTAGAACTCAAAGACATAGCCATGTTAGACTAGAAAATCAGCATGCAAGGGGATCTTGCAGCACCTTTGAGACTAACTGAAATATCGAAGTTGGTAACATGAGCTTTCGTAGACTGGAGCCTGCTTCCAGCTGCATCTGAGGAAGTAGGCCCAAGTCTACGAAAGCTCCTGCTACCAACTTCTGCATTTCAGTAAGTCTCAAAGTTGCTGCAAGATCCCTTTGCACACCGATTAAAATTTTTACATTATTGTACCGTTTTAAGTTCTTGTAAGCCGCTTTGGATCCCATGCTGAGGGAAAAGCAGAGTAAAAGTGAAATAAAATAAATAATGAAAAGTCCTGGAAATACTGTTTTGACATCAAAGAGAAACAGCAAGTAAACATTCCAAGGGAATAGGAACACAGCAAATAGAAGAGTCATAGATGCTAACAATTTTCAACCTCTCACCCTCTGCAGGGCTGGAAATTGGTTGAAGGAAAATTTCACTGGGGATAGTATTCTTATTCGGAGTAATCATGCTCTCATTTTGTCCTCTCCTCCATGGCTATGTCCCTGCAACATGGCACTTTCTTGTGAGAGCTACCAAATGCTGTTGAACTGTAGCTCCCAGCATTCTGCCCCCTTGGCTAAGCAAGGGCTAGGGCTAAGCAAGGGCTAGGGCTAAGGATGGGAGAAAGCTGTTATAGACTTGCCATCCAACAACGTTGGGAAGACCACATGATTTTTAGACTGTCTCCAAATAATGTGCCAGGACATCACAAGCATGTTGGCCACAATCAATATGCCATGGTATGTGAAGGAAAGAGTTAAAGTACCAGCTGCAAAAACCAATGAAATGAGCAAGGCTTCATTCTTATAGCTGATTCTGTCATAGAGCCACACAGTGTCGGGGGCCATCCCCATCCATCTCTTCCGGCAAGACTGGGAGTAATACTTTTCAGAAAATATTAGTCACGCTATCACTCCAAAAGGTTAAGAGAAGGATTTACTTATCTGTAATGATTTATGGAACTGACAAGCCAGTGTACAAATGTGGTGGGGAAGCGCGTAGCAGCAGGCAGAACAGCTTAGAAGCAAATCATTTTGTCGGGGCATGGAGCAGATAGATTCCTTTCTATAATGAAACAAGTGTTCTCATTTATAAATCAAGTTTGTAGGAATAAATAAGAAGGGGGAAAGGGAATCAATGTGGAACAATCAGTCTTTATTATGCTCCAGGTGAGGTTTCGCCCCCTTACCTGTGTAACAGAGAAAGAGGACAGAGGCCATTATTTCTGGACATTCAGTTGGTAGCTAAGTAATGCTTCCCTGCCCATAATACATAATCTCTGTTGTGAATTACCACTTCTTCCAGATAATGGCTAGATAGCCATTGTTGGCTAAGTGCCGTACGTGCAACAGACACTTTAAGCAGGGAATGGGTAACATGTATTGAGAAGATGGTCATGGCCATAAAAACTGTCTCTCATTTTAACTGCCCAGACATTTCAGAGGCTGTCTGGAACAAAGCTGATGAAAGCTGTCCGTTGATGTGAGAAATGTGATGGGCTCCTCCAAGGGGGATTGCAATGTTTATCCAGCCAGAAAAGCTACCTGCATATATTTCCCGAAGCAATTTTCCGAAGGGTAATAAACAAACATTGAACTTTTGCTGACATTCATTGCAAGTCTTTATATATTCTGTTGCATCTACAAATGTTGGCAATGGAGGTCAGGGGTGCAAAGCTCTCCAGAATAGCAATATTGCAGTGCCTTGTTAAGGGGCTTGTAAACCCTTTACTACAAAGGGAAATTGGTATTGTAAGCCATGATATCAATGCACCATGCTTAAGAAATGTTCTTCATAAATCACTGCTCTCGACAAGTGTTGGGCTTTTCTTTTAGGTTATAAGAAGCATTACTCTTTACAGAGGTAAAACATTCCCCATGCTCATCCTGAGGCAGCTGGTGGCTTCCATGGCATTTTGGGGTTTAGCCCAAAAATCTTTTTAAAAGCATTCAATATACCCCCCAAATAGGTGCAGGAACTTAGAAAGCTCTTTTAAATTTTGGAGTAAAACCTGGAGTGGATTCATGGACTCATCAGCATGGAAACCACTAGCCACCAGTACCCTCACTTGCTCCAAGTTTAAAGCCCTAGTAGAATGGGGGGAGCGGGGTTGTGGGTTTTTCAGGCTATGTGGCCATGTTCTAGAAGATTTTCTTCCTAATGTTTCACCAGCATCTGTGGCTGGCATCTTCAGAGAATTAATACTGCATGGAGAATTCTGGGCAGTTTAAATCAGAGCTTGGAAAATGGCTAACCCAGTGGTTCTCAGTCTTTTTATCCTTGTGACCCACTTTACACATGTAGGAGCTGGCAATAGGAGTCGCCTTGGGCCCCTACCTGGATTGGATCAAGATAGGTGAAACACACGTAAGAGGACCCTAGACAAAGGAACTGGGATCAGGAGCTCTAACACAAACAATGCATCAGCAATCTTGCACAGTAATCCTCTCTTGCTTGTAGAATGTGCATCTATCACTCTCCTGTTCAATACAGTTTTGCTCCTTTATTCCCCATCTATAAAACTGATTTCAAACCATTTAATCTTTTCAACTCTTTGCATCTGCCGCCAAGTGACATTATTGGGCATAAATACTGGCCCTAGACTGGCTGGTCTTCAGCTCAGTCTAGTAGCAGGCAGAAACTCTGTTGGTTTACTTGGCTAAGCATCTCAAAACGCTTGCTTATCCCATATGCTGCGGAAGTTATTGAGCCCCTCTTCTTGTCCCGGACCCTCAGTGACTAGAGTCAAGATCCATCACCGTTAGTAAAGCCTCACTTCTATTCCAACCTCCCACCTTTGCTTAGTCCTTGTGTGTGTCCATGGTCGCTTGCAAGAGTGTGAATGCGTTTTTAATTCTCCTTAATAAATTCAGTTCTTATTTGAAAATGCTTCTGGAGCTCTGTGTGAATTTGGACCCTGTAAAGCTGGGATAGATCCCTAAGGCTGTGTTACCCCAGCCAGTTAAGACTCCCTTTGAGCTAGTTATAGATTCCCATAAATAAAATATTGGTTGTGGAGTATCCTCCACAGACCCCGGGCACATAAGGTAACAAAGGTGAGCACCCATGTGTGGCTCCAAAGCAGCTCACAAGTCCCTGAAAAGCCACAAGTCTCCAATTTTACAAATGAAAATTAAATAAATTTTAATTGCCAAACACATTATCTACTAGAAGACTACCCATGCCACCTTCTGAACTGAATAAAGCTGGGGAGGAGGTATCATTCAGACAAGAGGTCTGCTTTTCTTTATTTATCACTTTCTCCTGACCTAGATCTGCCCTTGTCTAACTTTATATATTCAGCAATGAATATATTTCTATTTTTGTCCAGTAGAAGACAGAAATACAGGGTTGTGTTACTGGATATAGTGATAAAAATTGTATTGCATTTAGAATTTTCCAGAAAAGATCCCATGTTTTCCCAATATGGGGGGAAATGAGGACTGAATACAAAACACTATAGCACTATCTCATGGGACAGCTTGGGCTCATAATTTATCTGAATATAGATTTTTTTCTATATTTTTAGGCATGGCCATCCTCTGACATAGCAAGTTATTTTGAATGCTACATTAACACATTTTCAGAAGCTCATTAGACTTGGATAGTTATTCCCCCCCCCTCCTACTCCATAAGCCAGCTGTTCCGCTGCTTCCAAATTTGCAAATGATCCAAAATGCACACAGCCTCAAATTTGCACCAAGTGGAAGTTGCATTCACAAACCTTTTCTTTCTTCATACAAACCATAAAACACACTGATCCTTTTAGAGATATTGGCTTGAAGCAACAAGAGAGAGCAGAGGTATTCACAGCATGACAGCAAACACCTTGGATTCAGGAGGAAGCTTTCTAGTACCTTCCAGATTTGGTGTCATTTTTTTATTTCAATTCAGTCTTCTGCTTCCTAATATTAATGATGTCATCACATTGTTCAACCTGATTAGTTATCTGTGATGATGTCACTGACAACTGATCTGTTTTCTTGTTTTTGTTTTCAAGCGTGCCAAAGCAAGAGAGGATTTAGACCAGGACTGGGCAACTAGTAGCACTCTAGATACTCTTGGACTATAACTTCTGTCTTCTATATTCTACATTCAGATAAATCCTGGGCTAGGACTGATGGGAGCTGCTTCTAACAATACCAACACAACTTCTGCTTCCAATACAAGTCACCCACCTGTGATGTAGGTAATGAACAGAAGCAAAGCAGACCATGAGATTTGGTGGTTTCTAAAAACAACAACAGCATGTATCTCAGATCCTCTAGCCCTCTTCTCTCTGAATACTCGTCTTGGAAAATTCACCACCACACTATCTATCAGTCAACCCAGTACTCAGAGATAACTGAGTTCAATGTAATCAACATCAACACCCTCCATTTTTCTTCAATCAAAGATTTTGATTAACTTTGTAATAGGGGAATGACAACTATCCAACTTCCTTTCCTGTTCACAACTTTGTTTTGCCTTGTTCTTCCTTAAAGCTGTTTATACCATTTCCACTCCAGCTCCTGCTATTTCTATCTTCCCTATGAAACAGATGAGCATCGAAGTTTAAAGCAGTATATTGCCCCAATTCCTGTTTGTTGTTCTTGCTGCTGCTGCTGCTGCTGTTACTATTATTACCATTAATGAAGATTTTCAGACTAGCGCTTAAGCACTGGTAAAATGCTACAAAATCATTTAGGAAGCACATATGTGTGAAAGCCTGCTGCGCTTCCTAAATGTCAGGGGGTCGTCGGCTCCCCTCCAGCATCCCCGAATCATTCCGGGAGAGGCAAATTCCTATTAATGTAAACTTTGCGTTCATAGGAATTTGTCTCTCCCCAAACGATTCAGGGATGCTGGAGGAGAGCTGACGATCCCCTGACATTTAGGAAGCATGGCAGGCTTTCACATATCTGATCTACCTAAATGAATTTGCAGCGTTTTACCAGAAAAATCTTAATTGTTATTCATTTTATTAATTTAATTAATATACCACCTTTTCCCATTCTGGCACCAAAGCACCTCACAATACAGATCATAACAAAAGGCAGTAAAAACCAATCATAATAGGGTTTTTTTAATGTTTTAAAACACTTAAATCAACTACAGTTGATGCATGGACTCTGCATCCACAAATTCAGCTATCCACAACTTGAAAACATTTCCCCCAAAAGTTCCAAAAACCAACAGTGTCCCATTTTTTATAAGGGCCACTGTTTCACTATAAGGAACAGGAAGGCACATTTCACAGTAAGGCAAGGAAAGCCAGCATGGTATAGTGGTTTGAGTTTTGGACTAGGGGCCCATTAACATTATAGAACTGTGGCAGTATTATTCCAGTTTAATGGCCATGTTTTTGTCTTATGGAATCCTGTGGTTTGTAGTTTGGTGAGGCACTGCAGACCTCTCACTGAACAATCTAAATGCCACTCCTTAAACTACAAATCCCAGGATTCAATAAGATAGAGCCATGGCAGTTAAAGTGAAGTCAGAGCACTATAATTCCGTAGTGTGAATGGACGCTAGGATTCTAAGAGACCAAGGATTGAATCTCCACCCAGCCATGGAATCCCATTGACTCCCGGCCTTAGAGGAAGTCAATGGCAAGCCTCCTCTGAATATTGTTATGAAAACCCTATAATAGTGTTGCCACAAGTTGGAGTCAACTTGAGAGCACATGACAAGTAAAGAGGGCTTTAACAGTCACTCCTAACTCTGCAGCCTTTTAAAAGCAGTAGTCAAGAAGGTTTTCAAAACAATTAGGGGACTTCCGCCTGCCGTAACTATAATACCAGAAACTGTTACTAAAGTATTTTAAGGGGAAAATCAGATGTAGATGTTTTGGCATGGGAGATTATTGCACAGGATTCAAAATGTCATTTTCCTGTACTAATCATGCAATTGCGTGGAACATTATCACATGATGTCGCATTGATCCCGTACCTATCCCATTAACCACATGTGATGATTCCCTAAGTTCTTATTAATGCTTTGTTCCATTAATAGCCTGCCAATAGATGCTAAAATTCAATGATGGTTTATTAGCACTATTGCAACTTATTTTTTTGCCGCCATCAGTCTGCGGCCAATTTACTTCCTGTGGTCAGTCTGGAGTTGTACCTGATGTACATGTGAGCTCTCTATCTATCTTTCAGTCTTATTTTTTAAAGTTGTTCAATTGGTGAAGATTTAATACTACAAAACTGCTATTTTGATAGTTGATAATTGTACTGTATGTATGTATTACTCTGAAGATATATACTTTAATGTTTAAATATTTACTTTTTATTATTTATAAATAATATTTTTATTTACTTATTATTTAAGTGTATGCAACCCATCCCTGATAAATATGCTCTGTCTTCTCCTCACTCTGGTTGCCACACCACTTGCTCAGTGTAAGACCTCCCTCTGCATTTTCCCCATCCTTTTCCTGCTTATGGGAAGGTGAAAGTGTTCCTGGGATAAAGCAAGGGCAAATTACCAGTCAAAGAGAGGGCAGAGGTAGTGTAAACATAGGGAATGAACAATACCAAGACCCATGACAGAGCAAGTGTTGCTGTCAATACCATCCACATTTTTTCTGCTTTACTAGATCAGCATGGCACAGGTCCAAAGTTCCCCAGAACGTCTGTCGAAAGATCTCTGTGATGGGAGTGGAATTGTACAAATGGAGAGGCATGGTGACATGACATTGACTTCTTATTCTGTCACCATCATGCATTGGACTTCGTTTGTGCAGTCATAGCATTATTTACACCTTTGTTAAAATATCCTATTCCAATGCTTGACAATTCCTGCCAATCAATTGATTCAGGAAACCTATGTCTTATGCAGCTTTTGTTGCATCCTTTTATTTAGATGTGTTATATCTATCATGGTGGGACCCTCTACTGTGGTGAGTTGTGAATCACACAGTTTATTGCCATGTTATCATCTTGCAGAGGCAATCGGAATAGATGATTCATTTTAGGATTCTGGATATCGCAATGTTGAATGCAAGAGAAAAGTGAGAAGAAGTCAGTGAAGGAGGGAAACACCTGTACTGACATTATTATCACATGCAACACACATCCCAGAGGTAGCACTTCACAGCTGGAGAAAACACACCAATGAATATCATTGTATCAACCCATTTTATTTTAAATTGTTAAATTTATTGCAGCATGAACAAACTATGTTCAGTACCTGGAAACTGTGGTAAAGTGGCATGAAGTAGCGAAGAATTCAAAATGCAGAAAGAGCTTTCCAGACACAGTGTAAGAAGAAGAAAATCTGATTGCTGTTGCTGTGTTCACGTTGAAAGAAGATAGCTGTCTATTCCAAAAGGGTCCTGGTCTCCACTTATAAAGTCTAATTGCCATAATGATGATGTGATTTATCATTATTGGTAGTGCTGCTGCTGGTGGTGTTATTGAATGCCGAAATCCTATAAAAAGTGGGGTCCAGGGGTCACATATGGCCTACAGGCCACACTATGCCCACTCTTGTTCAGTAGTGTCACTAGGTTTGGTGCCACCCAGCATGGTAACTCATGACATCACCAGGGACGTAGCCAGGATTTTAGGAAGGGGGGAGTCCAGATTAAGTGCCACCATTATATTGGGGCTTGGGTGCCGCGGCGCAGCAGCACACACCATTCATTTTTCTAATGGAAGGGGGCATCCAGACCCCAAGAACCCCTCCCTTGGCTACATCCCTAACGTCACCCTCCCATTGACCTCCTTACATACCACACTATACAGAATCCTTAATCATGTTTTTTGTACTAATGTTATTCATGAATCATAATTCCTGTATATAACTGAATGTAATGGTTATAGTTTTGACATAAATAACTACAAACCACAGGATTCCATAGGACAAAAACATGGCCATTAAACTGGAATAATAAAGTTAAAATTATACCTTTAAATTACAGTATCATATGCACAGCATGACCTAACTGCGCGCATATATATATATATATATATATATAGTTTCATGTGGTTTAAGTGAAAATTTGGTAAAATGTTATGTACTCACACACACACACACACACACCCTAGTGACGTCACTGTTCTTGCTGTGCCAATAAGCCTTTTTGTTGTTGTTCTTCTAAATCTGTAGTTCAGCCATGGCTTGAGATTTAGGCTCCCCACTGCCTACCTTGCATAGAAAATGCAAATACTAATCACTTTTCATGGAGGAATGGGAAGCTATCTGAGGATGCCTATTTGCTGTTGGATGAAGAACCATCCAGGTGCTGATTAATTGTTCCCGCGAGGAGCACAGGGCTGGATTTAGTTTGTCATCACTATTCCCAGCTGCATGGAGCTGCAGTGAACACACAAGCACCATTTTATCTGGGCCCAAGTATTTAGGATTTAGGTTCCAAATTCATTAGCAAATATTCTTCACTGGATTGTACTGAAGACAGATACACGCACATTCCCTTGCTGTCTTTGTATGTAAAAAAAAACACATTGAAATGAACAGTAGGGAAAGTTCAGTGTTGCCAAAAGGGAAGGAGTGAAGCTATTATTCCTTCCAGCTCCCTTCCTGCCTTCTGAAAAACCGTTAGAAGTTATGTACAGCGCAAAACTGTAGGAAAGCTGACAAATGCTGACAGAGGAAAAGCTGGAGTGGCTTTGGGAGGCAGTGTACTGGGATTTTGATTTGGGCCTGTCATAAACATGTCACTCCACCCTCATCGCCACCGAGCTAATAAGCTCATAAACTTTTTCAGCTATTCCAACAAACTTTTCCTTTCATTTTTCATAATTTGACAGAGTCTGCCTCAGCCAGTGCCATGAAAAGCTTATCAGCTTTTTGCTAGTTATTGCCATATTCCCTAGTGAGCATCAGGCTCCAGAGTACCTCACTGCAGTGATGTTTGAACATTTAAATCACTTGCTGTAATTTACCTTGACCTGTCAGGGGAGAATTTACCTTAAAAATAAGTAATGGGCAAACCAAGGATCAAATCCAACCATTCACAGATAGAAAGAGTCCACTTGCTGTGTCTGCTTTTGGTGTTATGATAACTTTACTATAGCACTTCTTGGTCAATTATTTTGGTAGGTAGAAATCAATTGGAAATCAATTTCAAAGTCAATGGCTATAGAACCATAAACTGTGGAGGAGTCACCGGTCTACGGTTCTCTTGGCTTTTTACGAACAACTGTAAAACTTATTTGTTCACAAAGAGCTTTAACATCCAGCAGGCTGGGACCATGTGCACTCAGCTGGTTGTCATAGAATAGAGCTGGAGTGGGATTTCTGACGCCCTTCAGGTGTTTTTGCAACTGCAAATACCAATATTTTTTGCATTGGCCATGCTGGCTAGGGATGATGGGACATACAGCCCAACAACATTTGTAGGGCTGCAGGATTCCCACTCCTAGGACAAAAGACTGTATCCAGCAGAGACCATCATGCTTAGAATAGACCCACGGAAATGACAGGGACAACTAAGTCTAGACTAAGGACCCTATCGCCAGCTGGCTTATAAACACTTAATTTTTAAAGAAAGATTCTACAAGGGAAGAGGAAGCTAAAATCCCTCTTAATCTAATACCTTTATTAGGCCATTGGGCTTGATGGTAAAGCAAGAGGAGTGGGGCAAGGAAAAGGCTGACGTTCAGGCCATGGAGTCTGCATCCAGCTAGAGGCCTAGGGTAGAAAGTGAGAAGGGGAGACAGGCATTCAAACTGTGTTCTCTCCTAAGTGGAGAGAAAAAGCTTTTTGCTTGTAAGTGGAAAGGAGAAGTTTTTTCTTATTTATTATTTGTAGTGTTTATACCCCATTATTCAGCCACAAAGGCTCTCAGAGTGGCTTACAATGAATTTTTTAAAAAATTAGACAGTTCCATGCCCAGCTAGCCAGATGATGAAGAGTTCTGAAGCTTGCATATTAATTTGTGACCTTTGATTGAGTTTGATAGAAGGTAAAATGTCCTTATGGGTTTTAACATTATCTTTTAACGTGGCTAGCTTTCATCTTTCAAAGAGGTTCTGCAGAGTTAAACGGGACAAGCATTGGCTTCTCTGGAGTGCTGCCTTGAAGCCAGATGATTCTTCACTTCCAGCCCAAAGCCTGGGTCTCTTCTGCCATCTATCTATAGTACCAAAGTCACCAGTCATCCTTGGAAAAGATATTGCAAAGGTGGTGCTTTCTTTGGAGTTTTGCCCAAGAAGTTGATGGACTTTTCTTCCCAGGCAGTGCCAGCCCTACCAGCTGGGGATGATGGGGTTTGAAGTGCAACACAGAGATATCTGGTGGCTTCCATATCTGCTGGAGTAATAACTCTGCTCTGTGGTTTAGTTCAAACTTTAAAAGATCTCTCCAAGCTGCTAACACCTATCCACCAGATAATTTGTGACCTTTGATTGAGTTTAATAATAGAAGTAAAGTAGTAGTAGAGTGGTTTTACCACCACATATGGAAGTCTCCAGCTGCCACTGGTTGATCATAGCTGGAAAGCACCCAGTTTGGGAAAGTTGTGATAATACATGTCTTTGTTTATTGATATAGTGTGCAAATATATGTACTTATTAATAAACATCAAATTTGCCTCTCCATCCAGCTGCCCTCTCTTTGATTCACAGTATTATCTTCTCATCTCTATAGATTTTTAGAGGTAACTCCATCTACCTGTTAGATATGTTTATGAATGCAGCATTGGAGAGAATCCGTGGTCTTATAAACCACTTTGAATGTAGCTGTTTTATTGGGTGATGACAAATTAACTTCCCTCAGGAGCCGCACAGCTCTAAGGGAGGCAGCTGCTACTGAACAATTTGAGGAAGCTACAAAGGGCAGCTAAAGCTGAGATTGGTCCCCTGCCATTCATTTTCAGCCTTCCAACAACCAGAGGATTAATGAGCACAATGCTGCATTCCCTAACAGCCATGAGTTTCTAATGTTGCTTCCCAGAACTTGCAAGTCTTGAGTTACAATTAATGACTTACTTGAAATTAGTTTGCATTCATCATTAAGAAAGGCCAAAATACAATAAATTAATATTGCTTGGTATTCTACCTACATTTTATCTCCAACTTTGCTGATACGGGGATTGCCATGTTACTCAGTGTTTCCCCTCCAAGCCAACACAGGGACCTTAGGCTTCATCTAAAGTGCTGGATATTCCTTTGTCTGCAGAGATGGAGAAAGGTAACTCCAGAACCCAGATTTACCTGGGCCTCTCCTTTTTGTGCCAGAGAGCAGGAATGGCAAGTGTAGCAGTCATATAATGGCACTAAGTACCAGTCTTTCTTTCCAAGGAGCCTTTGCAATTTCAGGGGTTCCTATGGAATTGCACAAATAGCTGGCCAGGGAAAAGGGCTGGCCAACTGATATGGGCAGGGTGAAGCAGACTGAACTAACCATTGAAGTTTTCAGTCAGGTCTACCTGCTTCACATACAGCCATTCTCCCAAGGCTGCCCCCTTCATTCCACTTCACAGCATCTTCCTGTACTACCTCCATGTGTGTTACTTTTGTTTCTGAGGATTATAGTCTTGTCACAACCTTTGACAGGTTGGGCATAGAAGTGGGGGAAACTAGCATGAGTACATGTAGAGAGCAAGTGTGGTGTGTAACAGCTTGATTTCTGGGCTATGATTCTAGAAACCAGGGCTCGAATCCCCATTCAGCCACAGAAACTCACTGGGTGACTTTGGGCATGTCACACTCTCTCAGTCTTAGAGGAAGGCAAAGGCAAACCCCCTCTGAACAAATCTTGCCAAGAAAACTCCATGATAGGGTCACCATAAGTCAGAATTGACTTGAAAGCACACAAGAACATGATACATTATTCATAATCCAGAAAACATGCAAGGTAGCTATGTTGGCCATTTAGTAAATTCAAACAAAAATCCACCAAACAGTGATGGCCAACTGAAATGCACAATATACTTGTTGCAAGCTTTCAAAGCTCCTCAGCTTTGACTGTATTATTACTTGGATTGTACACATGCCTCCTTTTCTTCTGGGAACCTGACTTGATGTTCCTAAAAGTCATCATGGCCTCTCAAGAACATGATGGTTCCAAATATGAAATATGGGGACCCCCCCCCCCCCCAAATACAGTGCATGGTATGCAGGGTGTACTAACAATATCAAGCCAATTTCTCTCAGCTGTAATGAGTAGAACATGTGGCCTGTTGGTGTCTTCACTGGTGTGTTCAGTCCTACTTTACTTTATGGCTGCAGTTGTTTCTATATTCCTTGAGGTGGAATGTGATGTCATCACACCTCAAACTGATCCAAGTTTCCAGTCTTCATTTGGGACATAAATAATTACAGACCCTATGATTGCAACATTTAGCCATGATACTGAAACACTTATCCTGATGTAGCGCTCTGAAGGATTCAGAGGCCCACTTTTTATATTTTAGTGATCCAATAACAATGTTACCCATCTCCAATACTTAACATAAATTACGCTTGTAACCCAATGAGAGACAATATCACTGTTTCTGTGGTGCTACTTCTACCTCAAGTACAACCTCTATTCTCATAAGGCTTATTTTGTTGTTACTGGAGTGTGGCCTCACAAAATTGCATGTGGAATTTCTGCAAGGACACAAAAGGGACCGAAAAATTGTAGGATTGTTCCCTCTGTAGTAGCTTTTCTCAACACCTCTTGGATGAATAAGAGAGTTGATTTGAATACTGATGTGTTACTCTCTCTTGCACATTTCTCCACCCCCACGCCATTCACAGCAGCAGAAATGAGAATTCATGCTCTGAGACTCAGGGCCGTGCCCTGAAATCTAGAAACCTTATAAGCACATTTTCTCATGATATAACCCAAGTGCATCTATTTTGATGTCATTTCCCAATCCCCTCATCTCCTGTGAACATTTTTCTTTACATGTTCAGACTTGTAGTCTGTGTTGTCCTTTGTGGGAGAGATGGCTCAGAACAATAGAAAGCTGTTTCTCCTCAAAGGGATTCCGCCTCTGTGAGCAGAAGAGGAGTTTCTTGGGTATGCACTTCACTGGAGCTGAAGCACTTTCCATGCCAGAGGGCTCAATCTGTCCACTTTTGCCAACACATCTGTTTGACCAAGAAGCCGCATCACCTTCTTCTACTTAAATGAGCTGAGTACATAAGGCAGCAATTGAGTGGATAGGCTTTCCTCATTCCCCCCCTCCCCAACTAAAAAGGCCTTTGACTGATAATAAACTAAGACTTGTTACAAGGAGAATTCTGTCTGCTTCACTGCAAGGACAGCTGACAGAGATACTTGCTCACAAATATCAGAGCACTTGGGAGCAGGAAGAATCGAAGTATCTGCTCTGCCAATTACCAGTGGCTGGTGGTGTAGTGGGGCCAGAACTTGCAGGGCCAAAGCCTAGGTTGGCATTTATTACAATGTCTTCTGCCGCCCCCCGACCTGTCCCAGTTCCCTTTTCCCTCTGTGTTTAGCTGAAACCCTCTGTCAGGCAGCAACCCAACCAAAGGATCTCCAAAATGCTGAAGACTGGAGACCAATAAAATTACTGGTTATGCATCATCTTGACACAAGAAGATGCAACAGGACCCTAAGGGCTCTCTCCATCTGTCCATCTCAACATGCATTATGACCAGGAGAGTGCTGAGGTCATCATTTCCTGTACCACCTCAGTCATGGTGCTGCCTGATGTAAGAGGTAGGTGGAGGTTTTTTGGAGAGTGGCATCATCAGAAATAGCTATGATGGAGTTTCTTCACTGTAGTTACACCTGTCCTAAACAACATGGCTCAACACTGCTGCCCACATTCTTAGATCTTCCCTGGGACAGTTATGGGGAATGTCCCAATGAGCATCTCCACATCTAATTTTATTAGGACTCCAGTGGCAATGAACCCTCCAATAGCCAACTACATCCAGGAGGACCAATCATAGAAACTCATCTCTTTCCTCCTAGGATTATTGCTTTTTTAGATCTAGTTGTCAATTCACGGTTTTTCTGCCAATGCCCATTGCAACATGGGGAAGGAGTTTTTAGTTAGGAACTTGCCCCAAAGGGGAAGGATTAAGCCTACCATGCATGCTGCTGTCTCAATAACCATCAGCCTCCCACCTCAACTGGATAGTTTAAAAAAACAGTAGGATTGTTATGCACCCAGTGATATTATAATGACATTGTGCTTGGTCTTTAGAAGGTTGCAATAAATGAGAAAGAGGATCTTGTGGAGCATAAGAAATGCCTAGGATAGATATTAGTTTATAACATAGAAGAAAAGGGAATTGGTTGGAGACATTAAAATAAGCCAAGAGTGGATAGTGTTGCAACTTTGAGTGATGTGACCTCTAGAAATTATAATGATATCCATAACATAAAGCCTTTCTTTTTTAAAAAAAAAAAAGTTGATTAGTTATATTTCCAAAGCCCTCAGAAGTGTTGTGTGTGTGTGTTGTGTGTCTTCAAGTCATTTCCAACTTATGGTGACCCTAAGACAAACCTATCATGAGGTTTCTTAGCAACATCTGTTCAGTGGAGGTATGCCATTGCCCTTCTCTGGGGCTGAGAGTATGTGACTGGCCCAAGGTCACCCAGTAGGTTTCATGGCTGAGTAGGGAATTGAACCCTGGGTCTCCAGAGTCATAGTGCAACACACAAATCACTACCCCATGCTGGCACTCTCTCTCATATACACACACACGCATACACACACTTAGTGAAGCATTTTATCTGTTGCCTCTCAGCCTACCAGGGCCCCTGAAGCAATGTACAACAGACAGAAACACTGAAAATATAAAATGCAGAAATCAAAACGGACAGAAACAGCTTCTTTACAAAATAATTTAAAAACCTGGGATTTAAGGGCTGAAGACCATGCAACATAATACAGTCTTAGCTGCCTGTTAGAAGCTCACAAAGGGTGGGGATTCCCTGACATCACGAGGAAGGATATTCCACAGTTGAGAAACTGTTGAGTTATACCATATATATATGTGTGTGTGTGTGTGTGTGTGTGTGTGTGTTTACATCCACAGTTATATATACATAACTGTGGATGTAGATATAGTTTATAGTTGGGAAACTGTTGAGTTATACTATATATATATATATATATATATATATATATATATATATATATTATAACTCAACAGTTTCCCAACTATAAACTATATTTACATCCACAGTTCTGAAAGTAACATGGCTCTTTTTAGTCACTTTAAAAAAATCTGAATGGCATTCATTCAACCTGGAGAGGTCATTGCAGTTCCTCTGGCAAAGGAGTAATGTTATCTTTTATTAAGTTACATTTTTAAATGAAATAATAATAATAATAATAATAATTATTATTATTATTATTTTAAATGAAATGTAGTTATATCTTAGCTATTGAAGAAAAGAGTATGCAAAGGGATCTTGTAGCACCTTTGAGACTAACTGTGCAAAAGAAGTTGTAGCATAAGCTTTCGTAGACTGCTGCCTCCTCAGAAAGGTTATGCGAAAGAGAGTGAAAGGACAGGCCCAACGCCATCAGGCCTGAAGAGGAAGCGCCCTCCCATCTCTCCTTCCAACTGTCATCTTTTGGCCTAGAGGGAACAAAGGGACAGGCCCAACGCCATCGGGCCTGAACTCCAGTCCATCTGCCTTGGTCCAGGCCTCAGAGGGAGAGAAGAACTGCTGGACCTGACCCCTCCCACCCTACCATTCCCTTCTCCTTTTGTATTGTGTCTTTTTAGATTGTAAGCCTGAGGGCAGGGACCGCCCGGATTCCCAGTGATTGGGCGGCATATAAATAAATCCTATTATTACTATTATTATTATTATTATTATGCTACAACTTCATTCACACAGTTTGTCTCAAAGGTGCTGCAAGATCCCTTTGCATACTGATATTCCAGACTAATATTGCATACTGATATTCCAGATGGCTGTCTCTCTGAATTCTACCCCCATTGGAGAAAAGAATTAACCAAAATACTTAGGCCCGGTACAGATCGCCACTTTGTGATGGCCTAGGGCCAAAAATAGGGCTGGGGAGCACAGAGCATCCACACACTCCACGCCCTCCTGGCACCATTTTGGCATTTAGACGCATTTAGACGGCGTGTGCTGATGACGTGCCTCTAAATGGCGTGGCACATGAGGGATGGTGCAGCGCCGCTCCAGGGCATTTTGCAGCTTCTTTTTACAGTGGATTGTTGCCACGCCTGTGCAGTTGCCGTGACAACAATCGGGGGCAGAATGGGGCGGTATCTTGGCACTCCTTTCTACCTGTCTCTCTCAGGTCATAGTTTATAACTAGTTACATCCAAGGCCTGACCTATTTATAGGTCTTCTTGAGTTTTAGGGGGTCTTTAACACTACACAAATGTAGCAGTATGTTTCCAGTTTAACTGCCATAGCATCAATAGTGGGGTGCGAGGGATGCAGACTGCCCGAGTGACACCACTGAAGAGGGTGAGACCACAGAAGGGGAGGTGACACCCGGTGAGTGCCCCCCACCTCCATGCCACATGCCACGGCACATGGCAGGGAGGGAAAGGGCCCGGTGCCTCCCCAGTTCCTGTCCTGCGCAGCTCTACTCTGAAATAAACCTGCATGGGGCAAGGAATTGGGAGTGGTCCCTTTTGGCTCTATCTCAAAGCCCTTTCCCTGCACCCAAAGCCCCATCCCTAAAGTCCCACCTTCTCACACCAGGTGACACCCTGGTGCAGAACACCACTGCTAGGATTTGCGGGTTAGACAGGGGTATTTGGAATTCTCAGCCAGAGATCTCTAGTGTCTCACCAAACTACAAACCCCAGGATTCCACAGGATATAGGTAAGGCAACTGAAGCAGAATCATACTGCTGTAATTATAAAAGGGTGCTTAATATTGGGGAAGATGGGATAAAAATGAATTAACAACAACACATAGTAAATTCTGAGCACCAAGGGTTGCAGAGTTGGAAGGAGAACCCATAGAGCTGCCTTTGCAAACCATGATAATGCATTTGTTGTCTTCACAGGACTGTTGAGAACCTAAACTAAAGAACGACTTGAAGTGTAGTACCATTTCCTCCAAACAATCAAAATTACAAGCCGCTTCATATTATTAACAAGCTTCATTTCTGAGATTTCTCTACTGCTCTGCTGACAAGGATGTCTCCTTGTGCAGGTTTGTTTAACATTTTAACTCTCTCTATACACACACACACACACACACACACACACACACTTGAGATGTCACAGCAAGCTTTTCTGATTTGATCCTGTGCCTTTGAGAAAGGAAAGCTTTTCAGACCTTATCTTTTAAGTAGCTCCTTGTGAACAACACTATTTGCCTCTACAAATCCTCAGCTAATGCCTTAAAATACGACAAGAGTGTTGAACAATGTGTGCCTTAGCTGATACAGAGAAAACTCTCATTATGAGAAAACACAGTTAAGAGTATTATCTATACTAAATGGGGAGCAAGGAGGGGCAACCTCTTTTGAACTGTCAGTAGAAAGAAAAGATGCTGGCTTTGTATATAAAAAAGCAATTAAATACAACATTTCCAGGTGACACTTACATGAAGGTTTACCAAATCTCTTCCATTTGCTTTCTAAAACTTCCTATAAAGGCACAGAGCTTCTCAAAGCTCTGTGTTTAGATATTAAATAACTGATTGGACTTCCTTCCTAATTCAAGAAGTTCACAGAAGGAAATTTCCTGTGCACTTGCCTCCATATGCTACCCAAAAGTCTCTTGAAAGAATGTGGCCAGGATCTCTTTGTTCAGTCTGCTGAACAATGATGAAGTGACCTGGGGTGCAAATTAACCAAACTCAGGTTAGGAGCATAGGATAAGCCAAAAAATCACGTGAAGAAAAGCCTCACTCCTCACCTTGTATCACACAGAAGCTTCAGAGATCTAAAGCCATGTTAGTCAAAGGGAATTTTGTAGCACCTTTGAGACTGAGCGAAATAAGTTGTAGCATATGCTTTCATAGACTTGGTCTGCTTCCTCAGGTGCATTGTAAGGATCTTTATCATCAGACTCAGACCCAATCTGCAATGCAGAATTAATGCAGTTTGACACCACTTTAAGAAGAATATCGCACAGCGTTCTGAGAATGTTCTGGGAACCCAATGGGAACAGAACGCATTGCAGTTTACCGCACGTATGTGTTGACATTGGGTTCCCAGAACATTCCCGATGTGTTCCACATGCGTTCCAGGGTGGGGACGGATTAGATGTGTTCCCAGCGAACTGTAACGTTCTCAGAACATTCCATAAGAAGTCTGTGCAGTATTCTTATCTGTTCCCAATTCCATTCTCTCATTCCTCCGTCTCCTGATTGGCTGAAAGAATGCCCTTCTCTTTAGTCCTCCAAAGTCCTAGAGCGTGCAAAAATGTTTATTGCTCTCCCAGTTATGACGCTGCACCCTCTTTGACAAAAGTAACATAGGTTTTATCCTATTTTCTACAAACATATGTCAGCATATGATGCCCCAAAGTTTTATAGGGGCTTGCCTTCCTTCCCTCCCAAGGGAATCTTCGGACTCCCTTCGGAGGGAAAACAAGCTCTGGTGGGGCTTGCCTTCCTTCCCTCCCAAGGGAATCCTCCCAAGGGACTCTGTATGTGTCTGCTTTCTGCACACACAGACACTCAAATATATATATATATATATATATATATATATATATATATATATACACATACACATACACACACACACACACACAAATTATATATAAAATGGCTAGTGTGTGTGTGTGTGTGTGTGTTTTCTGCACACTCACACACACACACACACACATATTTATATAGATAGAATTCATAACAGGAACTTTTACAAGTCCAATGTTAGCAAAGTTATATGGAGTCAAAACAACCACAGAGTGGAGACATTATTACACAGTCCTCAAAACTAAATATGCATGCGCTACAGCAAAACGTTATGGGAACGTTCACAAGAAAAAGGGATGCGCTGTGCAGTAAAATGCGTTCCTGTTACGTTCCCATCACGTTCTACTTTCTTGAATGTGATAGTACCCGTTCCCAGAACGTTCCATCTCGTAACGTTATGAGAACGATATGCGATAATCTTCTAACTGTCGTGGCTCAATGCTATGGAATCCTAGGAGTTGCAGTTTTGTAACTGTGGGGAGGGGGGAATGGGATTTTAACCACTCATTTCATTTCTTTAACAGCATAGCTCCTTTTGTATTTATTCACAAGTAAATCCCACAGAGTGAAATGATTAGAAAACTCAATCATGGTTACTTTTACCTTTTTTCCCCTAGAATCCCAGCTGTTATTTTTAATAGAATTGTGAATGTCAGGTGGCAATTCATGTCTCCATCCTGTCATATCCACCCATTTCTAGTATTCAAGCTTCTGTTGCAAGCCCAAAGGCAGGCTACTTTATTTTTGTTGCGCCATTTCACTGGCAATCTCAACATTAACCATACATTTAGCTGTATCCAGACTGCACGATGATACACTTCAATACTACTTTACATGTCATGGCTCCATTCTGTGGAATGTTGGCATCTGTAATTCTATAAGGTACTTCAAATAAAAAGACAAGCGGGCAGAGACATGATAGAAATATATAAATTAAGCATGTGTGTAGAATATGGATGGGAGACATTTTTTCCTCCTCTTTTGTTACTAGAACCTGTGGTCATCCACTGAAACCAAAGAGTGGGAGATTAAGGACAGATTTTACAAAGGTATATATTGTGTGTGTATGTATGTATGTATGTGTGTGTGTGTGTGTGTGTGTGTGTGTGTGTGTGTATATATATATATATATATATATATATATATAGTTTAAGTGTAGAATTCACTTCCCAAGAAGAGATTATCAATAATAAAGCTTTAAATGGAAATTGAATAGCGATTAGTTAAGACAAATATGTAATCTCTCCTTCTACCAGAAGGTATATGCCTCCAAGGGGCACAAACTGAGGACACTATTTTATTCATAATTTGGTCATTTGGCTTCCTGTTGGCAACTTGGAGACCTTTTGACATGTTTCCAACAATCTTTATTCTCCTTTCTCTTTCACTGTTTACTGTTCACTTTTTCCTCTCCCAACATGGTGGCTTCCTTGTCAATGAGGCATTGAATCTACACTAGGTTTTAATCCAAACTTTAAAGGAGCTGATCTAAGCTCTGAACCCTATTCCTATAACTTTCTTTGCTGGCGGCTTTCTTGTTCACGGGGTCATTTCAAGCTTTACACTAAACTTTTAAAAAGCTATCCAGTGTGTTGAACACAAAATATGTCTCTCCAGTGATGATGAGTGGTGACTTCCATAGGAGTAAGGCAGTGAACTCACTCCAGGGTTTAAACCCAAACTTCAAAACCATTTTCCAAGGTGCTGAATGGATAATTTCTTTAGTTACGAGTGAGGCAGCGAACTCACTCCAGAGTATAAACCCAAACTTCAAAACCATTTTCCAAGGTGCTGAATGAATCCTGTCCCCAAAATAGGTTTAGTGCCTAGGTCAGCATTTTTAACACACAGGGTAAATGCCAAAAAATGTGATAGCTAGCTCCCGCCATTGGCAAATACAAACATAAGCAAACTCAAATTAAAGTTAACCAAGGACAACAAGGTCTTGATGCAGCAAAATGTATCTTTAAGGCTTGTTTTTATCAAGGAATTCAAGGTAAGCTTTGAGAAAGATATTACTAACTCCTTATGTAGAGAGATCTTGTAGCATCTTTGAGACTAACTAAAGAAATTATTAACTCCTGCTCCTCAAGTAGCAGGAAATTCACAATACCTATATTCAGAGCTTTTCCTTTGGAAAAGAGTACAAAAGGGATTTACACTATTTTTTCTGCAATTTCACAACTGAAGCAAGCATTACAGCATGGCAACTGTGGAAGTTTAGGGAGCTGTATTAGATCCCCCCTGGAGACTTTGGACATTCCCGCCACACACACACATACATACACACACCCCAAAAAAATTCCCAAATGTCATCTAGGAGACATGGGAGGCATTTTCACTGCGTTTCACCATTTTAAGCCCAAGAGAGAAGCCCAAGTCATTTAAATCCAAATTACCTCCTGATCACTTCCCTTTGCAACAAAAAGCCTATCTTGGGCCTAAATACCGCTAGGAATAAAAGATGCAGCAAAAATGTCCCCATGCTGCTTAAAAGGTGTTTGGAGATATTTGGAGGCAACTTTTTGTGTGCATAAACAAAATAATTGTAATGCACCTCTGAATTACAGGCATAGAAGGAAAATAAAGGTTATGCAGCAGCTGCCTTAGTAGAGGACAACACCTTGAGAGTACAGTTTCTGTGATATACATGCACACACAAACACATAAGCACACACGTGTACATGCTTTTAATCAGAATCTATAAGATCTGTAGAAGTAAGGATATCCACAATGGTGGTACTACTTTTACAAATATCTGCATCCCTGAATAACTATATTTGCTTCTGCCTGCCCAGTTTAAGATGCTTCAATTGCACTGCATAACGGAGCACTTTGTCTGGACAGGGACAAAGGTGATTTCAGCCCTCAGCTCAGTAGATGGGATTGATTTGTACTCCGTGTGCTTGAAATTCAAGCACATGGCTATTAAGTGTGATTATGGCCCACTATCTACTGTTGGGCCATGCCAGATGAGAGATTTGGCATTATGCAATAGCGCACCAGGCCTTGCAACAAAAATAAGTACTTTTCATACATTAGAAACTTCAGTTCTTGGGATTTTTTTTAAAACAGCAAATAAGGTAATATGGAGCTGGTAATAGACTCTTATGACAGCAAAAATTACTCTTGCTGAAAGGAGATTCCTTCATCTTTAGAATAAATGTTTTGTATACAGACCCTGGCCATTTCAGTGTGAAATTGATATTATTACCAAAGACTCCATGCAAGTCGTATGTCTGGTAACAATTTTATACAAAATTGGTCTTAGTTCATAATGTTTTGGAATGGCATGTTTTCTGATCATGGAAAACCTTGTGCTATGTTTTCTGTCTTTTAGCAGAATTAAAGGGTGGTAAATACATATTTTAAAAGAAAAAGTAATAGCTGTGTTCATCAGATGATGATGATAATTGCTACTGCTGCTGTTACTCCTATGAAGCTCAGATAAGTAATTTGGGAAAGGGAGAGGTATCTGAACAAATTGCTATGGGCAGATCCCACCGTTAACATCTTGCAAGCACTGCATGATATAGAGCAGTATCCACTTGTTCTGGCTTAATGTGGGCACCTGCTTAGTTTGGTTAACACACGAAATCTATTGGTCACAGTAATTTGAATTCAATTAAATTGCCTTCACTTTTAGTCCTTTGGGAATCTGCCTCTTTTGAAAGCTTCCAGCTCACTAAATCACTTAATCACAGACCATCTGCACATATTACTTGAAGCAGACATAATTATCATCATCAGAAATAATAAGAATAAAGAAGCCATTTTGTAAGGAGGGCTAGCATATCCTTACTCTTTAGTGTTGTTGATATTTTCTGAGTATACACCAGTGCTATTCCTGATATCCACTGTTTCCTGGACATCATACCTGCTTTCAAGATCAAGACTTTGTGAGAGCAATGCTACATTCTGTAGGACTGGCACAAGATATTTTGCTGCCTGATTCGATATAGCAAATGGCATGCCACACCAGTCAATGTGTGCATCACCCAAAGTGAATGACCAAGGCTGCGTCTGCACTGCAGAATTAACCCAAGTTGATTCAATTTTAACTACCATGACCCATTGCTATGGAATTCTGGGATCTGTGCTTTGTTGTGGCACCAGAGCTCTATGACATAGAAGGCAAAATATCTCACCAAGCTACAGTTCCCCAAATTCCATAGCACTGAGCCATGGAAGTTAAAGCAGTTTCAACCTAGATTATTTTTGAAGTGTAGATGCAGTCTGAGTTATAGTGTCTGGTGGTAGCTTTCATATCAGAAAAGTGGTGAGTCCACTACAGGTTTTAGTACAAGGTGCTGAATGTATTTTGGAGAAAAGGTCAGCACCTTGGATCGCTTCTATAAGTTCCAGAGCAAATTCACTGCCCTTCCGAGACAAAAGTCACCAGCCATGATTGCCAAGTTATTAGCCCCTAAAATTTTGCAAAAAACTTTCCTTGGGCATAAAAAACAAGGAAAAGACAACAAATTGCTATAGGTTTTTAACCTTTCCCTCACCTGCTGCTGATTATGAAAGCTCTCTATGCATTTCATCTCTTCTAGTTTTTAATTGAATCACGGCAATTTACAGCTGAGCACAACTTCCAGTAACATGTCACTGTCTTCCATTTCAAGATCATTCATCTATAAAATAAAAATTGCTGTGTAGGACACTAATGTGCATTAGAAATTAGTGGCCTGTTACTGTATTCTTCATTTAATACATCCTGTCTATGTCTGGTTGTAATCAATGTCTTCAGGTTACGGTCATTTAGTTCCACCAGGGTAAGAGATGTAATTGCTAGGTTAAAAGGGGTCACTGATAATACCTGATTCAAATGGATAATCCAAGCAAGGGCTTAAAAGACAAACGTCACTGTCTAGTTCAAAAGGCTAGGGTTTTATTCCAATAATTAAACAAAGATATTTGCCTTTAGCTAGGAAAGTGTTCCGTGTATTTCCAGATCAAGGGGCTTTTATCAAAAGACAGAGACACTAGTACATACATTCTGAACAAATAACCCAGTGAATAAACCTCTGTGGCTCAGGCATCAAGGATGCAGGTGATTAAGACAAGATTTGGGAAATCTGGATGCTTGAAATGAGGAAAACATAATTGTGTTCCTTGGCAAATATCCTTGTAAACAGATAGAAGCTGCTCTTACTGAAAAGATACTGGTCTTGATGAAACATTCAGTAACTCATTACAGTTGTCCTTGTGTTCTTAATAAGACTGACATGGTACCTGGCACCACCTTCTGTCCTCCTTATTATATCACCATGCATAAAAGAAATGGCAAAAGACACTTTGCTATCTGGTGGTAAAGTCTGACTCCTTGGTTCACTGAGGCCTTGGTTCACTGTAATTCCAACTTTGTGAGGAAACAGTTCACAAATAATGGCCATTTCAGTCATCACAGAATCAGTCTCAAACACCCCTGCTTGTTAATCGATCAGTAGAGTCTATCGAGTCTATTTATCCTTGGTGACACAGTAAATAAATGCTGGTTCTGCAGCCTCTCACAGACACAACAAGGTTGTGAGTTTGATCCTGCAGGGCTCCAGGGTCCACTCAGCTGTGCATCCTTCTGTAGGTTGCTAAAATGAGTACCCAGTTTGTTGGTGACAATTAGCTTACACATTGTAAACCACTTAGGGAGTGCTTAAATGCACTGATAAGCAGTATAGAAGCGTACTTACTATTGCGATCTCTGACGGGACTTGAAATGGGTCCTCAGTATCCCAAAGTTTTGGGTTGTTGCTGTTATTTTTAAACAGCACTTAGCCACTTGCATGCACACAAAGAATTCTCCACCATTTTTGGTTTTTCTGTATACCATTTAGGGTGACCAAATATACAGGCAGCAAGGCTGTTTTCTATCACTACCCCTCAGGAGGGATCGAACTCATGACCTTTGGCTTCAGAAATTCCACTCCCCATTCAACAAGAGCAACAGCTTTAGCAGCAGATCCACAGAGAGAAGCAATTAATAGAGCAGATGGGAAATCTAGACATTAAGTAGCAAGGGCCACAAGTTCACCTCCCCTTGGAACTGACTCATCCTTGTACTCTTTTGAGATAAAATTAACTCTTTACAGCCTTCTCTGTATAGATCATCCAAAGAAGCTTCTTAAGAGCTGAAAGAGAACAGAACGTAAATTCACATACATCAACACCAATTCTATTAATGTTACAAGGCAGTGCCTCTCTTCTGTATGCCTTCATTCACCCAGCAATTTTCAGTTTGTAACTAATCTGTTGCAAAATGATGAACCAAAAGTTATTGTGCCTAAATGTTTTAGAGTTGCTCCATCTTGTACGCTATATGTAGATCAGGCAAGATCCTAAAGTGTAAAGATATACAACTGATGGCTAAAGTTAGAATCATTCAAGCCATTGTACTTCCCATTGCCATGTACAGATATGAAAGTTGGACAGCGAAGAAAGCTGACGGAAAAATAATAAACTCATTTGAGATGTGGTGCTGGAGAAGAGTTGCTGAGGATACTGTGGACAGCTAAAAAGACAAACAAATAGGTCCTAGAATAGATCAAGCCAGAACTTTCTTTGGAACCCAAGATGACAAAACTAAGACTGTTCTACTTTGGACACATGATGAGAAGATATGATTCATTAGAAAAAGTGAAAATGCTAGGGAAAGTAGAAGTAGAAAGAGAGTAAGGCTGAACACCAGATGGATGGACTCAGTTAGGGAGGTCACAGGCCTGAATTTGCAGAATCTGAACAGAGTAGTCTGTTACAGACTGCCAAAATAAAGCTGCTTCAGGTCTCTTTGGAGGTATGCTATTTAAATGATGCATGGGTCCTAAGAGTCCGGAGGTCGCGCCAAAGCCACACTCCATTCCTAAGCACTGGTGTGCAGCTTTGGTGCAGCTTCCGGATTCTTAGGGTGCATGCATCATTTAAACAGCACACCTCCAAAGAGACCCAAAGCAGCTTTATTTTGGCAGTCTGTAACAGGCCAAGGACAGGGGGTCTTGGAGATGTCTCATCCACAGACTTGCCATGAGTTGGGGTCAACTTGAGGAGAGTTAACAATGACAACAATGTAGACATATGAGAGATTACTCTTTTTGCATATAAACACGTTAAGATGGTTGCAAGCATATCCATCTAAGTGTGATTTAGACCAAGATACTAAAATCCAGTGTACAGACTGTATATATAATTTTGTGAACCAGTGAACATAATTATTTTTAAAAGGAGAAGCAGTGTTAGTCTGTCAGACCAAAGTCATTTGGGACCTTTAAGACTGTTCCCACACACAGTCCAAGAAACCAAAGGCTGATTGCTACACAACTGATAGCCAGCAGCTAATGAGCAAGCAAAGTCACAAAATGGCTTACAGTTAGCACTTATTTGGTTTAGTACATACAAGGCTTAAGTTCCGAACAGAGCTCAGCAATATCCAAGTCAGGTAAACAGCATCCAACATCAACAAACACAGTCCAGGTCAAGCACAGAGTTCAGAAACACAACAGGGAACCGTGTGATATTAATGGGAGTTGCAGTACAGCAACAGCTGGAGGATCATACATCTCCCCCATCTTAGAAAGATGGGCGATACAGCAAAAAGATAATTTTGTTTTCCTAGAGAGAAATTTATTTCATTTCATTATCAAGAAAGGTTCTGAAGTTTCAAAAAAAAATTTCTGAGATCAATTTACTACAGATGAACACATAAAATCTAAAATGCAAAACCAAGGATAGGCACAGCCTCCTCCATGTCCATAAGCTGCCAAAGTCTCAGCCTCATGTATGGTGGTGATACAAACTGCTCTCAAAATCAACTGAGGGATGGTTCGCAAGTTTGAATTGGTCATTATTTTTAAATAATTTAAATTCTTGTCAGGTGTCTATGACCTGTTTCTGAGAGTTTCCATCTGGGTTTCAAAATGTTCCAGACTTCTTTTTTCTTCCCCAGGCTTGCAAATGAAATTAAATTTTACATGTAGCTCTCTTCACATTGTATCCATTTTAACAAAAGCCCCCACTGAGCTCTTGAAGCATTCTCTGGGATAGAACCTTGTCAACCAATCCGTTCATGAATTTTAAAAGGTCTCTTTTGCAGTTGCCTGACTCATTCACATAAATTTTCAAGTATCTCAGACACTATCCCCCATCAAGAGACAATTTCAATCAAGGGACAATTTCAGTACAATAACAGGCAACACAAATCTTGTATAGACGCAAATTCTTTGTCATATAGATTCAGATCACCTCTAAGCAGAAACTGTAAGAAATGAGTCATTTTGCATGGGAAATGTATCGATGTGTTATATTTTTGTCTCAGTTTTCACCCAAATAGCCCTCATTATGCCATCTATGAGTTCTCCCCCTCACACATTTATCCTTATAACAGTTCTATGATTAGACTGAGAGAGAAAATGGCCAAAGCCAGCAAATAAACTTTACTGCAGGATGGGGGAGCATCTCCTTCCATATCTACCTAACATGACCCTAAAATCATAGTCCAAGGTTCTCTTTCAGATGTCCCCAGAACGAAGTAAGATGCCAGGCTGGTTGACAGTAAGCTTAAAGAAGGATGGCCTTTGCAATGATATCCCCAACTTGGGGAGGTGCCATTCTTACAGTGTTTTGCCTGGCCTATATTCCATTATAGGTGACAGTTGAAGACCACTTTATTCTCCTAAGCATTTGAAGAACTCCTTTCCAGTTCTTGTAGATGTTTGCTTCTTTCTGCTTTGGGTTTATATATCATATCCCCCCCCCCCATTCTTTGCTGCTCGTATTATGGACCAACATCCTATTGACATCCTGTCAATGTGCAGGCATAACTGTGGCCTTGCAGAAGGAGGAATACAGCACTTGCTTCCACAAGGCCCGCATCTTAACATGCAACAATATCCAGCTTGCTGGGAACAGCTCCATCAGAAATTGGCTGCAAAGGTGCATCTAGGCTCATTCTGGCCATTTGTGATAAAAATGATGAAAAGACTTCTGCTGGGGTAGAGGCTGCTCCCTCTTTCCTCACACCCAAAATAATCTGGAACAAGACCCATGTGGCTCCCACACTGCAGCATTAGGCAGTGTCTAATAGTCTCCTCCTCACCCACTCATCATGCCAGAGGAAGCAGCCAAGTAAATGGAGGATACTGGTCAATGACCGAATAAATTTTATTACATTACATTATTACAAATGGAGGATTCTGTTTGGCCTCCCATAAGTACTCTGGAGGAGACTTAACACTGCCCACATGCAGTAGGATCTCAGCTCTAATGTGTTGTATTTAGTTAATTTTTAAAATAGATCTTACACTGTTTAAACATTTTACACATCAAAGCAAGTGCTAGTTAGAGGTACAATCAAACAATAAACCTGTATCTCCCAAGAATTAGTTGAATGCTGAGAATACAAGGAAGTTGTTGTTGTTGAATTTATACCCCACCTTTCTCCTAGAGTGGTACCCAAAGCGGTTGGTCAATGGAAACATTCAAGGATTTGCTAGAAAAAAATGTAAATGTATATCTGTACTTATATGAAGAATAAGCACAGGTTGCTTCACACAGACATACTTTGCATGATCTTTCTTTATTGCTTAATTAAGGGCATACAATAGAATATGTGAACAGCTTGCATTGAAAAGTATTCTGTTTTGAGCTGAGTGGCCAGATCAGGATTAACCCAGGCTCTCAAATTTTGGGGCCAAAGCCGGAAGGATAGGGATGAGCCCTATTGATGTCATTAAGTGGTAACCACAGCTGCTCACAGCTTCTCATTCAAACACACACACACACAGAGAGAGAGAGAGAGAGAATATTTTCTTGTTTGGAAATTAAGACAGAAATCGAAAGAGCTGAAGTGAGGGGATTATTCCTTCTCACTTACATAGGGTGAATGGATAAGGAACATTTTAATTTTAATTTCAATAGCAAAGGAAAAATATCATACAAACTGCTTCAAATCTGAACTGGCATTTGGAAGTTGACTCCACATAAATGGGAGAGTTTGAACCCCCTTCTCCCACCTTAAAAGGGTCCATGAAAACTAGAGAATCAGGGTGGACACTGAGATCTAGCAACCCTACATGAGGGGCTATGAAGTATCTCTCTAGGCTGGCTGATCTCTGCTGGCTTCTACCAGATACATACCATTAGTTGCAGTCATGACACTATGACTGTGTCTATGTGAGTCCAGCCTTGTATATCCATCATCTAGAATACTGTAAGTTGTACTTATTGTAGGAGAACATGATCCCGAAACACATACATCACCGTCAGATTTGCACTACTCAGCTCTGATTTTTGCCTCTCCTACCTTGCAAAGGGATGCAGTTAACCAGTTTCCTCATAGTCTAGCACAGTTCAGTCTACATATTGCTTTGAAAAGTTTTGTTCAGAACCTTTGTCTAAGGACCCTATCACATGGGGTTAAACCCCGGCTTACCTTTCGCAAATTCAGTGTTAATTTGGGAGGCAGCTAGACCCTATTTTACAGAAATTGCCACCGAATTGCCACCTGGGTCCATCCAGGATGCAGCCCAGGTCCTGTAAGTCACTTCAGTGGCCACTTTTATCAGTCAGAAGCTTCCATTTTCGAAAAGGGGCCACCAAAGCGGCTAACAGGACCCAGGCGGTGATTCGGGGGTGGTTTCTGTGCGATAGGACCCAGCTGCCTCCTGAATTAGTACTGAATTCAGGAAAGGTAAGCTGGGGTTTTAACTCCATGCGATTAAATCAGAGGACAACAAGCTTTGCCACCAAATTTCAATGACAAAATGAAAATACAGCTTCAAAGGAAACCGAAAACACTTCAAGGAGTTGTTACTGTTTGTCACTGAAATTGAGGAGTAAATCACCAAAATCTCTGCCTGGTAAGCATTCTCTGCTTGTCTTTATTTTGCCACTAAAATTCAGGAGTCCAAGCGTCCATAGGCCAGCAATAGTGAAGCAACAGTGAACACAGCCTCTTGTGAATTCAGTGTGGGATAGAAAGAAGATTCGTTTCTGGCCCTATTGAAGTTGCTCACCTCTAGTCTAGGGCAGAATCCACATGAGAACCATGTCCTAGCTTCATTGTGAAGCATCCCTCCCCAGTTTGACCTCTTTACTGCTACATGAACCCGTTTTAATCCAAACTGAAATCAGTTTGGAAAGCCCCCATTATGTAGCCATATCAGCGCAAGGGAGTGTTTGTACTGTGTGCATGCGTTTTACAGATTAGTTTATGTCTGCTCACATAACCAGGCACCTGTGGGGTTGGGTAGTGTGTTTAGTCCCACAATTCATGTTTATATTTCCTTAAACAAATTGCCTTTGTTTTCCCTTCATTCTGATTGCCCACCCACACTTCTATAAAGTGAGGCCAGTAGAGAAGGAGAAGGTGAAATGCTGACCTACAAATATTTACATGCAAACACCAAATCCTGCCTCCTAAAAAGAGAGTGGTCCAAATCACACTGCAGAAATAATCCAGTTTGAGACCACTTTAACTTCCCTGGCTGAATGCTAGGGAATTCTGGGAACTATCAGAGAACTCGGGTGTCACAATAAACTAGTTTCTTTTTTTCTTTTCTTTTTTTAATAATGTTTATTAAGTTTAAACATGAAATCACATATAAATATACACATATACATTCTTCAACAAGACAAAGATCAAACGTACAGCATCATTTTAAAAATGATACATTCACCATTTGTTATTTTCTTGTTACTGACCTTGGTTAATTTACTTAAACTTATTGACTGTCTTCAAGAAAAGCAATGTAACTAAAAAAAAAAAATTCCCCTGGCTTTCCTCTTTTTCCTTTGTTTTATTTTTCTATTTATACATCTCTTCATCTAGTCCAAATCCACTTACAGATTCTTACTATACATATGTATATTCCTTCTTAAATTTAATCCACTTCTACTTCCATAGTCGCTACTTTTCCCCATTTCTGACAGAAATATCCTAACATTGTTTCCCAGTCTTCCATGTACTTGTTCCATTTTTCATTTCGCATGCTTCTTGTCAGCTTATAAATTTCAATTATTTATTTATTTATTTATTTATTTATATAGCACTGTAGATCTATTAACTTAAATGTCCATTCTTCTACTAATGGGATGTCTTCTTTTTTTCCGTTTCCTGGCATAGATAATCCTTGCTGCTGATAACATATAAAATAAAATGTTACTGTATTTCTTTTCAAGTTCCACATCTTACATGTTTAACAAAAATATTTCTGTCTTAAATTCTAAGTTCCCATTTATGACCTTCTTTATTTCAGAGTGTATTTGTGTCATTTTTTTCCCTTTATGGCATACAATAAACTAGTTTCCAGGATTCCCTAGCACTTAGCCAGGGCAGTTAAAGGGGTCTCAAACTGGATTATTTCTGCAGTGTGTTTTGGACCAACACTGCCTTTTCTGGATGTCAATACAAACAAGGAATTTATCCTGCTGTGGTGAGAATGATCAAGTGATGTTGGTGACCGTCTGACCAAGGTAACAACCCAACAATCTGGTCCCACCACCCCAATTCCACCAAGACCTCAGTTTTGGGATTAAACCATATATTTTAAAAACACATTTCTTTCCAAAAACAGAAGAGTAAACTGGAAGATTTTTTAGATCACCTTAAAGCTCTCAGGCATCAAAAAGAAATGTTTTCACTACAGAAGGAGAGGAATGTTGTGTGTTCCAACAAGACTGCTATCACAATAATGATACATTATTTAGCCTGTGTAGATTCATCTGGGGAATATATAAAAATAATGAAAAAAGAAGGGGGAATGAGGCCCTTTGTTTTGCTTTTGTTCCCCCCCTTCTTTTTGAAATTCATGGCTCAGAATTGTCTGAAAACCATACAGTCCAACAATAGAAAGATACTGCCACCAAAAGATAAGAACTAGCAACACATGTACTTTGTTTGAGAAAGAGGGCCTCAAATCCATTACAGCCAGTGGTATTGTCCAGGCCTGTCAGACATTGGCAGCTTAATGTTATTTGGAGGAAAGTGGAGCGTGCTTCAAACAAAAACTACACAGACAGCAAAGTGTTCTTGCAGAGCTGACAGGTCTCTTTATTCTGCCCTCATTCATTTCACACTCATTGGCAGGAATATCCATTCAAGGTATGGCTGTTAGCCTAATGTTTTCTCAGAAACAAACCAACAGCAGGACATGTAAAGCAGTTATAGCTGAAGGGAGAGTATATAGGATCTCAGGAAAGAGGGCTAAAAATGAGTTTCAGGTCAGTATGGTGCTAGGTTTGGGTACTGTTTCCCCAAATCCACATGCAGATATATAATTCTCTTGTCCAGAATGCTCCTGGATTTTTAAAATAAAAAAATAATTGCATTGCACTGTTTTGTTTCAAACCATCGCAGCAAATCACATTAATTCTAGGAAATGTTCTCTTTGTTCCCGCATAACTTATTGTTGGTTCTAGTACACACACTTTTGTTTTACTCAAAGTGGGAATGGCTAGCGGTATTAAAAATTCTGAGTGATGACCCTGTGGATGTGTCACTATCCATGTTGCCCACTCTTTCCCAGAGCATCATCATGTCCAAGGTGTACAGTGCACACCCTCCAAATATCCCAGATAACAGGGTGAGTCTCAGGAGCTTATCACATGGACTTTAAAACCAACTCCAGCCTCCTGGGCTGGAGCCAGGACACAGGATGGATGCTGGTGTTATTCTGGCCCCAAATTCCTCCTGAATTCTTCCCCATTATTTGTGCTCTCCACAGTGATAGTGGGTGGCTTCCTCTCCATGTAATACCTATTTGTCATCCAGTGCCAAAGTGACCCATGCATGCAGCAGTGGTACCAGGCAGCTTACAGGAACCACATGGGAAGCAATTACATCACTAGAGGAGTGCCAGGGGTTCAGACCATACTAGGTGACATCGGGGGGGGGGGGGGGGGAGTGATACTGAAACATCTGTCTGGATAGAAAGAAGCAGTGGTATTCACTTGTGTTGCTTTAAAATGCTAAAGAAATGGTGAGAGTGGGGCGAGGTTCAGTGGACAGAGAAAGGATAGGCCCCATTTTTTAAATGTTAAAATTTTAAAATATTCTTTAAAAACATCACATTTTGCCAAATTTTCAATTCAGTCACAGGAGACTATGTATATGAATATGTAAATGCATTTAGGATGTGCATATGATATGTTAATTTAAAGGTATAACTAGTTTTTATGTCACAACTATTACCATTACATTCAGTATTATACAGGAATTACAATTAATAAGTAACATTCATACAAAAAAAAACATTTTGTTGTAATCCCGCCTCAATCCGCAGGGAGAGGCAGGAAATATAAATAAAATTTATTATTATTATTATTATTAAGGATTCTGTATGGTGTAGTATGGGAAGAGGTCAATGGTGGAGTGACACCATGAGTTACAGTATGGGTGATACAAACCTAGTGAGGCCACTGGTGAGAAAGGAGCTGCCTGTCATCACTGTGGAAAGAGCCAAAAGCCCAGAGCAAAAGGTAAGGTTTTTAAATTCAGGTTAAGGAGAAAAAAAGCCAAATTGGGTCTGGATGTTGTGAAGACAATCCACACCCAATTGGGGGCTTTGGCCCTGTGTCATATAAATAAGACTCAGTGAGCCAGGAGGGGGATTTGGAGTAAAATAAACCATGTAGACAAGCCTCCAGCGTCTCTCTCCTCTTCCCACTTTCCTCTTTCAACCTCTGTTTACTTCAGTTGCTGTAAATGTAATTCACAGCATAAAAGGAGTTTGCATTCAGTTAACTCAGCCAGAGGGGAAGGAGTGGGCAGACTCTTGCTCTTCCCACTACGCTCATTTGTGTTTCCTTCCCCCACATACTTTCCTAAACGTCATACATAAATTCCATGGTTTCTCTGCTTAAAATAGTAGTTTTGCATGCCCATTAATAACTTTTGCATTCTTGTTGCCTGGCCATACCCATTTGCCCCCAGTCTGACGTTCCTCAGCCATATGTGTCCTGGTATTTATTATTTATTTATTTAATTAATTAATTAATTTCCTACCTTCCTCCCAGTACAGGGACTCACATGTGAAATGTTGGAGAATATGACAGAGCTTTAGCAGCCTGATCTGATCCATATTATCTGGCTGCCTTTCTTCCGTTTCACTTTTAAATGCTTATTTTTCAAGGGGGCAAGGCTTTTGAGGCTTTATACTGGGGTGGGCAAACTGCAGCCCTCACACTTGGACTCCACTTCTGGCATGTATAAAGCCCTGTACCTGTCCCTCAAATCCCAACCACTCCCCTTCAAGTTTTTTTAAACTCTGGGGCATGATTTGATGACAATGTTTGACACCAAACCATGTAAAAAACCAAACAATACATCCAAACATATAAAAATGTCAGTGCCCACAAACACACCAAAACTGCATACTACCCTGGTTTACCTCTGGAGTCCTCCCAAAATGACAAAAGGTGATAATGCATGGTTGCTTTTTATCACCATTTTGCCAAGGACTACAGAGAAAAATGGAGTTATTTGGGTTTGCTGTAGACAAGTTTGGGTGCATTGGCCCCTGGCCCTCATACAGTTGCCCAACCCTGATTTATGCAGTGCAAATAAGACAGATCTACTCAGAGGTAAGCCCCATTACTTTCAGTGGAACTTACCTCTGGGTAAAAAGAAATGTATTCAGGCAATATCCTTTCTGAGTGACAAGAGTGGAAGATAAAGTATGTATGTTACAATGGAAAAGAACCAGGAGGTGCTGCTGCTTTCACACGATGGATCCCAAGGCATGGAAAGCTGAGTGTCCATACATTGGCCAAAAAATGTGGCCAGTGTGGCTGATATGTGGCCATAGGGGAAGAAGACAAGGGAGGAACTTGAAAATGCCACCGCACATTATGGAATGTGATAGAGCAAAAGCAGTAGCAATGATTTACACTCCAGAGGAATAAACCTAACAAAAGAAGTAAAAGGTAACACAGAGGTTTAAACTGTCATCTCTTCAAGTAGTCAAGCAACTGTTAGTGAGACATCTCAAGAAAAGTTACTTGTCTTTTCTGATCTTTGTATGCGTCGGGTGAATAGAGAATTTAAACTAGAAACATCAGCAACCTATCAGGCCCAGGAAATGTAACTCTTATCACACTTAGCTCTACCTAGCCTGGAGAAGAGAAGGTTAAGAGGTGATATGATAGCCCTATTTAAATACTTGAAGGGATGTCATATTGAGGAGGGAGCAAGCTTGTTTTCTGCTGCTCCAGAGACTAGGACCCAGAGCAATGGATGCAAGCTCCAGAAAAAGAGATTCCAGCTCAACATTAGGAGGAATTTCCTGACAGTAAGGGCTGTTCGACAGTGGAACACACTCCCTCAGAGTGTAGTGGAGTCTCCCTCCTTGGAGGTCTTCAAACGGAGGCTGGATGGCCATCTTTCGGGGATGCTTTGATCTGGATTTCCTGCATGGCAGGGGGTTGGACTGGATGGCCTTTGCGGTCTCTTCCAACTCTATGATTCTATGATTCTATGATTCTACCTAAAGTCTCAATCTGATGTCTCCTTCGTGTAGCCACAGTCAGTACTTTGATCCTAAAACAGAATCTGTCAGGAAAGAAGATATATGAGCTCATAATTCATTTGCCTGTGGCTAAAATGTCCATGTTGTTTTCACCAGTATTTGATTGGATGAAAGTCATTATATCATAAACATGAAGCTTCTTGGAAGCAAAGAATAACTAGCTTATATGACAAAATGTAACAAAAGGTGGGAAGATAGGGAGAGACCCCTTTATTGAACCAATTAACCCTTGAAAGCTGGCCCAGTTTTCATATGTGTAATGGAATATAGGTTTTCAGATTACACACAAAAAAAGCTTTATGTTCTCAGGTACCCAAACTTGATGTGTCCAGAACCTTCAAAGAAGTAAAGAGGTTGCTGTGTGTCAGTTCTCTGGTTTTTATCCCAGCAGGGCCTGCCAATGAAAAATACAGCCTAGGTTCCATGTATTCTGGGAACTCAAATTTTATGGCAGGGATGGACAGCCCGGCATTCTTGGGTGTGCTAGAGCTGCAGTCTAGTAGCATTTGGAGGGCCACTAGTTCCACACTTCAATTGATAGGTGACTAGTTATAGCAAGATGCCTACCACAAGGCCCACCAAAGTATCACTGTAAAGATGGATTACTGCTGAGTGTGCAAATGCTAGCTTGTTGGTATAGTCTCACCTTCCCAACCATTGTCTGCACTTCCTCCAGCTTCTTCATGCCTCCTCTCTTTAGTGTGATAAGTCTAAATGTTTATAACTGTACCTCTGCAATTTTGAATTTAGAAGGGGTACAGTTGCTAGAAAGAACACCTCAGCAGTTTCATAAACTATTTATATACTATTTCATTTTTCATGACTTTTGCTTAGCCAGTGCAAGACACAATGTGAAATCTTTCAAAATTAGTAAACTGAAGAGTTGTGTATCCAAATCTTCATTATTTCTGGATAACCATTTTTCTGGAGATTATTTCCCCCATCATTCTGCCATGACCCTTCCCTGCTGTTCTCTTCTTTCTCTTCTAATACGGTGGAGTAACTCAAGACCTTACCATTGTATCATCATTCAATCCCCTTAAAAATGTACCACCAATAATGATTATCGCATTGAATTTAAAGTGACTTATCCCCAACAGGATAAAGACGCATTTAATTTTAAAAGTGGGTGTTATCGCACATAGCCACAGCCAGGCAAGTGCAATCCGTATTCAGCTTGGATCCCAGCCGCACTTATCCAACCATTTTTCAAAAACATTCCCATTTTTGGAAAAGTGGGTGGATAAGCATGGCTGGGATCCGGGCAGCATATGAGTTGCACTTGCTTGGCTGCGGATGTGTGCTATAACACCTGCTTTTAAAATTAAACACAACTTTATCCATCGGGGATACGTCCCTTTAAATTCAATGTGATAATCTCCAGTGAAAATGCATATAATTGTACATAGAACAAATGAGAAAACTGGGGTTTTGTGCCTTTTTGTTTGTTGTTGACTAACATCAAGTCAGCTTCAACTTCAACTGATCCTATGAATGAGAGATCTCCAAGACAGTGTTATCAACAGACCTGCTCATCTCTTGTAAACTCGAGGCTATAGCACTGATTGAGTCTATGCACCTGTAAGGTACTGTTCCTCTTTCCATACCACATTCCAAGAACTATTGGTTTTTCCAGTCAGTCATGCCACCTCATGATATGTCCAAAGTATTTCAGCCTCAGTTTAATCATCTTGGCTTCTAGTGAGAGTTCCAGCCTGATTTGCTCTGAAACCTATTCATTTGTTGCTGTTTTGCATTGATTTCAGTCCATGGTATCTGTAGATTTCTTGCCTAGCACCAAATTTCAAATGAGCTGATTTTCTTCCTATCAGCTTTCTTCACTATCCACCCTTAACAACCATACATTGAAATCATATTCCTTCCATCTATCCCAGCTTGGGAGGGACAGTCCAAATTAATCCTCTGTTGTCCCACTTTTTCTGTTGGTTTTAAAATGTCCCGGTTTCTCTCTCCTCCTCACATGTTCTTTCTTCTTTATCTTCTTTTGGGATCAGTGTGATATTCACTGAACTCTACAATTCTGGAATTTCTCCACATAATATGCCATTCATTATTTGCAGTAGAGATGTTACCAAGTGTTCATGCAGTTGTTGTTGTTGTTGTTCTTTGTGATAAAAGACACTGAAATCATTAGGCTTAGGCAAAAGCAAACTGCTGCAGCCTTTCCTAGCCTCTCTGTTCTTCCTTCTTAATAATTTTTGCCATCTTGAGCACACTTTGAGGTTCCTTGGCCACATCGTTCTGATTTTCATCTGTGAAATGTTGGAGGGTATAAAATTTGAAATACGAAGGCATGGATAACTCTGACCTTGTTCAGTGATATATATTTGGACTATTGAATAAAATGAGGTGTCTCCTTTCAGTTTAATACATACCTAAATACCCCAAAGACACTTGATCCCAGCTAATCTTGGAAGCTAAGCCAGGTCAGCTCTGGTTAGTACTTGGATGGGAGACCCCAAACAAATACTAGGTGATGGCTATATTTTAGAGGAAGGAGCTGGAAAACCCACCCCCTAAGAAAATCCTACAAAATTAATGAGGTTACCATACACTGACAAGCAACGTAAAGGCGTGCACACAAACATACACATGCATACTAATATTGTTCAGGTAAAGGCTAGGCCTCAATTAGTAATGGAGCACTTTATTCAATATTTTCTGTTGTTGTGTGACTTCGAGTCATTTCTGATTTATAGTGACCCTAAAGTGAAGCTATCATGGGGTTTTCTTGCATTTTTTTCAAAGGGGGTTTGTCCTTGCCTTTCTCTGATGCTGAGAGAGTGTGACTTGCCTAAGGTGACCCAGTGGGTTTCCATGGCTAAACTGAGATTCAAACCCTGGTCTCCTTGTGTCCTAGTCCAACATTCAGATCACAACACCAAGCTGGCTGTCCTGAATATTTCCTACAGCTTCTCAAAACACTCTTGTTTATTTTTTCAGGTAGTGGGACAAAAAAGGGCTGAAAATGTTTTTCACCATGTTAATATGGGGCAATGGTTTCTCAAGGCTTTTACATTTGGTTCTGTTGACATGTTACTCAATCCAGGTGATTTACATATCTTCACGTTTGCTACATTAATCCCTTTTCTCTTTCACCCTTGCCTTTTGGATCACATTTGTTTAGTCCACTAGCCAAACGGTAGAATCTGTGTCTAGGGTGAGCATATCTCCTGCTCTACAGGGAACAGTCTCTATCTGAAGAGCTGCCCCAGTCCTGCTTAAAGATAAAGAACCATAATAGGGAAGGTATATAAAGACCTTAAGTGGCCCACATTTTTCACAGTTAGCTTGTGGATTAGAGATTCAGCAGGTGCGCAGGTTTTTTGAACCCACTCTTCCCTACTATGGCGAGATGTATTGCCTTCTGCTTTAATTTATAACCAGGCATTCTAAATGTGCATTTAAATGTGCAGGTAAATATAAATTATCGTATGGAAATGTTGTACAAATCTGTGACCTCTTTCAAACTTCTATTTGATTATGGATTTCCCCTTTTGGGCACCTCCACTGTGTGTTTGTCTCCCCCCCCCCCCTCTCTCTCTCTCTCATTTTAAGTGAGCTGCTTTGAGATACTATATTAATCTAAAACATTACATTTTTTAAAAGTCCAACTAATAATGGCTCACGACGGTCACAAATCTACCCTGGACCTGCTCTCTGATGGAAACCCAGTGGACACAGAAGGGAAAAGGCAAAGCAGCTGCAAACTGGGAGAAGAAGGGGATCAAGTATTTTTCCAGAATTTTCATGAAATGTGCAATGAAATAAAAATGAATGAACAGGACATTCTACCTTCCATTAAAAACAAAACACAATTCTGTTCATGGACATATTCAGCTGGGAAACCACTACAATCTTTTCCTTTGCTAACAGTGCCCTCTGCTGAACATAGCATAAAAGTGATAATAAAGAGTTGTGTGAGCTAGAAAACAACAGGCCCTGCCAAGAAATACATAGATGGAAGATGAAACAATTTTCCTATAGTCCAGACAGGCCTGTTTCTAGTCCGAAATTCTAAAAATGCTCAATAAGTGATCTATTGATTGAGGCTGTAAGGAGTGATGTACATATCAGAGATGGTAAAGAGGCCTAATTACCCTAAAAGCCCCAGATCCTATCAGATTTTGGAACCTAAGCAGGGTCAACTCTGGTTGGTACTTCAGTGGGAGCCCACTAATGAATAACAGGTGCTGTAGGCTACATTTCATAGGAAGGAATGGGCAAAACCATCTTTGAATATTCCTTGCCTAAGAAAATCCTACAAAATGCATGGGATTGCCATAAATTTACAGGCAACTTGAAAGCACATATGTTTTATAAAACAAAGATTTCCCCACTGTCCAATGCTCCAATTATAGAAGGGCAGGAGGTCCCTCATACCTCCTCCCTCATAGTCCTTCATACCTCCTCAGTCATTGCCTCACACCTCCAGGCAAAACTAGGAAAGCATTCTGCTCCTAAAATCCTGGAACTTCTTATGTTGCCATGAAATCTACAACCCCTACCCTTGAGTCACCCACAGTGTAAATAAATCATGGCTCCCATCATTATAAAAATAGCATCCAGATAGCAAAAAAAAGCAAGGAGGACAAGGCGCCATTGCTTGGCTGCCTAAGTCGGCTGGACCTGACTCCTGTCCATCAGATCAATATAATCAAATAATATAATCAAATCAAAGACTGGTTATAGGTGTTATTCTTTCCCCATCATCATGCTTCAAAGGGAGCATCTTGCAATAGTATATGTTTGTTGATTAAAGGGATTTTTATAAGTATATAAAGGCTGAGGGCCAGCTGTCCAGCATTTACTTTTTAAAAATTACAAAGTGCCTAAAGTGCCAATTGATAAATATGACTAAAACTGAAGAAGGGCACTTTTAATTTTGAGAAGATGTTGACCATACTAGTTCTGGCTCTTTTAGCATTTTCCACAGCTTGCATAACTTTAGATGGCTGAAGTTTCCTTTATTTGAAGTAACCCAAATAATACCAAGAGAAAGGAAGTCATGTCTGAACTGGTGGAGCTACGGAATGGTTCAGCAACCATAGACATTGCAAAGATCCTACTCACGTGAATTACTTTCTCTCAGTGATGTAGACTTAGGGGCAAAACAGATGGGCAGGAAGAAGCAGCCAGAAGCACATGCCATGGCCTCAAGGGTGCCTCCTGCCATGGTCTCAAATAGACTGCAGAAAGGAGCGGAAAAGATCTGCTCCTTTTGAGCTGGCTTTGGGCCAGCCCCAGCATGGCTTCCAGGGGCATGTGTCACCTAAATGCCCCTGGAGTGGCCAGAAGTCACCCCCATCTGCCCGTCTGCTTCAGGCCTTAAATCTGTTGACTCAGACTCAAGTCAGACTTAAGTCACTTCAGTGATTCGACTTGGACTTGTCTCAGCAATAATTTACTGATTTTGCTCATGACTTGTATATTTTTAGCAACCAACTTGGTGGCATCATTCACTTTGAGAAGTAGGCAAGATCCTCCCCAGAGCATAGAGTGGAACAGCAAGTGCATTTGGCAGTGGCCTGAGGTGGAAGGATCTTTCTACAAATTTTGAAAAGTTTTAGAAGGCTCCTCTAATATACAGTGGGGACACGCTACCAAACAGACCTCAAACCCACCTCAAGTTCATTGCTTAAGGTGCTTGCTGTTCCCCCGCCCCCTGAGGAATGCACCTTGCCTCCTTTTTTTCTTATTAAAAACTGGCTTCCAGACTTCAGACTCAAACTGAGACTCCTTAAACGTATTTTGCAAGGACTTGAGACTTGAAGAAAGAGATACTTGAATACATCACTGGCTTTTTCCATGTGGCTACATCCAGAGGACCACTCAGGAATGGCACAGATGAATGACACTTGTCATCCACAGAACCACAAGGCTTCCAATGGGACACATGCTGCAGGAAGCTCCATCTCCCCTGTACCAAATGAAGCATATCTTAAGTTGAGCATGATAATATCCCATTACAAAAAATAACATGTAATTCATATCTTTTTCCAGTATAGGTTGGAACTACACTGCATTATGATTGTGAAATAGCAAAGGATAACATTCCTTTCCCCTTTTCATATAAATCTTTGAAGGCTTTTTTCCATTTGTGGGCAGGGCCAAAAGCAAAGAGATATACCAAAGGCTGGAAGGATATGAAAGGGAAGGGAAGGCTACAATCAGATGCATGCTCAGGGAAATAGAAGGGAACTTGACTTTGGTTTGTATAATGGCTAGCAATGAATTAATTTAAGGTTGCCAGTGACAGGGTTCCTGTGACTTTAATGCTCCCACTAGAAGATAAAATCTCACAGGTGTAATTCACCTTAGTGTGAAGATACAGGGACTGGAGAAAATTGCATCTGAAAGCAATTGTCAAAAGACAAAACAGAAATGTCAGAAATGGAGTTATTCTAGAAGAGACCATAAATGACAATTTTAAAGGAGAAAAAGTGATAACCCTGGCACCAATAATACCGGGTTTTTCCAAGTTGAATAAGGGGAAAGATTTGTTGTTGTGATTTGCCATTCAGTCAATTTTGATTTATGGCAACCCTATGAATGAAAGACCTCCAAGACTGGTCATCAGCTGTCCTGCTTAGGTTTTGCAAATTCAATACCATGGCTTCCATTATTGAGTCTATACACCTTTGTCTTTTTCGGTTAGTAATGCCATCTCATGATATAAACTGACAGTCTCAGTTTAGTCATCTTCGCTTCTAATGATAATATCTAATTATCTAATGATAATTCAAGATTGATTTGTCCTCTTAGCAGTCTGTGGTATCTGTAGAACTATTCTGTAACACCACATATCAGATGAGTTTATTTTCTTCCTCTCAGCTGTCTTCACTGTTCTACTTTCATAACCATATCTAGTATTCAGAAACAGTATAACATTGATAATTCTGACATTTGAACAATACGTCTTTATACTTGGGATTGTATCTAGTCCCTTCATGGCTGCCTTTCCAAGTCGTGGGCCTGAGACAGTAAGTTCTCCCATGTCAGACAAGCTTTTTTGCTAAGGAGCCAGACGGAACATGCCAAAGAGCTACTGGGCAGCAGAATTGTAGGGATTGACAGTGGTGAAGGATCTCTCAGATATGATGGCAGCACAGCTAACTCTATAGGAGATAATATGGAGCAGAAGAAGGCAATAGTAAACCACTTATGATTACTTTCACCTTGAAAACCCTATGATGAGCCAAATCAAACTGAATCAAGGAATAGGGCTCCAGTCCCTTTATTTGTCACATAAACACCACCTGCTTTAATTCCACCATTGAAGAGACAGGAGTCCTGTCCCTTATTTCACCTGGCAACTATAACATATGAAGTACCAGCATGATGTAGTGGTTTAAACGTTGGACTAGTACTCTGGAGATTAAGGTTTAAATCCCTGCTCATCCATGGAAACCCACTGAATGACCTTGTGCAAATCACACTTTCTCAGCCTCAGAGGAAGGCAGTGGCAACTACCCTCTGAACAGTCTTACCAAGAAAACCCCAAGATAGAAATCCTCTCTGGGATTCTCTTTCCTACAGCTCTCTGCCAGGGACCCCTGGAAGATTACAAGCAAAGCAAAATGCATACTCCCTGATATTCAGATTTTTATGATACTATTTATGGGAAAGAAAGAAAGAAAGAAAGAAAGAATCAACCTTCTGAGGTCTCTTTCATCTTGTAGCAGTTTTGCTTCTACATCCTGGGTCAAATCCCTTCCAGTTCTTTTTCTATAGATCACCTCTGCATCTCCAAACAGAGTTCAGCAAGTTACAAGCTCCCCTGTTCCACTCCTAAGGGATTCCTCTGTATTGCAGGCTGCTGCCTTTTGTCTGGCATATCAGTCCTCTGAGAATTCAAAGTGACAGTTTTGCAGGCACTTAAAAATAAATGTCATTGGAATCATTGCTCAGTTGAATCTTTATTCATTTATTTATATGGTCGGGCAATGACGGTTTTATTTCTTATAATGATGCTTCCCCCCTCCTTTCTGCCTCACATTAAGGGAACAATAATCCCTGAGGAGGGATGCTAAGGTTATTAGCGTGTTTATGCAGAACCACGCTTTCCCCCAAAAGTCCACACAGAAATAACTAGCAAACAGGAAACTGGAATGCCATGCCTGCAAAAGAAAACATTCTTTCATCTTATTCCCTAAAGATTCGTTAGACTGTTTACAGTGCTGATTAATGTAAGAAATTAAGGACATCTCTGGGAAAGGAAAAAGGCCACTTGCCTAATTATTTTGCCTTTGCTCACTTCCTCATGGTTTGTCTCTTGTTTTCAGTTCAGATGCCTCTTCTGATTTATGTTCTTAAACACAGAATAATGTATGGCACTGAAGTATCTAATTGCAGACCTAGCCTGGGGTTTCTGAATTGGCTGGCATGGTGTCACATACCCTCCAATAGTCCCAATATGGCATGAACAGTCCAGATTGATTCTCCATCATTCCATTTTTCCAGCTGCTTGTGAAATGCCCTAGTTCCTCTCCTTTCCCTCTTTGGTTTCAGCTTGCTTCTATTGCTGCAAACTAGGGGGCTGTATAGACTGCCCCTAAGGGGCAGCCTCCTTTTAGCGCCAGATCAGGGCTGTGGCAACTGCAGGTCATGGGTGTGATCTCACCTTTCCATGGTGTAAAAAGGAGCTGCAAAAAGTGGATCCATAGCCACCTGAACCATGGCTTTTCCAAGCTCCTTTGGCACTGTGACAAGAAGACACAGTGCCAGAGGAGCACCATGATACCACCCACCATATGGTGTGGTGCACAGCATCATGCCAGCCTGTGGGCAGAGTCAGGGTGTGAGTCATTTGGACACCATATCCAGGCCAGCCTTAATGGCTGTTCTGTACAGCCCCTGAGTTCAAAGTGCAAAAGTAGTTTGCACTGTTAGCTGAGCAGGAGGGAGAGAGAGAGAGAGCATGAGAGAGGGGGGGCATAATCTTGCCCTTCCCAGTAGGCTCAGGCAAAAGCAAATGGCTGTACTGGCCTAGCTTGTGCGGTCTTCCTCATTAATAATGTTCGTCATTTTGACCACACTCATATGTTGCTTGGCCACATGTGCTCCAGTTTTCATCAGTGAAATGTTGGAGGGTATGATGGCAACCCTACATGCTCATAGAAAAGCAACCTTTGCCACTCATCTCCACCACCCAGTTCTTTTCTACCCATGGATCAGAAACAGGTGGAACCATCTACTAAAGCAGCTGAGCTAGAACTTTTTTTAAAAAATCACTGTAAATTATAAATAAATATTACTACAACATGGAAAGGCATTATTCATCGAGTGTGTTTCCTATTTATTTATAATCTGAAGGAGGGTGCTGTAAACAGCATTATACATATCATCCAAATATGGTATCCCCAAACTGTTCAGTGTAGTCTGTAGTCTATACCAATATGGTATAGTGCTAGACTAGGACACTAGGGGTCAGATCAGCCAATAAATATACTAAGGGATCTTCGGTAATTCACACTCTCTCATCCTTAAAGTAAAAGCAAATCTCTTCCAAATAAATCTTGCCAAGAAGAAGTTAGGATATGGTTGCCATAAGTCAGAGCTAACTGGAAGACACATACTGCATTTCAGCCTGAACTGGTGCTGCCCAGTCTACTGTGTAAGATCTCTACTGCTTTATTCAGCCGCATACAAAGTACAGACCTCAGGATAATATTTAACCAGATAGTTACTTGTGCAGAGTCCTGGCTGATACTATTATTGCTGTTTTGATGGAAAACATGGAAGCAAGGAGAGGGGGTGTCATGCCTATGACACTGCCTCAATGACCTCCTCTGTCTTTGGATGGATGGATAAAAGGAACCATGTACAAATGTAGAAGCTCCATGCAATCGGAAGGAGGCATTCACACAGGAATCCAAATCATCTGGGGCAATTAAATGTGCAGAACTGTATGTGCAAAACTGCAAACATAAAAACTATATTTGGATACTTCCTGCTCAATGAGATATTCAAGGAAAGAGTTGTTGTTGTTGAGCGCTTTCAAGTTGTTTCTGACTTATAGCGATCCTAAGGCCTCATAGAGTTTTCTTGGCAAGATTTGTTCAGAGGAGGTTTGCCTTTGCCTTCCCTGGGACTGAGAGCATGTGACTTTCTCAAAGTCACCCAGTGAGTTTCATGGTCAAACTGGGAATCAAACCCTAGTTTTCAGAGTTGTAGTCCAACACTCAAACCACTATGCCACCCTGGCTCTCTCAAGGAAGTAATCCTTGAAGGAATCACAGAAAATTCAAAAATTTTAAAGCGATTTCACAGTTATTATTTTGATTTGTTTAAAAAGAGACAGACTTCAATAGAGAAGATTATATAAAACAACAAGATACTTTTACAATATCAGAAGATCACAGGCAAATGTTAAATAGATTAATCAGCATGGAAGAAATCTCCTCAACCATCTCAAGAGCAAAGACTGGGAAAAACTCCTGGATCAGATGGGTTCCAAGCAAGTTATTACAAAAATATTTGAAGAGGATTTAGGGATATATTTACAGAAAACCTTCAATATAATTTTAACCAGTAGGAAAATTCCAGAAACATGGGAGAAAGCAACAATTGCTCTTATTCCAAAAGAAGGGCTAGACCAAACCAAATTATATACCTACCTCACTGCTAAATGGCTGTTATAAACTTTTTGCTTCAATTCTTGCTGAAAGATTAAAGGTAAATTATTGGTATAAATTAATTGGTAAAGAACAATGTGGTTTCCTTCCCAAAAGACAACTTAGAGACAATGTAATATATGCATTAGACATAATACAATGTTTGATACTATATATACTCGTGTAGAAATCTAGAAATTTTAGTCAAAAATTGATCCAAAGAGCTGAATCAACTTATCCACGAGTCAATGTAAGTCCTGTACCTTAACTCACATCCCTGTGAATGGCAAGAGTGCAATCTGTCCTGGAAACACTGACCTTTTTCTATCCTCTCATCCATCCATCCATCCTTCAGTGTGAACACAAAGAGTTATATCTCCTGCAATTTCGTAAGTTATTTGACATGTTCATCCTTTATATCCTTTGTTACAAGCCCACCCTTGACTTTTCCATGAGTCATATCAAAATCATCCCTGACTTATAGTCAAATATATAAACACTATGCAAAACAATCTGCCTCAATAACATCTGGAGGGCCAAAGTCTCCCCACTTCTGTTATAGATCATCTGAACCTTTTGACCCACTCACTGTTGTTGGACTTCACCTCCTGTCATCCTTCACCATTGGCTATATTGGCAGTGCTGATGGATTTTGTAATCCCACATCAGGAGGCCTCAAGTGACCCACCTTTGATCTAAGAAATGATAAGCAGAATTTGGTGACTTATAGAACAATACCACCCTCATGCCACAATAGCTACTAGCTGACTTGCTTTATTCAACTATATTCAAACATTACAGGAAACAAGCAGCAGTTATTCTATACTATGGATTGGAGCCATACAGCCCTCCAGATGTCACTGGACTGCAACTCCTAGCATTCCCCACCATGGGCTATGCTGACTAGGGAGTATAATCAATGTGAGAAGAGGGGATTTCAGCAGTTGTTGGTTGTCACACAAGCAATACCTGCTGAAATTCTTCCTTTTATATTTAAGGGACAAGAGCCCTGTCCCTTATTATACTTGCCAGCCCTATCAAAAATGTCTACAAAACCAGTTGTTCCTAATAACATACCAAAACCTCTGTGTATCTTGCATGAGTACTGTATTGTTAAAGTGAACTCTATGCTATACCGAATAACTCCTGTGCAAATAGTGAGTCAAGAAAAAACACAAGACAATAAATAAAGCAATAAATGTAATGTTGTAAGTCTTTTAACAAAAAAACTCTTTACACATTTTCTTCATTGTTTTGTTTCTTCTATATTTTTCTCATAGTCAGAGAAACAGCTAAGAAATAAGTTATTGGTTTCCAAGTATATTTTTATTGGGAGAGATTTTTCAAAGCAGAATAAGGAAGATGTTCTCTTATCCTCAGACATTTATCATTACCCTATTTCCGACCTCCATGGCCCTTGTCCAATCTTTCTCTGTTTTTTATCATCATAGGCAGAACCAGCCTCACATCAGCAACACTGCAAAGAGCCATTGCCCAAAGTTGTGTATAGACAAGGGAATTTCATCAGGTATTGGTTGTCATATAAGCAGCGCTTGCTGAAAATCTCCAGGTCATCAGTAATTTAGACCTCGGTCAGTTTTTTCTTGGTTGTAACATTCCAAAGCATAAGATGGATGCAATTGTACTCATATTCTTCTGGGGGGCTTGCCATATGTTACTAGCTGGCAAATGGAACGCTGAACTAAGGAAAAATCCTATGTGTGACCAAACATAGTTCTTCATGTGTCCCTGTGTTTTTAGAGTCCAAAATAGCATTAATTAGCACAGACTTGATTTAGTTCTATACTTCAGAAATCAGGGGCTCAATTTCCAGTGTCAGAATTGGAGGCAGGAAGAGCCAAGAGGTTAGTGTGACAAAGTCACAGCCAGATTTAAATTCTCACTCTGGATACACAGTCAAGACTTGCAAGGCAAACAAACACAGCTAACTAAATGTTCCGTAAGTAAGTGCGTCCGTGTCATATGCAGGCTCACTATACGCAGCTTTCAGCTTATGCTAAAAGCTGCGCGATGGAAGAGGCAATGGTGCATGCGTGCACAAGCCCCATTGTTTTCAATGGGGCTCAAGCATATGTGGTATTTACCTTATGTGGGGGGGGGGGTCCGGAACGGATCCCACGTGTAAGGGAAGGATGCACCGTACTGTAAGCTGACTCCAATATATATATATTTATAGGACTGCCAGCTAAATGGTAAAAATCAGTACAAATTCTTCTGGTTTTCTTTGTTTTTAATTGCTGGTGTTGTTCACTGCCCTTGAGTCAACCTCTACTCATAGCAGCCCTGTGGATAAGACATCTTCAAGCCACATTATCCTCCACTGCTCTGCTTGGGTCTTGTAGACTTTGGCCTCCCAAATTGAGTATTGCCATGGCAAATGCAGCACTGTTATCAGCAATGGTCCCATTTTCCACCAGGAATCTTTGTGACCTTGTGCATACATCCCTATTTACATATGCTACAGCAGTGTTGGTTATATGACAGTCCATGGACTGCCGTTGGTCCATGAGCCAGTGGGTGCCAGTCTTTGGTGAGTTTACAAGAAAAATAGAAATCATTGTAGCTAGTGTTGCCAGGTGAAATAAGAAACGGGGTTCCTGTCCCTCTAAAGGTTGGGCAGAAGAGGGAATTCCAGCAGGCACTGGTTATCACTCAAGCTAAGTTGCTGAAATCCCCTCTTTGACACAACTATTAAAATGACAGAAGTTCAGTCCATTACTTCACCTAGCAACCCTAGTTGTAGCCAGTCACATTGAGGGCATCAGTCACATTGAGGGAAATGCCTATCTTCCATATCAAAAGTTGAAGATGTACTACACAGTCATATTTAAAAAATGCATAAGCTGAGTCACTGATATAGTTTCTACTGAGAAATTATTATAGTGACCTGAAGAACATGAGACAAAAGTATTAAATGGCTCTACAGATAATATGATTTTTGCAGCAAATGTTGTAAATGTTATGTGCTGCTTTATAGTTATATATGTACTATGACAAGTTTGACACTCTATGTTCATCCCCAGTCTCAAGTACCAAGAATTTACTTCATTAAAGTGTTGTTACCACCAGCTGCTATATATTCAACAAGCAGTTCTGTAACATCTAAATTGCTTTTTTGCTCCCAAGCCATGCATTATGAATAACTTAAGAGTATGCAATGGTACAGATTTAGACTTTGTCACCGCACAGAATATTCATTTTACCCAGAGCTTGTTCGAGGGCTTTTGTTTTGTTGTCTTTTGGACTACAGGTCTCAGAATCCATCAGGAAGCATGGGCACTGGTCCACACTGCCTATCAGATATGGGGACTTGTAATCCCAAGAAGTAATTTTAGCAAGCTCTGAACTTCTCCTTCCCTTGTACATTAGTAGATCTTCACTAGTCCAAGACACAGCATTCTGTGACCTCAACGGATTGTTTGAGGGTTTCCCACCTGGTATTTTTCTTAAAGGTTTCTGCTAGTCTTGAGGTTCCCCCGAACCTGCTTGCAACTCTTTGTTCATGAGCAGTGCCTTTTGAGCTGCACAGATGATCTGTAATTGTACAATGGATTCATTATAGTATATGGCAGTCAGTTAACCTACACAAATGTTTCGGGAAAAATTGCTATAGTAGGGAAGTCTAGGTTTGACTGAAACTAAAGAACCAGCATAGTGCTGTAGAAACTTGAGTTTATAACCCCTGATGCATGAATAATAGGCCAGTCTCTGTCATCCCAATGTGCTACAGGTCCCTTTCTACATCTTAATCTCTTCCAAAATGACATGCTAAATGGAAGAGGAGAGTGCATTGTTTTTTACACCCATCCAGCATTCTTCCACTCTGTCAGATATTTTTTTAAAAATTGAAGAATAAAATGTTGCAGGCTGTCTTGTGTTAAAAATTTGCTTCCAGCTTTTATGTGCATTGTTTAACTACACTATGCAACACTTCATTGTGTATTCCAGACTGAGCCCCAACTCTGCACAACACAAACAGGACAGACACTGTATGGGCATAAAACTGTCTCCCCATCAAATCTTTCTTCCCCTGCCCCACCCTCAACATAGAAAAGATCCTTCCCTTCCTCAAGACTTTGGTGAGCCATTTTCATCCAGTGTAGTTTGGATCTAATACGCTGTATGTCGTTTTTTATTCACAAACACAAACCATATATTCAATCAGAGGTGGGCAAAGTTCCCTATCATGTAGCCCCAATTCCATTTTTTTAGCCCCAAGTGCTTCCCCTCCCCTCCAATTTTTTAAAAACTGACATTGTAGTTCACTACCAAAATTCAGCAGCAAACCACTACATGCACTACAGTGAATCAGAAAAAGAATGCATTATGCTTAATGGGATAGTAAACAACATTGTCAGTTTGGTTGTTTTAGTTAAATATCAGTAGTCAATAATTAAAGTCAAAACAAGTATATTTAAGGTTTACCTCTGTGTATGTATGTGTATGTATGCGTGATTGTATATAAACTTCATAATACCTTATAAATTGTAATCCTGCCTTGATCTGCAGGGAGACGCGGGAAATATAAATAAAATATTATTATTATTATTATTATTATTATTATTATTATTAAATAGTTAATGAAGTGTTCATGGGTTAATGTTATTTGTTAATAACTGTCATTTTCATGAATGTAATAATATATAATGAAAGGTTAATTTTAAATTGTCCGCTAATTTTAATCTATTTTATATATGCATATCTAATTTTATGTATAATAATTTTATATATAATAATTAAAGACATGAATTAGTTTAAAATTATTTAAATTACAGTTGGCCCTCCATATCCATGGATTAACCATCCACAGCCTGAAAATATTCCTCCCCACCAGCAAAAAATTCCAGAAAGCAACCCTTGATTTTCCATTTTATATATAAAGGACCACTGTATACAATGGGACTTGAGAATCCCATTTTGGTATGCATGGTGGGTCCTAGAACCAAACCCCATCAGATACCAAGGGCCCACTGTATTTGCAGCTTGTTAATAATTTACCTTATTTAAAGTTAGTTAAATAATTACAAATAACCCCACTCCTATAGAAAATGAAAAGAGAATAGCCCTTAAATGTTTAGCCAACCTGCAAAGTGTCCCCTTGATCCTATCTTTGTGCTACATGGATATACCTTTCATAGCTGCATCAATAGCAGGCAACTAAGATTACTGGCTGGCTTGTACAAAAAGTGAAATACATACTAGATCTTTCAAAATATAAACAAGGGATGGAGAACTTTTGGGCCTCCAGACATTTTAGAATATAATTCCCAGTTCCCCAGCTTGCTAACTGATCATGGAGAAGACTGGTTTGTCAACATAAGGCTGCCAGAAAGCTCCTTGAACAGGCCTTCCTTTAAAAGGCACCTTCTCAGACTGATGAGAGAAAGCAGAGTCACATTCAAAAGAGTCAGAGAACAAGTATTTAGTGGAAAGAAGAGGAGAGACTTTTGAGAAAAGTGAAAACAAAGTGCTTGATTTACCTCTAGTTCCTTCAGCTTTTGTCTGCCTAGCTAAACTGCAAGTTAAGCAGTGAGAGGCAATGACAAAGTCCTTTCTGGGCTGCAGGTAATTAACATGTTTTAATAATTGATTATAAGCAAAGTCTTGTTCTCTACTGGAAAAAAAATCACAGTATGCTGCTTCTTGAAGGACAACAGAAGACTCAGCCTGACATCCAAAAGCTCAGGAATGTTCAATTTGAGAACATTATGTACTCATCATATCCCACTCTGACTTTTAAAAACTACAATGGCAGGAAGCCTCTTATAACCTTGGACTTGTTATCCAGAGTTGCACTGCATAAAACTCAGGGATGTTTTACAATTATGTCACAGGTTTTTGCATTTCGATAAGCAATTGAACTCTACAGCATTGCTTGACTGAATTCTGACTTAATGTAAGGCAGCTTTGAGTCATCTTAATAGAAGAGACATTTCCAGTTTAGGTCTGTCTTAGCACATCTCAACCAAGAACTGGCATGGCATGACTGAACATAAAGCTAGGTGCAACTAAGGCGGGATACATACCGCCATATAGTACGTATAGGATACGTACTAGGGTTAGGAAGGGGCGGTGCTTCCGCACCCCCCTAACCCTAGTATGTATCCTATACGTACAAGATGGCGGCGCCCCTTCCACATGGGCGCCGCCATCTTTACGTATCGGACGCTGAGCGTCCGTACGTGTCGCAGCCTTTATGACGTAGCGAGTGCGCCCCTGGCGCCTCGCTACGTCACAAACGCGACTGAAAAAGAAGCTCCATTTTGGAGCTTCTTTTTCGGTCTGTGCGGGAGCCGCGCCGTCTGAAGGCTCCGGCTCCCCCACGGACCTACCGGCGGCGGTTTGTACCCCGCCTAAGTGCTCTCCTACTTTCCACACCTGTACCATAATCTCCTCACACCAGGGTGCCCCCATGGCCATTTGGTGGCCAAGGGACAATGGGGACAGCCAAGCAGTGGCTAGTTATGCTTCAGCAACTAGTTGCAGGAAGACATCACCATCCTCTCCAAATTCCTAAAGGAGCCCTCATCTTTCTGAGCTTTCTTCCGCACAGAGACCTCATAGGGAATGTCTGTCACAAAAAACCTTCTCTATCCACTTGCTTTATGAAGAAGGGACCATGTCCACCAATGTGCTGATAACTCTAGTCCCACTTTGTTGTGTGCCTTCGAGTCATTTCTGACTTATACCAACCATTATGTGACCCTATCATGGAGTTTTCTTGGCATGATTTGTTCAAAGGGGGCTTGCTTTGTCTTTCTCTGAGGCTGAGAAAGTGTCTTGCTCAAGGTTACCCAATGGATTTCCATGGCTGAGCAAGGATTTGAACCCTGTTCTCCAGATTCATAGTCCAGTACTCAAACCACTACACCACTTTGGCTCTTAAAGGATTGTACGTTGTTAAATCATATGCCTTGCTTGCAGGATGTTAACACTAGTTATGAAGAGCAGGAGAATGGAGGACACTGGATACTGTCCTGTTGACCACATAAGGCATTAAATGCATGTTTTCAACATCAGAAAAAAACCTGAGCATAAAACAAGGTATACTTTGTGTACATGAGGGAGTAGCCATTCTATTCAATTTCCAATGTATGTCTCAAATGTGTCAGAAAGACTACAAATTGAGTGGAACTTCTCTTCCCGCTTGCCTCGTCATTGCTTCCTTTTTCTTCTTTGAAGAGTTCAGATAGTATTAGTAGGCTAGACTAAAGTCTCTGGAAGAAAACTGGAGATGGATGGAACCAGCAAGAACAGTTCTCAAAGTGTCCAAATTATTTATTGTGTCAAACATGTTTTGGGATGACAGTTCCTTCTTCGGGCAACTTTCTTTTCCCACAAATCTATAAGTAAGCTGTTATATGCCTTCCGCTGCTAAAATACAGAGAAAATCCCCAGATGCATTAGGCATAGTACTTATCTGATGTACTTTGTAAAACTGCTTATCTCACACTTTCTCCCACTCTCTTTTCAGCTATAAAGTGGTTTCTTGTGTTTCACTTGTTTCCTGAGAAAATGGATCACAATAGAGTGGCAGAAGGAGTGGCATAACTCATTCCCCACTCATTCTTTTTGATGTACTTTTTGATGACGTAAACTCCACAAATGATCCATGATAGGCACATGAAGGACAAGCATGAGTATCCTTTTAACATTTAGCATGTTCTTGAAAGTGTCAATTGTCCCATTACAAAGAAAGATTAAACACCAGAACTATTTTTAACAAGATTAACTAGAAAGTGCAGTAAATCCATGCTAGATAGCTTAAGATCAACATTACAATACTCACAAGTCTCTCTTAGGTGAATTTCTAATAGCTCCCAAAATGAGCTTTCCAGCATAGGAGCCTGTTCTGCAAACAAAGTAAGTCGATTTCTGTCTGCCTGTCAGATCAATCAACCAACCAAAAATTAAGAGAAAGATTTTCAAGGCTTTTTTGTTTGTTTAATTTTTCTGGTAATCGGTGTTACAGTCCAGCTCAGGGAAAACAAAGGATGAAAAGACAGACCAAAAATAAAGTGCTCAAGCAAATTTGCAGGCAAGACCTAGCAAGAGTAGGTAGTGCTCTGTGTCAGCATGCACACACATGTATCCACATACGCACACATACATAAACACAGAAAAGAGGTAGAACACACACACACAGAGATTGTGGCATTAAAGGTGCATCTACATTGTAGAAATAATGCAGCCTAACACCACTGTAGCTCCATCTCATGGAATCCTGAGATTTGTAGTTTTACAAGTTCTTTAGACTTCTCTGTCAAAGTGTGCTGGTGCGTCACAAAACTACAAATCCCAGGGTTATGTAGGATGGAGCCACAGCAGTTAAAGTGGTGTCAAACTGCATTATTTCTATAGTGTAGATGCACCCTTAGACAAACTGTTGTTGTATCACAGAGGGCAGAAAGAACTACACATGCAGATCTCTTTGCCATGTAGGTCTTCGAACAGATTTCACCACAGTGAGCATCTATTTGGTTTTTTTAAAATATATATATATATATATATATATATATATATATATATTTTGTTGTTGTTGTGTGCCTTCAAGTCATTTCCAACCCTATGGAGACCCTAAGGTGGCCCTATCAGGGGGCCTTCTTGGCAAGATTTGCTCAAAGGAACAAATCTTGCCCTTGCCTTCCTCTGAAGATGAGAGAGTGTGGCTTGCCCAAGGTCACCCAGTGGATTTCCATGGCACATCAGGATTCAAACCCTGGTCTCCAGTCATGATCCATAGCTCAAACCACTACACCACACTGCCTCTCCCATCTTAATTTTTACTGTGCTTCCTTTTCCTTCCTACTCAACACTTGCCCTGGTCTAGAGCAGAAGGTAATAATAATAAATAATAAAAGCTTTATTTATATACCGCCCTTTGAAAACATCAGGACGGTTTACAGCAATACAAATTACATATACATAAAGTAACAGGGCAGGAAACAACAACAACAATACAATTAACTTAAAACTCATGCCGGGTCATCAGTGCAGCTGGCAAAAAAAGGGGAGGTAGAGGCTGGATTCCATGGGGAAACAGGCATAAGCCAATGGTCTGACAGTCAGGCTAGGCAGATGGACAACCTCTCAGGGTTTATATCAGAAATGATCACTCCAGACTTTACCATTCCATCCTCTCCAAGCTGCATGCACTCTCAGTCCACCCACACCTGAAGCCCAGATGCAAACAGCCCCAAGCATCTTAGGGACAGTTAGTCCAGACCCTGGTAATACTACTTGAATGCACTACAACTCCCAGGATTAATCAATCTGCAAATTCTGCATTAGACTAAAAACATTCTTTGCTCAGTCTTAAGACTCTCTCCTAAAAGTTATACTGAAGGAGGAAACTAACAATTGTTAGTTTGAATAGGATGTTCTAAAGAAAAATGCTGGACCTCAAAGAATATTCTGTTTGCACAATATTGGGAAAAACTAAAATGTTTCGCTCAACAAAGGGATTACTTTTTTAACATCTTGGCTAAAGAGGAGTTTTTGTGTTATGTGCTCCAATGTTTTACTATTTATATTGGGAGGAAGAAAATTAGGTTAGCATAATTTACATGCTGTTAGCACAATATCCTATTACTTTTTTCTTATAATTCATATTAAACACACAGAATACAAAATATACATCTGAAACATGGCTTTAACATATACTATACATAGTACATACAGAAAGTGCCCTCACCCAGTTCTGTATTAATAAAATATACAAATGCTTTAAATCTACAGAGAAAATGAAAAACCAAACGTGAATTCTACGGTCAGGAGCCAAAGAGCATATAGCTAAATCTATAGGCTCAAGAGCTGATTTGTCAGAAAGAAGTCCCATGCCACATGGTGAACTAACTTTGAAGCTTATGAAGATTTTTTAAGAGAGAGAGAGAGAACTACATATGCTGTTTTAAGTTCTTTTAAAAATCCAGGGAGAATTTTCATACCTAAGCATTTAGACAAACTAAACTAGCTCTTTGGATCCTGGCCCATAGGTAAACATATAAATCATTACAAACAGAATCAGACTCCTCAATTTAACTAGCTGTTGAACAAGGCCTTCACAGTTTGCATTTTTCAAGGTAGTTAAGATCTATTTGAAAATATTTCTTCCACATAAAACATAATGCCCTAATTCTTAGAGCGAGGTGTAAAACTACGGAGAAGCAGATTAAAGAACTCTTTGGGTGCCTATAGACGTACCATCAGCAGCAAACTGAGCCCAACCTCTTTTCACATTTGCAAAGCCAATAAAAGATGTAGGGTTCAGTAAATCCAATACCGCTTTCTTCCCCTCCCAAATTTCTTAGTGTTTCCTCTTAAAAACAATATTTTCTTTTCAAATTGAAAAACTGCTCCATGGAAGAAGGGTGGAATGTGGCTAGATGGCATTACAGCGCTGTGCAGTTCAATCCTCAACCCAAAACAGGGATAATGGATCTTCTTTGCATTCAGTTCTTCAGAGAATGTTGTGAAATGGAGGAAAATTAGTAACATCACTTTCATGGTAGACTCAGTGCTCATGGTAGACTCAAGGGTCAGTCCAGCCACACTCTTTAAGACTCTTCACTGACAGCTTCTGCTTTGCGCTGGCTCCGAAAATGACGCTCAAGATTGATTGTCACTTCCTTTTGCAGGTTTCTGCTGCTGTTTTTTCCAGCTGTATGGATCCACAGGTGCTGAAGAACTTGCTGAGCAGTGTATCGCTTTTTGGGTTCAACCACAAGGAGTCTGTTTATCAGATCTTTTGCAGCTATGAGAGACAAAAGCAAAACCAGTTAATCTGAGTTTGATTTGAAGAACTTCTCTCACTCCAAAGAACATAGAAACGGATTATAGTTATGATCTGGAGTATAATAAGATTACGACAGTAAATGGTGGATTTAAATCCTGAAGGCATTCAACACATAGCAGCTGCAATCTGCCTTGCACCTTGTGGGAGAAATCTATATGGCCATTTAAGGACATATTATAAGAGTTTTTAAATTCTGCTCTTAAAAAAGAGCATGATGTAACAAATCTAAGGCCTGTTACAGACTGCCAAAATAAAGCTGCTTCGGGTCTCTTTGGAAGTATGCTATTTAAATGATGCATGCATCTGAACAATCCGGAAGCTGCACCAAAACTGCCCTCCAGTGCTTAGGAATGGAGTGTGGCTTTGGTGCGACCTCCGGACTCTTAGGACCCATGCATCATTTAAATAGCATGCCTCCAAAGAGACCCGAAGCAGCTTCATTTTGGCAGTCTGTAACAGGCCTAAAGTTCATTTTCAGTTTACATATGGTTGAATGAGTTTTCACACAAAAATAATGTAACATGCAATATGGAGAATGTCGTAGGATCTTATCACACTAGATAAATCCCACTTAGAAACGGGATTTAAAAGTAGAAAAAAAATAAATGCGGGTGGTTTTTCAGATGAGGTTTCTCCCAAACAGAATGAACATGAAAATAAAGTGAATGGAAAGTGGGCAAAAACAACACCTTTTTACTTTCGGGAAGTTCCCACGAGTACAAAGGTGTTGTTTTTGTCCATATTCCATTTGCTTTATTTTCACATTATTTCTGTTTGGGAGAAACACATCTGAAAATCATCCCGCATTTGCGGGTTTTTCCTACTTCCAAAATCCTATTTCTGGGCGGGATTCATCTAGTGTGATAAGGTCCTTATACACTTTGCACTGCAAAATTATAGAATTAAAATTCTGCACCAGAATACCCACAATTCTACACAGCAGTCTAGCTTCTGTGTGATGTTTAGCCATTGTTTGGCATTACAAGGAGAAATTTCAACGTGTCTATGGCTCACATGCTTTATCCTTCCCAATTCAAGCATGGCCACAAGGAAACTGTAAATTGCTGCTTTCGTTTTACATTAACCATATTTTAGCATATCATCCAAACTTTAAAGTTTAGAATCTAAACTATGGTTAATTTGTAACATAACTAATGAAAACAAATTATTTTCAACAACTATTGTTTGATGTTGGTTTGTTTCTACTAGCCATTGTTAACTATGGCCCGTTCTGGACCGGCCTTTAATACGTGTGTCCATACCAGCCTCACCCCTAGCACGTGATGGGGGCGTAAAAATAGCGGCGCCCTATACACATGGGCACCGCCATTTTTACGTGCCAGACGCTTAGCGTCCACATGTCCCCCTGCGCTTGCGATGTCACGAGTGTGCCATTTGCGCACTCGTGCGTCGCAAGCATGACGCAAAAAGAAGCCGCTTTTTGCCGGGAAGCCTTCCCGTTTGGAGGCTGAGGCTTCCCAATGGCGGAAATTGAGGCGGCGGCAGACCACCCTTTTTGGGCGGACTGTAAACTGCCATTGATTATCATTTATCCTGGCACTGGTATCCCAAGAAGCTTCAAGTTACTGAATCTATGAATGGAGAACTGCCAGGTGTTGAGAGGGGCACATTGACTGTCATGAGACCCTGGAGGGCTAAAATGTCTTCCACCTCCAAACAATTGTAGTGTTTCAATTGTTTTAATAATTGAAAAATAATTAATAGCCCATGCAAAAGCTCAGGAAGGGGCACTATTTGGTTTCTCCCAACTCATCATCTGTTCCAGGCCACGAAAAGGTTTTTTTGATCAAGAATTAATGGCCACATTTTCCCCATTCTTCATCTATATCAGTGGTTCCCAAACTTTGGTCCTTCAGATGTTTTTGACTTCAGCTTCCAGAATTCCTGACTGTTGGCCAAACAAGCTTGGGCTTCTGGAAGTTGAAGTTCAAAACACCTGGAAGACCACAGTTTGGGATTCACTGGTCTAAATGAAAGTAAAAGTTTCTAGTCTCTAGCAGCCATACTGGAGAAAGAGCAGAGAGCATGTGAGCCTGAGACTGACTGTACATCATCTTGATTATACAGGAACAAGACCAACAAACACGAGTTTTATAATTTGTGTTAATAGATAAAAGGCACATAATACGCTTATTATGTAATTTGTTCTGTTTCTGGTACTCATACAGATGACAAGGGAAATGCAGTGCATACCATATCCATCTTCCATCTAACCCCCCACTTGTATAGTCCCTTTTTGCCAGATTCTGAAATTTTGTCAGGAACTAGGCAGACATTTTCAAGCTTCCCTTTCCAACATTATGAACGGGAATCTTGACTTTAAAGAACTGATTAGTTTCTGGCTGTTGTATACAAAATATCAAAGCTTACACAGCCACACAATAAAAGAATTATGGAATGCAAACTACTCTGGCTGCAAACTTGACAGACCGTTTCTTTTAGGAAGCTTACCAGCTGAAATATTGTCCCAATACGGTGAGAGAAATTCAAAATGTCCAAGCTGTATGATTTGAAATAGCTCCTCTTGGTCTCGTTCATGACTTCGGAAGGGAGGGAAGCCACAAAGCAAAATATAGAGTATTACACCAGTGGCCCACATATCCACTTCTAGTCCATAACCTAGGAGGAAGAAAAATAAATCCAGAAACTTTTATATCTAATGTGCAAGAAAACGCTGCCTCATATTTCAAAAAGTGAATGAAACATTCATGTGAATAGACTTTAGATAACCTAGGCTTACATGTCAAATGTATTTCTTGATCTTTCAGCACTATTTTGTAGACCTAAAAACCACAAAATTACACAGTCCATTCTATTTCTCAAAGCTCCTAAGAAAACCAAAGAGCTCTGTGGAACCAGAGAACATGCTCTGGAATGACCACATGGATACATCTGCTCATCTCTTTATTCTATGGTAAAACAGCAGCATCAATAGAAGTGCCAGCTATGCCCGCTGGATCAAAGAGGTACAAATATGAAACATAAAAGGAAGCCACTGACCCCAACACCTCATGTTCTTTTTTCCCCTCACAAATACCATATGCATTGTGTAGATTCTCATCTGGATAAAAGCCAATCGTGGCAGAAAATAGATAAAGCTAGCTAACAAAGAAAGGCTAATGAAAAGTCTTGCTTGGTTCTATATTTATTACATATGTGTAAAAAATAGTTAGACAATACAAAAAGGTAATTTGAAAAAATGAAATGACATATTCACCATTCTCAGCCAGTATTTCGGGGGCAACATATGTTGGCGTTCCACATACAGTGAATATTGGTTTTGTCACCAGCTTTGCAAGGCCAAAATCTGCTAGCTTCAGTGTGGTAGTTTTATCTGGATTACGCTGAACCTGTGCAGGAAAAAGAAAACAGATCAGGTAGTGCCTTTAGGATATAAAACATGAACAGCTTCATCTTAATAAAGTCATAAGAAAGTTCAGAAAACTAAAATACAAATGTGACAAAGCAGTTATCCAAAATGAAAAGCATTGTTTATTTCTAAGTCTTAGATTGAAATTAAGCATGACTGAGCATCTATGATGTCGTAGAACATTTTTAAAAACTTACACTGACATCCACAGATAGATTTCACATATACAATACTAATAGAAAAATATAAAAACGAAAACAGTATTCTCCCTGTGCGCTATTGGGGCAGAGGGAACCCATCACTCCATTTATTCAGTTGATGAACAACACAAACTAATATCTTAGAAATGATATTGGAGCAATGGCCACAGCTCATGGTGACCATCTGCCTGAGATTCTCTGAGATTCTCTGGAAATTAATTTCAGTCAACACAAACAATACTGAAGAACCACTGGTTCTTACACACACACTCACACACACTTATTGTGTTCCTTCAAGTAAATTCCAACTTATGGTGTCCCTATCATAGGGTATTCACAGGAAATTTGCCATTCCCTTCCTCTTAGACTAAAACAGCATTATTTGTCCAATATACAAGTCTTACATTGACTATATTAAGTACAAAACTCTCAAACTGGGCAAGTCATCCTAATTCTAATCAATATAAAGCACATACTTATGTCTAGCACAATATCTCACATTACAAGATGAGTTAATAGCAATGGGCATATGCAAAGCTGGCTAACAAGGATAGAAACAAGTAATTCCAGTGAAGCATTGCAAAGTAATGACTGCAAGCTTGGACAAAGTATTTTCCTGTGCTGTTACCTCCTTGCAACACAAGATGGCAATGCTACATTATTATTCAACATTCAAATAGTAGGAGCAAGAGGACTCACTATATATTGCTAGACCTATATGAAACCAAGGGAAAAAAGCAAAGATAAACTCTTAGTGCTGCTGGTCTCTCTGTACCACTTTTAGCAGCTAGATGTGTGCTTCGCTTCTACATATTCTATCTGGAAAATAACAAACACTGGTTTCATCAGTCAATCTCAAATAGACTGCTAAAACCAGCTTACCAGTTTGGAAGGATTTTTCAAATTTGACTTGAGCTGACCCTAATGTAAAACTCCATGGGACAATTACATAGAAAAAGTGCCAAGTTTCCTCTGTGCATTTGGCCTATGTTTGGTCAATTGGCACAGCCAGTCTAGATTCCTAGATCAACTAAAAATGTGAATATTTGATATGAGTATTTCTTTTTTTAAAAAATTTATAATTTTTATTGAAGTTTACAATATATACACCCATCAAACGTTGCTTTTCTATAATCTTGTTACATAAATAGAGCTATAATTCCCCCTCCCCCCTGATTGATTCCCGCAAATACTTCTTAACAGCTAATCACAAATATTCCTCTCATGATCAAAATCACTTTGTAACTACGATCCTTCCTCACACACTATTTGTGCGTGTATGTATTTTTCTCCTCTTGAATACCAAAATAGAGATTGCGCCTTTCTACAAGGTTTTCTTTGTTATACCATAGCCAAACTACTATATTATTCTATTTACTACTTTATACAGAAAATAAAATATTATAAATTAAGATTACACTTGAAATTGTGTTTATATTAACCATTTGTCTTTGCAGAACTTTATCAATGGGTCCCATATTTCTTTTGACTCTTACAACTAAGTGAACAATATAGGATAGATAATAAGCAAGCAGGTGTAAGTAGGGAAGAAACGGAATTAGATCTGATTATTCGAGACAACAAAAGGAATGGGTTGATTTCAAAATTATATAAATTCTGTCTCAAATTAGAATTGGAGAAAGAAAGGATTAAATCCTGTATGATCAGTTGGGCAAAAAATATAGGACACACAATACATTTGGAAAGTTGGGGAAAAGCTTGGGGAACAGATTTGAAATTCACATTATGTATGGATATAAAAGAAAATTTGATAAAGATGATTCACAGACGGTACCTGACCCCTTCCACATTAAGCAAAATTCACAGAAATTGTTCAAGTACATGTTGGAGATTTAACGGTAATGCCAGCTCTTTCTTTCATATGTGGTGGACCTGCCCTAAGGTGCAAAATTATTGGTGTAAGATTAGAGAAACCATACAAAAAATATCAAATTGAAATGAAATTGGAACCTGAGTTGTTTTTGCTGAATATGGTAGACAACAAAGAAATTAGACAAAATCTAAAACCTATTTTGTACTTGATAACAACAGCAAGGATGTCGTTAGCAAAGGTGTGGAAACACTCAGAAGTTCCTACAATAGAAACTTGGTTAAATAAATCGTTGGAAATAGTAGAAATGGACAGGATTACAATAGCTTTAAAAGACAAAATGATATGAGTATTTCATGTATTACTAGGTAGCACAGACCTTAATTTGTCTCTGTGTATCATAAACAGGGATAAGCCTTATAAGAGACGAATGACTTGCCCTCTTTAAGAATTACTGTACTATGATTACCTTATACAGTGGACACTTGCCTTATGCGTGGGATCCATTCCAGACCCCCCCCCCCCCAAAATAAGGCAAATGACATGTATGCTCAAGCCTCAATGAATATAATGGGGCTCAGACATGGAGGCATGCACACCATTCATTCTATCCAAGTGCGGCTTCAGCATAAGCTGAAAGCCACGTATAGTATGCCCACGTATGGCACGGGTGCACTGTATAACCTAAAACAACAGATTGGCAACACTTCAAATAGCAATAGCAAATACATTTCTATACTGCTTATCAGTGAACTAACACTCCCTAAGTAGTTTACCACGTGTAAGCCAATTGCCCCCAACAAGCTGGGTACTCATTTTACCGAACTCCAAGAGGATGGAGGGCTGAGTGGACCATGGAGCCATGCCTGGGATCGAACTCACAAGCTGTTGGCTTGCAGGACCGGCATTTAACCACTGGGCCTCCAGGGCTAAAGTCCCTATGCCAAAGCAGCAATAGGACTTCTCATCTCATCATTCCTTCAAAGTTCTGAAAGTCAGAAGATGCAACTACTTCCTGCTCAGTGCTTACAAGACTCACAGAATAGTGCAAATGAAACAATTACGCATTTGTGCCAGTACAGTGGCACTTTGGGGGGGGATGAGTACCAGATGTATGGGGAGAGCTTCTGAGCTTAGGGAGCCCTGATGCTGCAATGGTTAAATGCCAGTACCGCAGCCATTCACAGACACAAGGTTGTGAGTTCGATCCCAGGGACTCCAAGGTCAACTCAGCCTTCAATCCTTCTGTAGGTTGCTAAAATGAGAACGCAGCTTGTTGGGAGCCATTAACTTACACAATGTAAATCGCTTAGGGAGTACTTAGAAGTGTACTTGCTACTTACTTGCTACTTGCTTGCTACATAGTTCTACAAAACGTTTTTAAAAGAAAAAAATACCCATATCTTTATATCTTGAGAAGCTAGTAGACTTTTTATAATCATGTTTTGTGATCATTCTTCTTCTCTGTTCCACATTTGAAACTGTACATATTTTAATCATCAGTAAAGTGATTGTACATATAACAAAACAACTTCACTTTATGAATAATGACATGCATTTTCCTATACTTACCAGAAGATTTTCAGGCTTGAGATCTCTATGAACAATATTCTTGCTGTGAATATAAACCAAAGCTTCACACAGATCAGTTATCATGAGAGCAGCATCACGTTCTGTGAATTTGACACTCTCTATAATGGCATCAAACAAGTCCCCACCAGGAACGTATTCCAAGATTAGATAGATTTCTGCATCTGTTTCAAATACTTCTATCAAGCTGACTATGTTGGGGTGAGAAAGACTCTTGATGATCAAGATTTCATTTTCTAGCATATCTTCCTTTCCTTTCAGCTTGGACTTATCAATGATTTTCATAGCATAGTTCTGATTAGTGTGGCGGTGGTGACATTCCATCACAACAGCGAAGTTCCCATCTCCAATGGATCTGCCAATTTCGTAGCACTTCTCCACATCTGCTCTGCTAGACACATCATGTCTCAGTTTTGTGTCACTGGCTCTGCGTATCTTATTTCCTTCTTTATTAATTTTAAGCTCATCCTCCCTTTCATGCCTATTCAGTTCATTCTCATCATGAGTCACTTTTTCTCCTCCTCCAAGAGTTTGCTCTTTTGATTTCCGTATCTCTTCTCTCTTCTCCTGAACCGATTGTTTCTCCACATCCATCTGAGAACCTTTGATCAACCAACAACTTTGATTCACCCTAGAACATCTTCTGTGTTCTTTCTTTAATTCATAGGCATCTCCTACTATGGTACGTTGACTTTCTACAGGCTTCATTATTTTTCCCAATTCTTCATCACGATTGTCATGGCTTTCCAGAGTTTGCTCCCTGTCAACGCTCCTTTTTTGCTTCTCGTTGTTTTTATTTGCATGGCTTTGTGAGGCTGCCCAGCTACTCTGACAACCAAAATCATTCCAAGTAATGTTAGTTTCTTCAATTGAGTTTTCTGACAGTCTCCTACAGTTTCTCAACTTTGATGGCCTTTCTACATGATATCTCTGGCAAGCTCTGACATTCAAATCTCGACACTCAAAAGGAAGATCAACCTGTCTTTCTTTTTGCAGTTTTTGTCTGAGCTGCCCCTCTCTTTGGCATTTCTCACATCTGATAATCATTTCTGGACCCATCCCAGCTTCACTTTCAGGACATTTCTCTTGATTAAAATGTCTCTCAACTTCTCTACCTTTTCTAGAACATTTCACATCTTGCTCTCCATTCCAATTGTCTCTGATCCACTTCTTTTTGGTTTTCACCTTCTCCTCTTGTCTGACCTTGATTTGAGCTTTTACCTCATGCCTGTTAATTATTTTAGGAGATACAGCATCCATGCAGTTCTTGGAAGTGATGGCCTCAATGCACTTTTCTACTTTTGAAGCCTTTTCACACAGACTGTTTTTTGGTTTTGGGGGTTGCTCCCAGTTCTGTTTAGTTCCAGTAACAGGAGCATAAGGATTCTCAGGATAAAGTTCTTGGATTGCCACTTCAAGGTTCTTCGGGGTTAGCTGTTCCTTTCCCATAGCTATAAATGCATCACCTTCTCTAAAAAAATCAGAAACACTTTGGATTTCCTTTCCCTTCAAATTGTACAGTTTCCGCACTCGGTCATTCTTCCAACGGGGAAATCCCAGGGATTCTGAGATGTCAGCAATGAGCTGTTCGAATGTTTGAACAGAACGCCGATTTAGAAGCAAGGTTATCTTCCTAACTGTATGCCCACAGGGTTTTACTACAGTAACAATCCTTGGTTTTACTGGGCTGTTTTCAGAATGGATAGTGTGGAAACCAGTCCGGGAATTTATAAATGGCGAAATGAAACAGTTTGTACCAAAGAAGGGCTTTCCAAAACTTCCACGGCCAGTTGGAGGACAAGTACCTTGTACTCTTCTCTCTGTTACACCTGAGCTTATGCAGTTCAAACTATGACCAAAATATCCTCGAGGTTCTGAAGAAAAAGACAGAAAAAGAAAACAGATTGTTATTGTTTTCCACCATAAATGATTAAGGAATATTTTTCTGGGTGTTTGAAGGATGCAATATACACACATCCTCAGACACACCTTAAACTACTGAGCCGGTATCCATCAACTACTGTAATCACTAGTAACACATGCATTCATATAGCATGTCTCTTTATATACTCAGGAATACATGTTGGTCTGCTTTGGAACACACATCTGCAAATAAGAAACATTGCTATTGTAGTCAAGGTCTCCTGTCACAGTGTAGGACTACCACTGCCCCCTCCCGAATTTGTCCCTTCTCGCTTGCTGCCCCTTACTCCTGGAACCTTCTTCCCCCACATGCACACATCATCACTTCTCTACCCAGTTTCAAAACTGAGCTAAAGACTATATTGTTTAGAGAAGCATTCCCAGAGGCTAGCCCCTCTCTGACCCAGAAAGCCTCCTTTTAACCATCCATTAAGAAGCCAAGCCCTTCCTCCAGTCGATCTGCCTTGGTCCAGGACTCGGAGGTGGAGAAGAACTGCTGGACCTGATCCCATTCCCCACCACCACTCCCCTCTCCTTTTGTGTCGTGTCTTCTTAGATTGTAAGCCTGAGGGCAGGGAACCGTCTAACTAAAAGATTGTATGTACAGCACTGTGTAAATTTACAGCACTTTATAAATAAAAGTTAATAATAATAATAATAATAATAATAAGTGTTGCCACTTGCCAGGAAAAGCCATTGGGGCACTTGGATGTCACAGATACACAAGACAAAATGCAGAAATACCTATCAGAAAAGCTATCATGCAAAGTTAAGTTTCTATTTCCAGATGTCTCTGCCATTACATTTATAAAAATCATCTTGTGGGTGAACTAAAATAAACTACTACAAGGACAGCACTCTCTAACAAAATTAAAGTCTCCTGGATTAATACATAGAAGTGAGGGCTCTTGGAAGAGAAAGCTTTGATTATTACCAGTTGGTGCCTCTTAGCACTGTTTTCATATCCACCCCTCATACAATGCCTTTAAAAGGTGGTGAGACAGAGGAGGAAGGTAGGTATATGACACTTAGGCAATTGGCCAATAACCACTGAGATCTCATGTCATTGTAGCTTTTTGGCAAATCATCACCCACATTCATTCACTCACTGTTGGCTCTGGATGTTGAGACTCAGAAAGGCAGGCTTTCTTTCCTTTTTTTAAAGGAACTGTATTCCAAAATTCTTAATGTATTGTCTGGGACCCTCTCTTTTACCTCCTCCCATCCAGTGAAGCAGAAGAATAGCCTAGGAATCTGGTATGAATTCCAAGCATTACACTTTAGAAGTCCTTTGAGGATGCTTTCTTTCTGCTAGTGCTCTGGGAAAACAGGTGTGTTGTTTGGTGTTTTGTTTTGTTTTTAATGAGAACTACAGAAACAAATACAGTGGCCAACAGTAACAGTGACTCCCTCTGGAGATTTACAGTCTCTGAGGAGGACTTTTGGAACACTAGTAGTTGCAAACTAGCAGAGATATCTATGTTTTCATGATTATAAAAAGATTCTGTCATGAGAAAACTTTACTTCAATATAATATACAATTGTCCAGAGGTAGCAATGTAAGATTCTAGCATATTTAAAGAAAAACGTGAAGTGATTCTTATTTGTGTGTGTGTGTATAACTTTTTTTTACAAATTTAACTTAACACATTGTCATTTACATTTCGTTCAGTTATTGTATCTTCATCAATCTAATGCCATGTATAATTTTAAGTCATTTCTGTAATACATACACTATTTCAAACCTGCAGTCCTTCCCCTCAATATATGAAGCTGCTAAAAGTCTAAACTAACTACATTCTGATATTACACCCATCCTTAAAACTTAACACAGGTTTTAAGGATGGGTAAGATATATAACTGTGTTAGGTTTTAAGGATGGGTAAGATATATAACTGTGTTAGGTTTTAAGGATGGGTAAGATATATAACTAACACAGTTATATATCTTATTCTTTACAGTCTCATTCATTATCTCTACCTATACCATTAAGTTTGTAGAAAATATTTTTTCTTTCACTCATGTATTCTTAATTTCTTTATAAAGTATTTTGTGTTTACTATCTTTCTATTAAATGTTTATTTTATTCTGTCCTAGTCTTCACATCTTCTCTGCTTTAATCACCTTCGCATTATCTAGTCTTTCCCTTCTATGTTTCAAATAACTTCCAATCTTCATCTAGACTGTTTATCATATTTCCACCGATACTTCAAGAAAGTCAATCCAACTCTTTCATGTCCCAAAATTTAATGATCCATTCATCAATAGTGAGAATGTCAGCAGCCCTCTCTTTCCCCCCATTCTGCTCTTCCTGCTTAGTAAAGAAAGAAAGGAGAAGTTTCCAGAGAAAGAGAGAGAGAACTTTAGTGATCCTTCCTATCTGGCTTTATGTTTGTTGTGTTATTCTTTACAATTCAGGATACACACTACATATCAAGCACTGAGAAAAAAGCTTCCATACATAATCTATCTTCATGTGAAGAGGCTTTGGAGAGAGTGGTCCTATAAATATAAACTATGGCCTAGGACAGACAGGCACAATACAGCAGCCTGAGTACGCTCCGGCCAGAAGGTGTGACTTGCCCAGCATCACCAATGGGTTTCCATGGCTGCGTGAGGATTCAAACCCTGGTCTTCTGAAGTTTTACTACATCATTCAAACCACTGACCACACTTGATGTACTGAGATACAAATAGAAGAAGCAGCAAAGTCACAAAAATTGCACAATTCCTTCCATTCCAGAGGGCAAGGAAACTCTCTGACCTACCTATCTATAGTATTCTATAGTGCAACTGAAGGTTCTCCCCCTGCCCCCATATACACAGGTATGATGCCCACTCCATGTTTGACATTAGATGAATGTGCTTCCTTGCCATTGCCTTGAGGAGGAGATTGGAAGATTTGGATTGTGTTCTTATCAGTGGGCCTGATTCAGCAATCAGAAGTATGCATTCTCCCACTGAACCCACTGGAGACCAACACACACATTCTATCACTATTGCTAAATTTGTTGCAAAAAGGCAGAATTTTACTTTGGACACCAATATGTCTCCTTTAAGACAAGGTGAATCTGAAATTTTATATTCTCTACTTTTTTACAAGGAGCTTGCTACTTCTAGGAGACTTTTACAAGTGCAACTGTTTATACCCAAGACACGAGGTGAACAAATGTCTTGTTTTAAAGGGGAGAGACACTGTTCAAAGTTGAATGTCACTTTTGCCCACTTTTTTTGTAGTAGCAGAGGCCAGAAGACCTCTGAGGGATGGATCAAGGGCCAATACTTGTCCAGCATGTTGCCCAAAAAGGTACACACGTGATATGCACAGACACACATAGAGTGATCCATTCCATTTCAAGTATGTTTATGAAATGCAGCCCCTTTGACTCACTGATGTTCGTTTAGCAATGTACACTCATACACTAAAGAAAAGTATTTCTCCCTGAAAAAGAGCAAAATTCACAAAGCATTAGCTCCCTGAAATAAAATACAGAAAGAGAATGTAAACTCTTCTAAAACTGAAACCAGAGAAGTCCTGTGAATTTCTAGCTGCAGGTATCCTGAATACAAAGCTATGAAACCTATGCCATTTTTCTGTTAGGAAGCAATACAAACAGAAGTGATAAAACCATTTTCTTTCCACAGCATGACTTCCATGCTGAAACAAAAATGCAGTTTTGCACCTACAGTTATCCTAGTATATCATTTATACAGCTATAAATAAGTATCTATTATAAACCCAACAATACATACTTTGCTAAAGCAGCATAAATCCAAATCAAGATAAAAGAAGTTTCATTTTAAAAGGGCAGGAGACAAAATTTTGCAAACACTGTTGGCATAAGATAGGCTGTACAGGCGAGCCAAAGTGGTGTAGTGCTTTGAGCAATGGAGTACATACACTGCATCTTAACTGCAGAAATAATCCAGTTTGACACCTCTTTAACTGCCATGGCTCAGTGTTATGGAATTCTGGAAATTGTGGCTTGTTGTGGCACCAGATTTCTCTGACAGAGATGGCTAAATATCTCACATAACTTCCAATCCCAGAATCCCATAGCACTGAGCCACAGCAGTTAAAGCACTGTCAGCCTGGATTCTTTCTGTAGTGTGGATATAGCCTACAACCCTGGGGCCAGGGCTCAATTCCCTACTCAGCCATCAAAAACACTTCAGATGTAGAAGTCTTATATAAAAGCAACCACCCTAGGCATTCCCTTTACCCCTGTTTTTGAAGCACCAGACTTTGATCTGAAAGCATGCAAAAATTTAGGAAACATAAAAAGTATTACTCCAATGCAAACACGCTATCTGGTCTTTAAAACAAGGGAGCTTTTACAGCAAGTGAATTTTACATTGGTATTGTTCACATAATAGATCTCTAGATCTTTGTTTTCAATTTATGGCAGAGGTGGGTAGAAGACAAATGAGGAAATCATTTCTGTATTTTAGATTGTAAGCCCGAGGGCAGGGAATCGTCTAACTAAAAAGATTGTATCTACAGCGCTGTGTAAATTTACAGCGCTTCATAAATAAAGGTTAATAATAATAATAATAATAATAATAATGTTAGAAAAATGGAGGGGAGATCTAAAAAAATTCTTATTGCTCTGTCAAGCCCTTCAAAGACCATTGCTGACAAACTGGTCCTGGAATTTGCAGTACCAGTATTCTATAATTTACTAAATTATCATGCAAAACACTTCTTCTTGGTCAGTCTGTGGGCCAAATGTGAGCTGAACTGCAAATGGTTTTCATTTTCTTCCCCCTGCTGAAGATTAATCCCAATAGCACTAAAATTAAAGTTCACAAAGGTTTATACTGTGACCAGATCAGAGGCTGATCGGTAAATGGTGCACACTCCTCATCAAAGTCTAGGTGCTTGGCCTCCAAACCCTGGCAATTTTTTTTTTCTGCACAAGAAAGAAAAGCCCACAGATATCTTCTCTCCATCCCAGATTATAAAAAAGAAAGTAACAAATTAAATAAGTAACAATTACTGGCTTGCTGCCCCTTTATGATACCCCAGATCGGTGGCCTAAGACAGCTGCCTCCAATCCTGGCTTTGACAGACTGACAAACCATTGTGTATCAGAATGCATAAAAGCAAACAAATTGAGAGCAGCCTATCTTACAGATGCATGTCTGAACTAAGCACAATTCAGGAAAGTCCTTTGTATGCCACTGCTCCCTTACGTAACATGCACAACTTTTGCAATGCACAAGTAGCGATCATCTGTAGGATGTAACTTGAATCTCCTAGAAATGCACTGACTTCAGTCTCCTGTTCCTTGAAGTAAATTATTAACAGTGGCACTTGCAAGCCCAATGTACACTTTGTGTGCACAAGACTGTACAAAAAGGGGGAGCAAAGAAGGTAGGACACTAAATAACAAGTGTATTAAATTAGTCAGATGGAAACAAAACGTGATCACAGGCATCCTTTTACAGCAAGTGAATTTTACATTGGCATTGTTTACACACACTTCAGAAATGGACACCTGCCTCCTTACTTTGGTCAGCAAATAGAAATACACACAGACAAGGAAAGCTCAAGGAAGAAAATAAAAGGTGCTTTAATAAGGACAAAATGTGCAGACAGTCATATTAGAGGCCCCAGATACTCTTTTAATGTGATCTGCATATTAAGACATTTCATACTTGCTATGCAAATCAACCACAACCTAACAAAGTGGCTCATGGAAGGAAACACTGATCCTAATGATCTTTCAAACTTTCTGCCTCCTTCTGTGCAAACCCGCCTTGACTTAATTTTAGGTAAAACGACACGTAATATGTGATTGTTTTACTTGTGGATGAAGCAGTTTGTCTCCAGATTCACAGAGACATGCAGAGTAAACATGTCTGTCAAGCCAAAACTAAAATGGGCTTCCATAAAAATTATGATTTAAAAAACAGTAAAATACAGGCCTATGACTTAAAATCTTCAATTTTTTTTCCTCCTGTTTGGTTTATAACACCTTGCCTGATGAAGAAGTCAATAAAGCTTCAAAAGGTTGCAACATGTATATTGTGCATTTTGGTTGACTAATACAGGTATCACTGTTTGCTGGATTTTTTATTGGATTTGCTAAATGGCCTACGCAGCTACCCCTGGATGTTTTCATGATTAACAGTTGTTAAACATTTTTTACACACAAGAACTGTTCCTTTGAAAAACCGAATATTTATAAAACAAGCCATTTGCAGTATTTTTGTAATCATCTGACATCTGCAGTGTGCTCCCATTATCAAAGCAAATTATATTTTTAAATGAGCTTATCAGACAGGTAAAATGATCTACAACTACAGGTAGCACTGTCGCTAATAACACTCAAGTTGAAAGGATGTTCAGCTGTTGACATGATCAGAGGTGAAAGGGGTCGAAAGCTGCACAACACATATTAAAGGAAAAAAATCAAAGATTGTAAAAAAGCATGGCCTAAGATCAAGAAATAAAGGAGAGAGACTGATTGACTTTTGTGAGGACACAAAAGTTTGTTCATCACAAACATAATCTTCGAGTACCCAAAGAAGTGACTGTTTACATGGCAACCCCTTATGGCCAATGCAGAAATCAAACAGACTATATAACTGGAAGCAAAAGATGGAAAAGCACCATTCTCTCTGTAAAACAAGACCAGGAGCAGATTGTGGGACAGACCATGAACTGCTAATATCAAAAATAAGCTGAAAAGGAACTCTAAAACAACCATGGTGCCAAAATACAACCTGAACACCATCCGCGTAGCATCCAAAGATTACGTAAAAAATAGATTTGCACTATTACGGGTGTGCCACAACATCTGATTGTCCTGATGTTTAACCTGTACTCAGAAAAAGAGGTTACCGTTAGTACAGAATATGGAGAGATTGAATGGTTTCCAACTGGCAAGAGAGTCAGGCAAGGCTGCATTGTATCACTCTGTCTGTTTAACTTGAATGCTGAACATATCACACATAAAGCAGGATCAGACATGGAGGAAGGAGGCATGAAAATTTTAGAAAGGAACATTAAAAATTTAAGATATGCAAATGACATTATGCTACTAGCAGAAAATAGCAAAGGGTTGGAATGATTACTGAAAAAAGTCAAGGAAGAAAATGCAAACGCAGGTTGACAGCTGAACATGAAAACAAAAATTATGACCACAGATAGTTTACATAAGTTTAAAGTACACAATGAAGACACTTAAAAAGTTTAAGATTTTCCATACCTTGGCTCGGTCCCTAATCAGAAAGGAAACTGCAGTCAAGAAATCAGAAGAAGACTAGGACTTGGAAAGACAGCTATAAACGAACAAGATCCTGAAGTGTACAGCTGTACCATTGAATCCTAAAACTAAGATTCTCCATGCCATTGTATTTCCAATTTCTACATATGGTTATGAAAGCCTGTCAGTCAAGAAAGCTGACAGGAAGATAATTTGAGATGTGGTGCTGGAGAAGAGTTCTACAGATTCTGTGAACTGCTAAAGAATCCAATAAATGAGTCCTAAAACAAATCAAGGCTGAACTCTCCCTAGAAGCCAAGATGACTAAACTGAGACTCTCATACTTTGGAGATATCATGACTCACTAGAAAAGGCAATAAAGTAGAAGGCAGTAGGAAAAGAGGAAGACCACGTTCCAGATGAATAGTCTCCATCAAGGAAGCCACGAACCTGAATCTGCAAGACTTGAATAGAGCTGTTGAAAACAGGATGACTTGGAGGACCCTCATTCACAGGGATGCCATGTCAACTTGACAGCAGTTAAAAACGATGTGATCCTCTCAAAATATTTCAAGGCAGGTTGAATGGGACACTTCCTTTTGTCTTCACAATCATTCTATACACTAACTATATTTGACGGATTAGGTATTTCCAGAGATCTCCCAACTACCAATCAAAACCCATTATTCCACCTTTCCCTCCTCAACAGTCTTTTGAGGCAAGAAAAGGTGGAAGAAGCAATGGGAAATTCCAAGTTGGAAGGCACTTTTTAAGTTGTTCCTTTTTAAGAACTAAACCAATTAACTCTGTAGTGGCTAGATTTTTCCCCAACTATGGGTCGAAACAGACAGGCTTCCCAGCAGTGTGGGGACATGGCAGTCAGTTGGCACATACCTACATGCTGCTGGGATGCCTCACAGCTGACCACATGTGTGCCGGCATCACAGCATTCCAGCAGTGGGATGTTTATACATGCTGCACTGGAGAAATGCAGAAAAGCCACAGCAAGGGTGAAAAAGCTGCCTCAAAAAGGAGCAGCAATTTGCCGCTTATTTTTTGCGGTGGCAACTGCAACACTGGGGTAGTGGTGTGTGGTTGCTGCAGCGCCCACCCAGCTCATTCAGGGGCAGCATCATGCTGCCCCTTTGGGCTGGTCAATTTCAGCCCTAAGAAGCTTATATGATTTCTGGAAGAGCTGCTATGGATGCTTTCCTCTAAGGTCTTTGCTGTACATCACATTTGATTCCTACCTCAAATAAAAGAATCTTATAAGGAGGCTACACTGGGATTGCCAGTGGAGAGGGCTCCTCGACTTGTAGTAGTTTGTAGAAGAGGAAATTTCATTAGGTGTTGCTTGTTACCTGGTTGTCTGATAGTCTGAACACTGGAGAAAGATATTCAGAACAAAAAGTAACAAGCAACACCTGATGAAATTTCCCATGTACACAACTACTAAAAGTCCAAGAGCCCTCCCCAGTTTTCACTCTGGAAATCCTTAGTGTAGCATACTTGTAAGATGTATAGTGAAGACCCCATATGAAAGCATCCACAGCAGCTCTTCCATTGCCATGATATAAGCTTCATGTTTGAGAAAGGATCTAACCAGTACTGAGTTCATTGGGTCTTACATAATGGCAACTTAAAAACTATTTTCTGATCCAAATTCATACATAAGTGCTAATTAGAGCCTGAAATCCAACTACAACGCAGTCTATGTTGCTGCAAAGCCTCTGAAAATTTAATTGTGTACCCAAGCTGCCTGAGTGACAGATCATTTTAAGAATGAAAGCTTCCTTTATGTGGACAGGTAATTGCCTGCATTAGCATCATAGTTCGAAAAATAAAATTACACTTCCAGCAGAAGGAAGTCAGGAAACGTTCCCAAATTTAATTTACAATGAAGTAAATTATAGGGCTAGTGTGGTGAAGTGGTTTGAGCACTGGAGTATGACTCTGGAGATAAAAGGTTTGATTCCCTGCTCAGCCACAGAAATCCTTGGGCAAGCCACAAACCAAAGAAGAAAGCAACATGACAGATTTGCCTTAGGGTCCTCATAAGTCAGAAATGACTTGAAGGAACACAGCAACAACAAAAGTATGTTCAAGTATAAGAGAAACAACTTTCAGAAATGATACAAAACTGTATATAATTCAATAAGTTTATGTAAAGCATCGGACTATTCTATTTTCTGAGCTTGGTTTCTGTTGCGTGTGTTGTTAAAGTATCTGCTCTTTTAATCTTCTTTACAAAAGCTTTCACACATCCAACAGACTCTTCAGACTCCCACTGATTTAAAATAGGAGCAGGTTCCAAAGGAGTCTGTTCAATTTCCTGCTGTGTTCTGCAGCTAATTACATTTAATCTTCCTTCAGTGGCACCAGAGAGAGTTGGGCTTCTTAAAACCCATCATTTCCCATAAACTGGAAATTAGGGGGGGAAACTGAGCTGAGGGTCAGTGTTTAGGCTAAATGAGGGGGAAACAAAAGAACAAAAGGGCCTGATTACTGTGGCAAAAACATATTTTAGCCATCAGATTCACTCCTTAGTATTTTGACATAATGGAAAATGGTGTACCCACAAGGAACAATCTAACTGCAGAGTGGCACAGCCTCTGTTTCTCTCTCTCTGGGTTTACTTGCATGTCATCTTATTTTTTTAGAGGGCATTAACTATCAAATCAACAGCTTTAATGTAAACGCTAGGAATCCCAGGCTGTATATCTTTGCTCTTAAGTCTACAGAATGTGTATTTGCATGCAAAAGATTTCAGGTTCAATCTCTGACATCTTCAGCTGGGCTTGGGAAGAACTTCTACCCAGGTCCCAAGAAAATGGAAAGATCACTTTTTGTCATTGTAGCCCATCCATGGGCGCGTTACAGATGGGACCACGAGGAGCTGTCATCGCATCATCATTACACGCGAGGGGCGGCACTTCCTGACGCGCCTTGTCCCTCACGCGTAATGACTACATCAAAATGGCGGCAGCCGTTCCACACAACCGCCACCATTTTGATGTAGCAGACGCTCTGCATCCGCACGTCATGCAGCAGAAGTGATGCAGCGAGTGCGCAACTAGCACCTCACGGCGTCTCTTCCGGGGCTGAGGAAGGAGCGCGATTTTCACGCTCCTTCTTTGCTGCGTCCTGGAACCACGCGGTTTGGATGCTGCGGTTCCCGGACGCAGCAACCAGCAGCGGCGTGAGACTGCTCCTTCTGGGCCATCTGTAATGCACCTTAGTCTATTATCCCTCCTCAAGACCTATTTGGCAGACACCAGGTTGGAGGATTGCCATACACATTATTCAGATAAAAGGACCAACATTATATCTTGGTAAAAGGCATTTCCTTCAGTATAACCACTAAAAGACCTTAAAACACACCCAAGATAACATTATTTATTTCACAAACTTGCCCTTTCTTCTTAAGCCTCTGGTCACATAGGCTGCATCAACATTCCAGAATTAATGCAGTTTGATGCTGCTTTAACTGCCCTGGCTTAATGCTATGAAGCTCTGCATTTGTGGGATATCTACCTTTCTCTGTCAGAGAGCTCTGGTGCCACAACAAACTACAAATCCCAGGATTCCATAGGATGGAGCAATGACAGTTAAAGTGGTGTCAAACTTCATTAATTCTGCAGTGTGGCAGCAGTTCCAGACAAAATGTTAAGGTACTATTATTTCAGAATGCTAGGTCATGTAAAACTGATGTACTCATGTAGCTTGATCTACTACAGCTTCCTTTTCTTTAAAATATCCTTCTGTTTGCATCAACAAATCTCCAACACTTCTGAGTGAATTGTCATTCCCTGTGCAGCATTTACAGTAAAGAGAAAACAATGCACAGGTGTGTATCTGAAGTGTAACTACTGTACCTTGATAATAATATATGCATGAGAAGCTGAAAAAACAAAAATAATGAATACAAATGTTCAGATTTCTAGCTATAAATCAGGGGGAAGTGTTGTCTTACATAACTGCAAAATAGTAAAAAAAAACAAAAAACAACCAACCCCCCCCCCAACCTGTGTTTTAATTTATGGGGCCATTCATACTACCTTTTAACCCGGTTTTGGAATCGATTCTTCCACGTGAAGTTCATATTGGGCCCGATTCTGTCACAATCCATGTCGAGGCTTGCACAAGGAAATGTCCCGGCTAAAATCCGTCTTTTCTGAAAAGACCCGGGTTCCGCCAAATATGAACTTGCCCTCGATCATGATCGAGGCAAATTCAGGGAGGGTGACATGTCTGTGTGCTTGCTTGTGCTTTATTTCCTCTTGCTCCTGGATTATTATTATTAGTGTGATATGTGGATGCTACAGTCAGAATGCCTGCGCTGCATTTCCCTTTTATTCCCAATTGATTCCATGGGCCAGTTGGAACTGACAGGTAATTCTCTCTCAGCCTCAGTGGAAGGCAATGGCAAAGCTCCTCGGAAGAGAATGTAGCGGGAGGAAAAGGGTCAGTTCAGGTCAGGTCAAAGGCAGGGCACGAACGGAGCTCGCACCAGGCACCTTCTCCCTCTTTTTTATTTTTTAAAATTATTTTTGACAAAATATGTGCATTTTTTTGCTTGAGGCAGATATATAGATGGCTAGAAGGTGGGTAGCTGCTGCTGGTTCACTTTCCCTTTCCTTTGCTCGCTCCCAGCAAAGAAGAAATGTTACAATGGGCAAGACTTGTGAATGGAATGCTACAATTCGAATGTTACATTTGTTGCTCTTGACAATTTGGCCAATTGGCAAAATGAAACATGCTTTTGCTACTGTCTCTAAGGAATTCAGGGGTAGCCCTGAATTGCTTTTAAAAGCAAAAAAGAATGCATGGCAATCACATCCTTTTTCTGGCATTTCCGAGGTGAGGAATTTATTATTATCATTATTATTATTATTACATGTGTAAGAGGCATTCTGGGGTGGCAAGGAGGAGGGGATACAGGATGCATTAGCTTGCATTTTGGGGTTGAAAATGCCCACAACACACACACACAAAGAGGTTTTCAAATTTGACAAAATGTGCGTATTTTGGTGCATTTTGTGCCTGGCTCTTTAAAAAAAGGAGGGGGGGAAGCACACTTCCGATGCCCCAATAAGTGCTGCAAACATCACCTATGATGATCACTTGATTGACAACAGGCACCTTCATGGTAAACCCTGATTTCTGAAGAAGACATTCGGGTTAAAATGCCCCTCTTCTTGTAGTGGGCACTTACTAATGGAGAGATTCGGGAGCTCCCCCCCCCCAAATCTTCCCAGTTCCTTCAGGATCAAACCCGCCAGTGGGACTGGGGCCTATGTTGAATAAACCTACTATTAAATAATCATCTGACCATTTGTTCTTATTGAACAGACTGACATGAGTAGATTGGATCAGAGACAAACTTTTACTAAGTCAGGTGCCACCACACTCTTTATTGTTAAACAGCTTGTTTAAGGGAAGAAAGTCAGAAGGTGGAGGGAAGAGGGGAGAACAGAAAAAATACCTAGAAAGAAAGATGGAAGGGAAAAGCCCTTTCCATCTTTGCACACGTCATTAGCATTAATAACTTCAGTCATTATGAAACATACAGTACCATAATAAAGTTATTAAAAGGAAGGTGGTTTTTTTATCCGTTCAATTTTCTTCAGTTCCTGTCAGGAAAATCACAGTGAGTGTGCACATTTTAATTTTTCACACTAACCAGGCCTCTTTGTTTCTCTTTCTTCTTCCCCTCTTGCCGCTAGGAACTATTTCCTTGGAAACCATCAGAGCTATGGAGTTTTTTTGACTTGCAAACATTTCTCCTTGACTCCCAATATATTCGGGTTTTTTGTTATCCTGGTTTACCTGCTTTCTATTTTGGTTTGGTTTTGTTGTTTTGTTTTGTTTTTTGCTGTCATTTTTTCTTTCTTTCTGTTTAACATTTCTTCATAGGAAAAAAAATTTTCACATCAGGCTTCCAATAAAGACATCCAGAAGAATCTCTCTGTTCTTGCACCTATCAGGCTGGCATTTTGTATGCAATCAAATTAAAGCTTATAAATTGTAAATGACTCAAAGTATTGTTTCTGCAACTAGGAATTTGGAGGGAAATTATTATTAATAAATGATAACAAAGGTTTCTGCAAACGCTTGGAATATAGAACTAATTACTGATCAAATCAGCTGTCCTAATCACCCCTCTTAAGTCTTATGACTGATGCATGCATTTCAGTCAATAAAGCCTGGTTTGTACTCAACAAGTGTAAATCATCCTTATCTAAGCAATTTTATATAATTTCCCTGTGAAGATATCTCAGAATATCAGGTAACATGGATGTTCACGATCCAAAAGGTTAATTCCAACATCAGTCCTGTCTAAAGTAGACTCACTGAAATCAATGGCATTTTAAAGCCACAAATAACTTGATTTTAAGCAGTTTGTTCTAGATAAGACTTAACACTGGAGTTTACCAAAGGGGCATCTTTCTGGTTCGGATAACAGACTTTGTGTGAACTTGGGGTCTGCTGGCAAAGGGGATCATCAGACTTCCATCCTACCACCTCACAGTTATATCTCTTAGGAACATAAGACAGGGCCCAGGCTCTGCAGTCCCTTCCAAGAGAAGCGTGACTGGCTTCTTCCTTGTCGTCATTCCAGTGGCAGGTGAAATTTTTATTTTATTTTATTTTAATAAAGTCTTTCCCCAAAGTCTTTGGAAACTGTTTATGGAGAAAGGGCCTTTCATAAGGTCCTATATTGTCTGGTATTTGTTGCTTTTTTCGTGGATATGTTTTAAAATTGTTTTTAATTCTACTGATAGTTTAATTATAATTTAATCTTTGTACATTTTAGTGCCTGGGTTTTTATCTGTATCCATTTTCATTTTTTGTCAGTTGCCTTGAGTCCTGAGGCTAAGGAAAAGGAGGAATAACTATAGATAAAACAATTAATTAATTAATTAATTAATTAATTAATTAAAGTAAAGTTCTCCAAAGTTTGGCAGTGAGAAGACATCCTATCTGATAAGGTAAGGGCTGCAATCAGTCAAAGGCAATTTTTGTCTCATACCATGGCCTGTCATTATACAATGTCATATTGAGGAGGGAGCATGCTTGTTTTCTGCTGCTCCAGAGAACAGGACCCAGAACAATGGATGCAAGCTACAAAAAAAGAGATTCCACCTCAACATTAAGAGAAACTTCCTGACAGTAAGGGCTGTTCGACAGTGGAACAAACTCCCTCAGAGTGTAGTGGAGTCTCCTTCCTTGGAGGTCTTTAAACAGAGGCTGGATGGCCATCTATTGGGGGTGCTTTGAATGAGAGTTCCTGCATGGCAGGGGGGTTGGACTGGATGGCCTTTGTGGTCTCTTCCAACTCTATGATTCTATGATTAAAGCATCTTTATTATGTGTTTCAAATTACACTAAACTAGAAGTATAAAGCATGTTCAGTACTAAAGACGGTGCTAAAAGCTTCATAATTTAGAAGTTAGCTTTCCACTTGAGAGATCCCTTCTCACTGACTCAAAGCTTAAACCCCAGAACAAAAACATTCACGTTATATGCAGTGCTACTCCCTTCAAAGTAACATCACTTGTTAAAATTGTTTTCTCATAGTTTAGATACTAGGCAATACTTGAACTTCATCAAGAAGGATAAACTATTTAATAAGAGTTAAACATTATTGTAAGGTAGCCACTCACATAATGCTATCAGCATCCATACAGCTCAGTTCCTCAGTTTTCATGCATCCATTTGCAATGCTGAAAACATACAACAACCTCTTTACGTCACAGTACCAAGCTATGCACACAGCTATAGATAATCTAGCAACTACAATTGGAGGACTATGACAGAAATATAAAGCGAGTTGAGAGAACTGGTTGAAGAGAGAGGGCTATAAGCAAGAGCTCTGAAGTGGCTAGCTTGAAGATGGCACAGAGAAGTCATTTGGGCTCCCTCTTGCCAAGCCCTTCACTGGCCCAGTGTTTCTCTAACTCAATATTTAACCCCCAGAATAACATAAAATGTAGGTTGAAGCAAGCATTCTAAGCCTCTTCTAAGGGCCGATATGCATGACTGAAAAAATACATAGTTGGTGTTAGCTTTTGCACAAAGCTGTTTGCTTGTCTCTCAACTGACTAACGCCAATTTATTTCATTCAAAGAGAACAAATATGCCCCCCTCGGAATGCTTGCAGAATCCCAAACCTGTTCTCTCATTTGTGTATGGTACATATTGTCATTTAAAGCAACTGAGCAGGAGATCAAGCATACTTTTCAAAGGATGACCCTTTTCAACAGAATTGTAACATGGAGATGTACTTCATTTCCCCCATATTTAAAATAATTACCAGAAAATTATTTAAGATTTAACTGAATTTCCTCAGTCATATCTTCAGATTTATAAATAATGAACCACATATTTAAGTTTTATTAAACACATCTTCTTTATTTAAAAAAAAAAAGATGTACAGCCTTGCTTCTCTACCCAAAGCACAGAGAATCAGATTCCAATTGTCCTGCAAAGAAATGCTTGAAAAATGTTAAATACTGTTTATCACAAATCCCCTCAAAACACATACATACACAAGCCATGGACATATTGCCATCCTGTTTTTGTACCATCAGGTATTCCATGACAATACGAAGAATCGACTTTTTATATTGCACATATATCATGAGGTCATGTCCCTGGCTCAGATTTCATGTTGGACTGTGGGAATCCTCAAAAAAGAGAGGAGGAGGACAAGGCGGGGAGGGGGGATCAAAACAGCTATTAAACCTGAAATGGTACACATAAAATTTATTTTATTTATGGCATTTATATATCACTAGGGCTCCTCTAAGGCAGTAAAACTTTTAAAACATGGATAAAATTGAAATGCTTGTTAAAAGAAATAATTTAAAGCCAAGCAGTTAATAGCATCCAAAGCAGTTTCAAGAACCAAAGGCCACGTGGATCAAAACCGTTTTAGCTGTCTATCAGAAGCTCAGAGGAGATGGAGGATTTACTTGCAAGGATAGTCAGTCTTCAGATCTGCAAAGCACTATTTGCTTGTTCTCCCCTTCAACCGTGCTTCTTCCAGCACATGGCAAGAACCTACCGCAGGCCTCCCTAATTAGAGAACCGACATGTTTTGAAGAAATACAAACTACTGGGAAAAGCAATTCATTAGGGAATCACAAAGCAAAACACAACAACTGCTGCTGATATCCTTTTATAAAATGAAGAAGAGCTAACTAGAGGTGGCATCAAAGATCTCTTTGCAGTTTTGCGGTAGAATTACTCACATGATACTTCCCACGCTGAAGTAGATAGTACCAAAGACTACATCCACTATACTGTACAGCGATGGAGAAGCAGGTTCTTGCTCTCTTTTTATGATAGAAATGGATCAGCCTCTCGCTCACTACACACAATATTTAAAAACTTGGCAAGTGATTTTCAAAGTATGGCAAACAGACAACCTTCTCATGGGAAGTAAACTAACAACTCTAGAACAGATACTATCCTGATGCTCAGGGATTCCTCCCCAGTGCCCACCCAGCCAAGATCAAGGTGGGCTGAATAACCTTAAGCAGAGGGTTCTCGATGGACTGGTTGGGGTGAGGTGTTATTGTCCCATTCTCACATCCTTATTTGGGAAAAAGAGTACCTACTTTGTTTCAACAAAGTTTCCCAAACATCACCTTTTAGAAGGGTACAGAGGAGGGGGAGGCAGTGTACTGCTTTGGGCATTGGACTCTGACTCAGGAGATCAGGGCTTGATTCCCTGCTTGACCATGGAAACACACTGGTGACCTTGGCTGAGTCACACACTCTCAGCTCCAGAAACCTCCATGATAAGGTTGCCTTAGAGTTGCCATTAAGTCGGAAATGACTTGAAGGCACACAACAACAACAACAAGTAACTTGAATGGAGGACTGCTAAGGAATACCAGGTGTTATATTTCAGAGGAAGTCAATGGCAAACCACCTCTGAATATTCCTTGCCAAAGAAAACCATATGAAATTCATGAGATCACCATAAGTCCACAGACTTGAAGCCAGATGCACATACAGACATACACACACGCGCACACTAAAGACAGCCTGTTAACCTCTAATGTAAGTATTAGCTTCATATCCCAGTCCACAAATCCTCACTCAGAAAAAGATATGAATGGCAGCATGTACTAAGTCCTACATGTCAGTGGCAGATGATGACTTTCATGTCAGTTGGGCAGTGAGTCCTTGCCAGATATTGGACAGCTCCTTTCAAAAGGAGCTGTCCAAGGTGCTATTTCAAGGAAAGCTTTCAAAATCTTGCAGCCCTCCTTCACACGCTGGATTAAAATCTGGTAGGGATTCACCACCCCACTGACATAAGCACCACCAGCCACCATTGCTCCATATGCTCACCTCTATAAATGATGGCTGACTTGTGGGAGAAATACAGTTAAGTTTACAGGTGAAGAGATTCTTGATTTCAAGAAGTTTCAGAAATATTCCCCTAAGTGGTAATGCTATGTTACCCTGTATCTTTAGTGTACAAAGAGAAAGAGTGAAATGATGGAGATGACATTACCTGCCTTGGAGATAAGTAGACTTGTCTTCTATGGTCTTCCCCCCACCAGAAAACCTAGAATCCCCATGGTCTATTAGTGTATTTTAAGTGGTACAAGAGCGCACATTAAAGGTTTTCGTTCACATTCAATCATAACAAATTTATGTTAAATGAGCTAGTGCACAATTTCAAATACTTTAAAATATTATTAGATATGGGATGAGCTACAGAGACTGACTTCATCGCCACCATCACAACTGCTATGCATACTATAGCCTTGTTGGAAGAGTTTTTCTCTTCCGGATTTTCTGATCTGGCATTCAGGTTGATCAGAAACTGAGAAGTAGTCTACTCAGTGACCTTGTCTTATTGCCTTAGACTAGTAACTACATCTGGCCACCTTGGAGACAGATGGGATATAAACTAGATGGATGAATGAATAAATAAATGTAGCTGAATGAGTGGCAGATGCCCAAAACTCCCTGTTATTAAGAGCCCTGCTAAGGTCTTACAAACCATGGCTTTCTTGGCTTGGGTCTATCCACCTGTAATGCTGTTTTCTTCTTTTCCTATTCCTTTTCATCTTACCAATCGTTATCATCTTATCTAATGACTCATGTCATCTCATGTTATTTCTAAAGTATGATAACCTCTATATAGTCATTTTGCCTTCTAGGGAGAGGTCAGGCTTGATTTGCTCTCATAGCCGTTTGTCTTCTTGACATCACATGGTATTTATAGACTTCTCCAGCACATTTCAAATGATCTGATAATCTACATATTCCACATTCTACTAACCACCATGAGAAAAAATTGGGGGGAATGGATCCACACTTCTCAAGAATCAGATAGCTCTTTGGTTCCTTTTATCCTAAGATACTAAAGATCCCTTAGACAGCTAGAATGGTGTTAGTTTAGGATGGCAGTTCCCAGACTTTAGTCCTCCAGGTGCTTTGGACTTCAGGTCCCAAAAGCCCCTGCCAACTTGGTCAATAGTGAGGAATTCTGGGAGCAGATGTCCAAAACATCTGGAGGACCAAAGTTTGGAAATCACTAGTTTAGGATTTTGGGAGACCAGGGTTCAAATCTCCACTCAGCCATGGAAACCCACTGAGTTTGGGCAAGTGAAACACTCTCAGCCTAAGAGAAAGGCAAAGGCAAACCTCCTCTGGACAAATCTCTCTGAGAAGCCTCTACGACAGGTTGCCATAAGTCAGCATTGCCTTGAAGGCACATAACAAACTAAAGAACTCAAGCCTTAGAAGATGCAACACATGCACTCTCTCTCCACTCCACAATGCTAAAAGGCATGCAATGAATCCTTGGAACAGTTAGACATGATATTTCCCCCATCTCACAGGATTTACGTTGAAAGCCCTACAAAGTATTTTTTTTTTAAGTTTACTTTTTTAATGTCTGAAGATGCTGGTGAAAAGTCAGGAACAAACTCTTCTAGAACACGACCACATAAAAACCACAAAACCACCATTTCAACCTCCTTTGCCTGTTTGATCCCAACCAGTGTGGTGTATCAGTTTGAGTGTTGGACTATGGCTCCGGAGACCAGGGTTTTCCAATCCCGGTTTGGCCATGTACACCTTGGGGCCAGTCACACTCTCTCAGCCTCAGAGGATGGCAAGGGCAAACCGACTCTGAAGAAACTTGTGAAGAAAACCCCATGATACGGCCTCCTTTTGTTGTTGTTATTGTTGTTGTGTGCCTTCAAGTTGCTTCTGACTTATGGCAACCCTAAAGAGACCCTATCATAGGGTTTTCTTGCCAAGATTTGTTCAGGGGAGGTTTGCCATTGCCATCCCTTGAGGCTGAGAGAGTGGGGCTTGCCCTAGTTGTTGTTGGCAGTGTCTCCAAGTCCTTTCACACTTGTGGCAAGGAGAAGAGGCCTCTGTAAGTTGGAAAGGACTTCAAGGTACACAACAACAAACAACAACAACAACAACAACAGCCTATTTCACCAAGTCTCTGTATTATGACCGCCCCTCAAATCTCCCCATTCACAAAATGCAAGAAGAAACAGAGGGGGGGGGTTGTGCGGGGGGGTGTGTGTGAAAACAAAGGCTGCATCCACAGTGGAGAAATAACCCGGTTTGGCAGCACTTTAATTCTTTCTAGCTGAAGGCTATGGAATTCTGGGAGTTGGAGCTTATTGAGGGACCCTGGCTTTAACTCTTTTCTGACTGAAGGCTATGGAATTCTGGGAGCTGGAGTTTGTTGTGGGGCCCTGGCTTAAAGTGTCTTGGCCGAAGGCTATGGAATTCTGGGAGTTGGAGCTTATTGTGGGGCCCTGGCTTTAAGTGTCTTGGCTGAAGGCTATGGAATTCTGGGAGCTGGAGTTTGTTGTGGAGTCCAGAGCGGAGCTCTGCTCCGCTCTAGACCCACAACAAACTCCAACTCCCAGAATTCCATAGCCTTCAGCCAGACAAGAGTTAAAGCGATGCCAAACCGGGTTATTCCTCCAGTGTGGACGCAGCCTCTCTTTCCCTGACCCCATTGAAACTCTTATTAGTCAGTCATCCAAAGCAACATGTTTTTAAAAGGGCATCTCTCTCCTTCCTCCTCCTCCTCCTCCTCCGTAGGCGGACACGGGAGTATGGCATCCAGACGTGCCACGTTTTTCCCGGACACGTTTCCCCTCGTTGCTCCCTTCAGCAGGGAACCAGGAGAAGGAGAAGGGAGCCTCAACTTCCTCAAGGGCTGCAAAACCCACGCAGCAAATATATAAGCATATGGGGGTCCCAAATGGAGGGAGGAAAGGGGTCTCTGAGATAACCGGGGTCTGGGGCTGCACTTACCGGGATGGTGGGAGTAAGGGCAGCTGCAGGAGCCCCCTGGGGCAGCCCAAGGGGGCGGAGGGGCAGCGGCAGGCATGGTCTGCAGAGGAGCTCCTTCCTCTCCTCCTCCTCCTGACAGACTGACTGCTCCTCAGGCTGAGGCGGCGAAGAAGACGAGGGAGGCGGGGCTAAAGACTTCGCTCCGCCCAAAGGGGCGTGTCCAGACGCCCCTGAAGTGGAGTAGATTACCACACACTACGCTCTTATAGTGCTGCTGTTCCATTTTAACCGCCCCCCGTTGCATTCTGGGATTTGCAGTTGAAGCAGGGGGCCTTTAGAATCCTCAGTCAGAGCACTCTTAGGCCTCACTGGACTACAAGCCCCAAAATGCAACGGGAGGCAGCCAGGGCAGTCAGAAGTGGAATAAGAGGGTGGTAGTGTAATGTGGGAAGAGGCAGCCCTTCTGAGGAGAAGTGGCCTCACTAGGGTTAGCCTCATAAACACACACAGCCATTGACCTCCCATTTCACACCATATACAATCCTTAGTAATACTTTACTTTCCGTAGTAATGTTACTCGTAAAGCGTAATTCCCATACACCGCTCTATGTTAACGCTCATCGTTCTGACATAAAACAATTAGCAGAATTAAAAAATTATACCTTCAGATTACAATATCATCATACGCACAACCTGAACGTATTTACATATACGCAGCGAAGATTTGTTTAGAATGTGATGTTGATAAAGAAAATTTTAAAAAGACTAAAAATTTCAAACAAATTCAATTTTTAAAAATTAAAATTTTGAAATTTGAAATTTGAAATTTGAAAACAAATTCTGGAGCCACTCCTTTCTCCTCCCACTGAGCTTCTCCCTCGCTGCCACCATCTCTTAAAGCAGAGAATCTTGCCAGTCATAATCCCCATCTACCACTGAAAGTCACACTAAAAGTTGTGACATAAACAACTAGTGAAGTTAAAAATTATACCTTCAGGTTGCAATATCGTATGCACGACCTAAATATATTTACATATACATAGTGAAGATTTGGTTAAAATGCGATGTTTTCGAAGGAAAAAAAATAAAAGAATATTTTTAAAATAAATAAATAAATAAATAAATAAATAAAAATTTTGAAATTTTAATTTTAATAAAATTCTGGGGCCTCTCCTTTCTCCTGCCACTGAGCTTCCTCCCCATTCCCACCATCTCTTAAAGCTTTTTAAAGGGAAGCAGATGAATGCCACAGCCCATTTCTGCCCAAAGGGAGATGTCTGAGGAACAGTGGGGTCAGCCCCTACTTTGGGTGTCATTTCCAGCTTCAGTCGGTGGCAGCAGCTACTCTCCGTTTTCTCTCACCTCAATACTTTGGTCCCAAGTGAGGATGAAGGGGGGGGGCAAGGGAAGGAGAGGCAGTAGCCTCCCAACTTCCCATTAATGAGCTGGGCTTGCTATAGACGAGGCAGGCATTCAACCGGTAGACCCTTCCTTCTCCGCCATTCCCATAGGAAAAGCTGGCCGAGCTTATTGAATTTCTGCCTGCTGCCCGACTGTCCCAGATGTACTAGTTCTTCCTTAAGGAAATAGTGAAAGCTATTTGAAATATTGCTTCAAGTGGGGAAGGAAGAGGTTGGATGGAGGCAGGCTATTAATGGAATAAAGGCAGGGAAAGCCACTGGGTGACCTAGGCCAAGTCACACTGTCTCAGACTCAGAGGATGGGAATGAGGAATCCAAAGATATAGCCGTCTTAGTCTGTGGAATCAGTATGTAGAGAGATCTTGGAGCACCTTTGAGACTCACTGAAAGAAAGAAGTTGGCGGTAGGAGCATTCATAGACTTAATTCTACTTCCTCAGATGCGTTTGATGCAGTGGAAACTAGGGACAGACCTATATATGCCATTGGTATGTGAGAGTGTCAAATCAAATTCAGAATCCTTTGTATATGGAAATGAAGTGGCAAGTCCAGTTTTAACTATGGTTGTTTGTGAACAAAGGCATTGGGAACTAGCCTCTGTGTGTGGAAATGAAATGGCAAAACCAGTTTGGCAGACTAACACGGCTATATCTTTGAATTTTACCCCTCTTGGCCTGTGACCTCACTGGAATGGAGACATATTGGATTGCAAAAGAGGGGTCCCTGTTGAGATGCAAATGGAGTTTACATTTCCTGGACTTTGAAAAATTCCCTGTTGCCGCATGGCCAGAAGGAGGAGGAGCCTGCCTGCAAAAGATATCCTCCCCATAGTAACATCTTTACTAAGGACTGAAACAACATGCAGGCATCTGACTAACATTTCCAATATTTTTTTTCTCCTGTTTGGTTTTTAACATCTTGCTTGATGAAGAAGCCTATAGAAATTCGAAAGCTTGCAATATTGTGCATTTTGGTTGGCCAATAAGGGTGTCACTGATGGATTTATGTTCCTCTTCCTCTGTTTCCCCTCTGCAGCTCTGTTGTCATTGTGAAATGCCAAATCATCAGGCTTCACACTTCAGTAGATATCATAGTTATTGCAGGGACTCTTTTTTTATGGTCATTGAATCATGAAATGGTGGCATTTGCTCATTTTTGACTGGAGTAGGCAAACTGTGGCCTTGCAGCTGCTATTGAATGCCTTATTTCCATTAGCACTAAAAAGCATAATAGTAAATGATGAGCAACACCAGGACGGCCACAGGTTGCCCATGGATTTTTATGTTCCTTCTACATTACATAATCCGAGGGCTATATTCTGCTTTAACTGCCATGGCAATATCCTAGGGATTAATGAGATTTGCAATTTGGAGAGGGGCATTTAATATTTTCAGCCAGAGAGCTCTAGTGCCTCACCAGACTATAAGCCCAAAGATTCAACAGGATACAGGCATGGCAGTTAAAGTGCTATAATTATGTGGTGTGAAAGGCTCTTTAGGCTGAATGATCTTCTTTCCTTCCATTTTTATCAATGACAACAAAGTGTGTTATTTCATTTCCTTAAAAATGTAGAATGCCAGCCTTGCCTTTCAGGGGGCTTTCCTGATTATTGGATTCTAGGCTTCTGCCTCAAAGCCCTTCCCAAATAGCACCATTGGATCATGAAGGAAGAAATTTCATCAGCTAAGTGTAATATTTCATAATCAAAGGGAGTCAGTAAGGCAAGATGTCCTCCTTTTTCACCCATCACTCTAGTCTGAACTCCATTTCAGACCTACCTCCTTTCTCCCATCCTTATCCAGGAGCAAAGAAAATAAGAGGGAAAGGATGGCTCAGTGGAAACCAGACCCAATGGATCGGCCCCCAATATATTTTCTCTGTTTACTCACTCATACTAGAACTCTACACTTCAACTGTTCACAATCCCTTCGTCATTTTAGAAGAAAATTTAGGGGGAGGGAAACCATGTCGGCAACTGTAAAAATCTAATTTTTAGTTTAAGCATTTAGGTGGAATGTGAGACTTTTCTGTTTCTTTTGTTCTCTTAATTGGTCTGCTTTGCGGTAATTAGTAACTGAGTAGAGACACAGATAATAATAAATGGGGGGGGGGGGAAATAGGTGACAAAAAGAACAAGAGGCCTCTTCCACAAGATCTGAGAAATCAAACAGAATTTTAATCCAAGAGTGGGGATGTTCTACAACCAGCAGAGAACACACTACATTATTATTATTATTATTATTATTATTATTATTATTATTATTAGAGAACACACTACATTATTATTATTATTATTATTATTATTATTATTATTCTTTATTTATACAATGCTGTACACAGTGCTTTACATACAATCAATAAAATAGATAAAAATAGATAAAAATAAGCCTGCCTATGGCGTACATTCTACAAAATAATACATATTAATACAAAGGAGGCAACAAATTAAAAACATCAAATAATAATCATGCAATGCCTGGGAACACTTCCCTGTATAACTGTATCTCCCTGTATGAGCCCACTATAGTGTTGAGATCATCAGGAGAGACCCTTCTCTCTGTCCCACTACCCTCTCAGGCGCATTTGGTAGGAACAAGAGAGAGGGCCTTCTCAGTGGTTGCTCCCAAGCTCTGGAACTCCCTCCCTAGAGAGGCCAGGATGGCTCCATCTTTGCTTTCTTTTTGACGGCAGATAAAAATATTTTTATGCCACCAGGCTTTCGCATATTGACATGAGTGCTGTTCTGTTTTTGTTTTAAAGAGTTTTAAATTTTAATAATGTAATGTTTTAATCATTTGAATTAAATGACTTAGCAAACTGTTGTTCATAGGTGTTAGAATATCCATGTTAATCTGGAAAATAAATATGCAAAGGGATCTGGTAGCATCTTTGAGACTAACTGAAAGTAAGAAGCTGATACGTTGGGCTTTTGCAGACTTGAGTCTACTTCCTCAGATGCATAGAGTGCAGCAGAGATTCATAGAGTCTCTCCACTTGTGCATCTGAGGAAGTAGGCTCAGGTCTATGGATCTTATCACATGGAGGTCCTTCCATGGAAGAAACGTCATCAAAATGTTGCAGAAGCGTCAGGGTCTGATATTGCCTGGTGCTTCTAAAGTGTAATTGAAGCTTCCCACTATGGAATGGTCATGGAATCGTTCACAAGGAAGTCATTCAGAAAATGGCTTTTCCTGGCTTCCCCACAAATGATTCCATGACAATTCCATAGTGGGAAGCCTCAATTACACTTTAGAAGCACCAGGCATGATCACATTCCTGACGCTTCCGCAACATTTTGATGATGTTTCTCCCACAGAAGGACCTCCATGTGATAAGGTCCTATGAAAGCTCCTGCTACCAGCCTCTTTCTTTCAGTTAGCCTCAAAGTTGCTACCAGATCCCTTTGCATACTGTCATTCATATGGTCACCATAAATTGAAGTCAAGTTGACTTCAGTTAACAAAATCTACAAGAGTGACACAATTTTTAAATTCAAATTATAGATTTCTTTGGTTAATTAGGTAAGAGAAATATACAGAGATGCACATTAGTAAACAAAACACATATTATTTCTCTGGGAGAATACGGTAAATGCTGAGTAATAAACCAATATATGGGTGCCTAAAGGAGAAAAAAACCATTTAGTTTAATTCCCATGGATATGTGTAAACTGCTATTCCACCCACAAATGGTTCCCACAGCATCTAAATGGGAACCACAAGTAATGCTAAACATTTCCTTTTGACATTCCAAAAATCTGTTGCGTAAAGTGGGCTGCCTGCTCTGGCTAATGACAAGATTGGCCACGATGTTGGGAGACATTGTTTCCATAGTGATTACCTGCCATTAATTCTCTCTTTTCTTGGTCACTTTGTTCACTCGCCTTTCCTTCCAAGGATGACTAATGACAACACAGTTGCCTCCCCACCACCACCACCATTCTGTTCCACAAAGAGACTTGTAATTGCACAAAGCAACATTGGTTGACTTGTGGTCTCCCACTTATTAAGGATGGCTGGTATAAAACTACAAAGCCACCTTGACCCTCAGTTTGGGGGGAAAGACAAAGTGATAATAAAGTTAACATTAATGACAATTTATAATAATACCTGATATTTTTTATGAGTGGATGCTACTGCTACCTCTCATATTACTCTTGTCAAGTAAGAATCATGGGTGCTTCCCAGAGCAGGCTGAGCATCTTGTTGATCTAAAATGCCCAACATTACTCACTGTTGGCTATGACAGCTAGAGCTAGTCCAGCAAAGGCGGAACAGAAGGGCCGCAGTACTGTCTGCCTTAAGTTATGTCCAGTTTTAAAAGCCCCACTGCATAACCAACCAATGTGTGTTATTACAGAATATTTCATGTTGTTGTTGTTCTTGTTGTAAAGGTCCTTCATAATCAGAGGCCATAACATATAACTTACTTAGCTTGGTTACTCCAACATTGCTGATTTTGGATGGACGGTTCTTTAACCTAGGAACTGAATGCTGTATGCAGCTATTTTCTATTTTTCTCTCATCTATCAGCCCTCCCTTTTCCCAGGAGTAAAATATGTGCCTTCAAGTCAACTGTTAATTTATGGTGCCCCATGAATTTCAGAGGGTTTCCTTAGGCAAGGAATACTGAGGGGTGGTTTGCCTTTTCCTTCCTCTGAAATATTGGAGATTATCACAAGAGGAACACCCCGTCCCTCTCTGATCATTGCTCCATCCTTCCCACTCGATCACAGGAAGGACTTTAAGATATCATTCATGCTTATCTCATCTGGGAAACATGAATGACAGCAATGGCACCAAAGGCTTTCACACGAAGTCACACTGATCCTGTCAATAACCCATCATTAGCCTGTCATTAAAGCTATATTGGCCGGCATTTTGTATTAATGGAATTTCCTGTTATTGCAATGCCACCTTAATGCTAGGATTGGTGCTGCCGGTGTAAAAACCTTTCATGCAAGCACTTGGAAAGGAGACCATGGGGTGTTGTAGGCTCTGGAAATTATCACGAGGATGGGACAGGGACGGGATCACTTCCCCATCCTTATCCCATCCTTATCTCATCCTTCGCACTGTCAAATAAAAATAAATAAGGATGGGATAAGGATGAGGGAGCAATCCCGTCCCTGTCCCATCCTCGTGATAATTTCCAGAGCCTACAACACCCCATGGTCTCCTTTCCAAATGCTAACCCCAGTTTCCAAAATCAGATGGGATCTGGTACCTTCAGGGAATTTAGAGCAGTAGTGGAAAAATATGGGAAGGTTATGTATGGAAGACAAAAATGGCTTTCTCTTCTGGGAAAATCCTGTGAAGGAAGCAGGTTGATGATGCAATAAAGACCTCATCTGCAAGTGCTCACTGCATCGCTTAGGATCACCATCAAAAGTTGGAAGGATTAAGAAGAGACATGGCACAGGGCAAAAAACCTACCCCTTGCCAACCCATTGCTGAGCCATGACCTAAATACTGAAAAGGCTTATCGAGAAGGATCAAGACATGGCAACAGAGCCCAAACTCATGAGCTGCTGCACAAACAAGCCCATTCTCTGACGGACCAAGAGGTCTGTAATTCCTACGCCACTCTATTTTAATGACGCACATTGTAAACAATTATTCAGAAACAATGGGGGAGGGAGGCAGAAGCAGCTTGCAGAGATCCAACCAACAGATTTAGCCAGGCTGAAATGTTTTTATTTGATTTGTTTTATAATATACACTACAGCTGTCTGGGTATGCAAGATGTGGCTTTCAAGCTAGCCTATTTATTTTCATCAGCTCCTGGGAACTACCATCTGTCCCACTGATTAACAGACACCTGATGCATGATGGAATATAAAAATGAATGTGGTGTGTCCATAATATTAACTTGAATGGTAAAAACAGTTTATATCCAGAAATACAGCTTACATTAAAAAGAACCATAGCAGATTATTTTATTATTCTCTGTGAATTATCTCTGTATGGCACGTGTGCCTCTGAATCGTAAGATATAGTATCAGCACGAGATACATGATTATTTTAAAATAACCTTATATCTCATACATCTACAGTTTCTCCAACACTGAGGCCAGCTAACAACAAATACTGAAATACTATTAAATTACAAAAAATACTTTATAAGGAAAAGGGAAAAATAGATGCAAGAATCATTGAAGACCTATGTTGGAAAATTAGGGAAAACATGCTGTATTGCTGTCAGAAAAGAGTGCCAAGCTAGTTTGCCGGGGCAAAGAATTCCAGAATTTAGATTCAACCACTAAGAAGGCCATTTCTCCTTTTTGGTGCTATAATGCTGGCCTGATAGTCAGAATTTGAAAAAGGTACCTTTTAGGTCTACATACGTACTTCAAAGATGGAAGAAAGGATGGGGAGAGGAAACAAAATGTGGCAGCAGCTCTACAATTAACTGTTTGTTTTAATCAGCAGTTTTCTTGGACATGTCCACTTCTTCAGATGCAGTACAGAGTTATATCAAAGCCTGTCACTCTGTACTGCATCGAAAGAAGTGGATTTATATCCATGAAAGCCCATGCTAAAATAGAAACCAGTTAAAGATGCTGCCACATTCCTTTCCCCCTCCCTTCCTCCTTTTTATTCTGCAAGAGACTAACACAGCTACTTCTTTCAAAAATTGCTCCAAAAAAGTAATTTTTCCAGGTTCTAGCTGTAACTTGCAATGATGCTATGCTATCTGATGCAGATGTTTTATGAATGAGGCAAACCCATTTAGAGTAAAATTAATCCAATGCTTTCAACTGATGACAGTCAAATCACATGGCATATAGTGAAGGATCCCTGATGAAAAGCCCTGACCTAATGAATCATCATTGTATTTGGGGCAGTGGTGTCACTGGGGGATACGGAGTGCAGGCCACACCAGGTGACACCCTCGCCCACTGCTCGCCAAATGTCTGGCTTTTGGCATTCACCCACATCCCTTTAAAATGCTGGAGCTCAGTGGAAGAAAAGGCATGAGTGAGGAAAGGTTCAGTGGACGAAGAAAAGAAAGGCCTCTGTTTTAAAAAATTACTCTTTTTACATTTTCTTTTACCACATTTTCACTTTAACCACATGAAACTATGTAAATACATTTAGGCTATGCTCATGATATTGCGCTTTGCAGGTATAATTTTATTTTTGCTAGTTAGTGTCACAACTATTGTTATTACATTCAGTGATATATGGGAGCTATGATTTATGAGTCACATTAGTATAAAAGCATTACTAAGGATTCTGTATGGTGTGATATGGGAGGAGGTCAAGGGGGGTGACACCAGGAGTTACCGCACCAGGTGACACCAACAGATTCTATGATTCTATGAACACTAGTGATGCCACTGCTTTGGGAGTCTAGGCAGCAATCAGTATCTCTAAACAACAAGTGCTGCAGGGTCTGTTTTTAATGGAAGTAAATAAGTAGAAGTTCCACAACCAAACCTTAAAAAAGTTGTTGCTGGTATTTTTGGACTACAGAATCACCAGGCAGCATTAAGACCCCATCAGATAAACGGTATGGTAACAACTACAGACGTTTTTAAGTAATATATAAGGATGTTTTCAGTAAAATTGGCAGAAAACCCATATTCTCATACTCACATTTGCTGTAGAGATACTAAGCCGAAGAGCCAGCATTTTCAGAGATTACTCTGTGATCATGTGGCCAGCATGACTGCATAGAAACACTGCTTACCTTCCCACCGGAGTTGTACCTATTTATCTATTTGCATTTGCATGCTTTCGAACTGCTAGGTTGGCAGATGCTGGGAGTAGTGATGGGAGCTCACTCCATCAAGTGATACCTGGGCCTCAAAATGCCAACATGCTGATCTTGCAATCAACAGAGTCTGCGTCTTAGACAACTATAGGAAAAAACTAGAAAGAAGGAGAATGATCATCAATTGTGAATAGGAATTCTTAGTCCCACACCATCCTTAGTCCCACACCACAGTTCATCTAAACAACCAACCAAATAAATACATAAATACATAAATTAGCCTTTCTTCTGTTTGAAGTCTTGCTGTTGGAAAAGAAAAAAAAAACCTGTTGAAGCGTAGCTGTGGAAGGGCATTTTCCAGGCAAAAGCAATGAGCAAGGGAAGGAAGACTGCACATCTTGCTCCTCCCACCCACCAGTTTTCTTATTCTATTCCTCATATTGGCTGCCAAGCAAAAAACAAAACCTTCACTTTCTAAAATGTAATTTTGTGTCAGGCCGTCTCCAAGGCTCCTACAGAGTGAAGCATTTGTCTACAGCAGTTCCTTCAAGATCCCCATAGGTGACTTTTCTGCAGCTCATTCTGCTCATTCTGGGAAACCCATCAGAGCAAGACAAAGGGTGGGTGGTTACTCCAGGGTGCTCAGAGTGTGGTCCTTAGAGTGGGAGGCTGCTTTGGACAGCTTTGCCAACTGCTTGCCTGCTGTGAGGGAGCTGAACTGCAGGTGCTTTGGAGCACCTGTTATGTCACAGAGATGTGGCTGCAGGGAACAGCAATTCGCTTCCCTTCTTGCTATGCTGACTGAGTCAGGGATATCATACTGCCTTCTGGAAGGATCAGTTCCAGCTAGGCCCATACAACCTTGTTGCATTTCTCAGGAAAAGCAAGCCACTCAGGGAAGCAACACATGTAGCGCATAAGGCCCTTTATCCTGCCTCTGGAGCCATACCTGTTGTGATTAAGCCCCAGTTAGGGGAGCCAGCATGGTATAGTGGTTTGAGAATTGGATTGTAACTCTGGAGACTAGGAACTTTATCGCACTGGGGTTAAAACGTTCTCCAGTGCATTCTACCGGGGGCGAGCGGGGGCATGCACGGAATGTGATGAGCACTGGATGGGGCCCAGAATGCGACTTTACCGCACAGGGAACGCCGCCGCGCGTTCCCATCACGTTCCAATCCGGTTCCAGAGGGCACCATTTCTGGGAATGCTTTGAAACAGTTCCCAGAAATGGAGCCCTCTGGAACCGGATTGGAACGTGATGGGAACACGCGGCGGCAGCAGCGGCTTTCCCCATGCGGTAAAGTCGCATTCTGGGCCCCATCCAGTGCTCATCACATTCCGTGCACGCTCCCGCTCGCCCTCGTTAGAACGCACTGGGGAACAGTTTTACCCCAGTGCGATAAAGTTCTAGGATTCAAATCTCCTCTCAGACATCGAAACCCCCAGCAAGAAGTAAAAAATGACATAAAATATGGGTCAAATTAGGACTGGCTTGGATGGGAAGGATTTCGACAATTAAAGTGAATCTACTTCCTAAAATTCTACTTTTGCTTTAAAATTTGCCAATCATCACAAATGATACCCCGTTTACAAACTGGCATAAAGATATCTCACACTTTATTTGGAAGGGTAAAAAACCAAGGGTCAAAATGAAGTTAATGTAAGATGAGATAATTAGAGGTGGTATGGCCCTTCCAAATGTGAAATTATGCTACTACGCTTTTACCTTCCTCCTTTGACCTCATCAATTCTGAATAGGAAATACATCTTTAGTCCCACACCACAAGTTACTACAAGCTAAGTTTAAAGTCACTACAAGCTAGGTTTAAAGTGTACAAGTAGTTTATATAATATTAACTCATCAGGGACGGAAGGGAGAGAAGGGGTGGAATCATGTCCTTTCCAGTAGTCTCAGGCAAAAGCAAACTGCTGCAGTCTCTCCTAGCTTGTGCATTCTTCCTCATGCATAACGTTTGCTATCTTGAGCATACTTTAATGTCGCTTGGCCACATGCATATAGGTTTTCATCTGTGTAAAGTTGGAAGATATGTACTGGCACATATTTTTGCCATAATATCAGCTTTATTGGTGCTTAATGATGCCACAGATGGTATGCAGTGATGAACCCCTTTTACTGTTGAAGTCCAGCATTCCCTCACAGATAATGATAGATCTGGGCCCAGATTGTCCCTGGGCAGCAATTCAATTCCTCATGGTTGGTTATGGGGTCTTTCGGAGGGGCTGCCCTCCCTTTTGATAAAGACCAATTGATGATGAATTCCCAAGGTTTGAAGATACAAAGAAAAACAAAGTGCACATCGTATCCATCTCAGCCCTCCCATAATTAAGGGGACCACGTAAGCAGGATTATAACAGATGAAAATTCGTTCTCCAGTCTTCACATCTTTCCCCAGCACCAAACTCCAAAGTTAATGCTCTCAAACTCGTTCTCTCTCTCTTTCTCTCCCTCAATCTCTCTCCATATATATATATACACACGTACACAAGCAAATTAACCCATTCTATACCACTGGACAGCTATTACGTTTTGGCCATGATTCTAACAAGGACAGAAAAACCCATCTGCCTGGAGCCAGAGCTCCAGATCAGTACAGCTATATTTCCCTATCTGCCCTTCTCAGTCACCAGAACTTCTTTTGTTCTCACCAAATGTGGCGGGTGATTAGTTGTGTGGGTTTTTTTTTTCTTAATAGAGAAACAAGAGTCTACATGTACCACACAGTTTGAAAAGGCAATAGTTTGAACACTGCTGTGTAAGAGAAGGAACAGTAGAAGGATCACATGGCACCACAAGCGATGCCACCAGAGGAGTCATACTCGATCCTATGCGCAGTAATGTTATGCTACCAACATTGATAGCATAGCAACAACAGCACACTTGACAAAACAATGCCAGTTGCACAGCAACAGCACAAATCTCAAATAATGGTGTTTCTAGATTGGAGAACAAGGGCATTTTGGCCTGGAGAGGGTTGAAGGGCCAGAATGACTACAAGTCTTCATTATTAGTCAGTAGCTAAGTTGCCAGATATACTTTCTGTTAGGAAAATTGCTGTTTAGTGTCCAAGAAGCCTCAAAGCTGGTTGAATAAGATCATTTAGGAAATATAGTTATGAGTGGGGAAACATTTGTACCAGTTTTTGGGAAAGGGTTGCATTTTTTTTAAGAGAAAGGCATAGAGAGGGAACAAACTCTGGAAAATGCCTATTGAGCTGTTTCCCTTTGGAGATCTAATGCAGAGCTTGGAAATGTTATGTTCTTGAAGTACTGGCTAGGAATTTTGAGAGCTGCAGCCCTGAAAAGTAACTTTTTCCAAGCTCTAATCTACTCTTATCTGCTAAACTACTGATGGGCAGTAGCGTTTGCTATTTGAGTTTTTAAGTTACATCTATCCACCTATGCTCAAATTGTATCTTTTGAAATAAATAATGTCATTCCAATCCACAGACTGTAAAATAGACAAGGCATACAATTCAAATTGAAATAATGAAGTCCCCTTTTATCCATGGGGAATCAATTCCAAGGTGGATGCCTGAAACCACGGATAGAACCAAGCCCTATACTAGTAATATTTTCAGACTGTAACTGACCTCAGATAACTGAAACTGCAAAGAGCGAAACTGTGGATGGGGAAAGGGGGTGGGGGTACTACATAATATTTTCAGACCATGGCTGACTTCAGGCAACTGAAACTGTGGAAAACAAAACTGATGATAAGGGTGGACTACTATACACATATTCATATAACATAAGTGGACTTATGTGTTAGTACAAAACAACATTCAGAATGATAGAACAGATTTCAAACAGCTCAACTTAACTTGTATGTGTGACCGAACAGGTGCAGCAAGAAACATTCCCAGCAATCAATTGCTTTTTATTGCTATTTCTTGTCAAGTCTACTTCAACTTATGGCACACCTATGATGAATGAGTGACCTCCAAGAGCCATGGTCATCAACTGTCCTGCTGAGGTACTGAAAACCCTGGGCCATGGCTTCCTTTATTGGATCAACCTACCTGTCATGCAGTCTCCCTCTTTTCCTACTGCCTCCCATTTTACCAAGCATTATTGTCGTCTCCAAATATTTGTCTCATGGTACGGCAGTCTCACTTTACTCATCTTCATGTCTAGTGAGAACTCAGGCCTGATTTACTCCAACACTCATTCATTTGTCATTTTAGCACAACATTTCAAATTAGTTGATTTCTTCCTGTCATTTTTCTTCACTGTTCAATTTTCACAACCATACATAGAAACTAGAAATACTATGGCCTGGATGATTTCAACGTTGATATTTAATGGTATGTTAATTAGATTAACCAGTGCAAATCTCTTCTTCATATGGTCTTTATATTCTAAAGGAATGTTTTTCAGGTTGCACTTTGGCATCATGATGAATTTAGTGTCCTTCTTAAGCTATACTCTGATTTTTCACATTAGCAGTTCATGGTCCGTGCCACAATCTGCTCCTGGTTTTGTTTCTGTGGGGAGAATTAAATTTTCCCATGCTCTGCTTCCAATGGTATAGTCTGTTTGATTTCTATATTGGTGATTTCCATTTGTACAGTAGTCTCTTTAGTAGTCTGAGGAATGTGTTTGCAATGAACACACTCATAAAAAATACACCAGCATAAGCCACTTTTTGGAACACTTTTTAAACACAGAGAAAGATGCCATACCAGCTGTGGAGAAACTCCAGAACTAGCAGGACAGCTTTCTCTTTAACAGGGATGACTTCCTATTTATCCCACCACCCCGTCATCACAGCAACAGTAGCCATTTTACTTCACTTCTGTACCGCCACCTATAATGATACTATCTATGCAGGAATGGTTATGTATGGATGACAACCAAACACATATAAGCCAATATCACTCACACAGACATACACACACATTGAGCTTCAACTAAATAATTCAACTTATACAAATGCACTTCCAGAAAAAAGATTGTGTGATAGATTAGGGGAGTGAATTTTGAAATCAGATGTATTGCCTTCACTTTAGTACTCAGGCCCAACTCACTACATTCTAGTTAAAGAAGGTTTCAAAGAAGACATTTTTTTCCTCCTAGCCAGATCCAAGTATGTGCTCACATGTTCAAATGTAATGTGAATATTGGGTGATCACATATTTGGTCAGCAGCAGTAGTACTATGTGGAATAGGTGCCTTCAGAGGCCAGAACGTTGTACATCCTTAGCAAGAATGGACCTTCTGTTCAATGTGGCATGGAAGTCTGTGGCCTCAAAGGAAGTCTGATGTGTCTGGTAGACTCTATAATACCAGCAAATTTTTGAATATGCCCCCAGTGTCAGACTACATGTTTGCCACCTGAGCATCAGTCTAAATTGGCCATCAGATAACAAATTACCAACAGCAACTATGAATAAAATGAGAATCTGAATTAACTTCATTGCTGGGCCTGCCTCGATTAAATAATGTATCTTCAGGCAGGAAATACTCATATAATGCTTGTATTTATAGTGCAGTAAATTTTAACATTGCACAAAATAGTTGTTGTTGTTGTTTTTGTTGTTTTCTTACCTACCTCTCCCTGTGGATCAAGGTGAAGAACAAAAACAAATAATACCTTATACACCCTTTAAAACAGTTTAAAAAGAATATAAAACTAATACATATTGAAACTCATCAGTAAATACTTTAAAAAACATAATTTAAAAATAATCTGGATAAATTTTCCAGAGGAGACTGGTTTTTACTGCTGATTTAGACAGCATCTTTTGCTGACAAATCTCTTCCATTTGGGAGCAGCCGAAGAAAATATCCGCTGGATAACAGTCAGCCTAGTTTTGGCTGATTGAAGTAGATGTCCCTCAGAGGACCTGGGTGTATGGGGTAGATTATGCAGCAATCCTATAGGCAACCTGGATCCAAACCATGCAAGGTTTTAAAACACTTTGTAATTTGCACAAAAATTAATTGGCAATTAGTGGAGTGTTTTTTTTGTTTTGTTTTGTTTTTAGTAATCTTTATTGAAAAAAATTTACAAATTAAAAAAAAGGAGTACACGATAACTTAATACATGCCACGTCATCTTCTCACTCCCTCCCCTTCAATCCCACCCCCCCTTCCTGTCTTATCACTTTGTTCCTTATATTAGCTATCATATCTACTTTCCTCAAAAGAAAAAAAATGGCATTTTCACTCCTTTGTCTCGCTAATAATCTCCACTCTCCAGCTTAATTGTCAAAGATTGTACAATAGGTATATCTATTCTGCTTATCAGATAACAGGGCGATTTTTTTTCATCTTCCCGCTACTGTCTTCTTTTCACTTGACATTTGCATTATTTAGCTTCCCCCCTAATATACATTTTTTTCAAATTTTCCCAAATCTGATCATTTTCCCAAAGTGCATAAATTTTGGATAGAAGTTCATAAAAGAATAACCAAAATACTGGAACTAGATTTTACAGTGATGCCGGAATTATTTTTATTGAACATAGCAGAAAACAAAGAAATTAGGGAAAAAATAAAACCACTATTATACCTAATTACAGCGGCCAGAATCACGTTAGCTAAATTTTGGAGAAGTAGTGAAATACCAGAGATTGAAAATTGGTTGGAGAAAAGCCTAGAAGTAATAGAGATGGATAATTTGACAAGGAAATTGAAAGATGATAACAGTGGAGTGGTTTTAATATTGGCATTATATAGTCACTCCTAGATGTACCAGTAACCAATCTGGCTGCCCTGTTTTGAACTAACTGAAGTTTCCGAACTTGGTACAGAGGCTGCCTAATGTACAGTGCATTGCAGAAGTCCAGTCCTGAGGTTACCAGTGGGTGCATTACCATCTTCAGGTCCTCCAGTTTTAGGAAGAGGCACAGCTGGTGTAACAAGTGGAGCTGATAATAAACACTCACATCTATCTGAGCTGTCATTTGGAGTGATCGATCCAGGGCAATTGTAAGATGTGAACACAGTCTTTCAGAGGAGTGCAACCCCATCCAGAGGTTACACTCCCCCTCAAATAAGGCCCTTGGTTTAGACTGTACCCTTTAAAGGCACAGAGAGACTGGGATCCTATTACACACACACACACACACACACACACACACACACACACACACAGAGCAAACTCATTTTTCCTAATATGATTACTCAAGTAGCTGAAACAGCATCAGCCACCCCATGAAGGTCAGCAGACATGGAGAAAACAACATATTTTGCAGACATTTTCTCTAATAATGACTCAGTGTGAATGATACAGGAGGGAGGGAGTGGAAAGCAAGAAAGAAAAAGAGAATGAAATAGAGTATAGTGGGAAAGGACGTGGCTGTCTGGCTGGCACGCTAAACAAAAAAATTCCATATTGCCACATTTTGTTGCAAGTTCCACTTGTAGAATACCTAGTGATAACTCTGCAATACAATCAGTCTGAAAGTTTAGAGATTTACAAGCTATATTTAGCTTTTGACACTGATATTAAGCTAATTAAATCATAATATGAAAGATAATTAGGAACCAAAATGTAGCAGTGGCTTCTGGTCTATGGCTTCTTTAGCAACAGTGGCAGAAGCTGACAGGTTCTAAATAGCTCCATTCTTTTCCAGGATTCAGTGACTTTTAGGAATCTAAATATATCTGATCTAAATATAAGTTTTGCTTGGAGCCAAGCATTTTATGTTATAATTTGGTTGACAAATTACAAGAAACATCTCACCACAAACATGTTTGTCTGAATGGGCCAGACCACAGAGTATTCAGAAAACAAGGACATAACACAGCTTATCTTAACAATTTAAAATTGTTTTACTTTCTTACTAGCTGTAGATGTAGAATAGGCAGTGTTTCTCTTAAGACTAAGAGACTGATCTAAAGCCACACTGCCCTGAAGATAACTAAATGAAGCTGCACATGTCACCATCTCAAAGCCTTGCTTACCAGACAAGGCTGTTGTGAGATTAAAAGGGCAGAGAGAATCATGAAACCTAGTTGAATAGGCCTAGGGCTGGCATGTCCTCTAATGAGACCCATAGGCCCCCAATAGTTCTTGCTGGCTACCTCCCCAAACTGAATGCATTTAATCCTATTCGTGTAGCAATGCATATCGTGCCCGAACAGATGGGCCAAAATAAAGCTGCTTCAGGTCACTTTGGAGGTATGCTATTTAAATGCTGGATGCATTCTAAGAGGCCAGAAGCTGTGCCAAAGCCATGCTCCAGGCCTAAGGACTGGAGCACACCTTTGGTGCAGCTTCTGGCCTGTTAAGATGTGTGTGTCATCTAAACAACATACCTCCAAAGTGACCCGAAGCAGCTTTATTTTGGCCTGTCTGTTTGGGCCCTTAGTACTTAGCCTTCTGTGCGCCCTTTTTAAAGTGGCAGTGGATTTTTTTTTTAAATCCACACAAACCTTTTTGAGTAGCTTAGGAGAAAAACAGGGTCCAAATGGGAGACAAGAGAGAATCAAACTAGGATATGCTCATAAGGAGATCATTAAGGTGATGTCCTTCCCATGCTAGTTATATATGTTGGTTATTGTAAGCACAACACTGCTGTACATAGAGGTTCAATTTAGCTATGCTAGCTAAGAAAATGATCTGAACCAGTGTTTCTCAGACTGTTTCAGTGCTTCCTAAGCTATCTAATGTGGGTAGCTAGCAATCTTTCTTTTTCTCCCAGTGTGCCAGGGATTAGCACATTTATTCCCGTTGTGTACAATTGTTTCTTTCTTTCCTGGAATCATGAGCTAATGGTTCATGGACCAGTGTTATCCATGGGGAACTGCTTGAAGTAGCACTGCACTATTTGATGTGGGAAAGCAACATTTCTTTCCCCTAACGTGCCAAGGACTAGTACCACATTTGTGCCCAGTGGCTATAACTGTTTCTTTCCTTCTTGGAAACACTGCAGACTGGCAGATGATAGCTTTTGGACCAGCATGGGTTTGGGGAACACCTATTTGGACAGCTCTGATCTACACCACACAGATTCTACATACTTACCATAAGACAGAGGCCTCACTGAATTTTGGTCAGCTAGGCATCTTAGATACCAAAGCTCAAATGACAGCCTTTCTGTTAGTCTATCAGAGAGTAACATGGAAGTGTGGAAACTGTTTACCCATGTTTTATTTATATAAGCCAAGTAACAAACTCTCAGTAAGATTTATTATTTATAACGCATTGGTATACACACAGAACTCTCAATTTCATTAAAACTATCACAGTTTCTCAGAACAAACAAAAAACATCACCCTTCTCCTGGTTCCTAGTGAAAGTGGAAAATCCATGCCCAGATGTTATGAGATTGAAATTTTAACATCAATACTTAAAACACTCCTCATGAGATACTGCAGACAAATTTGTGAAGCTTACAGACTGCATAAAGGTGAGGCGATATACACAACTCACTGCTGCGTATCTGTTTACTTACTGCTGTAAGCTAGATACTAAAACATCCTTGGGAGAGCAGCTCTTGGGAGATATTGTTTTTCAGTATTATTAATGACCTCAGAAAGAGAATTTACCTCTATACACATTGTGAAATTCATAGATACTAGTAGAGAGAGAAAAAGATCACAAGGTCCTTTCACAAATAATACTTGCATACTCCACAGTAGCATTAAATCAGTCACAAAAGTTCTCATTTTGCCTCACTTGCAGTTTGAACATTGGATTATGACTCTGGAGAGCAGCGTTTGAATCATGGCTCAGCCATGAAAACCCACTGAGTAACCTTGGGCAAGTCACTGTCTCTCAACCTCAGAGGATGGCAATGGCAAACTCTCTCTGAAGAAACTTGCCAAGAAAACCATGTGACAGAGTCACCGTAAAATGGAAATGACTTGAAGACAAATAACAACAGCGCACCTTCTTCAATGAGACTAAAAATGAATAGATTCAATACCTGATATGTTTAGATAATCACGGGAGATTAAACCGAGTAAAATGAACTCCATAATAATTGGTGACTCTTTACTTGTCTCCTTTTCTCTAGGGTAGAACTAAGAGAACAAGCTATGAAACACAACATTACTGATGCTTTCCACACAATGCCCTTTTCACTTTCCTGAGGCAGTTTTCCAATATGAAGTGATATGGACTCTATGGCTCTGCAAGCAGCGGTGTAATAAAATTTGAAGTGCAAGGCCCCACTAGGACAGCCTCTATAATAACACCCTCGTGGGATAATCCAGAAGTGTGGTTGGCTATGTTGATCTAAAATAGGGATTGTTCATTCAGATACATCTTTGCTGGGAAAATCCATTTCCCCCCTCCAGTTTTTGTGTGGCTTGCAGCTAAACCCAGAGGGGAAGAGGGAGTCCAGATGAGGAGCAAATGATGTCATAGTGTTGCTAAACTGAAAAGTCTTTGGAAATGGCTCCGAACTCAAGATACTAACCCAAATAAAAGGAAGTACTGCAAGAAACAGTTGGGGGACAATGGAACTAAACATATAGATAATAGTTTGATTGGTGAATATCCACGAGAGATAAAGACATAAGTTAGGTACAATGTTTGAACATCCAATGAATGTTAAGAGGTGTATATATTTATTTCATATATAACCAATGAAATGTGATTTGTAGTTTTCTTTGTTCACGGAACTATAAAGGGCTGATTCTTTTGGGGATCTGGGCCCCAGAATTTGGATATTGTTCTCTGGGGACACTGCAGCAAAAATAAACTATGGTGCTATGCGCCGGCCTGGGGCCAAAATTAGGGCTCGGGAAAGAGGAGCATCCGCATGCTCCCAAGCCCTACTGCACTGTCTGGGTGCTATCTTGGCATGCGCACTTTCAGATGGTGCGCATGTTAATGATGTGCTTTGTGCACCACATCCAAATGGCACGGTGCACAAGGGATGTCACCATGTCACTCCAGGACACTAATGGTGGCTCGGCGGCGGTGGAGAAAGGAGTCGCATTTCATGGCTCCTTTTTCATGGCACATTGTTGCCACACTGTTTGGTTGGCGCTCCCATCTGTACAGGCCCAAAGTCTAATATTCATATATATGGAGCATAATGTTTATCAGCATTACTTTGTTGTCTTGTCTGTCACACAAACACAAACATACAGCCTCAACAGAGGGATACTAGTGGTCAAACGTAAAGGGTTATTTAGAGGATTATAGATTTCATATGCTGAAGTACTTTCAATATTCCAAAGCTTGAGATCAGTGCTAATAATTGTTAACAACAATGGGCAGCTGGTGGTCCCCATGTCAATGGGCAGCAGATCTACCCTGGGTTATAGTCTGAGCTTTAAAGGACCTTTGATTTTTAATTCAAACGGCAGAACAATGTTTGAAAGTGGCATGGTGTTTTTGTGCTGCATGTTTTTAAAAGATGTCTTAAATGTATTTAAAACTTTTAAAAACTATTTGCTTTTACAAGGAGTGATGTTTTATTTTTATTTTTTTACTTTTGCAATGTCATATTTTTAGCTAAATTTTTATTTTAAAGTTTGAAAGCCCACCTTGAGTGTCATGCAGGAGGAAGGCAAGGTATAAAATGAATGAATGCATGAATGAGCTATCCAAGGTGCTGAATAGAGTTCAGAGACTTGGATAAGCTCCTTTAAAGTTATCACTAAACCCTGGAGTGGATTTATTGCCCCACAGGGAACATCCAGACCAGATAACACAATGGACACAATTTAACTAGTTGTCCACAGCATATGGTTCAAGTAGGCAGCTCCAAGTCCTTGGAGAAGGGGAATCTTGTCTAGGGGAGGATGGAGTATACTGATAAATAACTGGATCAATGCTTAAATTGTCTCTTGCAGTTGTAGGATGACTTTGTCCCTTCAGTAAGATCGCCTGCAGGAGGATAGAAAGGAAAATCAAAGGCACTCTCTTAGGGAAAGAAGGCAGCAGAGGAAGCAACATTTCTGTTCTCATCGACAAGAAGCCCTTAGGCTGGCATCACACTTGCCTGATCCCTAGCCTGCTTTCTGCTGACACATGAATGTCAGCAAAATAACTTGAAGGAACTTGTCTGCAAACAGGCAGTTGGGAGAAGAACTGAGCCAGCAAGGATTTATGGGGAATTAATCTATTGTTGATCCATATCATAAATTGAACATCTTTATTTTAAAAAAAAAAAAAAGTGGGCTGGGGTGGGGGGGGGGTATTGCAAAATTGTTTTCTCTAAACAATTCCAAACACTTTATAGAGATGAGATATGCAGATGTCAAAATACAATCTCATGTGAACTCATGGAAACCCTTGAACTCCCAATGCTAATTCTGCCAAAAATAAACCAAGACTAGATCATGAATCTACTAGCAGCCTGATTCAACCATTGTAGTTGCAGATAAAAATCTGTGGGTGATTTTGGAACTAATTTTCTGAACCATGTCCAGTTGACCTGAACTCTGTAGTAAATGTAGATTCCTGTTCCTGGTGATACTGGAGGTAATGGTGGACTAAAATTGACCAAAATCCAGACATCTCTTTTGCAGTTTAAGTAGATGCCATCCACATCCATTAAGATCTCTGTGCGCAAAAAGCAAAGAACATTGTGTTCCTAACTCTGTGGAGCTGCTTGGAATACAGTAAACATGTCACTCATACATGGATTTTCAGAATTAGACTCTAGGATAAACTGTGAAAATTCAGTAGATATGATTTAGGTCAGTGACAGCTGGCTGCTTCTATGTCAATGGGACAGTGAGTGCTCTCCAGATTTTGGTATGAACTTCAAAGTGGTTATTCACTATCTCCAAAACAGTTTCTCCATCTCAGAGAGTTCCTTTAAAATCTAAAGCCTAGAATAGATTTACTATTGCATAGACATATGTTCCTGGGCATTACTTCTTTAACAGAAACCTTGATATCAGAGACAGAAATAAGATGGAAAGAATAGGGATAGGTTCCAACACCACACTCATAAAAAGAGCAGTTCAATAGATTTCAGCAAACCTTTTATCCAAAACTTATGTACACATGTGAAATGAAACAACGAAGTCATGTAACACTCACATAAGTAAACAAACAAACAAAAAAAATCCCATCTTCTAGAGATCACATGAAAGCTTCTTCAAAAATGCATCCATGGACATTTTTGTTTCCCTCACCAGCCTCCACTTTTCGTATGATTTCCATTTTGGTGACCAAACAGATCTATGCTCTGGGTAGATCTGGTAAGGGAGGCCTACTTTTCTTCCTTTTGCATGGCATCCATGCTCAGTAAGATAATCTGGAGAGAGCTGCTGTTTATCTTGCCTGTTGTATGCTGCTGTATGTCCCTGGATGCAGTTTGGAAGAAGCTTTCAAGTGCAGCTCTGGTTGCACAGTGGTTTAATGCCAGTACTGCAGCACCAATGTTGTGAGTTCAATCCCAGGGGCCTCCAGGTTGACTCAGCCTTCCATACTTTTGTAGATCAGTAAAATGAGTACCCATCTTGTTGGGGACAACTGGCTTATAGATTATAAACCGCTGAGAGAGTGCTGAGTTCACTATGAAGTAGTATAGAAATGTAAATGCTATTGCTGTTGCAATTCTTTGTTAGAGGCTTTGCTAACAGAGGTCCGCCTGTAATTAGAATTTGTCAGTCAGTCAAAATTTTATTGTAATTAGCAAACATCCATCATACAGATATACTACAAACATTGCCTTTGGTCTTTGCCCCCAAACATAAGGTCAAGACCAGGAATTTAGCAATTCTTAAAGTCACATCTTTGTTACCATCACACAATAAAAACAGTTTTCCCAAGGTTGACCACTCTCATCCTGGTCAGCAACAGGGAAATATACACCATCAAAATAATCACTATACTCTAAAACAGAATGGGCAGTATCCTCCACAATTAAGAGGAGGTCAGGGGCTAACAGATCTCATCTGATATTGGAAGTTAAGCAGGGTCTGCCCTGGTTAGTACTTAGATGGGAGACTGCCAGCAAATACCAAGTGCTGTAGGCTATACTTCAGAGGAGTATATTCCTTGCCTAGGAAAACCCAATAAAATTCATGGGGTCACTAAAAGATGATGGGCGATTTGAAGGCACATAGACCCACACATTGGATGTGCCCCATAATTAGAAAGTAACATCTCTGCTGATCTAGAAAGTTCATACTGTGGACCCTGGGTGTGAAACATTCAGTGACTCGGTATCTCTTTTCTTCTATCCAGAGCCCCCGATTGCTGTCTCAGGTGAAGGACAGAATGAAAAAATAGAGGGCATGCTTATCAAATTTGCAGGTGACACCAAATTAGGAGGAGTAGCTAATACCCCGGAGGACAGGATGAAAATTCAAAATGACCTGAATAGATTAGAAAGCTAAGCCAAAATGAACAAAATTAATTTCAACAGTGAGGAATGTAAGGTACTCCACTTAGGGCAGAAAAATGAAATGCACAGATATAGGATGGGGGACACCTGGCTTAACAAGACTACATGTGAAAGGGATCTAGGAGTCCTAGCAGACCACAAGTTGAACATGAGTCAACAGCGTGATGTGGCAGCTGAAAAGACCAATATGGTTTTAGGCTGTATCAATAGAAGTATAGTGTCTAGATCAAAGGAGGTAATGCTGCCACTCTATTGTGCTTTGATCACACCTGGAATACTGTGTCCAATTCTGGACAGAACAATTCAAAAAGGATGTTGACAAGCTGGAACATGTCCAAAGGAGGGTGACCAAAATGGTGAATTTCCTGACAGTAAAAGCTGTTGGACAGTGAAACATGCTCCCTTGGATTATGGTGATGTCTCCTTCTTGGGAGGCCTTTAAACAGAGGCTGGATAGCCACCTTTCGGGATTGCTTTGATTGTGAGTTCCTGCATGGCAGAGGGTTGGACTAGGTGGCCCTTGTTGTCTCTTCCATCTCTACGATTCTGTGATTCTATGCTTCACTTAGCTCCTTGGAGTGAGATTGGGTTGTGTCAAACCTCTCGCACTGAAGGGGCAAGAGACATTGAGGGTTGATGGGGGTGAATCACTTTGTTGTCTAATTTGATCCATGCTTTTCTCTGCGTATGCTGCAAAGAGCTCTTTCATGGATGTGGTGTGAAAGCCCTGGTTGACCTTGAACAACAAAGTGAACAGTTAAAGAGTGCCAACTCCCATCTGCATCAGGGAGGAAAGGAAAATAAGGCTGAAGAGATAAAGTTGTGTTTACTTCACCACACATGAGCTCACATTAACCTCGTTTCCAAAATTAGGTGCTCCCAAGGGAAAGGAAATCTGCAGATGTAGCTGTCTAAAGGGCATCCATCCTCTTTGATACACAATGTTATCCCAAAAAGAGAGTCACGCAGCTCCTTTCTCAGGTCTCTCTCTGCCTCAGGCACATCAACTGAGAACATGTGGGTTGTTGCTGCTTGAATCCATTTCAATGTGGATCATTAGGCTTCATTTCACCACAGCGCCATGTCCCTAGTAGTTACACTCCATTTTCCCCCCTACAGAAAAAAAAGATCTTGGGAAAAAATACTGAATAATTATTTATTGCCAATGCCTCAACAACAACAACCCCTCTTTGGGCCTATATTTACTTGTGTGTTAAGTTGGGGAGTAGGGGGAACAGAGAACAAGGAGGAAACAATGTTAATTTCCCATGCATATTATAGAACAAAGAGCAATTTGTCTGATTATACAGGAAATTATATGGCATTGAAAAATATGACTGCATCATTCTGATGTGGCAAACAAATCAAAGAATTTGGAACATTATGCAATTATGTATGTTTAATTCAGTCCGAATAACTACAAAGTGGCACACATCCTCCCATACTGATGCATTGCTCATCAACAAGATTGATATTTTACTCCATTGCCAAAGACAGGAGACTTAATGTTAGCACCAATGGCCGGGAACTTGGCATTACCATCAAGGCTGTTTTAGTCTTGGGGGCAAACTAGATGTGAAACTGGCTGTGTTAATGTAAACAGCATGCATAGTTTATGTTATATAAATAGCAGCTCAGGAAAAGCCCAAACAGCCTTCAGATCATAGGGAAAGAGTGGGCAATCTGTGGCCCTCCCAATGAAGCTGGACAATTTCCCATAAATCCTTTGCTGCCAAGTGCCGATGGGTGTTGTAGTTCACAAGGATATGGAGGGCCACATGATTCCCATCCCTGCCATGATGATGAGCCCCTAGCCAACTGGGATGGGTTTAGACCTCAAAGGGGGTTATTTTGGTTTTAGCCAGATATGCAAGGCTGGCCCAAGATGTTTTGCTGCTTGAGACAATGGGCAAAATGGTTCCATGCCACCATCACCCATTCCACATAAAGAAATTAGCTGGACAGACATGATGATGGCCAGCATCCAGCAGAGTGTAGGCAGGAACAGAGTAAGATAGGCTATGGGATAGATACAGCTCTGTCTAGAAACTGTGGCAAATGGCTGGCGGACTAAGGAGAAATAGGTTTGCTCTGGTGCCAAAACAAACTACACTTCCCAGAATTCCATAGCACTGAGCTAAGACAGTTAAAATGGTGTCAAAAGAGATTATTTCTGCAGTGTGGATGCAGCCATAGATTCATAATTTGCCAAACAGTTTTGTTCAGATTGCATCCAATTTCAATCAGAGGCTCTGGGAAAGTTAATCATATATGATTTATGACTATTGTTTTTACTGAAGGGGAAAAAACAAAGAAGGAAACATAAAAAGAGAGAAAGGGGCTATGGGGGAAAATAGCAGCACACAACTCTCAGAATTAGGGACTATATATGCGTATAGTCCTTAATTCAGATAATAAAGTTAGCAACCTGATTAGAAGCATATGGCAACTCAGAAGTCAGTCCTGCTGAATCTCTTAGAAACAAAATTGGTATTGTTGCAGAACGAACCTATGAAGAAATTGCCAAAGGAAATTTTCTGTGGACAGACTTGGGAATCCATTTCTAATCCCTCCCTGCTTATTAAGAGCAGGGCCACCATGCCATGGAAGATTCATCATTAGGCCGAGAGCCTGGAGACTCTTCTTTGCTGCCATGACAACTTATCTGCATCATCTATAATGCCCTGTGGATAGTTTTCTTCCTCAAGTCAGTTTCAGTGAAACACAGGGAGTCAAGATGACTTTAATCAACTCTCTTTACCATTAATATATTTTGTTTTCAAAGGGAAAAAAGGGAGAAGTGACTAAAGAGAATTAAAAAGTGTTGCCAAGAAACATGTCTAGAAAACACCTTTTAATAAGGTGCCGCGTGATGTATTGTTTTCTCAGCTATCCATATTTCGTTCCAAAAGATTCATGAAAGAAGCTCCCTCTACAAAGCTTTTAAAATATTTTGGCACTGTCCAGCTTGTTCAAATATAGCATCCCTCATTCTTTGAACTGCTTTGGAAGTCACACAAAAGGAATTGGACTGTTTGTGAACTACGCAATTACAGCGTTAGCTCGGGGGGGGAAAGCCAGTCAGAGGTCATGATGTACTTTCTTTCCTGCTGCTTTAAAAGTCTAAATTAGTGTTTTCACACACATGTGACTGGATTGCCATAAAGATTTCACTCCCATCTCTCTCAATTTATTCCAACCCAATTGATTCAGTAAAGAGAGAGTGACCAGATTTGTCAAATGACTGAAACAGGGGGGACTTAAGTATTGTGGTACTTAAAATATAAAACAGGACTTTTTCTTCTCAGATTATCAGATTAGGATAGAATATAGCCAAACTATGCTGCTGCTGGTAGGGTCTCCCAAATCAGACAGATTTTTGCTGAAGAGCCAGACTAAATGTGCCAAAGAAGGTACAGGGCAGCAGCACAAGTGGAGGCTGACACTGATGGAGGATCTCTCAGAGACAACGGTTAATGCTTGTTAGTACTGCACAGAAGGAGGCAAGGTAAACCCCTTTTGAACATCTGCTACAATGAATTGACAATTGACATGCTCAGAGGTGAAGGAAAGTCTGAAGCTGCACAATACATATTATAGGAACATGCAATGTGAGGAGCATAAATCAGGGGAAGGTAGACGTAGGCCCCATACAGACAGGCCAAAATAAAGCTGCTTCGGATCACTTTGGAGGTATGCTGTTTCAATGATGAATGCGTACTAAGAGTCCGGAAGCTGTGTCAAAGCTGTGCTCTAGTCCTTAGGATTGGATCATGGCTTTGGCGTGGCTTCTGGACTCTTAGAGCATACCTCTAAAGTGACCCGAACCAGCTTTATTTTGGCCTGTCTGTATGGGGCCATAGTAAAACAAGAAATGGAACACATAAATATTGCAATAAGATAAAGTGGACAGGAATGGGACATTGTGAGTCAGATAATTACAGAGTATTTTGCTCAGGAAATGAAAAATAAGAAGAAACGGGGTGGCGTTAGTAATGAGAAGAAACGTAGCAAAAGAAGTCAAGGGATATAATGCAAAGTCTGACCAAATCACACCAATATGACATCAAAGAAAACCTACCAATATAACCATAATCCAGGTTTCTGCTCCAACTACAGAGGCAGAAGAAGAAACTAAAAGAATTTCCAGGAGGAAACTAACCAAAACAGGATTTCTTGTTAATCATAGCTGATGGAATGCAAAAACAGGAAACAGAGCAGAATCCAAGATTGTAGGAAAATTTGTCCTAGGATTAAGAAATGGAGAGTGACTGACTTGAGAGCCTTATTGCACTACAAAAGTAAACTAAAGGCCTGAACAGACAAGCCAAAATAAAGCTGCTTTGGGTCACTTTGAAGGTATGCTGTTTGAATGATGCATGCAGCCTAAGAGGCCAGAAGCTGTGCCAAAGCAGTCCTAAGGACTCAAGTGCAGCTTTGGCACAGATTCTGGCCTCTTAAGATGCGTTTGTCATTTAAAAAGGATACCTCCAAAGGGACCCGAAGCAGCTTTATTTTGACCTGTCTGTTCGGGCCCTAAGATAGAGAGGCAGAGAAGCGGCTTTCTGCCTATCTCTCTGCATGACATCATAGCACTTCCATTCTCTTTAGAGGGGCAATCATAAAAGCATGATTTTTGCCAAATGGATTTTCCCAGCGCTCTGTATCGGCTGACATTTATAATGTGATACGACTCTGAAATCTGCAAGGCATTTTGCGAACAGTTTTTTCATTGGAAACACTCTTTAAGCAACCAAAGAGGTAACTGTATACATGTACGTCATCTGAAGGCCAATATAGAAACCAAATAGTCTACATAACTGGAAGCAGAAAATGGAGAAGTTTCCACTGTGCTTTCTAAAATTGTAGGTTCATCTTCAAATGGTTCTGCCTTGAATGAATCAGTCATCCTTTCATCTTTCATCTAGTTTTTCAGTGTATTGTTTCCATTGTCTTTTTATTATTTCTTGAGCATGCAGTATGTTCCCTTGTTGGTCATATAGCATCCCTATACTTGATTTACATTTCCTTCTAATTTCTCAGATCTTGTGGGAAAGATCTCTTGTCCTTCCCTTTTTGTTGTCATCTTCTATTTCTCTGCATTGATTATTATATTAGTTCTCTTTGTCCCTGTGCACAAGTCACTGAACAGTTGCATTAAGGAGTCTGACCCTATTTCTGTCCTCTTTACTTTTGCTTCTTACCTGTCTTTAACTGCTTGAAGAGTTTCATATACCACCCATTGAGGTGTCTCTTTCTTTTTGGCTGCACACAGGTAATTTGCAGAGAATGCAGAGTATGCATTCTCCTGATTTCAAAAGAGTTAGAAAATGCAGGTGTTAACCCTAGCCACTTAGTTTGCAACACATATCTGTAACTGAAGAGGAAAAACCAAGGGTTGCAGTTAAGTTGTTCTAGATTTTGTTGAACTCTTAGGCCTTTTTCAAAATAAAAATGTAAGGACACCTGCTGTGTTATATTTTCAAATATGAGAGAGATTTTTTAGAGCTCCAGCTGTGACTCACATGGTCCCAACTAGGCTTCTGTATCCATTAGAAAAATGGATAGTAGAAAGTAATGGAATCATATTGTAGGTGAATGCAGACATACTGGTAATCCATTTTTGTACAATACAAAATAGCAATTCTAATAATGGCTCTAAATTGGCAGGCAATAAGGACATAAGAAGGAGACAAGGACTCCAGGTCAGGAAACACTTGATGAAAGAGAAGAAGCAAATAAGAAGGCTTCACACTTTTGCTTCAAAACAGTGATTTATTATGTGAATGTTTAACAGTGAAGTTTAGCCAGATATCACTCACTTTGTATTAGCACAGGGGTAGGCAATCTTATTGAGCCGGGGGCCGGGTTGCTGTCCCTCAGACAACTGGGGGGCCGAAGCCAAAAAATAAATAATTAAATATTTTTTTTAAAAAAAAATTAAATATATAAATAAACCAGGACAAATGTAGGACAAAATTTTCAAATGGAAGACACTTTTTTTAAAAAAATGGAGGACACATGAAAAAATTTGCTGATTTTTAAAAAAATGTTAATATAAATGCATGTTTCTGAGGCTTCTATAGACAATTGCTCCCCAAAGGCCCCGGCGGCAATCGGCAGCAGGACCAGGCTGGGGCCGGTCCCAAGGCCTTGCCAGGCCGCATCCGGCCCACGGGCCGCAGGTTGCCTACCCCTGTATTAGCAGAAAGCACCAAAAGTTATGAGCTAAGTAAACCATGCATCTCTTCATATCAGGGATGGGGAAGCTGTTGAATTTGCTTCAACACTAGACTATCATAAAGCTCTATTAAGCTATTAATAGTCAAATGAGAGTAGTAGGAAATGTTTTAAATCTTGTGGAGAAATAATATGCTTTTAGATTATTTAAATTATTTTTCTCCTTATGCTTTCCCGGGCCCAGCACAAGTCTAGGGTTTTTAAAATTTACACAGTGGCAGCCTTCAGTAAAATTTTTCTTTGCAAAATCTTCAGCTCAGAGGGCTAATCCTGTCTGCGTATCAATCAGATGGAAAGCATTGGGAAGGCAGAAAGTAGGGCAAATATCCTTGAGGAGGGAAAGAGAGAGAGAGAGAGAGAGCAAGAAAAAGAAGGGGGGGACCTGAATGTGATTAATCTTTTCTTGTGTACATGTTGGATTAAGATTTTATGTTATGTAAGGCAATATTTATGCCAAACATCAACTCTCCAGGAAACATATTCAGGGGTAGCCACATTGGTTGTACAGCAAAATAAAACAAAATCTAAACTCCACAAAAAGTGATATCTTTATTAGCCAAGTTGTGTGGGGAAGGCACATTTCTGGGGAAGGAAGAGGCCCAGTATCTGAGGTCGATTCTTTGCCTCTCTCAATCAAGAATGCTTCCTTACTGAGGAGAAAAGTTTGAAGTCAGCTATGCTCCTCTCCACCCTGGCAAAAAAAGATTGAGTCCTTCCTCACCAGGGAGAAGTTTCTCCCTTTGCACCCAGTCATAGCTGCTCAGTTGCTGCTCTCGGGGTGACTGAGTGAAAGGAAGTACCAACTAAGCAGCCACTTGAGCAGTGAGCAAGAAGCCTCTCCCTCATGCCAAGCTTGTAGCAAAGGCAAACACAGGTGAGAGGCTTCTTTACCAGCTGTTCTGTCACTGCGCTCTTTGCACCCAATCACCTTGGGAGCTGGCTTTCCCTTGGCAGTAAGGCTGGCACAAGCAAGATACAGCAGCAGGTCTGACCCTCTACTGTCCCTGTTGCTGTATTCAGACATGCAAGGCTGAGGTGGAAGAAGAGGCAATGGCAACCTGAGCTTGGTTGCGATAGACACAACTGGCCTAATAACAAGGAATAGGTGTTGGGTGTGTGGGTGTGTGCTAGGGTTGTCACCCAAGAGGAAAAAGGCAGTGGCACAAAAAAGTTTGGAGACCCCTGGTCTGGAGGAATCTCAATGCAGGCAGAAGCCACTCCTTTCTTGGCTACATGTGGACAGAGACAAAGGACAGTAAAATTAAAGTGCATTAGCATCAGTAAAGCAATTCCTCTTTCCAGTATGTCAAATTTCCAGTATTATAATATTTCTAATATGCCATTGTCATAATCATTTTGACTAACTGTACAATCCTATACATATCTACTGAGAAATAAATCCTACTGAGTCCAGTAGGATATGATCCTAAGACTCAACTTTTATATTATGAATGGCACCAGCAGATAACAGCAATAGGCATGGGATTCAAAGTCAGCTCTTGGATCCTTCCATGAATGTACCTCGTCCTACTGTCATGTACTGCCAACATTTGGAGGTATGGCAACAACCAGAAATTATTTTAACAACAACTTATGGTTTCTCCAAAATGACTGCCACTGTGTTTTCAGCTAAAACATGGTTCATAGCAGGGTAGATAAATGAACTGGAGTATTCAAGGTGAGCAGAATCCATGCATCTTTTTCTGGGGAGAATATTACCATGAGAAGACTTGTTTTAGCTCCTAAATGTGGTTTGTTTCAATGTTGCAGTGCTGAAATTGGGTGGCAGCAAGGGCACCATCTGACAAGGGTGCATTGAGCCTCTGGATTTATCTCATTGTAGCCTAAACATCAATGCATCCATGCAGCGGGAAACAATACATCGATATTCAATACAATAAATCAGGGTAAGTCAGTCAATGGCCTATGATTCACTGAGCTGTGAAAAAGTTGGTCTACACAACAAAAATACACTTGTTGCTTGGGAACACTGCTTGACAGTATTGTTAGTTTTCAGATAGTTAAATGAACTGGAGTATTCAAGGTGAGCAGAATCCATGCATCTTGTTCTGGGGAGAGGCAGACAATTTGGCCCTTCAGAAACCTCTGGGATATTTTTAGCTGTCTGTCATTTGCTGCTTTGAACACTGATTTTTCCTTTGCTATTTTCATTTTCTTTAGAGATAAGTACAGTGGTACCCCGGGATACGAATGCGCCGCCTTACGAAATTCCCGGGTTACGAAAAAAAATTATTTAAAAAAACTGTTCCGCGTTACGAAAGTTTTTTCGGGTTACGAAAAAACTTTTGGTGCTTTTCGGCGCTATTTCGCACCAAATCGCGGCTTTTCCCCATTAGCGCCTATGGCAATTCGGCTTGCGAAAGCCTTCCGGGTTACGAAAAGGGCAGCGGAACGAATTAATTTCGTAACCCGGGGGACCACTGTATTTGAAATGAAAACAACATTGCCTGAAGAAACTAGTCAGTTTTAATTTAGTAATAATGCACCGTGTATAGCAGCATAAAAGCCAGTATCCAGCACTGTCTGAAATGTATCAGGTTAAATGCCGGTACAGCAGCCACAACACTGTGAGTTCGATCCAAAGTTGTCTCAGCCTTCCATCCCTTCAGAGATTGGTAAAATGAGTACCCAACTTGTTGGGGGCAATTGGTTTACATGTTGTAAACCACTTAGAGACTGCCTATTTCAGTATGAAGTGGTATAGAAATGTTAATGCTATCAGTCCCCCACCCCCATAAAACCAAATTACTAACCCGGGGTGAGCAACCATTAACCTCCAGATCATTTGTATTGAAATTCCTATTATTGCTCACATTGACTATGCCAGTTAAGGCCATTGGGAGTTGCAGTGCAACAGCTGGGGAGCCACTGTGGCCTACGCCTTGCTAGCCCTTTCATTCATAAACACAGAACGTGGGCAAATCTGAAAGTGGCTTCCATTTCCTTGTTGCATCTCCCCACAGGGAGAATGCTTCAAAACGGCAAGCATTTGTACTTCTGCCTCATATAGGTTGCAGAGGTCAGTTTCTCCTTGCTGCACAGTATTTTTGTTTGTAATGCATGCAGTTTCCATAGATAAAAAGAGCTTGCAGGATTCCTAAGGCAATTACAAAGCTGAATTGGGACACCTATAACCGATTTTGTAACATGCTGCTTTGAAAGGGTATAAAAACAAAACAAATAAATAGTCCTACAATCATTCCGGTGCAATTTCCACAACAGCAAGGCTCCCTGACTTCCTTCTGAGCAAACATGCATAAGTTACACTTCACTGTCCCATTCTCATTACCTGTGAAAGGATGTTTTTAGCTTATGAAGGAATGCTGTTCAATAAGCTTCAAACAAGATTCCTGCCTCTCTTCTCTCATTTTATGAAATCAAAACTTTCTTCGTCCTTTTGCTTTCATAATATGCAATAATTAAAACACACACACCGTTGCAGGGGGAGCAACAAAAGATGCCCAAACATAGCATAATAGATTCCACTCCCACTCTCCCTTCCATCTGCTAGCAAGCAGGATTTGTTTTATTCCTTAGCTGGATAAAAAGGAGAGACAGAGATGCTCTTGTGCCATCCTCCACACACACGCCCACTTCCAAAACGCCTGGTTTTAATCACAAGAGTATTTGCAGCACTGCTGTATATGTGGGCAAGATGAAACAGCGTCTGGGTAGTTCACTTTAAACAGCTCTGGTTAAAAATATATTTGAAGCCTCAGCTGGCATTCAAAATATGTTTGCCACATGCGTGCTTTCTACCTCAATAATTTTCAAGCTGTGTTTTGGGGAAGTCTAGGGTTCCTTGGAGGAATGTTAGTCATCTTTTCACTGAGTATCCCAGGACAAACAGCAAACAAGCTTCTCTGAGAGGCAGCTTGTCTTACACTGACCTCTGCTGATCAGTTTGAATGCGAAAGCTAGAAAGAGGAGGGTGGGAGTATGTCCTTGAGTGTGGAATGTTATCTTTTTGGTCCACAACTTCCAGGTTCCTCACTAACACAGTGATGGGAATCACATGGCTTTCTAGATGTTATTGCACTGCAGTTCCTAGTATTCATCACCATGGATTATATTGCTAGGACTTCAAGGAGTTAGCAGTTCAATATCTGGGGGTTTGCATGATTCATGTCTCTATAGAGATGGAAGGGTCAGCACACACTGACATCTTTTGGAGAATTTTGTTGCTTATGAGAACACTTATTATGAAAATAAAAGAGCTATAAAAATAAAGCTTTATCAAGCGCATTTGCTCCTTGAACACTGTGTTGCCCTTCCTCACTTCTGCTGCTGCTGTGTCCCTTCAAGTTGTTTGCAACTTACAGCAACCCTAAGGTTACCCCTATCATGGGGTTTTCTTGGCAAATTTCTTCACCCTGTGGATTCAGGTCAGATTCATCGGAACCGTCCTCGACTCCGAAGACTGTACCGCGTATCTCCCTCAGGGCTGCTTCTTAGCCTTGGCCTCAGCGACAAGGGTTGTTCTAGCCCACAGGAGAGTGAGGGCCAGAGACGTTCAGGTAGCTCTGGGTCACATGGCCTTGACAACGTTCGTGACTACGTGGGCAAGGCTCCATGTTTGGCCCCTCCAAGCATGGTTCCTGTCGGCTTTCGATCCCATGAGAGACTCTCCGACCAAGTGGCTCACCGTACTGAGACCGGTATCAACTTCCCTGCTGTGGTGACTAGACTCCCACGTCTGCGTCGGCATGCCGTTCACTCAGCCCCAACCGCAGTTGACCTTGTCTACAGATGTGTCCTTAGAAGGATGGGGCGCTTATCTCCTCGACCTCTAAGTGAAGGAGAAGCGGACCCCACAGGAAGCGGTTCTCCACATCAACGCCCTCGAGATGCTAGCTGTAGAGAAAGCACTGAGAGCATTCGAATCCAGCATCTCCAACAAGGTGGTCCTGTTGAGGACAGACAATACAATGGTGATGTACTACATCAACAAACAAGAGGGCACCAAGTCCAGAACCCTCTTCAACATCACTGTGCGAATCTGGGATTGGTGCATCCCGAGACGTGTCCTCCTCCTGGTGATCCACCTGCCGGGAGACGAGAACGAATTGGCGGACCAGCTTAGCAGGGCCTCTTCAGTTTGTCACGAGTGGAGGCTCCACCCGGACACGGTCAATGACCTTTTCTCTTGGTGGGGGACCCCCCGAATCGACCTGTTTGTCACTGCCACCAACAGCCACGGTCCCCAGTTCTGTTCCCGGACACAAGACGACAGATCCCTCGGAGACGCGTTCGGCTTTGTGTGGTCGGGGGAGATGCTTTATGCTTTCCTTCCATTTCCCCTACAGCTGTTGACCTTGGGTTAAAATGTTCATCAAGCTGTCCACAAATCCAACAAGTCACTGCCAGCCCCAGTCCCATGAGGGTGTATGTGAATTTTTGCTCCGGCGTGTATTAGTTTATACTTGCTTACACTGAACCCCATCAGACATTTTCATGCCCATTCTCCACACTTGGAAGAGGTTCTTTCAGAACACTTCACTATATACTTGTTTCAGCCTCTGCAAATCATTTTCAGAAAAAAACTCCACTTCATTCCCCACTCAAGATATTCACTTCATTCCCCACTCAAGTTATTTTTGAACAAGCACTAGTCCCAATGCAGCTGCTTGGAGGATCCGGTTGTTTACACTCCTTCATTGCAAGCTGGGTTTATTTATAGGAATAAACAAGCTCATTCCTCCAGGTTAGTGGACCAGTGAAATCTGCTTTGGATTTAGTCCACACTTTAAATGCACTATCCAAAGTGCTGAACCTTATCTCCCAGTATAACCCAGAGCACATTCATCATCTCACTGACATGGAAGCCACTAGCCACCCTGCCTCCTACTCTTTGACCATTTACTCATTGGTAAGACAAACTCTCCTCCTGACCCCAATTGCTATGTTCGTTGATGAAGCACTTTATCTAAAGCTTTTCAATATCCTAAACAAACCATACCTACTGGATTATTTTTGTCGACTTGAATGTTAATATGACTGAAGAATGTTGAAAGGATAGCAATATAATACAAACTGTCAGCCCTTATTTTACAACACTAAAACTTTTGAATAGTGTGTGTGTGTGTGTGTGTCTATATATATATATATGTGTGTGTTATTCAAATGTTTTACTAACTTTGTATGGATTTTAATGGGTCAGTCGGTTCTTCCGATGTTACATAGGGACCATGCTGCATTTCCCATGGATGGCATCTGAATCTCGTGTAGTTATTAAAACTTCTGAATTAAAAATTAGTCTGTATATATGTGCTGCTTTAAATCCTTAATTTTAAAAGGTCATGCAGTTGGTGAAGTATGTGTGAGAGAGTACTAAGCCTTCCACAAGCCATGTTGCTATTTCTTCAGCAAGACTTCTCATTTCATACCCTTTATAAAATTATCTTTAGTAATGTTTTCCACCCATCACACAGAACACTGACCCTTCATCCAAGTTCCTTTTTTGAAAAATGGCGTTACACACATGTTTGTCACACAGAAGTAGGGAAACAGGGACCATTCTGTGAGCTTGCAGCTACAGAATTGATTTGAAGCTCTCTCTTCTTTACCAGGGATGATGAGGAAAGGCAGCAGGGACACTCGTCAGGGAAAGTGCAGGGGATCTGGGAATTACCACCACTGCTAAGCCTCAGAGGAGGCATGTAGAGGTAGTGAGGGATTCCTTGCTGAGGTAGACAGGATCTGTGGTTTGTGGGCCTGACAAGACATCTCGGGAAGTGCACAGCCTTCCGAATATCACAAGGTATTACGAGGCTCTGGGTAGGAAGCTGAAAGAGCTGTATGCACAGATTGTTATCTCATCTCTTCTCCCAGTTGAACAGCATGGTCCAGGAAAGGAAAGGAAAATAGTGGATGTGAACAACTGGCTCTACAGATGGTGCTGCTGAAAACAATTTAGATTCTTGGATCATGGCCAGGAGTTTCATGAGTGAGGACTTGTAGCAAGGGATGAATTGCACCTCACGCCAGTTGCCAGAAACGCTTTTCCAATAGCCTGAAAAATTTGATCAGGAGGGCTTCAAACTGAGTTCTGGGGGTGGGAGGGAGAGAGTATTTTGGAAGGCAGGAATTCATCAAGGGCTGGAGATAATAGTCAAATTGTTATAGAGAGAACATGGCAAATAGTGCAAGGATACAATAGTGGGAGGGAAAGCAGCTAGAGGGAAGGATCTATCTATAGTCTTAAATATCTCTACAGTAATGCACAGGGCATGGGAAATAAACAAGATTATTATTATTATTAACCTTTATTTAGAAAGCGCTGTAAATTTACACAGTGCTGTACATACAATCTTTTTAATTAGACAGTTCCCTGCTTACAATCTAAAAAGACACGACATAAAAGGAGAAGGGAGTGGTGGCGGGGAAGGGGAAGGGGATGAGGTCTGGCAGTCTCCTCTACCTCCGAGGTCTGGACCAAGGCAGATGGACTGGAGGGCTTGGCTTCTTAATGGATGGTTAATCTTCTTCCAGGCAGGCCTGTTGGAGCTAGCCTGCCTTCCTCTCCCTCAAGATGGTGGATGAAGGGAGGGCTTGAATGAACTTGATGAACTTGAACTCCCAGCACAATAAAGCAAATATGATATAAAAGGCATCACTGAAAACTGGTGGGATGAGTCTCCTGATTGGAATGTAGTAATAAAGGAGTATAACTTTTTAAAAGAGAAATAGGCCAAACAGGAAAGGAGGGAAAATAGCATTATATGTCAGGGAAGTTAACACCTCTGAAGAGATTCAGGACTTAAATCTTGGAAGCCAGATGGGGAGCATCTGGATAAAAATTAAAGGGGAGGGAAAACAACGGGGATGTTATTGTCCGAATCAACTACTGACCCCCCAAATCAGACTGAGGAGTTGGATGATGCCTTTCTAGAACGTCACAGGAGAGATGTAGTAATGATGAGTGACTTCAGCTAGATAAATTCTACAGGTCCAGTGAACTACTGAAAACAACATGCTGTAGTATCAATTTTTGTTTTATTTTTTTATTTTTTTACAATTTGAATACATTTCCTTTTGGAATTTCAAATGTACAAAATTATTGTCTATAAAAATGTATATAAACCACAATGGATCTCTGAAAAAATGTATTTTAAAACAGATAAAGGACAGTTGATATCAAAACAAGTTACAAAAATAGGATCAATCCTAGTCTTACCTCTGTTTCGGAGACCCAGTAAAAGTAGGCATAAGGCCTCAAAAAATCACAGTGGCTTTTCACTTGCATGAACAAATTTCCTACAAGAAAATATTTTTTATGAACTTTAAAAACCCACTTTTTGTTGTCACTTTTCCTTGCTCAGTGAATAGATAGAGAACTAGTTATGTGCTTTGGAAAGCAAGCAATAGCAAATAGAGAAGATGACAACTAAAAGAAATGAGTTTATTATTTACAGATACATTCCAGTTACTAATACAATGGGTTTCAAAAATGGAATAACCATCACATTAGATGGAGGCAGAATACAAACCCAGACCTCTTCAAGCTGCAAAGCTGCTGGGAGGAGGGTGCAATCTGAAAATGAGAAGCAGCAAACACACTTGTAAAAGAATGGAGAGGACCATTACAAGCAAAAAGGGGCAGGCAAGCAAAGAGCTAAGGATGCTCCCCTGTATCCAAACCCTACCCTCTCACTTTAGTTTTCTTTCAAAAATGTGAGTTTCTCTGCCAAGTATACTGTTCTGGACTGTTTCACTGCTGGGAGCTGATTATATTCAAAATCTGATTATTTTTTTTAAATAGAAACCAATGATTATGTTGGGGGGAGTGAATTTTTGCTAGTACAATTTCACATTTCAATTTTCAGCCAAATTTTTACCACTTCAATGGCTATTAAAAATAATAAAACAAAGTCCAAGTCAACAAAAAAGTTAACCTCTGTAGTTTTTTTAAAAACTATTTTCTTCTTCCTCTTTTTCTTCCCTTCTTTGAGAGCTCTTTGGGTTGCAGTTCTTCAAATGTTACCTCTTCATCTCTTACTTCACCGTTCAAGTCTTTGTCAAAGTCAGACTCTAGTTTAAAATGAAAGGAGAAACAACTCATCAAGGAAAAAAATCAAAGCAATAAGTGCAAACTACATATCAAACCCACTTTCTGGCAAATTAATTATTTGGAATGATGCAGTTGTTTGCTACATTGCAAAATCAGATCAAATCATGTCAGTAAGACTTCAAGGAAAATTAATAAACTTCACCATAATCCAAGTATATGTGTCAATCACAGAGGCCAAGGAAGAAGAAATTGAGAGATACTACAATGGAGTCCAGGAAGAAACTGACAAAATGAAACAGGATCTCTTGTTAACCAGGGGCAAATGGAATGTGAACGTAGGAAGCACAGAAGAATCAAAAACTATAGGAAAATTCTGACTAGGATCAAGAAATGAAGCTAGGGAGCAACTGATAGAATTTTGTGAGGCCAAAACCAATTCATCAAAAATACCTTTTTCATACAACCTGAGAGGAGACTGTACACATGGGGTATCACCAGATGGTCAATGCAAATATCAGATAGCCAACATAACTGGAAGCAGAAGATGGAGAAGATCTCGTCTTGTGTCCAAAATGAGACCAGGTGTTGACTGTGACACAGATCGTGAACTACTTATATCAAAAATTAGAATAAAGCTGATGAAGAACACAAAATCGATCATCATGACAAAAACAAATCTGAAAGTACATCTTAACAGAATTTATAGATAACGTCAGAAATAATTTTGCACTATTAAACTTATATCAACCAGGAACCAGAAGAACTATGGTCAGAAGCCAGGGCATAATAAAGGAAGAATGAAAAAAGACCCTAACTGTGGTCAAAAAGAAAGAAAAGAAATAATGGATGATAGATGAAACACTTCAAGCCATAAAAGAAAGATAAGGAAAAAAAAAAGGGTAACAGGAACAGAACCAAAACCATGAACACACTTGTTTAATGTCAATGCAAAAAGAATTACTATAATAATGAATGCTCAGAAATAGACAACAGGAACAAAAAAGGAGGAAAGGGAGACTTTTCCCACAAGATCAGTGAATTCAAAGGGAAATTCAAACCAAAGGTAGGGATGCTCTACAATCAGAATAGGAACACTTTACATGGCCAAGATGAGATAAAAAGAGGATGGAAGCAACACACAGAAAAACTGTACAAGAGAGATGAAAGGATGAATGACACATAGGAAGAAGATGAACACGAAGATGAACCAAAAATTTTGGAAAGTGAAGAAAAGATGATGCATTGGTGGATGTTAAGCTGTCTCTTTGCTCCATTCAGATGCTTTTAATTGCTTCAGCTGCATACCTTCTTTCAAAATGGACAGCTAGGTAGTTTCACTCCCTGAATATTTTTTGCCAATGGTAACTGACAGCTCCATTACTGTAGAGCAAAGAATCCAGCCTCAATTTTAATAATGACAGATCCTCACAACTGCTGCTCCAAGATGTTTCAGCTTTGAACTTCTGTTTGCTAGCAAGGCCAGTGAGGAAAAATGAAATGGTAAGGAGCTGAATGGGAAAAGTTCAATCAAAAACAATGTGATGCAAGACCACCATGCACAGACACAAAATATACTCTAAGATTGTCTAAAGCAATAGGGGGGCAAAACCTGGCCTGTTTGATGCTGAGAATACAGTGGCCCCTTGCTATCTGCTGGGGTTTCGTTCCAGCCGCCCCCCCCCCCCCCCGTGGATAACAAAATCCGTGGCTGCTCAAGTCTCATGAAATAGATTGGCACAGTAAAATGGTGCCCTTTGTATAAAATGGCAAAATCAAGGTTTGCTTTTTGGAATGTATACATATTTTCAATATTTTCAAACTGTGGATGCTTGAATCCATGGATAAAGAATTGACGGATATGGAGGGCTGACTATATTACTCCAGAATTCCTAATTACTGACTCTGCTGGCTAAATCTGCTAGGAATTACATTCCAATTGTGTCTGGAGAGCCTCACGTTGTCCATCCTAAGTCTACGCATAGACGGCTCCAGTATTCTTAAGATCTCTGATCCTTTTGGAATTCCTTCTATCCAGCATGCCCACATTAATGCATGGCTTACAGTGAAGACTCATTTGCAGTTATACATTTGATGAGAAAAATAGTCATAAACTTTGCAAGGACACTAAGGAATTCCCTTCTTTTTGCCATGGAGACTCTGAACCTACTTGTGTTTTTCTCCGCATGCAGAAACAAGTGAATGAGCTCTCTATGTCTCTAGCAGTTGACATGGAGGAAGCATTTTGGCAAAGAAGATTTCTACTGTCACAGGACAGAGGCTAAATATGCAGTAGAGTATATCATAAAAACCCTACAATTGCAAACATTAATTACATGTCCTATATTAAGTGACCTGCAAACCACAGTAATGCTCACCTCTATATAATAAAATTTTTAACAAATAATAAAAGTCCTGCTATGTAAACTTTGAAACATACCTTCCTCCTTTAACAGGGATGATTCCATCTTCTCCAGCCATTTCACAGCTCTCTCTACATTAGATTCCAGTTCAGAAGCCAATTTGGACATGATTTCTTCAGCTAAAATTGAACATATGTTGATACAAGAAGTTAAAACCGTAGCTTCTAATCTTTTTGGGGCTCATGTGCAGATTAGTCATTTTACAAAAGTATTGTTGGTACCACTAAAGAGCAACAGCTGGGAAGGGCATATTTTCTGTCACAAAAATGGTGATGAAGCCAGACACAAAATGCTGCAAGCTACAGAAGGAATTCACATTTTCTCAGTCTCTAAGTGCAAACTGCTTACTCTTCCATACAGAAACCAAACTGATCTTATGGATACTTACTCTGAAGTAAATCCCACTGAACTTATTTGATACTTATTCCACAAAAAGCATGTTTAGGACTGCACTCTAAGGAACAATTTAGGTGAAGACCATAATGCAAATCTTATTATTTGCATACAAACTGAAATTCACTCAGATACCACCGGATTTTATTGGAAGAAGATAGTAAGAAGGCGGAGGAAGCAAGCTGCTTCTTAATGAATTAGCTGTCTGCAAAGTAATCCTATTCAGTCTAGCTAGAACATAGTCCCACAGTATTGAATGAGGTTTACTCCCAGGAAAGTAAGTGCGTAGTATACAATCAAAGCTTAACATTCTGACAGAAAAGGCCAGTGAAGCTCAAAATAGTAGGAACACTCAATATCTGCCATTAAAAATAGTCTGAAACACATTTTGGGAGGGTGGGAATGCTGGAGTAAACAAACTTTTAATATGACCTAGAGAGCCAGTGTGGTATAACGGTTTGAGTGTTGGATACGGACTCTGGAGACCAGAGTTCGATTTCCTGCCTGGCCATGAAACGTACTGGGTGACCTCAGGCAAGTTACATGCTCTCAGCCTCAGGGGAAGGCAATGGCAAACCTCCTGTGAACAAATCTTGCCAAGAAGACCCCGGAGTAAGGTCGCCTTAGGATCAACTTAAGTTGGAAACAACTTGAAGGCACACAGTAACAGCAACAAAGCACTGCTATTCCTAAAGCATGGGGAATTGTGGTTTGCAATCTGCATGCAGCCCTCAAGGCCCCCTAGAGCCCACCAAAAATTGCTCTTTCTTGGAAAAATATGCTGCAAACAATGTGTAAGCCTAAAATGATAACAGAAGTCCAAAGGTGTAACAAAACTGCACCTCATTCTGAGCACAAAGATGCAGGGGGAAAAAAATCATGAGGCAGGGGGGCACAGCGGGGGCAGGGGATACAATCAATGTACCCCCCCCAACCACTGGTAATTGCTCACCCCCATCTAAAACCTAATTCAAGCTCAATGATTAGAGTGGACTACTACTAAACATCATATTTGCATAGCAGACATTCCATTCAATTATCAAAATGTAGAATATAAACAGAAATGCACACACAATGTAGATAGATAAGACAGAGACAGACATATTCATTCTAATGAATTAAAGATTTCATCCTTAATTTTCTTGGTAGTAAACATAGAACAGGGGTAGGCAACCTGTGGCCCACGGACCGGATGCGGCCCGGCGAGGCCTTGGGACCAGCCCCAGCCCGGTCCTGCTGCCGATTGCCGCAGGGGCAAGGGGGGCAATTGTTTATAGATGCCTCAGAATCTTTATATTAACATTTTTTTAAAAAAATCAGCAATTTTTTTTGTGTGTCCTCCACTTTTTTTAAAAAAGTGTCCACCATTTGAAAATGTCCTACATTTGTCCCGGTTTATTTATTTATTTAAAAATTATTTAATTATTTATTTTTGGGCTTCGGCCCCCCAGTTGTCTGAGGGACAGCAACCCAGCCCCCGGCTCAAAAAGGTTGCCTACCCCTGACATAGAACTTCCTCAACTGCTGAGATAAGAGATGGAAATAGCCAACATGTCTTACCATCAATCCATGCTTTCCTCTTGTAGATATCTTCCACTGTATCAGTAATTCTCTGAATTCCTGCTTCAATTCTTCTTTGTACTAGTTTAGAATGTTCATTTGCAGTAAAATGACCTCGGATGCAGGTATTCTCCACAATTTTTTCCATGACATTATTCCCATTATTGATTAATGGTTCTATCTTGCTTCTAAAAAATTCAAAATATTTCTGGTAAGAGATGCTTTTATTTTCATGTTCAGCAAGGATGATGTGATTTTCAAATGTTTCACTAGCCACAACGTTTTCATGCCTTTCCAGACTTTCTTCCCACTCTAGTTCTGTTTGCACTGTTTCTGTGGGCTCTTTTTCCAAGTGTTCAATCTCAGGAGGGAAGTTCACAGAACTTTGGCCAAACTTGACTCCACACAGATCACACTGCGTTTTATCAATGTCTGCTTTTTTGAAGATTCCCAATGTCATTTCCAAGGATCCTGATTTTGAGCAAGACGCCCTCTTCCATCTAATGCAACAGCGGACAAACAGAAAAAGATATCTCAACCTCCGCTTAGCAGAAGCTTTTTGCTGTTGCTTTTGCTGCCGTATTGATGCTATATCGTCCAATGGATCCTCTCTTTCTTCAAAATATATGTTCTTTTCAAGATCTGGCTCTGGCTCTTCCCAATATGCTGCCTGACTGACATATGCAAATCTGTCCAAGTCTGCAATCTTGTAATAGATACCTCTGACCCCTTTATTATCTCCATACCTGCTACCCCAAGTTCCTCTGGTATCCCATCTCCAACAACAGTCAGCCAAAAACTCTTCGTCTCGGCAAAACAGAAGTTCCTTGAGGCCTTCAACTACTTCTTTAACATCAGAGGCTGTGCACATCAAGTCCACAATTTTAAACAACCTTTCAGGCACTTTGGAGGGGTACTCCTTTTTCATTTGTACAAGGCTTTCCCTGAGGACAGGGAAAAGGTCTGATAAAATACTTTTATACTGCCAGCCAAGCAACTGATCTGCATTCACGAACATCACTAAGCAAAGCACAACTGTGCGTTCAGCCTCTCCTGATATAAGAGAATCAGGGTCATCAAAAGCATCTTGGAGTACATTGAACTTTTCATATTTACAAAGAACATCAGCTAAATACCTCAGATGAAATTTAAATTCCTGTATAGCTCGTTTTGTGTCCTGTGGCTTATAGTCTTGTATAATAGTAAATACCTCCTTTTGTCGTTCTCCCCTTGTGAACAAAAAATCCCAGTAGTGGAAGAGAGCAATGTAACTTTTAGGAAGGCAAAGAGTCATGCTTCTGCAGAGGCGCATGAGGACAGCACAGCCCAAAATAAACTGAAACTCTAGCAATGTCACTGTGTTTCCTATACTTGGAATCAAGGGTATGGTGCATTTCTTTACCAAAACATTCATGAAACGGTAGAACATCCATTTACACTTCTCAGGATTTCTGTGAATGTACAGCTGATCCATGGAACCCTGCAATAGTCGAATGAAACACAAGTGGGTACTTTCAGCATTTCCAGCATATTTGTCAGGCAACAACATACCAAACCTGCCCTCAACACCTCTGTTTTGACCTCTTGGCCTCTTTTCTGCCATTGTTAGTTCTCTCTTGTAGTCATCTTCTTCTCTGTAAAGAAGCCTTTCAAACTCCTCAGGATAATGAGAAGTTAAGGCAAGGACTTGCATTGTCTTCAGCAATAAATCAGTAGATTCTCTTCTGTTTTGGGGAGTTTCGTTTTTGAACTCAGATCTTACATATTCTTTCAATACCTTTCTGCAAGAATTAGAAGTTACATAGCCACTGCTTTGAAGACTCATGATATTTTTGCATGCCCGTGGGTTTTCAGAGATCATTCTTAGGTGGAAATGTTTAGGAAAGATGGCATTTACAAGGGATCTGCACAAAGCATATTTATCAGCTGTCAACAATTCATCAATCACATTAGGTTCATGAAGCAAATCTTTTGGGAATACTTGCTTGGCTTCTAACAGTAGTCCGTTTATTGCAGCCAGATGCATTTTATGTTGAAACACAGATTTTATCTCTTGATGTGACAAAACTCTATGGAGGTCCTTACAGATTTTGTCCTCACATTTCAAGCCTGAAATGAACTTGGAACAAATACTGGGGAAGTTCCGATCAAATAAATGTTGAACAATGGTAGTCAGCCTCTCCAACAAATGCTTATTTAGTACAGATTTCACCTCTTCTAGGCTTGCAGTGAAGTGATCACTTTTCTTCCCTCTCAGGTTTAAGCTTTCAGGAAAATATCCCAGTAAACATCCTGCTTCATTCTGAGAGATCTGACAAATCGTCTTGTCTATCTGCACAATCCCAAAGTATTCAAAACATGACTTCACCATTTCTCTTTCAGCATTTGTGTCTGCCTTTTGGAAAGCTCTCACTAGTTTCAGAAGTGCTCCTGTTCCCTGTGATGTTAACTTTAGGAAGGCTTCATTGTCTCCTTCACAACACGCTGCTTCAAACAATGCTTCCACAGCACCTGCAATGTGATTCACATGCAAGAACATGTGGAAGGCCTCCTTCAATGTACAGAAGTCTTTACTTCGAACACCCTTCAAATAAGTTGCCTCTGCACTGCCAGACTTTTGGTTTGTTTCTTCACATAGTATTAAGGCTTCTTCCAAGATAGCTGGTAAATTCTCCACACTATAACAACCTAACACACCACGGCGGGCTGCAGCAAGCAAACATGATGCTCGGAAGTCCATTTGGTTAGTGAGCCTGGCTGCTTCCAACACATACCCATGCTGCTTCATCAACTTTGCAGCTTCCTCTTCTCTGCCCTCCTTCTTCAAAAGGTCAGCTGCTTCACAAAAGCGTTTGTGTTCTTTCAAGAAAACAAGCTGATCTTCAGTGTCAAGATGGGAAAGCATATCCATCATTGCACTACTCTTGTTTGCATGCAAATATTTTGCTGCTGCTTCCAAATAAAACTGGTTTGCTGTGTATGAAAGTTTGGAAACTGGCTGTTTTTCTTGTTGCAGGATTTTCTCGTATCTGAAATAAATAAATATCCATAAATGTCAATTGAGAAGTGGAAGTAGGGGTGTGATTCAACAGCTGCCAAAGAGCAGAGAAAGAGTCCATCATTTTGTATTGGGGAAAACTCATGATTTATTTTGTCAAATATGACTTTAGAGCATTAAGCATAAATGAGATCCTTGGGTCAGTACATCAGAATCACACTGGTAAGTAATATTATACGCTGTAAATACTCATATATAAGTCTAGAATGTTTTGTCAAAAATTGTCCCCAAAAATCTGAGTCAACTTATCCATTGATTAATTTAAATACTGTAAATAACTCTTATCAGAAAATGAACTATATCCCCTTCTCTGAGTGGCAAAAGGTGAGATATTAGTCCATCTGAAGAACCTAAAAGAATCATCGACCCCCTCTACTCTCTTGGCAGTCCTTTGAGGGGAACAGCCAAAGAACCACTGCCATTTTTCTGTCCAGGCATTCAAAAAGGCGAGAAAAAAAGGGGGGGAAGGTTATGCTTCTTTTTAGGTTCCCTCTCGCCACCCTACTCAGAGAAAAAAAGGTGATTCTTTTTTAAAATAAGAGTTAATACTGCACCTTAATTTTCATCAAAAAAAGGGAATCATCCCCTTCTCTGAGTAGTGTGGTGAAAGGATGTTTTTTAATACCAGGGCATGAAAATGACAGCGGTCTCTAATTTCTACTCTTGATTTATCCACGAGTCATATCAAAATCCATATCTGTGGTTCCAAAACATGCTCTTGACTTATACTCAGGTATATATGGTACATAAATAATACAACAACATTACAGTGGACCCTTGGTATCCACTAGGGTTTGATTCCAGGACAACCCCACCCCCCAACGCGGATAAGAAAATCTGTGGATGTTCAAGTCCCATTAAAAACAATGGCATGGTAAAATGATGTCCCTTATATAAAATGGCAAAATCAAGGTTTGCTTTTTGAAATTTATATATTTTGGGAACATTTTCAAGCTGTGGATAGCTGAATCAATGGAGAAAGAATCCGTGATACAGAGACTGACTTTATTTCAGTTTCTAGAATATACAATGCCATCATGCTCATGTCTGTTTTACTATGATGTACACCCAGAGGCAGTGGAGTCCCTGCACCTGGTGTCACCCAGTGTGGGGGTGGGAATGGGGCTTCTGGGGGCAGTGCATACTCCCTCCCTCCCTGTCACCCCATCTTTTTCCTTATTAAGGAAAACATAAGACAGTACAGGGGAGAGGAGCGTGTATGTGGATGGCACAGGGGAGGTGCACATATGGGGACAGTGCAGAGGGAAGGGTCTGACCAGGTGTCACCCCTCTTGTGGGGTGTCACCAGGTGCAGGCCACACCACTACATACACACATACACATTCTGCACAGAGGGGCAAGATACAGTGTGCTTTAGGTGTGTGTGGATGGAAAACAAAAACAGAAAGAAGAGCCCAGAAACTGAATGTGACAAATTCTGGTTAAAAAATGACTTAAGGGCTTGCTTGAACCATGACAACTCCAAAACAGGCAGATAAAGTACAGACAATACAGTGGCAGTGTGCCTTAAAGATTACTGTGATTAACGCCGTGATGCTGTGCCACTGCCCATCAAGAACTGGCGTTATTTCATACTGCACATGAAAACCTGGCAATCTTAACCTCAATACAAAGCACAGAAATTTCCCCATTCCACTCCCACTTTTTATAACTAATATGAATGCAATGACTTTAGTTTTTTAGTGCTCAAGATGTATAATTTGCATTCATGATCTTGCAATACCAATTTTAAAATGTGATTTTTTAAAATAAAAAATAGCACTTACAATTTGTTTATTAAACCTACATTTAGCTGAAATTGTTTTAAAATGGCTTCTGAAACAGTTATACAGCTGGCCTTCCATGTCTATGGATTCGTTATCCATGGATTCAAGCATTCACAGCTTGAAAATATTAAAATATATATATAAATTCCAAATAGCAAATCTTGATTTTGCCATTTTATATAAGGGACACCTTTTCACTATGCCACTGTACATAATAGGACTTGAATATCCACAGTGTTTGGTATTTTAAAATACAAACCTTTCGACACATTTTGCTGCTTCTTCATACAGTTCCTCTTGGCAACACATATTAAGTGCTAAATCAAATTCTCGAATCTGTTCAAAACACCTGTATGCATCCCTGTAGCACTGACCTCTTTTATAGAAATATGCAGCCTCTTTCACCTGCATAATAATAATACATTACAGACATGTATGAGCACAGTTATTGGCAAAATAAAATAAAATGGACAGACAACAATTCTAGTAAGCAGCTGGATCATGTAAGAATAGTATTTTGCTGACTGGAAAATAAAGTGATAACTCATAAAATGTTAAGGGATAATCAGAAGTTAAGTATCAATGCAGAAGTTTTATATCTCATAATCACTGTAAAGAAAATAATAAGTGCGAGCCAGGCCTATTTTTTTAAATTACATGTAACAAAAATTCTCCTATTTCAAACAAACATACAAAATGTCAAAGAAAATACTGTTTGTACATATTTTATATCAGGATCAGGCAATTTGTGGCCCTTCCAAATGTTACTGGGTGGCAATTACAGATATCAGTGTCTCAAACCATCAACAATGTTGAATAGAGCTGACAGAACCTGTATCCAGCAATAGCTGGAAGGTCTCATGTTCCTCATCTGTGATTTATATAGTAGCACATGCAACAACACAACAGGGTGATGGTTAATGGGTCTTAAAACTTTCATCTCTTGCATTGCTTCCCAATGGCTGACCTTAATTAAACTCAGCCGCATACATTCCCTGGAAGCCAATGTAGTTTAGTAGTTTGAGTTTGGACTATGACTCAGGAGACCAGGGTTCAAATCCCAGCTCAGCCATGTAAATCCACTGGGTGACCCTGGGCAAGCCATACTCTCTCAGCCTCAGAGGATGACAATGCCAAAACCCCTCTGAAGAAACTTGCCAAGAAAATCCCATGATAGGGTCATCTTAGGGTTGCTATAAGTAGGAAATGACTTAAAGGCACACAATAACAACAACAAAAACAACATACATTCCCCACAACCCAGCTAATCAAGTGGGCTGCCATATATGCCTAGTGACCTTGTGTAAGTGTAGAAATATGAAAAATAGATATCATGAAATGTCAAGCCAAGTAGCTACAGCTGCAGTTTACAGTAGCTGTAAAGAGCCCTCCTAAATTCTCTTTTTCTAATAAATGCTGTAACAGATATCATGGACGCATTTATAATTTAGCAGAGAAAAGTGAGGTAGATTTCTAACCTACATGATTTCTCCAGTATAGGGCATCATTCAACAGATGAAACAATAGCATATCTGGCCAGTAAGATTCATGCTTTTTTCCCTTTTTTTGGAAACAGTAGGAGGAGAGCTTATTTACCTTTCCTAATTTTTCACAAAGCTGTGCACAAAGCTGGTGTTCTTTGGCATGAAACAGGCATTTGAGAGCCAAATTTGGTTCACCATATTCTAGGTAGGTTTTTGCCAGATCCATGTATTCCATTTGCTTCTCCCTATTAAAAAGAAACAATAAACACATGTCAACCAAGTCTCAATTTTAAAATAGCCAGTTGACTGATCAGAAGTATTTCATTCCATCAGCTATTTTAAAACATTAGCTCTTTTAAAAAGAAAAGGATACTTATGGCTATTCTTCTTACAGAGAAGAAATGCCATAAGCAATTGAATTCTGGAAAAGTACAACTGCTTACATGACTCAATTGCTTTGCTTTCCTTCCTGCTTATTTAGGAAGCTGAAAAAACAAAACACCAATTTTCCTCCAAAGTAAACTGATAGCACTATATGCACTATGTGCCCATTCCAGCAAAAGTTAGTTTTAACTTGTGCTATAATCCTCTGCTCATTGGACAGAACACAGATTTATGTGTTTCAGAGTAAATTTGCACAGAACTGCATACACACTCACACAGAATTATTTCTATTACTACTGTCTGAATAAACCTATGTCCAAAAAACAAACAAAACTACAGATAAAAGCTTTTTAAAAAATTTAAAACCCACTTACTTGGGGCTGATTTTCTTTGACTGAACTTGAAGCACAGCATCATTTGCCAAGGCCAGTTTCTCCTTCTCAGTTGCTCCTCCCTTTTGATAGCATTTTGCAGCCACCTGAAAAAAGGATAATCACACTTACATAAGATGCTGGAGTTTACGTATATAATTAACACAGCAGACATATGACAGTGATTAGAATGGTGAACCACTAAACAGGTTGGGTTGCTAACTTTTGTTCTCACCATTACTTCCCACTTTTGTATCTTCAACAATAGTTTGACTTCAAGGTTTCTGTAGGTGGCACATGCTCAGTCTGTACAAGAAGTCTCACTGGGTCATATGGAACCAGAGTTGGTAACTTGGTATCATTCATACTTGCAAATCCCATAAGCCCTAGCCAGCATAATCAATAGTCAACAGGTATAGCAGCTGCATTTTAATATGACATGGAGTGAATCAAGTTCGCTGCCCCTGACACTGAAGGCCCTTCAAGTCCAGCATCCTCTTCCACAAAGTGATCAACAAAATGTATAAAGGAAGCCTACAAACAGCACAAAGGTGTGAAAAATCTGTCTTTTCTGATGTAGTTCAATATGTCCAAAAGCAGGAGGGAAGCTAGAGCTTCATCAAAAAGCCTGAACATGTGTCATGACTCTGTCTGTGTGAACAAGATCCACAACTTTGACCCTTTTACACAACAGTTTTGAATTGGCCAGCTCTTTTAAGATGCATTTTAGGGTTCTTAAGAAGATAAGTTCAGCTGCTAAGTACTTTCCTGGCTTTGTGGCTATACTAATTGCTCTAGAGAAAGATACTGAACACACAAACATATATATCAGTCAGCCTCTGCTAAAAGACTGTTTTTCTCTGATCTCCAGTCTCCATAATTAAGTGGCTTTCCTCTCAGTTTGAGACTTCTTAATAACATTTGTCATCAGCCAGCCAGTGGAGGGCTGTGGATGGACACGTGTGTGTTTTCTCTATCAGTTCATCATCCCTGTGCTTCAAGTTGCATTCTCAGATCACATTCTATGCAAAGACCACTCCATATGCTCTAAAAGCCCAAGTTTCTATTCATGTAGGTAACGTATAACCTGCTAAATTATATCAACTTTACTGACATTATTTGCAATTCCACCTAGTATGATTGTTGTTTTCCCTTCTTTTCTCCCCAACCAAGCTCTTCTCTTGAAATTTGGGTGCTTTATTTTACAAGATGAACTCTCACTAAAATCTTCCTCATACAAAGAACAACAGGACTAAACACCTTCTCCTTCTGTTATTAATATGTTCCACAAGGCTTTGTTAGGCTTCTGAGTATTTTTGGGCTCACTGCTCCCCCAGAGATAGACTAAAGGACTTGCAACTCCCCACCTGGACAGTCTAGAATGCTTAGGAAAGTCATCTCTATGTTCAGGTCTGTAAAAGAATAAGGTAATTTTTCCCTATTTGTTTCATTTAGACATGGAACAAATGGGTGAATCAAAGGCCTGGTACAGACCGCCACATTGCGGCAGCCTGGGGCCAAAATTAGGGCTGGGGAACGCAGAGTGTCCTCATGCTCCGCACTCTCTCAGAGCCATTTTGCACATGCGTGCCCCCACACACACCATGCGCTGATGACGTGTCTTGTGCACCGCCTCTAAATGGGGCAATACACAAGACATGTCACTGCGCTGCTCCAGGGCACTAATGCTTTTTCCAGCTCCTTTGTGGCCGTGCGGGTGGCGCAGCATCAATCTGGGGCAGAAAGGGGAGGTGTCTCGCTGTCCCTCCCTGCCCGTCTGTACCAGGCCAAAGTTTGGAAAATAATGGAACAGTGATTGGGGGATCTTGGGGGCTGTAGTCCAAAAAAACAGCCTTTCTAAATTCTGTAATGAATACATTTGTCCTCCCTAGATTTGTCCAACACCTTTTTAAAGCCATTCCAGGAACTGGCCCCTGGAAGATGACATGGAATGAATTCCATGTTAATTATACATTTTGAAAGAAGTACATTCTTTAATTGAACACCAAGTGATCCCAAGTCCTTTTATTAAAGGGAATGGAAATTCTTTCTATTTGCATAAGGCAGACTTTTCCAGTGCTCTTTCTCCATTGCTTTTCCCTCCTTAAACAAACAAGTACCATTTGTATTGTAATCATTTTGATCTACACACTATTAAGAAAAGCATTTTTTCTTGACTTCTGCCAATAAAAAGAATTGTTAAAAGTACAGAGACAGACCAGACCATTTTTTCTGGTCTGAGGGCAACCCTAAGGCCAGGAGAGTCTCTAAACTCTAAATGCAACATTGAGCAATCTAACTTAAGTCACTAGCATTATTTTACGTTTCATGTAAACTATTCTTCATCAAAATAATTCAGATGCTACTAATCTATAATGCTTAAAAAACCTTACTTACGAATTTCTTTCAAATAAACGTTTCCTCCCTTTGAAACCACATAGTTTAAGTGAGGGGGGATAAATGTTAGCAAGCAGGGCCCATATGGATCATATAGCCCTTTAGCTACTGTATAAGCTAAACAAGGAAAATTCAAGGTTACTATTAGTCAGCTGACAATGGAAGTTATTCTACATTTTCCTTGCTTGACCCATCACAGTCTGACAAATTAGCTGGAAAGACAAGTGTGGATGCAGTTTTAAACAGACGTTTAGCAATCTGCTTGTACACTTGTCTGCTGTTTACTGCTAATGACTTGCAACCCAGCACCATGGGAAATGGGAAACCATTTTGCCCAGCAGGGAGGGTGGCTTTCTCAGAAAAGTTGGCTCCCCTTCATTTTCAATAAGCCATACATGTTCATGAGACAACTCTGTCTACTCTGCAGCCCAAGTACAGCAAGCAGAGAAAGGAGAAGTGAATGAACTGCTCAAAACCTGGGGCATTTAGAGCCTAAACAATTTCTGTATTCACATTTGGCCCTCAACTCTAAGCTTGAGTTTGTCACTAGTATGTAGTACAGATGAGACTGTGAGCTGGATCCCAAGCAACTGTAAACAAAAGAAAATCACTAATCCCAAACAAGCTTGCACAAGAGGTTGCTCAAATATTCATTTGATGCTACAGCAAGAGTATTCAGTATTATTCTCATGAGGTTGCAAAAACAAAACACAGTGGTCCTTCCACATTCGCTGGTGTGAAGTGGGTAAAGTGAATGTGGAAAAACTGTGAATGTGGGGGAAACCACAATTAAAAAAACATTCTTTTAACCTGGGAGGACATCTTTCTAGGAATCTCCAAGTTCTCCTATGCAATTCTATGATCAGGATCTTCAGGAAATTAACCACAGACAACCTACAAATGCATAGAGGAGGTTTTTTTTGTCTAGAAGCTTCTAGGGTCTCCAGCACCACTCTATGGTGAACCTCTGACAGAGTTGTGCTGGAGGACCTACAGATTCCTAAAGAGAACTTATTAATCAAATTCACAAATAATCAAATCCACAAACTCTACAAAACTGAATCAAGTAACTTTGAATCCAGTAGTTTTTATCTTATGCACCACTCTAACAAAATATGTCATGCTGCCTTTCCATGAGCCCAAGATGACTTTTGCATGCAGAAAAGCAGATTTGGATTCAATCCCAGGTAATATAATGTATATCTCAATTAGCAAAGCCTCTGCCAAAGAATTTCCTTTAACAAAGTCTCTTTCTTCACACCCAGCCCTCCTTTCCTCCTTGTGCAATGTCTAGCTGAAAGTTTCTTGTATGAGCATTGGGATTGAGAATATGGCAAAGGGGGACTGGAGAAACACTGTCAAGTTTCATCATCTTGTATGTATAGTAAGAATGTAATAAAGCTTGAGCTAGAAAAGAAGCTGGATTCTCCTGTAGAAAAAATCATACTGGATACATTTTGGAAGAATCTTTCATGCTTTCTCTAGAAACTTCAAAATGTTTTTGTTTACTAACACAAAGCTTACCTGACCTGGTTGTTTTATTTCAGATATACATATTGTTAGTTTTGAATAAAACATTTTCTGAAACATGTTGAACTGTTACTTTTTATAGTTCAGGAAACTTTCCCTATTCTTTCCATATTATTTCTGCCTCTGGTATCAAATTTTCTCTTTAAATAATGACCGGGAAAATACTTCATTAAATGAGTATACCTGAACAAGTTTTTCCACAACACGATGTGAACATGCTCAAGTGCCTGGACTTAACAGCTTTTAGATGCGTCTCAGCTTGTGCTAAATAAACAGGTGTACTCAAAATATCAGAAATGCTGTACTTTTTCTATTTGCTCTTAGGAAATCTGTTCTACAACCAGTGATCTGATAGCTGCATAAACTTCACTGACAATGAACAATGTCCTGACAGAATTGGAACAAACAAAGCTTAGTGTTACAGGAGAAAGGAGAGAAACTATTTTATGAGGATCATCAGAGCACAGCAACTAAACATGAGTGTGTATATAATCTCTCTCATTATTAACTAAAAGTATCACATTTTGCTACACGCAATCTTCAAAGTGGCTTTTAAAAAAGCAACTCACTAGTTTGGGGAAAGAGTATAAAAAACTGCAGCTGCATAAGTGATAGTGATATACTGATCTCTTTAAAAGAAAACATCTATAAAACTACCAGCAAACTTAGGCTTCAAGTTCTAGTTAGATGCAAGTCATGATTAAAGTAGATGACAACATACCAGTAACCTTTAACTGTGGTTAAGGTAAGCAGAAGGATATGCACTGAGAGCAAAGGGTTTAAGAGGAACCCTGCTATTCAGTGACTGTTCATGCATTTAACTACATCCAACTTTTCATACTACATAGGCTTGCATCTAAATGGTTGGACTAAAAAAGAATCAAGAAAAAGCAATAACTACAATTTGAACTAACTCCAAGATCACAGTTCTTCACTTTAAAAAAAGTCTGTCTATAACCACTTTCATAAAAAGTTCATGATTCAAACTGGCAGCGTGCCATCAAACACAGATTTAAATTTCACCCCAGTGCATCCAAGAAGAACAAATAAAGGAATTACTGTTATGGACCAAAACTTACCTTCCAACACTGGTGTTTAGCATAATATTCTCCTTGTGCCACCCATTCTTCTGGAGTTGACGTTTTAACGAATAAAGTGTCATCTAAGACTAAAAAAGAAAGAAAAAAGGAAGAGAAGATTTTAGTTTGTTATACACATTGTTGATGAATTATTCATTTGTTAAACACATCAGAAAAACTGGACATCAGCTTATGTTTTACTGAATATATACATTAATTATGCTATCTAAAATTCTTGTGATCACATTCCAAATCAAACTTAATTCAGTTTCTCTTTACTTCTTCCCAATCTGTTAGTAGTCCAGAAGACTGGCCTACCTGAATATGGACAACATATTCTCACTCTTAGATGTCAGATTTAAAATAATCTCAGATGCTTACTTTACATTACAATTTTTAGTCTCTGATAAGACAAGAATTCTTTTGGAGGATATCTCTTCCTTGAATCTATTCATATAGAGGTATTACAAAGTAAGTAAATGCAAAATCTGATAAATTCTTGGTTGATGTCAACCTGGTCAATGCTTGTCCCGAGATAAATTTTGTGAGATACAGATCTTATGCCAGACAAGCTCTAAGTATCAGTGCTTTAGACATAAAAGAAAGTTGTAGGACTTATTGTTAGTGCTGGGGTACAACTGTGTCCACACGCAGAAGACTGCCAACCAGGAAGACAAACACCACTGCCAAGCCTGGAAGTAGTTCACAAATGCTGAGGTTCTTCCGAAGAGGCTTAATTATAAATGGCCCAAACTTGCTTCTAACTTCAGTATTTCCATATTTCATGCAAAACAAAAAGAATCACTCAATGTAAAGCATATTAGAAAAGGATGATAACAGACCTTACCTTCATTAGTTCTGACAACATGAACGAGTTCCTGCTTGATGAAATATTGAAAAGCAGGTGCACGCCTTTCACTATTTTCATCAAAGATCCACAGATTGACTCTGGCTCTTGTAATAGCAGTATATAATTGCTTTAGCTCTCCATTAAGCATCTAAGGATAAAATGATTCAAGGATGCATGATAAATAAAGGAAATGGCTATAAAGAGGAACACAACAGTTAAATGCATGTGAAATCAAGTTTCATTGACAAGTAGCTTAATTTTTCTCCCTTGTCTTCTGTCTAGACCTCTCCATACACTACTAAAATTTAATCTACCATATATACTCGTGTATAAATCAACCTCATGTATATGTTGAGGCTCATGTATAAGTCATGTGTCAAGGCAAGGCTCGTGGCTTGCAAAATGGGGTATAAATCTCTCCTCTCTCTCTCTCTTCCCTTCACCCCCAGGACCTCATGTATAAGCCGAGGACAATTTTTGGGGCCCAAATCATGGATTTTGATATGACCTATGGATAAGTCAAGGATCAAACACTGGGGTATGTTAAAAAAAAAATCTAAAGGGGAGAACAAAGTGCCACTTCCATCCCTACTTCTCCCTCTTTGGACCTCTCCCAAGGCTCAGCATGGAAAATGGGAAAACAAACCTTGGCACTCTCTCACTCTCTCCCCCACCCCTCCTTTTACCACTAGGATTTCCAATGCTCATGGCTTGCAAAACGGGGTACAAACCTCTCTCTCTCTCTGTTCCCATTACCACCAGGATTTCCAAGGCTCGTGGCTTGCAAAATGGAGAGAGAGAGAGAGAGAGAGAGAGAGAGAGAGAGAGAGAAAGGGTAGGCACTTCTTTTAGGAACTTTATAAGCAGTATTAAATTACTGCCCCATATATAAGTCGACCCATGATATTGGAGTCCATTTGGGGGCATAAATTTCTCGACTTATAGTTGAGTATATACAGTAATATTTATCAATTGACTGGGCAAACTGGGATCATTGCATTATCTTACTTACTTGTAATTCACAGCTTCTTCATGTAATTATTTCCCCTGAAGGCTAGATTTCAAAACAATATTTGGTCTGTATGTTAAAGACATGCTTCTACATTCAGCCATAACCTAACCCTCAAAGCTTTTTTTTCAAATAGTCAGCTCACTCTTAAGTCCCTGATATAGTGCAGAAGTGTTTGCTATGCATATTTACAACATGATTTTCAATTTTAAAGATCAAAATCAGCTTGTTTGTTACACCCATTTCTAATAAGATGGAGAAAAACAAAATCTTGACCCTTTTTGAATACCAAGATATAAAACTGCATATGCCTCTCCACTCACCATATTCTTCAAGGACTTTGTCACCCATTCATAGCTCAATCCTACCAAAGATTCTAGAATCGCAATTCCAAATATTTTGTTTCTACCATCTAAAAGAGGTAATTTCTAAAACAGCAACTAGCTATCGCAAGAACATACTCAAGCCACACACTGATCTGGACACAAAAGTAGCGCTGTCAACAAAAAAGATATGGTTATGTAGTGGCATGATAATAACTTCTAAAATCACCTTGTACATTTCTGGGTTCAAGAGAGGATGTTTTCTTTGAGTTTCATCAACTTCCTCCAAGGGTGTTTCAGTTATCATCTTGGTTTCTTTGGGTAAGTAAGAGGAAGGTATGAAAGAAGAAATAATTTTCCATTCTTTGTAAGCCTAAAAACGCATGACAAAAATATAGAAAGTCACACATTGGCAGTACTATTCTGCAGTTTTGCACAGCAGATAGTGAGATGATGTGACTGATTGGAAAAGATAACAATGTTCAGTAAACTTTAAGGTAGTGGGGAAAGAGGAAGAGTGTATTATAGCTGGACTAAAGGAATTAACTCTGAGTCTGTAGGACCTGAACAAGGATGGTAATAATAGGGTCTCTCATTCATAATTAGTGAAGATCAACTTGATGATACATAGTATCACCACCAGCAAGTTTTTGAAAGTTACATCTCCACATCACACTGGGGCCCCAATTCAAGCAAAACATTCACCAAAAATAAAGATGTACTAATACTGCAACATTTTTTTAATAGAAGCAAGCATATATTATAGAAATCAGACTAGTAGGTATCACAATGAGGTTACAAGAATCAAAGGAATACAAGCTTACACTGCTTAATCACATTTTCAGTTCTGCCCTGGAGAGGAACTATCAACTATCTCCAAAGCTCTCTCTGAATGTTTTACATACCTCTGAATCTGTGAAAAAGTTGTAAAGGAGCACATCATCAAATTCCAACCCCTTTGCTTCATAAATGGTTAGCACAAGAGCCAAATCAAGTTCTTCAGGAATCTTTTCTTTTGCTGTTTCATTTGCTACTAATATCACCTACAACAAAACAAGAGAACACTAGATTACTAACTTTAGTGATTTAACATTCAAGAAACATAACACCTATTAAGCAAGCAACGAACAACTTTAACCAAAGATAAAATATTATTAAAATCAATAATGGGTCATTTTAAGTGATGAGCTGTCTACAGCTGAATCAAGATAATGATGAACAGTGATCATGACAGCTATCAATGAAAAGGTTCATCTTCTTTAGGTATTCAGACTGCAGCAGTTGTCCAGGAACTGTTTTCACTGATTCCACCCAAAATTAGAGTTGCAAGCTCAAGCCCAGTCATACAACCATAATTACCTTAGCAGATAATCATCTAAGCTATCCAGAAGCAACGAGAACAGATGATGTGAGGATACTCAAAATAGAATAACATGAGTACACAAGATAAATAGGCTCTCAGTGGAATTCACAATTTTTTTTTTAGAAATCATATTTTGAACAAAAAATTTTGGAGGGGGAAACACCTGACGTCTGATTCTAAAAGAATGAAAAATTCCACTTTTAATTTAGAAAGCAATGATAACATTACAAATGTACTCAGAAATCAATGAATTCTTAACACACATTTGCTTACAGAAATCATCTATAAAACCACACATGCCAAGGAAAGGTTACCTGGTGTGCTCCAAATTCTATTGGTTGTGTTTTTCTTTTATTGCCTCTCAGTAGGATTGCTAGATCACTAACACTGCAAGATTCCAATACAGTGGGTTTTGGGCCATCAAAAAGGCCTGTATCTCTAGGAAGGCTATCAAAAGATTCTGGGAAATAATACTGAAGTAAATCAACAACTCCTGAGGCCAAATGGAGGATCCCTGCAAATAAGGAGAAGCAGATAAAAATTCACATTAAATCTCTCACCAATGTGGGGAACAGAAAATTGAAATATTAATCTAGGCAAGTCGGCAAATAGCTGGTTTAATGTGAAGTTGAAGGCTTTCATGGCCGGCATCCATAGTTTTTGGTGGGTTTTTCAGGCTATGTGGCCATGTTCTAGCAGAGTTTCTTTCTGACGTTTCGCCAGCATCTGTGGCTGGCATCTTCAGAGAAATTCTGGCAAAACGTCAGAAAGAAACTCTGCTAGAACATGGCCACATAGCCTGAAAAACCCACCAAAAACTATAGCTGGTTTAAAATTGCAGCTAGGGCAGAAAGTTGCTTAGTGCCTACAAGCAGCTTTTACTACCTCTACACAATCAGTCCCCCCCCCCCCTCACAATACTCAAGAGTTCTACACAAGAGTACTTGTTGATGCACTCAAGAAGCCATCTAATACCAGGTCAAACTTCTTGTGCATACACAGGGTGACCAGATGTCATAATCGTAAAGGAAGACAAGGCACCGCAAAATGTAGAACATTGAGGAAAAAGGTAGGACATTACAAAATAAAGCCTAGAAGCAATATAAATAAAAATTCATGCTTCTTAGTCATGCTCAAAATGGAGGACATTTTGAAATTCCTCCTTGACAGAAGATTGAAAGGTAGGCTATATCCTGGAAAAAGAGTACGTCAGATCACCATGTGCATACAGCCTACTACTGTCTCAATCACCTGCTACATAACCCTTTCAAGTGGAAATGCCAAAGTGAACTTTACACTGTAACTTCTCCAAGTAAACTGAGCACTCTAATCTGCTACCACCATTTGCTTCCAAGTTACTACTCTGATTTTCCCCACAGGCAAGAGGAGAGGAAGAGAACAGAGTTTGGAAATATTCATGAAAATTAATTATGTGCTAGTCATTGCTTTTAAATTTTATAAGGCATTAATGAGGAGTTCTGGAGAGTAGGATGAGTAGAGTTTTTAAAGTATTAGTCATTACAGCAAAACCCACTAACACATTGGAGGTGCAAATAAAATTGTTTTTTCTTATTACACACTAGACATAAGTGTAATATGTGATTTCCAAGCTCTGGAAGGACACAGAGAGCTACGACAGCAACCCAAATGTTTCCTGCATCCACAATTTTCTGCAGTAGGAGCACTGCAAACATTTCCAGTGCAAAGATGAACAGATTATTTAATTGGTCAGGTTTACTTGTCTAACAATGAATAACTGTGGCAGTACAGTAGTGCCAATAGCAACTTAAGAAGGCTCCTCTTCTAAAAGATCAGTGCTAGAAACAGTGTTGGCTCAGAGCAGAAGTCAGATTCCAGATCAGCAATGTATTTAACTGATTAATTTGGCCAAATTGGTTCTCGGCTTCAACATTCCGTTTAATAAATATCCCAAGCCAAGCCCATGCATGGAGTTGTTGCAAGGATTTATATTTTAGTTTAAGAAAGCTCCTAACAGAGGATTTTCATACCTGAATGGGATCTGTAGTTCTGGTGAAGTTGGTATATCCTTCTTGGTTTTCTAACAATACATTGCTTCTTGTCATTAGAGCTTTTACTGGCATAATGGAAAAGTGATCTCAAGTCACTAAAACGAAATGCAACTCCTTTCATGATGCTCTGTGCAGTATCGCCAGTCAGGAACATTGCATTAGGATTATCAATACATTTCATTAGCAATACTAGCTCTCCTTGAGTGAAATCCTGAATTTCATCCGCATAAAGTTCATGGATGCACCACGGTAGAACTCTGAATGTAGAGAGTCTCTGAGACAATTTGTACAAGACATCTTCCTCATCAAAATAATTCCCTTGTGATCTTATTCGCTGGTAAAGACAGAAGAGTTGGTAAATTTCACTACGATCTTCTTTGAAGTTTGGGCACCTCTTTCGCCCAAGTTTTTTGTACTCTTCTTCTGTAAGTATACCTTGTGGGCTGCTCAATGCCTCAAAAGACCCCTTCAAAAAAGATTTTATTTCTTTCCAAACCAATGCTGGGTTGTAGGCACATTTTCCTTTTGTCATTTTTGGCCAGATTTCATTAGCAAATACATTGTAAGTCACAAAAACTCTGGAATCAGATGGTCTTGTATGAATTTCTGCAGCCTCCTCATCTTCATCATAATAATCAACTTCAACATCAACATCTTCATTTTCCTCTTGCCAATTTGAGATGATTGTATCTTCTGTTGTAGACCATCCATCAATGCTGTGTGTAAGACTTCCATCTTCATTCCTAAAGAAAAATGGATCAGGCATAGAGGCATCAAGTAAGAGTAACAATTGTCTGGATGTGAGGAAGAGAGGAAAATTTTCATCTTTAACATCCTGAAGTCGGTAAACATTTGGTTCAAGTGGCTTGTAATGGCTGGTTACCTTAGAAGACTTGCTAAGCTCAATAAAATTCCTCTGAACTTCTCGGGATAGAACATGATTTTTAGTAACAAAGATCTGATGCAAGTGCTCCAGTTTGTCATATTCTTCTGTAGTATGTTCTTCATCCTCATCACAATCACATAATGAATTGATTTCTGAGTCTCCTAAACCTGAAGAACATTGGTCATCTTCCTCTTCTTCTTGCTCATTATCTATACTTGCCGACATTTCCAATTCAGCTGAATCACTGGAGTCACAGACATCTTGTTTTTCATCAAGGCCTTTCTCCTCACTGCCCTCGTTTTCCAATTGAGTATAAAATTTCTGACTGCGCCATACTTGTCTAACCAGCAGCGGATCCTTGTTCAACTCTGTTCTCTCCCAGTAAGAGTGAAATTTTTTCCAAAGCCTATATAAGCAACAAGTAGTCTTCCCTGTTCCACTTCGCCCAATTAAGATTATTGGCTCCAATGGTTTGGGGTTCAAGTCAATGATTGCATATTCCAACTCGCCCACTCTGAAGGGATATTCAACGGTGGAGGTCATATCATTTAAGATGTTATATGCCATGTTAGTACTGAAACTATGAAATTTCATTATATTGTATTCAGTTTCTGCTGCACTTGCTGGGGGAAAGTATTCAGGCACAGCATGATCTTCTGATTTGTCTACTTTGGTGTCTTCAACGTAAATATGAGGAATGCGCTTTTGTATTTTTATATTAGAAGAAAGCAAATTTGTGTTTATAACTTTGAGGTTTTTTCTCAAAATACAAGAACGTCCACGATTGTATGCAGCACATATAGATGCAGCATGGTAGATGGCTTTGTTAAGTTTGCAGTGATCCAGTACAATGTCCCATATTCGAATGATTTGTGTGTAAACACTCCCAGCCGGATGAGCAGAATCCTCACTTTCCATTATCTTTTCTGCAGTCTCACTGCAACGAGGAGAAAAGTCTATTGCAAGTTCCCAGAGCATTCTTGCCCCTTTGCCCAGCTTTGCTTCATAAAGCTGAATGCCACTGTTCAAATGTTTCAGCTGTTTTTGTAGACCCTGAGTCCATTCACCATTCCCCAACTGCTGAACTGCATAGATTACCTTATTCCTCATATAATGAGGCATACGTTTGTTTCCCAACTTCTTTAACACTTCGGGTGTGCACTCAATTTCCCATGTCATTTTATCAAATTCTGGGATGCTTGTCTCCATATCCTGAAACAGTTCATCATCTTCAGAAGAGGCTTCCTCTTCTCCTTTGGGTTCTTTGAGTTCATTATCATCCTTTTCATTTGAACTGTCGTTGTTTAGGAAAACATCTTCCCCACTATTACAAATGAATTCCTTATGGCCACAGACCTGCTGATGGTCACCCTCTCTGACTTTCGTTATGGAAGATGATGAGTTTTGTACTTCTGGTGTAGATGAATTCATTTTTGTTGAGACTTCCCACAATGGAAGTTTCTGAATTAACTGTATAATTTCTTGCACAAGACAATCCCTCAAAGTCAAAGGCTTATTAGCATCCCTGCATGCTGAGGTTTTTGTTACAGCATCTTCTATTACTTGCTGCATATGGGAAACACTACCTGTTTCTGGTTTCTTATCATTTCCAGTTGACATTTTGGATAGAGGTGGAGATGAAGAATCAGCTAAACTTTTTGGTTGTGACTTGTTGGAAGATGGAGTCTGCTTTAGGATTTTAGGCAGCTGCTCCCCTGCAACATGCCGAGTTTTTTTCTTATTGTCACTCACAGCTTCATTCCAAGCTCTAAGGATTGGGTCAGTCTTCTTTTTTTTGTGGCACACATCTTTTCCAGTATTATTTCTTAAATTAAGGTTTATGTCAAACTTTGCCAGTAAGACCAACATTTTCTTAACTTGCTTTGTTAGGCTCTTCTGAAAAAGAATGTGCATTACTGTATTTCCATTCTTGTCTTGACTGTTGGGATTGAGGTGTGGAAATGCAGGTGGATTAGAGTCATACAATTCCAGAAGGTGACGCAGGAAATGGACACCAATATCATCTGAAGGAAAACACACAAAACATATCAAGTTAAAAAAAATTAAAACGCAGTTGAGAAATAACATTTTAACCATTAAAGAAAATTGTTTTTACCTACTACACAATGCTCTAAGTGGGTTGTGGCTGTTTCCGCCTTTTCTTCTCATGCCCACCTTAAATAAACTCAAGTCTAATGAGGAAATAACTGTAGCTTTCTACCAGAGTAGAACCCATTACTAATCAAGGAACAATGTTGGAACAACTTCTGAGCCATTTTTTATGACAGGCACAATAAAGCTAATCTACCATTTCTGGAGAAGTATGCATCTGAACTCCTGAAAGCTCTCCAGCTTGTCTGCATGTGAGGTAACTACTCTACTACATGAACTTCAGACAGTATGTTGGTAGAGAGAAGTGAAGAAAGCTCTCTCTGCATACTTACTTTATTCCTAATTAAGTTTTTAACTTGTTCATGTAGTACTATGATTAATATTTCCCTAATAAGCATAATGAAACTTCTTAGCTCTGCTAGAATTTAGAGACTCATTAGAGAATTCCACATGAAATGTTTTTTTAAAAAGGTTGAGAGGTGAAAGAAAATGTAACTACCTACACTTAATTCTTTAAAACAACAAATCAATATAAATATATTAAGGTGCCCTGAATTCTACTGTATAACCATCTATGTAAACCAGGCATGTAATTGGCAGTTGTAATTAGCAGAAGCTCCCCTGGATTTTAGAAACAGATTTCTCTTAGCTCTGCTGTCTGCAATCTTTCTTTCTTTTTAAGACTGGAGATGGCGCCTGGGATACTCTTAGTGTGAATCTATCACTCTTTCCCACCTAATTCCAAGGAAACTGTTCCTGTCCTAAACCAGTGCCTGGCTACTATATTGGACTGGATGAGAGCAAACAAACTGAAGCTTAATCCAGACAAGACAAAGGTGCTCCTGGTCAGCCGAAAAACAGACCTGGGAATAGGGATTCAGCCTGTGTTAGATGGGGGTACACCCCCCCCCCAAAAAAAACCCTCAGGTTTGTAGTTTGGGCGTTTCTGGATTCAATGCTGAGCCTGGAAGCCCAGGTATCTGCGGTGACCAGGAGTGATTTTGCACAGCTAAAACTCGTGCGCCAACTGCACCCGTTCCAGGAGATGTCAAATCTGGCCACAGTGGTACATCTTGGTTACATTCCATTTGGATTATTGTAATGTGTTTGAAAAGTGCTCAGAAACTTCAACTGGTCCAAAGAGCTGCAGCCGGGCTGTTAACTGGAGCTGACTATAGAGAGCATAGAACTCCCTTGCTGCAACAGCTCCATTGGTTGCCCGTCCGTTTCTGGGCACAATTCAAAGAGCTCATTTTGACCTATAAAGCCCTATATGGCTTGGGTCCAGGCTATTTGAAGAACCGTATCTCCCTGTATGAGCCCACTAGGCTGTTGAGATCATCAAGAGTGACCCTTCTCTCTGTCCCACCACCCTCTCAGGGGCATTTAGTGGGAACAAGACAGAGGGCCTTCTCAGTGGCTGCTCCAAAACTTTGGAACTCCTTCCCTAGAGAGGCCAGGGTGGCTCCATCCCTGTTATCCTTCTAGCGGCAGGTTAAGACATTCTTGTGCTGGCAGGCCTTTGCAAACTGATAAGAGCTGGTAATGTTGGGCTATTTAAATTTTAAAGTTTGTATTTTTAACATATTCTGTTTTAATTCATTACTGTTTTAACTTTTAAAATGGTTTAACTATTTTTAAATTTTTATTTTTATACATTTTAATGCTGTACGGTTTTTAAATTGTATTGTTTTAAAGCTGTTGTTTGCCGCCTTGAGTTCCTATATTGGGAGAAAGGCAGGTGTAAGAAAATAAAATAATAAATAATAACAATAATGCAAATGTTGTGTTCTATGACTGAAATCCTTTCTCTAACAGATTGCACATCATATCACCAACTTTGAATGGATGACCACAGTGAGGGATTTAACTAAGAAGGGGAGGATTATAGGAATTCTAGAAAACACACTTGATGAAGTTTATACATCATTTATGTGTAATAAACAGTAATAAAATTAACCTAACTCAAATGCTCACCTTTCTTGTCAAAACAAATGGACAGGGCAGCATGTAAAGGAGTATCGCCTTCCACAATGGACATACACCGAGGATCTGCACCAGAACTCAGCAACAAATATGCCAACTCAAACTCATTGTTTTTTAAGCATTTCTCGAGTGGTTTTTCATGGACAGTCCCAATCCCCTCAGGTGATGCTTTGGAAAAAGATTATAAACAATTAACACTATAACCAAAGGCTACCAAAGTGCTGGAGAGGGGTAGAGAGAAGAATTAATGACAGGTACATTCAACAATTATTTTAAACAGCTAGAAAAAGCAGATTGTTTCATACAGAAAGGCTTATGCAATCCTCAATAAGGAAGTTATGTGACTGCATACATGTCTCCTTTTGATTCCTAGGCTACAAGAAAGTATGACAACTGAGTACAGGTTTCAAAGTTCAGTGGACAAGTACAGAAGGTATTCATGGGTTTCTCATACTACCTTCTAGCCTCAACTGAACACTGAACACTTATATTGAAGTGACCACCACTTTAAGCTGAAGACAAAACAGGGTTCACAAAGATAGTGTTCCTGATCACTATCTCACCAGTAGCCCATTTTATGTACATTACTTAGAGCAGGACTGGAAATCATGCAACCCTCCAGACGTTGTTGGAATGCAGTTCTAGCTAGTCTTAACCAGCACAGTCAATTGTGAAGTATCATAGGAGCCTCAGCAAACATCGTCTAGAGAGCCACAAGCAGGGCACCTCGCAAAGAGATATCATTACATAAACAAAAAGCTCAGATCCAATAGCAAGGACAAGGCAGCACAGAGCTTGCTATCTATCTTCTAAGAGCTGTTCAACAGTGGAATATACTTCATTGGAGTGTGATGGAGTCTCCTTCTTTAGTGGTTTTTAAACAGAAACTGGATGGCTATCTGTTGGGATTGCTTTGATTGTGTATTCCTGCATGGCAGGAGGTTGGGCTGAATGGCTCTTGTGATCTTTTCTAGCTCTATGATTCTGTCTTTCTTCCAGGACAAATAAATCAGGGTAAGGTGGAAGACACTGTACCTTGAGCTGTTTTTGGAAGAGAGAATACAAAAACAGGTGTTTTTCAATAGGAGTACTATGTGTCTCTTAAACATTTATGTTAGTAAATTCCACCTTATCATCTTTCATAAGTTAGAGCAGTGATCCCCAAACTGTGCTCTTTAAGGGATTTTGGACTTTAGCTCCCAGAATCCCAGACTATACTGGTCAACATGGCTGAGGCTTCTGGGAGCTGAAGTCCAAAATCTCTTAAAGGACACAGTTTGAGGACCACTGGGTTAGAGTTATGCCCTTAAATACTTTGAGATACCACATCGAGTCTACTCCTTTTGATCTAGCAATGTTTATCTAACAGCATCAAAATAGCTGATAGCACCAAAATTCAATTTTATATAATTTCCCTTAATTTTTTTCCTGACCATGCTGGGTGGTGGATTCTAGGAGCTGAAGCATCAAACAAGTAACTTTTACAAGCTCTTATTACGACGTAAGATATTAAAACTATGTGAGACAATGCCGTATCTTTTCCAACCCAATGTTCAATGTGCATAGAAACTGACAAGGAACATGTGTTTTAAAGGCACTTGTGAAACGTAAGTTTAACATAATATTTTAGTATCTGGGAATACTCACCTCCTCTCTCTAGCAAGCATTTTATAAGCTGTATTTGTTGCTTATCTGATCTTTCCATGCGATTTAAGACAGTCACAATATCAAGGTCTGAAAGACTGAAGTTTTTAAGAAGACCCCCTCCGGATGACATCTCTCCTGTAGTCTTCCGGGTCAGCAGCAACAGAACCTCATGCCACTTTTGCTTCTCTAGCAATAGCTTTGTAAAGCTGCTAGCATAGGTAGGAGGAATATCACAAACTATTTCTTCAGGAATTTCTGCATGAAAAAAAGTAGGCTATTACATCTCACAAAGGAAGCCTGACCTGAGAGATACTTGTTTGATGCTTAGGGAACAAATCTTAATAATGTCTTTTTTTCATGCTTATTAAGTAAATACTGACTTAAAACTTGTCATAACAGGTTTGAGCCAGACTTAGTCGTCCATAATATATATTCACTGAAATAAAAGGAGAATAATTTCACCCCCGCTGATTTCAATGGATAAATTCTAAGTCGGAATTCAAATAACAGCTTTCTTATTTTTTCTCTTCCCTCCAACTGAAAAAAAATAAATTCTGTATCTTATACAATTACACTGTACAATATAAATTGCAATTTAGTATATCTGTAATTTCCTGCCATTGAAGTTTTAAATTACTCTTTGTTCACATTTCATTATGACAACAACATTGCACAATTACCAAATAACACAAGACAAAGTATATGCTTTTTACAAAGCACTGTTGGGGGGTTGGTTTTGCAAGTGTTTCTGGTTTTCTTACAGCCAGGTCTTCACATACTAGTCTGGGTGGGAAGGGTAAAAATGTTAATTACAATAGAGGGACAAGTAGAAAGACAGCAGGAATAGGATACCTTATTATGATATCGTCAAGCTAGAGAGACAATTCACAAGCAACTAAGGCCCTGTACATTTCTCTCATAAGGATTGCAGCACCCCCTTGAGTCTACATACATAAATGCAGCTTGGGCCTGGAACTGCATGTCAACAGAACACACAGGGATTCTCATTTTTAATGCTATACTGACAATCTTTAATATAAGACAATTTGAATGACTAAAATTTGTTTCGTCCTCATTTGGAAAATCAGAAACGAATTTTGGGGAGGTGGATAGATTCTCTACCAAGTATTTAAAAAAGTTTTATTAAATTTTCCGAATATATAAAACATAAGACTAAGAAAGAAAGAGAGATGAAAACAGAAAAGGTACAAGAAAAAAGAACAAGAAGGAAAATAGATAGAAGTGACTTCCTATAATCTCCAGTAGTTAAAAAACCTACCATATATACCTGACTATAAGTCAACCTGATGTATAAACCAAGGCCAGGTTTTGGGGTGAAACTGTGGATTTTATATGACCAATGGACAGGAGAGAGTAAAATTTAGGGAGCAAGGGAAAACAATGCCAAAGAACTTACAAAAGTCCACCAGGCATAACTATCTTTGCTCACACTAAACCCTGGATGGATGGGAGAGCAGAGGGGGATTAATGCTTCCACGAAAGATTACACTCTTGCCTTTCACCAGGGAATGGTTCCCTTTTTCACAGGCGTTTCAAGTTTAGTACTTACATTGACCCATGGATAAGTCGATTCAGGGTTTTGGGGGGGTCAATTTTTTGACTAAAATTTCTAGCCTTATACATACATGAGTGCCGTATATATACACAATATTGTTATTAAAAAACTTTCAATGCTTCTTTAATAAAATAAATCATCAACCGTCTTTCTATAAAATATAATTCTTAGTAATATTCATGTAACCTAAACTAATATAAAACCAAAAAACATCTAGGGGTAGCCATGTTGGCCCTATAGCAAATCCAATAACATCCCAGCAATGATACCTTTATTGGACCAACCAAAATGCACAATTACATGTTGCAAGCTTTCAAAGTCACACTGTCTTTTTCATCAGGCAAACAGGAGAAAGGAATTGAAGATGTTAATCATACATAGGACTGCATTTTCTGTTTCTGGTCTTAGTTCTGATGGTAGGGAGGGCTATCTGCAGGCTGGCACATCCCCCTTTGGCCATGTGGTCACTGGTAGATTTTCAAAGTCAAGGAAATTTAATGTCCATTTGCAATTCAAACATTTGCATATAGATTTTTTTTGGAATTCAAGATAGGGCATTTTAGCCATCACTGGGAAATCCTATGGAAAGAGGCAGTGCAGATCTGAGGCTTCTGCCTCCAACAAAGGTAAAGCAAATTTTTTTCTAATATTGGGACTGACTGGCATTCTTTGCCTCTCTACACCGCCTAAAGTCTTCCTGATGCAAAACATGAAGACTTCTTGAGAAATTCAGTGTTTTCTACCTACACAGGAGCCTGTGGCTTCACAAAAGAAGGAGACATGCTGGGTTCCAAGGAAACATCTTCTTTGAATTGCAAATACACATTAAATTTTCTTGACTTTGAAAATCTACCAGTGACCAAAGGGGGAGGGGGTGCCAGCTTGCAGATAGCCCTCCCTATCATCTGAATTAAGACCAGAAACAAGAAATGCAGGCCTATGACTAACATCTTCAATTTTTTTCTCCAGTTTGCCTGATGAATAAACCAGCGTGACTTCAAAAGCTTGCAACATGTAATTGTGCATTTTGGTTGATCCAATAAAGATATAATTGCTTGGATGTTATTGCATTTAACATAAATCATATCACTTTGTTTTTAACCTATATTTGCTTTAAATAAACTAAGCAAGTTATCTTCTTCATTCTCTCCTTTAGCAACCATCTGTTCTAAGCACAATTATATCTCTTATTTTACAGGAATGAAAGAGACTAACCTGTAATTTATTCTGTTTTATATTTCCAGCTATGAAACCCACTTCACTGCTCAAATATCTTATTTCAATGTATAAATCATCCTTTTATATTTTTCTACCAAATATCCTTAATTCCACCCACTTCATTTTAACAAACCTCTCCGTTAAACTAAAACAGCATCATTCCAAAGAAACTCTTATTAATATTTTATATCAGCATAATCAAATCCTCTTTCCTCAAATCTTTCCTCTTAAATCTCACTCTTGGTTTCCTGCCAAGGCTGCAAATACACACATCATGGGCATCTATCAGAATCCCACACATAACTCAACGGTGAGACAACTATCAATTAAAATAAAAAGGGAGATGCTTTTGCCCTTTGACCCCCCCCCCTTTTAACACAATTCCCAACACCCTCTCACCAAAGTCTACCCAACTGTCATCTTCCTCTCTATATTTAGTCATCTTCTCATCTGGATCTTTGAAGATGCACACATCCCAACAGAATCCTCCAAGATTTCTTCTGGATCTTCCTCATCCTATTATGATTGGAAGACTCCTTCTGGTCTATCATTATCTTTCTCCTCAAATCCAATAGGCTCTGGGGCTTTTCCCTTTTTATTTTTCAAATTCCTATCTTTAGAGTTGGCATCCATCAAATTAAGACCTACACCACTTTTCCAAATAAAACGTTTCAACCAACCAGATCTGCTTCCATATCACTTTGTGTGACTGCATTCTTTGTTCTTCCATTCAGCTGTATTTTGGCACTAAGTCTGTGGCCTCTGATGTTTGACTTCTCCTGTGTCAACTCAGCCAAAACAGGTCACTTTCAACCTAGCTTCCTCATTTTGTTTTGAAATCCAACTTCAAATACAAAGCATATGGAAAAGGAAAACCAAATTTCCACATCTAAGAAGATACTTTTTTTATTTCCTATTCCATATCTTTATCCATCAAAGGCTTGATTCCTCTCTCTCTCTCTCTCTCTCTCTCTCTCTTATATAACATTTTAAGATTATTATTTTTTTGCATCCATCACCCCCAAAATCACACCAATTCCTCAAGGTTTCTCATAGTAATCCAAAAGGCAGATAACTCACAAAAGCATCAATTAACACTGGTTTTGACATTTCCCTTACTCCTTAAGTCCAAATATTAGATGTTAATGAAAAGAATGTGTAGTTGCAGCTTAGTGCCTCTTGTTGGTCTTGTGACAGTGGGCAGAGGTAATGTCTTTGTCCCTCAATCTTCTCCCCACTTAGGTCCTGCTGGACTAACAGAGCCCCTGGTCACTCAATAAGGTTTACCAATCTTGGACACACTTTGTCTCAATGAGGCTTACTGATCTTGAGCACACTCTTTTGTTTCTGATAACAGAAAGGGCGAATTGCTCGTCCTGGAAGTTAGCTTTTAAACAGGTTATAGTCACTGCCACCCAACCCCACTGTTTGAAAAAAGACAATTTTTAAAATCCTGAAATGTGGCCACTTGTCATTTTTAGGTATACTGGGGTTGTAGGCTACACAGCCTTCAGAAGGCCTCTGAAGGTCCTGCTGGACTAACAGAGCCCCTAACTCAATAAGGTTTACCAATCTTGGACACACTTTGTCTCAATGAGGCTTACTGATCTTGAGCACACTCTTTTGTTTCTGATAACAGAAAGGGTGAATTGCTCATCCTGGAAGTTAGCTTTTAAACAGGTTATAGTCACTGCCACCCAACCCCACTGTTTGAAAAAAGACATTTTTTAAAATCCTGAAATGTGGCCACTTGGGCATTTTTAGGTATACTGGGGTTGTAGGCTACACAGCCTTCAGAAGGCCTCAGGGCAAACACCAGAAAACTTCTTCCTTTTCCAGCATAATTCTTCAATTTCCTCTACTCAGTTACACTGTAACTCCTCTATTCAGTAATACCAGTTTCTTGTGAATCCAACTGAACCAATTTTCCTGCACTGAGAAGAATCAAAGGACTCTGCAGTGGAGATTTTTTATTGGATAAAACTCTCACACTAAAGCGTGAAAGTGGACAAAGTGATACCATCACATTCAGTGGCTGAGGATTACAAAAGCCAGGGCTGTGTGCTTTCTAGAGACCAGAACTAATAAGCAAAAGTAGTTAAGATGTGCAACCTAATACTGCATATGGACATTAAAGCGTTCAGAGCCTATTTTAAAAATGAAGTATTAAAGGAAGAGTATTAAGTAAAAGCTAAGCATGTTGTTCACTCAACAAGGGCCATGGCAAATTCATGGCTAGACAACAAGATCAAATAAACACAGTGAAAAGGAATACTGAAGCCAACAAGAATATGTTAAAAATCAAATGAAGAGATATTGTCAAACACAAAACAAAATCTTCTGGAAGGAAAATCTGTCAAAAGAATCATGGTTTTTATCACCACAAATCATGAAAATATTTACATTTCCCATATTTCTAGCAAAGTGTTTTATGCACAGCAGGGAAAGGAAAATCAACTTGATTGTAACAATTCAACACAGAAACCATGGGGTAGTCATGTATTAACACACAGAACAACCTAGAGGCATGAAGGTCAGGGGCAAGGGAGGGGAGAGATAGAAAAAAGATGTTCTCCCATTTTTTCCCTGAAGTCTTTCTTGGAAAAATGGAAAATAAAAGGAGAAAATAGGATAACCAACTATTGTATTTTAGAATAATGAATAAAAAGTGTAAAACTAGGTGTTCATGTATTCCTCACCCTTACACAATTTTTTAAAATATTTTTTTGCAGAGGAATGGGTATATCAGGTTACCAGGAAAGTGAGAGGGAAAGAACATAAGCAGGAATTAATGTTTGCTAAAGTAAACCTGGGAGGGGTAAATGGTGGAAAGAGGCTTGGTGGAAAATGGGAGCTATAGCCCCGTCATGAATTCTACAAAAATGAACACTGTTGTTTTACCAGGTTATTTCCATTTTCCTTCTTCATCCAAAATATTCTTATCTGATTATTTTAAACATCCCCTTCATTTGTGTAGTTTTTTTAAAAAAAGAAGACTGAGGAGAGCACAACATTTGTTAATATAAGTATCTCAGACTAGGCTTTGTAGGGTGTTTTCTCCTTGCAAAAAAATTGTTCTTGTCACTGGAACATGATATTGGCACTCATGAAACACCGGGAAATATGGCATAAGCCATACTGTACCTCTTACTGTAGACAGCTGCTTCAAAAGCCTCTGGACTTTCTCATGCTTCATCCTGATGTTATGCACATTGTTTTCCAAACAGAACTGCGCAAACTGATCAAAAGCATCCTGAAGTAATGCAACGGAATCTGTGGTGGCTTTGCTATCAGACGGCCCTGCATTGAACAAAATTAAAAGACACAACTGCAACTTTCCCATCCTCTTTTAAGAATGGATTTGGAGTATGTGAGTATCCGTCTAGATGGCCTTTGGGAGACACTAGGAATTTGTTCCATCTTTTAGATTCATGACTCTTAAGATTTGTGTGACTAAAGCTAACTGTGTCAACTGACCTGAGATCCTACCTTTAAAAAAACAGAAAAAGAAAGAAAAAGATAGTGGACAACCCACTGTGCCTCAAATGGAACTAAAATGGCCAAAGGCAACACAGGTACCAGGCAGCAATCACTCATCACGATTTCCCAAACCAGGTGTGAGGGGGACATACTGGGTCACTATGTAAACAGGAAACATGATTACTGAACTACACTCTTATAGTGCTGCTATTCTGTTTTAACTGTTCTGGCTGCCTCCTGTTGAACTCTGGGATTTGCAGTTTAGGGAAGGGCATTTAGAACTCTCAGCCACATAGTTCTTAGGCCTCACTGAACTACAAACCCTAGAATGCAACAGGAGGCAACCAGAGCAGTAGAAGTGGCATAGCAGCATTATAAAATATAGTGCGGCATTCTCCCAAGCCAGCAATTTTGGTGTAAGATTGAAAAATGGACACATAAAGGCACAAATTATTATCTGCAAATATCTTATGGGTTATGTGTTTACCTTGAAAATATGATTGAGGAGCTGAAGGGATTCAAGCTGTGAACTGCCATCTATTATCAATCTAAATATACATATAAATGAAGCCTCATGCTGCAAATCTCTAGTACACTCATTCCAAGGAAATCAGAATCTTGGGCAAGTGTTCACACCACTGGAGCGTTCACCAAGGCTTGGGTCAAGATCCTATTTGAAGATGGCAGAATGTAAAATTTCATCATTGTAATTTTGTGGAGGTCCATGTGTCAGAGACAATGGCACCCAGCTGTGTATATGTGAGCCTTCTCAGCACATCCTCACAGGTAAATAGTGACTGTTTGGATTAAGGATGAAAATGCACTTGGAGGTCATCCAACAGCCATCATACCACATGCCAAAACTATTGTATAAGCATATATAGGCTATCTCTTTATGCAACAGAAAAATAAATCTAATGTCATATTGTGTTATAGCATAAAGGCAAGACAGGAATCCTATGAGTGCACTTTTTCCAAAGATATGCAGCAGTACCAAGGTAAGGCAGACAAAATCTAGAAGCTTTGAAAAGCCTCTTTCTCCAGGGCCTATTTCTAGGTATGTTGGTTTAATGAACCAGCAGGATTATGACTACGGGATGCAAGGCAAGGCTATATTATTAGGATGAACTCTTGGGAAAAGTCAAGAGTAATTTAAATCCACATTTCTGCCTCCAGGCAGTGGATATATTTCTACAAACCAGTATTTTTTTAAATTTCTGCCTTTACTTTCCACATCAACCTGTGTGCTATAAAAACCCTGCACAATTCAGAGAATTGGGGGAACCATTACAGGATGAAAACTCAGGCCTGTTACAGACTGCCAAAATAAAGCTGCTTCGGGTCTCTTTGGAGATATGCTATTTAAATGATGCATGGGTCCTAAGAGTCCGGAGGTCATGCCAAAGCCACACTCCATTCCTAAGCACTGGAGTGCAGCTTTGGTGCAGCTTCCGGATTCTTAGGATGCATGCATCATTTAAACAGCATACCTCCAAAGAGACCCGAAGCAGCTTTATTTTGGCAGTCTGTAACAGGCCTCAGTTTGCATGGGCTGTATGACTGCTAGACCTCACCACTGATTTCTGTGAATGAAAAGGATATCTTGGAACTCACTCCAATACCTCTTGCAGTCAGGTACTGTGGCAACAAAACAAGCATGCTTTCAACAAATTTCAACAAACATGCTTTCAACACTATCCAATAGTCTACCATTTCCCCACATTCAGACAAGACTCAAAAGCCAGTTGCTTACAGACCATAGACTAGGAAACAGTGCTGTAATGCAAGCATGGGACAAGTGTACCTTTTATGCAGATACACCAAAAAAAATTAGCTATTTAGCCTAATTCCCAATTAAAAAAATATTTGTACAATAGTGCATAATACCAGCACCCTCAAGCCTAAGAGGCAACTGTAAAATGGCTCTAGCAGCAAGCGTTGCCCTTGTGCTAGTGTTGGATAGCAATACCAGTGCATCAGCATACCACTACTTCCACATCTCCTCAGGCTATGAAAATACCTTGCAAGAAGCCAGACTGGGAACTGACACTTGAAAGAAGAGGGGCAACAGAATCCTATTTAGCTTCAATTACTTATGGGCTCTGTTTCAAGCCGACTGCACACACCTACAATCAAAGAGTCCATTTTCACTAATGGTCAAACTACTTAATACTTTGAACACGTATAATGGAGTATAAGAGGCTTTCTATTTATTTAAAAGTAAACATACAGTCTCCATCCCATCCTATATAGGAATAAAAAATAAGAAGAAACTCCACAGGTTGAATACACAAAACACACAATCATGTGTAAGTCTTTGAATTTTTTAACTAAAAAACAGATAAGGGAAGCTTTATCTTTCCTGCTTGCAATTTGCTAGATCTAATCTAGACTGGGGTTTTGTTTTCTCCAGAGTAAACAAAAAAGAGGTACATAGGTGTATACCCACATGATTAATGCACTAGGTAGTTTGACTCTAAGTGATAGTGATGAACTCAGCAAGTAGACTCATGAGGTACCTGGTGACTCCTCCGAGCATAACATATGCCTGGCCATGTGCTTGTTGATAACATCCAGAGCTTTGAACTTCTTGTTTTTTTTCAAGATGTTCATTGCAGACCTTGACTGTGCATCACAGATCTTTGGATCCACCCCAGCATCGAGCAGCATCACCACATCATCTATCTGTTCTAAAATACAACAAAGAGAGTCAGAGGAAACAAGAACTCCAAGGTGCATATGGCACCTTTGATAAGCATATGGTACAGGTTGAATCTCTCTTATCCACAATGTTTGGGACCACAGGTTTTTGGTGTTGTTGTTGTTTTCATTTTGTAATACCTGCATTTGCATATACATACCTAATGAGATATCTCAGAGATAGGACCCACGTCTATACACAAAATTCATTTATGTGTCGCATATGTTATACACATAGCTAGAGGGTAATTTTATATCATTTTTGTTTAATAATTTTGTGCATGAAACAAAATTTCTGTACACTGAATCATCAGAAAACAAATATGTTATTATTTCAGCTACCCATGAAAAAAGTTTTGGTTTTTGAAGTATTTTGGATTTTGGCATTCTGGATAAGGGAAACTCAACCTGTATACAAGAACCTGTTTCAGAACTAGTCTAATATGTATTCAAGTAAACATCTCATCACTGCAATCCAAAGGTATAATCAGCACCAAGCCACTCCACTTTCTCTTCTGTTCCTGCTCCAGACTGATGCAAATTATTACAAATGTTGTATTGAAAAGCACAGAATTAAGGGTGGCCCAATGCAAGCACATGTATTCACTTACTGAAGAAATACACTACATGCAACCATGGACCGAGAACTATGGGAAATAAATTAAATAGTAGTCACTAAACTAGAAGTTGGACAAGTTGAACAAACAGGTTGATAAAATAGAGGACTGCCTGACCCACTTGCCAACTGGGAACCATTCTGTTTGTCCATATTCTGTTTTTACAGTGGCCTCTTGTCCTGAGAATAATTTCTCATCTGAATTATCAGATGTAGTGGGATTCCCATGCCTCTTGAGAGTGTTCCATAACTTTTTGTGATTGATGTAGTCAAAGGCTTTCCTATAGTCTATAAAGCACATGCTGATTTTCTTTTGGAATTCCTTGATGTGCTCCATTAGCCATCAAATGTTTGCAATGTGGTCCCTAGTGTCTCTACCTTTTCCGAATCCTACTTGTGCCTCTGGGATTTCTCTCTATATATTTGTTGCAGAACTGGCATCATTTTGCTTGCTTGAGGATTAATGTTTTAGTCCTATCATTGCTGCAGTCTTTTGTGTCTCCTTTTTTGTGGATTGGGATGTATGTTAATTGTTTCCAGTCTGTTAGTCATCATTTTGTTTTCCATATTTGTTGGTATATTTTAGTTATCACTATAGTTGATTCTGTCTGTGCAGATTGCAGCAATTCTATTATATTGGAATATCATCTGTTCCTGGTGACCTGTTTTTCCCACCATTTCTTACAGTGGCTTCCACTTCCCCCAAAATAGGGACTTGGAACAACTACTGAGGAAGGTCAGGAAAGTAAGTGTGGCAGGTTTGTGTTGAACATAAAGAAAACAAACATAATGGCCATGGAGGACCTACATGAATACAACCTAGACAATGATGAAATTAAAACAGTTAAAAGATTTATCACACCTTGGATCAAACATTGATCAGAAAAGAGACTGCAGTGAAGAGATAAGACTAGGAATGGGAAGGCAGCAATGAGGAATGGGATGGCAGCGATGAAAGAACTAGATGAAGAGCAAAGATACACAATTGAGCACTAAGGTTAGAATCATATAAACCATAGTATTCTTCATCACTATGTATTGATGTGAGAGCTGGACAGGGAAAAAAGTAGATAAAAAGAAAAACAGTTTATTTGAGATGTGGTGCTAGAGATGAGTGCTGAGGCTACCATGGACAGCTAAAAAGACAAACAAATTGGTTCTTGAACAGATCAAGCCTGAAATACCCTTGGAAGCCAAGATTATCAAATGGAGGCTGTCATACTTTAACCACATTATGAAAAAACATGACTTATTGGAAAGACAATAATGCTGGGAAAGGATGAGAGCAGTAGAAAAGAAGAAGACCACATATCAAATGGAGAGAGATCACAGGCAGGGATCTACAAGACTTAAGCAGAGCAATGGAGGACACGGGGTCTTGGAGATGCCTCATTCACAGGGTAAACATGAGCTGAAATCGACTGATATATATAATGCAGGGAAAAGAAGTTACAATGGCTTCTTTCAATTTTTAATTCCCTTTCTGCAATATCTCTACATAACCCTTGTTAAAACAACTTCACTTTCTACCAGTTTGTTTCTAAGCACAAGACACAGTGCTGGTCATGACCTATAAAGCACCATACAGCTTGGGTCCAGACTATCTGAAAGACTGTATTTCCCCATATGATCCTGTCAAAGCTTTAAGATCATGAGGGGGAAGGTTTACTCTTGGTGAGGACAGAAGACAGAACCTTCTGAGTGGCTGTTCCCATCTCCTGGGACACACTTCCACGAAAGGCTTGCTGGCTCCCTCTATGCCTTCCTTAACCCAGCAGGCAAAGATGTTTTTGTTCAAGCAGGCTTTTAATATGCAATCACTCTCAAGGAGTCTTTTTATTGGGGCATATAATGTGTTTGTTTATGGTTTTAACTTTTGTATTTTTAATGTGATTTTATACTATTTAAATGAAATGATTGTTTGCGGGTGTGATGTTGCTGACTTTTTGGTCAGTTTTTAACTTGTATGTTTGTTTGTGTATTTTTTGTTTTGTGTCTTTTTAAATACTGTATTGGATTTAATACTTTTTTAAGGAGGGGAGGGTATTAGGGATTTTATATGTTCTGTATTTTTAACTTTGTTAGCCGCCCCGATTGTTCTCAGAGGGGCGGGATACAAATAAATTTTATTATTATTATCATTATTATTAAAATGTTTTTAATTATTTTTAAAATTGTACGGGTAAGATTTTAACCAATTTTACCTGTGAGGTGTCTTGGGTCCCACTGCTGGAGAAAGGCAGCAGATAATAAAACAAAACATAAGAAATAAAGCATTCAACACTTCAGTTCCGTTAAGTTCTAAAAATGTTCTCATTGCAAATAAGGTGTTCACTGGGAAGTGAAGCAGAAGAAATATTGTGAAAGCCAAGTCTCATGTGTCAAAATGAAACAAAAAGGTGCATTAAATAAATGTAAGTGAATTAAAAGCCTACTGTGTTGCGGGATGAAATAAAACTTCTTAGCTAAAAGAAACAGTGTATGTTTTAGGAATGTTTTAGAATTGTGATTTAGAACTGGGAGCTCAGTCCAGGTGCTGAGATAAGCCCAGAAAGGAGGCAAGCATGCCCAAGGACGTTTCAGACATAACATCTGGCTGTAACAACAAAGAAAAGGGGTGCTGTGAGGAAAGCAGGAGAAATGTGTTTATTAATTGTAACAAATAAGATTTATGCCTGCCTGACTTTTGAATTTCATGTGGTTTATTTATGTGGTTGTATCATTTTCTGGTCAGTTCTGACAACGAAAATCACCAAACTAGTCTATAGTTGTTGTTTTTAAATAGAGGTCTCTGAGGGTTGTTTGAGTTTCAGAACTTGGAATCCTGCTGGGCATGATATTTAGGTCTTGTGGTCACTGTCTGACTTTCCCTCTTCGGTTACCAACTAATTTCCTCATTTGCTTCAAAGATCATTTTATTACAACCACAGTAATTAGCCAAATTGCCTTTTGCTCTTGATAAAAGCTAGATACATACAATCATCTGTCAGAAGACTAGCAAAACCAGATTCTCTTTCAGAAGAAAATTTGATTTGGGCAACATTTCTACTGCTCATGATAAACAGAGCATTTTCATAACAAACAATAGTTTTAGACATCAATTGTGCACATTCAATTTTTTAACAACGTCCTTCTTAAATACCTATACCTGCCTTGAATCCTTCAGGAAAGGCAAGCCTAAAAAATGGAAACAATTTTACATCATCAAAAGCAACTCAAAGACAAATACCAACTTTCATCTTTCACTTACTTTTCAAAGAGTATCCTTTCGATAGGGATGCTACAATATGGAGAACTGTAAATCCATCTTCATTTTGCTGGTTGATAAGACTCTTTAGTTCAGGCTTATGGTCCAGTAACCACCTGAAAAGGTGGCTTCCTTCTGAATTATTTAAGAAACAACATGAACCTTTAATTTAAGCTGAAAGTTATTCCAAGCTTATAACATACAGTATGTTAAAAAAGGATGGATAAGAATTATTTGTAATGAAATCATTTTCAATTAGCTTTTATTAATTCTGTGTCAAACCAAGAATTTGTAGGACATTAGTGGCAGGACTTTTTGGCATCCGTGCCACAAGGCAAGTCGAACATGGAACAAGGCCAGTCTTATGCACAGTACATACTCTATACAGCATTCACATGTTCTAGGGTTCATTTTGTCTATCAGATCAGTTTAAAGACATTCTGAGCTAACAAAATGGGAACAACATGTAACTTGATATCATGTGCATTTCAGGTCTAGTCAAGGGCTGTGACAAACTCATAATTCCTGTGTAAATGTTAACTACCCATCTTCTAGGGCAGGTATTTTTGGCTGCCCAGATATTTTAGATTATAATTCCAAAGTCCTTATGACTGGCTTAATTGACTTGAGTTAGTGGAAACTGAAATTAAAACATATGGAGGACTAATGTCCCTCAACCTGCTGTAGATCCTGAATATGCAATCTACCATTCTGATGGGAGTCATAGATGCTACTGGTGCAAAATTCCTCTCCATCTACACCGTAATTCAGGTTGTCATTCATTTTAAGAAGGCTTTTTAAAAGACCCACTTACTTGATTTGATACAAAGCATCATGACAGCATGAAGGGGATATGTCCCAATGCTCTGTATGCTTGCTCCAATGGAGATCAGCCATTCCACTAGTATGGGCACCTTTTCCATTCTCTCATATTGACCAAAAACAACATATTTCTGGTTGAAAGAAAACGGAAAATGCATACTCTTGCGTTACAACTAGAGCACATAGCATTGACATCCTTTGCTATCAACATAACATAGAGAGATGATAAAAATAATTATGCTGTGATCCCACTGCATTATTTTACTTTTTAGTATTTTTTCTTAAGACATAAGTAGCCCACTCTGTACCATATGATATCAGGACAGTGAAGAAGAAACTCAGTTTAACCAGTCTAAACAATATAATACAGAAGATATAATTTAAACAATTTGACCAATTAAAACAGGACAAATGAAATCAGTTAAACAAATTTAAAACCATAGTAAAACACCAAATAGGCTGCAAAGGCTTTATTTAATAAAAAGTCATGCTTTTGCTTAGCACCGGAATGATAGCAGTGTTGGTGCCAAACAAGGTATTGTCCCTATTATGGGATACACATTATGGTTCCTGTCTTCAGGTAAGTACAGGGGGTGCTCCACCACATTTTAAGGTACCAAGACCTTTAAGTTAGTGGCATATATACCACTAACCTTCAGTCCAGGGAAATCCAACACAGTTGCTGCAACGAACTGCTAAAAGATTTTTAAAACAGTTTTGTGGACACCGGTCCTTTCTGGACTATACCCTCCATCTTGTAAAGCTGTTATTAGTTGCCAACAACACTTACTTACTGACACACCCTCTGGTAAAATCTACGTTCTGATTCTATTCAATTAATCTCAGTAAAAGATTTCTGAAGCCTTTGGACTAACCTCAAACAGATCTTTGAGTGACACACTGGTGACTCGCAGATTCCTTGGCAACTTGTCTTTCTCAGCAGCCAATAACAGGCAAGACTGGGGAGAAACACACATTTTAAGGGTGAACATATACGTATTCTCTCAATATTAACCTTCAAATGCATTCAGATTTCATGTCTTTTTCATATCTCTGAAAGGGCTGGTGCCATTCTTTAAAACAATGATACATGTTTAAAAAGATGGAAGCAAGGAGAGAAAGCAGGTTGTGAAGGGAATTCAGTACTGTGGAAGAAAAAAAATTTCACTGGTACTATGCTAGCTAATTACACAAAGGCAGCATTTGTACTGCAAAAAATCACCCAGATTAACACCACTTTAACTGTCATGACTATGGAATTCTGGGAATTATAGCTTTGTGAGAAATTTAGCCTTCTGTAAGAAAGATTTGGTGCCACAACAAACTACATTGCCCATGAAAGTGAAAGTGGTGTAAAACTGGATTATTTTTGCAATGTGAATACAGCCGTAGACACACTCCATCAATCTCTCTCAATTTAATTCATTTTGCAAAAAGAAATTATAAATGCTACTGAGAAATCTGTGCTAAACATTCAGAAAGAACACAAAAAACAGTGTTAATTTATCCAAATATTAAACAGAGCCTTCACAGCTGTAAGATCTAAATTCTTGAAGCAGTTTCCAGAACCTGTAATCATGTTTCTTTATATCTGTTTAATTTTTAAAGATCAATCCTAAATTTAGGAGAAGCAGAATACCAATATATAACATGGTAAGAGGCATACCTGCCACAATCCTTTCCTTGCTAGCTTTTCAATCACTTGTTGCCAAATTAGGGAACTGAAATTATCATTCACCGTTTTTTTATAGATGGTTGACAGATTTGGAGTAATAGTCCTTTCATCTATAGGGAATACAAAACAAAATAGGTTTATGTTTATACATTATTATTTACATTTAAGAAGCTGTTCTCTTCCCTCTTTGCAACTTCCTCATGCAGCACCAATGCCAAAAGAAAGTTAGGAAATTCATTGAAACAGTAAGAAAAATCAAATTGGGCTACACACCCACCAATGAATTTTGTCTAAAAATCCTTCAATTATTTCTCTCAATGAAATAACTGACATAGGGCCAAAACAGACGGCCCTAAAGGGGTGGCTTGACACGACCCTTTGATCGCTGGATCAAGGCTGCAGCAACACGCCGCTGCCCTAATCTGGCATTTTTCCAGCCCAAAAAGAAGCGGCAAAATGCCATTCCTTTTTGAACCAGAAAAAAGCCACCCTTTCTGTTGCCACCATGACTTTTTGGCTCACCTGCAGCATGTGTTGTCTAAACGCCATGCTGCCGAAACACCAAAAAGCTGCCCCCCGTGTGAGCAATGGAATGGCATAATGCTTGGTTTAGGTAAGTGCTAGGCATGCGTCGTCCACATGCCATGCCCCCACACCACCGGGAAGCTGGTGTATTGTGACGTTCTGTACCAGACCATAGGCAGGGACTGTTCAGTTGCAGCTTAAACTCAGGTCAAACCTAAACTGCAGAAATAATGCCGTTTGATTCCACTTTAACTGCCATGGCTCAATGCTATGGAATTCTGGGATTTATAGTTTGGTAGGACACCAGAGCTGGCTAAATGTCTCACAAAACTACGTATCCCAGAACTTCATAACATTTATCCATGACAGGTAAAACGGTGTCCAACTGCATTATTTCTGCAGTGTATATTAGACCTCAGTCTACCCAAGAACAGCAAAAAACATTTGGGGATGTGATGGTAGAATCCTGAGCTGGTAGGACAGACTGGAATAATATAATCTGCAAGTGTTATAATTCCATATCTGAATGTTCCTCCAATAAACCTTGCAAGGGGAAAATCAAAAGAGCAGGGAACAAAATTCTATCTCCATATTTGGTTGAGGCTGGACTTCTCTTTTGAACAGGTATCTGTTGTAGAACAACATTTAAAAACATGATTACCTACCTATAGTCTGAAGTAGTACTTTCCATTCTACTACCTCAGGAATCTATTCCCTGACTTTACTGCATGTGTAGACCAACTCTCCATCAATTTGGTGTGAATTGTCTTTTTTTTATAGAACAAGGCATCTAACTCAGCTATGTTCAACAATCCTTGACAGAGCAGCTAGGAATACACATGCAAAGCATATTAAGTGCAGATACAGATCTCAGCTTTGAGTGCAGTTCTTTAGTCTGCTCCCAGAAGCTGCTTCTATGAATCAGGATGCAGGATGGGGGGAGGAATTGGAAGAGCAGACTTTTTATCATCTACAAAGAAACTGAGGCCACAAATCCATTTTGCCAATGTTATAGGACAGTGTAGACAAAGTTTACCACGCCTATCAGTGGCTTCAAATCTGACAGAATTGCAATTGTCTAATGAAATTATAGGTCAGAATTCTACGTGAACTACTTATTTATGTAACTATCTTAGCTGAAGAGCTAAGTAGAAAGGGTCTGTACTTCTATCATTTGGGACCGAAGTTTCCACCCACCTCCCACTAATGATCTCTAGCGTGAGAAGGAACTGCAGTAGGGATCCTGCTTCTGACTATCGCATTTGAGACTGCTTGCTAGGTGGGTGAAAATGTCAGTCTGTTGCATCCTAACTGAAAGAACAAACTCTTCTTACTTAAAGCAGTTACTACCCAGTACATCAGGACTGGGATGTGTTTGTTTTTTTTTGATCCCCACATATTTCTTACACTGTTCCTTACTATTGTTTATACATGCAGAGATTGTGAATATGAATCATGTAAAACACATAACTCTAAGGTACACATTTGTAACTGCGATTGTGAATTCCAGTTAGAATTTTTCATGTCACTTACCATTAGCACTTGAGAAGATGCCAACTATAAAATCAGAAATCTGACCCACATCTGATGAACCATGGAGGAAGTTCAAACCTTGACAAAATATTCTAGCTGCATCTAGAGGATGTGACAATTTAATCAGAGAGTAACCAGCTCTGTAGTATCCCTAGAATGGAAGCAAGGAAGGAAGTTACCCTCAAGGGAATCATTACTTAATTACAGACAGAGCAAAAAAAACCCACATTAAATTCAGTAGAGTTATCTTCTCAAACATGGAAAAATCTAACAGTACAGTGGACCCTTGGTATCCACTGGGGTGTGGTTCCAGGACCTGTCGTGGATACCAAAATCCGTGGATGCTTAAGTCCCATTAAATACAATGGAACAGTGAAACTGTGTCCCTTATATAAAATGGCAAAATCAAGGTTTGCTTATTGGAATTGATATATATATATATATATATATATATATTAAATATTTTCAAGCCATGGATGCTTGAATCTGTGGATAAAAAATCCATGGATACAGAGGGCCGACTGTAAATACTTTAAAAGAACAGGTGAGATGAAAAATGATATTGCATCCAACACAACATACATTGTCTGATCACTTCAGTTCCTCACCTCTGCCAGATTACTCCACCAAGCAAACTAACCTTGGATTTAAATTAACCAAATTAGCCTACAATGTACATTGCTGGCCAACTACCAATACCAATGTCATTTGGCACATGGCATCAGAGTGTGTGGGATTTTTATAGGAACATCACCCCTTCTCTGCTTGGTCTGATGAATGAAATGTCTTTCTTATCCTCTAATTTATAAGCATGAAGTAAAATACTGATTGGTTTTTAAAAGGCTGCAATTGTGTCAAAACAGAAGGAACCCCCCCCCCCCCCAAGAATACTTGCTAAGAGATGTGGGAGCATTTTTCAGCTAAAAAATATTTCCAAATAAAGGGAAAACAAATATGGGAAATATGGTTCTCCAAGACCCCTGGAAACCAACGTAACCCTGCAAACTGGACCCTTCTTATTCACAGCAGCTACTACCCAGTACACCAGGGTGGGGGAACTTTTTTGATCTCTATCCTTACTATTCCATACACTATTCCTTACTATTGCTTATACAAGTAGATTGTGAATATGAATCACATTGCCCATTACTGCTTTAAATCAAGGCATAGTTTACACACGGACACCTATTACTTTTAAGGTTTTACCCATGATGACTGGCAACGTGAGTGAACCAACTCCACGGAAAAGTGGTGTGTTTGGCATAATGAGGAAACAAACAACAGGCTTAGGCCATCTGCTTTTTAACTGAAGGGAATTTATAGAACAGGCAGTTTCAAGGTCCCTTTTATAAACAACATAATCAGTTAACACCTAAGTGTCTAATTTGGGAGAAAGGCTCCAACCAAACATTGTTGAAATCCTCCCTTAGACATTAAGGCACCAGATTTGCATGGTGGTGTATTCAGACGACCCTATACTACTAGCAGAAAACATCAAAGATGTGAAACAACTACTAAAGTCAGACAGAAAAGTGCTAAAAGCATATGATTATTAAGAAAACAAAAATAATGACAATGGAAAAATTACAGGAATTCGTTGTTGTTGTTTGTAACCTATTTCCCCCTCAAAACTAGGGATTTAGAACGGCTTACAATTTAAAAGAACAATACAGTTAAAAACATACAAAAGTGATGCATTAAAATAGAATTAAATTATTACAATAGTAAAACAGATTACTCATTAAAAGAATAAAATACAGTTTAAAAACATAAAAGTGTTTAAAACAGTTCACTTTAAAACAATACAACACCCCCAACCCAGTCTTTAAAGACTTCATTTTAAAAGCGTGTAGGAATAAAAAGGTTCAGTTTGCTGATGGAAGGACAACAAGGAGGGGGCCATTCTGGCATCGGTGGGAAGGGCGTTCCAGAGTCTATGTGCTGGCCAAATGGCTGTAATAAAGTTTGTTGTTGTTGTTGTTCCAGAGTCTAAGGTCAGTCACTGAGAAAGCCCTCCCTCGTGTTCCCATCAATTGTGCTTGTGACAATATAGATGCAGAAAATATTGATATTGTTAAAGATTTCCTGTATCTTGGATCAAACATTGCTCAGAATAGATCTTGCAATCAAGAAACCAGAAAAAAGACTAGGATTGGGAAGGGCAGCTATGAAAGAACTAGTGTAAATCTATACAACTGAAAACTAAAGTTAGAATTGTATTTCCCATCACCATGTACAGATGTAAGAGGTAGACAGGGATGAAAGCTGTCAGAAAGAAAATCAACTCATTTTAGATGTGGTGCTGGGGAACAGTGCTAAAGATACCATGGATGATCAAAAGGACAAACAAATGGGTCCTAGAACACATCAAGCCTGAACTCTCACTGGAAAGCAAAATGACTAAATTGAGGCTGTCATACTTTAGACACATCATGAGATGATTCACCAGAAAAGACAATAATTGGTAGGAAAACTGGGGGCATTAGAAAGAGAGGAAGGCCACATACCACATGGATAGACTCCGTGAGCCTCCAGGACCTGTGCAGAGCAGTTAAGGATGGAGGACTTGGATTCATTCATGGGATTACCATGAGTCAAGACCAACTCTAGGGCAGTTAACAATAACAAGGGGACCAGCACAATTATTTCAAGCCTGATAATTTTCTAAACATCATTGCATTCATGTCCAAAATCTCTGGACTGTTGTGATTGTATTTCCATTAAAACAACTCTTTTCAGACCAAAATATGGAGTTTCCCAATATCTCAACAAATACAAATTTTATCTTATTATTATGTGAAGAACATCCCCAACATCATTTCACTTCATCAAACATAATTACAAATGCTCTTTTCAACAGGGTTTCACAATATTTGCTATTCAAAGCTTTATAATGATTTATAAATAAATAAGTAAAGTATAGCATGCAACACAAAAGGTCTTCCACATGTACCTTAACATAGGTTGGATCCCACTGGAGGCTCTCTTGTGCTGAGTAATAGGCTTCTCCCCATTTATTTAAATTGTAGAAGGCATTTGATCGATTGCACAGTAAAACTGCCATTTCTCGATGGTAAGATACCCTAGAAGATGAGAATCTGAATGTAATGGCTTAAAAGAAACAGTCTTATATCACAGGTTATGCAAAATTGTGGAAATTTTTCTTCTCTTCGTTTGACACAAAGCAGAAAGGGGGGAAAACAGTTATGTCTCCAAAACTCTCTAAAAGCTGAATAACCTGAATATTCCTTCCAGAGGGGTAGTCATAATAGTCTGTTACAGCAAAAACAATTGCAATCTTGGGGCACCTTACAGACTGAAGATGTACTATGGCACAAGCTTTTGGAAGCAAATACCATAAAATATTTTAGGTGCAGAAAAACTGCTGGTTTTGGTGAAAACTCTCAAACATGATTCCAGTGTTGCATTCGTCTATTAGGTGCTTTAAAATACAGATTCAGAAAATAGATAATAACCTGGCCATTACTTGGCCTAGTAACTTATCGAGTAATTGGGTCAAGCTTTCCAATATATAATGAATAAATGTACCAATTTAAACTTCTTCCTATGCAAGGAATGTCCCCATACTGATTTCACTTGATAAGCACAGATGATCTTTTTAACACTACTTCACAATATGCGGTATTCAAAATTTCAAATATTGAGTGAAAGACAACCTTTCCAACTGCGGACTTGCCATCTGTGGATTGGAACATCTGAGGATGTCTCCATTTTGTTCTCCCCAATGGCAGCGCATGCATGTCATTGCTCCAACGCAGTGCCATTAGAAAAAAGGGGGACTTGAGGGCCCGAGTTTTTTGCCATCCGTGAGGGGGTGGGTGGGTTCCAGAACAGAACCCCCACAGATACGAAGGTTTGACTGTACAACCATGCAACAGAAAAGCTCTTCCAAAGACACTTTGGGCTTGCAGGACACCACAGGCCAATTCCAGGGTATCCCGCAAATAGTTCCAGCCTATTCCCAGCTCCAGCCAGTGCTGACACACCTGTTTGTTGCCAAGCTGTTGCTGCATTCCTTCTGAAGACCCTGCCATGGCCCATTAAGGACAGAAACAGAGCACCTGGCTCCACCCATTTGGCCAGGAGCCCCCTTCCAACATCACAGGCTGCAACTGGGGGCTTGAGAGGAATATGGCAGCAGCGGCACATGGCTATGCAGACTGTATTGGTCCAGGGCTACTGGCCCATGTCATCCATACAGGACAAAACCAGGCCAGGGGAACACAGGCCTTTTGTCCCGTGCATTCAGCCCCTTTAATATAACTCAGCTCTCACTGGAGTTTTTTCTTGTGTTAAGTAACAGCCTTCTCCTTGGTGAATCCATTGGTTTTTCCCATAGCCATGACTGTGTATACAAAACACTTCAACCAATATTCCACTACTTTCCAGACAGTATTTCAAAAGAGCATATTTGTCATATTGCAAATTTTCACTGTCAATAATAATTGGAACAAATCTCCAGTTTGCATTCCAACATCTCCAGACCTTAATCAACCAAGAACTGTTGGCCTTTACAAAAAGAAGGTAAGAGCAGAATTACACTGTGATCCTAACAGTTTGTTAAAACTAACAAATACCGTATAACTTTGAGATACATAAAATGATGATGCAGAAGATGCAGAACATCAAACATTCATACAAAAGTTGACTAGTGTATATTTCCACTTCTGATGCAAAACATGTTCTGCATCACTGAATTACAGCTTTCCTGAATAATTTCAAATATCTCTCAATTTATTCTTGATACTGAATCTCCTTTTCTCATTTAATATTTCCATGAACTTTGCTTTCATGCTACTGAGTACACTGCATTTCGCTTATGTCCCTTGGGCATTTTGGACATTTTTTAAAACCTCCTCAGGGATTCACTGGTCACACTTTACCCTTTACCCCTTGCTCTACAGCAAAGGTACTATTCACTCTCTGTTGTGGGTTTTGGGGATTTTTTTTAAACCGAGACAGTAGTTTGCTTAGCTACTGACTTACATAGTCTGGGTAGACAATCCAATCACAATTTCTTTTGTTAACTGTCATGAATAATCTTTCCCTAGCTTTGTTTTTTTTTTTTTTTTTTTTGGGGGGGGGGGCTGGATAGTACTGTATGTTCTTTCCCTTAGATGGTAGTCATGTAACTGTTGTTGATGTGTGCCTTCAAGTCATTTCTGAGTTATGACGAATGTATCACTGGGTTTTCTTGGCAAGATTTGTTCAGAGGGATTTTGCTTTTGTCCTCTGAGGCTGAGAGATTGTGACTTGCCTAAAGTCAACCAATGGGTTTCCATGGCCGATCAAGGATTCAAACCCAGGTGTCCAGTGTCATAGTCCAATGCTCAAGCCATAATACCACACCGTCTCTCTATAACTATTACAGCTATACATTAAAGCTCTTCTTCAGGCAAAAATTGACCTTGGTATAAATAGGTCTGAATTTCTTAACAATCATTCTACAATGGGCCCGCGCCTTCCTGCTTACGCAGAAGCCGCACAACAATGTAAACAAAGGCACGCACGGCCGTCACATAAGGGGAAGGCCCACTGTATTAGGAAAACAATAAACACTCAGATAACTGCAATCCAATATGACTAATTTAAGAAGAATCAAACTAGAACCTATCACCAGACAGTTCACATTGTCTCAGTTGTAAGAAACAACAACTTACCCTTGTGTTTGACATAAAAAAGATATTGCACTGATTGCTTCTTCATACTTTTTGATGGCTACAGAATATTTTCCATTTCTGAAGTCTTGATTTCCTTGGTTTTTCATGACGTTTGCATAAGTAAAAGGATCTCCAAGGTTGAAGGGATTCATTCTGACAAAGGAAATGGTATACAGAGCATATATTCATTTAAAATGTTTTCTATTTAAGTGAAGGATAATTTTAAGTTGTTGATTCAACAGAGTAAATGGTGGGGTTTTAAAAAGACAACTCCATGGGTCTGATTTTGTCTTCTAATACCTAATGGCCTGTTACAGACTGCCAAAATAAAGCTCCTTCGGGTCTCTTTGGAGGTATGCTATTTAAATGATGCATGGGTCTTAAGAGTCCGGAGGTCGCAACAAAGCCACACTCCATTCCTAAGCACTAGAGTGCAGCTTTGGTGCAGCTTCTGGATTCTTAGGATGTATGCATAATTTAAACAGCATACCTCCAAAGAGACCTGAAGCAGCTTTATTTTGGCAGTCTGTAACAGGCCAATAATACCAAATTTGATGCCAAGGGGTGGCTCAGGGTGACGAGGACAAGTTGTTCCAATGGTAAAGTGGCAGTAACAACAAATTCAATAAAGTCACCACCTGTGCAGTACACCTTTGCTATACAAAAATCTCTTCAGGACAGGTAAGGAATGGCAGATTGAGCTATGAGCTGATAAAATCATAAGTAATTGTTATTCCCATGTAGAAACAACTGGGAAGCTTGATCCTGTACACCATACTAGAGCATGCAAATAATACGTTTAAAGAGTACACCTCCCAGTGGGCCAGCATGTATTAATTTGCTTTTTATTTTGTTAAATGCCTAAATTCCTTCCCAAATTTGTGTGAAACCCCTGATGTGTAAGACACAACTTGGAATGTTATTGTGTACAAAATAATGTTGTCTGAGGAATTCTGAGAGCTATTATGTGAAAAGGTAACTTTTCCAAGCTCTGTTCTTTTACAAAAACCAATCCAAGGAGAATTTTGGGCAGCAACTTAAGCATTTAAAAAGTAACTACAGTCACCCCTCCGTATCAATGGATTCTTTATGCACAGATTCAACTATCCATGGCTTGAAAATATTCAAAAAAATATAAATTCCTAAACGCAAACCTTGATTTTTCCATTTTACATAAGGGACATTGTTTTACTATGCCATATATTTAATGGGATTTGATATGGAGGAGGGGGCTGAAACCAAACCCTAGGAGATATCAAAGGCACACTGTAAATAAAAATATAGCTTATTCAAAACAGCAAAAGGCATAACCAACACTTTCTTCAAGAAAGAGTTTGACAAAACAAGTTAGATAGGCCTTGACTAACAGAAAGTCTCTGTCCCAAGAAAGTGCTATTGAAATGTCTTATCTGGTATTAGTCATTCTTGGAAACAAAAATGACTAATAGTCAATCCTCGCCTATTCACAAGACCAATCTTAATTTTCACATACCTAATATTGTAAATAATATGCTTTTGTTTGTTTTAAGGAAATTGAGTCATAAGAAGACTACCACATTCACCTTACAAAACAAGCTTCTCTAATACAAAATTTGGGTTTACTGCTAAAAGATCAGCAAGGCCAAAGCAAGCCACTGGTAATAAACTGAAAACTGATGTAATAAAGAGAACGGTAGTTATCTAAAAGGTTCTTGCTATAGATAAATAAGTCTGTTTGCACACAATGCACAGGAACATTACTATACAATTTGGGACTACCATGGCAATTTTTAGATAATATTCAGTCTTATGAGGATCTAGTGCATGGTTTCCAATATTCAGGTTTTTCTGCTTTATTTTGCAATATCCATTTTGTAAAGCTGCTTCATGACGGGCAACAATAACTCTATTTAACAATTACTCAAAGTTTCCTAGTTGCTTCTATAACAACAATGAAATAATAAAATAACAATAATAAAAACTAATTGTTATATTTTTTAAAAATCCATCCCCTTTTAACAACATGACATGGACTTTCCCCTCTTTAATTTCTACTCAGTGTTTTGTAGCAATGCTGTAAAAATGCAAATTAAAACCCCAAATTAATCACAGCTAGCCCTTGCAAATTTAAAATGAAAGCATGTCAGAAAATGACATCCTAAAACACCTTTTAAAGACCTCTTATTCAGTAACTACTTGCACATGCAATATTTTTTAAACTTTCCTTGGAGAAAAAAATTCATTGATTTAAACACTCTAAGTATTGTTAGAAAGCCTCTGAAAATATTTTTCTGAAAGCATATCTATATTGCAAGAAAAGCAATTTCTAAAGAGAAAGTGACTAGAAGGGATGCCTACTACAGTACAGTACTTCTAAACTGGCTAAATGTTTCAATATTAAATACAGACCAGTATAGAAATTCATTCAAGAACACCTTTCAAAGTCACATCTTGCATATGCAAACTATCACATAGGGATAGGAAAGGTGAGAGAAAAGGGGACAATTTAATTTTATTAATAAGCTTGTTGTTGTTGTTGTTGTTGTTGTATGCCTTCAAGTTGTTTCCAACTCATGGTGGTCCACAGGTGAACCTATCATAGGGTTTTCTTAGTAAGATTTGTTTAGAGGGAGTTTGCCTTTGCCTTCCTCTGAGGCTGTGATAGTGTGACTTGCCCAAGGTCTCCCAGTGCATTTCTATGGATGAGTGGGGATTCCAATCCTGGTCTTTACCAGTTTTACAAAGAAGGGCCAAGAAAAGCAAGAGACTAGCAAAAAAAAATGATGGCGGAGTTACCTTTTTTCTGTATTTTCCTCAAGGAACAGCATGTGAAAAGTAGTGAGGAACCAATTTTTTCATTGGTAATGGAGATGAACTCTCATATTATTGTGACCCCACCCTCCAAAATTGCTTTTTCCATTTCTCCATTCTTAATAGATTGTTAATACCCCCAGAATGGCAATTTTTCCCAAATTCCATGGAAATCATAGCAGCCAGCTAAAAATCAAGGAATGCGTAAGTGAAGAAAGGAGGCAGAAGGAAAATAACCATATTCAAAATGTGGAGCTTGAGCACTTAACTGGCCATGGAAACCCACTGGTTGACCTTGGGCAGTCACATACTCTCAGCCCAAGAAACCCTATGATAGGGTCATCATAAGTTGGAAATGACTTAAAGGCACACAACAACAACAACAACAGCTCTGTTGTTAACATGGTGTCAAAACACACTGCAGAAATAATCCAGTTTGAGACCGCTTTAACAGCCTTGGCTCAATGCTAGGGAATTTTGGGAATTGTAGCTTTGTGAGGTATTTAGCCTTCTCTGTCAAAGAGCTCAGCTGCCACAATAAACTACAATAAACTACATTTACAACAGTCTCAAACTGGGTTGTTTCTGCAATGTGTTCTGGACCACGGACTGCCAAAAAAACACAGTTCAATGTGATTTAAGAGATAACCAAACCAGAACTCCTCCTAGAAGCCAAAATGAGTACACTGAGGCTATCATGGTTTGGACATATCATAAGATGATATGGCTTATTAGGGGGGAAAGGATAACATTCAGCAAAGCCAGCAGCAGGAAAAGAGGAAGACTGCATTCCAGATGGCTCAATGGAAACTTGGGCTGCATCCGCATTGCAGAAATAATCTGGTCTGATCTGATTTTAACTGTTGTGGCTCAATGCTATGGAGTTCTGGGAATGGTAGTTTGTTGTGGCACCCGAAGTTGTTAACAAGAAGATGTCTTGGCAATCTCTCACTCAGGGCTACAAATCGAAACTAACTTTTGGCAAAGACCAACACAACAACATTTCTGCCAGTGTGCAAAAACCATCAGGTCTCGCCAAGGGTGGCTCTCGCTCCAGATTGTGTAGGCGTCACAACAAGGTCAGTCAGATATCATCCTTTTCTGTTTTCCTGGCCAGGCTGGGTCTAAAGAGCAGATGTGACACCAACCCTCCTTCTCCAAACAAACGGCTGCTTAATTGGGCAGAAGGCAGACTTCGATGTCCATTTCACAACTCAGTAACAGTGGCAGGAAGTTCCCCCCAACCACTTTTCATCAGTTCCTTTTTTGGGGGGTGAGTTGGGGGGGATCTTTCTTAACATTCCTCTGCAACAACATCCAAGGCAAGTTTGGGTCTCTCCAGATGCCTTTAATCTCCTTGCTGGCTGCTCCTTATCAAGCCACAAAAGCTGCACCACCCACACTGCAGAAATAATCCAGTTTGACTCTACTTTAAGAATGCCATAGCTATTAACGTAGCATCAAACCAGGTTATTTCTTCAATGTGGATGCACCAAAAGACAAAGGTGGTTGTTTTGTTTCTCTCTTTCTCCCACTCTCCCTAGTGTTAACCTTCCTGCCATGGAGTTTAGTGGGCCTTTCTTGTTGTTGTTGTGTGCCTTTATGGTCCATAACACACTGCAGAAATAATCCAGTTTGAGACCGCTTTAACTGCCCTGGCTCAGTGCTAGGGAATCCTAAGAATTGTAGTTTATTGTGGCACCAGAGCTCTCTCTGCCAAAGAAGTCTAAATGTCTCACAAAACTACAAATCCTAGAATTCCCCAACACCGACCCAGAGCAGTTAAAACGGTCTCACACTGGCTTATGTCTGCACTGTGTTTTGGACCCATGTCATTTGTGATGCGGTATAGTGGCTTGTGAACTGGTCTCTAACTCTGGAGATCAGGGTTCAACTCCCAGCTCAGCCATGACAAAACCCAGTGGGCAACCTCTGGCAAGTCACACTCTCTCAGCCTCGGAGAATGGCCATGGCAAACCCCCTCTGAAGTTTACAACTGGTCCTGTTTTTGGCTCTGTATTTAATATTGTATTCTGATGTACGTGTTGCATTTTATTTGTCCTATTTTACTCCATTGGCCGAAATAAATATATCTATGTACCCCCCTCTGAAGAAACTTGCCAAGAAAACAGAGTCGCCCCATAAGTCAAAAATGACTCGGAGACACACAGCAACAAAAAAGGAGAGCCTGTCATGGGGTTTTCTTAGTAAGGTTTGTTCAGAGAGGGTTTTTATGCCATGCCTATCCTCTGAAGCTGAGAGAGTGTGACTTACCCAATTTGCAGGACTATATGACCATGCTGCTTTTCGAACCCTGGCCTCCAGGGTCTTAGTTGAACCCTGAAACCATGACACCACCTTGGCTGGTCCCCTAAATCCCCAAACTTTGGTCTTCCAGATGGTTTCGACTTCAGCATCCAGAATTCCCGACCAAGCTGTGGCTGCTGGGATCCGAAGTCCAAAACACTTGGGAGGGCTAAACTTTGGGACCTTTTTGTCCTCAAAGGCGGAGAGTCTCCCCAGTTTCTTTGCTGCTGTTATTGTTTTCTTTATTTATTTCATTTATATCCTGCCTTTCTTCCTGGAAGGACCAAAGGAGGCTCACAGATTTAAAAACCTATAAAATTATTATCAAATTCAAACCATAAAAACATATATAAACCCCTAAAATATATACAATAAAATATAATATAAAACCACATTAAAATCTAGTCTGGTTATTTTAATTAATCTTTTTAGCATCAGTTTTTTAACACAACTGTGATTTAATATCAAATTCAAACCATGAAAACATATAGATATAGATATATCTAAAATCCCCTAAAATATATACACAATAAAATATAATATAAAAGCACATTAAAATATAGTTTGGTTATTTTAATTAATCTTTTTAGCATGTTTTTTAACACAACTGTGATTTAATTGTTATTTTAAAGAGGGTAGAACTTGGGACTATTGTATATTGTTTATTTTGCTACGTTTGGACTGTTTTGCTGTAAGCCGCCTGGATCCTAATGGGATGGAAAGGCGGGATACACATACAAGTGTGTTGTTGTTGTTGTTGTTATTGTTGTTCTGTGCCTCCAACCCTACCTCTCCTGGTAAGCTTCTACAGAGGAATGGGAGAGAGAGAGGCATCCTCTGAGGCTGAGACAGTGTGACTAGTCTTACATTGCTGGGTCAGGATTCGAACCCAGGTCTCTCTCCAGCCCAGCACTCGAACCCACTACACCTAGCTGCAAAGTTTCCAAGAGAGAAGCCCAGACCCACCCACCCCAGCACAGCTTCTCCATAAAGCTGAACCAGGGCATCCCTCCCTCCCTCCCTGCCTTCTTTCTACCTGGACGGAGCTGCAGCCTCCCCTTCTGGGGCTGCCCAGGAGAAGAAGCCAGCCACCCGCTGCTTCCTAGGTCCAGGGGTCCAGCAAAGAGTGGCTGCTGCTGAGGCTCCTCTGCTGCCCTAGTCCTTCTCCACCGCCCCTAAGCCCCGCCCTCCTCCTCGGCGCCATTTCGGGGAAACAGGCGCTTTCTCCTCCTCAGGGAGGAGCCTCCTTCTTTCTCTCTCTCTCTCTCTCTCAGGGGAAAACGAAACTGAAGTCTCCTCTGAGGAGGAGAAAGGAACAAAGTTCCCTCGTCTAAGGGAGAAAAACGAAACTAAAGTTAGCTTTCTTCTTCCAGACTGGAGAAATAATCCAGTTTGATGCTGCTTGAGCTGCCATGGCTCCAGGATATGGCATTCTAGGAATGGTAGTTTGTTGTCAAACTACCATCCCCAGAATGCCATATCCTGGAGCCATGGCAGCTCAAGCAGCGTCAAACTGGATTGTTTCAACAACCATCCCCAGAATGCCATATCCTGAAGCCATGGCAGCTCAAGCAGTGCCAAACTGGATTGTTTCTTCAGTCTGGAAAGAGAAAGCGAACTTTATAACAAGCTACCATTCCCAGAATTCCATAGGCAGCTCAAGTATCACACCACATTACTTCTCCGCTCTTGACGCAGGCTCTGGTGCCACAACTAACTACCTTTCCCATAATTCCATAGCCTGGAGCCATAGCAGCTCAAGAGGCATCAAACCAGATTATTTCTCCACTCTTGACGCAGGCTCCGGTGCCACAACTAACTACCTTTCCCATAATTCCATAGCCTGGAGCCGTAGCAGCTCAAGTGGCATCAAGCCAGATTATTTCTCCACTTGACGCAGGCTCTGGTGCCACAACAAACTACCTTTCCCAGAATTCCATAGCCTGGAGCCATAGCAGCTCAAGTGGCATCAAACCAGATTATTTCTCCACTCTTGACGCAGGCTCTGGTGCCACAACTAACTACCTTTCCCATAATTCCATAGCCTGGAGCCATAGCAGCTCAAGAGGCAATCAAACCAGATTATTTCTCCAGTCTGGACCCAGTCAGCTGCTAAGTTTTGGGTTAAGGCCACTGGGGCCAACCTAAGGGGGCAGATAGACAACAGAAAGCCCTATTTATCTATTGGTCATTTGGCCACTCTAACATAATGGTCTGAGCCTTGGCCTAAAATTGGAGGCCAGGGTTTGAATCCCAGTTCAGCCTGGGTGACTTTGGGCAAACCACACTCTCTCAGTTTCAAAGGGTGGCCTTTGGGGGAGATGAAAGCTCTGGTCCGGTAGTTGCTGTGGTCTTTGGGGGGGGGGGGGGGGGAGAGACTAATGGGATTAATGCTCATTAATTGTGGGAGATTAATGTTCTGGTCCTATTGTTGCTGCAGTCTTTTCTGTCTGCTTGTGTGTGTGGTTTGGGATGTGTATGTTCACCATTTTGTTTTCCATCTTTGCTGGCATATTTTTATTAGCTCTAGATTTGATTCTGTCTGGGTGGATTGCAGCGATTCAGTTGGGATATCATCTGTTCCTGGTGACTGGTTCTCTTACAGTGGCTTCCCCCTTGCTCTCTGGGATTTGGGGTTCATCTTCGTACACTGCTTCATTCCACATTTTCTTCATTTTTTTCTTCTCTTTTATAATTATAAGAAAATGCTGTTATTTCATTAGCCCTGGTGCCCTTAACTTAAATTTTCTTTACACTTCAACTGCGGTAGAATACTTTTATGTTGTGTCTGTTGTGTGCCTTCGAGTCATTTCCAGCTTGTGGCAACCTTGAGGCAACCTATCATGGGGTTTTCTTGGCAAGTCTTTTCAGAGGGGCTTTGGCATGGCCATCCTCTGAGGCTGAGAACATGTGAGTTGCCCATGGCCACCCAGTAGGTTTCATGGCCAAGAAGGGATTTAAATCCTGGTCTCCAGAGTCATAGTCCAATACTGAAACCACTACATCACACTGGCTCAGAATATTTTTACATGGCCTTATTACATTGAGTTACTTTTATCAATAAACCCGTTCCTCCACATTTGCGACTTTGACTTTTGTTGATTTGATTATTCACGGATTTTATTAACATGTTCTCTCTGGGATTATCTAGGTCCTTCAGTGCAAATCTATGGTCAACTTTAACCAAAAGTCGCACTGAAAGACCTAGAGATTTAGAGAGAACACTCCACTAGGCATTTGTAGCTCCTTCAGTGCAGTTCTATGGTCAAAGTCTGGCTGACGTTGACCACAGAGTTGCACTGGAGGACCTAGAAATTCCTAGAGAGATGTTCTCTAAGGCAAAAACATAGTGTTTTTGTTATATGAGGTTTTTCCACATTCATGGGGGACCCCAGCGAATGTTAAGGGACATGTGTACTTCACATTTCACTTAATCTAATGAACCATGTCTGAAAGTTCAACAGTGCTGTTATGCACTTCTTGGTAACTTCAGTGAGGCCCAAGAAGGGAAATCTCCCAGTGTAATTGTGGCCCTGGCCTTAAGGGCAGATGCATAGTGGTGGCACCACTGAGATTTTACACCTCAAAGAGAAAAGCTGCATCCAGGAAGGAGCCATTGTTACGTAACATGCTTTTGTGAAAGTACTCAGTGCTAGCTGCAAATGAACCTTGATCTCTTTTTAACAGGGGTAGGCAACCTTTTGGAGCCGGGGGCCGGGTTGCTGTCCCTCAGACAAGTTGGGGAGCCGAAGCTGAGGGGTGGAGCTTCCACCCTCCGGGGGCGGGGCTGCATGCTGGGGCGGAGCTTCCACCATCCAGGGGTGGAGCCACCCTCCAGGGGCGGAGCCTCCACTGAAGCCCCGCAAGGAGGAGGAGGCGTGTGCCCGCCGTCTCCTCCTCGGTCCCTTTCTGGACAAACACCCCCAACCTGCATTCCAAAACACATACAACAGCACATTTGTGCATTTCACACTTTGGAAGGTGACACTCTCTCGGCTTCAGAAACAGTAGTTGCCTGCCTCTCAAGCTCACTCATCATCATCACCATCACCACACTATCATTGTCAAAGCAAGGGAGACTTGTTAGCATTAAAAGCACACAAAACACACTTTGGAAGGTGACACTTTCTCAGCTTCAGAAACAGTAGTTGCATGGCTCTCAAGCTCACTCATCATCATCACCATCACCACAACCACCACTATCATTGTTACAGCAGACCTTTTAGCATTAAATGCACTGAAAATACACAGAAATGCACTGCTCCTCCTTCCTTCCTCCCCTTTCTTCCTCCTTCCTCCCCTTCTTTCTCCCTCCTCTTCTTCTTTCTCCCCCCTCCTCTTCTTCCTCCCTGCTTCTCTTCCTCCTCCCTCCTCTTCCTCCTTCCTTCCTCCTCCTCCCTCCTCTTCCTCTTTCCTTCCTCCTCCCCCCCGCGCCTTCCTTCCCTGCCTGGAAAGAGCCGGCCAGGGCCAAGGAGGCCTCACTACAGCGAAGCCTCCGTGGCTCTGGCAGCCCTCCCGCCGGCGGGGAGAGCCGGCCAGGGCCAAGGAGGCCTCGCTACAGCGAAGCCTCCTTGGCTCTGGAAGCCCTCCCGCCGGCGCTAGCGACGGCCCCAGCCTCACAGAGGCCCGCTGCCACCGTCTGAGTCCAATTCGAGGGCTCCGGCAGCTGCAGCAGGCCTCCTGGAGGCCGAAGTCTCGCGCGACCTTTTCTGTGGTTGCGTGAGACTTCGCCTCTGGGCGCCGCCATTTTTTCGCCCAAAATGGCGGCGAAGTCTCTCGCGACCTCAGAGAAGGTCGCGCGAGACTTCACCGCCATTTTGTACGAAAAAATGGCGGCGTCCAGAGCGGCAAAAAGCCGCGACCGCCGCCGGTGGTATGGTGGCGGCGGCGGCAGCAGTCAGGGGCTGCTCCAACGGCCTCCGCCGCCGCGACCGCCGCCGGTGGTGGTGGTGGTGGCGGCGGCGGCGGCGGCAGCAGTCGGGGGCTGCTCCAACGGCCTCCGCGGGCCGCAGGTTGCCGACCCCTGTCTTTTTAATGACCAGATGTGATGCTGGAGAAGAGTGCTGAAGATCCCATGGACAGGCAAAAAGACAAATGGGTCCTGGAAGGGATGAAGCCAGAAATCTCCTTGGAAGCCAAGATGGCTAAACTGAGGCTGTCATACTTCGGACATATATTGAAAAGGCACGATTCATTGGGAAAACAATAATGCTAATAAATGTGGAAGGAACTAGAAAGAGAGGAAGGCCACATGCTAGATGGATAGACTCTATAAAAGAGGTCACAGGTATGAATTTGCAGGAACTAAGTAGAGCAGTGGAGGACAGGGAATCTTGGAGAGATCTCATCCACAGGGTCACCATGGTTTGAGATTGACTTGAGGGTGGTTAACAACAAAAAGATTTTTCCTGGGATGAGATTAGAAGGCTTGAAGTAGTGCCTAGCCTTTACCCGATTCATTCAGAGGTGGAAGAATGCAACAAATTAAGAACAAAGGAGTCTCATTTCCTCTTTCTCCACTACTTTGCCTCCAAATTCTGATCCTCTGATCAGACAGATAACCTTTAGGACACATTAGAGAGAGAATGATGATAAGACCAGTACAACAAAATCCACAAAGAGGTGTACAGGTTCCTAAAGATTCACCCATTTATTATGACAGTGACATTCCACCAGATACACAATACTGGTAGGTTTTGAGAAGTAGGTATATGTTTGTTTTGCATATGTATCTTCAGTACAAATAAAAGAAAAAAAACAAGAATGTTAAAATAAATAGGAAAGGTCAACCATACCAAGAAATATTAGTCAAGAGTCCAAGTGCAGACAAGATCTATTTAATTTAGGGCAGTGGCCTGTTTTTCTTTCACTTTCAGTGGGAGGAGGTGAAGCTATTTGCAAATATCTTCAGTTAATTCCGTGCAAGTCAATATCGGTTTCATTTCCTTTAGTCACTAAAGTTTTGTGGCTGTGTGTTAAAGATGCAACACTTTCTGTGAGGTCACTGTGCTCTTGGATCCCTCTGCAGAGTTGGCAAGAAAGAAACTCCAGTCCTAGTGCTGAACAGCTGGCCTGAGTTTTTGAAAGATTAGCCAAAAGCAGAGATAGAAAAGTAGTGGGGAAACTATCAGTGCATTAAATTAATCATTTAATAAGCTTTAAAAATAACTCAATTGAAGAGGGAAATTGACTGCTAGTTTCTGTTACATTTTGGTTTAAACTTCATTAAATGGATGAACTAAAAGTCTTCACAGAACAAAGCTGGACATGTAATTTTACTCCCCTTCCCCTTCCTATCCCAGCTTTTACCTTGGGAAGGAAAAAAACAGCTATACAAATGTTTGAGAATTCCCAGTCACCCACTTCACCAAAGCTGATTCTCTCTCCTTTATAATCTAATGTCTTTATCTTCGCTTTTTCTTTAGTTTACTGATTTCCATGGAGTTCCCAGTAAAAGTCCCAGGCCTTAAAGAGTTTCAGAATTCAATTTCCTAAGACAGATAAGGAGCCTGTACATTGTGTCCAGCGTAGAATGTAGGAGGACCATCTGATGCAGAGGACAACCAATCTGCCCTTACTACTTGTTTGTTTAAAAACTTTTAACCTTGGAATTAAATAGCAAACTTTAATCATGAACTAAAATAAGTGGTTTTGGATCTTGTAATGTGAACACAGTATTTCTTCCAAACATGAGGAACTAACAGAAGAAATAGTTTTTGTAAAAAATGCAAAACAACCAGGTACTCCTACAAAATCAGCTAGGAAATTTACAGTTTGGTGGCTCTTTATCACTCTGATCTAATTAATTGATAACTTAAGGAAGGTACGTATCGCATTACAGACATAACATAATGAAAATTATGAGCCCATACAGACAGGTCAAAATAAAGCTGCTTCGGGTCACTTTGGAGGTATGCTGTTTAAATGATGCATGCGTACTAAGAGTCCGGAAGCCACATCAAAGCCCCAATCCATTCCTAAGGACTGGAGTGCAGCTTTGCCGCGACTTCCAGACTCTTAGTACACATGCATCATTTAAACAGCATACCTCCAAAGTGACCCGAAGCAGCTTTATTTTGGCCTGTGTATGGGACCTATGTTACGTTTTGTGGTGTACCTTCTTCAGTTACTTCCATAGATTTGGGGTGTACTCATTACCTTAGCAATTTGATTTACTTTTCTTTGCAAAAAACAGTGTTGCATTTAGAAGATTAACCCATTTTATTTATTTCATTTATTTATTTCATTTATATGCTGTTTCCCCCCCACATGGACCCAAGACAGCTCACAGATTTAAAAAGCACTACAATAAAATTTAAGTTAAAATAATCTAAAACCAACATAAAATTACATTAAAAATATACAGAAGTTGTTTATTTCAGTACAACCCTTTGTATACTACAGCCCACAGCAACCATGGAAGATTGTGGTGAAATAAACTGCTCTGCCCTCAAGTTGCCACAAGACTACATTTTCTTTCCTGTTTTTTGCTTCTAAAAAGTGTTTTAAATGTTTTGTCTCCCGATAATAAGACAATTTTGTGTTGAATCCTTTTTCTTTTGCATTCTGATCCCAGCCATTAATTCACTTTCTTCCTGTGAATGGAAGTAGTAGACAAACGGATATGTATTGACAAAGGGATGTTTTTGTGTTGCAGTGTGTATTACTGTTGTTGCTACTACGTGCAAAGGGGTGAATGTTGGAAGATCATAAAATTTGCTGTGACTCCTAAAACTCTGAGTACCTAATCCAGTCCTGTTTACTTGTGAATAAATATGACTCTGGGCAAGGCAGATTCTTTAAGAGGAAGGCAATAGCAAATATTCTCTGAATAAATCTTTCCAAGAAGATTGTATGATGCAGTTGCTCTAAGCCCATAACAAAAATATCCATCAGTTCATCATACACTGAGTAAATATGCATACACTGTGTCATTTTTAACTGTTTCTTCTAAGTGCAGTAGACATGCAAACTGGCAATTTTGAGAATGTTTGGCATATCTTTTCTATTAAACTACCACTTTGGATTAAAATACAAAGGATTTCAGATCTTTCCTAGGATTTTTTTGTAATCCTGCCCTCATGAACCAAGGGTGGGAATCATATAGTCCTCCAGATGTTGGACTGTCAACTCCCAGCAGCATAGTGAATGGTGAGGAATGTTGGGAATGGCAGTCTATCTGAAGGGCACCCAATTCCCACTCTGCTGTATGCAAAACTCAGGTCCATTCACCAGTTGGAAAGAACAGCAAAAGACACTTGTGGGCTTGACAGATCCCCCAGCCTGCCTTCATCATGGCCATTCTTAAGATTATCCTCTATGTGTCTAGCCAGATCATCCTGCTTCATGTACATTTTGAGTAAAATTCTGGAATTTACCAGCGAACATTGCTACTGCACATGGTTACTACTGATATGAAAAGCCTATACATTCCCTTCCCACCCTCCACCAGTTGACACCAATACATGACTGTCAGTGATGGGTGAGGAAGAACTGTGTTTGTAACCAATAAGTATGGTCCCGCTACCCACCATGTATTCATTATATATGGCAAGGGTGTTTGAATTTGCACCCCAACAGGAAATGCTCAACCAGAGATAAGGGCTGCAAACTCAGGATTGTAATGGAAGCAAATTAAATACTTTATTCATGCATAGCCTAAATATAGAAAATAGGAAGTAATATTGTAGGAACAAATGACTACATGAGACCGGATGAGGAAACGTATCCCAGCAGTAGAAAGTAACAAGAAAGCCAATGCAATATCACCAAATTAACAATAATAATTAAAACAATGTGGTGTGAATAAAAACACCCAACAATTTTAAATGCATTTATTTTATTAGAGATAAATGTGTTGTAACCAATAACAATAAAGTAAATGGAAAGTAAATGGGAAAAGAATACAGTTAAATAAGAATAATTAACAAAACAATTAATACAGATATGATGGTTTTGTTAAGTGTGGGTGGCTGAGATCCTGCATGGCATATGTGGGGTATAACCATCCATATGCACAGCTATGTGCCATCCCCAGGCTATGGAAGGAGGTCACAACACAGACTGCCTCTTGTCCCAGCTATGGTTTGGTAGAGTGAGGAAGAGGAATGGTACATATGACATTAACAGGATCCCAGCCATTTGTAAAATAAGAATGCATATATAAATATGATTGCTAGGGCTACGTTGCATGACCATCCCAATATTTCCACCAACCAAAAGTTTTCAAACTGCTCAAAATTGCATAGCGCTTTAATACTTAAGTTCAAGAGGACATTACTGTTGTTACTGTGTGCCTTCAAGTAATTTCTGACTTACAGCAACCCTAAGGTGAACCTTTTCTTGGCAAGATTTATGCTATTGTCTTCCACAGAAGCTGAGAGCATGTGGCTTGCCTTAGATCACTCAGTGGGTTTCATGGCTGGGCTGGCAATGAAACACTAGTCTCCAGAGTCGTAGTCCAATGCTGGCTCAGTCTCAAGAGGACATTACAGTAGTTATAGTGTGACAGGTCCAAGGATACCTCATTCTCCAAACAGAAAGAAATGCTTTATATCAAAAAATATCAAAAAGAAGGAAAGGAAGGGGTGTGTGGATGTGTTGGGAGGGAGGGGGCAATAGGGACTCAAGTGAAGCTCACATATTAAAAATCATTACTAGGCCTTACAATTTACTATCTAACCTTGAGAGAGTCACTGTCTTTCAATCTAACCTGCCATATGGTATCTATGAAGATATAATGAGGAGGATAAGGAGTAAATGTTCCCTTTCAGTCCTTGGTGGAAAAGGGGGATATGAATGTAATAAATAAAAATAAATACATAGCGAGATTAATGATGGGACCAGACCTTGTTGTTGTCATTATTAATTTGAAATTGAGCCTCTTTGCTCTTCAAATGTGCTTAGAATTTCTCATGAGGAAATGTATTAAAATCCTGGCAGTCTGCCACCTTCTCACAGACATCAGATGAACACATTTCCTATCTTCATACCTTCTCAAAAGGGAACCAAATGGTTTGTGTTTTCTTTCCAACATGCAGTTACCTGACAATGTTCTTGGTCTTACAATGTCTGCATTGCACTGGCCATCAGTCTCGTCAAACGCTTTAGATGTTTGTTGCAAGTTGCAACCAAAGCGAGGTTGGTGGGGTTTAAACCCTAAATAGCCACTGTCAGAAAATAAAGATAGGAAGAATTACTTTTGTGCTTTTATTTTAAAGCAGAATAAACACACTAAAGGCACCGGGTCCCATTTGATATTGGAAGCTGAACAGAGTCAGCCCTGGTTAGTACTTGCATGGGAGGCCACCAATGAATACTAGGTGTTGTAAGTATATTTCAAAGGAAAGAACTGGCAAAGCCACCCTTCTCAGGGATGAGAAGTATGCTTCCTTGTGGTCTTTTTGCCAACCTGTCTCTCTCTGACACAGTCGGCCCTCTGTTTCCACCGATTCCTTTCAATGTATATAAGGGACACCATTTTACTATGCCATTGTGTTCGATGGGACTTGAGCATCCACAGATTTTGGTATCCACAGGAGGGAACCAAACTCCAGTGGATACCAAAGGCCCACTGTATTTGTATTAGTCATTGTCGTAGGGCATCTTGAAGTCCTTTCAGACTTATGACGACCCTAAGGTGAGTTTTCCTGAGGTTCCAACGCTATGGAATTCTGGGAATTGTTCTTTCATGATTCAATCCTTGGTTGCGTCCGTACTGCGGACCTAATCTAAAATGATACCACAGCAGTTAAAGTGGTATCACTTTAGATTAGTTCCGCAGTACAGACGCTGCCAAGGATTAGGGCCAGAACACACTGCAGAAATAATCCACTTTGAGACTGCTTTAACTGCCTTGGCTCAGTGCTAGGGAATCCTGGGGACTGTAGTTTATTGTGGCACCAGAGCTCTCTGACAGAGAAAGCTAAATGTCTCACAAAACTACAGTTCCCAGAATTCCCTTGCATGGAGCCAGGGCACTTGGAGCCGTCTCCAAACTGGGTTACTTCTGCAGTGTGTGTTTTGGACCTTATCACTCTCACTTCCGGGAATGGCTACCAAAGAACCCGAGAAGAAACGAAAGAGGAAGCCTCTATATGTTTGTTTTCTTAGACTAAGTTCTAAGGCTCCTTTCCCTTTCGGCGGAAGACGTCAGAGGGGAGAGGGAGGGAGCTCTCTCTGATTGACATGACCGCGGCCCAATCGAGAGAGAGCGCCTGACTGCCGGAGGAGAAGGAGGAGGAGGAGCTCGGTTGTTTTGGCGCGCGACTGCGACAGCCAATGGCCGCCGTCGCTTCGCGGATTGGAGGAGGAGAGCGGGCCTTGCTCTGATTGACGTGAGCGAGGTCCAATCGAGGGCGCTCTCTCTCTAGCTCTCCTTGAGGCCAATGTTATTGCCCTGAGTCTCTCCCTCAGCAGCAGTTCTCCCTCCTTGGCCTCCTTCTGCCCAACTGAGGGGCTCTAGCTCAGCCCCAGTCCCCCCACTGTTTGTAGCCTCCGCGCTATGGCTCTGCTGGCCGGCGTGATCCGTCGCCTGGACGAGGCCGTGGTCAACCGCATTGCCGCCGGAGAGGTCATCCAGAGGCCTGCCAATGCTATTAAGGAAATGCTGGAGAACTGGTAATGTTAGCTGCATCCACACGGGAGACATAACCTGATTTGGTACCGCTTTAATTCTCTGGCTGGCTCTTTGCTGTGGAATTCTGGGAGTTGGAGTTTGTTCCGGGCCCACGACAAACTCCAACTCCCAGAATTCCATAGCTTTGGGTCAGACAAAGAGTTAAAGCGGTACCAAACCGGGTTATGTCTCCAGTGAGTGAGAATACTTGCCTGAAAGGAGTCCTAGTAGCCCACAAACTGAACATGAGCCAACAGTGCAATGCTGCAGCTAAAAAGGCCAATGCGATTCCAGGCACAAGACCTCTGCGAATATGGAAAAACCACAGATGACAAAAGCACCACCTTTTTACCTGAGAGGACGCCTCTCTAGGAATCTCCAGGTCCTCCGGCGCAATGTCCGACAGACACTGACCACAGAACTGCGCTGGCGGAGCCGCAAAGGCCTAGTAGAGTATTCTCTCTAGGTCTTCCAGTGCAACTTTTGGTTAAGGTTGACCATAGAGTTGCACTGGAGGACCCAGATATTCCTAGAGAGGACATAATAAAATCCATGAATGATCAAAGCCGCAAATGAGGAGGGATGAGTGTCTAGTGTCTAGATAAGACTCCAACTTACATTTACCCTGTTTACCCTGTTGCCTACTACTATTATATATTATAAGACATTCTTGACAAGATTTGTTCAGAGGAGGTTTATCATTGCCTTCTTCTGAATGTAGCCTTTAGCACTTGGCAGTCTCCTAAGTATTAACAAGGCCTGACTTTTTGATCCGCTTCCAAGATCAGGCAGCATCTAGTGCCTTCAGGGCAGGTTAGGACATCATAAGGACATTGAATGGAGAGTAAGGGCCTGATACAGACAGGCCAAAATAAAGCTGCTTCGGGTCACTTTGGAGGGATGCTGTTTAAATGACACACGCATCTTAAGAGGCCAGAAGTTGCCTCTTGGGGCGCATGCATCATTTAAACAGCATATCTCCAAAGTGACCTGAAGCAGCTTTATTTTGGCCTGTCTGTTCAGGCCCTAATTTATCAGAACTTACTAGCCACTGTTAATTGAAACCTCCATATTCTGCAACAGGGTGGGAGTAATAAGACACTGGGTGCAAAAGACAAGGGAGAATACATCTCCTTGTGTCCTAAAGGAATCTGACTGGCTAGAATGATCAAACAGGTTCTAAGGGTTTTGTGCAAATATACAGGAGGAAAGAAAGTGTATCAGAAAATAGGATGGTATTCATTGCAGTGTAAGAAATAATGTTTGTTTATTTGTTTCATTTATATGCTGCCTTTCTCTCAAAGAGTGAGGCCCAAGGCAGCTCACAAAAGGAATCAGTTAAAACTCTACCATAAAAATGTAAATACAATTAAAATTATCCTTAAAATGTGTTAAAGGCATCATACAAAAGGACATATCCCATATAACTTTTCTTGGGTGAAATGAACTCTTCTGTATTCAGTCTTAAGTCTTGTGGGTGAGAAGAGTAAATGTATAAAAATTAAGATAAGATGTGGAAAATGCTACTTTCTTGCACACACAAATATTGACGTCGGGCTGGTTATGAATAGCAATTGAATATTTGAAGCATTTGTGAGATCTTCTTGTCATTACAGTTTGGATGCCAAAGCCACCAGTATTCAAGTGACAGTTAAGGATGGTGGCTTGAAACTAATCCAGATCCAAGATAATGGTTGTGGAATTAGGGTAAGTAAATATAGTAGCTGTTGTTTTTCCTGTGTTTATGCTTTATTTAAAGAAATGCAAGCACATTTGCAGAAACTATGAACTGTGTCTTCCTTCTACAGAAGGAAGACTTGGATATTGTGTGTGAGCGATTCACTACAAGTAAACTGCAGACTTTTGAAGATCTAGCCAGTATTTCTACATATGGGTTTAGAGGTGAGGTATGTGGTTGAGATATTTACCATTAAACATCAGCTTTGCCATTTGTCTACTCTTCTTTTAAAGCCATCCATGTTGACAGTCGTCTCGACATCTTGTAGAAGCACATTCCACTTTCCATGTCTGAAGAAATACATCCTTTCATCTGTAGTGAGTCTCTCAACTGTTCAGTTTCAGTGTATGATCCCAAATTCTAGCATGTGACAGAAGGAGAATCTTTTGTCCCATTCTCTATACATTAGGCTATGGACAATTTATGCACATCTGTCTCATCTTTCCTAACCATATTTTTCTAAGCTAAATATCCCGAACACCTTTCTTCATACAGGATATGTATGAAGATACTTGATCATTTGGGTTCCCATTTCTTACATCTCTTCTAGCTCTATAATATCCATGTTTTTAAGGTGCAGGAGTAAAACCTGTTTCAGAAGTGCTCCCCCATCATGGATTTGGAGAAAAGCATCATGTTAGAAGCAGTTTAATTTTATCATGCCAACATGAAATTTACTTAAAAACAACAACAACAGCTACCCACTGGCTTAATATCAAACTGTTCCCCGTAACCGCAAGATCCATTTCTTAGTCATGTCTTGCTAGCTTGGATCCCATCAATGTGTTTTTGCCCCCTGCATCACCTTATGCTTGCTTCAGCTGAATGTCATTTACTGTTTCAATACTGATGCTTCTAGAATAGGGATCCCTTTAGAACAAGGGTGGGAAAGTGGTCTGCAAGCTGCACGCAGCCCCCAATGCTGTTTTTCATGCCTTCATGGACACCAGTGCCCAAGTAAATTTGCAGTTTTGGAAAGCCAAATGCCCCACAAATCTGCTAGGAGAGACATTTTTGGCCCCAAGGAGGTCCTTTTTCCAATCAGAAAGTAAGCAGACGTTGACTTCCATTCTACTTCCTGGTTGAAACAAAATTCCCCTGGGCATAATTCAGTCTAGACCAGAACTCTCTCCATGCCCTCTCAGGGACAAAAACTGGGCATTCTGCAGGGTAACCCTCCATGGTCTCGTGGAAGACTAATGCAACCCCCTCATGGCTAGCAGTTGCCTACTGGCATTGCAGATCTGTTTTGGGGGGATTGTTCTACATAACTCTGCTAAATTATTTGGTGTCATCAGCAAACTCGACCACCTTGGTACTACCCTTTAGGAAGTAGCAATTTATAACAATCTAAATCAAAACTTTTTTTTAGTGAATCAGATAGTGAATGTTTTACCTAATGCTGGGATTAAGGGCTCCACTGATTTCAAAGGATCTAATTATATGCAGGCTGCTTATTTAGAACCAGCAAAGAAATACGTTCCATTTTTAACATCTAAGTCGAGTTGTCCATCTCATAAAACTTCATTTTTCCTTTTTAGGCACTGGCTAGCATCAGTCATGTTGCTCATGTCACTATAACATCTAAAACTGCTGATGGAAAGTGTGCTTTCAGGTAGGTTTTTATCAGTCTGTAACTGTTGTAAACTTTCATGATACAGTTGATGCCAGTGGTGGGATTACTGTTTACAATTAATCATCATAGGGGGAACTAATTGAAAAAAAGATGAAAGGTAAAGCATCCTAAGCACACTCAACTGTTATTTTGAATAGAGTTGGAAGGCAGTATGTTCATATTTAATGGTAGATTGGTACACTCGTTCCTCCTCGTTCACGGACTTGGAGTCCGTGGTCTTGCTCCTTCGTGGCCAGTAAGTGTGGAGGGACAAATGATGTGTGTGCAAAGCACACACCCATTTTAACCAATGGGCTTTGAATATTGTGGGTTTTCTGATTTGCAGGGAGGGAGGTCCAGAACGGATCTCCTGCAAATCGGGAGAGGACTGTATAGTATGACGTATATTGGTAAGAATCACAGAATGCTAGAGTTGGAAGCGGCCGCGAGGGCCATTTAGTCCAATCCCCTTCCATGCAGGAATGTATAGTTGCAGCACTCATAAAAAAAGCCTGTCCAACCTTTGTTTAAAGATCTCCAAAGAAGGAGACTCCACCATCCTCTGAGGCAGTATATTCCACTGTCATATAGTTTTTTAGAGTGAAGACATGCTTTAAGTGGAATCTCTTTTCTTGTAATTTGATTCCATTGGTTCATGCTCTAGTCTCTGAAACAGCAAAAAACAAGCTGGTCCCATCATCTTCATTAAATCCTTTTATACTTAAAGATGGCTATCATGTCACCTCTTGGTCTGCTCTTCTCCAAACTAAACATACTCACTCCCTCAACCATTCCTCATAAGGCTAAGCTTCCAGATCTTTGATATTCTTGGTCGCACTTCTCTGGACATGTTTCAGCTTTTCAGTATTCTTCTTGAACTGTGATGGGCCCAGCATTCTAGCTTCAGAATAGAGTGGCACTGCTACTAACCTTGATCTGGGCACTATTTTTCTGTTCATGTAGCCTAACATTGTAATGATTTCATGGTTGCCACATCACACTGTTGATTCATGTCTAGCTTGCAGTCTGCTGCAACCTTAGATCAACTTCATATGTACTGCTTTCAAGTCAGATGTCACCCATCCTATATTTGTGCTTGTCATTTTTCCTGCCCAGATGTAGTACCGTAACTTATCCCATTGAAATTCATTTTGTTAGTTTTGGCCCACCTCTGACCTGTCACGGTCATTTTGAATTCTGATCCTGCCCTCTGTGGTATTCACTACAATTCTCCATTTTGGAGTCTTATGCAAATTTGATAAATATGCCTTCTGTTCCATTATCTAAGCCATTTATAAAGATGTTAAGAAAACACCAGGCCCAGGAGAGAATCCTGAAGCACCTGGCTTGTCACTTCTCTCCAGAATGAATAGCAACCATTGGGGAGCTTTCTCTGGGGTTGGTCTGTTAACAAATTAAATCTTCCTGATCAGGTTTGTGAGACTTCTTACCAACTGCTGTGAGATGCAACCCATCTCTTGTTAGACGTCCTTCTTCATGAAAGTGCAGACCATGGTCCAGAGAACCAAATCTTTCCATACAACACCATTTGCCAAATTGTTCACTTCTATTGTTATTCTCCCTCTTCCTTGGCCATGCCCTACAACAGGAAGGAGTGATGAAATAGCGACCTATTTCCCAAGGTCCTTTAGCATCTTATCAGGTTTGCACACCACTGTTTTTGTTCCTCTCAGCAAGGAATTACCAGAATTACCTCAGCAAGGAATGACCATTTATCTCTTCTTCTGCAAACTCATAGGAGCTCTTGCATCAATAGATTCTCCAAGATCACCTCCTTGCCTGCTGCGGAGTGAGGCTGTTGTCTCTGTTCTTGCACCTCTTTAATCACTGATTCAAGGAGAACTGAATATGCGATTCCAAACTTGCAATATGGTTCTTGATAGTTCTGCTTCTGTATGACATTCTTTCCTATGTTTGGAGGATGATGTTTGGAAATTGTTTCTATCTCTCAAAGCATATCTTGTGTCTTGCCCTTCCCAGACAGTCTGCTCCACTATTTTAAAAACATTAGCAGAAATAAAAAGGCTTTTTCTTAAGGAGAATGATAGACTTCTTTAGAAGAGGTGTAAAAATTCAGATGTAGATTTGTGCTTATGTGTTCAATTTATGTTTATGCCAGCCGCTCTTGAGTCCCAGTCCTGGGAAAAGAGCGGGATATAAATAAAATAAAATAAAAGGCAAGATACTTGGATTCAGTACCAAAGCTATTTGGAAGGAGGCATGCACATATGGACATACAATGATGCACATGTACATTTCTCTGTCTCCTCTGTAAGGAGATAGCTTTGGTTACAAGGGAAATAAAATATATAGGGTAACCTTTCAAGAAAATCTAAAATATATATAGTTATATCTGGGCAACAGTACAAATGAGCAAAACAGCCAAGCCAACCTAGCTCACCTAACTTATCTACATGTATTGAGATAGGATTTTATTAGGGCAGAATACTGGGATCAAAAGGGCAAGCATAGGAGGAAATGATGCAGTAGGTTAATTTTAGCTTTCAGCATTTATGTTTCCATACTTTTAGCAATCCCAGATGATTTTCATTAACCAGTCAGTATGTGACTTTTATACTTTCTGAAAAAAGTAGGTTCTCACAAGAACTTAACTTAATCCTAATTAGTGAGGGAAGCATTTCGTCTGGCCTTAAAGGATTGGGTCATTGTTAGATAACATGCAGGTGGCCTATTGAATGCATGTGCTCTCAGGCTCAGAAAATTCATATTGTTCAAAGGTGGTGGAAGCACAGGAGACAAAAATGGATTCCTTCTGTAGATTTGCTGACGCTTTCCCACAAAACCATTTAAAAACTCCCATCAGAGAAACTGTAAAGGGAATTAAATTACAGATGAGGTAGACAGTAGCTAATTAGAAAAGAAAGATTTTGATGCACATTCCTTTAAAATTGTACTGTAAATTCCAATTTTATTATCTGGATTATAGATAGTACTTAATAGTGAAGAAAAATAACCCTCTTGTAGATGCTTAGAAATATTAAGGTCCAAGACTGCTTCATTGTATTTAAAACTGGCTTTGGGCTGAGGCTTGATTTAGCAGACATCCTGATTGTTGATAAAAATGGTATATAGGAGCCCATTGTTGAAATTTATCCTGTTCTTCAACTCCAACTAGATTCATAGCACTTCAGATACAACTGCATAGCTATGGATTCTTTAGTGAGGAAAACAACAGCACTACTGTTGTAATATAGAAACAGTATAACTAAGTTCATTAGTCATAATTCTGAAGCACTCATAGTGATAGGTAAGGTTAATTTAACAATGAACGTTAACATGTTGTCAGAAAAAAAATGGCAGTTGGATTCAGCAGTTTTCAAGCAACCAACAGCTCTGTTTCCCTCCAGCATCATGCAATAGCACATGTAGCCACTGGAGGTCAGTCATTCCATTGTTGGTGCAAAGAAAACTGGGTTTGAATGAAGAGCATACCTTTTGTTGTTGTTTGTGCACTGAATTCTGAGAGGACCTGGATCATTTAATATACTTTCTAATATCCAATATATTCCATTTGGATTTAAAAATGAAATAAAATTCCAGACACAGTTCTGTTTAACTGTAGATGTTCCATAACTAACAGAAACTTATTTTACTTTATATGAAACAGAGATGGCAGATGAATCAGTAATTCGATCCTGTGTATGCATTTTCAGAAGTAACCCCCATGTTGGCTAATGGAACTTTGTCCCAAGTACATTTTGGTACAAAGCATCTGCAGCTCATTGGTGGCACTACTTGATTCACATGATCTAAGGGAATAATCTATTGATTTGACTATATTATGCCTAGATCATGGTACTTCATAAAGAATTTAGCATAACCTCCTAAAGCTTTGGCATGAAATAATCTTTGTGGAGCCATTTAGTAAGTAATCTGAGTTACTGCACTAATTTTCTATTTTTTGCTTTGTTTTGCTCTTAGGGCAAACTATTCTGATGGAAAATTGAAATCTTCCCCTAAACCTTGTGCTGGAAACCAGGGAACACAGATCACAGTGGGTGGCTTGTTTTTTAAACTCTTGCCTTACTGGAGTGGGTATATTCCCAATTAGTTTGGTATCTTTTCTGACACAGCAACCTCCTAAGAATTTGTTGCGCAAGAGCTTTGCTGGATCAGAATACAATTGTAACTGGTTCACACAGTGCCCAAGAAGATGTCTAAAGGAAACCAAGCAGGATACCATTACAACAGCACTCTTTTGTTTGTATTTCCTAGTAACTAGCTTTCAGTGCAGTGGTTCTCAAATGGTGACACTAAGAGCTGGTGAATACGGCGGGATACAGACTGCCCCTTTGGGGCGGCCTGCAGGTGCTGCAATCCCTGCCAGATCAGGGCCTGAACAGCCACAGTGGCAGCCCCGGAGGCCCCGATCTGCTGCTTTTCCAAGCCTTGGGGAAGCTGCAAAACGCCACTTCCCCCCGGCATGGAAAGGGGTGTCCTTGGGCTTCATGCCCCAGCACACCCCAGGGAGCCACTGCCAGGAGAGAAAGGGCCCGTGGGAATGAGGTGCTCCCCAGTTTGGACGTGGCACAGCCGTGATATCAAAATGGTGGCGCCCATCTGTACAGGGTGTTGCCATTTTTGACGTATGGAGTACGTGCTAGGGTTGCAGGACGTCTGTAAAAGATTCCCCCGAGGCAACCCTAGCACATATTCCTTATGTGCTAAAGGGCCCATCTTTCCAGGGCCTATGATACATTTTAGGAGTCTATTTAATCTTCAAACTGCCTGTCTGGTGGAAGCTACATTTTCTTCATGCGGATTCTGTCAGAGCATTTAATACTGAAATTTCATAGTAAATATAGATAAGTATAGGTAGCTACACTTTTATAGGTTAATTGTAGCATATTTCACTATCAGCAAAACAAAACAAACTCTTGACATATTCTGTATTTCAAAAAAAATTATTTGACAGTAATATGTTACCCAAAAGAAATGGAGGAAATCTTGTGTTATATGATGTGTTTGTGTTCACGCGCATGGGGAGAGACAAAAAAAACCACACCAAGTTGAAAAGAATCTAAGTCCTTTCTTTTACCAACATAGGAAGATTCTTGCTATAATTACACAATCTATTAGAATACAAAAGGCATTGCACCCAGAATCTTTTATGCCAAATAGTGAAAAGTAGCAACATCACATGAATGGAATATATAGCCACATCTAAAATCTGTTCATATCAATAACTTGATCTGAACAGAGGAAACAGTATAATACAGTGGGCCCTCCCCTTACATGGGGATCTGTTCCGGATCCCTCTGCGTAAGGGGAAATCAGTATATGCTGGAGCCCCATAGGAAATAATGAGGCTCACACCTACAGCGCAAGGTGGTGTGCATGCACCATGGGCACACACCCCATCAGTTCTTCCGGGGGGTGAAACAGGCCCTTCCAGTGCAGCTTTCAGCATTTGCTTGTTTTGAACTGGTCAACCACTACTGGCCATTGGAAAAATAAAGTTTCAGAGAGTGTTCTTCAAAGGTATTCACATACACCCTCTGTCTTTTCCACATTTTGTTGTGCTACAACTTCGAATTAAATTAGATTTAATTGCTACTGCAATCATTTGGTGCACATGGCATACTCAATATTGGGAAAGTGCAATGTATTTTTATTGTGGCACAAAAGTTAAATAAACAAAACTAAACTGGCACTTGTGCATGTCTAGTAGTAATAATGCTAGTTAAAACTATTTTAATTCCAGGTTCTAACAACAAAATGTGAAAAGGTCAAGGGGGGCTTGAATTCTCTGCAAGGCACTGTATGGATATCTAATTTACATGAAACTATTTGCATGTAACATGTTTGATTTCTTATGTTTCTTTGTCATAATATAATAAAAATGAATTTTATTTTTTCATATTCCTAAGACTAATAGAAGAGGCATGTAGATCAGAATTTGAACTGAAAATGTTGCTCTTCTGCTGGTTAAGAGCATTCAGATGTTCTTGTCATTTAAGATAATGCTCTGCAATAGGAAAAATATTTTTTTAGATCTGTCTCTTTAGGAATGTAGTTGGTACAAACAGAAAATAGGGAGTAGGAATCCAGCATGAGGCTGCTTTGGAGACCTTTCAACTATCTGAAATGTAGTTAGTATTGAAACAATGCAGAATATCTTTCATATATGAAGGCAAACTATTTTAAAATCCTACTTGTTGGATGTGGTTTTCCTTCCTTCTGCTTCCACAAAAGGGTGCTGAGAGTAATCCAGGTTTCAGTTGTGAGTACTTTGTTTGCTTTAAAACTGACTATTTACTTCTTTATGTAGGTTGAGGATCTATTTTACAATGTAGCCACTAGAAGAAAAGCTTTAAAAAATCCTAGTGAAGAATATGCAAAAATACTGGATATTGTTAGCAGGTAAGGTGTTAACAAGGGCAGGAGGGCGGGTTGTACAGCTCTGATTTCAACTATGTGCATGTTTTGTTTCACGTTAGGACATTCTTGTACTTATGGCCAAAAATGACATATTTGACAAATTAGGAGCCTGAAATAGTAACAGATGTGCCTTCATGCTGATGTCAGTATACTGGCACAAGTACAGCTGGATCATGACTTGGGGCCTGAGAAGAATTCCACTGAAGCAAGTTCATTCACATTATATTTGTATTACCCAACAGTCACTTATCAAGTAAAGAACTCGAGAATTATTTGTGTAAAGGTTTGAAAGAGAGAATGTGAATTCAATTGTATTCATCAGCATGATGAAGTTCTTCTGCTCTCAGGACTATAAATCCAATAAAGAAAGCTAAGAAGACTTTGCTGAGGTTAAAATATGTGGTTTCGTACTTTTGTTGTGAACCATGTAGTTGACAGCAAATGATTAAACACTTCCCAGATGGTTGCCTAATTTTATATTGGGGGTTGAATTCTGTGTGGCCCTCCAGATGTTTTAACTCTTTAAGTCACGGTCTCTCTTGCCAGTGGCTACCATAGCTAGGACTGATCATCCAGCTATATAGGAAGAAGCATGTTTCCCAACCTTGTTCTAAATTTTATCAGAGTCTTTTGGATGCCCAAAATTGTGTGTTGTAACATTGTGCTCTGAAGTTTTTTCACTCCACTAGAGCAGGCTTGGGCAAAGTGTGGCCTGTGAGCCACATGTGGTCTTTCTGGGCCATTTTTGTGAATCAAGGTTTTGCAGCAGAATGCCTCCAAATGACCCCTAACTGCACTCCAGGGCACATTTTCACCACTGGTTCCTCTAGTGTTGAAAAGAAATTGTCCTGAATGCCACAGAAGGTCCACAAGAGGGCGAGGGATGCATGTTCATCACATTTTGCAGCCTCCCAGGGCCAATTTAGGTCCAGGAGAGGCCTTTTTGAAACAAGAAGTGAATAGGAAATGACTTCTGATCAGTTCCTGTTGTTAAAAATGACCTTTCCTGGGACTAACATGGGCCAAGAAAGCCCTCCAACCATGGTAAAATGGCCCCATACCAATTTTTGTTTGTTTTGTTTTGTTGTGTTTTTTTTTTGGCAGGAGCAGGTTCAGTAGAGAGGTGCTGCCCTCCATTTCCTGGGTGCATAAACCCTTAGCCTTCCACAGTTGCCCACTCCAATATAGATTGTTGCTTTTGGAGACAGGCAAATTCATATTATAGGACATAATTGGATTTATTCCTATTACCAGGGATCAAGAAAGGTGTACCTGTATAGTATGTTGTTTCTTTTAGAATAACTTATAAATTCATCCTCATAGAATATCAGTTTTAATATAAAAGCCAGGAAGCTCAGCCCATTTCTATATGATTTGCTAGCAATTTGTGCACTGTGTGCTTGAGAATCTATTATATCACAGTTTTATGTCTCCCCCTATTTCCAGGTATGCTGTTCACAACTCTGGTGTCAGTTTTTCTGTTAAAAAGGTGAGTAAAACCTTTGTTATTACTGAAACTGTGGTCATTGAGGTGCTCAACCATATATTTTAAAAAATACAGTGGTACCCCGGGTTACGAAATTAATTCGTTCCGCCGCCGCTTTCGTAACCCGGAAACTTTCGCTAGCCGAAAAGCCCATAGGCGCTAATAGCGAAAGCCGCGATTTCGTGTGAAATCGCGCCGAAAAGCACCAAAAATTTTATTCGTAACCCGGAATAACCTTCGTAACCCGGAACTATTTAATTGAATGGATTTTTTTCGTAACCCGGAAATTTCGTAAGGCGGCGCATTCGTATCCCGGGGTATCACTGTATTTTACGATACAGGTTGAATATTCCATATCTAGCATTTTGAAATCCAGAATACTCCAAAATTCAAAATTGTCCATGAGTGGCTGAGATAGTGACCCCTTTACTTTCCGATGGCGCAGTGCACCCAAGCATTCTTTCATGCACAAAATTATTATAAATATTATGTATAAAATTACCTTTAGGTTAGGGTGCGTACAAAACATAAATTAATTTCATATTTAGACTTGGGTCCCATCTCCATATTTCATGTATATGCAAATATTCCAAAATCCAAAAAAAAAAATCCAGAACACTTCTGGTCTCCAGTATTTTGGATGAGGGATAAAGTAAAGAAATGTACCTTAAAATGTAATTTTTAACTTAAATGTGGAGATCCAGATGTTCTCTGGTAATCACAAAGTGGATAATTCTGGTCAGGACAGAAAGCTGTAACTCTTCATCTCCTACTGAAATTCTTCCCCTCTTCTTTCCCTGCTTCCTATGCCCTCTTAGTGCACCTGCTTCCTATGCTGAGAGCTGTGCCAGAAGAAGCGGCACCATGCACCGAAAATAGTAATGGCACGTGTACTCACTGCTGTGGGCACGAGCCCTATTGTTTTAAATGGGGCTCGAGCATACGCAGAATTTCTCTTACACGGTGGGATCCGAAACAGATCCCGTGCATAAGGGAAGAACCGATTGTTCAGCAAAATCTCCGACTCATCCAAAGGTTGGCATCTTATAGCTCTCCAGAAGTTGTTGGACTGCAACTCCCAGTCTCCTTATAGCCAAAAGTGAGGCATTTTGTATGCAGCCCATAGAAGCTGCCCAAATAAAAACAAAACAAGTAATTTTTTTTCCAACTTTCATTGTTGTTGTTTTTTTATTATTTCTTTATTTTGCTCTTTTCTTCTCCTTCCCATGCTTACAAGAAACCATGCCGCTGCGCCCCCCCGCCTCTCTTCTTTTAACTTTAGGAATGTTCAGAGGCCCTATGTGGGGAGGTTTAGAGACCCTCTAGAGTAAGTGTTCTCAACCTCCCTAATACTGCAACCCTTTAATACAGTTTCTCATGTTGTGGTGACCCTGACCATAACATTATTTTCATTACTACTTCATAACTGTAATTTTGATACTGTGATATGTATTTTCTGATGGTCTTAGGTGACCCCTGTAAAAGGGTTGCTTGACCCCCAAAGAGATCGCGGCCCACAGGTTGAGAACCACTGCTCTAGACAGAAATAAATATCCAAGCCCTGTTTGTAGTTTCATCTTTTAAAAAGGTTACTGTTGTCTGACACCTAGGGACTGAAGATGATACACCAGGTTTTAACTAACGTAAATGAATATTTTTTAAATATCTGTACAAAATCACCCCAAGGTACAAATCTTATGACTGCTGGATGCATAAATTGCAGGTGCACAAAAAAGTATGATTGCCTTATTTCTACATAACAAGATGGGTCTAGACTTCAAAACAGGTACACAACTGTGACCATCCAGGTGTTTGCAGACTTCACTCATGCTGGATAGGTTTATTAGAAGACTAAAAACATCTGGAGGGTCACATTTATGCACCCATCTTCTAGAGACGGATTTTAAAATAGTAGGAGTACTCCAGCAGAGATTTATGTAGTATTTACACTGAATTTCAGCCACAGGAAAATGATAAAAACATTTTTTTTTACAGCCAGTGAATATGTGATGCTGTGTTAATTTGTCTAGCTTTAGGAACAGAAGAAAACTGGGCATTTATTGATTTCAAGATTACCCCCTCAGAGCATGAGGCAAGCAAGTAGACACTGTGTCACACATTTTAATAAAGTATGTTGGCAGGAGCTTTATACTTTGTCTTCATTTGTTGGCTCACCTTCCCAGACAAAATGTTCCCTCTTAAGCCTTAGTACTGATGAAGTGACAGTGGAATATTACTCTCTGGCAATAGTATTATGCAAAAGATTAAGTCGTTTTTTTAAATTTAAAATTGATTTGATGTGTTTGATTAAGTTTCCATTCAGCCTGTCTCTTTCACTGCTTTATTTTTTTATAATACATCAACAGGTTTGGTAAATGCAACGTTAATGTCTTCTGTTTTTAGCAAGGTGAAACATTAGCAGATGTCAGGACATTGTCAAATGCTACAACTGTTGACAACATTCGATCCATCTTTGGAAATGCTGTTAGCAGGTATGCTTATCATGAAGTATAACTTAAATGCCAACCTCACACATTGAAATGGTGCCAGGAAAATTCCACTAATTAGAAGCATTGTCTTGTCATCATATCATATTTCATTTCCACAGGTTATTCTGTCTATTTTAATTTCTTAATTCCACACCAAACAATCACTGATTGTTTCTTGTAGAAAACCATTTTTACTTTGTTCCACTGACTGTCTACTGCTAATTGTGCTTAGAGTTCCTGATTTCTTAACATGCATAATTGAATACTAATCTTTTAGCTACTGCTTCTGTTATTAATAATATACATACAAAAAGTTCTCTGCTTTAACACATTCTTAGTTTGAGGTGACACAATGGAGGCAATAGGGGAGGAGGAATAAAATGAAAATTGTTAAATGGAGCAAGAATATATAATTATTTCCCTGAATTACTTCATTCAGCTGCTTGCTTCATTGTGTTTATGCATAGTTGATTGCATAGTTGTATTCTTGGGATATTGGGAGTAGGTGAGTATGCAAAAGGTTTCAGGGAAAAGATGGCTCTTGTGAAAGGAACTGGAGAGGGGACCCAAGGTGTTTTGAGTAAATAAGTGTGTCTTCAAAGACTGTCTGAAAACAAAATAGGTTTTCAGAGGTCTCCTCTGAATGCTGTGGGGCCTTCAGCTGTAGTTTTAACAGGGATCTGTCTCCCATAATTACACAAACAGCACAAAACAAATGTAATGGTTTGCTGCCTGTTCTCTAGGACTCCTGCCAGCTTTGGCATAAAGGTCAGTGTGAAAATGTTACTAAATTTAGAAGTTGCAGCTACAGCTCTAGGGCTTGAATAGTCAATGCTCATGCTATGCTAGCAGAATCAGTGCTGAAGAGAGGGCATGTCCAGTGGAAGCTGTGAGGAATAGGGTTTTTTGCAGAAGATTTACTTAGTCTACAAAATCCTCCTCCTTTTCAAAATCTTTTGTGTTGATCTGACCGGGTTTCTGAAAAGAGTGTGTGTGAAGGCACATAAACCTTTACTATAAGTTACTATTACATAAATTCCAAAATACAGTGTATGCTTAAAATAGCTGTCTTAAAAGGGAAATGAAAGGACAGGTTGCTTACCTGTAACAGTATTTCTTCGAGTGGTCATCTGCGAATACATACAAATGGGTTTACTGCGCCTGCGCAGTGCTGCTCGGAACCTTCTGGAATCACTGGGCAGAGTTAACTCTGCAACATATTGAAACTTTTTGGCGGTAACTCCGCCCACCCGTTATAAGGCCCCTGCCTTCCCGCTCTTTTCCCCAGTTCCGCAATTTTTCCGCCAAGCAGGCGATGGAAAGAGCCAATGTGAGCAGGACACTGAGGGGATGGACGGGTGGGATTTGTATGTATTCGCAGATGACCACTCGAAGAAATACTGTTACAGGTAAGCAACCTGTCCTTCTTCTTCGTGGTCTCTGCGAATCATACAAATGGGTTTAGACTGACAAGCTAAGGTATGCGGCGGAGGGAGTGTCCTGAGACCAAAGCTATGGTAAACCAAAGGTACATTTATTACAACAATAAATACCTTGAACCATAAATTGAGTAAGTCTTTTGTTTTTTGCACAAACAAAACATAGCAACAACATTGCTAAACCTGAGAACGGGCGATAAGGTCGTGCAAGACCATCCCATTGAATCTGTGCAAATCAACATTGAACAGAATGCAAACCAAAGGCATTATACACATGAATGTCGGCACACAACCATCAGCAGTGCAATCAATGCAATCCTGAAACCAACACAGCCCTCCCGAAAGCTGCGTCTCGGATGGCTCTGGTGTCCAACCTATAGTGCTTAATAAAAGTCAGTGGTTGGGACCAGACAGCAGCCTTGCAGACATCCTCCAAGGGGATCCCCGACAGGAATGCTGAGGATGTCGACATAGACCTTGTGGAATGGGACCGAACCCTGCCCGGGAGAGGTTTGCCCAAAAGTTCATAGGAGAGGTGGATGGTACCAGCCACCCATTTAGAAAACCTCTGCGCAGACACAGGCAACCCCTTCTTCGGCTCCGAGTAGCATTGGAAAAGTCTCTCGGACCGACTGGAGGCAGCAGTTCTGTCCAAATAAAACGCCAACGCCCTCCTGACATCAAGAGAGTGTAGGCGTCGCTCCGCATCCGATGTCGGGTTGGATGCGAGGGTAGGCAATACAATGTCCTGGCACATGTGGAAAGCAGACACAACCTTCGGCAAGAAAGTAATGTCTGTCCGGAGGACCACCTTATCCTTGTGGAACCTCAAGAATGGTTGGTCCCTCCGTAAGGCACAGAGTTCGCCCGCACGGCGGGCAGAAGTGATGGCCACGAGAAAGGCGGTTTTCCAAGTCAATAGTCTCAAGTCCGCTGTGGCCATCGGTTCAAAGGGCTTGGATTGGAGAGCGGACAATACCGACTCCAAACTCCAAGCCGGCGTAGGTACCGACACAGGAGGGTAAAGGTTTGCACAACCCTTCAGGAACCCCTTCACCAAGGGGTCTTTGAAGAAAGAAACCCTCCCGCCGAATTGGTATTTGGCACAGATGGCAGACAGGTAGCATTTGATGGATGTGAGAGACAGCCCTCCATCCAAAAGCGCCATCAGGAACTCCAGCACTACTGGAGTGGACACCTGTGTAGGAGACAAGCCCTTCTGGTCAAGGAAGAGGCAAAATCTCCTCCATTTCAGGGCATAGGAGCGCTGGGTGGAAGGTTTCCTCGCAGCCAGGATCACTGCCCTCACCGACTCCGGCAAAGTATTCAGCGCCGAATCCTCCAGGCCACCAGCGGCAGGCCCTTGATGTCGGGGTGGAGAATCCGACCGTCCTGGATCGAAAGCAGGTCCGGGCGAGGGTCGAGACGGAGGAAGCATCTCCTGGAGAGGTGGAGAAGGGATGCGAACCACGGCTGCCTCGGCCACCACGGGGTGATGAGGATCGCATGCGAGCGGTCCGTGGTCATCTTGGAAACCACTCTGATGATGAGAGGGAACGGAGGGAAAGCGTAGAGGAGTTCCCCCGTCCAGAGGAAAGCGAATGCGTCTCCGAGGGATCCGTCCATTCGTCTCCTGGAGCAGAACTGGGGACAGTGGCTGTTCCAGCTGGTCGCGAAGAGGTCGATCCGGGGGGTTCCCCACCGATCGAAGAGGTCGCTGACCGTCTCGGGATGGAGCCTCCACTTGTGGCACACCAAAGAAGATCTGCTGAGGCGGTCTGCCAGCTCGTTGTCCTCTCCGGGAAGGTGAATCGCTTGGAGGAGGACGCGTCTCTGGATGCACCAATCCCAGATGCGGAGTGTGAGATCGAGTAAGGTCCTGGATCTGGTACCACCTTGCTTGTTGATGTAGTACATCACGGTGGTGTTGTCCGTCCTGAGGAGGACCACTCTCCCCGAGACCGCAAACTCGAACGCCCTCAAAGCCTTCTCCACCGCAAGCATCTCCAAGGCGTTGATGTGGAGGCGCTTGTCTTGTGTGGACCACCTGTCCTTGATGACAAGGTCGAGCAGGTGGGCGCCCCATCCCTCCAGGGATGCATCGGTTGTCAGGGTCAACTGTGCCTGAGGCTGATGGAAGGACATCCCGGTGCAGACGTTGGAACTGTCTAGCCACCATCTGAGGGAAGCAGCCACCGGTCTCGGTACCGTGAGCCACTTCGAAGGCGGATCCTCCAACGGAGAGAAGACGGAGAGGAACCAGGCTTGGAGAGGTCGAAGACGAAGTCTTGCCCAGGGGGTGACGAATGTCGTCGACGCCATGTGGCCCAGCGCGACTTGGACATCTCTGGCTCTCACCCTTCTGTGGGAGATGCACGGCCTGAGGGATGTTGTCAGGGCCTGAAACCGATCCGGAGGAAGGAGAGCTAGGCAGTCTTCGGAGTCTTCGTGAAGACCCGTGGAGCCGTGGCCAGGCCGAAAGGGAGCACGTTGTAGTGGTACGAATCGGTCCCGACAGCGAAGGCGAGGAATCTCCGGTGGGACTGTCGGATGCCGATGTGGAAGTAGGCATCCTTCAAGTCGACGGTCGCGAACCACAAGCCCTGGTGGAGCAGAGGTAGAATGGAAGCCAAGGTTACCATTCGAAAGCGACGGTGGTCAAGGAACAAGTTCAATTGTCTCAAGTCCAAGATGGGCCTGATGCCCCCATCTGGTTTCGGTACCGTGAAGTACCTGGAAAAAAAGGCCCGAGAACACTGGTCGGGCGGCAAAGAGGAGATTGCCCCCTTTACAAGCAAGGTGCGCACTTCGTCGAGAAGGGTGTCCGAGGGGGGAGTGGACATAAAGGCTCCAGTTGGAGGGAGCTCTTGGAACTCGAGGGCATAACCCCTACGGACGATGTCGAGAACCCACGAGTCCGATGTTATAGAGGCCCAGGTGTTGAGAAAAGGCCTTAAAATGTCCAAAAAGAAGAGGGGTGAAAGGGAGACGAAGCGCGCTGCGTCCCTTCAGGCTCTCTTCTTCCCCTGGTCGGTGTCCTGCCGGCGGGACTTACGGTACCGAGGCGGGAAGTTGCGACGGCCAGAGGAGGAGGAAGACTGTGAGGGGAAGCGTTGCCTCTGAGAGCCCTGCTGTTGGGGCTGTCGGTCCCAGGAGAAGGTCCCCTGTGACTGACCTTGTGGCTGCCACGGGCGCTGGCGCTTCCGGAACGGAGAAGCCGGTGCGGAGGACATGCCGTGTTTCTTCGCCGCCGCCTTCATCCTAAACTTGCGGTTTAGGCGGTCGTCGGTCTCGGCGTGGAAGAGGCCGGTCCCGTCGATCGGCATGTCCTCGATGGCAGCTCTGACCGTCGGGTTGAGGTCGGAGGCCCTCAGCCAAGCGTGGCGCCGAAGAGCCATGGAAGCTGACATGGCCCTCCCGGAGCAGTCCACCAGATTCCTGGAAGTGGTGATTAGCCAGCTTCCAATGGAGTGTGCCTCGTCTCTGATCTCCACCAGCTGCCTCTGGACGTCATCTGGGACGTCCGGGACGAGGGGGGAGATCCGCTCCATGAGGGTCTGGATGTAGGCCCCCATGCACGCGGTGTAGTTGGCGGCCTTGACCCCAAGCGCCGACGCCGAGTACGCCTTCTTGGCCAGTCCGTCCACCTTCTTCGCCTCGCGGTCGACAGGGGAAGTGGCCTGCTTCGGGACGAAGCTGTGTTGGGCTCCCTCGACGATGGCAGAGTTGGGCCGGGGGTGTTCGGCCAACCAAGGACAACTCGCCGGGGCAACCCTATAAAGTGACTCCACCTTGCGGGAGGGTGCCGATAGGGCGGCCGGAGAGTCCCAGGACCTCTTCACGATGGTCTGAAGAGAGGGAAGGAGAGGCAGGCACGGCGGAGTGGGAACTCGTCCATGCACCCGACGCTCAACCGGGTCCTCGGCGTCGTCCACTGCGGATGCGAGCTCGATGTCGAGGGCCCTCGCCATCCTGACCACGTGCTCCATGAAGGACCTGACATCGTCCGACGGAGAAGATGGCTCCGGGTTGTGCATCCTCTGAGGGGAGGCCGAGCCTGAGAGGACATCCTCGTCCGAGGGTGCCTCCGAGGGTAGCAGCGGCTCTTCTTCGGAGTCCAGGTCGGAAGAGAGGGGATCCGTCACTCTGACCTGGGATCTCGGGCGGGTTGGAGCGAAGTCGACCGAAGACCGGGAGCGCCTACGGGGTGGAGACAGCGACCTCTCACGTCTACGGGATGGAGACGGCGACCTCTCGTAGACCGACACGGTCGGAACCGACGTGGAAGGGTTGGACCGGTCCGCGGGAGGGGGGTTCAGTTTGGTGAACTCCCTCAAGGCTCTGTCCTCTGGGACCGACATGTAGTAGCGGCGCGACTGCATGTCGTAGAAGAGGTCCGGGAAGTCTCGTCCGCGGGACAAGTCGTCCTCATCTTCAGCTGCCGAGTGGGAGGGTGACCGATGCTCCGGGGAGCGAGGAGGCACGGTGTCATCCGTCCCGTGGATGAAATCCACGGTCGGGGGAGGCAAAGGTGTGACCGGTACCGGGATCCCCTGGTCCAGCGGCGTCGGTCCCTGGTCGCGGGGAGCTGATGGAGCGGAGGCGCGAGCCTGCTTGGAGGGGGAGCGCTTCTTCTCCTTTGGTAGGTCGGTGGTGGTCCGATCCTTGGAGGACTTTGCCTTTTTAGGGGCAGGATCGCGACCGGCCTCGTCATGGCGCCTCTTCTTCCCATGCTTGGGAGGCTCGTCGGATGGGAAGAACGGGTTGTCTGGGAGGTCCAGGATGACAGCCGCCGCTGTCGACGATGAAGGCCTCGGTGACCTCGTCCCTTGCACCGGCTCGGTCTGCTCCTTAGGTGCCGCATGGCGCGATGCCTTGGACGCCTTGGAGGATGAAGGCGAGGCCAGATGGACCTTCGGCTCGGTAGCCTCCTTCGAACGGGAGCCCTCCGACCCCTTCTTCGGTTTGGAGGCCCGGTCGGTACCCTCAGTCCCCGATGACTTATGGGGGCGCTTGGAGGGTTTGTCGGTGGCGCTGGGCGGTTTGGAGCCACGGGCCACATCGGAGGTGGTGGAAGGGGTCCCGGCCGGGACACACACCACGCTGGGGACGGCAACTCTCCCCGATCCCACGCTGGAGACACTTGCCCGGGACGATGAAACGAGAGGCGCCAGAGGCGGGACAGAAGAGGACCGCGAACCTCCCTCCTGCACTTTCCCCAGGGCGATCGCCGACGTGAGCCGGGACTCACGGTTCTTACGAGCCTGAGTGGAGAGGGATCCGCAGAGCGAGCAGGCCTTGGGATCATGGTTCGGTCCAAGGCACAACAGGCAGGAGGAGTGCGGGTCCTGAACGGGCACCTTGCCCTTACAGATGTCGCACTTCTTAAACGGCGCAGGCATCTCCAAAGACGTCAAGACGAAGGGAAATCCGTAAAACGAGGTCAGCAGTCCGAAGGTCTGAAGTTACCAGTGGCGGGAGACAAAGAATGGTCAAGATACAGTCCGAGGTCAAAAACGAAAGTGATTCCAATCAAGCGAAGCAAGCGAAAGTTCCCTGAAGCAGCTAGCGTGGCGGAAAAAAGGAACTGGGGAAAAGAGCGGGAAGGCAGGGGCCTTATAACGGGTGGGCGGAGTTACCGCCAAAAAGTTTCAATATGTTGCAGAGTTAACTCTGCCCAGTGATTCCAGAAGGTTCCGAGCAGCTCTGCGCAGGCGCAGTAAACCCATTTGTATGATTCGCAGAGACCACGAAGAAGAACTGTTTATATACTTAATGAAGATTCCAGAGAGGCCCATTAGTAGTGTTGTTTCTTCTTCATAGGGATGGTATTTCAAAGCTTAAGAATTGCCCTGGTTGAGATACTCATTAGTGTTATGATGATTTAACAGCAGATTACCCAATCACAATGGGTGTAAGCTATAGTTTTTTAGGTTGATACATCATGAGGAATTATTATTTTTCTAAAGGAGATACTTTTTTCTCTTTGCATGAGCTAAGGAGAGGAGTGAGGGGGATGCCAAGTTTCGTGATGGCATATTCATGATAATCTACCAGTCCATAGAATGTGCCCCTACAAAACATGTAGTTTGAAAGAATGGTTTCTTTAAGTACCTATAACTTACTTAAATACATTACATTAACTTACTTCTGGTGTGATTCCACTGAATATGAGAAATGGCCACTTTAAGAATGGGAGAATCTATTGAAATGGCTTCATTTTGTGAGCAAGGGAGGTGGAAGTCATTTGCACAAAGAACTGTTTTAGCCATTGCAACAGGGCAGTCTATGTTGGTAGTAATTTGACAAATTATAGTTTGAATTGTTTTAATATGTAGTTCTGTATACTCATACCTGTGACTAAGACCTTTGGAAAGTATGACTTTGTATAGACATGTAAGGGACTGTATTGTGAGGTTCAAGTACATTTTGTTGCTTTTCAGTTTTTGTCACTTTAAATCCTTGTAGGATAAGATGAGTATTGACCTGAAGTTTATCAAAACTGTTTAGAGAAGTTGTTCCTGCAAAGGAAGGGAGAAATTAATTCCTTTTTAAATGTTTTAGAGAGTTGATTGAAGTGGGCTGTGAAGATGAAACACTGGCTTTTAAAATGAAAGGTTATGTAACCAATGCAAACTATTCAGTGAAGAAATGTATCTTTCTGCTTTTCATAAATCGTAAGTATAAAATTAAGAATTTCTTTTTGTGTGTTATAAGATGGAGTCTTAATGAATAATACCATTTCTGAAAATTGAAAAGGGCCTTTTTCCTTAACACGAATAAGTTTTATGTTGGAGCTTTGCACACAGTTCAGTTGAATCCCAAATAACAAAGTGATTTGGCCTCATTCAGACTGCTTTGTAGCAGTTCCAGATTGAATCAGATTGGCTTAATTCGCATTTGGGCAGCCACCCAGCTTCTGGGCGACTTCAAGGCATCATTGTGATGGGCAGCATCTAAATGCTGCGTGGCGATAACACCCTGAAGCAGGCGCATTTGGACCATCTGTTCCTGCCCCCTAATCACTCTAGTGCTGTGTGTGTGTGTGTGTGTGTGTGTGTGAGAGAGAGAGAGAGAGAGAGAGAGAGAGACTCTGGTCTGACAAAAAAAATACTTAATTCATTTCACAAAGTACATATTTTATTATAACACATGCTCAGAGCAAAAGTGAATTATTTTAAAGCCAGTTTGGTTGAGCATGCAACCCATTAAATTTACACATTCAGGATGATTGTAATGGGAGAATTTTGAAGGTTCTTTCTGAGCTTAAAGATTAAGAGGGGGCCATCAAAAGCAGGCAGTCCCTGAGATGAAAGGCAGGCAGTCTTGAATTAATCACAGAAAAAGTAGAAATTGTCCAGGAACATTTTGAGGTGGGCAGCAGATATGCATTATAGGAACCAAATGAACAGAGGTAAATGTCTAGGGCGTTACACCACCAGCAGTATGCTCAGGAGCCTTAAGAGGAAGCACCAGATGATCTTGCTTAAAAGTCCCAGAAACTAGGCAGCAGGGGGAAAACCTGTAGGACAAAATAGTGGGTGCTTAATTCCCTTGGTCCTTAGTTTCCCTTCCCTCAGGACTTATGCAGGCAGCAGTAGAAGAGAAGGGTCCAGATCAACACATGCCTAAAGGGGGAATCTAAGCAGCTGGGCTGCTAGTAAAGCATGCTCTTTTCAGGTAAATTTTTGTTTCATTATTATAGGTGGTGATTAGCTAAACTTGAAATGTTAACAGCTGTTGTTTTATGCTTGCCATCCTGACTCAAGAAGAGAACCATCTTACGAGATATGCTCTGCCTATTTCTCTGTGCTACCAAGTGTTGCTGTCTGCCTGGTGCCTCCTTGCATTTGCTTTTCCATGCTATAATTTTTTTCAAATGCAGAGGCTGGGAATGCCTTAGATGTGCTAGAAAGAAGCTCCAAAGTGGGGAACAGAGCCAGTACAAAAACAGCATGAATTCCTAAGATCAAAGAGTTAACAGGAGCCTTTAAACATCAATTATTTATTAAAAACCAGAAGATTTTACAGGTACCTAGAACAAAAAGTTCTAAAGGAAACTGTTTGAAATTTGAGTTACTTTTTTTAAAGTGTGTCAACACCCACACATACACACATCAGCAAGGACTGGTCATTAAAGTTGGGGTGCCTTGTGTCCCATTTTGGGGGAAAGATGGGGTATAAATCAATTTTAAAAATAGATTTCTGAATGTCAATTTGGATTCAGAGTCTGGATTGGTTTGGGTTTCTATTGGATTTAGATCCAAATTGTCAAATTGGACATCCTGTGTGCAGCCCTACAATGTATATGAAGTACTGGAAAAATTGTTGAGTCAAGGCTGATGGTTTGTGTGAGCTGATGGAGGTGTGACTGTGTGCCTGTTAGCACTCTCTTCTGTTGGGTGTAGCCCCAAGCCCCTTTCTGATCACCTAGTCTCAGGGAGACAGGGCTTGCTCACAAGAAGTGAATCAGAAACTTGGCTGGTGGAGGAACTAGCAACCAGTAGCTCTATATAGCTGCAGCCTCAATCTTTGAAGCTGAAGCATCAGAGCTTGGAAAATGAGTCTTTTACAGAGCAAGCCTAGAGTCCTGTTTGAGTGCCTACTTAAGACTACTGAATATCAGCAGTGAAGGAGCTGCTGCAGTCAACTACAACTGCAGTTTGGGTAACTTCACCTGCACCAACTGCAAGTTGGTATCCCTGTTGGAAGAGAAGGTCCAACAACTGGAGGCCTGGATATGTACATATCAGCATATTAGGAAGCAAGAGATTTTCCTAGATGGAGCTGAACAGACTGTCTTGGATGGGAAACACACAGAAGAAGTTTTTGGGGAAGAGGTCAGTTCCCATATGCAGGACATAGATAGTTGGAGGAATGTGATACACACAAGTAAGAAAACCAGGGATTGTTCTGTGAGCTTGCCGCTACAGAACTGATTTGAAGCTCTTTCCCTTATCAGGGATGAAGAGGAAGAGCAGCAGGGCCAGTCCTCAGGGAAAGTGCAGGAGGCCTTGGAAGTACCAGGATAGGGAATGGCTGCTGCCAAGCCTCAGAGGAGGAGTGTAGTGGTGGTGCTTCCACAGAGGTTATCCAGATGCCATAGCATGCCTACAAGAAGGACATGAGTACAGTTTCAGCCTGTCAGTCATGTTACCCAACAGTTGATATTGAGAGGCATGTTACCTTTAGGATTGAAAGTACTATATAGCCATCAGGACTAGTAGTTGTTGATAACCTTACCAGTGTTCATTTGTAAAATAAATGCATATGTCGGGGGGGGGGGGGGAGGTATTAGATTATATTCAGCCCAGTGGCCTGGACCATGCTCTGAAGACTATTGATGATAACACATTTTTCTATATATTTGCAAATTATTTATATGAATAAATATAAATACCATTCACTGAAAGTTGAAGGTTGATGAGAGATGGGTGTAAAAGTAGTATGATAGAGGAAGAAATTGCTTTACTTGTCTCCCCTGTCATTTTTTCCTTTCTAGATCGGCTGGTTGAATCAAGTGCTTTGCGAAAAGCAATAGAAACTGTGTACGCTGCTTACTTACCCAAAAACACACATCCATTTTTATACATAAGGTAAAATTACTTTGCTATTTATGATTGACTGACAGATAGAAAGGTAGCCATCTCTTCCTTTATAAACTTAGGAAGACTGTACTAGACCTGGGCTGGATGAGAGCAAATCAATAACAGTTTTCAGTTTAAACGTCTGACCTCTTTAAGAAGTGGTGCAGGTTTCAACGGAGGGCTGGAATGCTTTTGCACAACTAAAAATGGTGTGTCAGCTGTGTATTTATCTGGAACCTTAAAGTATCCATACCATAGTCACCTCTCTCATGGTTATTTTAATACAGTCTACATGGGGCTACCTTTCAGGACCATTTGTAAATGTCATTCAGTTCAGAAAACTATAGTAAAGCTTTTTATAGCCTAATGGAATATGGTGCTCATTTTATATCTTTTCTGAACATATTTCTCTCCTCACTACAACCCCTTTGGATGCCTATTTATTTCATAACATAATTAAATGTGCTTATACTTACCTATAAAATGCTAAATCACTTGGGATCAAAATTACTCTATATGACTGAGAATTTTTCTCTAAAGGCTCTTTTTTCTATATGCTCCTAATGTAACAATGCTTGAGTAGGGTTTTTCCATGCCAGCTCCCCACTCTTGAAAGCTGCCACATACAAGATACTTGTGATTCTTTCATTGTCTCTGTTTCAGAGGCAGTTAAAATGTTATTTTTTAAAAACTTAGGCTTTTGAGCTCCTATATTTTGGCTGTTGTAAATTCTCTTTGGTCTTATCTATTATAATCAAGTATCCATTAGAACAGTAAATAACATTTACAATTATTTTGATATTTAAGTATATCATAGACACTATGTCACTACTTATCCTTGCAGTACAGTACTTCCAACTTGTTATCCTACTTGTGTCCTTAGAAGGCATATCACTTTTGTAATCCAGATAGAGAGAATTAGCTAGTGTACAGATAGTGCCCCCCTATGAATTTAGCATCTGCTATGATGCTTTAATAGTATTAAATCTAGGGCTGTTCTAAGTAGAAAAATTGGGATTGTAAGACAAGACATTGGTTCTGTAATAAAGGAGAAAGACATGAAATTGAGTTCTCAGTTGTTCACTAACTTCAAGGTAGTGAAAACATGTCTAATTTTTGAGAAATACAGAGCACCTACACATCTGACTATAACACTGAATGTGACAAACTTTAGTATTTCATTCATTTAATTAACATACTCTTCTGTTCTGAAAATATCTTGTAGCCTTGAAATAGCCCCTCAGAATGTAGATGTGAATGTGCATCCCACAAAGCATGAAGTTCATTTTCTTCATGAAGACAGCATCTTAGAGCGTGTACAGCAACACATAGAGAGCAAATTGTTGGGCTCCAACTCATCCAGGATGTATTTCACACAGGTGAGTGGATTGTTTGGTTGAATACCTCCTAAAGTCTTAACTTCACTGGAGGTGAAACTTCATTCAAGATGTGGATGTCTTCTGTCCTGGAAGAGATGATTGCACAGCTTCTCGTCATAAAGTGGATTTTGTTATCTCTGTTAACAAAATCTGATGTTAACAGTACTGTTAAAATCTTGCAGACAAGGGTTGTGGGTTCCTTGATTGAATCATTCCATCTGTTATGCAGTCTTACTGTTCATAAAAATTGGAAGTGCTGTGACATGAATGATCCTGAATTTTGTATCCAATGATTTATCTTTACACTTGAGAATGTAGTTCCTTCACAGCTGCCCTTACAAGTCCTAAGCTTTTTCAGATTTATTGACTAGAGTCTCCAATATGGAAAACAAAACAATGGCCCACAGATTGGAAACACTAATATACTTTCCAGTACGCAAGAAAGGGGACACCAGGGATTGTAGTAACACAGAACCATTGCATTAATATCCCTTGCAAGCAAAGTGAGAGTTACAAATTCTACAAAAAAAAGAGTTTTACCATTTGTGGAACAAGAAATGCCAGCTGGCCAAGCTGGATTCAGAAAAAGAAGGGGCCCTAGGGATCGTATTGCAAATATACAATCAATGGTGAATAGAATAAAGCCACTTTTATATGGTGGGTCTTCAGCCAGAAGGCATTAATCATGTTTTGTATAATGGCATGAAAAGGAAAATATTTGCCCAAGCCACTAATTTTTACATACCAGACAGTGATACATAGTGAGTGCAACAGTGTTATTAGTTGTGGAGATGGTTGGATCAGAATATTGGTCTCTTTAAAGACCTTCTCTCCTCTTCATTCCCAGACAACCTTAAAGTGTCATCTTGATTTACACAGATATGGACAACATTTTAACAGATGCATGGAGAAGAAGCGACAAGATAAAAGGGCTATAATTTCCAAATTCTTAAAAAAAAAATTGCTCAACATTACTGTGGACTTGTATCCAGACTAAGACATTTAAGGCTATATTATTATATGAGAACTGTGTTTTCCCCAAGAATAAACCTTTCCAGAAGGGTTGGAGAGAGAAACATGCAATTCCAGCGATACTGAATTCTTTCTTTTCTTTTTTCCATCTCCAATAAAGACATTGCTACCAGGTATTACTGCCTCTTCCACTGATACAGTTAAGACAGCAAATTCATCAGTTGGTCAAGGAGGAGACAAGGTATATGCCCATCAGATGGTTCGAACTGATTCTCGAGACCAGAAGCTAGATGCTTTTCTTCAGCCACTTCGTAAACCTAAGACTTCTGGGCTTGCTGCAGTGGCACCTGAAGACAGCCCCAAGGATCAGAGTTGTAAGGCGACCATACTACAAGACGTTGAGATGGAAGAATGCACTGACTTGAATTTAGCAGCAGAAGCTGAGGAGATACCAGAAAGGTCAATAGAAAGCCAACCAAGACCTCTTGAAGCTTCGCCTGCAAGGTGAGCATGATCTTCAAGAGTATTTCTGAAATATGCATGTTAGTAGCTGCTGTTGAGAAAACATGTTAGGACCTTTGTTTTTCTCGTCTTTGCTGGTCAACAGTGTAAACTATGGGTCCTCTCCTCTTTTGGGCAGAATTTGAAAAAGAAGGACACCCCTAAGGTACGTGAACAGATACTGTCCTTTTAATTCAATGGTGTACAACTACTGTGGGTACAGGGGCCCGTTTTCTGCCCCTTGCACTCACCAAGGACTCTGTAGATCGCTAAGAATGCCAAAAATTGAGAAAAGTCCAACCAGACTTAAAAATCCCTTTTCCTAACACGTCAGTAGTATTTTTGTCTTAAGAATAAGAAAAAAGAATGATTTTAAAAATAGCTGGGATTTAGGTTATAGTTTACATATAAAACAGTGGAAAGACATCTGGATTATAGGATTAAAATTCACATGCTCATATTATTTTAAGGAAGATTTCTATAAAATTATGTGTAAATGGTACATAACCCTACTCCCATGGCAAAGATGAAATTAAATTATTTGATTTGTGCTCCGAGATTGGGTTTTGTGTGGAAGTGGAAATCCAATAAGATACCAACACATTTAGATTGGGTAGAAAAACTCATGGAATTAGCTCTTTAAGATAAACTGCCTAATTTGAGATATATTGCAAACACAGGGCATGATGCCACTGCGTTTGCTGCAAAAAATATTAACAGACTTTAGTGACATAGTAAGCAAGGCAATCATTATGGTTACGCGATTGGGAAGCGGACCAGAAATCAAGAAACAATTTGGCATATGTGCGTTTTCAAGGATGAATTGCTATTTGGAGAGCAAGCACTATGAAATGTTCTGATTGAAGGCAAGGAAACAAAACAGGTAATGCCTAGAATTCAGAAGAGGAAAATGACCTTTCTGCAACCTTAATTAAGTGGTCCTTCATTTCTGTTTTTTAAACATCATAAACAGCACTTTTGTTTGAGCCCAAGAACAAATTTGGAAGCCAGTGTAGGCGTTTAATCAAGAGATTAAATGCTCCCAATATAGTTCACACATAAACCCAATATTCTCAATTTTTTGGAGTTCCTAAGCATTTTTCAAAGGCAGTCCCATATAATACATAATCCAGAGGTGATGTTGCTAAGGCATTTATTACATGTGTGGCCACATATAAAGCCAACAGCATGGCTAACCTTAGCTGGCCAAAGGTACTCATGGCCACAGTTAACACCTGACTACCCAAGGTGGAATGTAGAAGCACACTTATTTTGGGAACAGACTTTAGTGACATAGGCCCAAAACAGACAGGCAGGAAAAAATGGCTTCCAGACGCTTCAGGGATATGGCGTGCACATGACACATGCCCTGAAAGTGGCTGGAAGCGCTCAAACCCAGAAGAGCCTGCAGAAAAAGGAGTGGCAAAAAGCTGTTCCTACTGGCAGCCGTGTTGGAGACTGCACCAGTAGCCCAGATCAGGACCTTGTGGTTGCTGCAGGAGTGGCCAGAGGCTACTCCAAACTGCCAGTCTACATGACCCCATAGTTTGAATCCTTAAAACCTTGAGGGCAGAAAATCTTTAAAATATAGCTTTCACTTTGCAAATGAAATGTATTTTGGCATTTATTTTTTGTTCATTAAAGCTCTCTACTTTGAGTTATATACAAGTCTAGTGGAACAGAATACAGTATTTCCTTCTCTTCTGTGCTACAGAAAGAGACAGCGGACAGATGGTGATGTGGAAATGGAGGAAGATGTGAGGCAGGATATGACTGCTGCTTGCACTCCAAGAAGGAGAATTATTAACTTAACCAGTGTACTGACCCTTCAAGAGGAAATTAGTAACGCGGCCCATGCAAGTAAGCTTACTGTTTATCTGTCCACTGTGGTTCTTATGCTTTCTTAGACTCTTGAAGATAAGTTTACCATCTACAGTACTAAGAGAGGATTGGTTTGTTGTAGTCAAACTTGTATATTTTATATTTTTAAATAACATAAATTGGTTCATAGCATTGAGATAATATTGCTTCTTATGTTCAGTTATTTGAACTATTTGGAAGGAAGTTCAAGTCAATGTTGGGCATGATAGCATATGTGATAGCAAGGTTTAGTGCTTTAGATGTTAGGAAATTTAAGGTACACCTCATCCAGGGGAAAACTCATTTAATAGAATGTTTAGATCTTAGACCCTGCAATATGTTGCCATTTTTATTCTTCTGAGTTTCTCATAAAGCACTAGCTTGCATTTAAGTCCAACAACTTGCAAAACATCAAGCTGGAGATTTAATGGGACTTGAGCATCCACGGATTTTGTTATCCATGGGGATGCTGGAAGCAAACCCCAGCGGATAACAAGGGCCCACTGTATGTATTGTAAACATCTTGTAGCTCATGATTGGGACTCTTGAAAATCAGCAGAGGCCAGCAGTGTATGAGATTTCTTTAAAAAGCATGTTTTAAAGAGTTTCATAGACAGAAAGAACCGACGGGTATAAGGACAGCATGAGCAGCATTTAACTTCTTCCAAATGTATATTTTCTGTGTAGAAAGTATTGCAAGATTGGGCTCAAACTGAGTGTTTAAAATGAAACAACAGCTGAAATTTAAAGCCCATTGTGATTTGCTGATCCAGACTATGGGCTTGTTAGAAGGGAAGGAATGATTGATTCTGTATATTTGTACTGAATATAAGTGATTTTTGTTACTTCAGGTCTTCAAGAAATGCTGCGTGAGCATTCGTTTGTTGGGTGTGTTAACCCTCAGTGGGCATTGGTGCAGTATAAGACAAAACTGTACCTTCTCAATACCACAAAACTCAGGTAATGAGTTTGTTATTTTGGACTAAACAAAATGGGTGCTTTTGATGTACTAGCTTGTGGCAGGGGTAAAAATCAGAAATAATCCAGGTTGAGACCACTTTAACTGCCTTGGCTCAGTAGCTAAGGAATTCTGGGAACTATAGTTGTGGGAGACATTTAGCCTTCTCTGTCGGAGAGCTGTGGTGTCACAATAAACTACCATTTTCAGAATTCCCTAACGCTTAGTCAGGGCAGTTAAAGTGGTCTGAAACTGAATTATTTCTGCAATATGTTTTGGACCTTAGTTCCATAATGTAGTTTACTAGCAAACTTAGTATTGTAAGAAAAGAATAAGAGTCAAAAACACACTGCAGAAATAATTTAGTCTGAGACACTTTGAACTGCCCTGGCTCAGTGTTAGGGAATCCTGGGAACTGTCGTTTTATGAGACATTTAGTCTCTACCAGAGAGCTCTGGTGCCACAGTGAACTACAATTCCCAGAATTCCCTAGCATTGAGCCAGGGCAGTTAAAGCAGTCTCAAACTGGATTATTTCTGCAGTGTGTTTTGGACCAAGGAAACTTTTCTAACTTGTGCCATGATCATATTTGCCTTCATGATTAATGATAGGTATTTTACTTTTTAAAAATCATTCCATTCTTGATTTATTAATGCTTATCATGTCTCTATAACTCACAAGGCACATAGTCAATTATGTACTACTTCCTACAGATTAACATTGCATGTATGATTATGAGGGCTGGGAAGCTTACCTACTTCTTCAAACAGGTTTAACTAGCACTAAATATTTCATAACTGCTGTAATCCTACTTTACAGTCATGGTTAGAAGTAATACAGATAACCATTTTAACTCTATAGTAAGACTTACAGATGTCAGATATACAGTAGAGAATGGCATAAAACAATTTTATTTTTCATTCTTTCTCAAGTCAAGAAATGTTCTACCAGATCCTTATTTATGACTTTGGGAACTTGGGAGTTTTAAGATTGTCAGTAAGTATATCTAAGTTAAGTATTTTAATAATTAATGAACAGTAGTTTTCTCAGTACTTTTAGAGCACACAACATTCTTGTTTTCTATCACTAGAAAGATCTGTGAAAGTAACTACTTGATATTCCAACTTTCAAGCATATTTTTGGGTTGGTGGTTTTCTTATCTGAATCTAGCTCTTGTTTGCACAGTGGAATTTGCTGTAGTTCCTAGGTAGTTTGGTTAAAAAATAAATGTGTTTCTGTTTCCTTTTGTGTGCCAGTAATGTAGACCTCTTTTTATGCCGATGAATTTTAGCTCTTAGTTTCAAATGTCAGATGGAGCAATAAAACCACTTCTGTTTAGCCAATAGGTTTTCTTTCCATATATAAAAGTGTTTTAATTACCTTGACATTTTGTCAGTACAGCTGAAGGATATTTCATCAGAATGACATAACATGCAGCATAGTTTTTAAAAAAGAAAATGTCAAATGACACCCTGGCAAATATTTTTTTATCTAAGATGAAGGAAACAGTTCGATAGACTAAAGGGTATATGAACAATAAGTAATGATTGTGTTGTTGTTTTTCTGGTAAATCTAGGAACCAGCCCCCCTCTATGATCTAGCCATGCTAGCCTTGGAGAATGCTGAAAGTGGCTGGACAGAAGATGATGGTCCAAAGGAAGGCCTTGCTGAATACATTGCAGACTTTCTAACAAAGAAAAATGAAATGCTGAAAGATTATTTCTCCCTTGAAATTGATGAGGTGTGTGCACAGTTCTCCTAAAGATGGTCTTCTTAAAAAGCATTACCTACTGTAGAGTACCTTTTCCATTATCTGTTGAGAGAAGAGTGGGAAGCAGTAAGTTGGATAAAAGAAATAAAAAATAGGCAAGAATTTACAAGCAATTCAATAAGAATAAAAAGCTACAAATGGTTTTTTTTCTCTTCTAGAATTCTAAGCATAAACTATTTCGTTCATAAGCAATCATAGAAATAATATGAGAACAGAAATAATAGATAGGCATTTTGGTTCAGTAGGGAAAAATCCAGGAAGCACAGTACATTAGTACTTTTGTTAAGAACAACGAAATAGGCACCAGCTAGTGAAAAGTTAAAAGCTTGATTGCCACTTACCACTTACTGATATTTTAGTTGACTCTACTAAAGGTGTTATCCTAATGTAGCTTTTTGGATAATGCTAGTTCTTTAAAAATTATAATGTTATTTAGAAACTTATTTTTACTTCAGCAAAAGATGGAAATAATAATAAGGTTCTATCCTGTGATCAGGAGGAGCCAGGTTCATTTTACAAATGCTCTAGTCTGTCTACTTTGTACTCAGTGGCTCTGATGTAGGTGGAAGAATAAATACAATGATTAAAAACTCTATTTACAGAAAGGAAATCTAACAGGACTGCCACTTTTGATTGATAATTACGTTCCTCCATTGGAAGGTCTACCTATGTTTGTCCTTCGTTTGGCCACAGAGGTATGTTGATGTTGAATTACAATTTGTTAGTGATATTTGCACAAAAAATAAACATGGTCAGTTTTATTCTTTGTAGCCTGCACTGTTTGCCATGAGAATAGAAGTAATGAAAAAATTAATGGCTGTGTACAGACTATTCAAAGAGTAATTAAGCACTCTCAGATCTAACTGATGCAAGCCTGGATAATTTATCTGATTTTGTTAGTTGAATGGAAAAAAATTAGCAGCACTGCAGGATTTGCGCATGCCATTTCATCCCTCGCCAATTGTCCCTCCTGCGAAGGGCGAGACCATGAACTCCAAGCCTGCAAAAAGTTAGGGACAAGTGTATATCTTAAGTCCAGACTATTGGAAAGACTATCTTTCCATATGAAACTGCCAGTGCTCTAAGATCTACAGGGGAATGCTTTCACTTGGTCCTGCCACCATCACAGACTCACTTGGTGGGGACATGAGAGACACCTTTCTCAGTTACTGCTCTCATCCTCTACAGGATGCTAGGCTGGCCTTCTCCTTGCTTTCCTTTTTCCAGGAGGCAAAGAACTTTCTGTTTAAGCAGGATTTTAATGTGGGGGTCGTCTTGTTTTTTTTGGTCCTTGTTCTTTCCCTTTTCTAGTTGCCTCTTGGACAACTGAGTGGCTATTCATTTTTTCATATAGGTTGCAGCTCACACACATACAATTTCAAAGAATGCCAGTCTTTCAGTGTGATCTGTGTGGCTCCTGGAGGGTTTCAAAGACAGAATTTTGGCTCCTTAATCCGCTACAGTTGCTGAACCCACTGCACTGTACTACCATTAGCTATAACCTATAGATATGTCAGTTTAGCTACAACAGATAGTTGACTATACATAATATCATACTAATTTTGAAAATGTTTAAACATCATAGCAAAATACATACAGAATTTGTATTGATTTGATACGATATTTGTGGAATATCTGAAAGGGAAGCTGTTCAGTATTTTAAACTTGGCAGATTGTGCTTGATATTAAGTACTCTTTCCTTTGCACTGGTTATTTTAAAAACCTTATGGAAAGCCTAGAGCAGAATATTTATTTTTTTAACAGGTTAACTGGGATGAAGAGAAAGAATGTTTTGAAAGCCTTAGTAAAGAGTGTGCCATGTTCTACTCTATTAGAAAACAGTATATAATGGAAGACTCTGATCTTACTACAAATCAGGTATTGTGTCTTCTTTGGTTTTTCCGTCATAATAGTAATGGTAAAAAAACATTGGTTTTAGCCCATGGTATCAAAACTACATTTTTGCAATACTATTCAGACTGATACAAGAGACATGTTTTTCTTTCACACATAATGAGTTAGGGTTAACACCTTACGGATAACAGAATTGAAAAGTATGAGCAGCACTGTTCTAAAATGTTACATAAGAATTTTGTCATATAGAGGTCTTCCCACCTAAACCAACAGTTCCATGGACACTGGTGCAGCAGTCCATAAGACAGACAAGACACAACAAGGAGAGGATGGACAGTGTTGTGCGAGTACACAAATGACCACTCGAACTACAGTTACAGGTGTACAACCTCTCATCCTCCTTCGTGGTCTCTGTGACTCACACAAATGAAAGACTAACAAAATACACAAGTAGAAGGTGGGAGTGTCCTATAAACAAATCAAAAGTTTACTGAACATTAAGTGAAAAGTAAGACATCAAAACATTGAACGTGAGGATAATACCCCCTACTCATACAAGGAAATAATAATAAAAGTTTCAAGGGATGGAAGTACGGAAATCAAATCCCAGTGATACAGTCAAGATATACAGCTCCTGAGGCCTCAAGTCCAGCATTGGTAGAACAAGGAAGAGTCAGTGGTTCTTTCAAGACTGGAGAGTGGCCTTTCTCCTTGGAATGCTTTTTCTTCATCGACTGCATTTTGACCTCCAGGGATTTACTTGGCATACGGAGACATGTAAATGTCACTCAACTGTCAGAACTGGACTGTGGACACTTTCACAGGGTGGGATCGACTCGACCAATGCAATTCCATGCCAAGCAGAAGAGCTGGCAGTTGAAACCAAAGTGGTCTTCAAAGCTCTCGCTGCAGCTTCCATATGAACAGCAGATGGCCATGACAGCATTTGAGGCCTGAGGGCCTGCTTGTACAAGAGTGCCTTCAAACAAAACTGTCTCATCTAATGTGAGGCATAAAGGTGGTACAATGGGCACAAGAGGTAACCACATAAGCTTTGCCTAAACAACCAAGACACTTCTGATGTCCATCATAAACTGGGGGTTTGGCACCACAGCAAATGCACTTTTTTGAAGGATAACATCAAGGAAAGAAGCCCAGAAGGCGAGCACAGCTTCAACCACCGGTGCTAGATAACGTATATCCAGAGAGTGTCTAACTTCCAGGGCTGAATCAGCCAAATAAGGACATGACAAGACTAAAGGTAATTCAATGAACATGGTTCGTGTTGATGTTGCTATGGAAGTAGACAAAAAGGAACTGGTGGTTTAGGAAGGAAGGCCCCATATAGGACTTGTTGAGTTATGTAAGGCTCTACAAGGTTCCAAAAGATGTGCTGTGTAGGTGCAGGCAAACCCATTCATGTGAGTCGGAGACCACAAGAAGAAATTGTTCTACACTGAATTAGACACTGTAATATTGAGAATATTTATTATTATTAGTGTTTATATAGCACAGTAAGTTTTGCACAGCGCTTTCTGAAGACATTCCTTTTGCAGTACTTTTCATTTTCTTGAAAATACATTTCATTTTCTTGCATGAATCAGTAAGGTCTGTTGACAGAATGTGTGGCATCTTAGCCCTTAGTTGTGTGTTGTTTTGCCTTTAACTCATTTTTTATGTATGGCAACTCTAAAGCCTTCACAGCGCCTTCTTGGCAAGATTTTAGAGGTGGTTTGCCATTGCCATTCTCTGAGGCTGAGAGACTGTGACTTGCCCAAGGTCACTCAACGGGTTTTCATGGTTGAGCAGAGATTTGAACTCTGCTCTTAGTTTTTCTAATATTATGAATCAGTGGTTACTTCACTTCTGTTTTCATGCAAGCTGTTTTGAGGTGCTAATCAAAGCAGTTACCCTAGTGTTGGTGCTTCTCCAAATTTTGCAATAAAAAAATTGCAGGCTTCCAACCATGTATACAAATTTAAGTTCGGTTTGTTCACCAGCACTATTGTATATGGTTCAAAAATTAGAAATTAGACTTCTTCATCTTCAAATGTGCTATTACTTTTTTTAGGGGTGTGAGTCATCGAAAAGGTTTGGAACCACTGCTGTTCAGGAAGAGCATTGCTCTGTATTCTTACATCTGTGGCTAATAAATACTATAATTGAAAGCTGTTTAATTCATAATTAGATGGTTTTTTTTAAACCCTTATTGCAGGCTGAAGACTCTGCCGCAGCTACAAGACCTTGGAAATGGACAGTGGAACATGTACTTTATAAAGCTTTAAGGACCCATCTTTTGCCGCCTAAAAATTTCACAGAAAATGGCAACATTTTGCAGCTTGCTAATCTACCAGATTTGTACAAAGTATTTGAGAGGTGCTGAACACACATGTGTGAACTAATGTCCATAGTTGTTAACAGTTTTACTACCACTGCTTGAAAACTTAATACAGCATTAAAGTGAATTTAAGATTAATTGCCTTGTAAAAGTGACTACTTTGGGTCAGAAACCAGTGGAAGTGTTCGTTACTCAGCTTTCTAAGGTGACTAGCAAACTTTTCAAATTGAATTTGTAATAGAAAAACATTAGGGCCCTACAGCCAAAGTGTTAATAAAATTGTGTATTAGTATATCATGTGTTTGAAGGAAACGATAGCACAACTACAATATATAAAAATGCAAAATCTCAGCCAATAGGGATGGATAGAGAGAGAGAATACTGTCAACACTGTGTCCTGGGAATATCACTGTGTGTAACGAGAGGCACTATCATTTTAAAAACTAGATTTACTTACACAGAAGATGGGCAATGATAATTATTCATCCAGGAAATTTTCCATGCTTCCAGGAATCTTCCAAAATATAAACTTGTGAATTAATCTATACAAGGCAATAGAACTTTAACTACTGCTTTCATATCTCAGGTACTATAGGCAGGCTCAGGAACTTCTGTAAAGAAGAATTGGCTACTAAGCTATATCCAGGAACACTAATGTAAATTGTAATTTCAATCACTTGAGGGATTATAAATTGTCAAAATAACATTTTCCAAAAGGAAACTGGGAACCCTCGGTCTTAAATTCCAGTGAGTGAGTGCTGTGTCCCATTCTTCCTTCAAGGAACTGCCAGTTCTGTAGCCAATGGCAAGAGAAATGGGATCACTGTCCTAGGACAGCAACCTCATTTCTCTTTCCTTAACAGACATTACATGATCATCCCCCCCCCCACACACACACACACTTGTAATGGCCTTGGCAGTGCACCCCGGGATCGGACAGTTGCCATAGGGTGGTGTGTTTGAATGCTGTACTGAAAATTCTTAGTCTGAAAAGGAAAATCAGTGTGCAAAGGGATCTTGTAACATCTTTGATACTACAGTGGGCCCTCCATGTTCACTGGGGTTAAGAGAACACCTTTCTAGGAATCTCTAGATCTTCCAGTGCAAACCTATGGTCAACATCTGGCAGAAGCTGACTATAGAATCCCACTGGATGACCTACAAATGCGCAGAGAAGTGTTTTCATTAGGAATCCCTAAGACCGGTCTTCCAGCATGACATTATGGTCAACTTCTGGCAGAGGAGGACTGGAGGACCTAGATTTCTAGAAAGAACTTATTAATAAAATCTGTGAATAATCAAAGCTGCAAATGTGAAGGGCCAACTATAATTGAAAGAAGTCGGTAGCATGAGCTGTTGTAGGCTTCTACCTACTTCCTCAGATGCTTGCGACCATCTTTCTATCAGTTAGTCTCAAAGGTGCTGCAAGATCCACGTGCAGGAATTCTTACTGCAACATCCAGGAATTGACATAACTTGAGTTACATGCACATATGTCAGTATTATGTTTCCATAAGTATTTAATGGCACAGAGAATAGCAAGGTAGGAAACACAGACACCGTCAATACTAAGTAAAGTGTCGGTTTAATAGATTTTTCTGCCACATCTCTCCCACCCACCCATGTTCCACTCCACACTTAAGCACCTGACACACCAAGTTTTGCCCTATACAACAAAACATCTTATACATACTACTCTTACACTAAGAGTAGCTGGGGATAGTAATTTTTAAAGTCTAAAACAGGTGTGTGTCACCCATGCAATAAAGCAAATTTTATACAGTCATTTCTATTTTATATAAATTTAAATATTTTACAAAAGTGTTTTCCATCAAAAATGTATAAAGTTTAGCAAACACAACCCCAAATGTATTTTAAAATAAATGTTATCTGATTCCAAAGGTTATTTTAAACTAATCATTGAAGTCTACATTGCACTAGATAGAAGGCACTTGTGCCATGTGATGTCTTCAGCACATAATTGGTTAGTTTGTAATGCAGCATCCTCTTGAATTCATGCGGTCGTCTCCAAGCACCAAGCATTATTAAAGCAGTTGAAAATATTTCAGTGAATAAACTAAATTTCACAATTGTGAAAATAGTTTATAGCAGGAAATCAATCATACAGCATTGGGCTCCAGCAGACTCTAGACTTAAGCTGCTAAAACTCATCATTTGCATAAAGATTCAAGCTATTTTTTTTTCATTTGCTCAAGTTACAAAATATTTTCCACTTAATTATGGAACTAAAATTCACTGAACTGTTCCGTGTTCAAAGTTTGTGCCAAATGAAGTCTGTATTAAAACAAGCTGGGACAAGTTATTTCAAGGAGCAGTGCATGTTTAAGGTTTCTTTGCTACTGTTGAGATAGAAGTGCAGTTCGGTTTGCCTTCATTTTCTCCAGCCGTTTTACTAAGTGGCTATTGGTCATCTCCATCTCTTCTATCCTGTCCAATGCTGTTCTTAACTAAAAAAAAAAAAAAAAAAGAGCCAATACACATGCTAAATACAATGGATAGCTTTGTAAGGATTTGCAACACAGTGAAATTTTAAACAAACTAATGCAGTTTCTGAACACAGTATGAAAGAAAAACAAAATGACTCCTATCCACAAATAGAATTGCAAGATATTTCAACTATGCCACTTTGACTATAAGATAATACAAAGCAAACAGGATATACTGTATATTCATACCTAGATTTGCAACAGTTATGCAGAAAGGGAGGGATTCTGTAGTTTATCTCATTACAGAGTCTCAATCGCTTTTCCCTAAGATTCCCTAAGACTTCAGTGTCAAATCCAAAGACTATCTAAATGGGAGAGGATTGCTACAAACTCCAGGCACATCCTCTCCCCAAACCTCCCCGCCCCCCCCCCCCCAGGGAAAGTTTCTGGATGGACTCATACCAGTATGTTAAAAACTGGACTTGTTACAAAGCATATTAGTTTGCCATTCCATCTAGCTGTAGTCTCACTGTTGCTCTCCCTTTCAACTACAACAGGACTGGGCAGACTTGGCCTTATAAAACCTACTTTCTTTCTAAATTAGAAACCCCATGTTCTTTAGCCAGAGCCAGGTATAAAGTAGTTCAAAGACAAGGGCGTTATCTTTATGTTTCACAATCAGGCTGTGTGGCCCAAGCTCAGTATGAGCATGAAGATTAAAGTTGCTAGTCCCATCACGTGCAAATAAATCTACCCAGTTCCTTGCATTTTTCAGCAATTTAAATGGTTGTTAGGACAGAGCTTTTCAAAGTTGCTACTACTGTTACACAGAAACTCCTTCTGATACACTAGAAATCATCCAGAGTTTATCTTGCCAGTACTGAAGACCAGTATAATTTCATTTCTAATTCAGCCTATAATTTATTAATTCACTTTTACATAACCTCATCTCAGTCTTGGTCAGCCATACAGTGTAATATCTGCCTCACATCAGCATACAAGTTAGAAATGGATGGAAACAGATCCAAATCACACAGGATAGATGATTGTAAATTTGGAGGTGAATTTACCCCTAAATTTGAAGTCAACCAGAATACAGAGAAACCTTCCCAGCTTGTGACTCAGGTAGTGCTGCCAATCTCAGCAAATACGAAAGCAAAGCAGCTATTGCTCTTTCATTCAGGACCTAAGCCATCTGTTTTCATTATTATTATTATTATTATTATTATTATTATTATTATTTTCTTATATCCCATCTTTCTCCCAATATAAGGACTCACTCTTACATTGTGACACTGTCCCTTAGCTGCTAAAGCACTGGTTTAACTTGTAGGCATTTTATTTGGGCAATGAACAGCCAGCCACCAGTAGAAAATAAGTGGAGTGACTGGTCACTTTTTAAACAGTTAAGTAGAAGCCAGCTGAGTTAGACAAGAATAAAAAAATATCAATGCAACTAATATCAGAAGAAAGCTCCATTTCTGCTTCCTATTTGGCTCTGGAGCTTTCAGAGAAGACTGCTGAATCCAAATCAAAAGCTGGCAGTATGGATGTTTTCCGGTTACAGATGCCAGAGAGATGCCATACAAAACTAACCCTAAGCTGGCTTTATAGGAAAGTGATCATTGACATTGACATTTAAATTCTTTAAATTTATTCACATTTTACCTCTCGCTGAAGTTTTCTCTTTTCTGCTTTGAGTTCATCTTCTACTTTTTCTGCATTCTCTGCAGCAGTTTTGTATCTTACAACCTGACCTTCAAGTCGTACCACCTACAAAACCAATTGAAAACAGTGATTCGCTTTTCTTCCCATGTGAAAGCAGGGCCCATCTTATCTGTAAAGTTATCTTAAATAACACTAAATGAAGAAAACGGAAACTACTACTTCCAGTCCCCACAGTCAACCAACCCACCAGGCAGAGATTTCAGTTGAAATATGTGCTGAGGTGGTATAATGCCTTAGGATCTTAAGAGAGGAAATGTATGTCAAGTGGACTATTGTCATTGTAAAAGTCAACATTGCGCTGGGATAATGGCTGGATACAGCATCATGGGTTAACAAAGATGGCCACAACTATATTGCATAATACAAATCTCATAAATCAACCATAATTCAGTCATAAATCAATCAAATTCTGGTTATACATAAATCATAAGCCAATCACTGTCTAAGATAAACCATCACTTATGACAAGTTCCATGAACTTTCAGGTTGAGGGAATATGGGACCCAAAGTTTCTATATTTAGCCAGCTGTCTGGTGGAGCTTCCTTCCACTCCTGTCAAATCCTTGAGTGCCCCATCCAATCAGTGTAATTTAGTCCAATTGGGAACATGGAGAGGTGTTCTACATCTGCCCCAACTGCAGATGGTGCAAATGTCCCCCCTCCAAAAAGAATTGGTAAGTCTTCATCTCACACTCTCACTTTCTACATGCACTGTTTCTATGGCCAAAAGGCCTGGATTGTCTAGATCAGATGATGGGCCCAATACTGCAAGATCACACGCAGATCCAGAGGATCCAGCCTGACCCCAGGGTAAGAGACCCCTGGTTTTGCAGTTTCTAAGAAACTCCATGGCAAAACCTGGGTGTTTGTCCCACCATGCTCCTTACCTTACTGGTCATAGGTCTTCCTCAGGAGCCCCCCCCCCCCCTTTGCCACATCTGATGTGGAAATGGGATGCTTAAACATATGGGTGCAGCCATGTGCTCTGTTTCCATGTCAGACACAGCAACGGGGAGGGCTACTAAGTGGGAACTCAACTGTTCTGGTCCCAGGTCAGAGAGGGGACAGGTGTGTGAACTCCCGTTCATCCCCACTCAAACCCCAGGGTTGATCCAGGCGAGCACTATCCTAGCCTATATGCTTAGGTCCTACACGTTAAATAATAGGCTCTCTTCTTTTTCCATCCAACTAGAATGTCAATGGTTCTTTTTCTTGCAAATGTAAATCCACCAATACATGAATACACCCACCAGTTCTGTTCCCATCTTGTTTCAAAAATATTTAGTTTTTTTTAAAAAAAAATCCTATAAACTGTTATAAACTAGGTTTTAAATTCATAGAATCATAGAGTGAAAAAATCAAATCCTGCTTTTTATATATTAGAAAGCTTGCTCAACCATGTTTTAATGCTTTCTAACATTAACAATCCAGGGGTATTAGGATTTGGTTTACATTTTTTTTACATTTTTCAATAAAACTAGGAATTATATACACAAATTGGCATCTTATATATAGGAGTATAGGGCTATAGCAATATAGGAGTGAATCGGAAAATTAAGTAGCAAAATACTTTCTTCTTCGTGGTCTCTGCGAATCATACAAATGGGTTTCACTGCGCCTGCGCAGTGCTGTTCGGAAACATGGGTCGCTTCCGCAACCGAAGCCGACTCCCTCGGCTTGGAGGCGTGACGAGCTGCCTTGGATGCCTTAGAGGATGAAGGCAAGGCGAGTTGGACCTCCGTCCCGGTCCCTTTGCTCGCGTGCGAACCGTCCGGTTTCTTCGCAGATTTAGGCGCCGGCTCGGTACCCTCAGTCCCTGATGCTTTATGGGGGCGCTTGGAGGGTTTGTCGGTGGCACTGGGCGGTTTGGAGCCACGGGCCACATCGGAGGTGGTGGGAGGGACTGTCCCGGCCGGGACACACACCACGCTGGAAATGGTGGCCCTGGCGGATGTCACGCTGGATACGCTGGCCCTGGAAGATGAAGCCGGGGGCGCGGAGGGCGGGACGGATGAAGCACGAGAACCTCCCTCTTGTACCTTGCCCAGGGCGATCGCCGAGGTGAGCCGGGACTCACGGTTCTTCCGGGCCTGGGAAGAAAGGGACCTGCAGAGCGAGCAGGACTTGGTGTCATGGTCCTTGCCGAGGCAGAGAAGACAAGAAGAGTGCGGGTCCTGGACGGGCACCTTGCCCCCGCAGATGTCACACTTTTTGAAGGGTGCAGGCATCTTGAAAGGACGACACAGCCGAGGGAGAATCCGAGAACGAAGTCAACAGTCCGAAGTTCGAAGTTACCAGGGGCGGGAGACAAAGAATGGTCAAGAATACAGTCCGAGGTCAAAACGAAAGTGATTCCAAGCAAGCAAGAGCAAGCGAAAGTTCCCTGAAGCAGCTAGCGCGGCGGAAAAAAGGAACTGGGGAAAAGAGCGGGAAGGCAGGGGCCTTATAACGGGTGGGCGGAGTTACCGCCAAAAAGTTTCTATATGTTGCAAAGTAAACTTTGCCCAGTGATTCCAGAAGTTTCTGAACAGCACTGCGCAGGCACAGTGAAACCCATTTGTATGTATTCGCAGATGACCACTCGAAGAAATACTGTTACAGGTAAGCAACCTGTCCGTTCAGATGTTACAGCTTCTAGCTTAAATAATATTTGTTCTTTTAAAAAGTGCTTCTTTAAAAGAAGTTTTGGTTGAACTTAATTGAAGGATTTTTTTCTGAATGGCATTCCTTGCATTATCAAGTAAAGTAATTAAAAAGAAACAATGGACACTGGATACTGGTCTAACAATTAACAACTGCCAATAAACCATGTTAAAAAAAGTTAAAAAGTTTAAATTCAGTAATTAGCGTTCCAGCAAGAAGTAAAATAGTAATAACAGCAAGGTTTTTTTAAAAAATGATGAATAACTAATTTTAACAACCATGAGTGTTTAAGTCATTTTGTTTAAACCAGCCAACCCTGGTTCCCCTGCAAAACTGGCATCTATATTCAGAATAAAAATCTGGGAACTGTTGGCTTGACTGTGCAGTGAAAGGATTTTCACACTAACACTACAGTATAAGTGATCGGTTCTGAAGAAGCAGAGGACATAAAGGTGTTTATACCATCTACTGTGGGGAAAATATATATTGGAGGTATTGATGTACGCCAGAATCTTAAAGATACCTACATTTTGTTCCAGAGTAGTAATATCTTGTTCAGCTTTTGAAAGTTTAAATTTGAATTCACTAATTTGTCTGTTGGCATCTCCTAGATGCAAAAAAAAAACAAAAGTAAAAAATTAAGGGTTGTCAACTGAACAAATATGTCACTGAAGACTATATTGGTAGCCTCTTCTACTAAAACAAACAAAGGCAAGGAAATTCTAAAATTCTTTTACTTGAGGGAGGGAAAGTATCTAGCATGGAAACTGGCTCTTTCTTCTAAGGGAAGAATGAAGCACTGGACACTGACCATCAATATTTCTTCTGATGTAGGCATCCAAGAATGGGTGCCCAGGAAGGCAGGGATCATCACGCAACCTAGGTTTTCATTCTTTAAACCCCATACTGGTCGACTTTGCCCCAGTTCCATTCAGTGGGTGAACTTGAGACAAAGTACAACCTCTGGAGAATTGAGGCGGGGGGAATCTCTCACTGACTGGACTTATCCCAGAGAATACACAGAGACAAAATATGAATAGTAAGAGCTTAGAAAATTAAACGAGAGCTGAAGAGCAGAACTTTGTCCTGGGCATGTCAGGGAAAACTACTAGGGAAGACCGTAGGCATGCTGGACTACAAAAAGTGTCATTCATATAATATCAGGCTTCCTGGTAGATAAAGGAAATTAAGCCACTGCTGGATACCTCCTCACACTGAACAAAACAGTATTTACTGCTGATTTCTTCTAAGCCTTCAGAAGCTGAAGAATTAAGAATTCAGGAGTTTTAGCCAATGCATGCATTGGCACACAAACTATACCAGCCCTGAATAATGAGATTTTCATCTTAATAGTGATGATTTAGTCATCAAAATTTTAGTCACATGGTTTAGTCAAATGACTTAGTTATTTCTTTTGTTGACACTGCAAAACATTTAAATGAAACCATTTTTAAAAGCTTCTGTAGAGAGATAAGTGAGTTTTATGGATGTCAAAATCTCCTTCTATTGCCCCTTGGCAGTAGTACAAGGAGAAACGAGAAAGAGGCAGTGACCCCTCCATCAATCTGACCCATAGACCAGCTTCACTTCTTCCTGAACAGTTTTCATCCTAGCCAATCATTATAAATATGAGGCACCTAGGTTTCTCTGTAATGTCATTCTTCCCTCTCCATCCCTTTCCCTTTTTGCTGTTGACGGTGCAGTTGTATTTTTAAATTATGAGAGTGAATACAGGCTCTTTTAAAAAAATTGGCCTGTAAACCTCCAAGAAGTATTTTTGGCTAAAGAGCAAGGGGAAACATGCTTAAAATCAGTGCTACCCAAAGCAGTGGTCCCTGGAATGGTGTTGGTCCCTGAGCCACTGGCTGACAGTTCCTGGCAAGTTCCCAGGAAAGAAACTAGCAACTAGCCATTGAGCACAAACATGGTGCCAGTCGTTGGCACACTGTAAAAAACTGAATGCCGCTTTCCCACATCAAATAGCTGGGGAAGAACTGTTCACTGCATCACCTAAAATTAGATACAAAATAGAAACTAATTTACACACTCAAAATGGCAACAGTCTTTTCCACAACAATTGACCCTCTTTGAATGTAGGAAGAATTTAAACTTTGCAAATGTAACTGCAGACTGAAAGTATACCTACTCTGCATTTCAATTAACTGTAAATCAGAACCATTTTCTAATCCTGTTAAATCAGTACTTGTTCCATCATTTCGTGAGGATTTCTGTCGTTCCTCTTCCAACTGGAATTTCAATTTTTTAATCTGAAATATAATAATTTAAAATAAACGTTGTAAACAGTTCACTACTGCATCTATTAATAATGAATAAATATTTCGGCATTTACAAACAATATTGCTTTTTATGACCATGCACCTACAATCACAAACTGCAGTCTACAGTAACTACTTAAACAAGCACACAGAATTTGTCCGATCAGAATTTATCAGGACACTGTTGCTATTTTATGCGAATGGTGACTTAGTTATATGTAGGCAAATATAGTAGAGTTAATCTTTAAAGACAAAATATCAGTATCACAACTTTCCAGTAACAACAATGTATTATTTCAAATTGACAAGACTGAACAGCAACGTAAGATAGAAAGACTCCACCAGGTGTGGCAAAGTTAATGGCAAAATCACCAGTATAATTACACCTTTTGGGGTGAGGGATTAAATCCCCATATGAGGCCTAAGAAAAAACTTGGAGCATAGTGGGTCTTCATCAAAGCCTCAAAGGAAAGAGATAAAAGCAACATCATCATCTGTAACATGTCTACCCCCTCCCTTTGCTTGGACACAACAAGCCATGTTTTCTTGTTACTTTTAAATTTTACTTCATAAAACCACATTAGAGGCTTTGTGTTAGGAATTTCCAAGTATTACACCATTATTTTATCAATCTTAAGGTTTTTTTAAAAAAATTAAACCCTAATAATTCAACAAGTGACTTGTTAATAGTGTAATAAGTAATGATAACAAATCACTTGTCAAAAAGTACGCTTAGGTAACAGTACCAAATTATTTACAAAAAGTAACTTTCCAAGCTCTCATCCAACTACCTCATAATGTGAAGCAACTGTGAAAAACTAAACCTGTTTTGCATGTCTACACAGAGACATATTGTGGCCATTTACATAGAGCTACATGAATATTTAGGAGATGGGTATTCAAAAGAATTCTAGTACTAGACATCGTATAAGCGTTCCTTTTTCCTTCAGTGTCTGGTCCTTAACATATAGCTTTCTTTTCTGGGTCTAAGAAACATTGAACAACTGTCGATAGGTATTGCTTATCAGCTAATGCTGGGGCCTAGTACTGCTTTATGATTTAACCAATTTAAAGAGGCTTTTTTGTTTGTTAAGAATTCTAGTACAGGCTTCAACATTCTTTACAAACTGTCCTGGGCGGGGGAGTATGAGCTTTACCTGTGACAGCAACTCTTCCTTTTCTCCTGCAAGTTTTCTTAGCCTAATATCTATAAAAAACAATTAGAAAATTAAAGTCAACTTTTCATACAGCAAAAACACCTTCCAAAAATCATCACTGGGTATTAAAAGACAGTGCAAAAGGAAAGATTCCTCTCCTGTTTATAGAATTGTTTCTAGGCCTTGTTTTAGCACATTGATTGTCACACCATACTGTAACAGCCCATGAATTTTCACCATCAACTATCTATATGTTGCTGCTCCTTTTGCACACATTTTAAACTTCTTTTGCCGTATTTATTGTACATACCCATGTATAAGTCTAGAAATTTTAGTCAAGGAATTGACCCAAAAAACCTGGGTTGATTTATCCACAGGTCAATGTAAGTCTTGTACTTCAACTCTTATTAAAAAAGGAACCATTCCCTTCTCTCAGTGAGATAAGCCAACAGCTTAGTCTGTCCCAGGAGACACTAAAAGAAGCACTGACACCCCCCCCCCCACCTTTGTTGTGGCTCTGCTTCTGACCTTTTTGAATGTCTAGGTGGGAAAATGATGGTGGTAGCAGCTCTTTAGAGCTTCCGCTCAAAGGAGAACCGAGATGAATTGGGCTTTGAAGGATTTGAGTACTACATTTTTATTTGTCAGCTTTGCTGATTAAAATAGGCAAAGTTATTGCATTAAAGTTAAAGGTTATAATCACTGCCAATGTAGTCGCCATTTTCTATGCTTTGTCTTTTCGTCCTTTTTAATGTGTGTGCGTTTTCTTAGACCCACCTGTACCTAGTTGCCTTCCACACTCATCCCACAGCCATGATTTACTGTAGTTCCCTCTTCATCCATCTATAGAGTGAGCACAGTTATGCCTGCTGGGATTTTGTAAGTTCTTGGGCACTGATTTCCTTTGCTTCATCCTTTACATCCTTTGTTACATGTGCCCAGGGCAGTGATGGTGAACCTGTTAGAGACTGAGTGCACACACTAAAAGGTCTTTCGGGCACCAGGTGTTATCTGGTGCCGGGGGTGGGACTTCCAGGGCAGGACTTCTTCCCCCTGCCCTCCTGGGCCTTCAGCTGCCTCTCCAGAGTCAGCTGAAAGCCCAGGAGGTGAGGGGGGGGGGAAAGAGGAACAGGTGTGCGCCTCCCCCCCTCCCCCCCGCAGTTCCTTGCCTCCAGCTGCCTCCAGAGAGGCAACTGGAGGCCGGGGAGGATCAGGAAGAAGGAAGAAGAGGTGTGCAACTCTTCCTCCTCTTCTCCCCACCACATGCCAGAGGAAATGGTTTGCGTGCCATCGGTTCACCATCACAAGCCTGTCAAGGCCAGCCAAGATGAGCTCTCGGAGGATGAGGAGGAGGATGAGCCTCCTCCAGAGCAAGGGCTGATTGAGGCTACGCCAGGTGTTAGTTCTGCTCTGCCAGGTCCCAGCTGTGTTTCCCCAGCCCCAGAGCAGGAGGTCCAACCAGGTCCCAGTGCTGAGGAAAGGCCTTCTATGGTGCCACAGCCTAGTGGTGATTCAGGAGACGAGGCGTGCCTGCAAGTGCCTTCTTATCAAAAGAGAAGGGCCGAGAGTGCTTGCAGGTGCAGATCCAGGAGGATTGCAGAAAGACAATCGGCAAACCAGCCTCAGGTGGCTCGAGGGAGAGCTTCCCTGATTTAAGTGGGAGAGAGGCTTGAGTTTGTTGCTAGAGTTTATTGCATGAGCCCTTGGTGTGATTGCTGTCACTCTAGCTCCTGACATCTTGTTATCTTGCTACCTTGACCTCGGACCGGACCGTTGTTATCTCTTGGCTATTGTGACCTCGGACTGTTTTGACCATGCTGCTTTCTGGCTTCCTGACTTCGGCTTGTCTTTCGGCACGCATGACTTTCTGCAACCCCGACACCGGCTTGTTTTCTCGGCTTGCTCCTTGACTGCTTCTCCACAAGGTTTGTTTTGCCTACACGTGTTGGTTGCAGGCTTGGTTATCAGCATAAGTCAGAGATTGCTGGCAGCAATCCCGGACAAAGCCTAGAGTTTACCTTCAATGTATCCACAGGTCATATCAAAATCCATAATTCTGGCCCCAAACCTGCCCTCAATTTATACATGAGGTCAACTTACAGTTGCATATATACAGTATATATTGCTACCAGAAGATGAATATAGTTAATGACTTTACATTTTAAAACATTTAAATTTAAATTAAATGCACTGATACATATCTGCCTAGATTCAGAGACTGCTGCAACTAGTCACACAGATCTATCCAAAAACAAGTAAAGATGTTCCCATCTGTGTCAGGCCATAAATTATTAATTTTTATCTATACACACTACAATCCAAATTCAGTGATGTTCTTTAAAAAAACAGTTTTTACCTAATGGTCCATCCCCTGCTGATTCCAAGACCTGGGCAGCCTCCTGTGAAACAACTGTTATTGCACCAACTACTGGTTCATGGTTGACATCACCATTTGGAGTGCCATCTGGGATTATGACTAATCCATGTTTCTGGAAAAAAATAAGATTAACAGTACCTAAGAGAGAGCCTTGTTTTACTTTAATTGGCACAACAAAAAGTAATAGCACAACTGTTCTTGTTTGTTTAGGTAAAAAGAAGATGTAGGCCGAAGCAATGATACTGCACTCTACACCACATAGAGCTTTATGCCCCAAATCTACATTTGTTATTTGCTGCTACTGCTAACATACCTCTCCTGTCTTCATTGTTTCCTTGAGGTCAGCCAGCTCATCTCTGAGCTCATCTCGCTCAATCCTAATGCAGTCAAAGTACTCTTTTTGTCTCTCTAGAGCCTGGAGGTACAGGCAGGTAGCACAAAGAAAACGGCACAGAGAAAGAATGTGTGATAGGTAAGCAAGATTTCTTACAAATGAAAGATAATCAGCTAAACAAAAAGTGAGGTTAAAAGGTGAAAATGAAGATTTATGAGGCCCTGTGTTTCCCACAGTAGTTCTGTGTGGCACAAATATTTCTCAGTTACCACATATCTGGCAAATATTAAATTGATCAGCCTAATTCATTAAGCTAGGGGCCTAAATACCCTAAAGGCACCAGATCCCATCTGATTCTGGAATCTAAGTAGGATCAACCCTGGTTAGTACTTGGATGGAAGACTATCAATGAACACCAGCTGCTGTATGACAAATACTGCACACTATACTGTTAACAAGCTGTGCCATTCTCAAAAATCTGAAACTAGACTAAGAGTGGCTGTCACCACTCACTCCCTTCACAGGTGTGTAAATGGGCAAAGTATGTAGGAAGGAGCTATGCTGCTGTATCACATCTACGTTAAAAGCAGTCAAAGCCAATGAATGGCAAATAAAATGAAGAGGAAGATGGCAGCGACATCTGCAGGGCAAGTCTATGCACTCAAAAAAAAATAATGCACAAATGTTACAGGTGGCATCGAGGAGATCTGCAGTTTTTCTTCCCCACAAATGCTGCGTCCTCTCAGGACTGATATGTGAAAGAGATCTACAGCCTCATTGGAATCAATAATTAGTGATAACTATTTGATCCAACTGATTTTAACGAGCCTTAACTTGCATCTAAGTCTAATGATAAAATGGCGTTCACCTTTAAAATCATTACTTCTTTTTTAAGTAGTGAATAAAAGTTATTTAACAAAACTGGGAACCAAATCCAAAATACCATTCTAGTTATCTGTGTATATCACTAGAACTTACGCTCATATATGTGTTTGTTTGTTTGTTTTTGGCTACAATACACTGATACATGAACATACTTATGCATGATTCATACTGAACGCCATTTACTCACTCTCTAGTATTGAGGCAGGGAAATGTCAAGGAATTGACAAACTGAAGTTTACTGAAGCCATACTCAATTTAATCCTGGGACCATAAAGAATTCTAATGATAACTAATAGTAGTCTATTCCTAAAGCCACTTTTCAACCTCCAGAATCCATCTCATACCCCAATTTTTTTATCTTTCCAATTAACTGTCTCCTGGAGGTCAAACACCTCTTTGGTTACAGATTCTATTTTCTGCTGCATGCGTTGGTTCTCCTGCAGTAAACACAGGGAAGAGAATAAAAGAAAGGAAAAGACAGGAAAAGAAAATTACACAAAGACAGAATAAAGTGAGCAGGTAAGTCAAAGAAACAAAAAAGATGAACGATTATAGATAATGGCTTATTCCTAAGAGATTCCCTTTCCTTAAACAATACGAGTACAGTAGTTGTAGCGCATGGTCAACATTGTAGAGAACTATAAAATGGTCATTGATTATTTTGGAACCAAAAATGTAGTCATGTGTATGTTTCCACTGAGAGTCAGCATACCATAGTGGTTTGAGTGTTGGACTGTGACTCTGGAAAGCAGGCTTCAAATTCCAGCTCAGCCATGAAACCCAGTGGGTGACCTTGGGCAAGTCACATTCTCTCAGCCTCAGGGGAAGGTAATGGCAAACTTCCTCTGAACAAATCTTGCAACAACAACAAAAAAACCCCAACAACAATTCTATGATAGGGCCCCTGTAGGGTTGCCATAAGTCAGAAACGACTTAAAGGCATTGCCATTGGGGACAATGCAAACTTTAGTATCTGCTGGGGGGTCCAGAACCTTCATGGATACTGAGGGCCTATGGTATATGTGAATAGCAAAACAGAAAGTAGGGCAGCTGGTGAACCTGCTTCATCTGCTACTTATAGCACATTAAGAAAATATAGACCTATACATCTGACCACCAAAACAAAAATTATAAGCAAACTGGAAACTGGTGAAAGAAATCATTCCAAGATACATTTTGGAAGAAGCCTTCAAAGAGCCTCTAGAAGTTTCAAAATGTTTTGTTTACTTATGCAAGACATACATGACATGGTTATTTCATTTCATGTGTGCATATTGTTAGTTTTTGGTAAAGTTTGCTGAAACATGTTGAACTGCCCTTCTTTTTTGTGGTGCAGGAACTTATTCTGTCCATATTATTTCTAGCTCTGGTACCTGCCTAGGAATACATCTATTTCATTAACTGATGTATACTTGTAAATCACCGCAGGTCAGACTGGCATATAAGGTGCCTATTAAAAGCAATTCTTACCAAAAGGTAAAACAAGCATCTGTTTCAGTGTGCTTTCTATTTAACCAGCACATTAATAATTTAATTTCTGGGACTGCATTCCTTTCCTTTTCTCCTGCTCATTCAGAAGCTGCAAGGTATCAATTTTGTTTTATGCTCTTGATATAGTACTGATATTTGTGAATAAAAACATCCTTAAAAGAATGTTAGCCAAATCTAGACAGCTTTGTAAAGAGGAACAGCTGATGATTAACTATTTCAGAACTGAAATCATGGTACATGGTAAGAGAGCTCCAAAATATAATCATACATTTGACAGGCATGTACATTTGTTCAGACATCTGTAGCCACATTTTGATGATAAATTTTCATGGAAGCAATACTAACATGTTATTAAATTACTCAGTGTAGAATAGGTAGTTTGAAAGTTATTTTACAACAGAAGGCCTCAATTAATAAACCCTGTCCTTAAGGGTTTTGAGTCTAAAATTATACCATAGTTCAAATGGTACATGGGGCTCAAATGTGGAGAAAAGGAGGTAAATCCATCCTGGAAGTCCTGCAAAATAAATTCATGAAGCAAATTTGGGGCTTCCTTGAGCATTTCCACTGCCCCATATGAACGCTGAGCTAGGCCTACCTGCTTATGGAATTGTGTCATTTTAGATAGTGGCATAGACATAATGCATTCAAAAACCATTCTTTTCCTACTAGGTTTTGCTGTTTAGAGCAATTAGGAACTGGAGATGGGGCATAGCGGTAGCAAGTTAAACTAAAACCTGCTATTTTTAGTCTTTATGCTTTTACAAATTAGATTTTCAATCACAATGCTAGCAAGGACAGAACAGGTAACTCTGGTGTACAATTTTCTATTTGGAATCCCCAACCTGAAGTCAGTCATACAAGATCAAACTACTTAGAGTATTGACAGATCTCAAAGATTTTAGGAGATGCCATCCTCAAACTTTCAAATTTCCAACTACAGAACAAAAATGTATATTTAGCCAGACTGATGATGTAACTCATTATTGCTTGTTCTATTCTTTACATGTGGATAGAACTCTATTTGGATCCTAGAGGAAAAAAACTGTTCATTTTAGTGGTATTTGGATTGAACGTGACAGGAAGCCTAGCTGATTATCAGCCATTTCATATGATCTGTTTGCTCTGTTAGTAAACAAGTTGCATTACTGCTTCATTAGGAAACATAATATATATTTATAAAGTAATATAATATATAATAAGTGTGTGTGTGTGTGTGTGTGTAAAAACTATAGATACAGATACAGTTATATGATATATTAAAATATTAGCTCCTAAAATCCAAGGGTTTGATAATTTCAGAGGATGGCAAATATAAACTGTCCTAAGTAGTTTGTGAATAAGTAGCTATGATAATCCCTTTTAAAATATAAGTACTGTATATTATAAAGGATTTGGGTTATGTTCAGTAAAGTCTATGACCAACTAACCTATCAAAATGATATACAATACAAACCAATATAGTAGATACATAGAATGATAGTTTTAAGTGATATATGGAAATATCATGCATGTTGATTTGTACAAGTAAAATAATAATAAATTGAAATTAAAATAATTGCGCAAATAATTAAAATTAATTGAAATTCTTTGTAAAACATGAATATGTACCTCAATTAATTCATCTCTCTGGCGAATACCTTCTTTAAGTTCATCCACCTTATGCTGTAGAACCGTGCATGTGTGTTTCTGTCTTTCTAATTCCTGTATTAAGCAAATATCAATGAAGCAATTCATGTTTAACTTTAACAAGCCTAAACTACATTAGATTAAAAAACTGACACAACAGGAACATAACCTTCTCTTATTCAGCAAAATAAGATTAGCTCAGATGGATACCAGTTTGTTTTAGCTGCTTTGGCCACTCTCCAGCACCATCTTTCAGTCCACTCCAACAAGAGTGGTCTAATTTCATGGCAAAACAGGCTGTGTTTTCATTATAAACACTCTGCAACTTTGTGATATACCTGGCTTTAATATGCTTGAAAAAGTCTTGACAATTTTTTTTAAATACATGCAGATCACTTTACAACTCTTGAAAAAAACAAAATATCTATTGTAGAGCCACCCAGAAAACTGTTTACTAAGAGAGATATGATTCTTACTTCAGCTAAGGGCAAGGGAGGGTGGAGCTCCCCAGATACTAGTCATTAACTTCTAGAGAAAGCTATCACATTATGAATACTATCAATTGATGTAATCAATTATTCTGAAGATTAGCAGAACTGATAATGTTTAAAATCAAGAAAAAAGTAACCCAATTATTTGCTTTTGAAAACAAAATAGGGCAACTTGTTTGCCACTGCATAATCTGATACCACAAGAATGTATAAACATGCTTGCAGATCCACAAATGACTGAATTTAAAAATATCTGACTCTAAATTATGGGCAGACAGAATTAAGCAGCCCTAAGAATGACTGCTGTGAACCATCATATTAATGTTCTTCATCATTTTCATTAAAATATCTTAACTTTATTGTTATGCTTAATATACACAAGTATTTTATGTCCAGGTATTAATAGTGCACAGTTAGCCTCCATTATTATGACCATCATCAAAATGAAATTCAAATACCTTAGTCTTTTCTTCATTTTCCCTGTAGAATTCTGCTAATTGCTCCTCTCTTTCTTCAATGACATCCTTTAGAGTATCTACTTGATAGATCAAATTGTTCTTCTCATTATCTAGTTGGGCATTAGAAACCATTGCTTTCTTGTATTTTTCTTCAACTTCAGCAAGCGACTCCTAGGTACATATTTGATATCTGTATCATTGAGGTTACTCAAATAAAGCATGAAGAATAAAACACACAGCAAAAAAGAAAGTCTAAACTGTTAACACAACTTATTTTTTAAATAAAGACAAATGTGTATTTACACTAAAATTAATACATTCATAAATTCAAAGTCACCAAATGTGTTATTTGCAAGACCGATTAAATCCTATGTTATTCTACTTTTCAGGCAAACCAAGCAGCTAATTTACAGCCATAGCTCCATAACAGAACCTAAAGAAAAGTACTTCCTCAAATGTAGGGATAATAGTCCGTTGCAGCAAGAACAGAATTCTTTTATTTTTATTTTACAACAAGAAATATATTATAGACATACACTGTTGGAACAAGGGAGAAGGCTTTCTCAATGGCTGCTTTCAGCCATTGGAACTCCTTCCTAGGGAGCTAAGATGGGTCCCTCTGTACTCTCCTGGTAGTAAGTTAAAACATTCCATATTTCACCTGGCTTTTAAAAATTGACTGTGATGGGCTTTTATTGGTGTGCCGTGCTGTTTTCTTGGATTCTTGAATATTAAAAATTTTAAGCTCTACAAATTACTTTATTTTTTTTTAAATATTGTCTATATGTTTTGTTTTTGTTCAGTTTTTAATCTGTACTGGTTTTAATAAGACACCTTGAAACCCGTTATTGGCGAAAAGGCAGGATATAAATGAATATCACAACCAAGTTTAATACACTGAAGTGTAAAGAAAATTACAATCTCCTCTTCAATTTAATTCAGGCTGCACAGTAATTGGTTCAGTTCAAGCTTCCATACGTAATGTATTTCTACATTATGTCATGCAAATTAAATATATCTGCAGCTGTTTAAACTTTAGTAGAGATATAATGTAATATAATGTAATGTAATTCTATAATCATGAAACAAAGTTCATTGTTTTTGACTGCTTATACTGTATATCCTATTTCCTCTGAGAGCAATCTGAAATGGTTGGGTGTTCATTAGTTCAGAAGGAAAACCAGACTATACTAAAACAAAGTAAATATTTTATACATATTGTGAGTGTGCCCTAGTATAAACCAGTTCAAATCAGGATTTATTCACTCTCTGAAAATAAAAAGTAAGCACCATTCTTGGAGCGAAATTCATTTTTAAAAATGTGAAATTCAGAAGACTGACTTTACTTTTAAAATGTGCATATGATTTTTACAAGATTTCTTTCCTGCAAACTACAGAACATTTCTGTAGTTATCTTTTGGTCTACTGAAGTCTTGACTATGCTTTGAAACAGAATTTCATAGAAGATATGACATAGAGTAGCACATGCCCTGCCCCAAAGCATTTTCACTTTAAGAGACAAGAACATACTGTGGGAAAGGAATGATAAAGCAACAGCATGAACAATTATGGCTATACACTTCATGTTCATTCCAAGAAATACACCTTTTGCAAGGTATATGTACACTATAATTAAGAAATGGGTGTATCAAGTAGTGATGCCATATTGTATGCACATTTAACTAACAAATAGTAGGAAAGAATGTAAATGGGACAGTAATAAGACAGAAAAGATTGTTAAGATTGACTGATTTAAAATGAAGTGCAGTGGAAGGGACTAGCCAGACAGATTTGACAAAGCAGTATTCAGATTGCATTCTGCAAAAGGGAAGAGATACAGTACCGAATTATTACTTCTTTGTTGTTTTTATTTTAACAAAGGAGTTACTAAACATTTGCTATGACTGCAAGGCAAATACAGGCTACATGTTATAAACAGCTTAAAATCAATATACATCAAAACAACCATAAAGAATAGGTGAAAAAAAAACCTAAAAATTAAGAGTTAACATGGAAAGAGCTACTGAACTGGGTATAAATAATTTATGTGAGGCTAACCCTTGACACTAGAAGTACAAAGAAGGCTAAGGTATAAATGAAGATTATTTCTTCTTCTGATTAAAGAGAAGAGCAGATATGTGGACGTTAGATATATAGCTCTATATGGAACCTACAAGTTGACCAGTAATTGTTCTACATAAGAGAGAAAGGGAAACCTGAAAGCACTGAAGGATTCTTTTCCTGGGTGAGGTTGTTGTCGTTAACCTACCTGTTGGGTGACTTTAAACATCACCATCAAAGCCCAAATATTTCCAACCCATTCTCTGGCAGAAAGGTTCCTAATATCTAAGTAATTTTTTATCATGATAATCAGGGCTTTTTTTGTTATAAAAAGAAAATCAGAACTTTATCTTCTCTAAATAAGTTTCACAGTCAGGCAAAAATTTCGCTTGATTCTATACTAGCTAGTGGAAAAAAGTAACTTTCACTTGCTCCAACTAGTTATGTCTGTGATGGCGAACCTTTGGCACGTGTGCCAGAGATGGCACATGATGCTATTTCACCCAGCACATGGCGGAGAGAGGAAGAGATGCTGTTTTTCCTCCTTCCCAACTCTTCCCAGCCCCCAGTTGCCTTTCCAGAGGGAGCCATGCAGCCGTAGGCTGGGATCAGCGTGGGGGAAGAGAATCTTGCCCGATCTCCAGCTGCCTGTCTGGAGGCAGCTGAAGGCCGAGGACAGCACAAAGGGAGGAGGAGGAAGAGGAGCATGCCTGTTCCATGCCTTCTTCTCCCCAGATATCTTGTCCCCAGAGGGCGGAGGTCCTGCCCCCAGCAACAGGCACTCAGCCCCTAAAAGGTTTACCATCATTGGGTTATGTTATCAAAAATTATTTTGGGAATATGGTTAAGAAGATGCTTAGACATGACATCTGACAAAATGAAACAGAAATTCCATGAAGGAGAGCAGTCTAAAAACTTATATAAAAGATCCCAAACTACTTTATAAAAGCTGGTGTTTTTATGTGTTTTTGGCGATAGTCTAAATAAATAAAACAAATTATTATTATTATTATTATTATTATTATTATTATTATTATTAAATAACTAAATATTTCCCGAAATAAACTGATTTCTGGTCTATGTTTACTATTTTTCCAAACTCAACTGTATCTGCTTATTAAAATACAGTTGCTAACAATATTCATCCTTAATAACAACTCATAGAAAGCATCTACTATATTGTTCATACAATGAGTATTAGTGGAATATCTTTTATATCAGTGATTCTCAAACTTTTTCCAGCTACTTTCCCGTTTTGTCCTGGGTGACAACCGTAGTGCCCCCTCCCCATACATATTTCTTGAAGTTAGGTCTACTATTCTACTGCAAATTCAAAATAACCAATCTCAGCTGCTTTGTATCTGTTCACCCTGGGAGTACAGTTAAGCAGCTGGCTGAACAGCAACCAAGAAGCCTCTCACCCATGCCACCTGTCCATCAAAGGCCAGTGTGTGCAAGAGGCCTCTTGGTCACTGCTCAGCCAGCTGCTCAGTTGTTGCTCCCAAGGTGACCAGGTGCAAAGGGAGAAGCTTCTCCCTGGCAAGAAAGAATTCTCAGTCCTTCTTCATTGGGGTGGAGAGGGGTGCAGCCAGTGTGTGTGCCGTTACAAGCCAAAGAAGCAATACCCTGCGCCCAAGCCTCACAACCGCCACTGACACAACCAGTGAAAGATGAACTAAGAGAGCGAGCTTGTGTGGGCAGGCGGAAAGTGGGAGATGTCGCCACATGAAATTATCATTGTAGTTTTAAGGGACCCTGAGAAGAAGTTTCATGCAACTCATCCCCACCATGGTCCTAAAGGCTGCTGGCTGCACCAATACTTGGACTGAAGGAACCCTTGCTATCCTCTTTTCCCTCACTGCTACTCTGCTGACCCATTTCCTCCTCACGGCCCCCCTACATCTTTCCATCACCCCCTGGGGGGCATACCACTCACTTTGGGAATCACTGAAATATATGGTATTTCATTGTCCTTTTTACAAGTAATAATACTAAACACCACAAAAAATTCACTAGCAGATATATAAATTAAATATCATCCAGTCTGTGATTTGTAGGTTAGGGACATGCTTTTTTTTCTTCAAGGAAGCAACATGTTAGTAAAGCTCTGTTAGTGACACTGGCAAAAATACCATTACCAACTTATGAATGCATGCTCAGGAGAAACCCTGATACCTTTAGTTCTTTAAGTCCCTGCATGTATCTCCCCTCTACATCTTGTATCTGGTCCTTAAGATCATAGATATCCTGCAGGACACAAGAATGAACCATTGCTTAAGAATACCACAGTGAACTCAGTTTAATTGTGTTAAGCAGAAATTTAGTCTCTGTGTTTCACACTTCAGAAAAATAAAGGCGTGTGTGCGTGTGTGTGCAACTGACTAAAATATGTTTCTGATTCAATGACTGCTATAACACTAAATCAACAGGCAAAATTGTTCTGTAATATTTCCAGAAAAAGCTTAGATCTCAAAACTACCAAGAATTAGAAAAACAGATTTCAATTTTAAGCATAAATTGAAATACAATTTTCATAATCTTGTCTAAGATAGAACACTGAAAATGTATAAATACTGACTCTTGTAAACTGGAATGTTTCTACAACCGTAGCTAATTCTAAACAAGTGAAATAGAGTATAATTGATGTCATGATTCATTCTTTCATATGGCTATTATAAGACAGTCATTATTAAAGCTTATTATTCTGTGGAAAACAACCAAGAATTTCAGTCATATCATTAAGACAAAACACATCCATAAACTGGAAAATAAATAATAAATAATACAACAATAAAAAATAATCTTACTTTCAAATAGTTTTAAACAATTAAATATCTAAGCTTTAATTTGTGGCCGAAGGTCCAAAACACACTGCAGAAATAATCCAGTCTGAGACCGCTTTAACTGCTCTGGCTCAATGCTAGGAAATCCTAGGAATGGTAGTTTCTTGTGGTGCCAGAGCTCTCTGACAAAGAAATCTAAATGTCTCACAAATACTACAGTTCCCAGAATTCCCTAGTACTGACCCTGGGCACTCTCAAACCAAATTATTTCTGCAGTGTGTTTGGAACTTACAGTAACTCCAAAGAGGAGGAAAATACACTGAAAATATTGTTGTAGTCTCCTTCAACTGGTACAATTTCTTATTCTGTGAGCAGATCATTTAATTGCACAACTGATAAATTTAGCTTCAGAGTATGCAAAACATTTTCAATTTAAATAATTATTCAATCTTACAAGCAGATAGAATTTACAATCCCAACAGCCCAGACCTAAGCATATTTAATTGGAAGTAAACCCAATGCAGAATCTTTATTTTTCTGACAGACCTCAAGTAACAAAGTGAGAAAGGATATGTTTTAGGACAGGAATGAGGAAGCAAAATATAAGCTGGCATCTACGGACAAAATCTCTGGTTATTCTGCAACAGACCCTCATGTCTGTAAATCCCCAATTGTTGTTAAAAAGAAAATCCCAAAGCTGAGCATGAATTCACGAGGCACCTTAGCTCCCTGATACTAGCTAAGTACATATCACCAAACACTCCTTGGTGGACCTCACAGGGCTAACTAAGTATATCCCACAAATCTGAAATGTACTTTAGGAGATAGAGAGCCAATCCCTAAGGCTATAATCCAGTGTCAAGATCCCCTGCCTACTTTGAAATGAGTAAGAACTGTCAGAATGGCTCATCTCCTCTTTTACAGACTGTTTCCCCTTGAAAGGCCAACAAGAAGACAGAACTGTTTTCTAAAAGGCTACCCATTTGAAATCTGATTTAAAGATAAAATGCCTCAAAGGAGAGAAGTTTCACCCATGAGCAGCAGCATCTGGACAGCAGACTGAGCATCAGGCACAGAGGTCACCTTGTCACAGTTGTTGTTAACTGTCCTCAAGTAGATCTCAATCATGGCAACACTATGGATGAGACGTCTCCAAGACCCCCCGTCCTCCGCTGCTCCACTTCAGTTTTGCAGATTCATGCCCATGATCTCCCTAATTGAATCTAGCCATCTGGCATGTGGTCTTCCTCTCTTTTCTACTACCCTCAACCTTTCCCAGCATTATTGTCTTTTCTAATGAGTCATGCCTTTTCATGATGTGGCCGAAGCATGACAGCCTCAATTTGATCATCTTGGCTTCTAGTAAGAGTTCAGGCTTGATTGTTCAAGGACCCATTTGGTTGTCTTTTTGACTGTCCATGGTATCCTCAACACTCTTCTCCAGCACTACATCTCAAATGAGTTGATTTTCTTTTTACCCACTTTTTTCACTGTCCAACTCTCACATTCATACATAATGATAGGGAATAGAATGGCTTGGATGATTCTAATTTTAGTGCTCAATTTTGTATCTTTTCTCTTTAAGATCTTGTCTAGTTCTTTCATCGCTGCCCTTCCCATTCTTGATCTTCTTATCTCTTGTCTTAAGTTTCCATTCTGATCAATGTTTGGTTCAAGTTATGAGAAATCTTTGACTGTTTCTACTTCATCATTGCTTAAGCTGAATTTTTGTAGGTCCTCTGTGATCATTGTTCTTGATTTTTTATGTTTAGTACCAAGTCTGCTTTTGCATTTTCATCCTTGACCTTCCTTAGTAACTGTTCTAAATCCATGATGTTTTTCACTATTAATATGGTGTCATCTGCATACCTTAGATTGTGGATATTCCTTCGTCCTGTTTTCACTCCTCCATCTTCTAAGTCTAAGCCTACTCTTTGTATGATGTTTTCTGCATACAAGTTGAACAAGTATGGTGATAAAATGCAGACCTGCCTGATCCCCTTGCCAATTGGGATCCATTCCGTTTCTCTATATTCTGTTCTAACAATAGCCTCTTGTCCTAAGTACAGATTTCTCATCAAGTATAAAAGGTAGTGGCACTCCCATGTCTTTAAGAACGTTCCTTAGCTTTTCATGATCTATGCAGTCAAAGCCTTTGCTATAAAGCACATGCTGATCTTTTGGAATTCCTTGGTACGCTCCGTTAGCCATCGTATGTTTGCAATGTAGTCCCTAGTGCCTCTATCTTTTCTGCACCCTGCTTATACCACTGGGATTTCTCTCTCTCTATGTGACTGGTGTCTGTGTTGCAGAATTTTAAGTGTAATTTTGCTTGTATGGAAAATTAATGCTATGGTCCTATAGTTGTTGTAGTCTTTTGTGTCTCGTTTTTATGGACGAGGATGTATATTGAGAATTTCTACTCTGTTGGCCAGCATTTGCTTTCCCATATTTGTTGGCAAATGTTAGTTAACACTAGAGTTGATTCTGTATGGTTGAATTGTAGCAGTTCAATTCAAATATCATCTGTTCCTGCTGATTTATTTTCCCAATTTCTTTTAATGAGGCTTCCACCTCATTTTTCTAGAATATGAGATTCATCTTCATATAATTCTTCATTCCATGTATCATTCATTTTTCTCATCTCTTTTATATAGCTCTTCTGTGTATTTCATCCAGCATCTTATTTTGTTTCTTGAGCATGTAGTACATTCCTGTTCTTCCTATATAGCTTTCTGGCCCTATAACTTCCCCTTGATTTCCCTACACAGATTACCAATCTGTTTAAATGATCTGTTTTAATACAATTTTCCATCTGTATTTGTAAAGGGAAGGCCTAAATACCCTAAAGGCACCAGATCCTGTCAATCTTGGAAGCTAAGAAGGGTCAGCTCTGGTTAGTACTTGAATGGAAGATCATCAATTGATACAAGATGATGTAGGCTATATTATTTCAGAGGAAAGAACTGGAAAAACCACCTCTGAGTACTCGTTGTTTAAGAAAACACTATTAAATTCATGGGATTGCAATAAATCACTTAGCAAATAAAACTGTAATCTGAAGTATTTATGATGTTGGGTCTTGTCACAGTGAACTTTGTCCACATGCCTAAAGGAATTTGAACTTGAATGCTGAAGACAGAACATCCACCCCACTCCATTGCACATAGTTAATTCTGAAAAACAAGTTAATTATGGGTCTTGCAAATTTAATCCTCTTCAAATAATTTTCAAATAAAGAAGAAGATACTTTTATTTTTTACCAATAGTGTTCACTCACCCGCAATTCACTTAATGAGGTATCGGGATCCACCAAACTGCTTGTATCGCCACTTCCTCGTCTAGATGAATTTCCACTTAGAGGTGTTGCTGAATTGCGAGATGCTGGCTAAAGAAAGTAAGCCATGGTGTTAAATTTCAGAGATTTCCCAGATAAATCATGCCATCGATGTTTCCACACATGAATAGGACTATTTCATGCTTTTTAAAAAATAGTCTAATATATACTTGCTAATCTACTCATAAAAACACATTACTCAAGTTCATATACTATTCAATATATTCCTGTGATTTATGATTCTTTCAAGCTTAGCCTATCTCTGCTTACCAAACAGGGCTCCTCTTGCAGATAAGATGTGCAGGATCTCTTTTAAAAAGCATCTTGCCAACCAAGATGACCTCTGGAAGAGCATTACCTACACCAGGGGTAGGCATCTGCAGTTAAGCTGGGGACAATTTTCTGGGTTGCAAAAATGTTTGAGGGCCAAACTTGTATCTGGACCCAGACCATCCTCTTTCTCCTATTGCTAATTAGGTTGCTAATTCTTGCCTATGTGAAATCTGCTAACATTTGTCACTGCTCCCTTCCCCCTTCTCTCTACGATTCATCTTTCAGTTTCCAGAACACTTAGCTATCCACTTCAGATTTCCTCTTCCACTTGAACAGCTCTACAATACTGTTATGTTCTCAAGGACTCTATGGTCACTGAACACAAATTGCTGTAGGAATTAACAAAATTGCCCTCCATTTCAGGAATTAAGATAAGGAGATTACACTCACTTCCTGCATTTCTTGGTCTGTCTTTGACCAATTTTTGCAAAATAGGAGGGGGGGCAGAGGAGTGTTGAAAAGCATAATGCTGTTAAAGGCAGCCGTTTAGGGCATTCTGTTGATACATGTTTTTGCCTAAAAAGGTTTTTTTTTAATGAAGGGCTTTGGGGCAACTTGTGAGCCGCAATAAAGGAAGTGGTATAGATGTTGGTCATGGGCTGCATTTCTCCCATCCCTGATCAAAACATATTCTGCTTAATGCATTGTTGAAAAATTCAGCTTAAAACAGAAATAACACAGGTTAGAGTACTAGCCGTACCCTTGCAGACTAACATGCATTTTTGAACTGTAGAAATAGCCCATAATACGAGACCCAAACTGGTTTTTAAAAACTCACCCGAATATATAAATCAGAATATGGCCTATCATTCTTCTCTTCGAGCTGAAAATATAAAGAAAAATAATTCAACTGAACCACTCCTTTCAATGAGAAATCTCAGTAACCAAGATCCCATTATGTGAGTATGAGTAAAAAGCAAGAATGTTACAACTTAATAATAAAAAGGTTTTTTTCCACATTTTTCTTTCCACATTGATACAGAAAATTAAAGTAAATGTCAAACAATGTCATAAATGCAATTTATCAGCCTTACAAATCATTGCCATGCATTTATAAATTGTAGTAACTTGCTTTTCTGGCTATTCTTTTGTCAAACAGGTATAATTACAAAAACTAAACCTGCAATCCTATACTGACTCAGAAATTATGTACAAGCTTAACAGATATCCTGGAATACACAGTACTTATCTCTGAGTATAATGTATGGAAAACCTCATTCTATACTTAGTGCTTAGCTCTAAATATAACGTATGGAAAGCATCTATGACATCACCTAATGATTGATGACAAAATGATGGATATGCTTTTAAACGCATACCGTGAAATTTTTGAATTTCACTTGTTTTATGTCAACTGTTAGGTAAATACTACATACAGGACATTCATTGTATGTTAGTGTTTTATTGTTCCAGTAACTCAACATTCAATAAATTGGAACATATTGCTTTAACATATGGAAGGGAATAAATACACTGGGCCCTCAGTATCTGCAGAGGTTTGGTTCCATAACCTCCATAGATAACAAAATGCTCATCTGCAGCATTTAACATTTAAAATTACCTGGGTAACAAAGTCCAGACACCAGGCATGCATTCTTCCTTCACAGTTTCCCACCATCAGAAATGCTCTGCCAGAATGTAAACCTCCTTCCTCACTCCCTTTTCCACCTTCACACCAAAGAGCCCCTGCCAGATTTTAAACCCCTTTGCCACAGAACCACATCATGGAGGGGGCAACAAAAGGAGTGGGGCAAGGAAGTGTATCAGCAGGAAAGGTGTTTCAGGTAGAGGCTTCCTTGTGAGAAGGTGGGAAATGGAGTGAGGCATGGGTTTGCATTCTGAAGTGGCTTCTTTGTGTGAAAATGAGGAAGGGGTTTAAATTCTGGTATTGGCTTCCTTGTGGGAAGGTGGAAAAAGAAGAAGGAAGGAGTAGTTCTGGCTGTGGCTTTGTGGTGGGGCTGACTTCCAAAGGTGGAAGGAGGCAGCTTTTACTATTGGCCTTTGGCTGCTTCTCCACCTGGCCATCACAGTTTCTCGGATCCACAGATACTGAACCCACAGATAGTAAGGGCCCACTTTAATATCCCAAAAGTGCTGACAAAAAGTATTTTAAATGCATCAGAAATATCCTGTAATACAGCATAATACTGCAACATGAAAATTCTTTAAGAACAAATAGCCTTGTAGTAATATTCTATATATTGGAACTCAATTGGAAAAATCATCCTGTGAATCCTTTCCCCGGCACCTGAAGACATTTTTATTTACATAGGTGTTTGGTGGGTGAATTTTACTTATGGAGTGTGGTGTGCTGTTTGGTATTTTAATTGTTTTTATTTTCAAATTGGTTTTAACTATGCTGTTTTTAACTTATTTTTCAATGTTAGTATTATTTTAACTTTTGTAATTAATGTTTTAGTTTTATCTTTTTAAATTACTGTAAGCCACCTTGAATCCCATTTTGGGGAAAAGGTGGGATATAACTCCAATAAATATGTAAGTATCTTCCTTTGTATTGCACACCTTTTGAAATGTTAGTTCTGGTCTTCTTTTCTATCATTCACCATTTCATCATCCACAATTCTTCAAGTTCTGTTCAGAAGTCACTCATAAAGTGTACATACCATCTACAAGTTTTAGATGTCCTTGCAAATGATTTTCTGCACATCTGCACTTTTCAAACAGATCTTCTTATGTACTGATCCTGAATACCCATCCTGATAAAATTGTGCAAGTGTAAGCCTCTACCATATCTGAAACATGAGAGCTACATGTGCAATGTTTTCAAATTACTTTTCTATTTGCTAAGGACGCAATAGGAAGAATTTTTATGAAGCAGTTTCACAGTATATGAACACTTAAGACCTAATATATTCTAAGGACAATACTAAGCCTTTAAAGCAGGGGTAGGCAATCTTTTTGAGCCGGGGGCCGGGTTGCTGTCCCTCAGACAACTGGGGGGCCGAAGCCAAAACATAAATAATTAAATAATTTTTTAAAAAAATTAAATATATAAATAAACCAGGACAAATGTAGGACAAAATTTTCAAATGGAAGACACTTTTTTTAAAAAAAATGGAGGACACGCGAAAAAATTTGCTGATTTTTTAAAAAATGTTAATATAAGTGCATGTTTCTGAGGCTTCTATAGACAATTGTCCCCCAAAGGCCCTGGCAGCAATCGGCGGCAGGACCGGGCTGGGGCCGGTCCCAAGGCCTCGCCGGGCCGCATCCGGCCCGCGGGCCGCAGGTTGCCTACCCCTGCTTTAAAGGCTTACTTCAAATGTCAAAATCATCCTGAACATTCTTAATAACAAGTTCAAATTGTTTTATAAATGTTTCCTAATTATCCGTTAAGATAGGAAGCAGTTTTGGCATTTTCTTAGGCATGTTCTGTAATGTTGAACTGCAGACAGAACAGACTGTAATGTTTATTTCTCCATGTCTAGCATGCTCTGAAACATTTCAGATGTCTTTAACATTTCCATTTTATTTCGCCGTCTTCAGGACAGTCAACAGATTGCTAACAATCCATCTAAAAGTATCTGTCTACATTACAGAATCTTGACTTGGTAGATGAGCCAGGGATTTAGCTACATTAAATGAATATATGTTATTTGCAAGTGATGTAAGTAGCCACTAGATTCTACAATAATATACTTTTAAAAAGGGGCCCACAAAATGTGATAGAAATCCCCCCCATGCCCCTGGTTGTCAGTTTGGAGGAAAGCCATATATATATATATATATATATATATATATATATATATTAATTTTGCAAAAACTATTTTAGGCCCTCAAACATAGTGGACTGGCATTCATTTGGGAACAAAAAAAAAAAAAAAAAAAATCATTTTTCTAAAAAAATGTAAATGGCCCTGGCAGGCTACACTTTATGTATTTTGTTTTAGAAGGAATCAGTAAAGTTACTTGTTATGCCTATTTTTATTTTTCAGCAACATTACATCACATTACTTGATCTACATTATCCATTACTCCCTCAAGTAATAACATTTTTCTTCTGGAACATTACTTCCAAGCTCTGCTTCGGCCACCAGGAATTATGAATCAAACAAACCTTCCACATACTAATGTCAGTAACTTGGTTCCCTAAATAATAATTCTACATGTACGGTAGGAAAAGTCAGTTCCTGACTAATTTAAATGTTTTCTGCCATACTACATTAGTCATGAATTGAACTGATTTTTAACGGCACTTGATTTGAGGAAATAATTCCTAGTAGAACCTCCTGTTTTCTGAGCTTCTCGGTTTGTAATTCTCTTCTGGCAAGAGCAACTAACACACATACACAAATGGCTAGACTTGCTCCTAAGAAGAGTAATGAATTGTGTTTTCTCACCTTCTGATCCTCTTGTGCAAATTTAACCTACCAGCCCAGCCTTACCCATCATTAAAAGATTACAACAGAGACCTCAATCATGATTAATGACAATCTGGATACACTACTACGTAAACTCTAAATTAGGGTTTGAATTGGTAAATCATAGTGAAGTTCATGGGTAATAGACAGAGAAAGTGTTATATGTATACTTGTCTCACAGGTCACACTCTATTTTTTTGACATTGCAACTGAAGATTATCTGTCTTACCTATTAAATAACAACATTTTATACTATTATAATTGACATAGTGGAAGTTCAAACTGATCCCAAATCTTTACGGTAGTAAATTACTCTTAATGATCATAGTACTTAAGATATGTTTTTTCCACAAGAAATACATTAATTTTGTAGAGGTAATTACAACATGAACAGTACACTGCAGTCAAAATCTTCCCATGCTTTCAAATTACACAATGACTTACAATGCTATGTAAATATCAGGTATATGTGAGAGTAATAGCATCATTAGCATTCAAATATACAGAAGCAATCTTCAATTCCGTTTGAAAGCCAAAAAAATACTGTGTACACTTCATGAAATATATCTCAATGTGGCAGTTCACAATCATGAGTTTCTGAATAGAAAACTCAAACTTTGATGTGCATACTGAAGATGAACATTCGGCAATATCATCAAATTAGAAGAAAAATCCTGCATTCTAAACTATTATTTATTTAATTAATTTGTATCTCATCTTTTTCCTAATATGGGCCCAAGGCAGCTTACAACAAGGTTACAATAAGACATGTAAGGAAGATGTTTTCAAAGAATAAAACATACTTATTAGCCATGCAAGTCAGACTCTATATTTCAACCAACTGGTATAACATTTTACGCTGTTAGAAACAAAATGCACTATACATAACATTTTTTATTTATGTTACTAGAACCAGTAACCATATATGTTTTACGTATGTTACCAGGACCAACAAGCTTTACTAGAATGCTAGCATGGTATTCACAGGAAAAAGATAGTCACTATCAAACCCGCAGCAATGACATCAGCAGAATACCAAACACACTCACACTATTCAGATCTGGAATGCTGACATCATCCAAGTCAGACACAATGCTTCCCCTACGATTAGAACGGCTGAAATAATCAGCTGCGGTTTCACTGTGATCAGAAAAGTCAGATGACTTCAATGACAAAGACAACAGATGGAGAGAAAATGACAGACAGAATAAAACATTTCAGAAACATGCAATGTAATTTGACCGTATTATACTTTTTTATTCCTTCCATGGTATCAAATTACACACACAGTTCACATTACCATAGCTACGTAATACAACCTCTCACCCTTCCTAAATAAAAACGGAAAAAACAACAACAGTATTTTAAAAACTTAGTAACTGAATCGGTAACTGAATAGTCACAAATTTATAGATCTGAAGGAGAGAACGATGTCTGAATGTCTGTGGCCCTCCAGATGTTGGAGCAATAGCCAACACAGTCAATGATGGAGGAAGATGGAAGTTATGGCCCAACAATAACCAAAGGGCCATGTGTCTCCCATTTCTATTCTACCGGACCTCAGCTCTTACTGCAGCAATATGGTGAAAGCCACAGAACCATTTAAAGAATGCTACTGAATGTGAAGCCATCAATTTTTTATCAATCTGATCTAGAGCAGATGTTTTGACATAAGATTTAATCACAATTCTAAGGTTACTTCTTAGATTAAATGCTTAAACATATAAGCCAAATTCTGCTCATGCACATGAATATAACCGTCAAAGATGAGGGGGGGGGGGAGTTTATAGTCAGCCCTCCACATTCATGGCTTTCTCTTTTGCGATTTTGCTTATCCGTGCCTTTTTGCAGCTCCCCCCTTAACAGCCCCAGTGCCACCCTTCTGGTTGTATACACAGAACCATCAGTAGCAGCCACGGGATCATTTCTCCACACCTCCTCTTTCTCCTTCCCCTTCTCCCGGCCAATGGCTCCAGAGTCCCCAACCTCCTGGTTTTACCAGGATCTTTCTTCCCACCCCTTCTCTCTCCTTCCCTTCCTCCCTGCCAACAGCCCCAAAGCCAAACTCCTATTTTTTAAAAGCCCTCCTTTCTTCTTCCCTGCCAGAAGACCCAGCACCCCTTCTTTTATATGGGATACGCAGAAGAATCCTGGTAAAACTGGGAAGCTGGGGCTGCTGACAGGGAAGAAGAAAGGAGGTGTAGGGAGAAATAACCCCATGGTTGCAGCGGTTGCCACTGCTGCTTCTGTTTATACAACCAGGAAAGTGGTGCTGAGGCTACTGGCCAGAGAAGAGAAGGGGTGAAAGGAATGATCAGCCACTAGTGGCAGTGATTTTTTTTTTTTTTTTGCAGGGGGGGGGAAGAGATATTTGCAGTTTTTTTCGCATTTTCGTGAGGGTTCAGATCCCCTAACCCCCGCAAATGTCAAGGGCAGACTGTATTTTGTCACCTTCACTTTAAAAAAGAGAATTAATCACTTCATTATTTTTACTAGCAACCTCCATGCATAGAAAGCATTAAAACACAAACATTCACCAACGTCAAACAGACTTGCTGAAATGTATAGCTTGTTATACTTTGTTTTAGTTTTATGACTCGAACACCTTATTTAAAAACACGCACTGAATTATGTGTTTCATTTTTCAGTAGGAGAAATTATCCAATACCTCATGATACTCCCAAATTATTTATGAACAATATCACACGATTAATTCCTCAAAGAGTTGTAGTCCAATGGGGTGCATGCAGCACACAGCGCACACGCCATTCATTGCATTACTCCACGGCTTCAGTGTATGCTGAAAGCCGCAGAAGGAAAGCCCATATATGGCGCGGGCTCACTGTATTAGAAAGCAATATATACATAGATATTACAGTCACAGACCAGCATAAGAATAGCAAAATACAGCATACAAAATACCAGGAAATATTCACAAAAAACTCACAAAAAGAAGTACCTTAAAATACAGGTACACATATGCATTTTTCTGTCAGAGGACAGAGCTCAGCCAATTCTGACAAAGCCCAACTAGAAATTCAACTACTAATCCGCAGTGCAAGTCTTCACCCGTCGGATTTTAATTGCTGCTGCACAAAATTTAGCAACTTTATGTGTTATAGTAGGATTCGTGTCTGAAAGCAGCAAAGAAACAAAAAGACTATTCTGAACATGCTGGATGTTTGTGAAGTAAGAGGTTATATGATAGCCCTGTTTAAATATTTGAAGGGATGTCATATTGAGGAGGGAGCAAGCTTGTTTTCTGCTGCTCCAGAAAACAGGTCCTGGAACAATGGATGCAAGCTACAAAAAAAGAGATTCCACCTCAACATTAGGAGGAACTTCCTGAGAATAAGGGCTGATTCGACAATGGAACAAACTTCCTCGGAGTGTAGTGGAGTCTCCTTCATTGGAGGTCTTTAAACAGAGGCTGGATGGCCATCTGTCGGGGATGCTTTGATTGAGATTTCCTGCATGGCAGAATGGGGTTGGACTCGATGGCCCTTGTGGTCTCTTCCAACTCTATGATTCTATGATGCATTGGCAAAATAAGATCAGTATGTAGGTCTCTATAGTACAGTGGGCCCTTGTTATCCTCTGGAGTTTGGTTCCAGCACCCACCGTGGATATCAAAATCCATGGATGCTCAAGTCCTATTAAATACAATAGCATTGTAAAATGGTGTCCCTTATATAAAATGGCAAAGTCACGGTTTTGCTTGTTGCAATTTATATTTTTTGGAATGTTTATTTTATGTATGTCATTAATTCATTTTTTTTTACTTTTAAAATTATACTCAATTCTTTATGGAAATTGTCAGGAAGAAAAGAAAAATACTACCAAAAATCTATACAGAGGGACTGCTTTTATATTAGGATGTAAGACCAGATCATGTGTTCCAAGCTGCAAATCATGCTATCCAAATTTAAGGATTAATAAAACAAAACAAAACTACTTCAAGCAACTTTGTGCACAGTGTGAATTGTGACTATTCAGCTCAGATGTGCTTTCATGTACTTCAACTGATAAAATCAGAATATAGCAAGCACATAGCAATCATGCAACCCTGCTCACCACACTATCCTTCCGGCCTCGAACAGCACGATCAGAGGATGCAACGCTCTCTGATTCATCATCTGTAAACTATAAGATTCAAGGATAGATCATTATAACCTACTACTTGATATATATTTGCTTGTATAAAGATTTAAGTACAGTACAGGTGATTCCATGTCAATGTAGGCTTTTCTAAGTAAGAGTGAAGCAGCACAACTCTGTATACACCACAGACCGAGATACTTTAATAGCAGGTCACACACAGAAGTGGGTAAGTGGAAGTGTAGCTACTGGTCCCACAGAAGCCGTGAGAGTTCAGTTACACAGTGTCAGGATATACTGCAAGCTTGACTATTTGGTGCAGTGCTTTCTCTCCACAGAGCAGTTTTTCATTTAAATGTGGAGAAGGGGATTAAAAGGACTCATTTGGGGGCACAATTAGTTAATTCATTCCCTAGCATCAAGATATTGAGAATCAAAACTCTTCTTACCTGTTTGGCCATATCTCGAATTTTGCTTTGTGGGCACACTAGATCTTTTCCTCCCAACATAATACAGTACACTCTAGAAGCTGTTAGACTACAACATTTAACATGCTTAAAAAGCATGCTGCAAAGATGCAACCTGTGTACCTTCAGTTTATACTTTGTTCTTTTAACTCCAGTTAACTGAAGAACAGCACTTCCTTTCAGCAGAATAAATATGAATGTTTATATGGTACTTCCACTGAACAATGATATAGTCCAAGAACTGTCTGATTACTATAGGGCATCACATTCATTGCTGTTGTTGTGTGCCTTCCAGTAATTTTTGACTTAGGGCAACCCTAAGGTGAACCTATCATGTGGTTTTCATGGCAAGACTTGACCAGAGGCGGTTTGCCACTGTTTTCCTCTGAATCTGAGTGTGTGTGTCCAAGGTCACCCAGTGGATTTCATGGCTGAATGGGAAATCCAACCGTGGTTTGCAATCATAGTACAATACTCAAACCATAATGCCACACTGGCTCTCATAGCATTCACAATATAAGACTGTCATGCAAAAAGCTCAAGAGAATAACACTACATTGAACATTTACTTTTAAAGTTCCAAGTAGTCTGCCTTTTCTGAAGCAATGAATAAAGCAAGATTTGTAAATCTTAGTTATGTTAATGATGTTGATACCAATATAAAACACAGCATTTTCAAAAACCCAATAAAACACACAGAATTATGTCATATAGGCGGGTTACACAGCGGCATATAGTACGTGTGGTGCGCATACTAGGGTTAGGAAGGGGCGGTGCTTCCGCATCCCCCCTAACCCTAGTACGCGCTCCGTGCGCACAAAATGGCAGCGGCCGTTCCACACGGCCGCCACCATGATGGTGTCACGAACGCGCTGCCTCCAAACGAGGCAGTGCGGACGTGATGCCATCGCTCCACGCAAGGGCGCTTAATGCACCCTTTCGGCGGAGCAGGAAGGAGCTCCGAAACGGAGCTCATTCCTGGTTTCCATCGCTGGTGCAGCCGTGTGAAGGCTGCACCAGCGATGCAAATGAGTCCCCGCTGCCGTTGGGGTGTCCTTGGGGCTTGAAGCCCCAAGGACACCCCTTTCCAGGCTGCGGGGAAGGGGCCTTTTGCCGCTTCCCCGCAGCCTGCAAAGAGGCGGATCGGGGCCTCGGAGGCTGCCGGTCTGGCAGCTGAGGCCCCGATACACCGGGGAAAGGGGCGGGTGCAGGCCGCCCCAAATGGGCAGTCTGTAACCCGCCATAGTTTCCTGCACAGAGGCACCACCCAAGCAAGGAGAGATTCCCATTAACAAATAATACAGAATGCAGACCATTTCAGGTAAGTGAATGTGATTTCATGCCATCTATTTCCAGCCAACATTTCCCACTCTTCTTGATCAAAAGGTTCTCAACCAAATTAAAGGGGTGAGTTATGGTATGACAATCAACACTCTCTCCAATTCAAGCTAAGAGGATCATGGGCCAGTGCTGAGCCTCCTCACCACTGATGGAGGACAGGAAAAAAGGGCTCTCATATGCCCTAAGGATCACATTCCAACTTAACTTGGTGGGGCAAGATCATTCTTACAGTATTTAAAAGAGAATCCTGTGTACCATTAAAAAGAGTAATTCTGGAAGCTATGACAGTTCCTGAAACAGTATATAAAAAAGTATGTGCTTTCTCATTACTAAAGCAAACTGACTCAACAAACAAACACTATTAATGTGAAACTAATGGAAAAATGCCTCCTTCACCACATGCATTTAATATACTGCATTAGTTATTCACATGTCCTGAAATCATTATGGTAATTTTGAAAGATATATTATTTCTACTTCTGTTCAAGCTTTTTCTTAATGTCGTATATTCAAAATCTATGTGTATAGCCATGAACTTCTACAAACATTCTCAGAACAACAGCTAACAAAGATGCTGATTTCCAATTAACAATTTGCATCCTTTTCTGTAAAACAAATCAGAAATCTACAATCCATGCATTTATCAGTAGTGATTCAAACAAATGGTTAAACAAAACAAAAACAAAAAACAAAAAAAGGAAAAACCTTAAGGCATGCAATAAATCTCTCACCACTGGACTACTTCGTGCTGAACTTGTTCTTGAAGAATAGTAACTATATTCAGAAGGCTAAAAACATTTTCAAAAGGAAAGGGAAGTATTTGCTTTGACAGCTACTTATCACTCAAATTATATTCCATAAAGCCAAAACAAAAGCTTTGTAGACTTACAGTCCGATTACTATAAGACTTAGACAATTCACCACCATATAACGATGCCTGAAGAACAGAGAAAATAGTATTTATAGTCAGAGTACTAGAGAACAAGACAGATCATCTTAGTGCCTTGTAAGCACTAGATAATACAACAGGACTTGTCAACCATGCAGTCCCACAACCCAATTTCAGGCATCTAGGAAGGGGTACAGACCGAGAGGAAGAAAGTCAAAGGAAGGCAAAAGAGGGCAAACAGGATGAAAAACTTAGAGGGCAAGATAGAGAAAAGGGGAGAGGGTGAGGCCTGTGCATGGGATTAGACATCTAGGGTCAATGGTATTTTCCTCTCCTGGCAGCCTGTTGGACAGTGGGTGGAAGAAAGAGACAAAAGAGGCTTATCCTGTTCACCTTCATCTTTAGACCATCTATCACTATTCAATTCAAGAGATTCCTGTCAAGGGAACACATGTCTTGCCCAACTCTTGCCTTCTCTGCCTTTTCAGTATCCCTGCCAAATGCAAATACACATGCACTTTGTACTAAATGCTGTACAGTGGGCCCTCGGTATCTTCTGGAATTTGGTTCCAGGACCCCCCATGGATACCAAAATCCATTGATATTCAAATCCCATTATATACAGTGGCATAGTAAAACAGTGTCCCTTATATAAAATGGCAAAATCAATGTTTATTTTCTGGAATTATCTATTTTTTAATATTTTCAAATCATGGATACTTGAATCCATGGGTAGGGACGGCCGACTGTATTTTTAAAACCAAAATGTTACTAAATTAGATTACATGCACATGCTGTGTTATCTTTAACAGAACTCTCAGAAAATTATTCTTTTCAGCACCCATTATTGATATTGCTGAAAGACGTTTGTCAACAACAACAAAATCTCAGCTTTGAAGGCATAAAAACCAATTGACTTGAATATAATTACATTTTACTATCAGCAGTATTTATTAAAAATAAAAATGCAGCTGTGCATGCATTTTTCTAACAGTTCAACATTCTAAGACAGATTATTAATTTACTCTAACCCACCATTTCACACTCGCCTGCAGATACCAAAATCTGTTGATGCTCAAGCTCACATTAGCCCCAATTGTGGAGCAGCCACATGGCCGTGCCACCATTAGGGATGGAAGATCACAGAATTCATTTTGCCAGAATAAAAACAGTGAACTCAGGGCCCGCCACAGTTGCCAGGGAGATGCCCATTGGTCTGCCTTGGTGCCCACCTCTCCCACATTCTCATCAGCCACTTGTTGAAGGGAGGCCCCGAGTTCACTATTTTTGTTCTGGTGGAGTGAATTTTGTGGCCTTCTGAGCCCTTGGCGGGGAGGCAAGTAAGAAGTCCTCTTGTTCCTAATGGTGGTGGTGTGGCCACATAACTATGCCACCATTTTGGCCAATGTGTCTTGGTGTCTGCAGATGCTTGAATCTGTAGATGGCAAGTCCACAGATACTGAGGGCTGAGTGTGCAATATTTACGTATAGTACCCTGGGAAATTTCCCATCTCTTTTATGAAAGTTTCTCATGATTCTGCAGTACCCACAAGCATCCCTTGCGTATCATTTCAGCACTTTCACAAATTTAGCACACGTTTAGGCATCAGCCATTTGTTCAAAAAGCTTATCAGTTTTTGATAAGGCAGCAATATTACAAATTTCATGCCATAACCCAGAAAATACCATTGGGGTGGGTGTGAGAAGAACAATAGCATTTGTTCATGTAAACTTCTCATCTAAGATTCTTTCCTGACTATTAACTACGCAATAACAACAATAACAACATCAACAACAACTACTGGTCTGTTGTTGCCTGGCGGGATATAAATAAAATTTATTATTATTATTAACTACTACTGCTACTATTACTACTATCATTATTATTACCATTATTAAATGATCTATTCCTCTAAATAGACTAAAGGAAGCTTACAAATTAAAGCACAATAGTTAAAACATACAACAGGTTAACATTAAAAAGTAATTAAACTGACAATGACATTAGGAATAATTTAAATCTCACAATTAAAAATAATAAAAAACAGTTTAAAAACAGTACAATAGAAAGAAGTATTTCCCATTCCAGTTAGGTAATGACTGCTTTGCCTTGAATCATTCCTATGATATTTTGTTTATTATCTGTTTCTGCTACAAATAAAGGAAGCAGAGTAGGGATTTCTAGGACAAATGTTGGAAATATCTTAGAAACTATCAAAATGAATCCTTGCTCATTCAGGAGCCTATGAACAGCAGAATACCTTTAGTTATGAACAGTGATTAGTTAATAGCTCTGAAAACCCCCACATGGTTTGAATTAAATTGCAGCCAAGTTCATAACCAAGTTGTAGATTAGCAAAATTACATGAACTTGCCTTCATATTATTTTGAGGGCTGTGCAAAACAGCAGATGTAAAGCTATAATTAATATTGGAGTCTTTTGTATTGCCTACCTAGGGTTAACTTTTCTGATAAATCCTGAAGAAATTAATGGAGCTGCAAGGCACTGCACAGGCCACATCAATGTACCACAGATACCTGAGCAAGCAACAGTTCAATGGGCACTATGCGCTGGTGGAACAATTCTCAGGAGTCAGATCTCCCAGGCACAGAGAGGTAGTGATGAACCTCACCAAATATATAAAGAAACAGTCAATACTGATGCATACAAACACTATTGTGTACATTTTATATTTCACATAAAGTCCTTAGGTTTGAAATGTGCCGGCTTAAAAAGTTTTAACCTTCCACAGTGTGTGTATACTTTGCCTTTCCTCAAAATGACTTTCTCCCTTCGATTATAACCTTAGCTTTCCCAAATCAGAACACACAATGCTTCCAAGTCACACTACTCTCAGAACGCAAAATAAAGGCAAGCATGCAAATCTGCATACGAACCAAACTGGCACTTCTTATCAAACCACTGTTAACATCTGGAGACACCTACAGAGGAAAGCACTTTCTTTAGCTTTACAAAATTTTACAATGCCAAAACGTAGACTGTTATATCACACTTTACTAACCCTGTAAGTTTTAGTTGTTGCCAAAGGATCACTGTATAGAGATGATGACTGTGACAAAAATAAGATACTTTATTAAATATGATACTCTAAAGTGAAGCACAATTCATTCCGTATATAAGATATACAAGCACATATACAAAACTGTTAGTATTGTCATAAAGAAAAACCATCAAAATGCAAAGGAACTCCAAATGAATCAAAACTGGGCATAAGACAAAAATTTTAAAAAATATTTTAGTAAGGACAGAGCTGAATTTTCAGTATAAATAGTTTGTGAATAGTAAAACACAATACTGCAACCAGTTAATCATGGTGCATTCAAAAATAGGCAAACTGCAAAACAGCAGTCACATCACACAAAGTTAAAAGAATGCTATTCTGAATTCAAAGCCCCAGCATTCCTTCTAAGCCATCATTTGATTCACACAGCAAGTATGCAGGACTAAAAAGAATACAAGATATTTAGCAATATGTTAATCCAAACTACAGCATCAAAAACAAGCCAAGTTTTTTCTGCAATGGTGGTGTTAGCTTCCATGCTGTAAGTCATGACTATGAATTATACTGTTCAGTTTACAAAAATAAACATAAACATAAACCTCATAAAAATCATGAGACAAACCCGAGGATGGTAGGTAGAAAGTGGTTTGCTATGTCTAAGACTGCTATAATTTCGCTGGTCATGGTAAAATCCACTCTGTCAAATAGAAATAGAAATTACAATTTTTTAAAAGGTATTCAAACAGAACATTGAGTCTGGATGAGCTAACAGCCATCTACATCTTAATATGCTACATGTTATTTAATTATTCCCACACTGTATGTAATTCCTAGGGCAGCTACATTTACCACATAAAAAGTGGTTAAGCTTTTGTATTGATCTGTATCAGTAACATTCACCTTTAAAAACTGCATGTGGTTAGCAAGCAGGAAGAATTTTTTACTATATTTCAGTACCCACAAATAGACTGCTGCTGCAGCGATTAACTTCCAGTTCAGTGCCATAAACCTCAGGTACTCAACATTGAACAAAACTGTTCAATCTTGAGTATTTCACAAGATTAAATTGCAATTTAGGCCTCCCAGTAAGACAATTCGCAGAATTTAATCATCTGTAATCTGATTATCTGTAAAAAGAGCTATTTTAAACCCACCAACTGTTCTGCAATTGTACACAAATGTTTTCTAGAAATCAAGACATTTAAGCTCTGTTGCAATAATTCACTGAAGTGGTTTCAGATGTTTACTTTAGTACAAGCATCTGACCTTATATAGACTGTTTCTCAATGGAATTTCAAGCACTCATTACTGAGGGGCTTAATCAAATAGATTCTTGTGTCCACTGACAAAAAATACAAAACCACAATTTGACGTTAAAGCTGTACTGGAATCGAGTATACCTTCAGATGTTTTTAGGCTGAAAGTCCCAGTAACCTCAGACAACATAACCAATGGTGTCGTGAGGGCCATACCTCAGCAGTATCTGGAGGACCATGTGATTACCATCCCAACTTTACTGTGTTCACCAATGAGATCAATACAGGTAAACCTCAGTTAATGAAACACATGTATTCCCTAGGCATTATTTAACAAAACAAATTGGTACCAGAGGCGGAAACGGCATGGCAATAATAGGGGTTGATTCCTATACCACAACAAAAGAAGAGTAGTTCAACCTATTTTGGCAAACTTATTGTTCAGAACTAACAGAATACCAATATAGCAATAGCATGTACATTTCTATACCACTTATCCATGCACTTAAGCACTCCCTAAGGGGTTTACAATGTGTAAGCTAAGTGCTCCCAACTCATTTTCGTGACCTGCAGAAGGATGCCAGGCTGAGTTTACTTTGGAGCCCTCCTGCCTGGGATTTTCAAATAATGGACCTTGTGGCTGTGAATGGCTGCAGTACCAACATTTAACTACTGTGCCACCAGGGCTCCACAGTATGTATGTGAAATGAAGCACCCTGGTCAGTAAACCTTGAAAAAGTAAACAAAACAAACAAAAAGGAGCCTTCTAGAGACTATGTGAACGTTTCTCCAAAGTGCACCAAGAGTCTTTCATCGTTCCGTTCATCATTATCCTTTCATCATTATCCACTTGGATAGTCAAAAGTACAGCAGCATGTTGTGGTTTTTTTTAAAATATGATGGGTGTAGCCAATGAGGCAGGCTTATTGTCTCTGCCTTCTGTTTTGCTGTTCACATATACTCAGGAAGGATTCTGGATGCAGCTGCTATTTACTTTGCCCAGTGTAGGGAAGCACACTCAGGTAGAGTAGGATGTGCTAGAGCAGAATCCCATTCTTTCTCAGCTCATATTATTGCACTGTTTACTGCAGGCACACTGCTTCTATCCAATATAAAAAGTCTGTTTCTCCAGCTCTCCTTTACCATCCTCCCAATGCCAATGCTGCTAAAAAATCTTCCAGCTAGACAGCGGATAAGGAGGAAAGAAGGGATGTGTGGACGTATACAGACTTTGTAAAAAGGAGCTTCGTCGTCAGAGGCTTTGTTAACTGAGGTATGCCTGCAGTTGAAAGGTTCATCTTTCAAAGATGAAAGAACACAGCTAGAAAGTTAAAATGACCTAAACACTGGATAAATAACAAATCAGTATTTCTTTTCCCATCCCCATGATTTTTTATTATTATTATTTCTGACTATCTGGGCTTAACTACTATTTCACAAAGTACACAGGATCTGTCCTGTCAGCAAAATTTTGTTCACCCTGAAGAAGCACCTCTGTAGTCAATGCAGGAAATTACTGAATAAAAAACCCATAAGGGGTTAAGGAATAGTAAACCCAAATGAAATCACTAACCAAGAGATCTTTATAAGAGCTAGAAGGCTTCTTCCCACCATAAGCATCACCATAAGTATTGCTCTGTTAAGTAAAAATGTAGGAGGTTAAAATTATCAAGGAGCAATGGCATCCAAACAAACATTTATAATCCATCATGTAATAATTTTAGCAAAGCATTTCCTAAACATGAAGTCTGCTAACCAATGACCTACAGAGAAAAAATATATAAAAAATACAAGAAATCAGTAAAACAAATAAGCATAAACAACTCATATCACCACTGTATTCTCTAACATACTCAGTGCGTTTCTTTTCTCTGCTGCATCCATTGACACATATTTCGGACATATCACCACAAAATGCACAGCACAGATGACAGTGCTGAATGTTATGCTTAATGATGCACACAAGCCTTTCTAAATATTATCTTTAAAAAGTAGCACATAGGCAGAAGAGCCATTATTCCACATTATGGCTGGCAATGGATAAAGTACTCATACACAACTTAATAGCAGTCAGTTCATCCAGAAATGCAACAATTTGAGCTGCAATTTTACCACCCACAATACAACTGAAAACAGAGGAGGATTGCCCAACACTCATAAGCTCTCCCCATAAATCTCTCATTCCAAAGTATCAGTTCAAAAGGGTGATTTCTAACATTTATTTAAATACTTACTTACGCAAGAAAAAATGAAAAACTGCAGAGCTTGTTTAAGAAAAAATAAATGGTGTCACACCTCTATATAATATTACTATTATAGAAAACAGTAGAAGTTGGTGGATCTAATGTCTTTGTGGTAATAAATCTACTCTGGGTTTGAGTCTAAACCTTAAAGGAATGTTTTAGGGTTCTTAGCTTCTTTTTTGGCTACTAACCTCTCCTTTCCGGGAGAAAACTGATCTGGCCCTAAGTACCCTATGTTTACGGTAGCATAACATATTCAGTGCACGTCTGTTCTTGTCAGGTGTCTGGAAATCACAGTTACTGTAAACCATGAACACCAGACTTCAGTCTGGAGGACATTTAATAAATCAAACAACCAATCTTGGAACAGCTTCACTTATTTCCTCTCTTTTTCTGAGCCAAATTCAAAGCACTGATTCTTATCCACAAAGCCCAAAATAGCTTAGGTCTAGGATATCAAGAACCCACCTTCTCTTAGTTGACTATGCCAAGAGACCCTGTTACATGTGTCACCTTGGGTGAAACAGACTGTCAGGAACCCAAACTGGACCTTCAGTATAGTAGCACCCACCTGCGTAGCTCATTTTCAAGGGAGGCTAAGGAGGCACCTTGTAGACGACTGTGTTTAAAAAAACTATACTGTTCTAGCAAACATGTCCTGGGGTAAGCCTGATAACTCAGTTTTAGAAGACTCCCCATGTTATTGTAATGTTAACTACGATATATACTTGTTTGTACGTCAACCTCATGTATAAACTGAGGACAGATTTTGGGATAAGTTGAGGGTAAAATTATGGATTTAGATATTACTCATGGATAAATTGAGGGTAAAACCTCGGAGCATGTAACAAAGAATCTAGTATGATTATGATATTACAGTACTACATAATAACGCTCAGCCTTAGGGGAAGGCAACAGCAAACCTCTTCTGAAAACCCCATGATATGCCTTAAAATCACTGTAAGTCAGAAATGACCAAGGCACACAATACACTCACACACAGACACTATCTGGAACCACATATTAATGTGATTAGTCTGCACATATGTTCTTCACATAATCACACATTTTTAGTAAAATAAAGAATGAAAGACCAAAATGCAAGAAAAGGAAGAATATAAAATCCAAAACAAGACACTAAAATCCAAAGGTAACAGCTCAGACAAGAAAAACCCAAATACAAACCATGAAATATAGAAATATAATTGGTGGCCAGAGAAAAAAGTACCTGGTATTGTTTATTATTATAACATATTTTTTCACAGATACACTTTTACAGATGTTTTGAAGACACTGAAATTTGCTGTCTTCAAAGATGCCAGCAAATAGAAATCAAAAATATAGCTTCTACCTCTCCTCATCAACTTTTGTATTTGAGACAAATACTTTAATCTTCTCAAGTTTGCAAAACCTTCTAGCCTTAAGGACTGTGGTTGTAGATATCATTGAGTTGTCCTCTCTCTCCTTTCTAAGTACACAGTTCTCACATAAATGTCTTCAGCATTCAAGTTAATTTTTTATTAAACTTCTGACTCACTTTCTCTTACTAGTTCACATAAACTGCTATCTAAACAAACCACAGCATAGTTTTTTGCGGGTTTTTCGGGCTATGTGGCCATGTTCTAGAAGAGTTTCTTCCTGACATTTCAGCAGCATCTGTGGCTGGCATCTTCAGAGAATGCTTGCCTGGAAAGGTATTGGGTATAAATATACTGTGTGACCTGGAAAGGCAGGAGTGATTTGCATCTGTATTGCTCTGTTGCTAATGGCAGGCCTCAGGGTGGGAGGCTATGCAAAGGAGTAGTGTCTGCTTGATTGGTGCTCATAGTCTGCTGGGAAGCCCCTGACCCTGGGAGATTTCTCATTTGCATTTGTTGAGTCGTCTTCTTGCTATTTTTCAGGACTGGTAGCCAAACCTTGTTTACTTTAAGGGTTTCCTCTTTCCTGTTGAAATTGTCCAGGTGTTTGTGGATTTCAATGGCTTACCTGTGCATCCTGATATGGTCCAGAATTTCAGTGTTTTCAAACAGTATTTTATTATGCTTTATTTACATAGCGCTGTAGATTTACACAGCGCTGTACATACAAACAATAAAATAGATAAAGTAAACCTGCCCAGGATGGTTTGTAAGATGTTCTGCTACTGCTGATTTTTCTGGCTGATGCAGTCTGCAGTGTCTCTCGTGTTCCTTGATTCTTGTTTGCACACTGCGTTTGGTGGTCCCTATGTAGACTTGTCTGCAGCTGCATGGTATGCAGTGAACTCCTGCGGCTGTGAGAGGATATCTCTGGTCCTTGGCTGAGTGAAGCATTTGCTGGATTTTCTTTGTCGGTTGGTAAACCATTTGCAGGCTCTCTTTCCTCACCAGTTTCCCTATTCTGTCTGTGGCTTTGAGTGGCTGCTTGTTTTCACTCCTCTGAGTTTTTTGGGGCCTGGCAGCCCTTCTGATGTCTGAGCTGGAATAATCATTAGCCTGTAGAGCCTGGTCCAGGTGCTTCAGTTCATCTCCCAAGAAGTGGGGTTTGCAGATGCATTTTGTTTGGTCTACCAGTGTTTTGATTGTGCTTCTTTTTTGTCCTGGGTGATGGTTGGAGTTCTTGTGCAGGTATCTGTCTGTATCTGTAGGTTTTCTGTATACTGTGTGACCCAAACGTTAGTTCGGTTTGCGGGTGACATCAGGAAGAAACTCTTCTAGAACATGGCCACGTAGCCCGAAAAATCCACAAAAAACTATGGATGCTGGCCATGAAAGCCTTCGATTTCACAAACCACAGCATGCTCACTCACAGTACGCACCACAAGATCTCTTCTCCTGGACGTACTTGCTCTGCTCCTGTGTGACCCACTGGCATCCAAGGCAGAGTGCTTAGAAATGAAGTTACAGAAAGACAATGAACCTCAAAATTAAAGTTCATTGCAAAAAAAATGTTGCTATAAAGAACTTTTTTCTTTCTTAGATTTCTAGTGTATTCTTACATAGGACTTTTAACTGTATGTTAATCTAAAATGTTATGATTATGACTGTAATTTTGATATCACACTTAGGTTATATTACATAATTATATTACATAACTTACCTCAATATGAACTATTCCACTCACTAACCTAACCTGAAACTTTGTCACATTATGAATCCTATCACTCCAATCATCAATAGGCAGGATGGCAAAGGACAATGTGCAGGCCATCACTGGTGCTGAATTAGATTTTTTGTTGTCCCCAAGGCCTAAAATTATCTTTAAATTAAATTTTGAGCCAAAATTCCCCCTGTAGGGGAGGTGGTGGGGCAAATTTGACATGTTTTTAGCTTCTCCCATTCACTCTAGGCCAGACAGAGGCACTTTCTCAACAGGGAATGACCCCTAATTTGACTTCCAGGTTGATTGAAAAAAAAGGCCTCTACTGTGTCTGAAATGGCCTATCCCAAGACATGTAACAGTGAAATTATCATTTAAATTGGTCTGCAGGAGGACCAAAAAACACTGACACTGTCCCCATCACACTCTATGTCTGAACCTTTGGGGGCATGTTTATTCACAGGCAGGAGTGGGTCTTACAGTCCTCCAAGCTCCCTTGTAAGTCAATGCACCAGACCCTTGTCCACTCATTTTACCCCCTAAAATAGTTCATATATAGTTCTCCTTGCAGGACTCAGTTTCTCTCTCAACAGAAACTCATAAGCCAAACAAATAACATTCTTAAAGCTTCATAGTGAGTGGAATGGGAATGTATCATAGGATTATGCCAACCACTCATCTGTACAGCATTATGTCTACACAGATACTTATTCCTGTCAAAGCCATTAAGATAATTTTGTAAATAAGGGTTTCTAAACCCACTCAAAACTGGAGCTATGATACCTGTTTAGCCCCACGATTAGGGTAAAGCATTGTGAGTGGTAGAGGAGAACTGTAAGGAAGAAAGAGAACCCAACAGCTTTCTTTATAGTCGGGCACATATCGTGATGATGGCCAGAGAAATGACACTCTTTCTCTCAGTACCACGGATGAAAACAATTTTGCCAAAGGAATCATCCTACTGGATTGTCATAAAAATCAAAGTAACAAAATCACAGGTACTTAGATAAGAATTAGTGTATATCATTGGCCTGTTACAGACTGCCAAAATAAAGCTGCTTCGGGTCTCTTTGCAGGTATTCTATTTAAATGATGCATGGGTCCTAAGAGTCCGGAGGTCGCGCCAAAGCCACACTCCATTCCTAAGGACTGGAGTGCAGCTTTGGTGCAGCTTCTGGATTTTTAGGACCCAAGCATCATTTAAATAGCATACCTCCAAAGAGACCCGAAGCAGCTTTATTTTGGCAGTCTGTAACAGGCCATTAAGTCAGAGGGAAGAGACAGAAGTACACCAATAATCCTGCTACTATTTTTCTCCTTACATTCTATGAATGACAACACATTTTTCTGTTTACATTTTCCATAAAACTTTGCAAACATCCCAGTATTTATATCAATCTTATAAAAACTAAATTTATTTAAAAGGAAAAATCAAAAGAATACACTCGTCATGAATAAAATGAATTTTATAAATGCAAAAATGTTGGTACTAACCCTCTGAATAGCAGTACTTCGAGTGGAAACCAAGTCGTCTGCTCCCTAATTACAAAATTAATTCAAAAATGAAATGTCACATTGTAGAGTGAAAGAGAAGGAATGAAAAAGAAAGCTGACTTTGCAATTTAGTACAAACCAGATATGACCGCCGGCTGGAGCGGTGTGAATACCTGGCCTTCTCTGAATCTTCCTAAGAAGGGAAAACCAATGTTACTTAAAAAGAAAAGGGGAAAAGTAAGAATAGAGGTTGGACAAGAAAAGAAACAGTATTTTTAAGTTATACATCAGAACAATCAAATATTGTGAGACGCCTATTTCTTTTAGAATGTTCCATAGATTTTCATAAACTACACAAAGTTTTTGCTATAATCTATAAAGCGTAAGGTGATTTTCTCCTGAAATTATTTGATGGACTCCATTATCCAACACATCACTGCAATATGATCCCTAGTGCCTTTTCCTTTTCAGAACCCAGCTTGGACATGTGGTATTTCTGCTACATATATGGTGAAGTCTTTGCTGTGAAATCTTCAGCATCACTTTGTTTCCATGGGAGTTAATTGCAAAGATCCAATAGATACTACAATCCCTGCTGTCCCCTTTGTTGGGGATCAGAATGCATATTAAATGTTTACAACCTGTGTATCATTGTTTGGTTTTTCATTTTTGCTAGAATTTGGAAAGATTCTGTCACTGTAATGCAAAACACTTCCATTGGTACATCACCTGTTCCCACACATTTATTTGTCCAAAGTGCATTCAGAGCAGCTTCAACTTCACTTTCTAAAACTGTGGGTTCACCTTCAAATTGTTCTTCCCTGAATGAATCTGTCATTCTTTCATCTCAACATAATTCTCCAACATATTGCTTCCATCATCTTTTTATTTGATCTTTCTTGATCATATAGCACATTCCCTTATTTATCAGGGGGGTTCTTTAGATGGTATTTTGGCATGATGCTTGATTTAATGTACTTCTTTAGCTTTACCCTAATTTTTAATAATGAGTTATTAACAATATGTATTGCAGGAAGCACCATGTTAGCTAGCCTGTCACTATCCAGTACACTTGTAGACGCACAGCAAAATTTTCCTTGAGAAATATCACTGACAATCTGTTCTACTGCATTTTAGCAACTGTAACATATTTTTTGTTTATTTAACCCCTCTTCCAAGGGGATCAGTGTAGCACATGCGGTTCTTTTCCACCCTTCCATTTTATTACCACAACCGGTTTGCACAGTAGGCTGAGCTATCATGCAATGACAGGTTCAAAATCACCTAGCGAGCTTCATGGTTTGGGGGCAATTTAAAACAGGACCTCACACTGCATTATTTCTTGATTATTATAATTATTACTTTGTAACCACCAGAAATATAAGGTGATACAGATGGCCAAAGCAAACAGCTGATTACTAAACAGGAATACTGACATGATTGGACTTCCAGGTGTGGAATGGACAGCTGACATCTTGTCCATGGATGCCTGCTATATCATTTCCAGATCCTTCACCATTCCTCTGGACATGTTCCAGCTTGTCAACATCCTTAATGGCCACTAAGTTGCAACTGTGTATTGATTATTCTTAATGAACTCATAGAAATATTAATCTGACTGTCTAGGGACTACAGTCGGTCCTCCACATTCATGGGAGTTAGGGGTGCAGAATCCCCAACAAATGCGGAAAAAAAGCACAAAGAACCCCCCCCCCCCCAATGAGGAAGCCAATTAAAGGGAGGGATGGGTTTGGGAAGAGGAGCAGGTGAGCACGCTCCTCTTTGTCCCTGCCCTCCTGTCCCTTTAACTGGCTCCCTGACCCTTTTCTGGTGGGATAGCTGTCTTCCCCAGGCAGCTATCTCACCAAGAAAGGTGTATGGGGGATTAATCCTCTTCCACCTTATCCCATTGGGAAAAGGGTGAGGAGGATCGATCTCCCTGCCCCTTTCCAAGTGGGATAGCTGCCTGGGGATGGCAGCCATTCCCAACAAGAAAGAGGCTGATTTGGTGCACGCACCCTTGCCAGCTGCTCCCTCCCTTTGAGGCTTTTTTCCTCCCAAGGCGAAAAGCCTGGGAGGGAGGAGGAGTCCATGTGCATGTGGCTTTGACCTGGCAAATGATCGAAACTGTGTGTCAAAGCTTCAAATGTGGAGGACCGACTGTATATTAAATTATGTTTGACTAATAGTAATTGTATTTTAAAGAAAGCTAATAGATGAATTTGAACATGAGTCAACAGTGTGATGCAGCAGCTAAAAAGGTCAATGCGATTCTAGGCTTACATCAACAAAAGTATAGTGTCTAGAATCAAGGCAAGTAATGGTGCCACTCTATTCTGCTTTGGTCAGGCCTTATCTGTATCCAGTTTTGGGCACCACAATTCAAAAAGGATGTTGACAAGCTGGAATGTGTCCAGAGGAGGGCAACCAAAATGGTGAAGGGTCTGGAAACCATGTCCTATGAAGAGAGACTTAGGGAGCTAGGTATGTTTAGCCTGGAGAAGAGAAGGTTAAGAGGTGATATGATAGCCTTGTTTAAATATATGAAGGGATGTCATATTGAGGATGGAGCAAGCTTGTTCTACAGGAAAAGAGATTCCACCTCAACATTATGAGGACGTTCCTGACAGTAAGAGCTGTTAACAGTGGAACACAGTCCCTCAGAGTGTGGTGGAGTCTCTTTCTTTGGAGGTCTTTAAACAGAGGCTTTATGGTCATCTGTCAGGGGTACTTTGTTTATTCCTGCATGGTAATGGGTTGGACTGGATGGCCCTTGTGGTCTCTTACAACTCTATGAATCTATGAATTACTGAAAGGAACAAAAGTTCTTTTAAAGAGTAACATAGCTTAATAACCACTGCTGAGAAGATTGGAAGTCACTTTTTTCTCCCCCCCCCCCTTTGTTGCTGGTCTCTCCTTTTTCTTTTTCTGTCTTTTTTCTATTTTTTCTTATTGTTAGTATTCTGTTTTATATATCTGGAAAACCTAATTCATTTTAAAAAACCCTGATAGAATTCACACCAGCAATGTTCAATTCAAAATCCTCAAATATATGTTAAAATTTCCAAAACTATATGTACAAGAGTGACATCACATGCTACCTAATGGATTGACTTATAAGAGATTCAACAACGAATGAAAACTGAACGCAAAATATTTACCCAAAAACTGTCCCGCATGTATGCTTTTACAAATTTATACTGGTTTCATATTGAACAGAGTAGAACAAGCCAATGCATTTCTCCACAATCCATATATTAATTACATGATTATAGAAACTGACAAATATATTGTCACTTTGAGACCAATAGAAAGAAAGAGAAAACCTCTAAAAAGATCTAAACCTGAACATCTAGGTTTTTCTAATGGTATCACATGGATTTTAAGGCAACGTGGAGGCATAAAATATTTATATAGCATCGTATCTGCATACAAGCTTATCCAAAGCGTAATCTATTAAGCATCACTTACATGTGCCGGCTTAACAAAGAGACAATAGCTTTTAATTACAGTATTTAGCATCACAATATTTGGAAACCAAGAGTATGGATTTACATGGCGTAATAATAGACATGTACATTTACCATTTAGCATTAAAATTAAGAGGCTATGAAGGGAAATCTCATCTATACTACATGCTACATCATTACTAATAATGGTTTCCTTCTATTAAAAGATTAATGAATAAATGTCACTCATGCAAGCACATTCCTTGCAAGAAGATGAGGTGCAAAAGGAAGCTTGCCTAACAGAATTCTGTCCCTCCTGCTTCATTCCACTAAACCACAGCCCACACTATATAGCAAAGCAAGCCGCATCCTCCAAACCTCAGCAGAAGCTCTTCAAGGATAATGCAAGATGGGATAAAGTGACACAAGTGCTTGTGATCCAGATATTGCATAATTTAAACTTATTGTTTACTTTTTGTATTAATATATTAGTTAGTCTGAATTTTTTTCTGTTTTTCCTTATATAAATATCTTCAAATTTTAATCAGTTTTTACTCAAGGTATGTTATGGTTTACACACTATACAAAGTATTAGTAAATGAAGCACTCCAACCAGGTTAATTTCCAAGTGTAAAACACCACACAACAGGCAATCCTGTCCTACCATCCACTTGTGGATATGTCCCCATTTTCTATCATAAGAACGTTGAGAAAGCTACAAAAAGTTAAAAATAATCTTATTTCGCAAGAAGACACAAAGCATTTCCAACAAGAATATCTGACCAGCTCTCATACATATTTTATTTTAATGAATAGAAAACAAACTGTACTGTAATATTGTATGAATAACAAGGTTTCTTTTCTTTTTTAATTGTCTTTCTCATTTCACCTACACAATTTCTATTTAAAATATCTACTTATTGGATAATTTAAACACAAAACAAGAAAAACCAGAAGTGACAGGACAGACAAATAATTAAGATGCATGAATAATGACTCACACCATGGATTTCATCCAAACATAATCATAGTTAGAGCATAGTCATTGTAATAAACAGGACTTCAGACATGATTTTCTTGTATCACTCATCTGAGTGAAGGTAGTCTAAACTAAAAACTAAGCCTGGATTCGCCCTCGCTATTAAGCATTAGTATAAATTCGACCCAAAGTATAAACCATTAGTATTTAAAATAAACTCAATGAACTCTTAAAGATGACCTGTCAGTCTTTTTGTACAAATTCCTATTTAAATATAATGGTTTTTAAAATAAACTACTTTCCACTCAAAATAGTAACTGCATATTGATATTAATACTGTAATAGGAACAGTAACTCAGGGACGAAACAGACTGTTGCTGACAAAGCCACCGACAAAGCCTTTTTGCCAGCCAAAAAAGAAGCAAAAAGCCAGCTTTTCGGCCCTGCTGCAGATGGAAACTGGCTCAATGATGCTCTGCAGGTGTGCTGCATGTAAATGATGCGCTGCCAGAAAGCCTTGAAGCCTTTAAACACGTGGGCAGCTGGAAGCTGGGCGGCTTCAGAGCATGCAGCGTCAAAACATTATGCTCCGAAGCCACCTGTACGGTGGCGCAAAGGGGCAGTCTGTTTCGCCCCTTAGTAACAACATATTCAAGTTATTCTTAATGACATAATTATCATTTAGATGCAACAAAAATGCTGCTTAGACTTTAGCTTATGTGGACCTAATGCTGTATTTCATCAGCACATAAGTTCTGAACTCTCATCATAGACAATGGAGAGAAAAAATAATAGTGTACAAAGTAACATATTAGATTTACTAAAAATAAACTTGTAGAAAATAAAACATTCTTCTGAGAGCAATTTACATTGCCTTTTTATAGGTGATGATGACAGAATAAATGTTTATCAATATTTACTAATAATACTTTCTGCATATTGGTGCAGGTTACTCCCGTGTTGCAAAAATTACAGTTAAATCAATATTGTTCATGATCTGTTAAGCAGTAAGAGCTCAGTTTCACTGGACATCGTGAAATCTGGTCTCTGATAAACTCTGCCTACTATGACATAGTATTAAGTTGGTATGGCAATATTTTAAATCTGAGGTCCACACAAACACATCTTGTTTTGACCAGGTACACACACATAAACACACAACTGTCCTGGATTTCTGAATTTCTTTTTCCCTTCCAAATACAGAATTTTTGATATCAGTAACTCTATGTTACTAGTCCAAGTGTAGTAAGTGTAAGACTACAACATACCACAGTGCTATTAAATTTTAACCTCACAGCAGCTTCATAGTGATATGGCCTATGAGGTCTATGAAGCAAGAACTGAGGAAGTTACTATGTTTTGTTTCTGGCAATTATAGGTCCAAAACACACTACAGAAATAATCCAGTTTGAGACCACTTTAACTGCCCTGGCTCAGTGCTAGGCAATTTTGGGAACTGTAGTTTTGTGAAACATTTAGACTTCTCTGTCAGAGAACTCTGGTGCCACAATAACCTATAATTCCCAGGATAAGAGCCCTGGTGGCGCAGTGGTTAAATGCCTGTATTGCAGCCACTCACTCAAAACCATAGGGTTGCGAGTTCAATACCAGCAAAAGGGCTCTCAAGCTTGACTCAGGCTTGCATCCTTCCGAGGTCACTAAAATGAGTACTCAGATTGTTGGGGGCAACAGTTGTAAACCGCTTAGACACTGTTAGTTCAGTATGAAGTGGTATATAAATGAAGCTGTTTGTTTGTTTGTTTCCCAGCACTGAGCCAGGGCAGTTAAAGTAGTCTCGAACTGGATTATATCTGCAGAGTATTTTGAACCACAGTCTCTAATACTGTAACTCCCAGACTATTTCATTCCTCAGTAAATCTCTGCAGAAAGCCACTTGAGCAATTCCCTGTTGCTCAAGTCGCCTTCTTCTTGCACAAAAATCTGGATCCAAGCCAGTCTGTTTACACCCAACGGAGTTCTGCAATACCATCATTCCGAAAAACTTAAGAGTCTCAATACACTTCCAGTTTTAAAAGAAAAACAATTTCTCCATAAATTCTATTCTGAAGGAAATAACTATCACTATAGCCGAGTATATACAGTAATAACTGGAACACAACTACAAGATTAACGCTGATCTAGGCATGGATAAATCTGCACTAACTGGAAAAACATCTTATGAGCTTTCCAAATAGGATTCAAAATTGTGTTACAGTGCAAAAGGGATTGGTTAGGTATTATCAACTCCAATATGCGTCAAAATGAAAAGTCCAGAACTTTTTTCTAAACATTAAAGTTTCAGTACCTCCTTCTGTTGTCGTTCCAGTTCTCTCATGCGTATATCCCTTGCTTCTGCTCGGGCTGCACGTTTAGCTGCCAACCGTGCTTCTGCCTATAACATTAAAGTAACATCTTCTTTAATTATGATCATACCCAAAAAGTCAAACTTCTCATTTAACAGTACTTCTATTAGAACTTTAACGTAGCTAATGATCAAGGATACCTCACGTAATGCAGTGAAATTTAAAAATACATCTGCAAAGCAAAACGTTTTCTAATGTGAACTGTTACAAGTACAGTGAGCCCTTAGTATCCTCTGCAGTTTGGTTCCAGCATCCCACATCGATACCAAAATCCATGAATCCATTATATACAATGGTGTAGTAAAATATGTCCCTTACCAAAAAATAGCAAAATCAAGGTTTGCTTTGGGGATTTTTAAAAAATATATATTTTCAAGCTGTAGATGGTTGAATCTGTGGATGCAGAAACTGTGAATACAGAGGACCAACTGTATATATGTCTGCTTAAAGGTTTCCTGTTTATGTCACCTCTTACAATAGTGCTTGTTACAAAATGTTCAGTTTCTGTGTTTAAAGTATTTTTAAATACTATTTCATAATTTAGCTGATAATTTGCATATACATTGGGATTTCTAACTTATACCCCTTCTCTGAATTATCTGTCACTATCTGTATCTTAACCTTACAGTAATGAAGAAAATAACTGAAAGAAAGAAGCTGGAAGCATGAGCTTTTATAGACTTGCCACTAGCTTTTTTCTCTCGGGTCCAAAACACACTGCAAAAATAATCCAGTTTCAGACCGCTTTAACTGTTCTGGCTCAGTGCTAGGGAATTCTGGGAACTGTAGTTTTGTAAGACATTTAGCATTCTGTCAGAGAACTCTGATGCCACAATAAACTACAAGTGAATAAACCAAGCCAGATCTCACCATTCCCCTGCTTCAGTTAACAGCATAAGTAACTGGGTGAATGCAGCAAGGACTGAAGCAAGGACTACAGATTTTCATCTCTCTCTCACTTTGGTATATTTTTAAAAGTTACAAAATATCTTTCAGGACGGGGAGCGCACAGTTAGCAACAACATATTCATCATATTACATATCAACGATCCACAACATGTGCAAACCCTAAGTGAGGTAGGGGTTTTTTCCCATCTCTATTGTAAACACTCAAGACTATTACTTGGAAGTGCTATGTTTAAAACCTAATACTAGACACAGAGGAGATTTATAGTGGAATACATCGTAATACTAACACTGTCTCCAATATAACTGAAGAATCAGAGGCAAATGAAAAATCTAACAGCTGAGTTTAACAAAGCAGGTTCTAGAATAGCTTCAAAACAGTAAGCATTTGATGAAAGTAAGAGAACAAAGGCAGCCAAGCCTCTATAATGAAGTTCATATTGCAAGCAAAGTGGAATATGAAGTATAGGATATAAATAAATAATATTTAAACTAATCACCTTAGGAGGTGGGTTTATAAAAAAAGAACTAAGCTTCTACACTCTTGCTCAAAGGGTCTTTATCAAAATTTTAATGTTCAGATTGTTTTTACTATAACTGAAAGTATATGTACAAATATACCAACCTCTCTAGCAATATGGCCCAAAGCTTCATCTTCTGCAGAAAATCTATCTTTCACTGGAGTTCTTTTCCTTCCCGATCCTGGAGTTCCCATGATTGAACACACCCTTTAGTAATTCTCTCACAAGACTGGGTTAGATCCAATTGTCCAGACCTGAAAAAAAGGGGGGAAAGAGAACAGGACTACTTTAAAAACATACATATCAACTAACATAAAAGGTGTTTCTATATACCAATCAACCAGAAGTACAAATCTAAAAATAGTATTGCAAATCTTAACTTCACACAGTCCAGTTGCAACTTGTGGTCTGTATCTACTTTCATGCAACGAATGCAGAAATATGACTTTGTGGGCAGTCCAAGGGATTGCATCCTAACAAACTTTTCTAAAAGGTTAGATTTAAAATACTTTTGAGAACCAAAGAGCAATTGCCGTTTTGAGCTCCAGCAGTTTGATTTACTAATAAATGTATGTTCACAGCTACACTGCAGTGGCTTGCTAAGACAGCTCTAAACTATTGGCATTTATTTGAATATTCATTGCAGAATGCTATGGAAAATAGAATGCACTCTTTCAAATGCTCTGGAAAGTAAGGTCAGAGAATATTATATGAGTGACATGTTTAGCTGTACAAGAAAAACGCCAACAGAAGAATAATTACAATCAATCATTCATTCTCTGTTTCTGTAATCATCCAAACACTATTTAATTTCAATGGGAACATGAAATGCACAAATGCAAAGTTCCGCCATACATTCATATCTAGCACATCAAGCATTCCTTCATCCCATCTGAGGCTATCTCAACTTGAGCTTCCAAACACGATTAATTTGTGGAGATCCTCTGATTTCTCTTTCACTCATGGGCAAATAGATGGGGCGGATGCGGAAATATTAGATTAGGGTCTACTGATCTACCTTTGCATTATTTGCATTAGATTTAGAGTTTCTGATTCCTACCCATTTAAAACAACAAAAACTTACTTTCCTTTCTTGGCTACCAAGTGAAAAGTTTTAAAGGACAGAGATACAGTTTGCCCTCGGTATCCGCGGGGGATGCATTTCGGACCCCTCCATGGATATTAACTTCTGCAGATGTTCAAGTCCCATTGTCCTTAATGGCAGCGCAGCCACGCCGCCATTAGGGACACTGGGACTGAAATCTCCCCTCCCTTCTTCCCTGGGCTTGGCTTCAGGGGCACTGTGGAGGCAGAAGCTGGAGGGAACCAGCACTGGGGAAGGGTCTTGGACCCCCTCCCCCAGGCCCAGCACCTGGGACGAAGTATCCAGGCTCCAAGCCCCGGCCCTGGATCCCTCTGACTGACAGGGCTCCAGCCTTCACCTCTGCACTGCCACTGAAGCCAAGTTGGAGCCCTGCAAGTTGGCACCGGGGCTTCGGTCTCAGAGCCTGGAGGCTGCACCCTGGGTGCTGGGCCTGGGGGGGGGGGGGGGCTCCAAGACCCGAGATCTGGCTCCCTCTGGCTGACAGGTCTCCAGCCTCTGCCTCCGAAGCCAAGCCGAGGCAGAAGCTAGGAAGGAGGCAGGGAAGGACTTCAGTCCGATTGTCCCCAATGTCAGCGCAGCTACGTGCATGCGCCACCATTAGGGACAATGTGGGCTTGCCATCTGTGAATGCTCAAATCCGCAGATGGCAAGATCCCACTGTATAACAAAGAGGAAATGTTAGTATTACTAGACTGTTAGCCCAGTTCTAGTATAGGAAATAAACTTCTGGTCTAAAATCATGCACAGAGGTACATTTGTGTCATAACTGCAGAAGTACTCTTTCTTGCTCCAGTCCATTACTTTGCACCTGGCTTCCACTGGTGGATGTCAGGATTCTGGCAAAAAAAGTAGATTTTGCAAGCCATAAGTCTGTCTCCACCCCATTCACTGAGTATCATATGCTTTGATGCCTTGGCCAACAGAATGTGGATCATATGTATGCACCGTACCGAAGTAGCCAAATTAAGAATGTACTATAAATACCTTCCTCCACCTTTTTTAAATAGTGCACATGGTCTTAAATATTCATGTGGGCAGGAATAAAGTGATACTTGCAGTGCCTTTCTCTGAAGGAAATGTAGGGAAAACAATTACCATTCAGCTGCATGAAACTTTAATTCAATAGTTTGCAAACAGTCTTTTTCCATGAAACAGCTACCACTGAAGCAATGTACAGCAAACTTTAATTCAGTAGTTGCACCATATCACCACTTTACAGATATGCCATAGCTGATTTTCATGTAAGAACCTCCCATACCTATAATGTCATTTTTCATTAAAATTGCTGAACAGTCTGTCTGCCTCATAATTTGTAGAAATAATCAATGCATGAACACTTTGTTTTAAATATTTTGTTCATCACTGTAAAAGAAATATTTCCACTGATCCAGAGAGTTACCAGGAAAGAAACAGCTGCAACCTACAGGCACAAATATGATACCAGACCATGGCACACAACAGGGGCAAAAACACCAGTCCCACACATCAGATAGCCTAAGACAGTGATGGTGAACCTTTTACAGACCGAGTGCCCAAAGTGCAACCCAGACCCCACTTATTTATTGCAAAGTGCCACGTCCCTCTGGCTTTCTAATAGGAAACTCTGGTGAACTCTGTGTTAGGGTGACAGCATGTGTGCCCACAGAGAGGGCTCTGAGTGCCACCTCTGGCACGCATGCCATAGGTTCGCCATCACTGGCCTAAGAACTACTGAACTATCATGCCCAAGTCATAATAGAGCTGAGTGATTTTATCTGCAAAGTGCTATACAAATTGTTTACACAAATCTAATTCAGTGGTCTACATTCTCCACCCATGGACCAGTATGTAACAGGCCCCTTGACTTCTCAAAACAATTCTGCTAGATGACTTAGGATACAAATGATGACCGGGGGGGGGGGGGGGGACTTTTTCAACACAACCACTACTGCAGAGTTGGGCCTTCTTATGAATGATCTTATCAAAGTTCAATCAAAGTCACTATACATTTTCCATCATTATCATTCTAATCTTCATCCCACTTTTTCATCATCATCAGCTCCTTAAAAACTAGGGGGATAGTTTGCCTCTACTTCATAGGAGGGAATGGCCAGAACCAACTGCATCCACCACTCTGGTCATTTTTTCATTCCAGAAGTCAACTAGAGCAAACTCCACAAGAGCCATCAGAATCTATCTGAATACATCATCAGCCTCTTGGGGAGGACCATCTGAATCATTCCCCTACCCCTGCACAGACTCCAGGCTCCAGAAAATGTAAACTCCAGCAGATAGTGATCTGTCCATGACAAAGGCACTAGAGAATTACTCCACACCAGTAGAGCGTAACTACAAGTTTGCCCTCCACATTTGCAGCTTTGACTTTTGCAGATTTGATTATCCATGAATATGTTCTCTCTAGGAATCTCTAGCTCCTCCAGAGCAACTCTGTGGTCAAATGTCACCTGAAGTCATGCTGGAAGGCTACAGATTCCTAGAGAGAACACTTTACTAGGCATTTGTAAGTCCTCCAGCACAATTCTGTGGTCAAGTACCTCCAGATGTTGACTACAGAGCTGCTCTGGAGGAGCTAGAGATTCCTAGAGAGGTGTTCTCTCGGGGGGGGGGGGGGAATGTGTTTTTCTCACTTTCACAGAGGTTCTCTGCCCCCAACTTGTGCTATATAAATAAATAATAATAATAATAATAACTCCCGTGGAGGGCCCACTGTAGTTACATCATGCACACAAAGGAAGTTCACAATGAAACAATTTACAGTCACTACATTATCAGAACGCTGATTAAACTGCCACAGTACTGTCTACCAAATGGGTTGTCGAAACCTCAGAGCTGTTCCCAGCCTAGTACTTTTTAACCAGATATGGTTAAACTGGGATGAAATCTAGAACCTTTTAAGCATCTAGATCATGTACTATACTGAATTATGAGTTGTGCCAAATAATTTGACAAACCAATATTATTCTTGTATAATCAAAAACCTCATCACGAAACATCACTAGGGTCAACTCCTCTAGCCAGTTTTATTCATATATTTTGACTCTTAGACCATCATTAGCTGCTGGCTGGTTTCTGGGTGAAATGTTAGGTTTTGGCTATCACCATTCAAGTCCTAAATGGTTTGGTGGGATGCTTTAAGAACAGTCTCCTCCAGCAGCAAGTCAGGTTCTGGGGATCACAGAGTGCAGCTGGTGACAATAAAAGTGACATCACACAGAGTTTACAACTCCTCATCTTCTGAAAACGATTCTGTTCTAGCGCCGACGGCTTTCTACTCCCAAGTTAAAATGTTTTCTTTTATTATCTTGCATGATTTCTGTTTGATAGTTTTAGTCTCAGGATATATTTTTCTCTCACTGATGTGCTTCCATCTTGTTTTCTGGTGTGGTGTTATAGTGTGATTCATATTAATGGTCTATATGATGCCTTGAGGACATAATGCCTAAAAGGCCAATAGCAGAAAAGTACTACGTGTCTGGTAGCAAAGCTTAATTTCTACACTTCTGGTTACTTTTATTTTTAACCACGCAGCAAAACTGCTCCTATCTTCTCACGTTCATCTTATATACATTAAACAATGCTTTCCACCATCTAACCACAGTCATTTGGCAACTACCATCATCTCTTGGGCAGGTTTTTTTTTAACACCAAGCTTAGGTCCTTGGGCTTTTCTCAAAGCACCAGTCTGCTGACATTCGATATACATTGATCAGAACGATCCCCGGCGACAACTAAATTCCTCTCTTGGATCAGGGCCAGAGACTGCTTTACTGTTGGGAACTCCCACAACTCTATCCATATTTTGCAAGAGCTTTCTGAGGCACGTTTCTAAGTCCCTGCAAAGGGCTCTGGAGAGCTTGACTTCAACAGCCTGTGCCTTTCAATACAAAGTAAGACCAGGATATCTTTAATTATTGGTTCCTATTCAAATCACCAACATGTTTCAGTTACGGTTTGTATTCGCGCACTGAATCCTATTAGAAGAACCATATACTACGCAAACTACCACAGCCTCCATCTGAAGAATGGTTCACCGTTAAACTATTAGTGCATCTCCCGAGGAATATTTCTTAAAGGACCTATAAATGCTCACAAACTAGACATTAAATTAAAGTGATGTTGTTTGTAATGAAATAATGATACAATCGCAGCAATTCTTACAGGTCAAAATTGAGAGGCGCGCTCATAAAAGTTAACTCTAACTCTACCATGAAGCCAAGGCGGTTAAAGCGGTCTCAAACCGGTTTATGTCTCCAGTGTGGATGCAGCCTTTGGATCCTCCTCCTCCTCCTCCTTCCAAAACCTCTCTCAAAGTATAGTCCTAAAAGGGTTTGGAGAGAGAGAGAGAGAGAGAGAGAGAGAGTACTTTAGACTGGAAACTCCCAGGGACAGGAAACTGGCTTTCTCTCTCTCTCTCTTTTGAAACTCTGTAGAGCAAACAAACTCCAACTCCCAGAATTCCATAGCCTTGAGCCAGGATACTTAAAGAGGGGCCAAACCGGGTTATTGCTCCAGTGTGGATGCAGCCTTAATCTGTTCTAGTGTGCCTTCAAGTCATTTCTGACTTATGGCGATCCAGTGTTTCCCTAACCTTGGCCCTCCAAGTGTTCTGGACTTCAACTCCCAGAAGCCTTAGCCGTGTGAGCCAACCGCCAGGAATGATGGGAACTGAAGTCCAAAAGTGACCAATCGTTAGAGAGATCTCGCAGCGCCTTTGAGCCTCACTGAAAGGCAGCAGTCGGCAGCAGGCGCTTTCCTAGCCTCCAGCCTCCTTCCTTCCTTCCCCTCGGGCTCCAGGCTCACCAGAGGCCGGCTCCGTCCGGAGGGCGAGGCTGAGGCCAAGCCAACAGGGCGGGGCCGCCGCCGAGGGCCCCAAAGCGGGGCTTCTTCTCCGGAGCCTGGAGCCGCCAACGCCGGGGTTCTCCTCCCAAAGGGAGCCAGCCTCCTCGGTGCTCCTCCAGAGACAGCGACGACGGCGTCCGCCTCAGTTCAAACTTCCTCAGTTAGTGCGGTCTTCTTCTTCTTCGCTCTCCTCTCTTTCGGCCCCGAGTGTCACTCTCCAGACCACCAGCGGCGGCGAGGAAGCCTTCCGACAAGCACAGCCGCTTTGCGCACGCGCCGTTCTTCCGCCAGAGGAGGTGGGGCCGCGGGCGGCACCCGTAAAGGGCAGGGCGCATGCGCAGTACCGGCCCCGAAAGGCGTGGTTGGATCATGAAAGGTATCGTAGGCCGCCGCATGAGGAGTGGTGTGGAGGGAGTCCTTGCCTCGGAATCTCAGTCGCTCTCTGGGTCCAAAAGCCCTCCTATGATTGTTGACACTGTCAGTGGTTGCGGCGCTAGTGGTTCCCCAAGCTGTGCCCTTTAAGAAATTTGGGACTCCGTTTCCCAGAAGCCTCAGCCATGTTGGACAATAGCCTGGGATTGTGGGAGCTGTAGTCCAAAATCTCTTAAAGGGCCCTAGGCAGTGGTTAAATGCCTGTACTGCAGCTACTCCCTCACAAACCATAAGGTTGTCAGTTCAGGGTGGACTCAGCCCCAGGCTATGGAATTCTGGGAGTTGGAGTTTGTTGTGGGCCCACAACAAACTCCAACTCCCAGAATTCCATAGCCTTGAGCCAGGATACTTAAAGAGGTGCCAAACAGGGTTATTTCTCCAGTGTGGATGCAGCCTTAGTCTCTTTTGGTGTGCCTTCAAGTCATTTTCGACTTATGGCGACCCTAAGGAGGTTTTTCTTAGCAGGTTTCTTCAGAAGGGGTTTGCTTCTGCCTTCCTCTGAGTCTGAGAGAGTGTGACTTGCCCAGTGCCACCCAGTGGGTTAACATGGCCGAGCCGGGATTTGAACCCTGGTCTCCAGAGTCCTAGTTCAACTTTCAAACCACTACGCTAAGCTGGCTCTGGAGGGCAAAACTGCCCCTTCCTCTCCTTCTTTCCCTGTTAGTTGAATGCCAACTACCTTTGCACTTTAAACTTTGGGAGGAAGAGAAATATTGAGAGAGAGTGGGATATTTTAAATGCAGGGCAAAAGTGCTAGTGTGAAAGGGGCCTAAGAAAGGAAAGGTGGCAGAGGATTAACCCGGAGAAGCAAAATTAACCACAGAAGCAAAATGCCGCTCAAAATTCTGCAATGCATACCCATCAAATACGCAGAGAGAAATCCCAGAGGTTTAAACAGGGTGCAGAAAAGGCAGAGACACTAGGGACCACGTTGCAAACATATGAGGGTTAATGGAGCGCACCGAGGAATTCCAAAAGGAAATCAGCATGTGCTTTATAGACTCTATAGCAGAACCATTGACTGCATCAATCATGAACCGTCTCACAAAACTACAGTGCCCAGGATTCCCTAGCACTGAGCCAGGACAGTTAAAGTGCTCTCAAACTGGATTATTTCTGCAGTGCGTTTTGGACCTGAGAGTTCCAGAAGAATTATTAAGGTTGCATTCCCTCCGGCCTCTTCCTGGTTTCTAATTTTGTATGGGGGAAAAAGGCTGAGAAGTTAAGTTTGTGTGCTCTCAACAGGAGAAACTTGGCCAATGAATGGCATCACTTAGACAGTATGAATCTTTGCCAAAAACGTGATATTTAAAGCAAGCAGCATGCACATGTATCACCCTCGCAGTTCAGTTATATGATCTTTTTCAGTTCCCTGAAAGTGAATCAAGATCTATGAACACAGGATTATACTTCTAAACTCCAGACGACCTAGGAAATACCGAGACCCATTGCCAAGGCATATCGTTTACCTATCTGTATCAAAAGTGAACTGAGTCAAAATAGCTGGACAGGGAAGCAGGTCTATGAGTGTTTCTGTTTATAGAAACTTATCTATGTTCAACAGAGTGGTCTGATTATGAAAGTATTTGGCTGAGAGATTATAAACCCAGAATCTTGCTTGAGGGCTTTATTTATTCCATCACCTTCTAAGATAGGTGCCTTGTTCAGCCTTAATAGTGCACTGGAGATTTCAAATAATGAGAACTGAATCACCTTTCCTTCTCCTTCCCCTTCTTTTCTCTCATGTGATCATTCCCTATCGTGTAATATTTCTGAAATAAAATATTATCACTACTTATGCAGCCAAACTAGCATCACTGAACCAGAACAGAGCATTATTCGAAGGGTTGAGTAAGCCTCAAATGGTTCAGAAACACCAAATAATAATTAGATATCTATCAACAGCCCTAAAGCATGAGAGAATGTCAAAGTGGTAAGTACAGCACCCAACCATAGAATGCTAACTCACTTTGAAGGATAAAAAAGAAAGCCCAGTGGAATAGCAAATGCAAGGATGTATGTACCCTGGAAGGCATGGCTGACTACAGGAACAGTTAACAAGAGTACTGTGCTCTGAACTGCAAGATTTCCTTGCCTCTTGCTTGTATTACTGTATTAGTTTTAATGAGCAAGAAGTTTGTAATGTGAATTACTTCTCTAAACAACATTTTTGTTTTTGTTAAGCTGTCTTCAAGTTGACTTCAACTTAAAGGGACCTTATGAAAGAGATCTCTCAAAGAGCCCAGGACCCCAAGAGCCCTGCTTAGGTTTTCATACTCAGAGCCATAGCTTCACTGAATCAATCAATCTGTAATGTGATCTTTCTCTTTTCCTAGTGCCTTCCACTTTACTGAGCACTGTTGTGGTTTCCAGTGAATCATGTCATTTCATGAGACATTGCAAGTAGGGTTGCTTAAGTTTAATCATGTTGGCTTCTGGGGAGAGTTTAGGCTTGATTTGCTCTCAGACCTGTTAATTTATATTTTTGGCAATCTACAGAATCTGTAGAATTCTACTCCGATGCTGCATTTCAAATATGTTCATTTACTTCCTTCTGGCTTTCTTCACTGTTCAGTTTTCCAGTCATACGCAAAACGGAAAATGCTATGGTATGGGGTTTTCCGCAAACTATGCCCTTTAAGAGATTTTGTCCTTCAGCTCCCAGAATCCCAGACTGTTGGCCAACATGGCCGAGGCTTCTGGGAGATGAAGTCCAAAATCTCTTAAAGGGCAACGTTTGGGGACCACTAAACAATCAAAGGCTTTGCTATAATCTATAAAGCACAGGCTTTATCTCCGAAATGCTTTGTAAAGTACTATGTAAAGCCTATGGCGCTATATAAATAAACATAATAATAATAATAATAATGTGCATGATCTTGACCAGTAAGTGCTTGCATATGATTACTGAGACCCTCTTTTTTGGGCATTTAGCATTTCTGACTGAATAAATGGTAAAAATCTTTCCACATTATCCCACTGCCCTCTTATAGTGCTGCTATTCCAATTTTACTGCTCTGGCTGCCTCCTGTTGCATTCTGGGGTTTGTAGTTCAATGAGGCCTAAGAGCTCTCTGGCTGAATATTTTAAACACCCCTCCTTCAACTGCAAATCCCAGAATACAATAGGAGGCAGCCAGAGCAGCTAAAGTGGAATAGCAGCACTATAAGAGTGTAATGCGATAATCTAGTTTTTGTTTCAAAATGTTGAGCATCATTTTGCTTGCATGGGAGATAAATGCAACGGTCTGATTATCACTACTATCCTGGGAATCCCCTTTTGAGGGGAGATTGAATCTATTCAAATTCTAGATAATGTGCATGTTGCCTTTGTTTTACAAGGTGATTGAAGCCAATGCCATTTTAGCAAATGTGGTAAACAGCAGTTTGTTTCTTTATTCTATTTCTTAGCTTCCTTTAAAAATCAGAATGTTTCCAAAGTAGTTTACAGGGTAAAAACAATACCAATGCAGAATAAAACAACATCAAACATAAACAAATTTAAATCAACCATTGAAATACAAAGAAGCAGCAAGTGGAATTACAACTTTCAGTTAAAAGCCAAGAAAACAGATTGTTAATCGTCACAGTGGGAGAGAATTTCAAAGGTAGGGTGCTACCACCAAGACATCTGCTATCTCTAGTGTCCACCAGACCTAGAGAACATAGAGAGCTGATCTTAAAACACAGACAGGTTCATGCAGGTATAGACAGACCTTCAAGTAATTTGGACCTATGGCCTCACTATCTAAGCTTGTATGGACTTGAATAGCAAAGTTCTCTTACCAGATGATATTTCTGAGTCATCTGCAAAGGCAGCCCCACATAGAATGCATTACAGTAGTCCCAGTCTCAATGTAATTAGAAGCATGCATAACTGAGACCACATATGTATTCCCTAAACAGGAATCACAACTGATATGTTGTTGTGTGCCTTCAGACTGGTTCCAATTTATGGCAACCCTAAGATGAACGTATCAGGGTTTTCTGGGGGCTGAGTGTGTTCATGGCTGAGTGCGGATTTGAACCCTGGTCTCCAGAGACACAGCCCAACACTCAAACCACTACACCACACGGGCTCTGACACTAGCAAGCATGCCTGGCTACTGCTGTTACACTCTATCTGGATCAGCATTGCTCATTTCTTCATTTGTGTCTCCCTTTCCGTTCGTCTTTCCTTCACTCAGCACGCCGGGGAAGACACGCAAGGAGGCCAATGCACACTCCACCACCCCAGGATGGCAAGCATGACAATGCCAGCTCACCTCATTCTGCTGAAGGTATGCATACGAATAGCTGTGTGTGTGTGTGTGTTCGCGCACGCATATATATAACTGTAGATAGACCATTATAAATATAGATAGATAGATAGATAATATATACATAGACTTACACACATATATCACCCCCTGCAGTAATATATACAAATAGAAGTATGTGTGCATGCATGCACATACATGCGTTATGGCTGATATCCATGCTTATGTATGTACAGTTGTACATATGTTTATATATTGACAGTCCTATATATTTTTGAACAGACTATGCCTCTGCAGCCAGCCTCAGGATATTATTCCTTATTTGTTAATTTCTCCAATGCATATCGACCCTAGGAAGAAATTGTTAGCATCCTTGAAGACAAACAAATGTGGGTGCTTTACTGTTGATTTGGGCCGATTCCTTTTGAGTGATAACAATGATTAGAGCGGATCTTTCTGCCATCGCTGCAAAAAAGACTAGAAAAATTGAGTTAATTGAAATTGCCATAAATTGCCAGTTATACTCAAGGTAGTAAATAGATTTAAATGATTATTTAATATGTGTTTACTGTTATACAGCTAATATGTCTCTTTGTGCATTTGCCCTTTGGACAGTTACCTTATTTTAACAGGAAATGTTTGTGCTTTGTAGTCTGCCTGTTGTTTTGTTTTGTTATGTTAAATGTTTTATGCATTTTGATAAGCTCATTTTGTCATGGCCTTTGTCTACAACAATAAACATTAACAGGACACACACATATATAAGTATATTCCATATGTATATATATAAGTGTTCTACTAAAGGTCTAATGTCGGGTGCTCATAGAGAAGCTTCAAAATATACAAAAGCATAATAAATGATAAATGTGTCTTTGTGCGTAGCTTATCTGTACCAATCTGTACATGTAGATATAGATTTGCACATATATAGTCAGCAGAGATGTTGTTATGTGTTTGAAAAAGATAAATGCTTCTGTGTGCATGTATCTATATATATACACACACATCCTTTTGAATGTATGCAAATATATATATAAATACATATCTATATAGATCTTATAATATTTGTGTGCATATATATGTAGAGATATATATGTACATCCATAGAGTTAAGATAGCTAGGTATGCTTTACCCATGTTAACATTGTTTTCTAGGTGTTGCTGGAGAAGAGGCCCTGGCTCAATCCCCAGAGTCCATGGCTCAATCGTCCAGGGCACTGTCTCCATCGCCAGAGGCCATGGCTCACTCCCCAGATGCACTGTCCCAATCCCCAGAGGCTGCGCTGGAGGTCCAGGCTCTGCATCTTGCTGCCCGCGTAAGGCACCTAGAGGCCGAGAACACAGCACTGGCTACACATGTGGCCAAGCTGGAGGGCAATAATGAGGGATTGGTTGCCCGCATTGAAAAATTGGAGGGCGAGATGCAGGAAGGTAAGTCTCCCCCACCCTTAAAATTTAAAAATGGACGGGAGAAAGGAACAACCATATAACTCTAACCACATCCTTTTACCATTCCAGGAAAACGGCGTATTGATTCACTTGAAGGCGCCATTGCCCAGGTGTATGTCTGCATGGACAATGTGTGGCCGACCAACTACTGCATGTATTGCAGCCCACCACATGGCCCACAAGCATCACCATCATGCATCCCAGAAGGCACCGCACCACCTGCCCCACCAGGGTCTCCGCCACATGCGCCACCAGGCTCCCCACCACACTCCCCACCGCACTCATGGCCACAGTGATGTGAGGTGAGCTTGGTGCCACACCCCCAGTGAAATAAATGTAACTTACATTAATTTAAACAAAAATCCATCAGTGATACGTTACAAACCAAACAGGATTAAAAAACAGCTGGAGATATTACTCAGATTCCTGCATGTTGTTTCACTCCTTAGTAAAGATGGTATGCTGGGGAGGATATCTTTTGCGGGCGGGCTCCTCCTCCTTCTGGCCATGGAAATAGGGAAATTTTCAAAGCCCAGGAAATTTAAAATCCATTTGCATCTCAATAGGGACTCCTCTTTTGCAATCCTATAATATGTCTCCATTCTGGTGAGATCACAGGCCTCTTTGGTTGGCCAATAAAGGTATCACTGGGGCTCTCCAGACCACCTCAAAGGGGTGGACTGGAGGCGTCCGGTTTCCCTCCAGAGGGATGCTGTAGCAAGCAAACCACACGGCGTCCCTCCAGACCAAAAGGAATCCAGAAAAAATGGGTTCTTTTTTGGCGCGCACGGACTATGTCATCAGTGCACTGCACCGTGCTTGTGTCATGCACGGCGCACCGTATGGACCGCCGCATAAAAATGGCGCTGCCCATACGTTCCAGGGGTTCGGAGTGTGCAGATGCTGCACTCCGGAACCCTTGAATTGGCCCCAGGCCAACACAGCTACCCCTGTGTGTTTTTAATATTTATTTAAGTGAGTCTAAATATCAAAGTAATCTTGATCCACTGCATTTAATTTTCTTAGAGCAAAAGTTTGCTGTTCAGCCCTGTAGATATTTATTCTCTCAGACTCAGTAGTCATAGTATAGGGGAGATTGGCCACAACAGATGACCTCATTTCCTTCAGTGTTGGGGAATGGTCTTTGCATCTGGTTCCATGCTGCACATTGATCATTTGACACATTGACCCAAAAAACACAGCAGCCACCCTTTCCGAAAAGCCCCAGACTTAGGAGTTTCTATCAGACATTTTGCAAACTTTTCTCTCTTGATAAACGGAAGGATAGATTCTTCATCTGCTCATCATGCAATATTAACAGTGTTCTTTGTTTATAACACCACTTTAGAGTTGCCTGGCAAGACACTCTGAGCTCACAGATCCAGAAGTAATGACTCATCCGCAGTTTTGAGCAAGAGGAACTGCTGCATCATGAGAGTGAAGACTCCTTTCAAGCACCAAGTATAAAGGCAACAGCGACTGCCAAAGCCTTTCTTGTTCTCATCTTTCAAACATATTTCAGAGAGCGGTGAAAGACCAGCCCAGCATACTTTACAGATTTGTGGATTGCTTGGAAGGAGTCTGTTTAATCTGATGTTACTTTTTTAAAAGTTTCTTATTTTGCTGGGTTTACCACACATTTTATCACATTTTCCTTATAGTATATGAATACCCGTGGTCATTTTTGGAAACATGAGATATTCTGGGATTTCAGAGGCTCATGAAAGCTTTTTAGTGATGTTTGTACGTTCCTCTCAGTTAACCATGCATATTCCTTGCACATTTGTGTGTGTATATATATATATATATATATATATAAGCATTTGTTTGTGTTTCTGGGGAGCAATGCACAGTATCCAAGGAAGAACTGTTGTAATTATAAACCAGGACAGTAACAATTCCTAATGTAGTCTTCTTCTTGTAGATATTAAAGCTATTCAGATAAGTGTTTTTGTTTGTTTGAGGGTTTTTTGTTTTGTTTTGTTTTTCTTTTTGTATAGCCATCTCAGCTAGGACTAGTCAGGCTGGAAATCTAAGTAAACAAATTATATAGTGCTTTAATCAGAAAAATACATAGACACATGAAGAATGCAACCAAAGTTGGAAAATGGAAATTACAGTTAAAAATGTCTACAAGACTATAAAAGCTGTGAACACAATTAAATTTTCCTTGCGTACAGGATTTCCCTATGGTATGAACTACATTTTTGTCTGCTCATGGAAGAAAAAAAAGGAATATCCCTTGTACAAAAAGTGCTTCACAGGATGAAGAAAAAGTATAATGTTCCATATAAACCTGACTCCTAGCTTGTCATTCCCAAATGATTCAGATTTTGTGAGCTGATTTCAACATTTGGCTTTAGATTCTGGCTTGATTCAACGTTTGGCTTTAGAATCTGGTTTTATGGAGAGTTCAGGCATAATACAAGTTTTGGTTGGTTGGTTTTTAATTTTTTTTTTTTTTTTGTACGTTTATGATTATTGAAGGCGTTTCCACAGGGGGAAAAATAGAGAAAAGCAATGAGGAAGAGTCACCCTGAATGATTAACCATGATTCCTGGCTAACCATTGTGTGATATCATAGTCTGTTGGAGAAAAACAACAGACTCTTCTGGTTCTTAAGGACCAACCATTTTATTATAGCATAAGCTTTTGTAGAGATGCATGCAGTATGTGGGACTGCATATACATGTGGGTGTAGAGAGAAGAAAAATGTTAGTGTTTAGGTCAGAGGGATGTACAATACAAGAAATACTGCCTGTGATAATTGCCTCAAAGCTTAAATAGATCTTAATTTTAATAACTATTCACAAAATGGCGAATCCAAACCTCCTGGCATTGGTAAGTTACAGGTATTAATTAGCAAGCTATCGCTAAGATGGTTATGTTATCTTCAATCAGTTTATGAATTGTCACTATAATTATATTTATTAGCCTTGTTCTTATCAGCACAATGGCAGGTATCTATACAAATAAACAAATAAAAATACTCATAGGCTCCATCCCAAATACTGTGCAACAAGTTCTGCATGTACATGCCCGAACAGGATAGTCCCCATATCATACTGCATGTCATTTCTGAAAGCAAGACAGGTTTCAGAAGTAATTTCAAATATAGTGAGAGAGACTGTTGTTCAAATAAAATAGTTTTGTTTTTTCTTTAAATGAGCACACATAAACCATGGGAGAGCCAGTGTGGCATAGTAGCAATAGCAATGGCACTTTACATTTCTGTACCCCTTCAGAGTGAACTAAGCATTCTCTAATGTGTTAGCCAATTGTCCCCAACAAGCTGGGTACTATTTTTACCAAGCTGCACAAGGAAGGAAGGCTGAGTCAACCTGGAGTCCTGGGATCGAACTCACATCATTATGGCTGCATTACCAGCATTTAACCACTGCATCACCAGGGCTGGTTGTTTGAGTGTTGGACTACAACTCTGGAGACCAGGGTTTGATTTCCAACTCAGCCATGAAGCCCACTTGAAGGTATGTGTGTGCACGCACGCACACATATACAAACCATAGGATTGTACAAACTTAAAATTAACTCTTTTGGATCCTAGGTATCTTTATACCTTTTTAGGTGACCTATTATTTCTGATTAACATTTACTAGATTGTGATTATTTTGGTCCCCTGTTGTAAGCCAGCATGGCATAGTGGTTTGAGTGTTAGGCTACACCTCTGGAAAACAGTGTTTGATTCCCAGCTTGGCCATGAAAGTTGAAACCCACTGATTGATCTTGGTCAAATCACATGCTTTCAGCCTCAGGGAAAGGCAATGGCAAACCTCCTGTGAAGAAGTCTTGCCAAGAAAACCCCATGATGGGTTCACCTTAGGGTAGCCATAACTTGGAAATTACAACAACAACATAGGGCTAGCTCTACCAATAGGCAAGTGTAGCAACGGCCTCAGGGAGCAAATATTGGAGAGACAACAGAGGCATTCCTAAGGCTGTTATTCATAAGGCCCCCATTATTTTGCTCTGTTGGCGGACAGAGTTATGTCTGGCGCATAACTTACTGCCTTCATGTCTAATGAGGAACATTATCCTATCACCAGTGGGTAAATAAAATTTATTTACCAGTCCAATCTTCTGTATACCGTGGACCCTTGTTATACACTGAGGTTTGGTTCCAATCCCCCGTGTATAACAAAATCCGTGTATGCGCAAGTCCCATTACATATAATGACATAGCAAAATGGTGTCCCTTATAAAAAATGGAAAATCAAGGTAAATTTATACTTTTTTGGAACATTTTCAATACGTGTATGCTTAAATCCGTGTATAAAAAATCCGTGTATAAGAAGGGCCGACTGTATATGGCATGGAGATAGGGTAATAATTTTGCTTCCAGCTTTAAAATTAGTTAAGCCAACTGAATGCCAACAGCTTGTTGCTGTGTGTCTTCAAGCAATTTCTGACTTGTGGTGACTCTAAGGCAAACCTATCACAGGGTTTTCTTGACAAGTTTTGTTCAGAGGGAGTTTGAACTATGAAGCTGAGAGACTGTGACTTGCCAAGGCCAACTCTAATAGCATACTATTACAGTACTTCTGAGGAATCAGCCAAATAAATAAATGATCTTGTCTTAAAACTTAGCCAGATTGACCTTCCTCATTTAACTTTCTGCAAGCAAATAACACATGCTGAAAATATTCCTAATGCAGAACGCTCCTTCCTTTAAAAATGTTTATAAAAAGCATTTTGTTTAGATATATGTCCCATCAATAAAAATTGGAGCTACATAAAAAGATGCTTTTGAATCTAAGATCTACCAAATAGAAACCAGTATACTTGTAGAAAAAAAGTTGCTTGTGTTACTCAACAGTGACTTTGTTGGGGGGGAAATACTCAGAAACATTTGGCTAGGGCTTTTCTTTTTCAATTATTCCATGAGCAGGACCACATTGTTTTTATGTTCTTCATTAGAATTGTTCTGGAGTTTCACAGCCAACTAGCAAATATTTTCCCCCAGCAGCTTCTGTAACTCAATCAATGTTGCTGCAACAACAAAAATGCTTTAATATAATCAATAGCTGATGCATGCTGAAGCTGCTACCATGGTGCGCAAAAAAGGAGGCCAGGGAGCTCTGTATTATTCCAAACACAATGGGTAGAAGAGATAAACAGATCAATGGGTTCAATTACATACTCTTAATAAGTACAACCCTATATAGACTATAAAAAAGAGAGCATAATAAACTCAGGAAAAAGCCAAGCCAAGCTTCTCCTGATATATTGAATTGAACTCCATTCAAATATTACATAACAATATAATGTTACATTCCTGTCTTTGAGCAAATTGGCACAAACATGTATACTTTTCTTGGTTGCAAATGTTCCCGTTGTTGTTGTTGTTATTATTATTATTATTATTATTATTATTAATTGTACTGTAGTAGCAATTCTCATTACTTCTTGGTAAAGTTCCTTTTGTTCTCAAAACCTGTCTTTCCATTGTTTCACTTCACTCAAAAGGGAGTGGTTAGAGGTGCAAATAATCCGGTGTGCTGATACAATGCTGCATCTGTATGGCAGAAATATTGGAGTTTAACACTAGTTTAACTGCCAGGGCTCATTCTTTGCTAGGGAATTTGAGGATTTGTAGTTTTGTAAGAAATTTAGCCTTCTCTGTCAGAGAGCTCTGATGCCACAAGAAACTACAGTTCCCAGGATTCCATAGGATGGAGCCATGGTACATAAAGCAGTGTCACTGTTTTATTTCTGCAGCGGAGAAAGTTCTCCTCCATGGGTTCAGGTTGATAGAAATACACAAAGAGTAGGATGAGGCTAGAATGCTTGCCTCCTTTCTGTTCATTTCATGGATATGTACATGAATGGGTTATGGACTGATTGTTACACAAACACTTTGTAGATTATTGCACATGGTTGCTTTCCATAGTGGTAGAATTCAAAGATATAGCCATGTTAGTCTGAAGAAATAGTATGTAGAGAGATCTTGTAGCACCTTTGAGACTAACTGAAAGAAAGAAGTTGGCAGCATGAGCTTTCATAGACTAAAGTCTACTTTCTCCGTATGCATCTGAGGAAGCAGACTTTAGTCTATGAAAGCTCATGCTGCTAACTTCTTTCAGTTAGTCTCAAACGTGCTACAAGATCTCTCTACATGTACGTTATTGTGTTAATTTTGCAGATTGTGTGCACCATCTTTAAATTTTGCAAAAAAATTGATTATATCTATATATCTATTTTATCATATATATCTATTTAAGATTATATTCCCATTAATCTGAAACAAGAACCTGCTGAATGCAATATTTTATTCTAATCAGAACAAAAGGAAAGCAAAAGACAAGTATTGAGTTTTATTGGATCAGTCCTCAGTGGTCACATTCACATGAATGATAAACCAAGATGCAGATAGATTCTGCCCCATGCTCCTGTTTGGCTGTTCCCATTATGAATGCTTCTGGAGGCTTACTTCCAGATACAGCCACACTGAACTGAAACAGTGGCATGTCACTGTACATATAAAGTGAACTTTCCCATTCTGAGACTACATGTAACTGTGCTGCCTTTGGTGCACTCTGAGAAGCTTAATGTTTATGTTCAAGAATGCCATTTAGAAATTCATTTTTAAAAATTGTCACAAGGGATCAGCTTGCTCATGCAAACCCTCATTTTCTATCGCAACGCATCCTTGGGATTGCATGTTGTTGCTTGCTGAGCTTCCTTTCTTTCTCACACTGTGCAGTCTTGAGATTCACGTTAATCACACTCCCTGAAGGAAGGGTGGCGGTTTCATCTACTCGATTAGATATAAAGCTACAGGACAAGATGTTTCTGGAATATACACCTGTAGTAAGGTACTCACCCAGGTGGAGAGAGCTGAAGGGGCTAAGGGCAGCCAGGTGGTGGAGGTTGAGGGGAAGGAGGAAGTTAACCCAGAGGTGGAGCCAGTGGAGGAAGGAGGAGGAGCTGGAAGGACTATAAAAGCAGAAGGGCTGAGGAGTGTGGGGGGAAGAGGATGGATGTGGAAGAGCTGTTCAGGCAGCAGTGGCCGGGGAAGGGAAAGAACAGGGTTTAAGGAGGCCAGAGAGGGACAGAGTCCCTGTGCCTCTTCCAAGAAGGGCCCTATGGCCAAAGCAGAGACCCCAAGAGGAGGAGAGGCTACAGAACCCTCAAGAGGAGGGAGCCTGGGCTTTTGCGGGCTCTGGGGAATGGACAACCAGAGACCTTGAGGATTTGGAGGATGAGTGGTGGAGTCCACATGAGAAGCTTTGAGAAACAAGCCATGTCATAATGGGAAGTGGGAATGTCTGACTTGAAGACTGGACTTTATGTTTTGAGTTATCATCTACTTGATACAGAGCTATTTTCTTATTAAAGGTACAGTTGTACCACACTTGCCTGAGTAAGTTTGTTGTGCATGTGGGAGAGAACATAAGGGGAGGAGTCTGTTTCCTTGCAAGATGGAGTCTGCTATGCCAGCCCCGCCTACAACACCAAAGTTTCAATTGTGTCCCTGTTAGGCAGAACAGGAGGAAATCACCCCAAAGATGAGACAACTCTGTTTTGTTCATTCCCACATTACAGTCTGAATAGAATTGTATATTGTGGATGTGTGCAACCATATTCTATATGGTTAGTATAGTGAAATGTAAAACTCTCCAAATGTGAATTGTGGTTTATTTATTAATATTAAATTAATGTCCTTGCTATCCTTTGAAACAGTTTTTTTAAGCCCACCCAAGAGCCTAGACGAAGAGTGAAGCAAGGCCATAAATCTCAGAATGCTCTGGGACTACACAATGTGGGGCAGGCCCTTTCCTTACCACTTCTGCAGTCATCAAGATCATGGGAGGGCCCAGTTCCTTCCATTAAGACTGTGGCCTTTTCAGAGGCTATGGGTGTTATTGCAGATGAATGAATTTCTTGGTATAATGAGAAATTTGGTACTTGTGGGACTTTATCACACGGAGGAAAATGGGGGATTCAAAAGGCATTATCCAGGCTAAGATTATCACATGATGTTGCAATTAGGGAAGTCCCGTGGATGATTTGTTGCTGGTTATTCCCTAGTTATTCCCAGGATAAATCCTCTCTGATCACAATGTGTGAGCCACAATCACGCAACTTCCCCTGGATAGTGCCTTTTGAATCATCCGATTTTCCCATGGGATAAAGTCCATGAACAGAGGGGCCCTTTGATCCAGGGAGGGTTACAGTGGGCCTTTGGTATCTGTGGGGATCTGTTCCAGACCCCTGCCCCCCATGGATACCAAAATCTGCCCATGTTGTTCCCAATGGTGGTGTGTGCCTATGGCCGCACCACCATTAGAGACAGCCCCTGTCGTCCCGTGGCAGCATGTATATGCTACCATGCCACCATTAGGGACAATGGAACTTAATGGCATTGTGGCCACATGCTCATACAGCCACAGGATAATGGGGCTGTCCTTAATGGTGGTGCAGCCATGTGCACGCATCGTCATTGGTGAGAACGCAGGCTTGCTGTCCGCAGATGCTCGAATACATGGTTGGCAAGTCGGTGGATACTGAGGGTTGACTGTTTATCATCCAGAAGATATGAATATGCCAAGGTCTTTGTGTTGTTTACTGGATCCTCCTCACCACTATTAATGTAGAATTATTCCCTAGTTTGTTTAGAGAGTTGAGCAGTCGTTTTTTAGAGGCTTGAGCAGTCATATAGCCTCGGACAGCAGGTATGAAGTGACATGAAAGAGCAGCAAATTGTCAGTTATTAAATTCATAATTTTAGGATTTTTTTACTACCAAGGAGTGACGTTTGTAGGATTTTTTGTCTAATGTGCCCAAATTACCTGGGTACATTTTGATACTATCTGCCTTGACTTGGCTGGCTGGATGCCATTTGCTGTTCTGTCTCAGGCACTGAAATGTGTTTTGAGCTGGTGATGCTTCCTATAATGCAACATAGTGTCAAATTTGATCACATAGTTTTGAGGCTATTATAGCGGAGACCTTGATCCTTGCAACAGAGGTTTATTTTGGTGCAGCAAAAAAGATTGTTTTACTTATTCAGGAGGAATAGTCCTGGTTAGCAAAAAAGGAACCCTATCAGCGGCTTTTGTTCTTATTTGTCTAGTCACTGCAGTATTGATTTTTGGTATGCTTGAGACAGAGCTCAGAAGTAATGCATTAAAAGTAATATTATAGGTACTTCTAACTATACTGAGGGAGTGGATGCTACATTGTTACCTATAAATGATTAGCAACAATACTGTTCATTTTACAAAGTTTACACCCAGATGAAGGCAATTTTAATGTTTTTTTAGTACAATAATTATGAGTAAATAATAGTATTACTAGTAGTTAACAAGTACCAAATTATTTTTTTTTAAACTAGTGACCAAACATTCCTGGGGGGCAGGGAGCGCAATAAATGATAATGCATTGCTTGCATGGTCAGTGACTCCATACTTTGAGCTGGGAAGGAGTACTTCTCTTAGCCTAACACCGAACAATAGTTAACGGGAGCAAATCTACCAGCCCTATAACAATCTCTGATCTGAATATTCCCAATCCTTATTAGGTGTCTTAATCCAGTGGACAGATTCTGAATTACTTTGTGCTGTATATCCAACCATTCTTGTATATCAACCTGTTAAAGGGTGACCACTATACAGATGACAGTTCTCAAAACTTTGCTTAAGGGAAAAGTTATTAAGTAAATCCCAACCCCCAGATAATTTCCTAATACAATGACAGCTCCTTTAAATAGTTTTAAACAGTGTGATTTACAATTTATAATTGGCTGGGAAATCTGTATAATGTGTCTGCATGCAGGTACCTGTTATCGATGGTAGCCTCTTTCCTAGACTGATATAACGCACTGCATTAGGCTTACATTTGCAGACTACTTGGAAACATCAAAATTTGGGCACTAGATTGTTCAAGTGGGACTTTTTAGGCATATATCTAGCTTGTTCTTAAAGAAAACCATTGGCTCCTGGTCTCTTTACTACCAAAGTACTAAGACAAAATTTAAAACCCTTCTCCTCTTTTGACTAGTGCCTTAATTAAATCGAATTGCTCCAAATCCCACTTGCATTTTTATCCCATTCCTGCATGGAAACTATCACACATTTTTCATATGTATTTTTGCGAGTGTACATATTTTTGAATGAATTTTCCTCGTGGACACATTTTGTACATATTTTTCTTGACTCCAGTGCAGTATATGTCTATGTCTTTCCCCCCAGGGACGTAGTCAAGGGAGGGGGTTCTTGGGGTTCGGACCCCCCCTGCCATTAGAAAAATGAATGGTGTGTGCTGCTGCACTGCTGTACCCAAGCCCCATTATAATGGTGGCACTTAGTCTGGACCCCCCCTTCCTAAAATCCTAGCTACGTCCCTGTTCCCCCCAAATGAATGCATTTTTTTTGTTCAAAGTCATGCATGGTTGTGCTCATACTTAATTTTTCCAAAATGCAAATAAACATATTTCAAAATGCAAGGTGTGTTTTATTTCTGGGCGTGTGAAGTTGGGATAGAAAGAATATTCACAAGTATTTCTTCCCACATCAAAAAACAGGTTTTACATCCCTAGTGAGAAATGGATACTTTCATCAAGGATCTTGACTCCTCACAAATCTCCCTATTTGGAACCTGGGTACTGGAGAGATTGGTTGTCTTTCATAAACTTGTACATACACCTGGAGTGGCCCATAGCCTGCCCTGCAGGGTATTTCAACCTTCAATGGCAGAGTGAGACCCATATACAGCCACCCATGTCTGACCAGCTGTTGGTGGCATGCTAAGCAAAGACAAAGTTACAAGGATTCTAGTGCTGTTGCTATCATTTAGAAGCAACACGACTGATTGCACAAGGGTAAGACCCAATTTGATTGACACAAACTTATGATAAGTGATGATGCAAGAATTCTGTTTCATTTTCACATAATTTTTTTTCCAGGCCTAACTAATTGAAAATGCAATACCTAGAGCAGGGGTAGGCAATCTTTTTGAGCTGGGGGCCGGGTTGCTGTCCCTCAGACAACTGGGGGGCCGAAGCCAATAAATAAATAAATAATTTTTTAAAAAATTAAATATATAAATAAACCAGGACAAATGTAGGACAAAATTTTCAAATGGAAGACACTTTTTAAAAAAAAAAAATGGAGGACACGCGAAAAAAATTGCTGATTTTTTTTAAAAAATGTTAATATAAATGCCTGTTTCTGAGGCTTCTATAGACAATTGCCCCCCAAAGGCCCCAGCAGCAATCGGCGGCAGGACCGGGCTGGGGCCAGTCCCAAGGCCTCGCCGGGCTGCATCCGACCCGCGGGCCACAGGTTGCCTACCCCGACCTAGAGTTTAAGGTTGCTCTTTCTCAGACAAGCAAGCAACTACCCTCACTTTTTCTGGTTCTGCCAAGAGCAAGAAGAAGGAGAGTTAAAGTCAGCAGGCACTTATCTCAGCAGCCCAGGGTGACTCATCCCTCCAGACCAATGGCTTGACTTAGAGGCTGCACATACAGCCCTGAAGGGGTGGCATTCAGATGCCCCTTCTTCAGCAGGACTGGGTCCGCAGCAACTTAATGCTGCAGCTCCAATCCGGCCTCTGGAGGGCACAAAAAGGAGCTGCAAAAAGCATTTCCATTTTTGTGCCATCCAAAGGGAGTCATAGCTGTGGCGTGTGGCTGTATGGCACCCCTTCAGTGTTGCATCATTTTGATGCAGCGCTGGAGGTGCCCCATGATGCCATGCGACATCTGGACTGGTGCGTGGCATCAGGGTGCCCTGGGGGATGGAGTTGTGTGTGCGTCATCAAGACGCTGCGCCCCGACTCTGCCCCCAGGCCGTCTTTTTGGGCCGGTCTGGATAGTCCCTTAGTTGAGTAAAAAAACAACTCACCACATTATTTGTTAATATAACCAGAGGCTACCTTCTGCCTGTCTATCAATTATTAATCAGCATCCATTTTGGAAAAAGTATTATATTTATCTCATTCTTTTGCTGCATTGTACTCAAGCCAGCATACATGGCTTTCCTCCTCTTTACTTTATCATCCTAACAATAATGTGGTGAGATGGGTCAGGCTGAGCAAGAAGGAGAGTGACAGGTCCATGACCATCCAGTGTGCTTTAAGATTGAATGAGGGCTTGAACTTGTGTTTTCTGTGTCTGAACAGTTTACTACTGCCAACTTTCTTTGGTTCTCTCAGCCTTGGTCCTACAGCTGCTTTGGACTTCAGTTCCCAGAAGCACTAGTTAGCTTGGCTCATAGTGATAGATTTTGGGAGTCAAAGTCCAAAACATCTGGAAAAACAACAGTTAAGAACATTTGCAGAAAAATGGCCACTTCTTTAAAGCCTGAACAAGAGGAAGATGATTAACTGCAGCTTTTCAGATTCCCTTTTAAAAGCACAGAAGCCCTGCCAAATCAGGACAGAGTCTTGTGGTTTCCTAAAAACTTAACCAATTCACTCCATTCCAAAAACAAAACAAAACAAAACAAAAACTATGCCAAATGATTCTTTTTAGTCTTCAGGATGCCACAAAACTCTTGGTTGCTTTTTCTAACAACAGGGGCAGAATTGCCGCCCTATAATTTCTTCTCCTCCAGCCTGAAATAACAAATTATCCAACTCCTATGCAGCATTTAGTGACGTTTCCCAAACAGTTATTATGTGCTGCATGATTACTGCCCCATTCAAAATGATAGGATTTCTCTGCCCTGAATGTTAATTCCTGTTTTCCATGTTTTAAAACTGGAAAAAACAAAAACAAACAAAACACCAAAAAACAAAAACAAAACGATTTGCTTTGCCAGTTTGTCAACACATAAAAATAAAGATGACAAGAGCAAACTGTGGAATGACCTACCGGAAGAGATCTGTCTCTTCCAGTAGACTTTCCCAGACTGACCTCTCAAAGAAAGATAGCCCCATTCACTTTCAATCTACCCACTTCTTCCTGCTTACTTTAGGCTATGCTCTTAATGTAATTATTTTAACTGTTATTGGATTTTATTATTGTAATAGTGGGAGGGTTAGGGGTTAACATATATTCTTTTGTATTCTTATGTTGTAATCCCGCCTCGATCCGCAGGGAGAGGTGGAAAATTTAAATAATAATAATAATAATAATCTTTCATTTCCCAGCAAACAGGAGGAATTTCTCTTAAATTCGAATGAAAAGAAAGTGGGGCCAGAACACATTCACTTAAAGTCGCTAGTTTCACGCAATTATGTGAATACGCATTGCATTCAAACTGGCTCCCCATTGCCCGAAAATAGCATGCCATTGCCCGAATTTGCGTGTAGCAGTCTATCATGTAATAACGTGAAACCACATGATTGCATTTGGACTGACTTCCCATTGCCCAACTTTGTTTGCAGTGGGTTATCACACAATAACATTAAACCTCTTGATTGTGTTCAGATTGCCATCTGATTATACTTCCAGTTCCCCTTGTCTGATAAACTCCAGGGTTGTCAAGGCAAGATTTTTGTTTTCGTTTTGCTTTTCAATTATAAAAAAGTTTACCAGCTTCTTGGAGCAACAATATAACAACAATTTTTAGAAGGGCCAGCACTGAGAAAACTTCAGAAAATGAGTTTTAGGTAAGACTCATAACTTAGCTCAGTAAGAGAGAGCACACATTGAATCCTTAAGGGACCTGAAGTTCAATTCCCTGTAGGCAGAGTCCAAGCATGATTCTTCACTCCTGGTACAGACTTGTAATACAAGCTTCCACCCACACGCATACCACAGTCCTATCAGAGACATGCAATCTGATGAATCAGGACAGAAAAATTTATATTTTAATTCTAAAATTATATTTTTCTACATTTCCGAGATTGCACTACGGCACACCATTAGGTCTTTTCTGCCACACCACCAGACACATACTCCTTGGTATTTTGGTCTTCCAGCTAAAAGACTAATCCTACAAAGCAGGGGTAGGCAACCTTTTTGAGCCGGGGGCTGGGTTGCTGTTCCTCAGACAACTGGGGGGCCGAAGCAAAAAAATAAATAATTAAATAATTTTTTTAAAATAAATAAATAAATAAATAAACCGGGACAAATGTAGGACAAATTTTTCTAATGGAGGACACTTTTTAAAAAAAAATGGAGGACATGCAAAAAAATGCTGATTTTTTTAAAAAAATGTTAATATAAATGCATGTTTCTGAGGCTTCTATAGACAATTACCCCCCTTGCCTGCCGCTTGCCCCCCTTGCCCTCCGCTTGGCCCCCCTTGCCCGCCTCCTCCTGATAGGCCAAAGGCCCCACACCCTCACGCGAGAGGCCAAAGGCTCCGGCGGCAATCGGCGGCAGGACTGGGCTGGGGCTGGTCCCAAGGCCTTGCCGGGCCACAGGTTGCCTACCCCTGCTACAAAGCATGCTGACTATTCTACATCTTTTTGTCTTAATAAGCATTCTATTCTCTTTCTGCTCTTTTGTAGTTTTTTTAAAAAAATTCTAATGCAGCAGAATGCTGAAAACAGGTCTCGATAAATTCACTTTAAAGTTTTCTTCTTTTGGCCTTGTTCATTGCAGTTGTCTTCCCAAAGTCAGTTTCTACCGCACATTCACATTCAATAGAAGGGTTAGGTGCCAGAACAGACAGGCCAAAATAAAGCTGCTTTGGGTCACTTTGGAGGTGGCCGCTGTGTTTGTTCTTCCAACTGACATTTTACAGTCCCAAATCCCTTGTGTAAAAAGAATAATACTTTACCTGGTAGGCTGGTTTTGTTGCTGTCACAGAATTATCACAATGACCATGCTTTGCAGCTGCTGGATGACAAACTATTCTGTGTTTTACAAGGAGCTTTCTGTTTAAATCTCTTGTTTTATAACTGTTGATCCAGATCTTCCATTGTGCCACTTTACTACTGTAGCACAGATGAAAACCAATGAAGTCTCCTTCAAGACAGCTGGCACAAAGTTACAGAATGGGTTCTCCCCACCATCTGCACAGCCCTTGAGCTCTTCTCATACTTACAGTGCCAGCCAGCAACATGAGGAAGGAGAGAGGGAGAGGATGTGGTTTGATGTACAGTGATCTATTTTGAGCCTGCCAGTCACTTCATGAGAGCTGTGACAGCTTGGCATATTCTAGAGCAACTGGAAAACTGGTTACTAGCAGCCAGGAAGCATAAGGGCTGAAAGGATTGTATGGGAAACAGGCTCAAACTCTGCAGAGATGGCTGACAGTTGAGAGAACAGACTGATAATCTTGCTTCTTTTAAAAAGAGGGAGATTTCTAAACATGCCTTTCATCCAGATGTTATCAGGATTCTACAAATACATTTTCTTCAGTTTTGGAAAACACATCGAGAGAGGGAAAACTGTACGGCAAATGATGCTGGAAATAATTTCAGTTACTACCAGTGGGACTGGCGACAAAATATAGTAGAAAGGAATTCCTGTTCATTGTTTCAGCCATGCTCATTTCCAGGGTGCTCCATTCCATTCCCCATTCCATCCATTTTTCATTTCCCCCCTCTTTGTTAGTGCCTACTGAACTCAGCCTGCATTGCAAGGTTACGTAAGGTCCACCTCTCCACGTTTGGCTGCATCAGTACTGCAGAAATAATCTGTTTTGACACCACTTTAACTGCCATGGTACAAACTACTATTCCCAGAATTTCATCGCATTGAACCACGGCAGTTAAAGTGGTGTCAAAACAGATTATTTCTCCAGTATCAATGCAGTATTTTGGACATTTTCCCCCTCCAAACATAGGAGTCCCCCCTCCCCCCCCCCCAGATTTGGTAATACTTCTCTGGACAACACAGTTCTGGCTACATAAGGCCTGGGTTTTGACTCTGAACTGGAGAAATAGGCTTTGGTTTAATTTGAATTGAATGCAAATCTCCAGTCGAGCCTGGAGAAGATCTTCTTATATTTGTATTCATTTTGTGTGTGACTTAAAGACAAAAATCCATTCACCAACAATCCTAAAAATAATCCTCTTAAAACAAAAGCTAGTATTTGGGGTTTCCCCCAATACTATCTGTTGACAAACTGTAATGGATATTTCCACCTTTCTAGCTTGTCTAGGAGATTAACATTAAGAAGCACTCTCACCTCTATTAGTATGTAGCAGTTATTTATATATGATGATAGCTCATCAGAACAAAATTAGCTTAGGGCAATCCTGAGTGCAGCCCCAGGGGGAAAAGTACTGTGAACCTTCAGCATGTTAAAATAATCTGCACCTTCTGACAAACCAAAGTTTACACTAAAAGCTACAGTTGGCGGCTATTACCATCTAACACCATGTTCATGATATCTATAAAAGACATCCATAGTAATTTAAGAGGCACTATTCCTAACCTATCTGGATAAGTTATGAATGTGTACTGATTATTAATACTGAACTGAAGCTTCATGTTGGAACATACAGCATGCAATCAAATTACAGTTTGCAATCAAATTACTTTACAGTTTTGAGTACTGTAATTTGTAATCATTAGTATATAGAAAATGACTGTTATTATCATTTATTTGTATAGTGCCATTATTATACATCATGTTTTACAAAAAAAGAACCAGAAAAAAATGTTCCTTGTTTTTAGGCTTATGATCTAAATACATGTGCTAACATGCTAGCTGATACTGCCTCTTCTTTTCTCCCTCTGAGACCAGAGCAGTGTTAGTTAGGATGGAGGGATGGATGGTCTTTCATCTGCTTCAGAACCTAGGCATGGTGGTACGGTGCCTGCTCCTTCTCTCCCTCCGAAGCAAGGGCAGTTGGGATGGAAAGACAGCCTTTCAATTTGCTTCTGGGCTGAGGCATGGTGGACTCATGAAATATGTCTCTAAGGTGGAATTAAGCAACATGTTTGCATGGGAGGAAGTCTTGTTGAAACCAAAGGGCTTTACTTTTGAGTAAGCATGTTAGGAATGCACTTCACGTGTGTCTAATAGTGATGCCTCGTCTGAGTATGTTCAGAAGTGAGTGTGTCCTGCTGTGTTCAATAGGACCCACTCCTAAGTAAGAGTGTATAGGATTGAAGCTTCAGTGTATAAAGATACAACTTCAAAATGGGGGTGGGTGGGTGGGGGGAGGACAGGTTTGTAGTAAAGGCTTTGAACATTTATGTGCTAACATGCCAGAGCATGCCATATCAGTACCTTGTTTATACTTTCTTAAAATGAGCTAAATCTCTATCATAGAATATAATCCAAGGGAGAAGAACCATTAGCCCTCCAGATGTTTTTCCCCTCCAGCTTGTATCATCTCTCACTTTTGACTTTGCTGTTTCAAGTAGGTGGGAACTGCAATCGAACAACATATGGAAGCCCACATGATTCCACAGTCCTGAGGGAGTGCCTGTGCATTTTTACTGTACTCCTGTTTATGTACAAAAATAATCTTAATCTTAATGGCTTTTTGTGGGTTTTCTGGTCTATGTGGCCATGCTCTAGAAGAGTTTATTCCTGATGTTTCGCCAGCATCTGTGGCTTGCATCTTCAGAGAATGCCAGTCACAGATGTTGGTGAAATGTCAGGAATAAACTCTTCTAGAACATGGCCACATAGCCTGGAAAACCCACAAAAAACTATAGATGCCAGCCATGGAAGCCTTTGACTTCACAAATGTAATGGCCTCCAAAGAAGACGATTTATGGATTTGTCAGTTTTACAGGACAGGACAGTGGTGTAAAATGTGTTTGTGTGTGTGTTTTTGAAATGAAAGCATTGCACCTCCAAATAAGAATTCTCCCTCCCCCCATTACATTTTCCTGTAGTTCTCAATTTGTTGTGTTCTTATTCTCTTGGTAACTTTGACCGTCCTTTGCCGTTGATGCCTACACTGTTCTTCTAAATGTTTGATTGAGGTTTTAATTTATCGCAGCACTTAGATGTTTTAGATACTAAAGGAAAATGTAAGTTTGGAGGCTGAATTCTTATGGAGAGGGCACTGTCTGCCTCCCCCCCCCCCACTATACTGCTGGGTGAAGTGGCAGTTTTGGGGGTGTGGTTAATAGTCATCAAACAATAGATAAATTTTGTCTAGCATATGCAGTTTTGGACCCTTTAGAAAGAAGTGCTTTCAACAGTGCTGTTCATTGTGTGATTACATTTAAGATCCCTGAATATTTCACAAGGCTTGGACAAGTTAATTGGCTATAGCACAACATCCAGACTCCCTTAACCAATATGAATGGTGGCCATACCGACAGAGGGATTGTGAGAATTGTGATCCCAGTTTAGTTTTCCCAGGCTCCCAACCCCTCCCACTTTTGGTATGTAAATAGCTTCAAAGAAGATATTTTACCAGCATCCTAGCCCTATCAGGGAGAGAGAGAATAAAAACAACCCAACCCAGTTTAGTCCAACCAACCCCACCCCATCGTTCTTAGGCTTCCCAGCAGATTCTGTTTACAGATCTACAGACCTGTATGTTAATTACATCCACGCAGTTAACTCCTTGTCTAGTTTGGCCTGTACAGTACTGCCTATAGTGTGGAAAGCACATCAGAAGCATTTGTAGCTGTTGTTGAGAAGTGTGAGTGTGAGGCAGGTGGCCAGAAAGAGGAATAGGGGAGCAGCACCTGAATACAGCAGTTTGCTCTGTTTGTTCTAGACTCAAGATGGTTAAGGTCAGCCCCGCCTGCTCATTTTAAATGGAAGGACCAAGAATAGCTCACTATTAAAGTTTTAAATACACTTTCATCCACATACACTAGGACTAGGGCTTGGACAACTCCCAGAATCCTCCAGCCAATTTGTCTAGTTTAAGAGATGTGTCCCCAAAGAAATAATATCTCCAAGCTTTTGTCAGGACCTCTCAATAATACCCTTTCTTCCCTCCCTCCTTTTAAAAACAGCTCAAGTATCATTAGTCTGTGATATCAAAGTAATGCTTTTTAGATAAAACAATGGTTCTTAATAATGCTTGTTAGATAAAAAGGCAAAGTTATTAGTGAACTCAGTCTTGAAAAAAGTTCTATTATAAATATGACTTCTGATTTGTATAAAAGTAGCTGGTTTTAGAATATTAAAGGCACCGAGTGGATATTGAGGCCTGTTTGTACTCAGCAAGGTGGTATGTATGGCTATGGAAAGAAAAATGGAACGAATGTGAATTAAAAGAACACAACATTACATGAGCAAACTGATGTTCACCTCTTAATCTACTGTTGCTGAGCTTCCAGAAATCAAAGCAAAGGGGCTGGGGAATAAAAATTGGGAGCTTACTCCTAGAGAGCTTTATTTTAATGGTATGACAGACTTACTCTTGGCAGAACAAGCCTGCTATGATTTTACTCTCAAGAATCTCCCTCGTTGGAAGCAAGTCTAGAATATCTGCCTTTGCACACTGCACAGCTATAGCACTATGATTCCACTTTGTTAGGGAATGATCTAGTCACATCTCACACAGAGAGAATGCAGAATGACTTAACCGCAGAAAAGGCCAATTGACTCTCATGGCTTCCTCTCTGCTAGGTAGAGGTACTGAATCAGTGAGCCACTGAACTGAAGGTGGCAGCTTCTTAGCCAACTATCTTCAGGACTTCTGCTTTGGTTGGCCATTGAGCCCCTTCTAGGCAGGAAAAAGTACTGTACAGTATAAGGAGAGCCTTGCTCCACCTGAACTTTGTTTGAACAACCGGGTTTTTCTGAGCTCATGTGTTTCTTCTGTCCTTGATTATTTCAAGGAGACTGCCTCTTGATTTCTCCTTTGGTTATGACTCTTTCTTCACACATAACCTCGATTTTTCCAATTTTCCAGAATTGCTGGCTCTGACAGCTTTTCATTAACCATGCTGCTGTTAGCCCACAGAATCAGTGGTGTAGTGGTACATTTTGAGGTGATGAGTTCTCATCATCATCATTGACCACTGCAACCTTCATTAAAGACTGTTGATTTCTACAGTATATCGGTTTTAGAATAGGGGAGAGAATAATGTAGTCCTACGGTAGCTGCTGGACTTTAAATCCTAGTCTTGACAAAGATAGGGGATACTGGGGGCTGCTGTCCAACAACATCTGTAGAAAAACATGCTTTCTACCCCTAGTTTAGAGGGCCAGAGATGTGTAGAATCTGGTTCTAAACACATTTACTAGGGGAAAAGTGGAACATATTTCAACAGATTGTATTTCAAGGCAAGTGTGTATAGGATAATAGCCTTGGCAACAGGGAAGCTTCTGCATTATAACAAAGGTTCAGCTATAAATACAAGATGGTAGTGTCTCACATATGACATTTGTAACTGTTGTAAACATTTTAGACAATCCTCTACTACTCTCTTGCTTTCCCTTTTTAGAAAAGTGGTCTAGAAAGATTGTATAGGAAAATATGCAAAGCAAATTACAAGACTAATAAAGCAAAAAAAATCAAAAAAAAAATCACAGTGGACAAATAAATTTTAACAAACTATAATGAAAACAACAACAACAACAAACCAACCCAGCATATAACAATTTCTGAAATGACGGAATACATTAAAGTATTAAACAAAACAGATATAGCTAGATACTGATTCTTTCTTATTGGCCTGATGAAATTTGGGGAAACTGTTTTTAAAACTCTCATTTTCAGCACCACCTTGGATGAGATAGTCCTTATTTTTTGCATGTTTAAGTGTAATTGTGATGCAGAAGCCAGCTGTAGCCAAGACAAGCCATTTTTAAAAAGCTGATAGCCACTCTAAGCCAAAAAGGAAGCTGTGTGCCCTCCCTGCTGAAAACGATAAAGTGCGTAATAGCACTGCAAACTTAGAACCTTATTGTTTGTGTTCTGTTCCTCTGATCTGCAGCTTTGTTTTATTCCATTTGGCAAGCCAGTAGTGACTAATGAAAACTAAAATTAGAATTCTGCCCGAGGGACTCAGAAGTATACCATGAACTTAATATTTTCCGTTATGCTGCAGCACCAGGATGAATCATCTCAACAGAGGATAGACTATTGGCAGTCCGAGAACCCAATCCTGGCCCCAGGGCCTTCCAATTTGACCTTTATCATAGTCCCCAATTCAAAGGAATATCATTGTGTACCACAGCCACTTTCTTCTCTGTGAATGGAGGCATCAAGTCCCTCTTAACCATTCCTCATCAATACAAAGAACTTCAGAGGCTTTGCCTGCATTTTCCCATGCATACCTCTAACATTAAGAAGATTCAGACTGCAACAATCTCTTTGCTGTACTTCTAGAGTCTAGAGACACTCCTCAGATAGCACTAGGTCTGATATAAGAGGGGTGCCAAACATTTATTGCTTTCCTGCCCAGTGAAAAGTTGGTAATAAGGGGTGAACTGGAAATTAATCTCTGATGCCAGTAGGAGAGATTAAAGTGGATAAAGCAGTAATTAGAGTTCAGAAATAAATTGAAGTAAAGGGAAGACAGCAGTGCACCTCACAGATGGTCTTTCTAATTGAATACCGGCAATTTAATTGGAAACTCCCAATTTGTCCCAATTGGTCATTGCTTAAATCGTGATGATTATAAGCCCTGTAGAGATTTGGCCACAAGACTTTTCAGCTCATATACTTTGCATTTTGGATTTCCCTCCTTTTTAAGCATGACACAGAGATTTTATAAGCGTGACACAGAGTAATGTTTTAAACCTGTTTCTTTACTGTGTTATGCCTAATGGAAGATTTTTCCAGACTGCCAACATCCTCAGGATTGGGTGGGAATTATCACTGCACTTTTATTGGAAACACTGTTTTGCTCGGTAAAGCAGAAGCCTGTGGGAAAAGAAGACCACGTTACAGTTGGATTAACTCAATATAGGAAGCCACAGCCTTGAGTTTGCAGGACTATTGATAAAGGTCTCTTATTCTTATTCACAGGGTTGTCATAAGTCAAAGATAACTTGATGGCATATAACAACAACAAATAGATGCACTTATAAAGGTGTCTCCCCCCCCCCCCCCCCCGATGCCTAAACAACATTCTTCTTGGCCTGCTCTTTTCTTCTTGTTAATGTCCAGTACTAACCACAACTTTTTATTCCCAGGACATGGTGGGTTTTCCCTCCTGTCCTGGGGGTTTCCAATACAGGCTAGGGTAAGTACTGCATGTCTGTACCCACTTTATTTTTGGACACCCCACCTATGATTTTTCGAATGACAGCATGATCTTTTCCACATTGATTTTCTGCAGACAACCAGCAACAAACCAAGGCCAAACACACCGGTAGATCTAGGGGATGACTGGATGTGAGAGCAAAATTAATCTCTACAACGTATGATTCCAAGAGAGGATGCTCCAACATTTCCCATAACTATTGGTCAGTCTGCCTGGAGTCTAATTTGGTTTTATTTTGCAGTGATGCAGATGAGATCAACTGTCTTACCTCTTTTGAGAGATTACCTAGTCCTGAAATGATAAATTAACTTTTTGGATGATTACTTGCGCTATTAGGACAGGACTTTGGGGCAGAGTCTAGAACCCCACTCAGGAGTATGACTAGAATGACCTGCAGGTGCCCTAGGACTACTGTAGTTTACCATGTTTTGAATTGAATGAGGTAATGCAATACTATGGATTACCATCTGATAATTCTCTCCACCCTTGTAATACTATTCAGTCCAAAGTCTAGTATTACGTTACTCCACCATTGACTTTGAAAATTTCAGAGATTTATAACTTTGTAATTTTATCTTTCAAATCCAACCATGGCATGATTCAGTAGATTTCTGAATCAGTAATACATTTTAGTAATGGCTCCTTCAATTCTTCTAAATTTAATGCTGTTGCATCTTTTGTTAATTCTTTTAAAGCTGTCTCACCAGCAAACTAGAATCCTAATTTACAGGACATATACTCTGCCGTATATAAGAGTTCAACCAAACACTCTCAAAGCAGCTTCCAACAGGCTGTAATAATAAAAGCAAACAAGAAGCTGATTCATACAGATGCAACTAAGCCAACCTTCATTTTCTGGCTAGCGTGTGGAGCTGAGGTCAGAAAAATTATTTTGGGACTATAGCTCTCACAATCTCATGGCCAGCAGGACCATAGGCTATGCCAGCTTGTGGAATCTAGGAGTTGTAGTCATAGTGTTATCCTACCAATGTAAAGGTGGTGGCTGGTACTGTTGCTTCTTGCATGATTTTGACAAATGACTCTCTGACTGTCTGATGATGACTGGACTTGTTAATCAAGTGGGTTCTGTACTTTTCTTACTTTCATGTTAGTAATTTGTGATTTTGATTTAATTCATAAAATCACAGAGTTGGAATAGACCCCAAGGGCCATCAGTCCAACCCCTGCTATGCATGAATTCAGAATCAAAGCACCCCCAATAGAAAGCCATCCAGCCTCTGTTTAAAAACCTCCAAAGAAGGAGACTCCACCGCAGTCCATCGGCATATTCCACTGTCAAATAGCTCTTACTGTCAGGAAGTTCTTCCTCATATTTAGGAGAAATTTCTTTTTCTGTAGTTTGAATCTATTGTCCCATGTCCTAGTCCCTGGAGCAGCAGAAAACAAGCTTGCTCCATCCTCAATATGGCATCCCTTCAAATATTTAAACATGGCTATCATGTCACTTCTTACCTTCTTTGCTCCACGCTAAACACCCCCAGCTCTCTAAGTCTCTCTTCATAGGGCATGGTTTCCAGACCATTCACCATTTTGGTCTCCTTCCTCTGGACATGCTACAGCTTCTCAGCATCCTTCCTGAAGTCAGATGTCCAAAACTGGATGCAGTATTCCGAGTGAGGTCTTACGATTCTACCTAATTCTCTTAATAAATAAATAAATAAATAGTTTTAAACAGTTTTATCTTTTTTAACTGCATTTTATTATTTTAACAAGCAATCTATGGTATTTTAATATTGTAATTATTTAATTTAATTTTTAATGTACTACTTTTCTATGTTTTTTATTGTACCGTTCTTTTAATATTGTGAGCCACACTGTGGCCCAATTCTAGGGAAAGAGCAGGATAAAAATAAATATAATATACTAATAATAATTATCTTGTAATAGTTTGTCTTTTTGGTGTATTAGTTCTATTCTTCTTTCATTAAATAAAACTGTGCATCTCAGTTTTGGAAGGTAGGGTAAAAATCCTAATGGATGGTGGTGCTGCTGCTGACAATGCTGCTGTTTTTGATAACAATTACATTTGTCATCTCAGATCCTCATTGAAAACATCATCAACGTATAAAGAATAAAACAGTATACAAGTATCCCTCACATAATGAAGCAGATGTGTTTCTGGGCATTAATCCGTTAACATTAACAAAAAATTGACACCAGGAGTAAAGTAACCTAGAAATAATAGTGATAGGTTCCACACAAAAGAGAACAATTCAATATGTTTCAGCAAACTCTTTGTCGAAAACCAATAATATGCACAGGTGAAATGAAGCAACCAGGTTAGGCAAGTACTGCACAACTATAGTGGGGCCTTGGTATCTGCTGGGGATTTGTTCCACGACCCACTGTGGATAACAAAATCCATGGATTTTCATGTCCCATTATATACAGTGGCACAGTAAAATGGTTTCCTCTATATAAAACGGCAAAGTCAGTGTTTGCTTTTTTGGAATTTACATATTTTTAAAATATTTTCAATCCGTGGATAAAAAAAATCCATGGATACGGAGGGCTGACAGTAAACAAAACTACTTTCACTCTTTTAGAGACAACTTGAAAACTTCTTCCAGAACATACCTAGGGATTTTTTTCTTTCATCGCTGTTCTTAAAATTTGCATTCTGTTGACCATACTTATAAATCTATGGGTCTTTCATGTGCTGAATGAGGCATACTTACCTGCTTTCCCGCTTTCTCTCTGTTTTGCTGTCCATACATTCTCAGTGAGGGATTCTGAAGATAGGTGCTATTCACCATATGTAGGCTCAGTAGTCTTGCCTAGAGTAGAATCCCATTCTTTCACAGCTCAAGCTTGTATTGCATTATTTACTAGAGACACACTGTTGCAACTTGATACTGAAAATCTCTGTTTCTCTTGCCCTCTTTCACAATCCTTCCAATGTCAATGCTGCTAAAAAAATCCAGGTAGACAGATGATGAGGAAGAAAAGGGAGCAGGAGGCATTAAGAACGACTTTGTAAAAAGGGGTTTCTTTGTCAACTGAGGTATGCCTATTACATGGGCAGTGAATGATAAGTGTTGTTCCTGTGTTTATACATCTGCAACACTGATAAATTAGTATAAGCAGAAACAACAGCACTGTGTGTCTTGAAGCAGGGACAAGCATGGAATAAATCTCGTCCCTGATTTTGCCCGTGCAGATGATTCCTTGCTGGTCACTCTATGAAGGGTCTTATTATGGACCAACTGTAGTAATAATCTTTCAGATTTACAAAAGTCTGAGGGCCAAAGTTGAACAGTACGTTCTGGTCAGGAGGATTCATATGTAAAGAAAATGAAGTGCCCTGACCTTAGATTTGTTGTACTTCGCCATGTTTCAAAACACTTCAGTGCAAACAGACTAGTAGCACAGGCAGTACAAGTGAAAATGCTGACACACAAATTCTGCTTCTGTTTAGTCCATCTTGTGAATTTGGTTTTCACAGAAATCCTTGCTGTGTTTATGGCTGTGGATTAGCAAATTGCTGCTGAAGACACAGTCTGCATATGTATTACCATCTAGTGGTCATTTCAGTTAACAGCATCCAGATGCAATAGTTTCCTATCTCTTTCACACTACTGAATGGTAGTCTTTAATTACCATTGCTGCTTGATACAGAGTCTTGTAATTTACTGTTTGGTGAAGCACCAGATCTCTCAGATGAAGAATTCTAAGTACCCCTTCCTCAACTGCAAATCCCAGCATTCTGTAGATGGAGCAGAGGCAGTTAATGTAGAATCACTGCTATAATCGTGGAGCGTGAAAGACACCTGAAAGGGAACACGTGTTTGCCCCCCCCTTCCAAAACCATTAAATCTAGACACTGGAAATTAAGGAAACTCTAGGGGTATTTGTGGATTATCTGGTTTTAAAGCATGCTAATTTTAATTAATGGATAGGTATCCATGTGTTTGAAGTCTAAGTATCATGTTTAGACTCTGGATGGCTGACTTCTCGAATGAGTGCATAGGTTTGTAATCAATATGGTTTGAAGATGGTGCAGGGAATGTTGTCCGAGGGACAAAGTTAGATGGCTGCCCCATCCTGCCTGCTGTGGATCACCTTTGAAGTACATACATTGAAAGAACAGAGCCATTTTTCTTGGCATGGTAGGTATGCATACCAGCAGATGTGCCCAGAGTTCCCAGAAATGGTAGTATCACTAAAATGGGGCACCTTGGGTCCCTTTCTGGGAGAAAGGCGACATAATTGAAATAAATAAATTGAATTCTTTCTAATTTTTATTATTGTTATTTTCTGGGTTTATATATTATTATTTGAGTGAGCTACCACAATTCCCCTTTGTACTACTAGTGTTTTTATTGTCTTATTGTTATTATGTACTTGGATAATTGAGAGGTTGCCCTACTGACACTCCATATCTCCTCTTCTCTTACTTTCTCTCCACCCCTCATTTTGCTTTCTACCCATTCTCTCCTTCAATGAATCACAAGCTTTGAAGGGTTTGGTAAAGTTGCAGTCATTGAGAAATGAATGCTCTCTTAACATCAGATTATGGCCTTATTTAAAAACAATGTTAACCTGCTTGAAATGAGAGTGAAGAAATTTTCCTTCCATTGTTGCATTAAAGAAATTCTCTGTACCTAGCTAAACTTGGCAAAGAACTTAACATATGTGAATCCTCTGAAACTCACATACTTAATTATATGCTTAATAAGGCGAGTGCACTTTGTATAAGAAAATTAGAGATCTTTAGAATGCCGTGAATAATGTATGAGAAGTTCGAAAGACTGGGGTGGAGTTTTGTTTGTGCTGAAGGTGGAGAAGGAAAAGAGCATCATAAAGTCTCCTTTATTGTGTAACACAGTCTTGTATTATATTGTGTTTTGGCTTGAAGGGACTATGGCAGAATTCCGGCTTTTAATTAGGGGAGTCAGGATTTAAGACAGAACACATTTTGAAGAGCAACAGAAAAAGGTCCCTCAAGTAATTTTTCTGCTTTCTTACACATGAAACGTAATCTAATATATTGGTGCTATAGGCAACGATTTACATTTTAATCAAGCTGAGTTCTTTCTACTTGTCACCTTATTGCCATTTCATTATAAATTAAATATTTAAGAGTTAATTTCCACATTACTTTGTTTTTTAAAAGACAGAACTTTATTGATTGATTGGCCATAGAGGCTGCCCTGAGGCGGAGTCGGGGTGTGGTGTCCACATGACGCATGCTCTGACTCCGCCCCCAGGGCAGTGTGATGCTGTGCGCCATTCCACACACTGAATGGCGCCATGGTGCACAGCACCAAAGGAGCACCTTAAAGCCATGGTGCCACAGCTATCATGCCCTTTCCAGGGCACAAAAAGGGTGCAAAAAGGCACTCCTTTTTAAGCAATCAAAAAGCTGGCTTTGCGGTGCTCCTGCAGCATGCAGCGTTGTAGCCAAGGGTCCGTTTAGGGGAATTTTATTATTATTGTTATTAGCTCAAATATTGCAAGAGGGGGGCCTGCTACGACAGCCCTTGCAGAATCGTCTCCCGATATGTATACGGAGTAGACCAGGGTATCCCAATAAATGGAGCTGAGACAGACTTCTAGAATTAATAACCAATTTATTTATAAGGGGAAATAACACATACGATTCACTAGCATACACACACACATATAAGGCTCAGGAAAAGCATAGGTTAGCATGGAATAGGATTTTAGGCATCACTGGGGTGATACGTACCAGAATGTAGACTCCCTCCAGGAATCCAGATGGAATATGATGAGGATGGCATGAGGCTCAGCCATGGAATGACTGGCCAGGAGCCAGGAGCCAGGAGCCAGGTCAGGGTTCAAGGGGACAGAGCTTCCCCCTGAAATCCAGACTGGCCCAGTGAACAGGCAAATCTGATGATATTTATAGGCAAAATCTTGCCTCTGGCAAAGGTGCTTGATGGTGAGAACAAAGGTGTTTAATTACTTGCTTTTCACCTGGATGTCCCTGTCTGATTGTCTTAGTGGTCTTAAGCTGCTCGGACAACAGACCCTGGGGAGGCAAGAGCCTCAGGCAAGGCAAATATTTGCTCTTCCTGGTCCTATGATAATCCTCTTATGCGACTCTCTAGATATGATGATGTGGGTACCCCTCAGGGGTGTGGTACATGTCCTTGTGCCTTGCTGGCAATGGTGGACAGAGTTCATCTAGGGGTCATTAAGGGTTATCATTTATACCAAAATTTATATGAAGCAGCATGGGTAACAGCGTATAAACACCATGCTGCTGGAGCACTGTAAAGTTGCCCGTTATGTGGTTGGGCAGGCAGTTTCATGGCGCCTTCCCGCTGGCTTGGAAGCATACGTCATCTAAACGGCACACTCCAAAGCTACCACACAGGGACCGTCTGTTTTGTCCCCAAGTAAATTTGTTATGTTGGTGGGACCAAGAGAAAGACTTCCCCTGTAGGATATATCTGAAATATTTCATATACGCACATATCTATGTCTTTGGTATATGCCAAAAATACTTCCCTATCAGGATTAGTCAAAGCTGCCAGCTGCCTATACATAGGGTTATAAACTTTGTACAACATGGATGGTAATTCTAAGCATACAACATATTTTATCATAAATGCTGGGTATGTGTATGAGAAACACACAAATCTGCTTTCTAGACTAAACTACTGCCTCCTATATATTTGAATGCACCTTCTCTCTGCGTGGTACAGTTAATATTGCATGCAAATGAAATAGAGGGGCCCTCGGTACCTGTGGGGGATCTGTTCCGGTTTCCGGATCCCCCTGCAGATACCACAATCTGCAGATGCTCAAGTCCTATAGTACCCAATGGTGGTATGGCCACACCACCATTGAGAATAATGGCACTTTGCCCCCCCCCACCTGGGCCAGCTTTCACCATGGCGGGTGGCAGGGGGCTACCTTTTCTTCCTCCTTTTCCATTCCTCCTCCTCCTCTTCCCCCTGTTGCCACTGCCACAGCCCTTCCTCCCTTTCCTCTTCCTTCCTTCCTTCTCTTCTTCCCCACCTCTCCCTCCTCCTTTCTCCTCCTCCTCTTTCACTGCTGCTGCCACTCGTCCTACTTTTCCTTCTTTCTTTCCTTCCTTCCTCCCTCCCTCATCTTCTTCCTCCCTCCTCATCCTCCTCTGCCCCCCATTCAGGCTTGCCATCTGTGGATGCTCAAATCCGCGGATGGCAAGTCCGCTGATACGGAGGGTGGGCTGTATCTAGTATCCTCAGGGAGCAAATCTCTCAATGTAAGTTTGTCTCAGACAACTGCTACTGCTTGATTCTGTATTAGCATCCACCAGTGCAGATCAGAAATGGATAACAAACATGCTCTGGAATAATCCCTCATACAAAGAAGGGTAAATCACACCAAGCATATTCTATGGCTTATTTCAAGGGTCAGTGAATATTGACTGTCCAGATATTTTAACTCCCACAAGTCCCAGCCTGCATGACCAATGATAAAAGGTTGGGAGTTGTTCATAAAAGCATCTGGAGGACCACATTTCTTGCCTCAGCTTATTTGATGTATGTATCACCTCTTCACTTGGACTGCTGCTTTTCTAGATCAGAAAAGAGGAAACAAGTGAGTGCAATTATTTTTGAGGCCTACAATTTAACTATGTGAAATTTACATACTAGCATCAATGTGCTGAACATTTCCTTGAATTTCCATTTGCATAGTTGCTCTAAATGTTTAATGACTGGCCCAGTTACCTATGTTACAGAAAGTCTATTAAATGAAGCCTAACTTTGCTCTGGGTTTGATCATGAGTCATGACCAATCTTCAGTATTATACTAAGCAGCTATTAATATCTGCACCTGAGTCATAAAGTCTTGCCTGCAAATATTACAGGAGTTAATGCTTTAGAAATTCTGATTCACAATGGCTTCTTCAATTCAGGTGCCATTTCCTATGAAAAACTTAACTCAAGTCTCATTAAATACAATTGCTTAATAAAATGGTGTCCCTTATATAAAGGTGCTCAGAGGTGCTACAAAATCTCTTGACACATTATTATGATTGCATTTAAATGCATCTGAGGAAGTAGACTTGAGTCTAGGAAAGCTCATGCTGCCAACTTCTTTCAGTGAGTCTCAAAGGCTCTACAAGATGCCTCTACATTATTATTATGGCATCTAAATGCATCTGAGGAAGTAGACTTTCATCTAGGAAAGCTCCTGCTGTCAATTTCTTTCTTTCAGTGAGCCTCAAAGGTGCTACAGGGTCTATCTACATATTATTATTATTGCATTTAAATGCATCTGAGGAAGTAGATTGAAGCCTATGAAAGCTCCTGCTGCCAAATTCTTTCTTTCAATGACTCTCACTACAAGATCTCTCTACATATTTTTTACAGTGCTGTAGATAGATCAGTGGTCCCCACACTGTGCCTTTTAAGAGAATGTTGGACTACATCTCCCAGAAGTCTCAGCCACGTTGGCCAATGGCCTGGGATTCTGGGAGCTGAAGTCCAAAATCTCTTAAAAGGGCACAGAGTGGGGCCCACTAGTGTAGATGCACATCCTGCTTCCACTTTCTTGAGTGCTTAATGCTGTGTACGGTAACAGGTCATTCGCTGAGGGAAATAAGCGTAGCTTCACATCCCGAAGGAAAATTGGACCTTGGCGGCCGCCGTACTCCTTTTCCTTTCCTGCTCCACGTTGGCCGCGCATGCGCGGTGCCTCGGCTGGCTCACCTGCCGCTTGCGTGAGGGGCAGAGAAGACTCGAAGCGGCGGCCGGGAGAGGAGTCAGCGGCGGAGGCGGCGGCCATTACAAGGCCTCATCCGCTGTTCTCTGAGGGGCGAAGCGAGGTCGGCCGAGGGCCCTCCGGAGAAAGAGAGACCCCCGCGAAGCGGCCGCCGCTTCGCCGACGCCGTCATGTTCAAGAAGCTGAAACAGAAGATCAGCGAAGAACAAACCTCGCCCGCCCCTCGGAGCCCGGCCCAGGTAGGCGCCGTCCCCAACTCGGCCACCGGGGCTGCGTCCACACTGGAGGGATAACCCGGTTTGGCACCGCTTTAATTTGTCTGGCTCAAGGCTATGGCATTCTGGGAGTTGGGGTTTGTTGTGGGCGCCAACTCCCAGAATGCCATAGCCTTCAGCCACAAAAAAGAGTTAAAGCGGTGCCAAACCGGGTTATCCCTCCAGTGTGGACGCAGCCCCAGTGACTTTGGGAGAGTCACACTCTCTCAGCCTCCTCAGGGGAAAGCGATGGCAAAGCAAGTGGCTCCTTTTCATCCTGGAGAGAAGTGACCAGTGGGGTCCCACAGGGATCTGTCCTGGGCCCAGTGCTATTCAACATCTTTATCAATGACCTGGATGACAGAATTGGGAGCATACTTGTCAAATTTGCAGATGACACCAAATTAGGGGGAATAGCTAATGCCCCAGAGGACAGGATCAAGATTCAAAATGACCTGAATAGACTAGAAAGCTGGGCCAAAGCTAACAAAATGAAATTCAACACAGAGAAGTGTAAGGTATTGCACTTAGGGCGGAAAAATAAAATGCACAGATATAGGATGGGTGACACCTGGCTGAATGAAACTACGTGTGAAAGGGATCTAGGAGTCCAAGTAGACCACAAGTTGAACATGAGTCAACAGTGTGATGCGGCAGCTAAAAAGGCCAATGCTATTTTAGGCTGCATCAATAGATGTTTAGTGTCTAGATCAAGAGAAGTAATAGTGCCACTGTATTCTGCTTTGGTCAGGCCCCACCTGGAATATTGTGTCCAGTTCTGGGCCCCATAATTCAGAAAGGACATTGAGAAACTGGAGCGTGTCCAAAGGAGGGCGACAAAAATGGTGAAGGGTCTGGAAACCCTGCCCTATGAGGAACGACTCAGGGAGCTGGGGATGTTTAGCCTGGAGAAAAGAAGGTTAAGAGGTGATATGATAGCCCTGTTTAAATATTTGAAAGGATGTCATATTGAGGAGGGACCTGACTTGTTTTCAGCTGCTCCAGAGAACAGGACCCAGAACAATGGATGCAAGCTACAGGAAAAGAGATTCCACCTCAACATTAGGAGGAACTTCCTGACAGTAAGGGCTGTTCGGCAATGGAATGCACTCCCTTGGAGGGTGATAGAGTCTCCTTCCTTGGAGGTCTTTAAACAGAGGCTGGATGGCCATCTGTCAGGGATGCTTTGATTTGGATTTCCTGCATGGCAGGGGGTTGGACTGGATGGCCCTAGTGGTCTCTTCCAACTCTACGATTCTATGACAACAACAACAACTTGCATTTTCTGCAAGTGCTAATGATGATAAACGATAAATGATTTTAATAAATAAAGAATTCAAACATATAGCCATGTTAGTCTGTAGAATCAGTATGTGGAGAGACCTTGTAGCATCTTTGAGCTGTTGTAGATTTCAGTCTACTTCCTCAGGTGCACATATGAGGAAGTAAATGCACCTGAGGAAGTAGACTTTCATCTTTGAAAGCTCACACTGCCAACTTCTTTCTTTCAGTTAATCTCAAAAGATGCTACAAGATCTCTCTGTGTACTGATTCTACTGACAAATAGTCTGTATTTTTGAATTCCTCTTCCGAACAAATCTTTGCCAAGAAAATCCCATGATAGATTCCCCTTAGGGCCATCATAGGTCATATTTGACCATTGGTGGTCCTAAGCGGAGTCTGTCATGAGGTTTCTGACTTGATTGCACACAGCAACAAGAACAATTGCATTTTACAGGCACTAATGCTGATACTGAGGAAGTAGCCTGAAGTCTAGGAAGGCTCCTGCTGCCAACTTCCTTCTTTCAGTGAGTCTCAAAGGTGCTACAAGATCTCTCTACATTTAATAGATAATTAATAGTGACAAGGATTGCTGGGTACATAAACGGATCCAGAATGTGAGATAGCATGGTGAGTGGCTTAAGCATTGATTCAGATCTCTGTCCTGCTATGGAAAGGCACTGGGTGATCTTGGGCAAGGCACACTCCCCCAGACTGAGAGCCTGAAAGAAATGTTGCTAAGAAAGCCCCATGATAGGGTTGTCTTAGGGGTGCCATAAGTCAAAAAAGACTTGGAGACACACAACACACACACACACACACAACGTCCCAGTGAGCGCATTAGTAGTTTCATCAGCCTGGTCCAGCTCAGAAAATGAGCCCCTTCACATTAGCGGGGTTTATAGCTGTAGGATTGCATCCAAATCATCCAGGAAGGAAAGTGTGTGCAGGCAGTACATACGTAATAATATAATATAACATCTATAATATACAGCAATATAATAATATTGCATATTGAATAAATTGGATAAATGCATATGCAGTGGTCCCTTGGTATTTTCTGAGGTTTTGGTCTGGGACCCTCTGTGGATACCAAAATCCATGGATACCCAAGTCCTATTAAATACAATGGCACAGTAGAATGGTCTCCCTTATATAAAGTGGCAAAATGAATTCGTGGATACGAGGGGCCAACTATATATATATATATAGTGTGTGTGTGTAAATGTGCGTGTGTGTGTATGTGTATATATAGTGTTGTACCAAGCCAGTATATATATATATATGTATGTATATGTATATATATATGCATCTGTGTGTACATGCATATATATATACACACACACTCACACTATATATATATGTGTGTGTGTGTGTGTGTGTGTGTGTGTGTGTATATATATATATATATATACACACATGTACACACAGATGTACAGTTTTGTGTGTGTGACCTTTGAAGCTACGTTGAACTCTGATATTTGTTCCATAGGTCAGAAACCACACACATACGGTTTTCTCCCGTTTTGTTTCATTTGTGTGTGCTAGTAACAAGGTTTCTTCATTGCCAGTGTCTTTATTCATAAACATGGGGCACCTAAAAGAGAAGGAACATGTTAACTGCATGGACGAAACTGGCTTGGCACAACACCGTAACTCATGTTCTGGAAGCAACTGTCGTTGTTACTTTCTGGAGTGTTTGTTTAAAACCTTTTAACATCATTAGTCCAGAAGTAATTGCTTAAGAGGTTATAATCAGGGGTTGTCGTGCAATAACATCAAAAATCCACAAAATAGTGATACCTGTACTTCTTTGGGCCAACTAAAATGCACAAAATACATGTTGCAAATCGGGGGTTGGTTATACTTTGCTGGGCCCAGAGGTTAGTTTTGCCTCCCTTGGACCTGTCAGGGAATGCTGTTAGTGGATAAATGTACAAGCTGTTGCACCAGTTATGCCAGTGTAATATACTCTTGTTGTTGTGTGCCCTGAAATCATTACTGCCTTATAGCAAACCTACTATGGAGTTTTCTTTTGCCTTTGCCTTCCTCTGAGGCTGAGAGTGTGACTTGCCTGAGATCACCTAGTGGGTTTCCATAGCTGAGCAGGGATTCAAACCTAGTCTTAAGAGTCTTAGGCCTGTTACAGACTGCCAGAATAAAGCTGCTTTGGGTCTCTTTGGAGGTATGCTATTTAAATGATGCATGGGTTCTAAGAGTCCGGAGGTTGCGCCAAAGCCACACTCCATTCCTAAGCACTGGAGTGCAGCTTTGGTGCAGCTTCCGGATTCTTAGGATGCATGCATCATTTAAATAGCATACCTCCAAAGAGACCCGAAGCAGCTTTATTTTGGCAGTCTGTAACAGGCAGTGCAGTGTTTCTCAACCTCCCTAATGCCACAACCCTTTAATACAGTTCCTCATGTTGCGGTCACCCCCAACCATAAAATTGTGGTTTCTCAGTTCCTAACACCATCGGAAATATGTGTTTTCCGATGGTGTTAGGCAACCCCTGTGAAAGGGTGTTCAACCCCCAAAGGGGTTGCGACCCGCAAGTTGAGAACTGCTGGTCTTTGTGCAACACTCAAGCCATTATGCCACATTGGGTCAAACGTAATATAGTCTACCACACTATATTCGGCTATATTTTTTTCTCTATCGCTTGGCAGAGGTAAATCAACTGAAGGAGATGGGCAAGTGAGTCATGAATATTTGCCCCCCCTCAAAAAAAAACCCCTCATATTTTTTCTATCTTATCTTCCAAACCTGCAAAGAGAAAGGTGGTGTTGTGCTGCTCAGACAACGTTCTGTGGAAATTTCCTTGTAATTTAAAGCAGTAGGCCTACGATCTTGATGCTTGGTCTGTATGTGTAGATTAATGAGTTCTTAATGAAGTGGGAAAGTGCTGAGATGGTGAAGTAGGTTGCATCACGGCATCAGACTACTGATGCAGAATAGCAGTCCCAACAACAACAACAACAACAACAGGTCATCTGGTAGAGAAATCCCCTTTGGCCCATGTGCTGAAATTTTAATGTAAAGAAGGATGAAAAATGTCACCCACCTCATCTTCTTTCAAAGAATTAGTGACCAGTTTTTATGTCTTGGCATTAGTTTCTTCAGATTCACTAAATGGAGTTGAAAAGGAAGCATGGAAACTAGATATTAATTGTAAACACAAAACCTTTTAACATTGTTAGAACAATTAACTAATTTGCTCAGATGAATTTCCTCACTTGAAACACCACAGAATTGACAACACGGTGTATTCTTGAGTAAAGTATGAAAATACCGAATGTGACCAAAAATGTTGCATTGCTGTAACCATGATACTGGAATTTATTGTCCAAGATTGCGCCGTGTTTTGGAATTGACATAAAAGTGACTTGAAGTCCTGAAAGTATTGATAGAGAATTTGCAATTTAAAAAAAATCAAGAAATACTGTTAAGTAATGAGATTAGGTTTAAACAGTGCTGCATATTATCAGATATTTGTATATGAGGAGTAATGCTTTTCATTTTTTGTTACTTTACAGGGACCCTCTACAACTCCACCACCAGTAGTCAGGAGCAGAACATCTTCACTTGTAGAGCAAAATGACGAAGGTGCTTTAACACCCAGCAAAGAGGTAGGCTGAAAATCTAGTAGCTAAAAAGGAGGAGTGCACAAACAGTGAGAAAAGAGGAACCAAATCTGGCAAAATTCAATGAAAAATATTTAAAACAATGTTAGATACGCTCATCCTTCCACATTTGCAGCTTTGACTTTTGTGGATTTGATTATTTAAGGATTTTATTAATATGTTCTCCAGCGCAACTCTGTGGGCAACTTTAACCAAATGTCACACCGAAGGACCTAGAGATTCCTAGAGAGGTGTTCTCTCAGGTAAAAACATACTATTTTTGTTATTTGCAGTTTTTCCACATTCACGGGGGTCCTGTGCCCCTAACTCCAGCAAATGTGGAGGGACGAGCATATATGTATCACAGGACAAGAATGTTTCAATATAGTGTTCTTCTGAATGAGAGAGTATGAAAGTTCCAAGTGGAACTTTAAAAGGGCCTGTTCAGAAGGATGCCAATTTCAGCATTAGACTCCTTTATAGTATGGTTTTCAGACATGTGCCATGCATAATGAGCCCAGCAATAAATTTTATAGATGATCAAATTAAGGTGTCGAATCCAATATAGCAAGAATAAATCTCTGACAGATGGGTATTAAATATGTTTTCTTGAACTGTGGTTGTTGAGAGATAACTTCATTTTTAAATTGTGTAGAGGAGTTTTGTTTTCCATTAAACATCTGGAGCATGATAGTTATGTTGAATAGCCATGTGGCTAGCTTCAGTTCACCTGACACATTGTGCTAAGGAGGTACAAAATGAATATTTTGATGAAATGTTCCCTAGCATAAGAAAGTTAAAGCTTCTTCGAATTATTAGATCCGAAGCTCCTTGTATGTATGAATGATTATATTGGAACATGAGTCTTCCTATTTCTGTGCAGGAAATAGAAATTATATATTTTCTTGTTCAATATAATTTGTGAGATACTCTTTCTGGTGATGAATCTGGGAGGTAGGAAAGCCTGAAAAAAAAAAGGGGGGGGGGACACATACACAGGGCTTCTTGTGTCTCTTGTCTCGGTGCGTTTTTCATTTATTCTCACCAATTACCACAACCATAATTACATACAGTGCAATCTCCATGTTGTGATATAGGTTGTGGGTTTTAACTTTTCATGCTCTACCCACAACCCGGCTTTTGAACTTCATTTTATGATTGTGGTAGGATTTTTTCCTGTAGTGTAGAAAAGCTTAAGAAATCCTGCTGCCTATAACAATTCCTCTGACAGCAAATGGAACAGTTGTTGCAAATGGAAAAGACAAAGGACAGAGCCATCAGAATTGGAGGATAAATGCATGCTATGCTTTCTACTTTCAAAGCAATCCCAAATCCTGCTTTTGGAGCCCATCTCCTGCCTAACTTCATTTCCAGCCTTGATCAATACATTTTGTGGAAAATACCTCTCTTTCCATAGAGAGAGAGAGAGAGAGTTTCTTTTAAAAATTAATATTTCTCTACAACATTATCCTAATTCTGTGAGCTCCTATGTGGTATTACTGTGTCCAATTCTTTGCCCATTCCTCATTTTGGCTTAAGATGCTTTGATGTGGTTGTTTACTTCTGTTTCTCCCTGAGGTAAGAAGCACGGCGTGCCTTTCCCATCTGATGTGATTCGGTTTCACACACCCTCTGGCAGATGGGAAAAAATGCAGGAGCTTGGACCCATAATACTTAATAGGTGGCAGCATGCCCATGCCCGTGTTGGCGCGATTGTGTGTACATGTCACCATTGACTAACATAGGGTGAGGTGACCTGCAGAAACTCCAGTCTGCTAATGGTTAGCTCACTAATATAGCAGGCCCATTGTATAGTGCAAAACAGTAAATTGTAATGATGTCTTTAACTGTGATTGTTTTCGTATAGTTAGAGGAAACATACTGTATTGTAGTTTACCATTTTGGCACATTGTTATTCTTGTTCTTCAAGTTGTTTCTGTCTTATGGCAATTTCTTCAGAAGGGTTTTGCCTTTGCCTTCCTCTGAGGTTGAGAGAATGTGACTTGCCGAAGGCCACCCAGTGGGTTTCCATGGCTGAGCAGCGTTTTGAATCCTGGTCTTCAGAATCATAATCTAACACCCAAACCACTACATCACACTGCCTTACTTTTAGTACTATACCTCTAGAGGAAAAAAAGACTGGAGACACTATGGGAGAAGCAGTCATGTGAGGCTTGCAACACAGTCTGGGGAGAGATGTGAGAGTGTTGTATCAATACATATTTAACATTACGACCCATGTCACAAGCAAGATGCTCACAAATGAATTGAAATGTGTCTCCTTTCTACTAAACTTTTTTTTTTAAAAGTCAGAAGAACATGGGTAGCAAGGGAGATTGCAAGAAGCACCAAGAAACAATGTTAAGTAGTGCAATATAAATCAGAACAGATATGCCAGTTTGCATGTGTCGAGAGCATTTATCTACATGTGCATGAGGATGAGTATCTCCATAGTGTTGGGTGGAGAGCAGAAGGTATTAAAACAAGATGCTGTTTTTAAATGGCAAATGGAATATATTTAGAACAGTGCTCTTTTTTAGGACGATTGCCCCAGTTTAGGATGATTGTTTCACTTATACTGTGCGTGTGTAGGGGGGTTGTGTCCTTGTACCTTAGCTGTTCAGTGAAGGAGAAGTTGCTATTGAGTGTTTTTAAGGGATACCCATCTTATGTCTCTTTTAGTCTAAAACAGGGATCTTATAGCACCTTTTTGCCCAAGTAGTTTATTTCAGCATAACCTTGCTTGGATTACAGTCTGCGTCTTCAGTTGCATGTAATGCAGCTTAGGTAAAGTATTTACATCATCCAAGGAGGCATGAGATGTAAAATAGAACATGAATGTAAAACATGCTAGCATGGTGAAAGTGTGACAAGTGAAGCTTTTAAAGGTGGTTAAAGAGCCAGGCAGGTGACAGGCACATCCAGGTATAGATAAGCAGAAAATTACACAATGCTAGGGAAAAGTGATTACCTATAGATATATTCAATTGTATGTGAATGCAAAAACTGCAGTTACAATAAATAAATAAATAAATAAATAAATAAATAAAAAACAGTGCAACAGTGTGGTGGTAATGAAATACAGAAGATGACAATTATATTATTATAGGCCTTGAAAAGGTTAGTTTAGCCTAACAGCCAATTACTTGTAAAGCGATACATGAGATGTATATGCTGCTAGGCTCTTAATTGTTTCAGAGGTGTGAAAATAATAGATACTGTTTCTAGGAAAATTGATTTTGTTGAAGGCAGACCCAAGATTTTGTGTAATGAAACCAAAATATACACATATGTAGTGCGCTAAGAAACCATTGTCTCTGTTCATACCTCTGCTAATTGTTTGGAAGCTGTGAGTGGATTCCAATTCAGTGGTCGTCCTCTCTAGTCCTTTGAAATTTCCATCTTTCACAACAGCCATTTTGAGATCGCTGACAGAATATCCCAAGAGGTTGAAGTGTGCTGACACAGTTTTGTGTATTGCTATTTTTATAAAGGCACATATCTGTGTCTATTTATTCTCTTGTATGAGTCTGCCTTGTTTGTATAATGCAGAATGTGGAGGAGCACTGCTTACAGAAGATGGCATATATGATGTTGGAAGATGAACAAATAAATATGCCCCTAGTGTTGCAAGTAGCATAATTAGGACACATGATTATGTTGCCAGGGTTGATGTGAAGACAATGGGTAGAAACAGTTCGCCCTGAAAGGGCAGCTCAAAGCTGCCCTGGAGAAAGCCAGATCGGGGCCGCTCCCTTTTGAGCTGGCAAAAAGCCGGCTTTTCTGCCATTGCAATTTTGCGATGCTCCTGCAGCGTGTGGCTTATAAATGCCATGCTGCTGAAGCACCACAAAGCTGTCCACCATGTGGGCATGTGGGTGGCATGACGCCAGCTTGGGGATAATGTCAGAGCATGAGGCATCTAAATGCTCTGATGCCACACTCAAGCCGGCGCAAAGGGGCCATCTGTTTAGCCCCAAAGTTGGCCTGTGGGTTTGTAGCAGGATGTGGTCCCTATGTTTCCATTCATGTTGTGTTATTTGTAGATCATGAATTTAAGTTTGGAGAATGTGAGTAAGCAAGTTCTATATAGATCTAGCAAAAGCCCATGAAAAAACAGTATAATTGTCCAGAAAAGTTGTAGTTCATTAGAGATACATTTTTATACTTTCAGATGTAAACTCTTTAGACAACTAGTGGTGTTCTGCTATTATATGTATTATATTTTTGAAGTTGCTCTGTATTAGCTTGTTCCTGAGTACCAGTCTAATTTGCCCATTTTTAAAACTCTCTTTGGGTGCATATTGTGATTAGAGAATGCTTGATATAAGTCCATGAGTTTGAGTTCCTGTGTTGTGTGACCAAGCAGATGTGATTGTATCAGAGAGTTGGCTAGAAAAGTAGATACAGTGGTGTGTCTGGATAGAGGCTTGACACATGTAAATATGCTTAGTGATCCATTGGTTTTCCATGTAATGTAGTGCTTATGGTTTGTTCATGTACTTCCAGAGAGGTGTCAAGAAAGTAAACTGTGGACTGTTCTAGGCTCAGGTTGATGGTAGAGACACAGTTGTTGAAATTCTTGCCTAACATGTTGTGTTAGTATCTGTAGTCCCCAGGTCAGACACTGCAAGAGATTCTAAAGAGAGACATTGATTTTTTGGCTTCATTTGCACAAAACAGTAATTTGACAAATCCTATATTACTGTAAATAAGCTTCAGCCTGGGTCACACAGCCTCTTTGCTTCTTGCACTGGCATACCAAATGTTTACCAGTGGTTCCTAAATTTGGTTCTCCAGATGACTTTGGACTTCCATTTCTAAAGTCTCCACAAGGATGTCCACTAGTAAAAGCTTCTGGGAGTTGCCTTGGGAGCAAGAAATGCTAGATGTACAGCTGGTTCAGAAAAGGAATGGGCACTATGTTGGAGAATGGCACACACTAAAGAATTTCAGAAGAAAATCAGCTTGTGTTTTATAGTGAAACTCTTAATTGCGTAGGTCATGAAAAATTATGGATACCTTTAAAAAATGGTTGTATCACAATATTTGATTGTCCTGATGCATAACATATAATCTGAACAAGAGGATACTGTCAGGACAGAATACGAAGACACATTTGGTTTCCAAATGGCAAATGGATCAGTCAAAGCTGCATTTTATCACCCAGTCTGTTAAATTTATTTGCAGATTACATGGAAAGCATGATTGGACTTGGAGGAAGGAGAGATAAAAACTGGAGGAAGGAACATCAACAGTTTAAGATGTGCAGATGGTTATGTTGTTGGCAAAAATAGTTAAAACTTATAATAGCTATTGAGGAAGGTAAAAAATGTGCAAAAGCAGGATTACAGTGATCATTAAGAAGACAGAAATAATGACCATGGGTGATTTATGTAACTTCACAGAGGATGAAGAAGACATTGAAATAGTCAGAGCTTTTCTATACCTTGGCTCAGTCATAAATTAAAACGGAGGCTGTAGTCTAGGCTTGTTACAGACTGCCAAAATAAAGCTGCTTGGGGTCTCTTTGGAGGTATGCTGTTTAAATGATGCATGCATCCTAAGAATCCGGAAGCTGCACCAAAGCTGCACTCCAGTGCTTAGGAATGGAGTGTGGCTTTGGCGCGACCTCCGGACCCATGCATCATTTAAATAGCATACCTCCAAAGAGACCCCAAGCAGCTTTATTTTGGCAGTCTGTAACAGGCCCTTGAATCAGTTTAAATATGCCTTTATTTAAACCTTTTGACATCCCCCCCTCTTTTTTGGCTTAGTAACGGAGATGAGCACAGTCCCCTACAGTCGATTATGACTAGAAATTCATGTCAAGGGGAAACCTTTACCTTTACCTTTTATAATACTTTACATAAGCAAAGCAAAGCTACAGAGATTCTTATAATATTGTGTCTTGTTTCCTTTGGGTTTTTCCTGTATATCCACATGCATATGTGCTCAAATTGCTGTCATCTTGCCTTGTTTTCAGGAATGCAAAATATCACATTCAATAATCCATTTTTGCTTCTCATACCTCTTTAAAATTAGCACATTCATTTATGGGTATTTGAAATTATAATTTAAACCAGGCTGTATCTGTGTCATTCTTTCATCTACGTCTTTCCAGTTAATATAAATTAAGCACTGACCTGTGTAGTACTTATTCCCTAAATGTTACATTGACAATGGTGCTGAATTTACATGAACATTGCGTGTGCTGTGATCTTGAACGACATTGTGTAGCAAATGAACACATGAGTCCTTATTACATAGGAGTTTAGATTTCTGGTATTTTTTAAAAAAACATTAGATGTCTTTACTGAATTTTCTTGAACAAGTTCTTCGAAATGAAAAAAAGTTTGTGTCTAACTTGTCAATATTTATTTATACATAGATTTATTTATAAATAAATAACTGCATGAATGAATATATATAAAATGTTTCTATGTGATCGATCAGTTTGCAATTATATATGTGTGTACACACACAAACACTGTTTAAAAAGAAGCCTATAGCTGAGTTTTCCTTTTTTATCCTCACGCCTATACATACATTTTTGTTTATTTAAGTGTTCTGTTTGACCTTCATTGCATTCTGTTCATGTATTTTTGTTGGTAAACTGCATATTTTTGCCGTTTTTGTACGCATTATGCCAAAACATATTTGTGAAATGAAATGGCAACATGCTTTTGTATCCTTCCCCCTTTACCTCACTATTTTGTTTTATTTTTCATCTTGCTTTTTGCACTGAATGACACAGCTGCTAGCTGGGATGATATCAGAGCCTGCTTTTCTTTCTGAGTATACTGTCTTTGCTTTGGATCCCAACAAACGACCTAAGCCACAGAGTAAGAGTGTGGTGAGTCCCCCGCTCTGTCTGTCATAGTGGCAGCTTGACTTGGACGAGAGGATACAATAATTCTAGAAGGCAAAATGAGTGCTGCTGTTTGTTTAAATTCTTACTAAAACAGACTGAAGTGCTGTATTGCTAATCCTGCTCTAAAACTCAGGGCACATGTTTGTTTAACCAGTGGTTGGGCTATTTGATAACACTGGCTTAATTTAACATAACATTAACACTGCTTTCATTACAACTTTCAAAAAGCCACTTCTTTGAATTTTTGTCGCAAAGCTGAGAATCACTGTGACTAAGATATTTTTCAAATGGAAAGGAGGATACATTTCACTGCCCTTTTTTCTTTGTAAATAGACATGCTCTTGACATTAAGATCTGATGCACTTGAGAATATTAACAAATAATTATTTTCAAACAAATTTTAAAAGAAATTTATTTCCCCTAAAGACCAGGAACCATTTTCTTCCCACCATATTTTTAATTATAGTAGGATAATCCTATTATAAAATTATTCTGTTTTCAAACAATTTGGCATAGTTTTGTATCTATGCAGAAAACAATTACAGACTTATTTTTTCCTGCTGCACTGTGGTTTCATTTTGCTGTAAACTCTGTTTCCATTTTTTTGCCATCCCAGCATTGTGTTGGCTTCTTATTGTGTTGGAAGCATCCAGTAGCTGGATCATTGGCAGTAATAGAAATTTTCTTTGAGTCTTAATCACTTTATTTTCATTCTAAACTTCAGTTGATGCTCCATTAAATCAGAACTCTAAACTTCAGTTGATGCTCCATTAAATCAGAACTGACAAGTAAGCCATAGTAGGATCTGCTGGTTCAGGCCAGTTTTTCTGTATGATCATCTGTTGATTTCACTTCAGACTGCTTTGTGAAATGCAGTATTTTGGCATTTGAATATAACAACACTGTTGGAGCTACATAACTGTGGTAGAGGAGGCTGTTACCACAGCTGGCTTTTCTTTGCACGGTTGGGCTGGTGTTACTGCAGCAGAGTTTGTAGTTTATAATATGGCTAGTATGTAATAACATATCATTTATAATTGTAGTATAGTTAGCCCTATAGTTAGCCCTGTAGTATAGTTAGCCCTATAGTTAGTGGTTTTAACAGTCATGAATTTGATTATTTGCGAGTTTGTCAATGTCTGAAGGGCAACTGTGCTCCCCCCCCCCCCCCCACGGCCAGGAAGGGTGCATGTGCCCTCTTCCTCCTCAGTCCAGGGTATTTTCTCCAAGGGAAAAGCCTGTGGATGAATCAGCAAGGAAGAACATGCCTATGCTCCTCCTCCTCTGTCCCAGGCGTTTTCACAGGGGGAAAAGCATGGGATGGAGCATCCTGGAAGTGTACGTGTGTGTGTGCTCCTCATTCTCCCTTCCGTTGCCTCACTTGCCCAGCCGCCACCCTGCAAGCCTAGGATGAGTGAGAGGTTGAGTGGGGAAGGCATGGGAGGTCCCTGCCATTGCCCATTCAAACTGGGTGACACCAGACCTGAGGTGCCACTGGCCACACATATTTGCTTTTTTCCCACTATTGCAGGGGTCTTGCACTCTTAACCTCCGCGAGTGTGGAGGACACACTGTAATTGCATAATCAGCTTACAGGTAAACTTGCTAATGTTCTTGCATATAGTATGGTTTATAGTCTGGTCTTGCATATAGTATGGCATATAGTATGGCTATCTTTGGGACTAAATAGGACCATGCAACAGTGGCAACACCAGACGTAGGAAGGGCAGAGTGGTTTTCTAATTGTAGGAACAGGCATATTTGTTCCATTCTTTAGATCGATGAAGGAAAAGAAATATCACCTTGCAAATGAATAGTCTCAACCCAAACCAAACACATTCTCTGAAACTTTGGAAGAATAATTTTATTTATTTATCTTTATTAAAATATTTATGTGCTACACTGTGTCCTAGGTTCTAAATGTGGTATATAGTAGAATCAAATAAATCAGTTTAAACCAATTTAAATAAAGTAGCTCAAAAGTATAGTAATTAGCATCTGTATAAGGATACTAGGATTTTTGTAGTCATAGGCCTGGTGCAGACCACCACTTTGCAGTAGCCTGGGACTGAAAGTAGGGCTCAGGAGAGCGGAGTGTCTGCATGCTCTGCGCTCTCCTGGCACGTTCACACGCATGTTCACAAGCCGCACATGCCAATGTCATGCCTTGTGTGCTGTGTCCAAATGGCACTGCTCCAGGGCACTAATATGCTGTTAAACCGCTTTGATCAATGGAATAGCGGTATATAAATAAAATTTTATTATTATATTATTATTATATTAATGGTGCCTTGACAGTAGCGTGGAAATGCAGCTCCTTCTTGGGGTAGATCGTTGCCAAGCCCATGCGATTGCCACGGCAATGATCCGGCGGAGAAAGGGTCAGCCTCTGGCTGCCCCTTTCTTCTCATCTGTACAGCCCCATAGTTTGTATCTAAAAGCACTTTTCATTCAAATAAGGATAAGTGTCCTCTAAGGAGAGAAAGTGAATTCTATCTTTCAATAGACATGTATCCTCTTCAGGAACAAATCTATTCAGAGTAGGTATAGAATTACTGAGATAACAGCAGTATTCATCTGGCATTGCTTTAAGAAAAGAGGATAAGAATAAACTAGCTTTAATAATAGCTTTCATATAATCATAAAGCCAAAGTAGATTGACTGTGAACCCAATCTTAATATCGAGTAGAGCAGCTTCTAAAGGTCCAGAGGCTGCACATTTCTCCCCTGTATATCCCTGGTGAGTGTGTACTCTCCAACACCCCATGCTTGTCTGGAAAAGGTACCTTGCATTCTTTAGAAAATAGGGGACAAAAGTCTGCCACATTTTTGCCCCCCCCCCCCCACCTGTTTTTGGCTGGGGTAGATTTTTTAGAATTGGAAAAGAGCATCTAGAACTAAAGCAGCTCTCCACTTGATGTTATCGGTAGAAGTTTACCTTAGACTTCTGGAGTTTGTTATAGGGACTGCAAAAATCAATTTTTAAAAAATGTTTGTATTTTGGAATGTTTTTAGGCGTATTGTTTTTGCGTAATATGTGAATTGCTTTGTGTCTCTTATGGGATATAAAATGAATGAATGGATGAATGAATGAATGAATGAATGAATGAATAAACAAACCTGAATCAGGGTTTGCTGAGCAAGCATGGTTTTAGATCTAAAGAAATATCAGGAGTTATACAGACCGTCCCAAAGGGGTGGCCTCTAACCACTCTTTTCCAGCCAGATTGGGGCTGTGGCAACCTCACACTGCGGCCCCGGTCTGGCCTTTTCAGGGCGCGAAAAGGAGCTGCAAAAAGTGGCTTCTTTTTGCACCCTGGAAACGGTGCGAAAGCTGTGGCATTGCAGCTATACGGCACTTCTTCAGCACTGCGTTGTCCAGATGAGTACTGGAGGAGCACTGTGACACCGTGCGGTGTGTGGAATGGCGTCATGGTGTCCTGGAGGTGGAGCAGGGGCATGTAGTTGTGGAGACACCACCCCACAGCTGGCCCAAAGTGCCAGTGTCTGTACAGGGCCTCAGATACTGAAGCCAGACCAGTTATCCATTAATTGATTTGAACAGGACAATCTTAATTCTTTATTCCTCTTAGTTATAATAGCTTCATTAACATCAAATTTAGTACTTTCCAACACATATTAAATTAATTACAATAGGTGATTTTACTTTATCTGAGAATATAAATAATGCTTCAGTAGACGTATTTGAGGCACTAAGAGTTGATGGTCCATATATAGCAAGCCTATGGTGTCACTGGGGCTTGATTCCAGGATCCCACATGGATATTAAAATCCGTGCATGCTCAAGTCCCATTAAATGCAATGGTGTCCTTATATAAAATAATAGTAAAATGGTATCCCTTATACAAAATAATAAGATCAAGATTTTTAAAAAAATTGTATTTAAAAAAAACATTTTCAAGCTGTGGATGGTTAAATCAATGGATAATGAATCCGTGGAAAAGGAGAGCCAACTGTATAGACACCAAAAGGTGTTGCTACTGTAAATATTGACATAATGCACACAACTGTAATTGTTGAATAGGCTGCAATATTGAAAATGGTAACATTTTCTTAGTATGGACCTGTCAGTTGATCAAAATTTAAGTTCCACAATCAACTCATAACTTCAAATTAGGGATAATAAAATATGTAATATAAATATACACTATAATATAAATAAAATATATAATAAAACCATATTGTTGTGGTGTGCATTAGAGTCATTTAGCAACTCTAAGGTGAACCTATCATTAGGTTTTCTTGGCAAGATTTGTTCAGGGAAGGTTTGCATTACCCTCCTCTGAGGCTGAGAGCATGTGGCTTGCCCAAGGTTACGCACTGGTTTTCATGGTTAAGTACGGAATCAAACCCTAGTCTCTGGAACGGTAGTCCACTCAAACAATTACACTATGCTGGCTCGCATATTAATATTATCATATAAATATAATTTCAGCTGAAAGAGATCATACAACATCAGCAAATGTAAGAAACATCATCCTTTCCTAAAAATGGACAAATCCTAAGGCAGAGCAGCTAAAAAGCAGAGCTGTGTAAGATTATTCTGAGGCACTCCAAGGAAGGGTACAGTATTTGAACTGGACCATACGTGCTAATTGTCTGTACAAGTCAGTTGTGTGCCATGCTGACCTAATCCTTAGACAGTAGGAATAATTTAATGGAGTACACAGTCCATAGTCCCTCAAGTACACAAAGTATAGCTAAGGAAATGTGATTATTAAAATCTTAGCCAGTGTGTCCTGTTGAAATTAGCTGAACCAGATATTTGGTGTGCAGCAGATTCCCTATGTATTCCTCTCGGCTGTTTGTTTAGTTTTCAGACAGTAGTTGTAATAATTTCCAAATTGTAGATATGGTGACTGGGTCATTGCATGATTAATTCCATAGGATTAACACAACCCTGGCCCAGTGCTTCATATATAGTCGACCATCATGTAGCGTGTTGAATCAGAAGATTTTGCAAAGCAAATTATGAGATGGCATGGGAAGAGCCCATCCAAAGAACAAAAACTATCCCAAATATCTTCTGAGCATGTCCTTGGTGTGCCTAAATTAGTTGGCTTTTGATCCTGGCCAATGTATTTGAACAAAATTTAGTGTATATGTAGGAAGTGTTATAGTATGGTGTGGTTAGTTTATTCATTATGATATTATGATTCATTGTGAAAAAATTATTTCAAGGTTTTATGATTGTAGATAGTTTTTACAAAGCTATATAAAGAGTCTGTTAATTAGTTTTTGAGATTTTTCTTAAGGGGTAAACTCTCTATAAACCAACTTTTAAAAGACAATGTCTCAATCTATTTTTCTTATTGTACTAATTCATTAAACACAGCTGCTTTATAGTTCTGTATATTACACCAAACTGATTCACCAATCTGTTTAACATGCTTGTTTCAGTGTGCATGAGAACATCTTAATAAATAGATGAAAAGTAAAGGTTTTACTAATGTTTTACTAAAAGAAATAGATCTGAGATGCCATCACAGGATTGCTTTATACAATTCAAATGGGATGCTTAGAATTTATTTTTCTTTCTTTGTTGTTGATATTTTCTGTTTCTTTTTTGCACCTTCTAGAATGTATCTAAGCAAGTAATACCCAGCACTAATAACAGTGGAAGTGAAATGTCTTCCCCACAGGTATGTAGCAACTGTACTATTTTATAGCCACTGATTTTTGTCTTATGGTTGTAATACCTCTCTCTTAAAAGGAACATATGTTTCATTGTTTGTACCTCATGCATGTCTTAAGCTTAAGGCTATTCTAGTTTTCCCATATGAAATACATTATTTTAAAGCTTCAGAATGTTTATTATCACTCCATATTTATCCGATGTGGCCGATATTGTTTAACATTCCTAGAAATTAAATGTATATGTTGTTGTTGCTTAAGAATACCAACATTTATTCACATATTAATGAAGTATTTGCATTCTATAAACTTCATAATTATTTTCTTTCAAAAGTAAACTGCCCTTGGTAGGGAAACGCTCCATATATGTCAAGTGTATTTTGAAATCTTGAAGAAAAAGTGGTATAGGCACTTAATGATTGTATTTTGTGTTTGCAGCCTGGTGATGTCCAGTCTTTTGCACAGAAGCTGCAGTTTAGGGTTCCTTCAATGGAATCGTTGTTTCGAAGTCCCTTAAAGGAATCTCTGTTCCGCTCCTCTTCAAAAGAATCTTTAGTGCGGACTTCTTCCAGAGATTCACTGAACAAATTGGACTTTGATTCTCCTGGCCCAACATTTGATCCACCTTCTGATGTTGAAAGTGAAACAGAGGAATTGCCTGGAAATGTGGACAGCCTTCCCAGGGAACAGTTGTTGCAACGACTGCGTAGGATGGAAAGAAGTTTAGGCAGCTACAGGGGGAAGTACTCTGAGGTAAGAAAATATTTGATTTCATCATAAGAGATGTGGAAATCAAAACTAACTATAGGAGAAATAATCATTCTTTTCTGGTACAGTTGGCCCTCCATATCCATGGATTTGTTATCCACGGATTCAAGCATCCACAGCTTGGAAATATTAAAAAATAATATAAATTCCAAAAAGCAAACCTTGATTTTGCCATTTTATATAAGGGACACCATTTGACTATCCATTGCATTTAATGGGACTTGAACATCTACGGATTTTTGTATCCAAAGTGGCTCCCAGAACTAAAGCCATATGGATACCAAGGGCCCACTGTATATTCATGTCAGTGAGGCAAATGATCATGGGATACTATTTACATACCGAATATACTCGATTGTGTCAGGAAATTTATACCCAAAATCCTGGGTCAACCTATATATGGATCAAAACAGTAATGCAGCTCAGAAGGATCCTAAAAGAAGCACCACCACTGATGCCCCACTCCCCTTGCCTTGGCAGTGATTTCTGAAAGAGCTGCCAGGCAGGGGTTTGCTTGTGTTTGTATGTATGCATGTGAGATGATTCACTTCTCAGTCTGATGGAAAACTCTTCTCTTCCTTCCTTCTCCCTATGAATCGTCTCTGCCCACCAAGTGCCACATATCGCTCCAGTTCCTTCCTTCCAAGTCCGATGTTAAAAGCTTCTCTCATCCTCTCTCTCTCGCTCTCTGGATCATCCCTGCCCACCAAGCACCACATTTTCTCCCAGTTCCTTCCTTCTAATTCTGATGTTAAAACCTTCTCCCCTAAGTTTTACCCTCAAACCTTCCCATGAGGTCAGCATGTACATGAGTATATATGGTAGTTGTGTTTGTTAAATTAGTTCTCTTATTAGTTCTGTGCTATGACCCTAGTTTGAAATGGCTTGGCCAAAACGTATAAGAAATTGTTTCTGTCCTATGATCCTAGTTTGAAACTGCTTAGCCATTGCTTTTCCATGACCAGCTGGAATCAGAATTAAAACAGTGGCTCCACATGGAGCTTCATATTTGTGTCAATACTTCTATAGTATTTATATAACATTAAGCCCATTTGGCAAATGTTTCTGCATTTCTGCAAATGTTTCTATAAATTAGTAGCTTCCTTTTTGCAATTCCCACCCTTTTCCTGGTTTTAATTACTGGTTTCCTTTTATTTATTTATTTTTGCTTCAGTATTTAAATAATGTTCTTTCTTTCTGAAATAAAATAAGAATGGAAACTGACAAATATTTCAATCCTTGTACAGACCAAGAACTAGCTAATAAATTGCCCACAGTGATGTAGTGATTCATCAGTTGTTCAAAAATAATTCCAGCCACCGTCAAAAATATCTACTGTACTTTGCCTCTAGATTTCCAGGCACTCTGTCCATATTCTCTCCTTCTGTTACAATATAGGTATATCACTAATATCATAAATCTGAATGTTTGTACTAATTTATTGAAACAGACATGGTCCATGTATTGATAATGTGTGGGTTGATTAATTAATAAGTTTGGAAGTGTAAAATAACCATTGCTCTAGACTTCCTTTTGAGATTGTTCTACAATAAAATTGTGCATTTTTTGTATAAAATTAAAATGGAATATTGATTATTTATTACACTTACAGTTTTTGAATAATTTGGGGAATTCAGAGATGAGTGCTGGAGAAGAAATTTCATTAGTGATGAGAAACAATTTTGCTAAATGACTTGACTCAAGCAGGTTAGGTTCTATGTGGTTTGTTTGCTTAGTCCTAACTGCCTATTATATGCCTTTTAGTTGATCACTGCCTTTCAAGCTGTGCAAAGAGAAAAGAAAAAGTTACAGGTGAGAAAAAATATTTCAGTTATTGTTATTGTTGTGTGCCTTCAAGTAATTTCTGACTTATGGTGACCCTAAGGGGACTCCATCACTTGGTAAGATTTGTTCAGGGGACTTTGACTTTGCTTTCCTCTGAGGGTGAGAGAGTGTGATTTGTCCAAGGCCACCCAGTGGGTTTCCATGGCTGAGTGGGGATTCAAGCCTGGTTTCCAGAGTCCTAGTTCAGTGCTCAAATCACTGTACTGTGGTGGATTTCTTCAGTTATTATCTGAACATGTTTCATAGTCTTAAAATACTGCTTTGTGGAGAAAAGTACATATGGTTCTTGGATTTAAAATCTGCTTTGAATGCTGTAAAGCATCCCAATAGGATGCAATCCAGAAAAGCATATCATTGTTCAAAGACAACCCTTTTCCTGGACACATTTACAGCCAACCACCCGCAAAGATATTTTGGGAACTGGATTCCTTGCTGCTTTGTTGCTGTTGCTACCTTCCTTCAAGTTGACCCAAACTCATGGTGACCCAGTGAGACATCTCCAAGACCCTTGTCCTCCACTGCTCTGCATATGTCCTGTAATTTCAGGTCCACTGTCCAGCACTCTCCTTTGTACATGATGATGGAGAATACAATGGCTTGGATTATTCTAATCTTAGTGTTCAGTTGTATATCTTTACTCTTTAGGATCTTGTTTAGTTTTTTCATAGCTGTCCTTCCCATTCCTAGCCTTCTTCTGATTTCTTGACTTCAGTCTCTATTCTGGTTAATATTTGATCCAAGGTACAGGAAATCTTTAACTACTGTATATTGATTTCCTCATTGTCCTCATTGAATTTATTTAAATCCCCTGTGGTCATTATTTTTGTTTTCTTTATGTTTAGGAGTAGGCCTGCACTTACACTTTCTTCTTTGACCTTACTGAGTAATTGTTTCAAGTCCATTTTTTCTGCTAGTAGTGTAGTGTGATCCACATATCTTAGATTGTTGATATTCCTTCCTCCTAGAAGTTTCCCTTTCTTCTAAGTCTAAGCCTGCTTTTCTTTTCTGCATACAAGTTGAACAAATAGGGTGATAGTATGCAGCCTTACCTGATCCCTTTGCCAATTGGGAGCCATTTTGTTTCTCCATATTCCGTTTTAACAGTAGCCTCTTATCCTAAATACAGATTTCTCATCAGGACAATCAAATGTGGGGGCATTCTCATGACCTTAAGAGCATCCATAGCTTTTGATGATCTATGCATCAAATGCTTTGCTATAGTCCATATAAAACACATGCTGAGATTTTTTTTTTCTTGAATTCCTTTAAGCGCTTCATTAGCCAATGTATGTTTGCAGTGTGGTCCCTAGTGCTTCTGAGCAGTTTATAGGATGCAAAGTTCATTGTTAGTGGTTTTTGTAGATTGAAATTTCTCATTGCACAGAATTGCTCAGGAAACATTTTCAAGCTGAGCTTCTTTGGTGGGAACCCCACCTCCAATTCACTTAGCATACATGCCTAGATGTATCTCAGCTAACTCTTCTCCCGGTCAGAACAATAATATAACTCCTTGATGACAGACATAACAATGCTGATAGCAGTGGAAAGAATGGGAATCTAAGGGCCCAAACAGACAGGCCAAAATAAAGATGCTTCAGGTCACTTTGGAGATATGCTGTTTAAATGATGTATGTGTCCTAAGAGTCTGGAAGCTGCGCCAAAGCCATGCTCCAGTTCTTAGGACTGGAGCGTGTCTTTGGCGTGGCTTCTGGCTCCTTAGGATGCATACATCATTTAAACAGCATACCTCCAAAGTGACCCGAAGCAGCTTTATTTTGGCCTGTCTGTTTGGGCCCTAAGAAATGCAAAATAATGCTTTAAGAACAAATTTGATATTGGGGACAACAAATTAATTTAAAATATTTTAAAACTAAATACATTACATACAAATTGTCACAGAGAACTATTGAAGGGACAGAGACATAATGTTCCTTAAGCTTTCTTTAGTATGAGCCTTTTACCCATAGGTGCTTCATGCTTATTTTGTATGATATTTCAATGTTGTGATATTTTCTGGGAAAATATTATCTTGAAGTTTGCAAATGGCTTGATTTGGATGTGCAGTATGTTGTTGTGTTTCTATTACTATTGTTATTGTTATTCTATTTCAGGGAATATTGAGCCAAAGTCAAGATAAAGCACTTCGTAGAATTGGTGAACTGCGAGAGGTAACTACTAATTTTAATTTGTATGTGTAATGTTCCAGAAAAAAACCCACAAAAATTATATAGTATATGCACGCATACTTGTCTTGTCTATTGGCAGTTTCCAACAAGAATGATTTCTATGGTAGACATTGGCTTTCTTTAAATATTTTTAGACTCCTCCATTTTGATTCAGCAATGGCTCCTACTAATTTTAAACAGTGCATTATTGTTTAACACTGGAACTATCCACCATGCGTTTCTCTTAAACAATTCTACAGAAAACAATAGATTCATTACTTAGTAGCATTGGTTGAATTTTGCCATGTTTTTGTTTTATATTAGTGTATTTAACCTGGTGTCCTCCAAATTATTTGAAATACAACTCTCATCCTCCCTGACTATTGGCTGGCCACATGCTGAGACTGATAGGAATTGTATTCTAAAATATCTGAGAGTGTTTATAGTTGTCTACCCCAGTGTATGGTATGGTAAAACCTTTTTGATTTCTGTGGGATTTGATATTAGTATGTGGTTTTAGTATATAATCTGCTTTTTCTGAGGTTTTGTAGTTGCAAAATTGTCTTCAAAGACTGTGTTCATTGCTGCTTAATAAATGTAAGATAATATAAGTAGTAGTAGCAGCAGTAGTAGTAGTAGCAGCAACAGCCTTGCTTGTTCTCCAAAGTGTCTTTCCTTTTTAATACCACTGATTCCTTAACAAACCATTCCCCAATCTGGTGTCCCCCAGATATGGTGGACTGTAACTCTCATGATTTCCCAGCCAGTATGATTGTAGCACAACACACATGCAGAACACCAGTTTGGGAATGGCTGCCTTGAGAATTGATTTGTGTGTAATAGTATAAATAGAATAACTGATAAACTTTGATAGACCTCTGTTGCTTTGTCTTGTGTTCCAAGTAACACTGGAATTAATTGATATTATCTGTAAGGGTCAGAAAATTAGTTGATTGAATCAGTTACTCTGTTCAAAAAAGGTACCACTTTAATATAATGCAGCCACATATGTTCTACCGTCTCAGTTGCACCACAATGCCAACAACAGCAGTTTAACTGCTGTTAAATTCCATCTGTGAATAGTCTTCAATGTACAACAGCAACAAAGTTTATTGATCAGTCAACTGACCATATCAAAGAAAAACAAAATACAAAATATCAGGGTACCAAAATACATACATACAAATTGAAAACTCGATCATACCTGAAGCTCATATAAAATTAACTCGGAAGTTAAAACAAATAGAAAATTGAATAAAAGCAGATGTAATAGGATAGGATACAGAATAAATGAAATAAAATAAAATCATCTAAAACAGGGTGGAGGAAATTAATAGGGGTATTTAAATAAACTCATCACCATGGCACGGGACCCCATTTTGTCAGATAGATTGATCTCTCAGGCGAGCAGCTTTAACAATAAATTTTGCTACACACTGCACTAGATATAAATTGGCACCAGAAAGGAAATGGGACAATTTAATAATAGGATCCCAGTTGGTCATTTTAACCAAAAATGGTTGTAAGAAATTGGATCTCTCCTTATCATATAAACAACAGTCAAACAGGATATGTATAATAGCCTCTACAGCTGGAGCACCACAAATACATGTTCTTTCATGATAGGGTATTTTTTGGAATGGTCCTATCCTGAATTAAGTTGAATTCAGTTGCTCAAATCCAGCTTTGGTGACAGCTATTCTCTGGCTCTGAGTTAATTGCAACCTAAGGTATTTTTCTATAATTTTATTTTTAGCTAACCAGTTTAGAGATTTATAACCAGGCAAAAAGCTATGTCTGATTGTGCACTGATATCCCAGACCCTTTGTTTTAAGAATTTCTGAACTGTGTGCCCAACCGTAAGAAAATAAGAGGGGGAAAAGCCTAGTTGGAACAGTAGTAGGGATAGTTGACATACCCAAAAATTGGAACGCCCAATAACTAGTTTTTCTTCTAAGCAGAGTTTAGGGAGTCTTCTTGTACCCATTTTAAGAATCTTTAGCCAGTAGTTAAATGCCTTTATCGAAGCCTGGCCCTGAATTGAATGAGCCCCAAGTTCTGCTCTCACTGCTTGGGCTGGGGTGTTCTTATCTGTTCCAAGGATCTTCCTTAGGAAGCAGCTCTGTGTCTGCTCCAAAGGGGTACTTTCAGGTGACCTCATAGTTCTACACCATATAATACGATGGGCAAGATTTTAGCTTTGTAAACTTTTAGGATAGGGGATACACTTGTAGGATGGCTGAAATTTATCAATTGATAAAGCACACTAGAGTTTGCTATAGCTCTTTGTTTATTTCTTCTAAAGTGGTTTGTCCAATTCCCTGTATTTGAGGAGGATAGCCGTAGGTATAAATAAGAATTGATTTGCTCAGTTGGGTCACCTCCAGGAGCCAGTTATATTATTTACACCTTTTCCCAAATACCACCACCTCAGATGTATTTTTGTTGGTAACTAAAGAATTAAGAGAGCAGTAAGTATCTAAGTTTTGTAGTAGCCGTTTGAAACCTACTTGCGAGTGAGCTATCAGGACCATATCATTGGCATAGAGAAGAACATTGAGAAACGTGTTATCTATCTTAGGAGTATAGACTGATGTTGAAGAAAGAAAACTAGGGATATCATTAACATATAAATTAAATAAGGTGGGAGCCAAGATACATCCCTGTCTAATTCCTTTGTGCACATTAACTTTCTTGGTACCAAATACGCCCTTTTAGACAGGTATCTGGATGGAGAGCTTTGATCAGAAATAGGAGTCTTGGCTCCATATTCATTTCTGCCAGTTTAATCCAAAGACTATCCCTGTTGATTGTATCAAATGCTACTCTAAAATCAATAAATGCTGTAAAACATTGTTTTTCTTCAGACAGGTACTTTGTAATAAGATGGTACAAAATAAAACAGTTGTCCATAGTGGATCTACATGGTCTGAATCCCGATTGTCCTTCTGCTAACAGATCTTTATCAACAATCCAATCCTCAATTTTGCCTAATAGATGTTTTGTGTACATTTTAGTTACGATGTCAATGAGGCTTATGGGTCTATAATTTTTAGGGTCCCCTTTATTACCTTTTTTATATATGGGGACAATGATAGAAAGTTTCCAGCCAGATGGAAAATGGCCTGTCTTATTAATAAAAGTGAACAGACCAGCCAAAACAGGAGCCCACCAATCAACGTATGACATAAAAATTTCTGGTGGGAGTAGATTGTCACCTGGCACTTTGTTTGACTTCAAAGTCTATATGATGTTTTTAGTTTCAGCCACTGTGGCTGGGGACCAGAAAGGTACCTCTGTTAGAGATGGATGGTCATCTGATGTCAACTGAAAGTCCTTGATTAGGATTTTGAAATAGATTTAAGAAGTCCTCCCAAACTAAGGCTGGGATGGGGACATCTGAGTCTTCAATGTAAATTCCCTGGATCAGCATGATACTGATTTATAAGGTGGTGTGACACATAGTTTGGCTCACTGTGCATCTGAAATATAATAATAATAATAATAATAATAATAATAATAATAGATTTATTTATATTCCGCTTTTTCCTCGCGGAATCAAAGCGGATGACAAAAGAAAGGTATCAAATGAAAAAATATAGCCTCCCCACCAGTTGTAACACAGCAAACATAATAACAAATTATACAAAAGCAGAAATAAATAATAAAGAATACAACAACATAGCCCAAAGTACATGACATAGCGTAATGCCTTATAAAAATACAAAGTACAAAATCCAAAATACATAACATGGTAATAATTAAGGCATAACATCTAGATGGCAATTCTCGACACTCCCCTGGCAGCAAAATAACAGAAAAGTAATACAATAATGCAATACAGCAATAATACATTAACAACAAGAGGATATGGTCCCTTTTACTCCCACAAGCATTACATAATAATAGCAAATGCAGCTCTAATGGAATGCAATACAATAATACAATAGAATACAACTCTAATACAATACAACACAATACACATAATTCCGCCCCATTCAAATATACAACAAAAATTCCAAATATAACAATGACAAAACCTAAAATAAATCATTAAAACCATTAGTTAAACAATCAAAACAATCAACCTCCACCTGAGTCCTCCGGTGTCTTTTGAGGCTCTGGGATGATGGTGGGTGGAGTGAGGCAGAAATATTAGGTTTAGTTTCTACAGTATTCTTTAGCCATTCTCTTTTTCATATGTTTCTTCAGCAGTCTCTTTCGATACTAGTCTTAGTATCTTCCTTGTCCTCATCATTTCCAAAAGAGAGTTAACAGTGCTTTTCATGCTACTTTTAGAAAGGGTAAGAAATATTACTATCTGCTTGAAGCAGAATTTTCAGTTTGCATTTGAATCCATGCTATGTTTTTATTCCCACAATTAGGATATTTTTTTTAGTTGAAATGCCATACAATAATCAAAGATGATTAAAAATAGCAGCCACCCTTATTACCTGCCTCTGCCCTCTTTTCTCTCTTTTAGTGAAGGTGCAGACAGATATTAATTGGCGTAACTGTAATAAATATGAATATTTAGGTATGTAGACTAAAATAATCAGATTCATATGCAAGAGTAATTATTTAAAATACAAAATTGACATATTTCATTATATAGAAAATCATTTTGCAGCCATTATTTCTTACCTACAATATATTCATGTATTTCCTAGCTATTAATTGAAACTAGATGGACAGTGGACACATTCTGCATGCAAACTGCCGCAGTGATGTCATTAGATTCCACAATCTGTATATCTTAAGTAAGGTTGCTATAGTATCAAACTGATATGACCAGGAAGTGTGGGAATGGCCACCAGTGTAGGTTAGGATAGTTTTAGGTAGCTGAATCTTTTGGACCAGTTGCTAAACAAATGGTCTTAGGAGATAACCTAGCAAGTACGAGATGTCTTCAAATATGAATAAGGCTTACACCAAAAGTCATATTTGGCCATCATTGTGGAGATACTTGCATCTGCTTTGTGTTGCTGTGTACATACTTTAATGCTCTGGACTACAAAAAGTTAACTCTCTTTTTTCACCATGTGGAGTCTAATTCTGGTAAATATGTGCTTTGCAGAGAATGGCTTAATACTATAATGTGGTTTTAAAGTATAGAGTCCTTAGTGTTTTTTCCCCTCAAGCCATTTCGTTTTCAAGATCAAACCGTCCAACAAAAATTAGACCTTTATTGCTCTGTTTATCATATTTATTTCCAGCTTACTGAAAAAAGCACTGATGTGTTATAACAGAAATAAACTGCAACTTGAAATGCAGAGATAAACTGGTGACACTTTTAATAAGAAGCAAGCTTGCCATCCACTAACTGCTGCTGTCAGAGGCGCAGCAAAAGGCCACTTCTTTTTATAAGTTTCATCCAGAATTAATATTGGCTGTTTCCCATTTCTTCACTGATTGAGTAGCAAAAGTCTTACCAACTTCAGCTTTTCATTTGTGCTTGTTACAATATATTCTTTAAATTTCTCAAGCAATTCAAAGTAAATCTTGAAGATGTAAACCTGTTTTAGACAATAGCCTTGGACAGTGACTTCAGAGTTTGAGTTCTGGGGATAGACAGTTCACTTTATAAAGTTTCAACCCTTTAAGCATAATGAAGTATATATCTATTTTGTACAACAGCATTTTAATAAGTTTTAAGTTGAACAGATAAAAATGGTTCCAAACACCTACAGAGAACAGATGATTCCCCCCTTTTAAGCACAGAAAGAACATTATCAACATTTTTAAATGGGGAAAAAAAAATCAAGCTACACCAAATATAACAGTGCCCTAAAGTTAGCTTTTGTGATTTAGAGGTGTGGGCATATTTATTCTGGGTAGAGTAGAATAGTAGGAATTCTCTCTTTTATCTGGTAGGAATAATTTTATTGATAATTTGCAATAAAATATATCACGTACCACACAGTTACACATTGGAGGGGAAGATCAGTAGTGGGAGATTAACTTTCAGGAATGGCCAATAGAATACTATTGACGATATTGTATTCTAGAACAAGTAGAATTCATGTTTGGAGGAACAAAAAAGTCCAGGACCATGACTGTATTTGATAGAAAGAGAAGATCTTGAGAATTTAAAGGAAGAAGAAAAGTATGAGTGGTGCTGAAAGTAATAGACCTCTAGTGGGGAGAGTGAAGGAAAAGGAGTGTTAACATCAATTAAATTTAGATCTATCCAGGGTGCTCAGAAAAGTTAACATAGCTGAGTTATACCTTTGATTTGTATGTATGTTTTGTTTATACCAGCACCCGAAAACTGTCTTTTAACTAGAAATGTTTTGTGGTTTCTTAGGAACTCCAGATGGATCAACAGGCCAAAAAACATCTTCAGGAAGAGTTTGATGCATCACTAGAAGAAAAGGACCAACTTATCAGTGTCCTGCAGACTCAGGTATCCATGCTTGATCCATGCAGATGTTTTCAAAGGAAGGAAAAATTATTTCTCTTTTTCTTGCATACTTTTCATGAGGTCTCCATAAATCAACAGGTGACTTCAAGGCACCCATACTAGTTTTGGAAGAGATTGCATTTGTTGTTGTGTGCCTTCAAGTTGTTTCCGACTTATGATGACACTAAGGTGACCTTGGTGTAGTGACTCTGGAGACCAGAGTTCAAATTCTAGCTTGTCTGTGTAAACACACAAGATGATCTTGGACAAGTCACAATCTCTCAGCCTCAGAGGGTGGTAGTGGCAAACCCCCTTTGAAGAAACTTGTCAAGAAAACCTTGGTTCATCTTAACAATAAAAATGACCCTATAATGGGTTTTTCTGGGGTCAAGAATGTGTGATTTGTCCAAGATCACTCAGTGGGTTGCCATGGCCAAGCATAGAATGGAACCTTGATCTCCAGAGTAATAGTCCAGTGCTCAAATAATAATAATAATAATAATAATAATAATAATAATAATAATAAAAATTATTTTTATCTTGTCTATTCCAAGGATTGAGGGGGCATACAATATCCGACATACAACATAATAAAATACATCCCATTACCCTCCTTCATAAAATCAACCACATAATTATCATATAATAAAACTATAATACATGTAAAATAATTAAACATTAATCATTAAAACCATCATACCAGAGGGCATCATGAGTTAATCAGGGAAGGCCTGATTAACCACTGCACACTAACTCAGAGATTGCATGAGTTTAGCCTGTCAGCTGTCTGTAATTCTAAATTTGTTGCCTAGTTGTATTATTCTCAGTCATGTGGAGAGAGAGATGATGATGTGTAGTATTGCGCAAAAGGTCAGTATTCATCCTAGAGTCCTTTTAAATATACAGATAGTGTTATGTTTACTCACTCTGGTTTTGCACTCCTCACATCTGTGATCTTTGTGGTAGGCAGTAGAGTGGGTTCATGTCAGAAAGAAGGCGCTAGCTCATGTGAACAGCCATATATCAGCATCAATCAAGGACAAGGTGCAATCCACAGCTAATTTGTTACTCTCTTGCACCAGCTGATCGAGGCAGGAGACCTTTCATTCATTCGCTCCTCTCTCTTCCCTCAACAATTTTTTGTTTTCCTGCTTTGCCAGGCAATTGAGGCTTTATAGCATTCTTCCTCTTTCTACATTCCTTTCTCTAAAGCTAAGATTTGGCAAAGAAAAAGTAAAAATTACAAGATTTAGATGGCAGAAAAGAAGACCTTTGGTTGCATTCCAGGAAATAAGAAGTTGACACTTACTGTGAATGAATATTCTAGGATGACTTAAGGAGCAATACACCACACCCAAGGGCTTCATTTAAAAAAGAAAAAAAAACTTCCATTATTTTTGTCTCATCATCTCTAAACTGCTAATTAATGGTGAGCAAAGCTATAAATTAAGCTGTTGATAGAGCAATAGCATCCTTTGATGTACATGGTTTGGGATAGGAATAGAAACCTTGTCTGTATTGGGAGGTAAACAGATAAATAGCTACACTATAGTACTGGTGATTTACTGTAGACAGCTTGAGCCCCAATTCTTGGAAAAATGCAGGATGTAAATGAAGTGAATATAATAATTAATAATAAAATCACATGCTTGCAGGCTAATGCCAGGGTCCATTTTTTTACTTATGTCATAAATAAGATTTAAAAAAATAAAAATATCAAATGGTCTATAACAGCATATGGACCCTGTTGGATCAGACTAAAGGCTTGTGTAGTCCAGCACTCCCTTCCCACAGCAGCTAACCATATGCCTCTGAGAAGCCCTTAAGGAGGGTATCAGTATAGTAGTTTCCTACTTCTCGTTTTTGCAGCACTGGTACTGAAAGTAATATCGCCTCTTGACATTGGAAGAAGTATATAGTCTTTGTAACTAACTATGCCCTAAAATTATTTGACTTGAATTTTTCAGAGGTTTTTTCAGAGCATAAGGTGGTCATTAACTGAATGGGTGAATTATTCTGTTTATCCAGGTATCATTACTGAAACAACGGTTACAGAATGGGCAAATAAGTATTGAACTGCCTGATCCAAATGTTCAGACTCAGTCACAACTTCAGAGTCCAACAAGAGACACAAGTACAGACAATGCCTTGCAGCTGGGGAGTCCTGGTAGGTTATTATCTTTGGCAAAACCACCTTAGGTGTTTTTAAAAATAAAGTATTTGTAAATATGCGCTGGTACTAAGTTTTCTTTCCTGAATGTGGGCCACTTCTACTTTCTGGTTTAACTTTCGATGGTGTTGCTGATCCCAACCAAATTGGTCAAATTATATAATTCTAACCAGGAAACTTTAATGGTCCAAATAATAAATTGTTATCAGGTACAGTTCAAATGAAAACATTGCAGGGGTATACTTTTCAAAAGTGTACTGTATTTGGTATATTTTTTGCCTATCTTCTATCAATGGACTCAAATTATACGCTACATAGGTGATCCCAACTATCTTTCACCCAGAGACTGACCAGATTGTGGTCTGGTTAGCTTCATTATGGTGACTGAATAATTTGCCATGGGACCAACTCACATTTTAAAGTTCACAATAAACAGGAAATGTCAAATGTCAAAATGTCAGTAGTCATGAGCTATCAGTGTAGAGATTTTTTTCAAGCAAATTTTCCACATGTGAGATAGTGCCTGCTGGTTGTCCAGCATCTTATTTATTCAACCAGTATGCAGAAAATATAATGCATAGAACAGGCTTAGACTCAGAGGCAGGAGGAGAGAAGATTGGAAGAAGGAACATTAAAAACCAAAGATATGCAGACGACACAATACTACTAGCAGAAACCAGCAAAGTCCTGGATCAGTTACTGAAGAAGGTAAAGGAGGAAAGTGCTAAGGTAGGCTTAATGTTGAAAATTAAGAAAACAAAAATAATGAGCACAGAAGACTTACAAGAATTCATGCTAGATAATGAGAAAATTGAAATAGTCAAAGAATTCCCATATCTTGGATCAAACGTTGATCAGAATGGAGACAGCAGTCAAGAAATCAGAAGACATGTAAGATGGGGAGTGGCAGTCATGAAGGAAATGGTGACGATTCTAAAGTGTAAAGATATAACTCTGAACACTAAAGTGTGAATTGTATAAGCCATTATATTCCCCATCACCATGTATGGAGGTGAGAGCTGAACAGTAAAGAAAGTCAATAGAAACAAAATAGATTAATTTGAGATGTAGTGCTGGAGAAAAGTGCTGAGGATACCATGGATGGCCAAGCCAAGCCAAGCCAAACAAATGGGTTCTAGAACAGATCAAGCTCAAACTCTCTCTGAAAGCCAAAACAACTAAACTGAGGCTGTCATACCTCTTTCTCCCCCCTCCTTTTTTTTTGCTTGAGTTGCCAGTTTTGTCAGCTCATCATAATTTTCTGCTGTTTTGTAGGTGGCGATGGGGATACCGCTAAAACACTTGAAACGCTTACTCAGCGAGTAAAACGGCAAGAGAACTTGCTTCATCGATGTAAAGAAACAATTCGATCACATAAAGAGCGCTCAGCACAGCTAGCTAATGAGAAAGAGGCACTGCAGGAGCAACTAGATGAAAGACTTCAGGAACTAGAGAAAATGAAGGTACTGAAAAAACATATTTTATGAAGGTACTGAAAAAAACATTTTATGAACCTTTTTTGTTGCCCATGGGAAGGGTAACATGGCATAGTTAACAGACATAATGTTGTGAAGGTAACATGATGTAGTTAACAGACATAATGTTATATCTGTTTTATCCAGAATAATGAAAGGGATGTGGAATATATCAGAATCTTCCAGATGTCTTGAACTGCATATTTAAAGAACATTGCTAGAAGTGATGGACAAGGCTAGATGCCTTAGATGCTTTCCTTTGTTTACTAATGCAATTTTTTTCCACCCAGTGGAATTTCATACACAAAACTGGCTGCATTTCTAGTTACAATAGAAGAAATTGGACATGGACACACATTATTTTTCAAAAGTAATGTATATATGTTTGAAGGGAACCTATACAGTTAACCCTCCTTATCCACAGATTTTTTTATCCACTGATTCAAGCATCCATGGTTTAAAAACATTCCAAAAAAGTATAAATTCCAAATAGCAAACCTTGATTTACTGTTTTATATAAGGGAGACCATTTTACTATGCCATTGTATTTAATGGGATTTGAGCATCCACAGATTTTGTTATCCATGGGAGGGCCTGGAACCCAACCCCAGTAGATAACAAGGACCCACTATAAATGTTATATTAGAACCTCTCTGTGCCATTGTACTTCCATTTCTTTGTATGGTTGTGGAAGTTGAAGAAAGCTTATAGAAGAGAATCAACTCAGTTGAAACATATATACCACAGATACCAAAAAGACAAATAAATAAGTGAGAACAACCAAGCCTGACTTCTCTCTAGAAGCTAAGATGAGTAAACTGAGAATGTTGGACATAGCATGAGAAGACATGACTCCCTAAAAAGACACTAATGTTTGGTAAGGTAGAAGGCAGTAGGAAAGGAGGAAGACCACGTTACAGATGGATAGATTCACTAAAGGAAGCCATGGTCATGAATTTGCAATACCTGAATTTGCAAGACTGTTGTAACAGGGTGATTTGGAGGTCTCTCATTCATGGAGTCACCATAATTTGAAGTTGACTTGATAGCAGTTAACAGCAAGACTGCATACATTGTTTTGGAAGCTAATTTTTCAGAAGAGAAGAATTTTATAAATAAATAAAAATTAAATGTGCTACAGACCATGCAATATCTGAGGCCAATATTATTTTTTTAAAGAAATATGTGGAATCATTAGTATTCAGAATCAGAAGTGCCTTGATCTGTCTTGGAAGTTCAGCCTGATAGGGGCAAATTACATGTTTTTTTAGACTTAGTTACTTCAGACTGGGTACATATTATTCAAGTTCATCTTGTTCTCTCTTATAGGATCTTCATATGGCTGAAAAGACAAAACTGATTACTCAGCTACGTGATGCTAAGAACTTGATAGAACAACTAGAACAAGATAAAGTAAGTATAGTGCACTTTAAATTGCCATTGTTTCATATGCTGCTAGCTCTTACCTAAAAGTTGTAACTTTTTATTGTTCTGTATTATGTCTTAACATTTTTTTTCTTTTAAGGAAAGGAATCACTATTATGTACTATTTAAGTACTGAAATTTAATTTCGTTATGCCTGCATAGATTTTCATAGAGTTATTTAGTACCAGGAAAGATAGAAATTTGGTCTAGATTTATTACTATATTTCATAGTTACATAGATCTGTAAGGTACCCCAGAATCTCCAAAATTGCACATTTTGGCACAGACATTAATCCTAAGTCCAGAAAACCATGTAATTTAAAAGGGTAAGTCTGCTTTTGTTCATGGTACAGCACTGTGCATGATTAGATGTAGAACACTTTAGAACTTTACCATAGGCCTTCAGATATTCTTTCCTCTCTCCTTGTTTGTAGTTGATATACATTTGTTTGATTCTTATTAGTGTATATGACTTCTTTACATTGTTCTGCTGCAACATAAAGGTGTAACCAGCTAAGTTGCATAACAGTGATAGTGTCCTGTATCTGTATTAAGCTTTTACATTTCATTATTCACACAGTATGTAGAAAAATCTTGTAGCACCCTTGAGAATTACTGAAACAAAAAAGTTGGCAGCATGAGCTTTCGTAGACTTAAGTCTCCTTCCTCAGATGCGTTAGGTCTATGAGAGCTCATGCTGCCGACTTCTTTCTTTCAGCTAATCTCAAAGGTGCTACAAGATCTCTCTACATACTGATTGTACAGAGTAACACAATTATATCTTTGAATTCTACCAGTATTCACACAGTGTACTTCTGCTTGTAATCACCGGTATTATAGGGCATGGTAATAGCGGAAACAAAACGGCAAATGCATGAAACACTGGAAATGAAAGAAGAAGAAATTGCCCAGTTGCGGTCTCATATCAAGCAGGTTGTTCTACAAAGTGAAGAGTTAAAAGAACAGAAAGAAAAGTCTGAAAAAGCTGGTAAGACATTACAGTGATTGTCTTTTGTTCGAGTAGGAAACTTTTCTGCATCATTCGTTTGCCCTTTCATCACCAGCCATTATAACAATTCCATTAGCTTCCCCCCATCATCAAAATGAACATCATTGTGGTCCTCAGTGGAACCCCACAATCCTACTGTCCCATTATCTTGTCAGACTGGTTACAAAAGGGGCTTTAATAGGGTAGCCAAAACAACTCTCTTTTTAAATATTAACATATTAGTGTTATACATTTTCTTCTTATCATAGTAATCAAAGGAAGTCAGAATGCTTTGTAAATTTAAACAACCTTATTTTGATTAATGTGCTGCAACTGAAAACTGGCTGCTCTAGTTTCTGTACCAGGTTCAAGGAATATATCATTAACATGGACTCATGTCCTCTGGACTGGGGCTACTTTATGTTTAAGTTCCATATGACTGTATGCTTCATTAATAACTTAAGCAGGAAGTCCACTGTTATGAGGGAAATGTGCATTATAGTCTCTGGCCCCTCTGACCAGGATAAAAAATTCCTCCCAAATATAAAAAATGGCAGAGAGATGCAGATTGAATGTATGAGGGTAGATATAGGAATCTGTTCACTGGGATCTACTACAGAATACTTGTAAATCAGGAATTAGCTTTATGAATATGAATATGCATAACCTCACTTTCTAGCACTTTTTCTCTATCCCTTCCTTTCCCAGCCCACTCACACTAAAATATACAACATTTTTTTTCATAGCTAATAATATCTGTCTGTCACTTAGAAAGACACTTTGGCTTGTTAGTGATGGCTTATAATAGAAAATACATATTGGGAATCCATGGTTTACACTGATAGGGAGAAATTGCTGAGGGAAGAAAGTAAAACACAAGGACTGCTCTAACTTGCAAACAGTAATTTTTAAAGAGACATTATTGTGCCAGTTTTGACTTCTGTCATCCTGATTACATCTAATATTGTATCTCCCAAAATGTAGCCATTTGTGGCACAAGGAGAAAGATTCTAGTGAGGGGACATTAGAGCACAGACAGACTAGAATGGGGAAAATGAATCAGGTTTTTAAAGACAGTTCACTCTGATTTCACTGTATTGATACAGTTTATTACCAAATGCATCCAGTTTCTATCCAAACTTCCCATTGCTGGGAGCATCCCATGAGTGCAGTTCCATTGAGATGATACAGATTTTACAAAGTCTCCTTTTCCTGTGCAGTTACTTGTGCCCTCTGAAAATCTATTTTGGGTGTGGTGCTGGTGGTTGTTACTCTTACTTTATTCATTCATATCTCACCTATTCCCTAATTACTGGGACTCAAGCAAGCTTAATGAATATGAAAACCAGAGCAAACTAAAAACTAGAATAGGTTGTGGAGGGGGGCTCTGGACAGTGAAAACCACAATTGTATCCCTTCTGCTAGTGGGATTCCTCTATGATATCAGACACTATTTGTGGAAAGGTAAATTTGGAGGCAACTCGTCAGTTTAAAATTTTCAAATCATTGTGAGCCACAAGCTGTTGTTTACATTACTATTTGCTTAGATTTTGCTAAGTCTGGTTGTAGGATTGAATTGACAGTAATATAATGGATGAGCCCTTGCAGCAAAACTTCTAGAAAATAACCCTGAAATACTATGTTGGGGGAAGCAGGAAATAAAATCATAAGAATTCCTAAGTAAGATAATTATCACAGCTTTTCATTCTGTAAAAAATAGTATATTGTATAAAAATCTCACTAAGCATCTTATTTTTGTGCATCCACACATGCCAATAAGTGAATCATGGTGCCTTTCCCAAGCCTTGTATGAACAGGATTGGGGTAAGGGATCTTTTACTTACATCACTCAACTGCTGCTTACAGCAAACTTTAGAAAGTAAATTCTGTGCTTCTCAGGCAATATCAAAAGCAAATGACCTCATCTCCTCTCTTGGAATTTTTAGCATTTAGTCTTATAACTCATAGTAGTGTTTATACTTAAATTTCTCATAATTAGAATTATTTTCTTTCACAAAACACTTAGAGAGCTGCAGAAAACAACACAGTGCTTTATCTGCCCAAAACAACACACAAAAAATTACAATTTTTGTTGTAAGTAGAATTTTTATTTCCACAGGCAACATAAATGTTCTTTAACACAAAGGTGTCCTTAACAGAATATTTGTATGAAAGTATTACCAGTGTTTGACTACTATTTTGACTAGGTGCTTTTTAAATTACAGTTTTGCACTTGCATTTTTCTCCATATTGTCTGAAACATACTAAGTGGATCTCAGTCTGCCTAATTTGTTTCCATCATGCTTTCTTCATTTTTTACCACTAGATGATGCCATAGTTGAAGACATCAGTTAACCTGACAGGAAATTCTTAAAAGAAAGAGGTAAAGATAACTTTTATTGTACCAACTCTAGTTTATTTTTTAAGAAATATTTTTCCAAGCTTTCGAACCACACATAGGTATTTCATCAGATCAAAGCAAAGCACGAGGTTTGCTTATGCATTTCAAGTTTTTTTTTAAAATGTAGAGCGTTTTAAAAATAATTGCAAATTGGTATTTCACTTTCCAATACACTTTTTCTAAAAGAGAAGGAAAACATGCCATTGAAATTTCACAAAATATTGTCTTGTGGCCCATATGTATGTTGGACACTGTCTTCTATGGCTTTTTTCATTTTCTTGCCATGACATCAATTTATGTGGCAAAATTCTACAGCCTAGTGGTGTCTTGTTATCTTGCAGAATGAGAGAAATGAATTAAATGGGATTCTTTTGATGGTATTAGTCATTGTTAGGCAAGAGTCATTTAAACTTCCCTGAACCATTTTTGTTTGCCAATATATGTGATAAAACACCAGGTTTTCATGTATAAAAGCACAGTATCCTATTTACATTTTTATTTAGATCGTAACTGATTTGGAGCCTGTGTGCTTAACTTGTGTTCAAAAGCTTGATGTGACTTGCTTTAAAAAGAGAGTTGGACCAGTAAAAGATACCTTCCTTCTATATTTTATTATTTCTTTGGAAGACCTTGAGTAAACCACAAAATGGAAAGTTGAGAATATTTAAATGTGATAGGCCTAATTTTCCAAAACGGCATATATAATGGAAAGTCTGTGTTCTGCATTGTACTATTTCAAACTTCATGTCAAGGCAGTGGATTTTTTTAAAAATATAGAACTGCACTCAATGAGTTGGAGCTAGTTAGAGTGAATGTCATTAAGTCCACATTAATTCAGTGTAGCAATAACTTTGTCTAACTCTATGTGTGAGTCCACATCTGAGTCTGAAGTGATGCATTCAAGAACACAGGCTTACCAGTTCATTTCTTATTTATAAAAACTGGGCCTCTGATTCCATTTGGTGGCACTTTTTGAGAATGACTTAGCATATATGCTCGACTATAAGTCCAAAAAATTATGCCCAAAAATTGACTCTAAAATCCTGGGTCGACTTATATATGGGTCAGTACAGTAATACTGCTTAGAAAGATCCTTAAAAAAAGCACTGCCCCGATGCCCCACTCTTCCTGCTTCAGCAGTGCACTCTGAAAGAGCTGCCAAGGCAGGGAGTGTGTGTGTGTGTGTGTGTGTGAAAGAGGTGATTCCGTTCTCAAAACGATGTTAAAACCATCTCTCCCCATTGTATTTCTCCCTTTCTAGACCCCTCCTGTCCACCAAACACCCCATTTCCCTCCAGTTCTTTCCATTCTCAATCTGATGGTAAACCTTCTCCCTCCCATTGTCCTTTTCCTTCTCTGGACCTCGCCTGCCCACCAAACAGCCTTTACCTCCAGGTCCTTCCCTTCTCAATCCAGTGTTAAAACCTTCTCCTCCAGCACCAGGGAAGTGATGTTAGGTGGTTGGGAGAGGTCCAAAGACGGAGAGAGGGAAGTGCTGTTTCCCTCTTTTCATCCTTTGTTATATGCCCCTAAGTTTAACCCTCAATTTATCCACGGTTCGTATCGAAATCCATGATTTTGGTCCCAAAACTTTTCCACCATTTATACATGAGGCTGACTTATACATTAGTATATACGGTAGGTGTTTGTCTTAGGAAACATTCTTTTTATCTCAGAATAGTAAAGTTGATCATCCTACCGGAGATGTTTCTTATCTAGATAAACTTTTCCTCTTCCACCCCACCCCAGTGGAAGCTGTGTAGAATATTTTAAAGCACCTCTTACTTCAAAACAATTACTGTACACACTTACTTGGAAACAGTTACACTAAGGAAGAAAAAAATCTTGTTTCAGGATTGATTTTATAGTTTTGATGTATATAGAGAAATCCTGAGTGAATTTGGACACCTGTTGGTATAATTGCCTTAGCAGACCCAGTCACTTGCTGCTGTCGCATTATCTCTTGCATTAGAATTAGGTATTTCAATTAGAAATGTCCTATGTTTTTGCTTATATGTTAGAGTGCCTGAGATGCATAAAATTTTACTTTTGAAACAGAATGTGTTTCTGTGGAGTGGTGCTGCTTTGTGTTTTTCATGCTCTTTTCTTCAACCATATATTCTTCTGCTTGTCTAGCTTTCCCCATAGTCTTGTGTGCTTGTAAATATTGTCATGCAAGTGCATGTGCTGGGTTACTGCATTTAAGTGGTCAATCTTAGTATATAGCAGACATTTCTAATTTTTCTTCATATTGGTCTAAATGTATATTATCTTTTAACTCATTCTGTGTCCCATAATGTTTTTTAAATAGATGCCTGTATAATGTTGAACACAGCCATTTGGAAATTAGTTTGGTTGCCCCTGAAACCTAATGTATCGCAGTACACACTTTTATTGCAAGTCCAATATTCATATAGGGCTTGAGAACAATAGTACACATTTCATTGGGCTGCCACCAAAAGTGGCCTTAAATTCTGTTTGCCCACTCTGGTAAAACTTAGCACTCTTAAGAGTGTTATGAGAATGATCTCTCCCATTTCTGGCAGATTCTGCTGTTCTGCCAGAAGAATTCTAGTACTGAAGACTACCCAGTGTTTACAATGACATATTTTAATACAGTAGTTAAAGCATTTAGATTAAATGAAAACTTGTGTAGTTGCCTTTAGATGATGCATGCCCCCAATCTGCGCAAAAGCCGCGCTGGGGTTGCTCCTAGGCCGCTTAAGGCGGCCTAAACCTGGCCGCAGAAGGAGAAGATCTTTTCCGCTCCTTGCCGTGGTCCATTTTGGACCATGGCAGGGGCTGGCATCGGGACCACAATATGTGGTTGCCATGGGAGTGCCCTCTGGCCGCTTCTTCATCTCCATCTGTTCTGCCCTAGTAGGACTGACTTGAAAACAAACATTCATAAAGTTTCACTGTATTTAGAGCCAAAGGTCATGTTTTATTTACTCTGATAGAGCCCTCACAAGGGAAGACTACTGCATCATTTTTCCACTGTGAGATAACTGCATGGAAGACCCTCTAAATGGAAGAATCTAATTTTATTGTGTTAGACATGCTGTTGCAGCAGTTCATCTAATGTATTAACTTTCTCCTTCATGTGGGCTTTGCTTCACATGAAAATGAAATAGAAAAATTACTATTCTGCCAAAAATAATACTAATCTATTGTCCTTCAAAGAAGAGTTTTAAATTTAGTTTTTTAAGTTGTAATTTTTATTGTTGGCATAGCCACTTCTATCATTGTAAACATGATAATGTATGTATTAAAAGGATTTCTGTATTACCTTTACCTAAAACGGCCAAGAAAGCAGCTAATAATTAGATTTAAAATAGCATTAAAAAGCATGAAACATAAAAACAAAATCTAAGTAGAGTAGCTAATGTTCAATGGGTTGTCCTCAGGTTGCCATAATAATGATACAGCTCTGGACTACATACAGATTTAAACAGCAGAGTTTGACCTGTTTTCTAAAAAAATAATACAAGAACAGTAGTTGAAAGTTATACAAACATTCAAAAACATATAAAAAGTCATGTAGCCATATTTTGTTATTCATTATTATGGAATGAAGCTGCTCATATGGTTATAAGAGGGTTTGCATTCCAGAAATTTTTCATTTATTGACTCCTGAGAATCGCAATCCAAACATTAGATTGAGTAGAATTGCCAATGAAGATTCTCTCTCATGCAGTATTCTTGTTTAGTCCTTTGCGTTGTATAGTTGAGATTTTGACTTTTGACACTGAACAGAAAGCAGAGTCTAGTTCTTTGATTTCTGAGTTTATTGTTTCAAGATGAGGGAACATGTTGCCTTTTCCAGGTTCATGTCATGATCTGTCTTTAGGTAGGTAATTCAGTGAAAACACACCCTGCATATAAAAAAATCTAGCTCTGTCCAGTGCTTTTGCCTTGCTAACTCCATGCATATACTATAAAATCTTTTGTTTCTTCTCTCCTTTCTACAGCATTTGAAGAACTTGAAAAAGCTCTCAGTACAGCCCAAAGGACTGAAGAAGCACGCAAGAAATTGCAAGCAGAGATGGATGAAAAGATAAAGGCTGTAGAAAAAGCCAATGAGGAAGAGCGTGTGACTCTTCAACAGGAGTTAACAAGAGTGAAGCAGGAGGTGGTTAATATTATGAAGGTAAATACTGATCAATAATGATTCATTTTGAAGTTAAAATACATCATGTAATGTTAGCAGAGCTGGTTCCCAATCTTTTATGTGTTGGGGTAGTGTCCTGAGGGAAAGACTTATATTAGCAATTTCATTTGAAGTCAACCTGTACTTTATTTAAGTGAGCATCTAGGATAATGTTTCCAATAATACACATATTTAATTATGCTTCTATATGTTGTGAAACTTAATTTAAATTGAAGTACTTTGAATCCCTATAAAAGAAGAAGAAGAATATGATTATATTTATTTATATCCTGCCCTTTTCACAGCATGGGACTCAAAGTGGCTTATAACAGTTAAAATAAATGTAGCATGAAATTAACAGCATACAAAAAATTAAAAAGCAATAAGTCCATCATGAAATTTGAAAGCAGATTTTTAAAAAATAAAACATCATCACATAGTACAAGGCCTTTTCCTCTGAAAATCAATTCTCATAGGCCTGCTGGGATAAAAAGGTTTTATTCTACAATGCATAAGAGTAAGTCCTCTTATGAAACAGCCAGAAAACCCAACATAGAGAAAGATTTGCAAAGTCTGTTGACTTTCATTGGAACAACCTGCTTGGTTATAAAGATATATAGTGGGCCCTTGTTATCCATTGTGGTTTGGTTCCAGGACCCCCCGTGGATAACAAAATCTGTGAATACTCAAGTCCCATTAAATACCATGGCATAGCAAAATGCTGCTATTTGTAATTTATACTTTTTTTGAATATTTTCAAGCTGTGGATGTTTGAATCCATGGATAAAAAATCCATGGATAAGGATGGCTGACTGTCTAGTCATACTCTGAAGTGAATTGCAGTTAATTGGAATTGTGCAATAAACCTACTAAGGACTTGTAATATCCATAGTGCAATCCTTTGTATATCAACTCAGAAGCAAGGCCCACTGAGGTCAGTGGAACCTATTTCCATGTAAATGTGCAGAGGATTATAGTCTTAGATTTTTTAGCTGGAACTCTTGGTGTGGGTCTGTTTCTACTTCATCAATTATTCTTTCTTACAGCAAAACGATGGACTGGAACCATATTTTGTCACATTTAAAGCAGACTTGAAATACCGTAAATTCAGTTTAAATAAGTTATGATTAAATTTATGTCCCATTGATTTCAGTGGATCTACTTTATGTATAACTTATTTTAAAAAATGGGTATAGTTTTATTCTGGGTTTTATTATTTTCAACCACAAGTGCTTTTCTTGCTTGAAGTTCTTCTTCAGCAGTGGCATAATGGCACTATTATTCTTACGTAACCTTATATTTATTGTTTTAAATTTTCAGAAATCTTCAGAAGAACGAGTTGTTGAGCTTGAGAAACTGCATAAAAGTGAAATGGATAGGAAAGAACAGATGTTAAATGAGAGATTACAAGCCCAGGATCAGGCTTTGCAGGAACAAATGAAAACAGCTCTTGTAAGTGCATTTAAAGATTAAAACAGACATATGTAGTGTGAATACATATGTGGTGTGTATTTCTTTTGTGTGGAGACGTGAATAAATTATCACATGAAGATCCTTGTGTGCGTGAACAGTGTACTCTCAGTACACTACATGTATTAATTTTATTTATTTAAACATGCATAAATATATATATTCCCCTTGAAATGAGTTGATTCTCTTCCTATCAGCTTTGTTCACTGTCCACTTTCACAACTGTACATAGAAATTAGAAATATAATGGCATGGACAATCCTGACTTTGGTATTCAATGAAATATATGTAAACGTCAGGGTCTCTTCTAGTTCCTTCATAGCTGCTGTTTCAGGTCCTAGTCTTCTTTGGATTTCTTGCCTAAGGTTCCCATTTTGACTAATGACTGAGCCAAGGTATAAGAAATCTTTCACTTGCTCAGTATCTTCATTGTCTACTTTAGAGTTATATAAATCATCTATAGTCATTATTTTTCTTTTGTTAATATTCAGCTGTAAACCTCCCTTTGCACTTGCTTACTTGACTTTAATCACTAGTCATTGCAAGTCTTTGCTATTTTCTGCTAATAGTATGGTATCATCTTCATATCTTAAGTTGTTGATATTCTTTCCTCCAATTTTCACGCCTCCTTCCTCAGAATCTAATCCAGATTTGTGTATTAAACAATAAATAGGATGAAAAAATGCATCCTTGCCTAACCTCTTTACCAGTTGGAAACCATTTTGTCTCTCCATGTTCTGTGTGGCCTCTTACTGAGTATAGATTATATAGTATAGTAAACAAATCTTGTGCCACACCCATTTTTTTTAAGCAGCCCATCTATTCAATCAAAGGCTTTGGTATAATCTATAAAGAACAGGCTGATTTTCTTCTGAAATTCTTTGGTGCACTCCATTATCCAATGTATGTTTGCAATATGATCGCTAGTGCTTTTTCCTCTTCTTTCTTGCTCTCTATATGGTAAATTCTTTGTTGTAGAATTTTGAGCATCATTTTGTTTCTATGGGAGAGTAATGCAATGGTCCAATGGTTATTGCAATCCTTGGTCTTCCCTTTCTTTGGGATTGGAATGTATATTGAGCGTTTTCGATCTGTAGACCATTCTTTTATCGTTTGTATTTATATACAGATGTTATTTAGAATTTGTGTGGATTCTGTCCCTCTTGCTTTGAACAGCTCTGTTGATATGCCATTTGTTCCTACTGGTTTCTTTCTCCCAAGTGCTTTGAGTGCAGTTTGCATTTCACTTTCTAAAATTGTGGGTTTATCTTCAAATGGCTCTTCCATGAATGACTCAATCGTCCTTTCATATCACTTATATAGTTATTCAGTATATTGTTTCCATCATCTTCTTATTTCTTATTGATCATCCAATGTGTTCCCCTATTTGTCATAGAGCATCCCCATTCTTGGTTAACATTTTCTTTTGAATTCTTAAATATTGCAGAAGAGGCCTCTTGTTGTATCTTTTTTTATCACGATCTTCTGTTTCTATACCTTGATTATTATAATAATCCTGTTTGTCCATGTGCACAAGTTACTGAACAATTGTGTTCAAGGTTCTGATCCTATTTTGTCCCCCTTGCTTCTCACCTGTCCATAACTGCTTGAAGAATTTCATCTGTCATCCAATTAGACTTAACTTTCTTTTTCACTGGAGATATTGTCTTTTTGCATTCTTCCTCCACAGTGTCCCTGTCTTCAATCCAGAGGTGTTCTGGCTCCTGGTCAGTTAGGCTTATCAAGACAAATCTATTTCTAACATTATCTTTAAATTCTAAAGAAAAAATCTTCACATTGTATTTTGGCTAAGTGGTTGCTGTAGCTTTATTGTAATTTTTGATATTAGCAATCCATGTTCTGTGCCACAACCTGATCTTGGTCTTGTTTTTGGAGATAAATGAAGCTATTTGTATGTAGTCTGTCTGATTTCTATATGATGATGTCCAAGTGATGTCCATGTATACAGTTGCCTCTTTGGTTGCCTGAAGAATGTGTTTACAAATGAACAAACTATTGGCTTCACCAAATTTTGCTGCTTCAGTTTTTGATCCTAGGCCAAATTCTGCTACAGTTGGTTCTATTGCTTCCTTCCTTTACATTCCAGTCACCTAGGATTACCAACACATCCGATTTTGGTGTGTGATTAATTTCCTCCTGAACTTCAGTCCATGATCTTTCAATTTCTTCATTTTCTGCCTCTGTGGTTAGAGCATAAGTTTGAATTAGGTTATATTGATGGGATTCCTCTGAAGTCTTATTGATATGATTCAGTCAGATTTTGCATAATTTCCCTTGACTGCTTTTGCTACATCTCTCTCATTATTAATGCCACCCTAGATCTTTTTAGATTTTTATTTCCTGAGTAAAATGATATGTAATTATCTGACTCAAAATGTCCCATTCCTGTCCACTTTAGCTCCACTGCTGCCCTATATGCAACAGAAAAAAAAAACTTTCATCAGTTTTTTTTATGGCAATTGACCACAGAATTACTCTGGAGGTCCTAGAAATGCCTAGAGATATGTTCTCTCAGATTTAAAAAAAATAGCTCACCTACCATATATACTCGACTATAAGCTGAAAATCTATGCCCCAAAATTGACCCTAAAATTTTGGGTAGACTTATATAAGGGTCAATACTTATATTATAGTGCTTGGAAAGATCCTAAAGCAAGCAAGCCTGACACTCCAATCTCCATTGAACACCAATTCCTTCCACCTCCAGTCATTTTGCAAGCCTTTGCTTCCTATCAGAAAAAATCTCCATTTAAATCCACTTGATTTTCTCTCTGGTCTGTTTTGTAAGCCCTGGCTTCCTATCAAAAATACCCTCTCCATTTAAATCCACTTGCTTCTCCCTCTGGTCTCTTTTGCAAGACCTGGCTTCTTATAGAAAAAACTCTCAATTAAAATCCACAATTCACAGTACATGTCTTTTGGGAGCCCCACTGTTTATATCCATGAGCATTGACCATTTATTTCTACTTTCAACAATTTATTGATCTGTAAGAGAACTTCTCTTATCACATGTTTGCTAAGTTTACATAAGAGTCTGGTTGAGGGGCTTTATTTTCTAAAATGTCATAATTCCTGACACAGGAAAAGTGCCAGAGGGAACATCTACAGACTATACAAGAAAAAGAACAACAAGAATTGTTGGCCTTAGAAGAACTGGAGCTACAGAAAAAAGCAATTCAGCTGGAATGTACTAGAAAACTTGAGGAGATGCAACAAGCAGTGGAGACCTCCAAAACAGTGAGTAAAAGACTTGGAAACCTCTTTTTCTTTTCTCACTTGAATTTAAAATATAAACTTTGAAGACTTTGGGGAGAAATTTGGGATTCAGTCCCCGAGAATATGGTGAAACCCCTCTTGTGACTCTTCATATCCTGGCCTATCATAGTATAATCCAGGATAAAACCAAGGATTGTTTGAAGAAGTCAGCAAAGGAAAGCAGATGGTGTGCCTCTTGGCATTCTGGGAATGCAATAAATCCATGCATTGTAACATGAAGGAATAAATCTGACCTCAGAGCCTATGTTATATATTTTCCTTGTCTTTCCTCACTTGATGGGTCTGGGAACAAAGTATAAGAGAGGATGTGATTGATATCTTTGTGTTAATTATGAGTATTTGTGCTGGGGAGTTGGTTATGTGGGGTCTCTTTTTGTAAGCAGTTTGTTCCCTTATGCTGACCTAGGCAGCTGTGATAATGATGCACATGTGTAGACAGATTCCCCTTTAGATTCTGAGAAGATCTTTAGTACCTGTATTTCTTCTCTTACTCATGCTTGGAAGACTCGGAATTGTTATAGTTTTGTGTTTTGGAATTTGAGACTCCTTGCTTTTAATTTACGGTAGAAATATTTATTTTTCATTCACAATAAAAGCATTTAATTGTTCTTGAAATTTCCCTTGGCATTGGGTACAGTAATTCATGGGATGGCACAGAAAAACAATCCACTACAGCTAGGTAATTCCCCTCATACCAACTGGACTGGCATGAGGTCCTTCCCTTCTCTCTCAGTTTTTCTATCTTGCCATACCAACCAGATGTGCTTTCCTTTTTCAAACAAACATAGAGGAAAACAGTAATTAGAATACATTTTCAGTAGGGAAGAGATGGAGAACAGAATTAGAGAGAAAGAGGCTGTAGTAGAAGGAAAAATGAAAGTAAGTATAAAGATGAACTCCCCTTGATGGTGGAACAGCCAATCGTGGGACAAGGGGAAAAAATGGATAAATAGCCCTCAAATGGCTGCTAACGTGTGTGTCACTGAGCAGGAGAGCAAAGAGGAACTGGGAAAAAGATTTATTTCGTCAAGTGAGAGTGAAGTGGAGGATTTAAAAATGCTAGCATGTGAGAGAGATGCTGCAGAGACAGATAAAAAGACAGAAATCTAAGACTAAAGAAGTAGAACCTGTAATAATTAGAAAGAAAAAAGAGAAAGCCAAACCAAAAATGAATCAAAACATGAGTACCAAGTCGGAGAAAACCATTGTGGTAGCAGTGAAAATTCTGACTGTCAGTTTTGGCTGATGTCTTGCAAAACCGGATTCTAGAGCTCCTTGGTTTGAGTATGCTCAGTGTCTCCGGCAGCAGTGCTGGGTGTAGTGTATGGCAGAGACAGATAGGAATTGCAACAGGCTCAGGCTGCAGGTAGACAGCATGTGTCTTTTCAAAGCATGTTGCAAGAGTTTATGGGCTATTTAATTGACCGGTGAGTTGGGATCTTATAAAGGACAGCAGAGACATAGGCATGCAGATAGAGAAGAACTTATGGAGGCGATGCAGAGGGCTGAAATACATCAGCAATGACTTAGGACAGCACAGAGAATAAAATGAATTTAAACAACATATTCAACTGATTTATGTGCAATTATAAAAGAAATTATATTGAATGAATTTAGTCTTATTAAATATCAACAATACATTCGGCCCTCAACATCAGCAAGCCAGTCATTCGTGAACTGGAGCATCTGTAGATGGCCCCACCCCATCATTGTCAGAGGCAACACATGCACATGAACATGCCAGTGTGGTCGTGTGCAGGTTCATTGATAATAATGGGATTTGAGGGCATGTGATTTTTGGTATTTGAAGGTGTCTGGAATGGAACCCCCACAGTCAATGGAGGGTTGACTGTACAATGAATTTGCCAATGGCAAACAAATGAATTTAAATCCACAAATAATTAAACAACTTAATGAAATGGAAAGTTCAAATAAAATAAATTTAAATCCACAAGCAAAAATAAATGCATTGAACTTTAATAATAAAATGTGGCTAGATATAATGAAAATCATGCAGAAGGACATGAGGTCATCAAGGAGAATGAAATGGATGCTAGAGAAATAAAATCAAAACACACAAAAGGTTCTGATATGGAGATAGACCAAGAAGTTTGTTTAGCAAGAGGACATGATGGATGAAATAGTCCATGACACTGCTTATGAATCTTCAGAACAGGAAGATGATAAGGAAATGGACTCCAACAGACCATTTTACTCTGAAACTTTCAAGAATTTATTGAAGAGTGTGCTAAGAACTTTGAATTTAGATGAGATAGGAATCAGATCGCATATTAAAAATTAGAATGACAAACAAGAAAAGGTGGCTTTTGTAATTAGGAGGCAAGTGTCTCAAGGGGTACAGTGTCATTTCCTAAGTTATTTAAGGAGTTGATTCACACCAAATGGAGCACTCCTTTAAATCCAGACATTTGTTAGGCTACTAAAGTACTTTCCTTTGGGAAAGGAGATATGGAATTCTTCAAAGTACTCCTTGTGGACAGGCCTACAGTTGCCCTTGTTTCCAGGGCAATAGTCCCACGAGAAGGAGACACGATGTTGAAATAGGTGGATGAACACTGAGCAGATAGTGCATTGCATAAAGCTCATGAGGCTTCTGCATTAGCTGTAAAAGCTTCAGTGGCAGCATCCATATTTGCTAGGGCAACAGTTTTGTGGAAGCAGGAAATTGAAGCTAGTGAGAAGACCGGGTTCTATTTGTTACTAAAGTCTTTGGGAAGAATCCGGAAGGTATTGGAGTATACTGTGGATGTGATCCATGATGCAGTAGCGTTTATAGCTCTAGGCATTAATGCAGTTGCGGTAGCTAGATGTTCATCATGGCTACATCACTGGGAGGCTGACCAGAAATCAAAAAACAATTTATCTTATGTACCATTCAGACGTGAATTATTGTTTGAGGGAAAAGCCCTAGAAAAAGTTCTGGTGGAAAGTGTGCATAAGAAGCAAGCCATGCCAATTATACAGAGAAGGAAATTAGATAAGAGGTCCTTTCAGGGCGGCTTCTTTTCCTTTCAAGGAGGAAGAGCAGTTGGTAGGTCAATGTTAGAGACAGCAGTGGTACAGATCAAGAGACCAAGTTTGGTAGACAAGGGTCCTTTGCAAAACTACAATAGAATAGAAGAGGTGGATCTATCCTAAAAAGGGGTAGATCTCAGTATTAATAAAAGATCAGTGCCAGCAGGAAGAAGACTTCTGCTTTTCAGGGTCTTGTGGTCAACTGTAACATTGGATTGATGGGTGCTACAATTAGTGACTCAAGTCTACAAAATAATATTCAACAAGAAACCGAGAAGGAGATATGTTTCCTCACCAGTGGCAAAGGTAGTAGAAAAACAGAGAATAGTGTGGAAGAAAATAGAGACAGTGGAGAAACTTCCAGGAAATCAACAGTTCTCTGGAATTTATTCAGTTTTCTTTACGGTGTCCAAAATCAGCAGGACCTGCCATCCTGTCTTGAATCTCAGATCTCTCAGAGGAGCAACTATTAAGTCTTTTCCTACATACCAAAGATTTCTGCATTGGGATCTAATTTAGTTCTCAGTAGACTAACAAAGGCGCGTTACAGACCGCCCCTTTGGGGCGGCCTGTAGGCGTGCCTTTCCCCGGTGTATCGGGGCCTCAGCTGCCACAACGGCAGCCTCCGAGGCCCCGATCCGCCACTTTCCAGGCTGCGGGGAAGCTGCAAAAGGCCGCTTCCCCGTGGCCTGGAAAGGGGTGTCCTTGGGGCTTCAAGCCCCAAGGACACCCGGCGGTGGCGGGGAAGAGGAGAAAGGGGCCGCTTGGCCCCTTTCTCCTCTGCGTCACTGGGCGCAGCCATGTAAAGGCTGCGCCCAGCAACGCAAAGCTGGAATGAGCTCCAAAACAGAGCTCCTTCCGGGGCCGCAGAAAGGGCACTCTATGCGCCCTCGCGCGGCCCCACTACGTCACAACCACGTGGCCCCGTTTAGAGGCGGCATGGTCGTGACGTAGTCATGGTGGTGGCCGTATGGAACGGCCGCCGCCATTTTGTGCGTGCTCCGTGCGTGCTAGGGTTGGGAGTGTGCGGAAGCGCCGCTGCTTCCTAACCCTAGCATGCGCAGAGCGTGCACTTTTAGGCCCGTCTATAACGGCCCAAATACACAATTTGAGCCACTGGGGAAAGTGTCACTACGAATTATGACATTTAAGGTTGCCTCCTGATGGCAATCATGTTAGCAAAGAGAGTGTCAGAGTTAGCTGCATTGTCTGTACATCCAAATTTATGAAAATTTGACAAGGATAGATTAGTATTGACCATGGATCCCATTTTTCTACCAAAGTATATCTCCTGAATGATGACTCCTGAGGTAATTTATCTTGTATCTTCCTAATTGATGTCCAAATCCAAGGCATCCAGAGGAATATAGGCGACGTATGTTGGATGTAAGGAGAGCTATTAAGATTTATTTAAAGTTGAGGTGGACAGAGTTTTTACAGTGCGTCCACACCATACATGGGTGCACTGTATACAGCTTACGCGAAAGCACGTGCCAATTAAAGCAATGGCATGCACACTGCCCCCGAGGCACGAGCACATGCCCCATTGTTTTTAGTGGGGCGTGAGCATATGTGGATTTCCCCTTATGCGGGGGGATCCCCCGTGTAAGGAGGAGGCTCGCTCTATTTGTATTTTAGAATCCAAGGACTTTAAGTCAAAAGTATCAAGAACAGTGATGGTTATGTGTTTGTATTTTTCTTTGCTATGACTGGAAAAAGAATCCAAAGTCAAGCAATGTGTGGCTTTGCTTCTCAAGAGCTATGGCTACTAGTACAATTTATGCTGTGTCTGGTTCTCTGAAAGACATTTGTGAAGTGGCAAAGTGGAAAGAACCATCAACCTTTGTGAGACACTACAAATTAGATAAATAGAAGCCAGCACAGGCAACTTTTGGTAAGGCTACGTTGCAGTCGGTGGTAGCCAAATGATATCCCCACCCAGAGGAAAGAAGGTTTGGTACATCCCAATTGTAGTGGATTGTTCCTCCATCCCATCCCATGAATGAGAGATTGGAATGAGCTTGATAGTTCATTAAGGGATTGCGGGAAGATCGATCCACACCTGCCCTTTAGAACAAAATATGAAGCAGTGTCAGAGTGGATGAGGTTTTAGGTTAGGTAAGGCTAGATAATAAAAAGTGATGGAGAAGGGAAGGGGCTTAATGAAAAGAATGCACACTCCCGCCAGTCTGGTTGGCATGCGGAGAATAACCAAATCATAGTGGATTGATCTTCCTGCCATCCTTGAATCATGGTAAGTCCAACCTCTCAGTTTTGCTCCATGTCCTCTTTTCCTCCATCAGATTCACATTTATTAAGGATGCTATTTTATCATAGTTAAAGAATGTTAGGTTAAGTAAACTGAATAGGAGGTAGCAAACCAGGTAGAATGAAAAATTTCAATTCACAGAAAATGGTATTTATGCTATTCCCCCCCCCCCCCCCAACCAATCTTGTTAACAGAGAATTCTGGAGTTGGAAAGTTCCCTTGCAAAAAGTTCACAAAAAGACAAAAACCAGTTGGAGGATTTGACTACTCAGATAGAATCAGAAAGAAATAAGCACAACAAAGAAATCACTGCCCTAGTTGAAAAGCATAGAGAAGAGCTTGAGATGGTGAAGCAGAAAGAACATCAGTTTTGGACAGAAAAACTTAACATGTTAACAGAGGAGCAGCATTCAGAAATGGAGAAACTGAAAAGACTTCATGAAGAAGAAGTATCCAAACTGTTAAAAGAGAAAGAGACTGTATTTCATGCCCATATAGAAGAGATGAATGAAAAAACATTAGAAAAGCTTGATGTGAAACAAACAGAACTAGAAGCGCTCTCTTCTGAGTTATCAGATGTATTAAAAATACGTCATGATCTTGAAAAATGCCTGACCACATTACAAGAAAAAGCAGATAAAGAAAAACAAGAGTTTGAAGCAAAGCTGGAAGAACAAAAAAATAATCACAAGGAACAAACTGAAGTAATTAAGAAAGACTTCATAGAAGAAATTAGTCAGCTCCAACTACTCTTGGAAGCAAAAGAGAAATGCCAAGAGGAACTGGAAGAGCAAATAAAAACACTAAAGGAATCTCTAGTAAAAGCTGAATCTGAATGTAAAAAAATATCTGCAGAAGTGGACAGTCTTTCTCAGACCAGAAATGACAATGCCAGAGAAATTGTAAAAAGTGAAACCCAGCTGAATGAAGTCAAAGCAGAATTAGACTCTCAAGTTTCTCAGGTACATCATTTGAAATGTGAAATGGAAAAGCAGCAGATTGAAAATATGCAGAAAGTATCCTCTCTAACAGAACACTATGAATCACAGTTAAGAGATCTTAGAGAAGAGGTCAACCAGGCAAAGAGTTATTGTATTGTGAAGGAAAATGAGCTTCTAGAAATGAAAGAACTCTTGAATCAACAAATTGATGAGCTAAGACAGCTCTTATCAGCCAAAGAAGAGGAAATTGGTGCCTTAAAAGATGAATATGAAAACAAATTAAAACATCAACAGACACAAACAGACAAGATTAAAGACAAAGCAAGAGAGATGCAAGAAAAGTTCAAGAAGAAGCTTTCAGAGCAGGAAGCAAAACTGAAAAAGGAAATAGAAAACAAACAATTGGAGTTTAGTCAGAAAGAGCAGCAGTTCAATTCAAAAATTGTAGAAATGGCTCATGCTAGTTCAACTGGAATCAGTGAAGCTGTGTCAAAACTTGAGATGAATCAGAAGGAGCAACTAGAAAGCCTAGCTAAAACTCATAGACAAGAACTAGAAGAAGTTGTACAAATGTGGGAAAAGAAGCTAATTCAGCAGGCTGAGGAACTTCAGGAAAAGCATGAAATGGAGTTACAGGAAAAAGAACAGGAAGTAGGAGACCTAAAGCAGAAACTGGCCACCTTCGGTGCTGAAAGAGAAGGGAATAATGCAGAGATTACCCGTTTAAAGGATGAACAAACAAAAAGGGACATATCCATGAATGAACTGAAAGAGCAGCTACAGCATGCTTTAGATCAAGTGACTATTTTGACTAAAAAAGAAACAGATATGAAAATACAGCTTGAAAAACTTGAGGATGACCTTAGTTTATGTTTAAAGGAAAAAACAGCAGTTCAGGAACAGCTTAATGAAATAAAGGCAGTAGAAGAAAAAGAGAAGAATAAAATTAGTGAATTGGCTGATAAATTGAAAACTTCTGATGAGCAGCTTGAGGCTCTGAAATGTTCCCATTTTAAAGAGAGTGAAGATTACAAAAAAAAGCTTGAGGACAAAAATGTGGAGCTTCAGCAAAAAAAATCTGAATTTGAGAAGCTCGAAACAGACACAATTAAACAACTGGGGGACTACCAGCAGAAGGCAGAAACTTTACTGCAGACAAAAACCAGTGAATTGATAGATATGTGTAATGAAAAGTTTTCTTCAATAATTGTTAGAATTGCACATTGTCAGGAGCAGGCAACAAAAATTAAAGGAACAATATTAATTAAAATGTTTCAAATTTCTGACCTAGAAGCTCAACTTAAAGAAATAACAGAAATCAATTGTACTTTAACTAGGACTTTACAGGAAAAGGAAAATCTGATGACATCTATGAAGGTGGATATTGAAAGACTTACAACAGAGAAAGAGCAGTTGCAAAAAGAAGAAGGATACCAGCAGCAAGCAGCAACAGAAAAAGAAACACTCACCATGCAGCTGAAGAAAGAATTATCTGAGCATATTAATGTTATCACTTCCATGAAGGAGGAACTGAGTGAGAAGAAGTCAGAGATTGCAGACCTTAACAGACTTATTAGTGAGTTGAATCTCAGACTTGAAACTAGCATATCAGACAAAGATGCTGTCACAGTATTGCTAAACAAGCAACACAAAGAGAATCAAGAGCAGTTACTGAATGAGGTACAAGAACTATCTTCCAAAGTTGAACTGCTGAGTGTCGAAAAAGCAGCTGCTCTTGAACAGGTGGACCACTGGATGAATAAGATGTCAGAATGGAAAAAGAAAGCCCAGTTAAGGTTTACACAAAACCATAATACCATTAAGGAATTACAAAACAAAGTTGAATTGAGTAATAATCAAGCTTGTGAAAAAGAAGAGGAATTGAACAGAATGAAGAGGGAATGTGATCAACAAAGCAAACATTTAGAACATTTGAAAGGCTTAATAGAACAAAAGCAGATCAGAAGAGACAAACAAGAATCTGATTTAGTGGCTGAATTAAAAATCCATACAGCAAGAATTGCTGAACTAGAGGAACACATTGCTCGGAAAACGTCAGAAAACGATTCTTTAATGGATGAGCTTAAAAAATATAATGAGCAACATGGTGAAAAAAAAGAACTGGAACTAAAGCTTCAACAGGTTGAGGTAGCAGTTGAGGAAAAGGATAACAGACTTAAGGAAATGGAAGAAAAAGTATTAATTTTTGAACAGAAAGTGCAGTCTATAGAAGTTGATCTTGAGGAAAAATCAAAAGAATTTGAAGAAACAAAAGTGGCTCTAATGAAAAGTAAAGAGGAGGAATTAAAGGCTTTAGAAGAGAAGCTTATTTCAGAAACAACTGCTAAAATAGCAGACCTGAAAAAAAAGGCTGAACAAAAAATTGCTTCTATTAGAAAGCAATTGACTTCCCAAATGGAAGAAAGAGAACAGTGTAGACAAGACATGAAAAAGCAGTTAGAGCAAAAATTGCAAGACAAAGAAAGCAAGATAATATCTTTAGAGGAAAAAATGAAATCAAGAGATTCAGAGTTAGAAAAGGAGATTATACAGAAAGTGGAAACAGTAAAAGTTTCCACAGAACAGGACAAAGCCCATGCATTAGAGAACATGCAACATATATACAAATTAAAAATTGATGCTTTACAGAAAGATTTATTGGAAAAAGAGAAACTACTAAAAATGCATGATGAGGAACAAAAAGCAAATGATATTTTAAAACTAGAGGTACAGAATCAACAAGAAGAACTCCATAAAAGAAAACAAGAAGATCATATTATAATTGAAAAGCTTCAGCAAGAACTTGAGGAGCAAACAAAGAAACAGGCTATATTGCTTGAACAATGCAAAAAGAATGATAGTGACCTAGCAAACATCAGAGAAGTATTTAAACTCAAAGAGCAAGAACAACAAAATATGGAAAATGTCATTAAAGATTTGCAGGAGAAACTAAAAGAAAAGGAAAAAGAAGGGCAGTCTTTGCAGCAGGTGAGAAACAGTTTTGATGAGGATTTAATGAAAGAGAAAGAAAGGCACAGAACTGAAATTGAAGAAATAATTTCAAAGTATGATGAAAGATTGCTGGGGCTTCAAGAGCAGCTGGGTGAAAGAAGTAGCCTTATAAAAGCTTTGGAAGAAAGCACAGAAGAAAAGACTAAATCAGTCCTTGAACTTCAGAAATTGCTTGATGATTTACAAACCCAGCAGAAGGATATACAAAGTAAACTGGAAGAGACTGAGCGGGAGAAGCAGAAGCAGCACAGAGATCTGAATAAGCTGCAGAAGGATTTGCGGACTCTGCGGAAGGAACATCAGCAGGAGTTGGAAATAATGAAGAAAGAATCCTTGGAGGAAATGGAACAAAAAATAAAGTAAGTTCTACCTGCATTCCATGAGGGCTTTCTAAAATTACCACTGGCCACTTTTATAGTTGATGAAACTGTGTGAAATTGAGAAAGATGATTTTATCCAACTTTATACTCAAATAATAGATATCAGTGCTTGATTATTCATAGTCAACATTGGCCAAAATGTTTTCAGATTATTGGTATTACACACACACACACCATGGAAAGCTAGTTGGCTTAGTTCATATGGTTATATCTTGGCTAAAAAGATACAAATGGGCTTTTTGTACATACATAAGATAGCCTTTGGTCTTTGTTTAGTGCAAACCAAGAAGCCTTTAAGTAACCGTAGTATCTAATTTTATCTAAACTAGGAAGTTATGGATACCACCAGCTCTGGAGCAAACCTGAATATTGAACCGTTGAAGCTGACTTAATATCATGCCATGTTCTGAAACTAATAGCCACACTTTGGATAAAATGAGAAGCTATGGTTTAATTCCTTACACCACAAAGAGAGGAGCAAACAGCATGCAAGTGAATGTAGAAGGCTGATAATCTGAGTGTGGCCTTTGCAGGGTTGAGTTTCTAAAAGAGTTGACCATTTACATTGTTTTCTGCACTATTCACATTAGAATGTAATAGGTAAAAGTGGTTATTATTTAACATGTAGTCCTAAACATATTTCCTCAGAAGTTCCACCATATTCAGTGGGATTTGTTCCTATTTGGGTATGCTGAGATCTGATGCTTTTTCTGTGAATAAACAAGAAAAGGATGAGTTTCAGAGATAGCTACACATTGATAATGTCTTCCTAAAACTGTTTTTATGCTACAGTTGATAAGAAGATGAGGGAGCAAATCTTCCTTTGGATAGATATGTTTAAATAATTTAATTAACCCCAGGAAAATAAATTAGCTATTTGCAAGCCAGACTGGCATTTGCAGCAGTTTGTACTGCCTTTGCTCTACTAGAATAACCTTTGCTCTTCTAGAGTTAGGTTTGGTAACAGAAGACCAGAACAGATGGACGAATGAAGCAGCTTTTGGCTGCTTTGGAGGCGTACCAGTTAGACGACACACGCCTCCAAAGCAGTTGGAAGCCATGTCAAGACCACACTCCAATCATTTGGACCAGAGCAAAAAGGAACTGGGATAATCCAGCTCTTGGAAATGCCAGTTGACCCCAGTAAGCACAACTTGTGTTGGGAGTGGGCCACATGGCCGATGCTGTTTGGACCTGCTTCTGGCTGGAGTGGACTTGGGCCACTCTTTTCTACCTGTCTGGTCTGGCCCATTATTTTGATAATGAGTTTTTTCCATCTTTCGATGAAACAGAAGAACAGTAATACAAATCTAAAGAAAAACTGTTAGCGAAGCACAACATTCACAGTAATCCAGAATTCAAGGGAATTCTAGCTTGTTGTGGACAGTCAAGTATATTCATGTACACTGGCTGATAGCGCCTGCTTATAGTAGAGTGGCTACAGAAATCACAGGCTCTCTGTGTTGTTTATTGTGAAAGAATTTGGCAGACAGACAGCTATCTGGCTTCCCTCTCTCTTGACAAAATAGAGAATTAAATCAGAGTTTGGTCTATGATTAATGATCTGGGTTATCAAGAGATAAACAAATCAGACAACTTTATGTCTGCCAGTTTTTCATATCACAATAAAACAACTGATCTGCAGTTGTTTATCCTCTCGCACTGCAAGGGTAAAGGATTGGGCAGGATGCACAAGCACACTGTCCTTCATAAACCAAGGTTCCTGTGGAGCTCTGCTTAGCATGGTCATCTGTTGTAACAGCCATTATTTTAACAGCATTTTTAGCATATTTGGGCAGACTCTCAATTCATTCAGAAAGAAATTAATGTGTCTTTATGCTATTGCTTTGAACTACCTTATCTGCTCCAGATAACATGTTTTGCTGTGTCTTTATAGATATGAGAAAGAGGACATTGAATTGAAGCACAACTCCACATTAAAGCAATTGATGAGGGAATTCAATACCCAGCTGGCACAAAAGGACCAGGAATTAGAAACAGCTGTAAAAGAAACTATCAGTGAGTTGGAACAATACCTTGTATAGATATTGGACAGCTATTTGTCTTGTAAATCCAAACTTCAGATCTATTATTGGAGAGTCAGTTTAGAAGCAAAATGTCCATAGGTTTGAACAGAGTCCAGGTTTTGTATATTTATTTTCCTGAATCTGCTAAGATATCTTGGCACAAGCCCATGCTAAAGAGTTTTGTTGCTAACTAGGCTTGATCTCTGCCCCCCCCCCCCATTCCAAATTCCATTGTTAGATTTTAATTCTCATGTTTACTGCTTCTCTTGGTGTGTTGTGTATGTATTTCTGTACACAAACCCATTGATTGTAGGTCAAGAATAGGAACTATGTAGAGATGCATTCCTACAATGTTATATAGAGAAAGGGAAATCATCCAAAATGTTGGTGGACCTCTGTTCACTTTTAATTTTCCCCTTTGCCAGCCACTTCCACTCTTCATTGTTTGGGAAGGTCTCTGACTTCCTGAGACAGGCTCTTCAAGGCAGCTGAGGGGGCTGCAGGGCATGGAAGGATTGTTGTTGTTAATTGTCATCAAGACTTATGACATCCCTATGAATGAGGGTACTCCAAGACACTCTCTTATTAACCACCCTGTTAAGATCTGTAACCACATGGCCATGGCTTCCTTTTACTGCCTTCCACTTTGCCAAACATAATGTTTCAAAAGTACAGTAGCTTCAGTTTAGATGTTTTGACTTCTAGAGTCTAGGCTTGATTGGTTCTCAGACCCCTTTATTTTTCATTTAGTCCATGATATCTGGAGAGCTCTATTCTATTATTGTCAGTTTTGTTTACTGTCCAGATTTCATAACCATATGTATAAATTGGTGGAAAGATTACCTTCTGTTAATGTCTGTTAGTGTATGTTCAAAGTAATGTAGGCTGCTTTTTTCTGCTTACAAGAATTTTCATTGATTTTGAGGATGGCCACAGTAGAAAAAGAAGGATATTTCTAGCTGACTATGGGATGAAACAGATGGGCCAAATAAAGCCGCTGGGGAGGGGGTTATATGATGCACACCTCCAAAGCGGGTTGAAATCGAAATGAAGCTGCACTCTGGGGCAAAAAGAAGACAGGATACTCCAGTTTAGCATATCCTCACACCTGCATATAAACAGCCTGGTGTTAGTACAACACTGTGGTAGAGCAAAGAAATGAAAGTGCTACAACTCCAATGAATGTAATTACAACATGCACAAACCAGACAATCCAACAGGGAGCATGGGTTGAAGGGGGATGAATAAGACATATATAGGGGCTTCCATGATTGCGCTTTGCCGGTGTATCACCCTGTACCAGCAGAGCATTCCATGCGCGGCTGTGTGGCTGATCAAAGGGGTACTTGGACCTCACAGACAATGTGTTTGTGTGATGGTGTGCATGCATGGTGGGGAAGCAACAACGACAAAAAAACTTGATGGCACGCTGTGCAGTCTGCCCATGGGTATTAGCCCCGCTTTGGAAGTGGGTTATGTGGACATCGGGGTTTGGCCTGGTTTTGGAAAAAGCAGGATTGAGCCGCTTTTTCCTGCTTGTCTGCTCCAGCCCTATATTGATATTTGTGTAATAATATATAATTAAGAGAGCCAGTATGGTGTAGTGCTTTGATCATTGGGCTACAACTCTGGAGACCAGGGTTCTAATCACTGCTCAGCCATAGAAACCCACTGGATGACCTTGGGCAAATCACATGTTCTCATCTCAGAAGAAGGCAAAGGCAAACCCCCTCTGAACAAATCTTGCTGAGAAAACTCCATGATAAGTTTACCTTAGGGTTAGCATAAGTAGAAAATGATTGAAGGCACACAACAAGAGCAGTAAAAAATAAAGAAAGGGAAAGGAGAGGTGATGAAGAAGCTTTGGTAACCTTGAGCTTTAAAGTGATTTTAAAGGTAAAGGTAAAGGTTTCCCTTGACATGAATGTCTAGTCATAACCAACTGTAGGGCCGATGCTCATCCCCGTTACAAACTGAAGAGCCAGCGTTGTCCAAAGACGACTTTGGTGGTCATGCAGCCACCAAAGGGGTACCTATTTATCTGCTTGTATTTGCATGTCTTCAAACTGCAAGGTTGGCAGAAGCTGGGACTAGTGACGGGAACTCACTCTATCAAATGGCATTTGATCCTCGAACAGTCAACCTTCTAACCTTATGATAATCAGAATTGGCATCTTAACCATTAAGCCACCGCATCCCATTTAAATTATTTTAATTCATTCCATAATAATTAAGCTCCTCTTTATTGATTCCCTACAATATGGAGCTACAAATGTCTAGTAAAGTATTCTCTCTAGGCATCTCTAGGTCTTTCAGTGCAACTTTTCGTAAAAGTTGACCATAGCGTTGCACTGGAGGACCTAGATATTCCTAGAGAGAACATATTAATTAAATCCGTGAATAATCAAATCTGCAAATATCAAAACCGCAAATATGGAAGGATGAGTGTACTTGCTTTTAAACCCAGTGTTCCGTCAACCTAGGTATGCTCCTGTATGAAGGAATCCACTTTGTGCGCTAAATTTAGGCAAGGAATATGTTCTCTCAACAATATCATCTTTCAAGGCCCTGAGTTGTTTTACTTTCAACATTTTTCTCTCTATAAGCCTCTTATGGCAGTTTTCTTTTGTAACCTGTATAGAATGCCTTGCTGATACTTTAATGACAATTTTAAACAACAACCCATTCATGTGCCACACTAACCCAGTCAACTGTTTTTAAACAGGTAAAGCCCAAGAGGTTGAATCTGAACTAATGGAAAGCCACCATGCAGAGATAACTCAGTTACATAAAAAGATTCTAGGAAAAGATGATGACCTACAAAGGACAGTAAAAAAATATGAAGAAATACTAGAGGTATGTGTTGCATTGCTTGTTTGTGTGTGTGTGTGTTTTTTTTTAAAGTCAAAATGCCTGTTACTTTGCTCTTGAGAAGGGACTCTACAAGGGGTCTCATGCTATGGAAATTCATATTTTGTTAGGGTTACCATATTAGCTGGTTAGTTAGATTAAACCTCGGTTCACCTATTTAGCCATTTAGCTAACCTGGGTTCTAAGCTTGACTTTTTTCTTTTAAGTTCCAAGTCTGGAAGTCAAGAAACAAAACAGTAAGTGCAGTCCTATTGTTTTTTGAGAAATGGGCTTGCTACTGCCTTTCATGTTAATAGTTGAAATATCCCATTTTCACTTATTTAAATTGTCCAGTCTTAATTCCTCTGAGATAACAACAAATTTTGCATAGAAAATAGTGGTACTGGGCCATAGGAACAGATACAGAGAAAATGCAACAGAAGTAAAAGTAAAGCAGGGTAAGATGCTACAATACCTTAGTAAAATGATTAGCATTTAGGGTGCCAAAGACTGTTTTTTGTTTATTGTTTACAAAATATTATTAATCTTTATGGGTTTCCTAAAAATGCAGATTCCATTTTCTTTTCTCAAGTCTTGGCAGCTACGAAAAGCAAAGGAAGAATTAGGAGAAAGATAGATAGGAGCTTGCTGTGATTGATAGGTGTTTGCTGTATATCTTAGGCTTTTAGTAAATGATTTAAATTAATAAAGAAATGAATTTATATTGGAAAGATTAATTTAATGTGTTTCATGTATGATGCACCTTTGAACCGTTTTCTCAGGAAGGATTCACACTGAAGAAAAGGGGAAATAAAATTTGAGGGGAAATACAGGTCTGTGTTGTGTTATAGGCATTTTTTTATAGCAAGGAAAACATTTCAGACTTTTAAAGAGGGTAGCTATGGCCTGTTAACAGACTGCCAATATAAAGCTGCTTTGGGTCTCTTTGGAGGTATGCTGTTTAAATGATGCATGCACCCTAAGAATCTGGAAGCCTCACCAAAGCTGCAATCCAATGCTTAGGAATAGAGTGTGGCTTTAGCGCGACCTCAGGACTCTTAGGACCCATGCATCATTTAAATAGCATACCCCCAAGAGACCTGAAGCAGCTTTATTTTGGCAGTCTGTAACAGGCCTAAGTTAGTTTTAGCAGAAAATAGAATCTTGTGATAACTTAAAGCATAAGCTTCATGGATAGCAGTGACCCAACCACTCCCACTGCCTGAAGTCGGAAGAGAAGTATGGCTTCTGCTCCTATCTTGCTGATACTTGCCCACTGTCTCCTTGTTCTTTAAAAGAAAAACTGGCCTGGTTCTGTGCATATAGCACTGCCAAGGAGAAAAAGAAATTGCCACAGAAGCAGGTAGGTAGGAGGGTGTAGAAAGGAGGAGGGAAGCCTCTACTACTGCTGCACAGAAGAGGAGGCGATGAAGGAAGAAGCAGGCAGGCATGGGCAAAAGGAACAGCAGCATGCTGACTGGATAAGAGGTGTGATAATGGGATTTGCCCCATATCTGGGCAACTCAAACAGTCTTCTTTGTAGGTAACAAAGTATTAAATAATGTGATGTAGTTAAGTTACATTTTAATGGGGCTCAGCGTCACAGAGATAATAAGAGAGCAATTGTCCAGTGAGATGGCCAGTTGTGCAGAAGTGCAAACCTTTGAGAACCTTTTCAGCAGAGTTTATAAAAAGTCTGAGAAAGGACCACATGGCAGACTCTAAGAGAACTCTTAACAAAGAGATGCTCAGGGGTTGGGTCTCCTGTCCCACCTGGGGAAGCTATTTGAGACTGGAAGAAAGCATCCAGACTCATAGCTCCAGACCCCCCCCCCCCACTGCCACCATACACATCATGGACTCCACTTGATCTGTGAGTGGAATAGGAGAGTATGGCCCCATACAGACAGGCCAAAATAAAGCTGCTTCAGGTCACTTTGGAGGTATGCTATTTAAATGATACATGTGTCCTAAGAATCCGGAAGCCGTGCCAAAGCTACACTCCAGTCTTTAGGACTGGAGTGTGGCCTTAGCGTGGCTTCTGGATTCTTAGAACGCATGTAGCATTTAAACAGCCTACCTCCAAAGTGACCTGAAGCAGCTTTATTTTGGCCTGTCTGTATGGGGCCAAAATTAGCTAGTCGTGTTCAGGACTTCTTATTATTTATATGGCTTGGCTTAAATGATCTAATATCTCTGTAACTTAGCACTCTTAAGTGTGCCTGAAGGGAAGGTGGCCCTTTATATGTAGAGACATCCTTTTGCAATTGAGATTTCTTACTTAAAATAAAACCTTTTCCTTTAATAGTACTCCTCTCTCTTTTAGACATCAGCATTATGTATTGTCATGTCTGATAGGGCAGCTCAACAACACAAATATTGATTTCTAGCATTTTTGTTTTACAAAGTGCAATTATGTTTATGTACGCCTTCTACTATGCAGTTCTCTAAAAGTACAGCAATATATTCTTGCTACCTTTGCTGAAATACCCACAGTATTATTGCAAACATTGAACATTGCAGAAATGAATATAGTACATTAATTGTTGACATTTCTATTACATTAAAGTCATCAGAATAATTGAATAGTGCTCAGGGAAAGTTATATTCTATGTCTCCAAACTGTATACATTCTTATAATGAATTGGCAGCCTTTTTGCTTATGGGGATAGTTGCATAATTGCTTTGTCATATTACATCAATCCTCTTCCATTTATGGTTGACATTTAGGAATGATAACAAATGCTCTTTTTTGCTCAATATGTACTCATTTTAAAATGTGTTTATTGGAATGTCTGTTCTGAGAAAATAAACATCAGTATTTGATTTAATATCCAAGGATGTATACTGTTTGCCAGAGAACTTTCTGAACTTTATTATCATCTATGGGGTAGGGGTGGGGGAACTAGATTGTGGATTTCTTTTCTTAGGTGAATTAAAACATATACCTATTTTGAAACATAACTTTGATTCAGGATGACTGTAATGATCTACAGAATTTATGTATATTTTAGTTCCATTGTATGACATCCGCTACTTAATGGATTTTAAGAAACAAGTTGCTGACATAAATATTACTGGAGTCTTGTGGTTGCAACAAAGCAACAAGTGTTATTTAGTTGTTACAGTAGTTTAAACATCAATATAATAATTTGCCTATCATGCTTGGCTCTTACAAAATTAGGTATTTTGTAGAACAACACATGGGAGCAAAGTCTTCATTTAATTGCATCCTCTTGTGACCCACCCAGTCTGCACCTGCCATAACATCTGCAGATATTTATAATCTTGGTGAAAGACTATTGTCCCACCTGACATTTTCCACAATTTAGCTATATTTGTTTAAAGTTCAGAAGTGACTTTAGGATACTTTAGAATACTAGTACTCTTTCATGATAATGTGCAACAAAATGGTTTTAATCTAGATTCAGTGTTGATTCTTTTTCCAGCATGAATTAGAGTTTCTTATTTTAAAAGGCCTTTTTTTATATTAATTGAATGTAGAGTGAAATGTGTATCTGTTAAAAAAAATCAGTAGGATTTCTCTTGCTGAAGATGATGGATCCCACAACTTATATTATTTTGTTTCCTTTCTTTTCCTACATTCTACATTCTGAAGTCTCGTGAAGAAGAAATGACAGGAAAAGTAAATGAGCTGGAAAAACAGCTGGAGAAATTACAAGAGGAATATAAACAAAGACTGGAGGATGAAGAACACATAGATAGTGGTGAAGTAAGTTGAAAAACATTATTTTCTTTTTTGAAATCTTAACCAACTGTGGCTCTTCGTTTCTTTAGTTTTAGACTTCTTGATTTCATTTTGACTAGGTGGTTAAAACCTCCTTTTGCCAAATTGTTTTTTTAATGACATGTTATCACAGTTATCTCATATCTGAAGCTGATTCAATACTCTGCAATAGATGCAAAGCAGGTGAACCTGAGGACCCAAATCGGTGGTAGAGAGCTTTGTTTTATTTCAACAGTAAACCAGATAGTGACATAGAGTTTGATTCAGAAAAAACTAGTCACATTGGAACAGATGAGTCACAGTCTTTTTAATATTAATAAGAACTAAGTGTAGCTAGTCTGGATACAGTCTATAATGCTTCATTCCCTATTTTATTTTATTTTATTTTGAATCTCACATTATTTCATTTGCCAGAAATTTTTAAAAGTTTTGCTTTATGGGCAGATATTTTTTTTATCCAAATGAAATGAGTCATTGAGAATTTGCGTATATTTACATCTTGTTATTTTTTATTTCTTTATTATATTTTATACATACACAGTTTATATGTCTACATCTTGTTATTTTAAATTAGATGTTTTGCATGTAGCATGGGATTTCAGGTTGAAAATGTTTATCAATATTATTTTGGAGGAGGAGGACTCTGTCTTTTAATAGTTTATAATACCTATAAACCATGTTTTATTCTGGCAGTGACAAAGCTAGTCATTCCCATATGAATATTCATCAATATAGCAATATAATGGGTTTTATGTAAGAGTAATTATGCAATGTCTGGCTCAGAACAGACAGGCAGTAAAGTGCAGCTTTCAGGTGCTCTGGGAGCATGCTGTTTAGACCATGCAGGTACCCAGAGCGGCTGGAAGCCACATGGAGAGCACGCTGGGCCAAAAAAGGCTGGCTGTGCAGTGGTGGCTTGGATCAAGACTAGTACTATGTGTTCGCTGCAGTCCTGTGCAGGTCGAGGTGGGAACAGCCTCTGGCCACTCCTTTTGCCCCATCTCTTTGAGGCCATTGATGTTTAGCAGATAGTAGTGAGCACTAAGTATCTCAAATATTTATTTGCAATAGAAGCTTGTGAAGCACAGACACAGGTACTCAGTGTTAAGCTGAAAATTAATGATAAATTGTACAGATGAAAATATTTTATAATACTGTATAATGTTCTCTATAAGGTCACAAAGACAATGTATTTTATTTAATAGTCTTATGGTTTGTTTGTTCTTGTTTTAGGTAGCACTAGCAGAACTTCAGGTAAGACTGTCTTCTTGAAGACATTTATACTTTTTGCTATTGACATAATGTCACCAGTTATTTTTCTGTGCTGCTGTTACTGTACAGATCAAAAGTAATATGATAAGGTTTAGCAGTGAATATTCCAATATATATTTTATACATATTTTATAAGTGTATAATTCCACCCCTCAGGCCCAGCTAGCCCAGAAGACAACACTTCTCAATGATTCAAAGTTAAAAGAACAGGAATTCAGAGAACAGGTAAGGAACTAGTTTGAAATAGGAGGAATCTTCAGCTTTAGATCTGAGGTTCATGAAAATGTATTCTGGAAATAATTTGAAAGAGACACTTGAAAACTGATTCTCACCCCACGCCTTGTTTTTTTGACTTTTAAAGGAGCAAGTCTCTTAAGGTTAGCAGTAATTTTTTACAACTTAAATTAAATTCAGATAATATTTTATTCTGCTTCGAATGTGCTTAAGTATCATGGGTTGTCAACCATGGAATTCTGCCCTGTGGAGAACAAGAAAATTCTCACAATGTAATCAAAATGATAACTTCCCTTGTTCTTTGTAAGCAGTCATTACAAATTAATTTACCTCTGGGCAGATTAAATTTATAGTGCAGTCTGTATTCTTTCTCCTTTTTGTTTCTTTCCTACATGCTCCAATCCAGATTCACATGTGGACATGTGAACGCTTCCTACCTGCAGTCCCTTTTCATGCCAGTTAAAAGTTGAGCTCTTTGTGTAAATGGAGCTGTTATATTCCTTGAAGAGCTGAAGCAGACAGGTCAGGAAAGCACAGGCCGAGCCCATGTTTTTCTGGGCCCGGTGCTCACCCAGTTTGGTATCTGGGTTAGTACAGGGATAGTTAGCTGTTCAGACACCTATCTTGTGCTGGCCCAGGGATTCGGGACTGGTGCACCACTCCTTCCCTTAATAGCTGGCAGTCAGACTGAAAAGCCCCCTGTTGCCATACCTGATACAGCAAAGGGATACCTGCCTGCATCCATGCAGCCAGGTGCCCCATTTTCATGTCAGATGTGACAAAACTAGGGTTTTTCTATCCTGGCATAAAGTCTAATTACCCCTTGATCCATGTCCAGACAAGGAGGGTCAGGCCTGATCCAGCCCTGGATATTTAAGCCTATGTCTAAACTTGACAATGCAAGGCTGCAGGGAAGCTGGACCCTTTGGCCCATGCAAACTTACCTGAAGCGAATATAGAAGGAGATTTTAAAAAATAACAATCCAAAAGCATATTTTTATCCTGACCTTTTTCCAGAGCTTTCATGCAACCTCCCCACAACAGATTAGGCCAAGAGACAGTAGGTCAAGTCCATTCAATAAAAAGTGTGTGTGAAGATTTGAATCCTGGTTTCAGCCCAATATGCAGACCCTATATTGAACTGAGTGTACACAGCTGATCTCCTGTGCACATTGTGCACCAGTGAATTTCTTAGATCAAAGAAGAAGTAAGGTTCCTTTTTTTTTGTGTGGGGTGGGACCTCTTTTTGATACTTGATGTTTACTGAGGCATTTGTAACTTGTTGTAATAAAAACAAATTTTCATAGGAATAAACATAATTTCTAATGCACCTTAATCAATATTATCATGATATATTTAGAAAAATAAATGCATCATTTTTAACCTCCACCCTTGCAATTTGATGTGTATATAAACATAGTGACTTTCTCTAATATTTTGTACATTCAATAAATACAGTCGGCCCTTCTTATACATGGATTTTTTTATACATGGATTCAAGCATACACGGTTTGAAAATGTTTTTAAAAAGGTATAAATTTCAAATACCAAATCTTGATTTTCCATTTTTTATAAGGGGCACCATTTTGCAATGTCATATTTAATGGGACTTGAGCATACATGGATTTTGTTATACATGGGGGATCTTGGAACGAAACCCCAGTGCGTAACAAGGGTCCACTGTATTGCTGTTGAAAGGTATTCCAAAGACCATCTCAGTTATATCTGTTTGTTTTCCTCATTCACCACTTTATTTTTAGATCCATGCACTGCAAGACCAGTTGAAAAATTATGAGAAGAACATGTATGTCACAACAGTTGAAACTCCTTATAGAGGTGCGGAATGTTTGTTTTGGCACCAAGCAACAGAGTACAGCATATGAAAACACTTGCATGACTAATTAGAACTGCAGTTCTATGCATACTTATTCAGAATAAGCTCCATTTAATTGTATGATCAGTCTACATATATATTTAGGATAATCCTTTATAGAGATAAATGCTATTCTTCATTCTTCATGTTCATATGTTTCAGCAGTATAAAGCCATTGTACTTGATAATTGTTCTAACCACTCTGCTCCATTCTAACAAGTTGAGCTATATAAATCTTGCTGTATATATCTGGCCTTTCTTATGCTGATAATGTTTGAGTATGTATTTTCTTTCAGGATTGCCCCCAAAGTTTGGAAAAATGAGTTAAATAATGTTATAGTGAAATGTAGATATGTAAGCTGATTCTGAATCTTCTTTTCTGTATGGAGAAATACAGATGTGAAAAATATTGCTGTGAATTATAAAATCTTGGAAACAGATTCTCTGGATGGCAGGGCAGAGCAATCCACTGATGCTTGCAAGGCAGGAGTCCAAAGTTCTAAACTGTTAACTTTTTTCCGTTGGACTCAACTCCCCTTCTCCTCAGTTTTAGTTTACCTGCCCTACAAGACACTTGCAGGCAGCCCTTCTCTGAGAGATAGGATAGCAAATTAGGCATTTAAAATAGAAAAAAAATTAAATAATTAGGAAAATACCTTTGAGATACGAATAAAATAACAACTGGAGTGAACAGGCAATTCATGTATGTATATTCTTTCTTTGTAAAAAAAATAATTACATTGGAATTGCAAATAAAACATAGGGCCCAAGCACATGGCCCGTTAAAGCCAGCTTCTAGGTGGCTTGGGGGTCGTGGTATTTAGATGTGCCAAGCCCTTAAGTCGCCTGGAAGCCACGCCGGCAATTACATGCTGGCCAGTTTCCAGGCGGCCCAGGACGTGGCAAAAAGCTGACTCTAGAGATAAAGGGGCATCTTTTTTCCATCCCAAATAGGAGCAGAAACTAGCTGGATTGGGGCTGCACATCTGTTTGCCACAACCCTGATCCAGCCTAAATGGAGTGGCAGCAAACAATCTGGTTTAGGCCATAGTTAATGTTTTCAGTCATTTTCACTTCAAATACTTTCATGACCTGGAAACTAGAAGTTCAAAACAATAATGTGCATTGGAATAATTCAGTTCTCCTCATGATACAGATTGCTATTGCCTTGATTTTAATGTTTTTTTTCCTTACTTAGTTTAACTTTGTCTTTTCTTTGGAAATAACTAAATTATAAATATGCCTGTTGCCTACCCACCACACACACACACACAGAAAGTACTTGCTATCACAGGGGTATTGGAATTGCAAGTAGCTAACACCTGTAATTTGAACATTTTTTTAGAAATCTGATGTTAAAAACAAGACATTTTTATACTCCTTCTAAAAACCATGGAACTAATTTTGTCTTTCTCAGTGGCAGCTGGGCAAAACATTGATGTGGCAAAAGTTGGGCTGTGCAAATTCTCCTTCAAGCAGCCTCAGGCTGATGAAAAATTATTTGGGAAGTTGGGATTTTTATTAATATCTAGGAATGTTTTTAAATTCAGGGAGGTTAAAAGCTACAAGGAGAGGAAGATGAACAGTTCCTCCTAGATGTTTTTAAAAAGTTGTTTATGAAAAGAGCATAGATATTAAAATAAGATTCAAAACTTCAAGAATACAGATACTTTCCCTTGACCTTTGCTTGGAAGCTAGCTTAATAGGCATAGTTGAGATGTTTCCATTTTCCTTATTTATTTTTTATGAAGCCAAAATTTAAAAATATCAGTTGTCATGGTAAATTTTTATGAAAACAATGCCAAAGTCTCTTAAGAAGCATAAACAGGATGAAAGTGGCAGTCCTAGGAAAATTACATACTAGAGTCTAGTGTTTTATACAACATATCTGAAATGTTTTAAAATATTTAGAAAATATTTTGTCTTTATATATTTGATATAAGGTTGTGCGCACGCGCGCGCGCGCACACACACACACACAGAGGAGTGCACTTGGAAGGTGCCAGAATCTTATGTAGTCTCTCCGCCCCCCTCCCTAAACTACTCAGCTTTCAGTTGAGGAAGCCAGTTGCCTGTCCAAAGAAGCTATAAAGAGTCTAGTTTCATAAGCATCTACCACAGAAGTGAAGATCCTAAGGCAGGCATCTTAGTCTAAGATGGGCAGGAAGTTGAATTCCAAATAAGTTAAGAATCAATGGTTGTGGAGTAGGAGTTCTGGACCAGACTGAAACCCACGTTCTGCTGCTGGAATTTTATAAGTCTTGGTGATACCAGCTTGCTCTTTTAGTGACTTACATCCTAAGATTTGTTTTTTAAATTATTAGAAAAGTTGGGCTTATTCTTTAGTCCTGATGGTGCCTTTAGAGAAAATTCAGTCTACAGGTCTTGTAGGAGAAAAGCAAAACTACATGTGGGATTAGAAGGATTAATAATTGAGATATTTTGCCTTTCCTGTCTTGAATTTAAAGACGCTAGGCAGCTTCCGTGGGCTCTATTGGTACTTTTGACAGGCAAGGGATATCAGACTTATTAAGTACATTTAGTAGTGATTAACTTGTATTATCCTTGTTACAATTCAGTGAACCAACATAAATGTGTGGACAATATAATTTCTTAATTTGATTGTATGCTTTTATATGAAAGAGACCTATATAAAAAGGTGCTTTTTTTGTTTGTGCAGATGGAAACCTGTGTCATTCAGATATCTCTCTCTTTGGAGAACCAACTGAATTTGAATACTTAAGGAAGGTGCTGTTCGAGTATATGATGGGTCGTGAGACAAAGGTATTCCTTCTGTTCGGGTACATAATTATGTTATCTTTGTGAGGGAGTATGAGATCTATGTTGCAGTATGATATGAAATTTGGAGGACAGATTTCTGTGTAGGTATTTAGATATGGCTCTGTTTATTTATCCATATACTTATACCCCCTAACTTTTCTGGTACTTATGCATCACTCTGAGCAGCCAACAGCCATTGAACCAAGCATAAAAAACAGAGACATCTTATTTGCTGTTTATGAGGATTAGGCTTACAGATGTTTTCATTTCTCCACATGCTCAGAGATCACTAGGTCATAAATACATTCTTGGGGATAGGTACCACTTGACTGGGTTAGCTGAATGCAGTGAGAAGACAAAGATTAATTACATTTTTTCCTAAATACCTGTGATTAGTAATATATTATTTATTATTAATATTTATGTACTCTTTTTCCACAAGTGTCGTTAGGGCAATGTACAGTAAGGCAGTATATAACAAGAAAAATAATAATACATACAGATGCAAAAAAGAAATGCTTAATGCTAACAAGAATCAGCCACATTCCTGAATCTGCTGGAATCGGAGCAGGGCTGTTCATGATAGAATGGCATGGAAGTCTTTCAATCATAGGGTTGCCATAAGTCAAAGTTGACTGGATGGTAGTTAACAACAATAACCTGAGTAGGTTAAGTGATCTTAGTTTCCTTACAGTTCACTTAAATTACCATCTGTCAGATTAATGAAATGAGAAACTAAACATGTATATGTATTTTTTTATATTATGCTTCCATAAGCACTACTAAAAAGGAAAATGCAGTGTTTTGATGAATTGGTAAATTTAAAATTGCCACAGTGTAACTTAGTTATCTTTTCTTAAGACGATGGCAAAAGTTATAACAACAGTGCTGAAATTTCCTGCTGACCAAGTACAGAAGATTTTAGAACGAGAAGATGCTCGAACAGTGGTAAGCTATAGTAAAATACTGAACAAAGTGGTATTATCTATACGTATGAAAAGTAAAATCTTTTGATATTGGTGTCGTAGTATTTCCCCAGAAGGATCATGTATTGTAAAAGTAGATTTGGGAATATGATTTTGAATAGTAGTTTTACTAGAGATAACAATGAAAACAGTAGCTCCCCTCCCAGAAAAGTCTCAACCAAGCACAGCTAGAATAGGGGCTGTACATACATCCCCTAAGGGGCAGCATGCAACCGCCCCTTCTTCAGCCGGATGGGGGCCACAGCAACCTCATGCTGCGGCCCTGATCTAGCCTTCTGAGGGTGCAAAAAGGAGCCACAAAAAGCAGCTCCTTTTGACACCCTTGAAAGGGTGCCATAGCCACGGCAGCACAGCTATATGACGCCCCTTCAGCTCTGCATCATCTGGATGCAGCACCAGAAGCACATCATGGCGCCGCACGCTGTCTGGAGCCCTGGGTGGTGGAGTCAAGTGTGCATCGTCTCTTCACTTGTAAGCTGTTCTGCTTTCTTTTTTACTTCATTTTAAATCTTACTCTTACTTGATTCTATTTGCTAATCTTTATTCATTTCTTGCAACAACAATAACAAATTCCCTTCTTCTTGTATTCCTTATATACTGAATAATCTGTTTAATGAAGGCAGAAATAGAGACTTAGGTTTCAAAATGATCTAAAATAGAAACAAGGCAATGGATGCTGAAAAAGTCCACAGAAAAAGCTTGGAGGTGGCCAGAAAGGTGTGCAGTGTAGCAGCCATATTATGGTAAAACAGAGAAATACCTTGGTTTAGGTTTTTAAAATAAATGCAGGGATCTGAAGGAAACCTTCAGAGACCTTTTGATCTTGCCTCTGAGGATGCTTCTGGAGACACATCAGAACAGGTTGGCTTGCAAAAGAGAACTGGAAAGGAGCTAAACCTCCAAATACTCTTTTGACTGCTACGCAACATGTCTCAGAGCAAAATCCAGAAAATTAAGGTAATTCTGAATCATTGACTGCATGCCAGCAAGCTTCCAAGCATAAATGATATTGAGAAAAATATTTGGTTCTACCATTAAGGAATTTTAGCACTTTGAAATTTGAGCTTGGTAATGTGTCGGCTTGGTTTGGGCATTGAACTACAACTCTGGAGACCAGTGTTTGATTCCATGCTTGGATATGAGGCCTACTTGGTGACCTTAGGCATGTTAGATGCTCTCAGCCTCAGGGAAAGGCAATGGCAAACTCCCTCTGAACAAATCTTGCCAAGACAACCCCATGATAGGTTCTCCTTAAGGTTGTCATATATCAGAAATGACTTGAACATCAAAGTGTATAGTTAGCCAGCGTAGCTCTTTTAAGAATTGATGTGATAGGATTCCCACTGGGCAAACCAGCCAAAATGTCAACACCAACATTCTTGATTTCAACATCACTTTCACTTGCTTATCACACAAAAGGTTGTTGACTGTTTTCTTACTAAATGGAGTGATAAAGAGCAGCTGAATTGGGATTTCTCCTTTTCCCTACATTTTTATTAATTCAGTTAAAACAAACATTGGAAATTATAAGAAGTGTGACAAATGCAAAGGAAACTTATTTTAGGATTGTCGTAGGTTTGTTAACAAGGCTATGCCAGTTTACATTACATAGTAGTTACTGCTTTGGAGATCTACTATACAAGAGAATACACAGGAGTCAAAATGCAGCTGTTGCACTTTTAAGTGACTTTACTATTTAGTTTTTTAGTTTTAGCTTTAGTTAACTTTGGGGTGAAGTAGATGGCTCAATTAGAGCAGCCTCTAGTCGTGATCGGCATGGGACTGCAGTGACCTCATGGCTGGCTCCCAATGTGGGCTGTTGCCACAGTCCCAAGCTACACTGGCCAGGAGTTGATCTAAAACAGCTCCTTTTTGGGCTCACTTTTTACCTCCTAGCATTGCCTCATTGTGGCTTCCAGTCACTTTGGGGAAGTGTGTCTTCTAAATACCATGTCCCCAAAGCAGCTGAAAGCTGCTTTATTTAGCCTGTGCATTTCGGACCTTAGTTTTGAAGACCTTAATACCCTAGGACCTAAAGTTGCACCAGACCCCATCTGATCTTGAAAGCTAAGCAGTTAGTACATGCATACTAGATGCCATAGGCTATATTTCAGAGGAAGGAACTGGCAAAACATCTCTGAGTATTTCTTGCCTTAGAAAAACCTATGAAATTAATGTGGTCACCCTAAGTCCACAGGTGATTTGAAGACACACACACAGACTATTTAGTTTTATTGGAAAAATATGCAAATTCCATATTTTGTGGAAAATATTACAAATACATTACATGGACATTATGTTGAAAAATTATATGCCACTGTCAGTTCATATTTTCTGTCTTTGTCTAAAAGCTGTCTAGCTTTGATGCATACTAATTCTTCTGATGTGCTTTTCTGCCAGTCCTAAGCAGATGTGGGCTACTGATGTTAATCCAATTTAATTCTGCTTATTTGCAAAGATATGGTATGGATACAATGTGAGGACCAGTATTTCATTTTGTGTTTATTTTATTTTCATTTACTGTTCATTTTTGACACAAAATCTAAATCGAGCTCCTAAATCTAACTAAATCAACCTATAGAACCAATGGAACATACATAAGTATTGATTTACCAGGTTTCTATTAATTGATTGGGTCTCCTCAGTTTGGAACTAGTAATTGTTTTTAGGTTTAATGGCCTTCTGCCCAATGCACCTGTTTGGCAACTGACAAGGAACAACTGCAAGACATCCTTGGCTTACTTGTGCATGTTCTGCATGTCCATTTTAAGGAACTGGCAGCACTTGACTATAAGCTACCCAAAAAATGGGTATGAATTTGCTGTTAATACTGTGTTAACACTTGGGTAACTTTCAGTAGTATGCAAGGTATATTAAATGCAGCAGTGTTCTCTAACTTGGTCATCCAGGTGTTTTGGAGTTCAGCTTCCAGTCAGGGATCCTGGAAGTTGAAATCCAAAATCTCCAAAAGATTGCATACCTCTACAGTACAGATCATAGGTATCTAATCTTAGATATTAAAGTTCCTAGGGCAACCAACAAATGGAGATAGATGTGAAAACGTCTGTAGTCCTCATCTGCTTTTCTTAATACAGTAACCCATAAGCTGTTTTTTTTTCTTGGCTTTGTAGTTCACTCCACCTCGTGTTGGTTTCTGAATAAATCATCAATCACTGCTTTACGTAGCATGTGGGTGAGTTTTACCTAATACTTAACAACATTTTTGCTTTTTTTATTTCACACTAACATGCTGCACATTCATTTCTACCATAATAGTTTTGCAAAGCAAATCATTGTAAGAAACGCTTAACCCTCTCACACTTTTGTGTACTCTTTCCTAACTTAAAATTTCCCATCACCAAATGAATGGAAATACACCAATTTTGTCCTTGTCTCTTTCTGTGGCTAATGGCAGCTTTTGGGGCAGGGGAAATTCAGGTAAAGGGAATGGTGCAGTGGAATTAGGGCATATTACCTTGATCCAGTTTGCCCCAACTTTGTTGCTGTTTTTAATCATTAAAAAACATAAATAAAAATGGAGTTTATAGGAATTGGGCTAATAATACAAAGTCTAAATTGGATGGCACTATAACCATTAACTACTTGGAAGAAGTAAGTCACCACTGACTGACATTTCATGTTCATTCTGAAGCCAGCAAGTGTTGCCCAACTTCCAGAGGGGTGAAACATGTTAAAGTGATAGAATAGAAAAGGATAGAAATTTCAATAAATAAATGCTTTGCACCTCCTTACATTCATGCTGATGGGTTGTGTATTGTATCTGCAGCCAGGGCAAGGCCTCTGCTTTCTTCCTATCATGTAATTCTATCTGTTCAATTAATACATTGCTATTCCATTGGCATTCCTGAATTCTCTGGATATGTCTGATGCATATTGTGTGGTGCACAAGTTTGCTGTTAAGACCTTATTAGACCCCTGAAACTATGAACACAGGGAATGTTGCTACATTGCCAAACTACACAATGCTAATTTGAATACAGAAGACATTGAAATTTTACCAATAATATTCTCATCCTCAATGCATAACTCTAACTCAAATTCAGACTTGTTTTTTTTTTCAAAGCTGTGAAACTTTTTATCTGCCTATAATCTTTCAACAGTTTTCCCAGTTTGGGATTCAAAGTAGATTACATTTTCTTTTTAAGAAAGAACCCTGTTAAAAATTCACAAGATACAGGAGTTAAATCAAGATTAAACGATTTGAAACCGGATTAAAGCATATATCACTAGACACTTATATGTACATGCGCGCACACACCCAGAACAACAATTAGCACGGTTGTTAGCACATCTTTTTAGGTGAGATGGGCTAGCGATCTCCCCTTTCCCTTTTAATCTAGCAGCATGTGCAATTTACTAATTGAGTTTTTAAAAGAAACATTCAAGAAAGCATGTTTTCTTAGTATCCTAGCATGTGGTACTTTTAAAGAGAACCCGGTTCAAGATTCCAATAAGTGCCTTTTTCATGAGGAATTAGAATATACTGTTGATTCCCAATTTAGCTGTTAAACACACAGAGGTGGGGAATTCAGGGATAGAGAATGTGGTCTAATTGTACTTTATTGTGGCACCAGAGCTTTCTGACAGAGAAGGCTAAATGTCTCACAAAACTACAGTTCTCCAAATTCCCTAGCATTGAGCCAGGGTAGATAAAGTGATCTCAAACCGGATTATTTCTGCCGTGTGTTTTGGACCTGTGTGCACATTCTCCTCAGTCCATTGACTATGGACTGTGCTGGTTCTGGCTGTGGGAGCATGAGTCCAGTGATCTCTGGAGGCCACAATTTTCTCATCAGTTTAGGAGTAGAGTCTGCCTGTCCTTTACGCGGGGGATCTATTCCGGACCCCCCCCCCCCCCGCATAAAGGGAATTCCACGTATGCTTGAGCCCCGTTTAAATGAATGGGGCTTGTGCATGCGGCGGTGCGCATGTCATTACCCCTTATGTGGCATGCTACCCCTTTTCCCAGTGAGGCTTTCAGCATATGGCACACCCGTGTATGACGAGGGCGCACTGTATACTTGTCTCTACAGCAGAATACTTTAATTTTCTAAACCCATATTTTATTTCTCTTTTTCTTTTCTCCTCTCTTCCAGTCTTGGCTACGACCATCCTCTTGAAGAACCTGTGACACGTGCACTTTGTAGCAGATGGCACTTCTGATCGTATCTCCATAGTAGCTCTTGGAGAAATGAATAGAGAACTGTTATTCAAGGCCCCACATGAAAGAAGCAAGTGAGTGGACAAAAAGTTTAGGGGGGATAAAAATAGAAAACACAGCAATTTTATTAAAACAATATGTTGCACTAGAATGCTAAAAAGATATTTAAAAAATTACAAAGCAAAGAGTATATGATATCCTAAATACAAAAAGGCTTGTTCTGGCCTATGAGCCACATCCTAACAAACACACGGCTAATTTAACCAGTCAGTACTTTGCTAGGGAACTGCAAATCCCATAAGGAGGTATCAAGCACACACAATACCAGTTCCTTTGTGCCTCTCAGAATGGAATTAAAAGAGATAACATAGTATGTCCATTCAGTTGAGGAGTGCACAAAGAGACCAAATTAAAAGGGATAACACAGTATGCCCATTACAGTTAAGAAATACAAAGCAAAGACCAAATGCGTTTCGACTGGAGCGTCTTCGTCAGTGGTCATATAAAACTAATATAGCATCCTTGTAAGGTATCTCATATAGTATATAGGGACATCCCGTCACTGTAGGTAAGTTGTTGGTCCTCATAGACCTTATATCATGCCTAGGACTAGGACTGCATGTGGGACATCCTACTCCTAGGCATGATACAAGGTGTATGAGGACCAACAACTAACCTACAGCGACGGGATGTCCCTATAAACCATATGAGATACCTTACAAGGCTGCTATATTAGTTTTATATGACCCTGACGAAGATGCTCCAGTCGAAACGTGTTTGGTCTTTGCTTTGTATTTCTTAACTGTAATGGGCATACTGTGTTATCCCTTTTAATTTGGTCTCTGTTGTGCACTCCCCAACTGAATGGACATACTATGTTATCTCTTTTAATTCCATTCTGAGAGGCACAAAAGAACTGGTATTTTGTGTGCTTGATACCTCCTTATGGGATTTGCAGTTCCCTAGCAAAGTACTGACTGGTTAAATTAGCCTTGTTAGGGCGTGGCTCATAGGCCAGAACAAGCCTTTTTGTATTTAGGTTATCATATACTCTTTGCTTTGTAATTTTTTAAATATCTTTTTAGCATTCTAGTGCAACATATTGTTTTAATAAAATTGCTGTGTTTTCTATTTTTATCTCCCCTAAACTTTTTGTCCACTCACTTGCTTCTTTCAGTTTAGGGCATCACCTCCCAGTTTCCCCCCTCCCACATGAAAGAAGCAAAACAAAGAGCAAAGATGAGTAGGGAGCTGGGGCCATGAATATATTAATCAGTTGCCTTGGGGGAAGATTGTTTATTTGGTGGTGAGTGCTGAGGTTGGACACCTTTTTTGTATTTAGTTCTAGATTTTTTTTTAAGAGAAAAGGAATTCAAATGCTTTGCCTCACTGCAATATCTCAATGCAGATTTCACATGATATCTCTATAAAGAATTAATTATTTGATTGTCCTATTTATTTTATTGTGGGTTTTGTCTGATTTTTTTTTTTTTTTGGTCCGAAATAATTGTGCAATACACTTTGAGTAGATAGCAGACCTTAGTGATTTTCCTGTTAAGTTTAGCCACTATTGATTCTCCTCCTTTTTGAACAACTGTTGATTGTTTGCTGAATGCAGTTTATTTAAACTTTGGCTTATAATCAGTCCAAAATGCAGTACCTCATTTGTTTATTCCTAGCTTTTTGTACTTATATTTTGTGGGGATTAAATTTACACTCCTGTAAATTGTAAATAGTTACTACCAAATTGTATCATAAGCTGATCTCTGACTGTTGGCAGTGCTAATCTTGCAGAGCTGGGAGAAAATAAAACTTCTATTTACTCTAAAGTGCTGAAGTTCGTTGTATTTATTAATAGCCAGAGTTATTAACTAATAATTACCTGCGTCTTGTGCAAGCTGATGAGTGAACTGTCCTCAGAACCTTAGATATGGAATCTAATTGAAAGATTGTGATGATTTGGATTTTATGTTTAGACTTGGGTCCCCTCTCCAAGATACAGTACCTCATTTTGTATATGCAGGTATTCCAAGATGATGATGATGATGATGATGATGATGATGATGATGATGACCAACAGAATCTGAAATCCTGAACACTTCTGCTCCCAAGCATTTAGGATAAGGAAGTTACCTGTAGTAACTCTTCACTTTTCAGTTTTTCTCATGCCGATGTTTGGTGATAATAGCTAAACTACTGTTAGAGGCATTCTAACATTCAGAGGAGAGCTACCATGTCGCACACCTCTGGAGAGACTATGTAATGCCGACTAACAGTTCTCTGGAGAACAAAGTTGTTAATGCAAATGAACATGCTATCTGTTCCCAATTTAATGGTCATCAGTTATAAGAACAACTATATACGGAATGCAATTGTTGTAAAAGGGTTGAGTCTTTCATGGAGATACCCAACTTCATTTCACATGTAAAAAAGCAACAAGTTAGTTCAGACTCTGTTCAGTCATAAAATTTAAAAAAAAATGAAAATCTCATTAATACCCGCAGACTTTACCCGTCATTCCTCAGATTGTCCAGGACATGGTATTCTAGGCTATCACCATCTTCTGTTCAAAAAACAATGTCAAAAGGTTCTCTTAATGTAAGCACTGAGCAGGAAGAGCAATGTTTTGTCAGCTTCACAATTGGGTCACAAGTGTGAACCTACAATCTTAGGTGGCACCCCTCCTTTTAGGAATATCCTACTCATGGAGGCCTGATTGACACCAATGTCGGTGTCATTCTGGCCCCAAGTCAAAACATGGCTTTTTATTCAATCCTTTGGGCATAACTGAGTTTATCCAATTTGCACATATAGCGTGGTTGGCATTATATAAAACTGTTTAACTGATTTTAAATTGTCCCGTATTAAATGATAAGCAATGCAATATATTTTTAGTCTTTTTGATTATTGATATTATCTGTTGCTTTAAACTGATTTTAGCGTAAGCTGCCCCATGAGCTTTGAATTGGGATGTAAATATTTTGAAAGGAAGAAGGAAGTGTAAGGGGGACGATGGGATGAAAGCCAAGTTGCGGAAGTAATCTATGCTTCAAAGCTTTTCAGTAATGAAAATTTCCTTTCCCTGCTTTCCAAGGTCATGACATTACTTAGTTTTCAATCTAGTTCACAAGGAACCTCAACTCAGCTGACTTCAAGAGTGGCTTTGGACCCCCCCCCCCCCCCCCCCAAGAATCAAAGGCCACAGTCAGGAAGGGTCTTTTTTCCTTCCACTGGTTAAAGAAAAATTGTTACAATAAAAACTGGTCATAATTGCACCCACGTATTCTGCTCCAAAAGTACTCTTATCTTAATCAGGTTGTGAGGGAGGTATAAGTTACTGCAGTAGATGGTCCATGCAACAATCTTGGTGACATGCTAACTGCCTTGGCAGAAAGACCTAATCCATTGTGGAAGCCACCATCCTACAATCGTATGTTCAATGTTTTAAGAAAAGTGAGAAAGAAAGCAAAGGACAGAGGAAAATGCATTGATTGTGAGGACAAACAAATGTCAGAAAGAGAAAAGTAAGATCAGTGTAAAACCAATGATGCAGTGCTAAAAATGGGTTTAAGGCCTGGAAATGTAACATTACTGGGATATTATAATACTCCACTAATTATTAATTTATGAGGTAAGCTAGCACTGATGCTTCTCAAATATGTGTCATGGTACTGGTCCACAAGGCTTAGTTTTCAAGTTGAATGCTGCATTGGTGAGAAGGTTTCTATTCTAAATCTTCTTGTTCCTGTATTAATGTGTACATCCACTACCATTTAATGTGTAAAATGGGAAACAGCCTTAAACACCTTGTGTGTGTGTGTGTGTGTGTTGCATATTGCAATGCTACCATGTATTTGGGAATATGCAGAAGCAGGGATAACAAGGCTATCTTTTGACAGAAGCAGCCAACAAAGTTGCCATAACTCAGTGATAATTATGAATACTCTTCAATTCCAACTGGACCTATTATATTCCTACTTCTTGAGCTGCTTATCAGGATCAGATACCATAAACGTGCATAGAAAGAGAAATGCAGAAAGAGAAACTACTGCTTCACACTGGCAAAACCTGTCTAATTGGAACAGTAACTGTATGTCTGAGTTCTAAAGAGCTTCTATTGTCTTTTAACAGGAAAGTTGCATTCATACATATTATATCTGTTAGACATGGTGCTCATTGGGTTGCTTACTTCACTGTATGGGCATAAGGCATTTCTCAGATGTTCTAGGTGTCCATGCTTCCTAACTCCTTGATGCCAGCCATAACACAAACAGGGGTGAAAAGCTTTTGTATTTAAAAAATATTCTGCATTTTCCAGCCTTATCAATCTAGAAGATGCATGCAATGACTGTCAAGTTAAAGAGGAGGGAGCATATATATCTCAGATCCTACTAAAATAAGCAAACAACCATTTAAAAACTTGTCTGTGCAGCAGTGTAGTTCCTTGAGTAGAAATTAGCTTGTTAATGACTGTAAGAAAAATTATATTCTTTTATCTCAGGCTTGTTTCCCTGCATTGATCTGCTCTGCTTGGATTGCGACCATTGTAGAAAGGTACTTTGCTGGAAAATATGCATTTGAATGAGAAAGCAATAAGCATCCTGAGTTGTAAAAGCTAAAAAGCAAGCAACAAAGATAAAAATGAAGTATCTGACAGATATACGAAATGGAGACTATGCATTTGCCTTTGTTGTGAAATACCTCCTGGCCACCAGCCAAGGACACCAAGGATATAAACTAAAGGCTCATGTGATTCTTCAATATCATTCAAGGCCTCCGTGCCCGTACCCACCCAAACCATCCTACCCCTTTCACAGTACATCAAGAGAGGACAATGGAGAAGCTTAGGATGAAACCACAATCTCCAGTGCGTGGACTATGGAACACATTCTGGGAACATGTGTCACTAGAATGATCACCAAGTAATTGGACTTTTCTTCACTTGCATCAAAATAATCCAGAGTGGCTATTGTCCCATACCCTTCAATATTTCACAGATAAGAAACAGGACACATATGGCCAAGCTACATCAGAATGTGATGAAGATAGCAACAATTATTAATGAGGAAGAATACACAAGCTGGGAGAGGTTGCAGTAGTTTGCTTTTGCCGGAGTCTACTGGGAAGAGAAAGATTCTCTCCTCTTTTCTTTTTTCCCCACTGTTTGAGATTGTGGGCCTAAACAGACAGGCCAAAATAAAGCTGCTTCGGGTCACTATTTTATTATTGTTGTTTTTCTTCCTGCATTTCCTTTTTGTAACATGACTTCTGAATAGAATTTGGATTTTTATCTCAGGATAATTTGTAAAATCTGTGATCCATGTTGTTTTTATGTGCATTCCAGTCCACTTAGACTTGTGGCAATACGGAGATCACTAGACCACATTGCCTCTCTTCCATGGTAGGAAGACAAAAACATTGGATTCAATGGTGGTAGAAAATGAGCAGAGCCAAGAGAATTAAAGACTACTGTGGGGAACATGCGTACTGGTTCTCACCTTCCTCTAGAGTCAACAAGTATTGAAGAAAAGCAAAAGTAAGAAAGACCCAACAGTCCTGTCTTATGGTGTCAGATGTAAATGGATGTCTAATGCGAACAACTACCGATTCTCCCCTCCAAGACTTATTTTAAAATCAGAGACTTCTTCTCTTTGAGACATACTGAAATATTGCAACTTTTCTGACTTGTGGTGTCCTTTCCCATCCCACATATTCGGCCCAAATTTTAAGACGGATGCATAAAAAACTGGAAGGCATTGCTACAAAATCTATGAAACCTTTCTGGAACAACACAACTTCTCTTTTACGTAAAGTGTCTTAAAGAAAAGGTAGAAAATGTGAGATATTGCCAATTACAGAATATTACCTCATATCGAGGACCTCCCTTCCCTTATCCTCTATTTAAAATAAACCCTTCCCTTTTTCTCCTGGTGATAACATATAGCTATGCAGACATTTAATGGACAGAGGCTTCCCTGCTACTGATAAGGCATTTGGTTGTAAAAATCTAGAGGGGAGCATCTTCCATATCACTGCATGCTTCTGTAAGAGAAACAGCACTGCGTAAAGCTGCAAATGTCCTTATCAAAATTCATTACTTGTCGTGTATGCTTTTGGATGCCATCAAAGCTGAAACCCTACAATGTTAGATTGGGTTCACACAGACATATAATTGCATCAAAACTGAAGGGTGGAGATGAGTGTTGGGGATGCCCTCTTCAAATCTTGATGCATACAATGAGACAAATAGCCACAGAAGACTTTTAGAGATATGTAATAAAGATGTCCATATGAAAACAAACCAACCACAAGCCACCTGCTAAGTGAGTAATCTTGGAAGGTATGGTCTTGTTCATGTGTGGTGCAAATGCTCTTTAATGAAGAAAAATCTCTCCTCAAAGTTTCTCCAGTAACTCATAAACAAGGAGAGGTCCCCAGTCCTTCTCTGCCTATGCATTTCTTCTGAGGCCAGATGAACAAAGCATAGATTGAAACCTTTGCTCTTACAGGGGCTGAAAGAAGAAATTAACCTCTTCTCCAAAGGGAAAAGTCTGGGGAAACTCAGCTAAATGTTTTTCTTTGCACGTATTCCCTTACCTCTTTGCATTAATAAAAGGAAAACATGACTCCCAAACCACTAATCCTAAAGTTATTGCTATGCAGCATGGAAGCTAAATGCTTTTTTAAAAAACACCTCCTTCAGTGTTTATTTCAGTCATCAGTTGTCTTGGAATCTGTTAACAGATCCTGACAGATTTAATTGTAAATAACTAAACATAGGGCCTCTGGGCCTAGGGTAATTTGGTCTTGTCTGTCTCTTACTGTATGTTTTATTACTTACAATGGATTGTGGGCCTTTATATATTTTTGGTTTTATTCTGGGGAAGCTCTAGGGACAGGTCATAGTGGGTTGAAATGCAGTGGGCAATATAATTAAATATACACTTGTCTAGCATTTCAAGACTTATACTCCTTTTCATTTTAACCTGGGACAGGACTTTTTGTGGCGTACCCAGATTATGGAGCTCTATCTGTAGACATGGTTTCCAGACCCCATCTTTGTGTAGGGTGGGGACACCCATCAATACCTAGCGCTGTAGGCTGTATTTCAGAGGAAGGAATTGGCAAAACCACTACATAATATTCCTTGCCTAAGAAAAACCTATGAAATCCATGGGGTTGCCATAAGTCAATAGGCAACTTGAAAGCGCAAGCGCGCACACATAGAGCTTTTCTGGCATAACATTTGGTACCTGAGTCAGAAAATCGCAGTGAGAATACAAGAAGGGTTTTGTTTTTCCCCAATGGGTATATATGTGTGTCTTTGTCTTTTATGTTATGTCTTTTTAATGAATTCATACTGTGGTAAACTATGAGTATTTTAACATGATGGCAGTGATTCTGTTTTGTCAGATATAGCTATGATGACAGAATGGTGGTGTAGTTACTCCTGCCAATGTGTGTGTGTGTGTGTGTGCCTTCAAGTTGCTTGTCAAATTATGGTGGCGCCATAAATATTCTGCCAAATTTTCTTCGGCAAGGTATTCTCAGAAGTGATTTGCCAATTCCTTCCCCTGAAATACAGCCTACAGCACCTAGTATTCATTGATGATCTCCTGTCCAAGTACTAACCAGGGCTGAAAGTACTTAGCTTGCAAGATTAGACAGGGCATACCCTGCTTAGCTTCCGATACTTGCTGCCTTTAAGGTATTTAGGTTACACTCCAATGCCCCCCCCCCAAAAAAAAACAGTGGCTGGAGAGGCCACATTTGTCTCAATGTGCCCCACACCTAGGAGAGTGCTGCAGCCATCATTTCCCAGCAGTCAGTTGTGCAGAACCTCAGAAACCCTTTGGATGGGACACTGCCTGGTTTATCAGGTATGTTTTGGGGTGTCACCTTTGGTTATTAATGACCATAAAGGTGAATCCCAAAATTTATGAGATCACATGTCCGGTTTACGATCTTGTAAATACTAAACAAGATGCCAACAGAAAACTAGTTTAATTGGCTGATACTTTTGTAGCGCCAAGTTCTAATTATATATATATTTTAAATTTTGTTGTAAACCACTTTGGGGCATAAATAGATAAATGCAATAACTAACAATTTGCTGTCTTTTCGTGACACTTTTAAGTCTGCTGGCTAAGGTGACTACTCAATTTTATCTGTTTTGTCAGTTGGCCCAGATTCTATCTTTTCCTAGAACAGAAATGTTTGGGCTAAGGAAATTGTGGCATGTCTATTGTCACGTCAGATGACAAGCCCAGTGTTAATCACTGATATTTTAAGTACATTTTAAATCTGGTATTAAATGTTTAGTTTTACTTTGGAGGGATTTTTCCTACCATCTATGCTACTTTCTTTCTTTCTTTCTTTCTTTCTTTCTTTCTTTCTTTCTTGCTGCCTCTTGTATATTATTAGTAGATTTATTTTAACAACGGATCCAGAAATAAAACTGCAACCAAAGCTACAAAATTATAAGCCCACTTAGTGTAGGTAGTTAATGCAGTAAAAGAAGCTACTCAATAAATAAAGGGAAATGCATTAAGGTAAAACGTTAGTCAGTTTTTTTAAAAGTTGAAGGATTTATTTAGGAACATTGCTGACAAGAGTGGAAAGTGAAGAAGGGTATTTACTTTGGCTGAATTTTACATGTTGCCTATAAATAGCAGATCTACTCATGTTTGTATTGTGGGATCCTGATTACTTTTCAGACAGCCCCTTGGGCCTATATTAATGGAGTGTAACTGAAAGGGAAAAGAATTAACTTTGACAAGGTGAGAAATCCTTAAAAATAGCGTGTTCTGTATTTTGCCCTTCACTAACCAGTTTTGGTTAAATTTGTTTTACTATAGCATTTTAAAGACAGAAATGAGTCCAAATCATGAATCCCAGTTCCCACAGGCCACAGAGGCTTTTGGAGAGATCATAGCCAGATCATAAGAGAAGAACATTCTGTGCCTGAAGATTCTCCAGTGAAAGTCACAGAACTTAAAGCATGGCATTACTTTGGGATTATCACATTATTAATCAGCTGTATAAGTGGGAAGCATGCCATTTGTCTGCTTTGCAACGTTTCTGTTTTATGTCACCATTCATGTAGAGGATTGCAGCCTCATCTGCACTCGTTATTTCAGCCTCATCTCTAAGCTTCTCTTGCATCATTCACTCATTTATACAGTGGTGCCTAGTTACAACAGTTCACATCAATTTTATGCACCCCTGAATCAATTGTTTCCCACCATCCTCCATGTATCGATGAGTGATTCCACTTTAATTGCCATGGTTCCATCCTATTTACAGCCAAAGAGCTCTAGTGCTCCATCAAGCTACATAGCTGCCAGAGCACTCCTGGAAGCGGAGATGCACCCGGGCTGTATTCGTGTGGCAAATTTGGTGGCAAAACTAATAAACCAAGTGATAAGCTCCTCTGTCCTTTTGTCCCTTGACTCCTCGACACAAAGGCCAGTTTCATGCTGCATCAGAATTATTCACTGAACCCCCCCAATTGGAGCTCCATGCCTGAATCCAGTAATGTATTGCACCCAGCTAAACCCCTCTGAAATTGCTATCCGCTACCACCTTTTATATCATTAGTTCTTGTGTGAATGTGTGAATGAATGACTTTGAGTGAAAGTTGGTTTCCTCTTGCTGTTATAAATAACTAATTTGGAATCTGCTGTCTGGAGTTCTGGATTTGGAACCTTTATACATATCCTGGAATCCAGGCTTTTAAGAGCTACCCGAGCCTTCTCACTGCTGTCTATTGAGCTAAATCAATTCCGCCATTGAAATCAATTGTAGGTGCCCTCCTGGTACCCCAGCATTTTGAGTAACAAGATTGGTGGAGAATTTGGGCAAGCCCTGTACCTTGGGGATGCTAAACGGCATGCTAGCACATCTGTGGGTACAGAAGTAGGGAAATATCTTAGAATATCCAGACCGCAAGTTACATTGTGTGCAGAAGTGACTGAACTCTGCATGCTTGAACAGCAAGGCCAAATGTTGAGGTTGGATCATTTCCCCTTTCCGTCTTCAGGCTGGCATCTATAAACTCTGCAAGGAGCCAGAGCTAAACTCAGACCACATCCTGGAAACCACATCTTGGTGCAGCACCTAGATTCCTTATTCCAAAGGTCTATAGCAGGTTGGAAAAGCCAGTGTTAGGGACCTTTATTAGGATACAGTCACTCCTCCCCCCAGCATCTGATTAGGAAACTACAAATCCCACATTACATGGAAATCCTTTTCTGTGTTGCAACCATCTGTAGTTTATTAGGGCTAAACATCTAAGCACTTTTAAGGGCAGAACACTGTATCTGTTTCTGTCATCTCATGGGCACCCCCTGAGGAATGGAATAATTGATTAAGGGAAGATTTAGAGAGATTGACATATCTGGGTTTTAAAATTTTGCCTGATATAGTGGAAGGCCCCCTTCACCTGAAAAAAAAAGTTTAAATAGGCAAGGCACTGTCAGGGGACCCCAATCCTCTTTCCCCTGTTGCTTGGTCAGTGGCAGACATAAATTCCTTTGAGTCTGTTTCTCCCATCCCCCAGCTGTGCCCGGTGTGCAACATGGGATCCCACGAAGGATCTCCATGATCTACCCATCCCTGTGCCTTGGTCCTCCTTCTGCCTATGTTGTTGAGAGTTTAATCCAGACCTGGGAACACACAGAAGGGTTGTTCTTGCAAGACTCGCCTGCAAAAGGGTGTTTTGCTCTGTGTACCTGTAACGCTTGCCTGTTAGGAAAGGAAGCATTGCCAAGTAGTGACGGCCTTTTGGAAAGAGTGGTAGGGCTCAGACAGGGCTCAATCCCTCTTCCCTCAAGACCTGGGGTTCTGGTACTGGTGAGTTTCTCTTCCTCCTCCATGGACCTCAGTGGTTCCCCCCTTCCTGAGCTTGGGCCGGTTTTCAGAAAAGAGACAGTTTTAGGAATCATGTTGCAAGAACAGGAATCTGTAGGAAAGTGAGAGAAGTGGATTCTAAAGCATAGTTAGAATCCATGGCTACTACAATGAATCATCAGTATCCACTGAACTTTGGTTCCCAGACTCACCATCAGTGCATACCAAAATCTATGGATGCTCAAGACCCATTACATACAATGGTGTAGTAAAATTACATCCCTTCTATAAAGTGGCAAACAGAAAGATTTGCTTTTTGGAATTTACAATCCATGTTTGGTTGAATCTGTGGATGCAGAATCCATTGATATGAAGGGCCAACTGTATACATTATAATTTGGTATTCTTTGAAATTGCTTTTAGTTCTATGGTTAGGTTGATTCCATTTTAACTTCTATACTTTTGAGTGATGTGAACTTTTATCTGTATCTAACATGTGTAAGCCACCTTGATACAGGGGAAGTGCTGGTTTTCATTTTCCACTGACAATGCCTCTTTGTTTCATGGAATGCCAGTCTTTAGGATCGCTTGAATTTTGGGTTGGGGGTTTAGATATGTGGAACTTCTTGGGGCAAGAGAAAATAAAAACTTTCTTCTCTATCAATGCCTATTCAAGATCCACAGAGAGAGAGGGCCACAAATCTACACAGTGCTTAGAAAAATTTTGATTTTGGACAACAAATCACAAAATATCCTCACCAATGGCCAAGATGCATGGAGCATTCTAGGAAGCAAAACAAGTTTTGCAAGATCTGCGTAAGTCTAATGTATTGAAATACGGAAACCCAAGACTGGTAAATGTGTTGATTCAGTCTATGGTCTACTCTGTTTAGAAATCTTGGACATGTAGACCATGACTCACATTTCCTTTTCAGTGTATATTTAATTCATATGTGCACCAGGTGACATGACATGCACTACAGTTATGAATTGGGGTAGTTCTGTATCTTTCTCATAGCAATACGTCACTGTTCATTTTTTAAAAAAATTTCATCCACACAAAGTAGTTCTCAATGAGTAACATCTGTAAGAACAAACATTGTAAAGCTAGCTAATCAACAGCAGATGTCTGACAGATTCCCCTTGTAATGTTTGAAAACGGCATTGTGGGGCAATTTTTTTTAATAAGCTACACCATGTATCCTGCTACACCATGTTATCACTACTGTTTTAATAGTAATTTTCAGAGTCAAAGTACTGAAACTTTCTATTAGCAGGAATTATGATGTCATCTGCCATCCCTCTCAGGCTTCCTCATTCTCTCTAAACTTCACTGCAATCCCCTCAATAGCTGGCTGGGGTAAAAGGGAATGTTTCACCTCCCCATCAAGCAACAACACACTGTTGCAACGCTGTTCCTGCTGCCATACAAAAAAAATTGGGAACAAGCAATTAGAACCTACCAGCTTTACCAAAGACATGCTCCAGATGGAGATTTTAAAAACTGCTGGAAATTGTTTGTTGGTATGGATTACACAGCTGTCTGCACTGCTGGACTGTTCTTGGGGCACATGATGGGGATTGTTACAATGAGTGACTGTAATTCAAAATTTACCACGATGCCATTGTGCATTAGAACACTTTTAAGACTAAATGTGTGACAGAAATTGTAGCATAAGCTTTTGTAGATGGGGTCCAAACAGACAGGCCAAAATAAAACTGCTTCACATCACTTTGGAAGTATGCTGTTTAAATGATGCATGTGTCCTAAGAGGCTGGAAGCTGCACCAAAGCCATGCTCCAGTCGTAAGGCCTTAGATTTTGATGTGCCTTAGATTTTGATGAGAACCAGGGCTCTTTGCATTGCATCATACTTAACAAGAAAGGAGTAAATCTAGTGTCTAAATGAGCACCTTAAGGCAAGGACATCTAGGATTCACTCACGTCTGTTGCTGAAGGCACTGATGCCTATACCTCAAGGATTGCCATGTGGGAACTTGATTTTTGTGTCTCTGACAGTAGCTAAGGACTCAGTACTTTCTGTTCTGAAAAGTTCTGTGTAACCTTAAAAGTCTCCGTTATCTTTCATGTAAAAGTCGACCCAATAACTTTGTGCTGTACATAGCTAAGCATGATCTTGTCCTCAAAAATTCCTGGGTTCACAGTGGTTAAAGAAAATGCTTTCACTCATATACAAAAATGGCTCTCTACCAGTGCTAGGAAACATTATTTTTGGATTACAATTCTTATTGCTATTCATGCTGATACGGTATTCTAAAAGTCTATAAATGTAACTTTTCCAAGCTCCACTGTTTTCTATATATACCTGTCAGTTCACCAATTAGTTGATGCATTACCTTTGATTTCTCATTGGAAACACAGATTCTGTCATGGTTGGTTCTGCTTGCATGCACAGAAGTGTGCTGGGAGCCATCCCTAAGGGGATGACATCTCTAAATGCTTTGCATCACTTTGGGTTCTGGAGTGACATTGCAGCCCTTTTTATTAAATCATACATTTGAAAAGATTCTGCAAGGAAACCTGTGGGACCCTCTGAAAGGGCAGTTCAGCTGCACTTTTTGGTTTTGTTTTTAAAGTCTGTGCTTTAGATAGATTCCTTAACTGGTTCAATTTCATTGCTGTATAGATTTTAGACATAATCCTGTGTGGAGATGAATATGCTCAAACCCACTTAAATCAACTCTGTATTGGATTGGAGGTAATGTTTTTAAAAAATCTATACACCGAATTAGATTCCTCCTTTTTTCCTCCAAAAAAGGGGAAGATTGTTGTTTCTTCTGCATTACTACACAAAGGAAATGCCAGACTAGATTAAGATAGAGGAGTTTATCAGACGCGAGTTTTTGGCGATTTTTCCTGCCTATCGCGCAATGTTAGCATCACCAACGTTGCACATTAACGCGAAAGCGTGATGTTCTTCCAGATGCCATTCATTTCTATGGGAGCCCGTTGCGCAACGCTTCCGTAGTTTTAGCGTCATTCCTCCCCTTTCTGGACATTGCGGGCAAAAGTGGAAGCCAGGCCTACGTCTCTTGTTATCCTTGTGAATGTGTTTGGTGTGGTAGGCAGCAGCGCAACGCAACTCAAAAGTTACTGATTGCAAAGTTCCCATGATGCTGGGCTGCTTTTTCACCCCATTCTCTTCCGGTGGCCTTCCTTTTTCAGGACAACCCCGGGGGAGGGGGGATTGCTCTGTCTTGCATGAACACCTAGGAGACTGCCAATGTAAGGGACCCCCAGGGGTCATCCATTCCAGCCCCATTCTTGTGCCCCGCATGAACTCCGCGGAGGCTAGGACTTAAGGGTCATCCATTCCAGCCCCATTCCTCTGTCCTGCATGAACTAGAAGGCTGCAAAAGTAAGGGTCCCCTAAGGGTCATCCATTCCAGCCCCATTCCTCTGCCCTGCATGAACACCTAGGAGGCTGCAAATGTCAGGGGTCCCTAAGGGTCATCCATTCCAGCCCCATTCCTCTGCCCTGCAAGAACCCCTAGGAGGCTGCAAATGTCAGGGGCCCCTAAGGGTCATCCATTCCAGCCCCATTCCACTGCCCTGCATGAACACCTAGGAGGCTGCAAATGTCAGGGACCCCAAAGGGTCATCCAAAGAGCGGCAGCGCTGAGAGAAAAAGGGAACCTCCAAGCCGCGAGGTTATTTATTTGAAAAAAATAACTAAAAATCAAGACAGGGGTGTATATATTTAATAATAAAAATAATGAAAAAATAAATAAAAATCAAGGCAGGGGTGTATATATTTAATAATAAAAATAATGGAAAAAAAATAAAAATAAAGACAGAGGTGTATATATTTAATAATAAAAATAATGCATCCTTTATCCCCCACTCCTTGCCATCCCAGAATGCCTCTTGCACATGTAATAATAATCATAATAATAAATTCATCACCGTAAATGCCAGAAAAGGATGCAATTGTCATGCATTCTTTTATGACTTTTAAAAGCAATTCAGAGCTGTCCCTGAATTCCTTGCAAAAGCATGTATCGTTTTGCCAATTGCCTAATTGACAAAAGCAACAAATGTAGCATTCGATGGTAACATTTGCATTTTAGCATGGATTCTCCAAGGAAAAAAGTGCCCTTTTATTGTTCCCTTTCACTTTTATTAGCTGACTTCCAGCAAAAGGATACTGTTGCAAAGGGCAAATACACACACACACACAAACACACACACACACATATTCCTCAGCAAAAAACACAACAAAACATGTGCTCATTTTGTATATATTTAATAATAAAAATAATGAAAAAATAAATGAAAATAAAGACAGGGGTGTATATATTTAATAATAAAAATAATGAGGAAAAATACTGCATTTGCAGTCCAAAAGCCACCCTGCTTTGCCCTTTTGCCTTCTGTCACCTGTTGCATCCAGATTCCCCTTTTTCCTTCGGCTCTTTCCTTCTCCCTCTCCCCTCCGCTAAATAGGACCCTAAAGATGGTGGGGGACCCCCTCGCTCCCCCGGAAGCACAAAGGTCACGATGCCACCAAAGCCTCCAAAGGGCATGTGCAAGGATTTTGATGCAAAATGCTCGACAGAAACGGAAGGCGCTGGTGTAGTAGACAGTTCCGCTATGCATTGTTTCGCATCATGCAAATCGCAACTTTCGTGCAATTGTAGCGCTAACATAACGTTACGGGGAAATGACGGAAAAGCAAGCAATGTGGTAAGAAATCGCGCAAAACCGTCATTTCGCAACGTTCTTTACACTTCCTTAGCGCAATTGCAGGGTCCAAAACTTGAGTGTGATAAACTCCATTGTTTGCTTTTTAAGAGTCAGTTGATACAAATTTTAGGATAGGAATATTGCCTGTGTATACTGGAGCTGTCAATATGAAATACCTTATGACAGGCTGGCTAGTGACCATAATGGAGGATGAACTTGGAAAGAATTAAGATAACCCACAAATTCATTAAATTTCAGAGTCAGTATAGTGCTATCCATTCCATGGGGCTTGCTTCATAAATAGACAGTTGCAAAACTGATCGGCATCTGCAGGTTCTAGTTTTACTTTATCCGACACTGTTGTTAATTGCTGTCAAGTCAACTTCAATTTATGAAGACTCCCATCTGACATGGGGTCTTCCTTTTTTCCTACTGCCTTCTACCTTCCCAAGCATTATTGTCTTTTCCAGTGAGTTATGTCTTCTCATTATATGGTCAAAGTCCAACAGTATCAGTTTAGTAATCTTGGCTTCTAGGGAGCATTCAGAGTTGATTTGCTATAGGCCCCATTTATTTGTCTATTTAGCAGTCCATAGTATCCGTAGCACTCTCCTTCGACACCACATTTCTATTCAACCGATTTTCTTTCTGTTGGCTATCTTCACTATCTAATTTTTACAGCCATACATATAATGACATGGACAATCCTAACTTTAGTATTCAATGATCTATACTTCCAAATCCTAGTCTTCTTCTGATTTCTTGACCACAGTCTCCATTCTGATTAAGATTGAGCCAAAGTGTGGAAAACCTTGAATGGTTTCAATATCTTCATTGACTGATTTAAAGTTATGTAAATCATCTGTGGTCATTATTTTTGTTTTCTTAATGATCAACTATAAACCTACCTTTGCACTTTCTTCCTCAACTTTCTTCAGTAATAATTCCAACTCTCTGCTATTTTCTGCTAGAAGCATAGTGTCATCTGCATATCTTAAATTGTTGATGTTCCTTCCTCCAATTTCTCACCTTCTTCTTCCGAGTCTAATCCTGTTTTATGCATGATATGTTCAGCATACATGTTAAACAGATATAGTGATAAAATGTAGCCTTGCTGATTGGAAACTATTTTGTTTCTCCATATTTTATTCTCGAGGTAGCCTCTTGTTCTGAGTACAGGTATGCATCTGAACAATAAAATATTGTGGCACACCCATTTCTTTAAGAGCAGTCCATGGTTTTTAATGATCTACATGATAAAATACTTTGCTATGCTCCATACAGCACAGGCTGTTATTCTTTTAAAATTTTTTTGGGTGCATTCCATTATCCAACGTATGTTTGCAATATGATCCATAGTGCCTCCTTCCTGAACCCAGCTTGGCCATCCAACACAGGGAAGCTAAAATGAAACAGTGCAATTATTTTTGTAATACCAAAAAGTAACTTTTATTATATCTGGATTTGGTTTAGGAGTGGCTTCTGTGTCTAAAGGTGTCTCATGGCTTCAGTGTCTGTGGGGTGGTGAGTCCACTTCAGTCTGAACTTTAAAGTGCTGAACCTATTGGAAGGATATGTTTTGGCACCTTGAATAGCTCTTTAAAGCTGGGCTTAAAACTCAGAGTGGACACTGGAGCCATCTGCCGCCACTGCTTGTGTCCCTGTATATGGATCCTTGAATAGAATATGCAAAGGTCCATAGTTGTGGTTAGAGAGCCAACATGCTGTAGTGGTTTGAGTGTAGGACGTTCAGGGTTCAAATCAGCCATGAAAACCCACTGGGTGACCTTGGACAAGGCACTCTTTGTCAGCCTCAGAGGAAAGCAAAGGCAAAACCCTCTTAGAACAAAATTTGCCAAGAAAGTCCATTATAGATTAGCCTTAGATTCACCATAAGTTAGAAATTACTTGAAGGTACACAACAACAAGTTGTGGTTATAAAGAGCTTGCAGCCAAGGCAGAATCAAAACAGCTAGGTGTGAAATGTCTCCTTGGCAAAAACATCTCCACTGTCCATTCTTTGTAGAAATGTGATGAAGAATATGCAACTTCTTAAACCACCTCATCCATACTAGGATATTCACTATTTGGGCTGCAAATTGTGTTGTGCTGCGTCCATGCTTCTCTGGGCTGAGGCCATGTGGGAATATAGATTTAATTGTGATAATTAGAACTGAAAAATGCAATCAGGGTTTAAAATAAACAAAACAAAACCTTGAATTGAGATACCTTGTGGAACACCTTCTCCCACACAAACCACCTTGTTCACTCATGCCGTTGGGGTGAGATTTAACTGACTACGCCCCGCGTTCTGAAAATGTGTATTTTTGAGGAACAGGGCCTTCAACTCTACTGTCAGCTTATGGTAACCCATGAATTTCATAGGAATTTCTTAGGCAGGGAAGACTCAGAGGTGGTAATATTATTATTATTTTTTTTTGGGGGGGGGGAAGAAAAATACTGGAGAGCATCCAGTGGAACCCACAAACACAGGAGTAAAGTCTCAAGATGCAGTGAGATGTTTCTTTGTCAGACATTTATTTAGAAATATGCCATAATGAAAGGTATAATGCAATGCACAGTAATTTGAATAATTTTACATTTGTTTGAGGTGTGCGTGTGTGTATGTGTTATTTTATACCCCTGCTTCAGTAAGGCTTTGACATAGTCAGCATGGTGTAATGATCTGAGTATAGGGCTAGAATCCTAGGAGACCAGGATTCCAATCTCTGCACAAGCCATGGAAGCCTACTTGCTGGTCTTGGGCAAGTCAGACTCTCAGTTTCAGAGGAAGGCAATGTCAACCCCCCTTTGAATAAATTTTGCCAAGAAAGCCCCATGATAGGTTCGCTTAGGGTTACTGTAAGTCGGAAATGACTTGAAGGCACACAATAACAACAAGAGGGTAAGGCCTCAGGATATTAAATAGCTTAAATGTATCAGGTTTTTAAAATCAGTCAAATGCCACTTCAAAGCAGCTCAATATGTGTCTCTTTTATTTGTGGGCATAATGCTTTGTGGAATGCTTATTCTGGTCAAGAGTAGAATTTTGGAACCTCCTTTTAAAAAGAAAATTGTTCTCCTTCTGTTGTCTTTACTTGTTACGATGTGAAGAAGTAACTTGTTGCTTTTCTTACTCCATTGCTTATTACTTTTTTGTTTCTTTCCATAACTTTAAAAAACCTTAGGTTTGGTGTAAAGCTTGAAACATTCCTGTATAAATGCTTCTTAAATTGTCTTAAGATGCTCTTAAAAGGTAATGTTAAAAAGGACCTAAATGTTACTTGCTACACCAAGGAAGAGTATTATGCTGGTTTCTATATGTTCTTGGACTACAGTTGCCATTAGCCATGTCAACCTAGCAAATGGTGAGAAATGGTGGGAACTGCAGTTCAGTGTTTGGAAAGTCACACAGTTGCCAAATCTGACATCTTCATTGTCAAAAAGACTAACTTTTTATAGGTAACTCTGGGCCTGAACAGACAGGTCAAAATAAAGCTGCTCCAGGTCACTTTGGAGGTATACTGTTTAAATGACACATGCATCTTAAGAGACCAGAAGCTGCGCCAAAGCTGCGCTCCAGTCCTAAGCACTGGAGTGTGGCTTTGGCGTGGCTTCCGGCCTCTTAGGACACATGCATCATTTAGACAGCATACCTCCAAAGTGATACGAAGCAGCTTTATTTTGGCCTGTCTGTATGGGCCCTCTGTTGCTTCACTCATTACTAGTTTGGGTCATGACAGAGACTGCTTGTTAAATGTGGAAGAGAAGGTCAGTAAGAACTTCTAAATGGAGAGGAAATTATTATACAAAGTATACTAGGCATGTGTGCTTTTGCTTGAACAGCACAGTGGGGTAATAAATCATGAAGAACATTTCCCCCTCCATGAACAGGGACTTTTGTTTCCCCCAAGTCCATCTCAAACAGAGCCTTTTGAAGGGTAGTAATCCTCCAACAGAGCTTGAAAATCCTTAAGTAAGGTACTTTAGGAAAGAATCTTGGATGCTTGAGGTGTGATTGATTTTTGTGATGGAACATACAAAAAAAAAATATGCTGGTGACGCATTAAGATATGATTGAAAAGCTTAGGGGAAGAAGAGGGGAATACTTAAATGATTACCTCCTGTGCTAGTTTAAAAGGCAGTTTTTGACCTGGTTCTGAACTTGGAGAAGAAAAATCTTCTGGAACTGAAATTAAGTTGACAGTACCGACAGTGCAGCCACCCAAGAAACACAAAGGTGGGCCATCAAAGAGTTGACGTCTGAAAGCTATACTGCCAACAATGGAAAGTGATTTTTCTATCCTGTCCTGTATGGTTAAAAGCAGCAGTGGCAGCCAAATGAAATAGCGGGATGTTACAGCTGTTACAGATACAATTTAGCTGCATCAAACTGTACAGTAGAAATTCATAATAGGGATAGGCTTGTGTGCTGCCACTTGTTTACCATAAGTGTTTTAAAGGTGAACAGGGATACAACATGTATATCTGAGTGAAATATGCAGGAACAACAATATGTGTTTTCAGATTTAATTAAGTCTATGGAGTTGACTCAGAAAAGTAATATGTTATGGAGTTATATAGTGATGTGAAATATTAAATAAGAAATGTTTCTGTACAGTGAGCCCTCGGTATGCTATCCATGAGAGTTTGGGTCCAAGACCCCGTGGATACCAACATCCATGGATGCTCAAGCCCCATTAAATGCAACATCATAATAAAATGGTGTCTCATATAAAATGGCAAAATCAAGCTTTGCTTGTTGGAATTTATATTTCTTAAAAAATATTTTCAAGCTGTGGATGGCTGAATCTGTAGATAAAAAAATCTGTGGATATGGAGAGCCGACTGTAATGCAATTGGTTTACTATTAGGCAATCTACTGAATGGCAAACTTTCTCAGAATAATTCTGGACAAGAACATCCTATGATAGGGTTGCCATAAGCCAGGGCTGATTTGAAGGTACCCAAACAGAACACATTTGGGTGAAATACTATTAAATATTGAGTATTTTGTATGTGAACATTAGCTATGAAAACACGCAGTACAGCATTTCACATTTTAAATTATCTTTTAAAGAAATTGATACTTGTTCAAGTAAAAAACAAAAGCAAAGTCAGTACCTTCTAGTATTAGTGTAACTTGCATTGTAGCCAGGATTTTAGGAAGGGGGGGGTCCAGACTAAGTGCCACCATTATAATGGGGCTTGGGCGTGGCGGTGCAGCAGCACGCACCATTCATTTTTCTAATGGAAGGGGGGGTCCGGACCCCAAGAACCCCCCCCCCCTTGGCTACGTCCCTGGTTTCAGATTTAAAAGGCGGGGAGGGGGGGGGAGGAGAAATCTTACAGATGGGGTTGTTGTTAGATGTGTGTTTTTTCCCCATAGTTATGTTTCAGGTTGAAATCTCTCTGATCTTTGTGAGTCATGGCCAGCCTTCATGCTTTGCTGTTCTGTGAACCTTGTGGAGATATTTTGTGTTGGCTACTGTCTTGTGTTCAGAGCCAATGTGATGCAGTGGTCTGAACACTGGACTGCAGGTCTGGAGATCAGGGTTTGAATTCTAGCTGAGCCATGGAAACCTACTGGGTGGCCTTAGGCAAGTCACAACCTCAGAGGAAGGCAAAGGCAATCCTTTTCTGAACAAGTCTTGCCAAGAAAACTGCATGATTGGTTTGCCTTTAAGGTTGCCATAAGTCAGAAATGACTTGCAGAAAAAACAACAGTAACCAGCTGTCTTGTCCACACTATCTGTGCATCAGTTCCCAATTTCCTTTTTTTAATTGGAAAGCTTTTCCAGCACTGGTCAGTGTTTGGGGATTTAGCTGGAAAGCTTCTGTGCTTTTGTTCTTCCAGATGCAACGGTCTTGACATGAGTGTTATTAATGGATTGCATTCTCATCTGTGGAATTTGCCTAATCACTTCATATTGACTTTCCTTCTAAACAGGATTATTTCATAGCTTGGGGGATCGTGGAGTCATTAAACCCTTTGCGGAAACTCTTTTATTGAAGTCTGGCTGTTGCTGCTAATATATAATACCCATGACAGCCACAGGTTTTTACCTCTTGGGTGACTGCTAAACATGTGAAAATCTTTGTTGCACCAAAGTTTAAATGTGGCACCATTTTTTAAAACTGTATTTGAAGCAAAGGCTGTAATCAAGATCCAAAACACACTGCAGAAATAATCCAGTTTGAGACTGCTGTAATTACCCTGACTCAATGCTAGGTAATTCTGGGAGCTATAGTTTTGTGAGACATTTAACCTTCTCTGTTAACCTTTAGCTCTGGTGCTACAATAAACTACAAGGAGATCTGTTCATTCCCCCACCCTTTTACATTTTGTTTGGAACTGGTTGTTCAGTGAAGAGCTCAATATAGAAAATGGATTATTTGGTATTGTTTGGGTTATTTTTCTGTCTTTTGATTCTACGGAAAACTATGGCCTGTTACAGACTGCCAAAATAAAGCTGCTTCAGGTCTCTTTGGAGGTATGCTGTTTAAATGATGCATGGGTCCTAAGAATCTGGAAGCTGTACCAAAGCTGCACTCCAGTGCTTAGGAATGGAGTGTGGCTTTGGCGCAACCTCCAGACTCTTAGGACCAATGCATCATTTAAACAGCATACCTCCAAAGAGACCTGAAGCAGCTTTATTTTGGCAGTCTGTAACAGGCCAAAGTTACATTGTTTCTTTGTTGGATTGTTTCCTTCTGTTTTAATCTTTTTTGGTCCTTCTTGGGTGTCACAAGGCAGGAAGGCAGCATATAAACCTTAATAAACATTTTGGCTAACATTGGCCTAGTACGCACGGGCGCTTTGTGGAGTGGCGGCAGCGATTTTAGGGTTCGGGAGTGCGCAGCAACCGCATGCTCCTGAACCCTAATACATACGGATGCTGGTATCATTGCAGCCTCTCATCTATACGGGGGCTGCCATGATGCCACTGCTGCCATACAGTGACCAGACATTGCTTTCAGGAAGTGGCATCATGTAGGCACCCCTTCCTTATTCCGGTATCACAAAAAAGAAGCCGCTCTAGGTGACTCTTTTTTTTGCGGCATGTCTGTGCTGTAGCATGGGGATACTGCAGCACAGACACGGGGCAAAAACAGATGGCATGGAGCCGTCCGTCTGTACTGCCCTATTGATTAAATTCCTCAACAGTTCAGAGTATGCTTTCCATGTAGGCCTAAGGTTCCATCCTTAGTGTCTTTCACTTTAACCAAATCTTCACTATGCCTATGTAAATACATTTAGGTTGTACACATGATATTGTAATTTGAAGGTATAATTTTAATTTTGCTAGTTATGTCGCAACTATTAGCATTACACTCAGTGCTATATGGGAATTACGATTTATGAGTAACATTAGTGCAAAAAAGCATTGCTAAGGATTCTGTATGGTGTGAAATGAGAGGAGGTCAGTGGTGGGGTGACACCATGAGTTACCGCACTAGGGGACACCAATCCTAGGGAATGCCACTTATGGAAAGAGGAACATGTTATGCTCTGACGACACCATTTACATTGGTTGAGTTGGATACATCTTTGTTGCCTTCAGTAGGAGCATGCACTGGGTGGAGTACCTTTCCTGTGCAAACTTCAAAGTCTAATCTCTGTATTTAAAAAAAAATGGATTTAAATTTTTATTTAGCATTGTGAGCCTTTGAACTTTCTTGATATTTTTGATATCGCTTCTGACTTTACATACTTACTTTTTCTTGATGACCTGCCATGGAATAATGAGACTAGACATGAGACATTGGGTTAAATAAGGGCTAAAGAAGACCTAATTATTTACATTTACAATCTGGAAGACAACAAGAGTGGGAAGCAACATGATGTGGGCTCAGCTGAGCCCAAGTGTCCTCACTTTATTGAGATTCCTTCCTAGCTTTATGCTAGATGAAACTCTTGACCCCAGGGGGGTTAGTCCACTAGGCTTGGTTGTTCCCCACCGTATCTGTAAAGGAACATGTGGAGGGGCGTTTGAGCCTTATATTGCCTGTGACTCTGTGCCCCCATGTGTGATATCACAGCGCATTGCACTGTTCGCAGGGAATCCTGGTCTCTTCCTCCCCTTGGAGGCCATCAAAGCTGGGTCCCTCCTCTGTAGTGCTGTGCATTGCATGCATGTGGCATTGCCGTAAAACATAAAAAATACTTCAATTGGAAAAGTTTGTGGGCAATGTCTGTTAAATCTCAGAAACCATATAGCGCATTGCACAGTGGTTGGGGAAAATTTATTCTATTTCATGATGACTACTGTCTTGATGTTTAATTTAAAATAAGAACACAGATACTGGGTTCTGTTTAAGGGCCTGCAAAACCTATGTGAACTGTACAGAACAAGCTTGATGGAACAAATTACTAGTTGCAGGTTTAGTTTGCAGTGAGGGAAAAAGTCACAGACATGGAGACCAGCTTGACAAATTAAATCTAGGATTTCATGGCTTACAACACAAGGTTTAAAAAGTACAGTGCAAGACTGGAAAAGAGGACAATTTCCACTAATAACAGCTAAGGGTTCTTGGTCTGACTCACGCAGCTCTTTTTGATAGTCTGTTATTACAGTTCGGGGCCTGTCCAGTTATTTGATGATGACAATAAGGTCAAGTGGAAAACAAGGAAGAGCACTTAAAGGTTTATGAGTTCAAGGCTAAAACAGTTCAGTGCTGTGGCTAACTGAGTGGAGCAAGAAGCTTATTTCATGAGGTCTGGGGCATTTAAACAATGGCATCCAGTAATGATTGTCTGGGGGGAACACTTTGGTTGGAAGTACTGTGCTGAAGTTCATGCATGAAAATGACCTCAAAACCAACAGGAATCTTGCTGGCTGAGAGGCAATAATCATTTCCTAAAACTGATTGGGGTTCTTCAAGCTCAAAATTCACCAACACCCCCGTTTCTTAAATACCATATTGTTAATTTCACTGTGCTCTAGTAGTTTGTGTAGTCAACTTGAGCTGAGAAGGTCACACCTCAGACATGAAGCTCACCGGGTTTGGCTCAGTGTCAACCCATTTCTCAGCAAAGCCTGCCTCACAGGGTTGTTGTGAAGATTAAGAAAAGATAGAGAAAGACCCGCGAACGACAGGCGTGAGCAGCTATGGCAGGTCCTGGTATTACTGTATATACTCATGTATAAGTCTAGAAATTTAGGTCAAAAAATTGACCCCCAAAAACTGAGCCAATTTATCAATGAGTCAATTTAAGTACTGTATCTTAATTCTTATTTATAAGAAGGAACTATCTCCTGCTGAAAAGCAATAGTATACAATAATCTGTCCTGGAAGCACTGACCCCCATTGCTCTCTCATCCATCCAGCCTTAAGAGTAAGCACAAAGAGTTATGTCTGCTGGGATTTTATAAGTTCTTTGACATTGTTTTGCTTTGCTTCATCCTTTAGATCCTTTGCTGTATGCACCTAAATTTTACCCTCGACTTATCCACAGGTCATAGCAAAATCCATAATTTTGGCCCCATAATTTTGCCCTCAACTTATACATGAGGTTGATGTATAGTCGTGTATATATGGTAGTAAACTTTTGGTTTTGAAAAAACCCTGGACTTTTAAAATGTTGAAGAGTGCAGAAAAGTCTTGTGACTTATAAAATGCCAATTGCTTCTCTTAGCGATTTCTGGATAGGTTAAAATGTAAAACACTTTGTCACAGTAAAGCAACTATGAGCTTATGACATGCTCGTTTCTCAACATCCTTTTTGAATTGTGGTGCCCAGAACTGGACACAATATTCCAGGTGGGGCCTGACCAGAGCAGAATAGAGTGGTACTATTACTTCCCTTGATCTAGACATTATACTTCTATTGATGCAGCCTCAAATTGCATTGGCCTTGTTAGCTGCCGCATCACACTGTTGACTCATGTTCAATTGGTGGTCTACTTGAACTCCCAGATCCCTTTCACATGTCATCTTGTAAGCCGCTCTGATAGCCTTGGCTGAAGAGCGGGGTATAAATAATAATAATAATAATAATAATAATAATAATAATAATTGTGCATTTCATTTTTCCATCTTATGTGCAGTACCTTACATTTCTCCCTGTTGCAATTCATTTTGTTAGCTTTGGCCCAGGTTTCTAGTCTATTCAGGTCATTTTAAATTTTGATCCTGTCCTTTGGGGTGTTAGCTATTCCCCCTAGTTTGGTGTCATCTGCAAATCTGATAAGCATGCCCTCTATTCTGTCCTCCAAGTCATGGATAAAGATGTTGAATAGCACTGGGCCCAGGACAGAACCCTGTGGGACCCCACTGGTCACTTCTCTCCAGCATGAAAAGGAGCCAGGGCTGAGCACCCTTTGGGTTCCCCTTGCACAGAGCCAGGGCATTTCAAACAGTCTCAAAACTGAATTCCTTCTGCAGTGTTTTGGCCCTGAGTGGAGCAATTAATGAGTCCTGATTGGCGAAGAGGAGAGTGTGGGAACGGTCGCTAGAGGGCGCTGCCGCTAAAGGCTTGGCAGCCGGGGCGCGCGCCAGAGGGGGAGTTCCAAAGGGGGCGCGCGGGGAAGGAAAGAGGAGCTGCAGTGCCTTTCATAGGAGTCCAGCAGCAGAAGAAGGGCTTGGAGGGGTCCTTTCTCTGCCTTGCCTTTGCTCCCTGAGAAAGCTGGGAAGGCTCTCAGGAGGCTGGAACCTTCCTTGGAGTCCCTGCGGAGAGCAAGGGAAGCAGAGAGAAGAGGGAGCAAGAGAAGCCAGGGGTCTTTGCAAAGGGAGGATGGCAGGGTCTCCCCGGCCCACGCTGCATCAGGGGGGCTTGCAAGTGCTGGCAGCGACCCTCTCCTTGGCTTTGGTGGCCTCCTACAACCTGGACCTGGAGCAGCCAGTGATCTTCCAGGGACCCAACCACTCTTTCTTTGGCTACTCCGTCCTGGAGCATTACTACGACCACACCAGATGGTGAGTAGGGGATGGGGGGGGGGGGGAGAAAGCTGGGAAGGGTCCCAGGCTGAAGACCACACTGGTTTGGCCTCGCTGGAACTCTTTCTTGGGATCTAGGAGTCCTAGTAGACCACAAGCTGAACGTGCTCCAACAGTGTCATGCGGCAGCGAAAAAGGCCAATGCGATTCTAGGCTGCATCAATAGAAGTATAGTGTCTAGATCAAGGGAAGTCACTGTCCCACCCTGGTCTCCAGAATCCTAGTCCAGCACTCAAACCACTGGGGGGGGGGGCAGCTCACTGAGGCACCTTTTCTCTCTCTCTTGCCTTCACAGCAAGGCAGATTCTTTATATTTATTTGATTTGATTTTTATGCTGCCTTTCTCCCCAAAAAGGGACCCAAGGCAGCTCGCAATATAAAAGCAGACGAAAACAATTAAAACACGACAGAGTTAACATTTAAGACATACAAAAGTTAAAACATCATCTAAAAATCTAAAACAACCCCACCCCAGCCGCAAATAAAACCAGACTTGCACTGTTTTCCTTCCTCCTTTCCTGGGTGTCCAACTTTCTTTCCCTGCTTCTGATTCCCAGCTTATATCTGGAATCGCCTTATAGCTTCCTAAACTTTTGGCCACCACAGTTGTTACTTTTTCTGCTTTTCTTTCTCCATCTTAACTACACGGCTTTTTTTTTGGGGGGGGGGTTGGCACCACTTCACCTGATGAAGAGTCCTATGTCACTGGAAAGCTTACACATACGGATGGCATTTCATCGCACAGCCCAAACCCAGGATATTGCCTCTCCTCCCTTCAGGAGTTCATAGAATCATAGAGTTGGAAGAGACCGCAAGGGCCATCCAGTCCAACCCCCAGCCATGCAGGAAATCCAAATCAAAGCATCCCCAACAGATGGCCATCCAGCCTCCGTTTGAAGACCTCCAAGGAGGGAGACTCTACTACACTCCGAGGGAGTGTGTTCCACTGTCAAACAGTCCTTACTGTCAGGAAGTTCCTCCTAATGTTGAGGTGGAGTTTATCCAACTTGTAGAGTTATCAGCCAGAAAGGCTTCCCTGCCACTACTCTCTTGTATTTCAAGTCTTAACCACTTTTGAATTGCAGCCTCTTTGACAGAGACAGACTCCTCTTCCCCCTTGAATTGTTGGGCAAGTCACATTCTCTCAGCTTCAGAGGATAGCAATGGCAACCCTCCTTTGGAGAAACTTGCCAAGAAAGCCCTACAATACGTTCACCATAAATAAAAAATGACTTGGAGGCACAAAGCAACAACATCATCTTTTGGCACTCTGTTCACTAATGTGCTGGAGACGCTCTCTGTACATGTCCAGAGGCATAGAATCTTAAAACCACAGAGCTGGAAGAGGTTTTGTGGGCTGTTTCATCCAACTCTGTGCTTCACACAAGAATCCCAAAGCTGAAATATGACCAATTGCTGTCCAGCCGCTACTAAAAGATTTCCAGTGATGGAGACTTGGCCACAATTCTTTTTGGGTAACTGATTCTATTGTCAGATTGCACCTTCTAATGCTCAGCAGACATCTACCCTTAAACTAATAGTCCTATCCTCTGGTGCAGCAGAGAACAAATCCTTGACCCCTTTCTTCTATGGAGCAGGCCCTTGAAGAATGCTGTCATATCCTCATTCAGTTTTCTCTTCTCCCGCCTCACCTCAGCCACTTTCTTTCCCTCCATCTCTTTCTCTCACCGACTCACATGGAGACAAACTCTGGGCCTTTCCCCGTAGGGAGCTCTGGCTCAAATTAAATTTGAACTGCCTTGAGTGCTATTGATTGAGTGATATTCTAAAATGCCCCCAATTGTCTTTGGTGAAGATGGGAGAAAATGTTTAAAGTTGGAACTCCCTGAAGACATCTGCATACTGTCGCTCCCACATTACTGAAGGAGCATTCTCTTTGGCTGAATTATTGGTTAATAGGATGAATGGTTGGAGCAGTTTCTTTTTTTCTTTCTTTGCTAGCATTCTCCAGATGATTTTGCAGCTGCTGCAGCGGCTATATCTATGTGTGTGTTTAGAGTGCCTTGTCACAAAATAGCCTGTGTGCATCGTCCTGTATCCATTTCTCCCTCCAGATGTTGAACTACCAACTCCCGTAATCTTTGACCATTACTTTTGCTGTTTAGAAGTGATGGGCGTTGTAGCCTAGTAGCAAAAGCAAAGTGCTACAGGTTGTCCATCCCTGCTGTACGCAAGGAAGGCATTCTTCTGCAAATGGTGTGCTAGGAATTATTATTGGTTATTCCATGGCGTTAAGGAGTGTGTGCATGTCTGCTATTAAGCTAAGCATGAGGGGGAACACCACACTGTGTGTGAGCATGGTTGTTGTTGCTGTTGTGTGCCTTCAAGTCATTTTTGACTTATGGCGACCCTAAGGTGACCCTACCATGGGATTTTCTTGGCAAGATTTGTTCAGAGGAGGTTTGCCATTGACTTTTCCTGAGGCTGAGAGCATGTGACTTGCCAAGGTCACCCAGCGAGTTTTGTGCCTGATCTGAAAATCAAATTCTGGTCTTCAGAGTCATAGTCCAACACTCCAATCACTGTGCCATGCTGCCTCCCAGTGAGCATGATAGAAGTTCTTATTTGAGTGAAATATCTTTTCACACTGCTTATAGTGCTATGATTCCACTTAAGCTGCCATGGTTCCATCCTGTGGAATCCTGGGATTTGTCATTTAGATGTTTAGAATTCTCATTCAGGGAGATCTAGTGCTTCACCAAACTACAAATCCCAGGATCCCACAGGATGCAGCCATGGCAGCTGAAATAAAATCATAATACTATAATTATGTAGTGTCATCGGAGAGCTTATCTACATGACCTATATATCCCAAATTCTGCCCCCCTCTCCAAAGATGGTTGCATGCTATTTAGACTGTGCAGCCCTAAAACCCTGAATTGGCTCCAGGCTGTTTACACAATGCCTGGGACCCAGTTTGGGATTTCCCTTGTCTTGCATTAAGGGGAGCAAAACATGGTGACAACGGGTGGCTGCCTTCCTTTACAGTCCCTGTGAGTGTCCCTACTGAGTTTCTCTGAGTGCAGAACTGAACGGACTTCAGAATGACGCACGCCTCTAACAGTGGTGCCAGCTGGCTAGTACAAACAATGTGGGAAGGGAGCCGTCCATCATTGCCACGTTTTGCTGTAGCAGGTAAGGGGGCGGGATTCGGGGCCAGAATACCCCAAGGCAACCCAGAGTATTATGCCAAATGAACACAAGTCCAGAGAGATGGATTCTGGGCAAAAGGTAAACATTCAGTGGCAGAACCTCTTGAAATGATGGAGTCTCTCTGCCTTTATTTGACAAAGCATGTGTACAAACATTAGTGATTGATCATGGTTAGTACACTGGGATTCCAACCAATGTTGTCTTTGCAGAAGAACAGAGCAACTGCAGCTATGGAGTGGGTTGTATGTTCTGGACAATCCAATGCAGCAGTGGTTCCTACGCATTGCTCCTTGTGGAATTCATTTCCCAGAAGCCCCAGCCAGTTCGGTCAACAATCAGGAATTTTGGGATATGATGTCAGGAATTCTGGGATTTGATGTCAGGAATTCTGGGATTTGATGTACAGGCTCAGAATTTCAGAATTTTCTTCATTGATTGGACTGTCCAGTCCAGTGTTACTCTCCAGCTGCTTCTAGAGGTTTGCCAGCTGTTCTTGCTGATGGTGATGCTTCCTGTTGCTTTCTTTCAGTGTCTGATAACTGGAGGTGTGGTGCCTGAGACCATGGAGGTTCCTTCTGGCTATCACTAGAAATACCAACATTGATTGTGCCAGGAACACTTCTCTTCCTGCTTTTTCTCTTTCTTTTCCCCTCCATTCCAGGCAACAGGAATTCTATGCCCTTTTCTGCCCCCCTCCCCCAAATTGTTGGAAGAGTTGAAGGCTCTGCAGGGAGGAGCAGATATAGAGCTGACTAGAGGCTTCGTAGTGGCTTAAATACTCTAAAGGCCCCAAATCCCATCTGATATTGGAAATTAAGCAGGGACAGCTCCAGTTGGTAGAAGACTATCAATGAATACCAGGTACTTTATGCTATATTTCAGAGGAAGGAACAGGTAAAATCACCTCTTGAGTATTCCTTGCCTAAGAAAACCCTATGAAATTTATGGAGTTACCACAAGTCAATAGGCGACTTGAAGGCAGACACAAAAACACGACCTGTGAAGAAATGAGTCTCCCAGCTCCACCTCTTTTAGACTCCACAGACCATTATGGATACCCAGTGTGTAAATATAGCATTACAGACTACTGACAAGTTTTCTTTTGTTTTCAAACAAACTGACCCTAAGACACAAACTTGCAATGTCTTCTTAGTATCCACACCAAGTGTCTGGTTTCAAAGCTTTACAGTTTTGCAGATGAACTATTTTATTAATGTAGTTAGTATGTAATAACAGCCAGCATGGCGTAGTAGTTTAAGAGTTGGACTATGACTCTGGAGACCAGGTTTCAGTTCCCTGGTCAGCCATGAAACCTATTGGGTGACCTTGGCAAGTCGTATGCTATCAGTCTCAGGGAAAGGCACTGGCAAACCTCTTCTGAATAAATCTTGCCAAGAAGATAGGTTTGCCTTATGGCTTGCCTTATGACTTGAAGGCACACAACAGCAACAGGTAGCTAATAGCGACCGATGAGGCCAGTATGGGACTTTCCAACCATCACCTAGCCCATTTTGGGTACAAATGGGCCATGCTGGCTGAGGGATACTGGAGAAAGCATACTGGTGCATAGGAAATGTCATTCTCAGAAGAATGGGCTAGGTCAGTCTTCTCTAAATCCCAAAATGGTGATTGCAGAGTAGAATAATCAGTTTGAGAAAGGGCTTTCTGTCTCTGCCACAACCAGAACACCATGAACCCAACTTGGCATAGATGCCACATTTGTAATTCATGACCAGGAGTGGGTTTCCTCCCATCTATCATGGTTTTGGTGGGAGGGAAGGCTGAGAGTTACCTCTTTATCACATCCCTTACTCCTTAAAGCTGTAGCAGGAAAATTGCACAATTCTAGCTTATTGGACTAAGGAAACATTGTCTGTCCTTGATGTTGATGCCTCTTGCCAGGGGCATTTTAAATTAAACTGTCCAAGAGGTACATTGTGCGGTGTGTGTGTACAGAGAATTAGCATTGGCACAACAGTCTTCACTGTATAACCAATTAAAGAAGGGAGCGATGGCTACCTTTGGCAGCTATTTCTGTGCAACAGTGCTCTCTTTCACAGCCACAGAGTTGTAAATTAAATCCAGTTTTAATAATGTATTTAGTTGTTGTTGTAGAAAGATCTGCTTCTCTTGCTGTGGTTTAGGAATGGCACTGGAGTTGGCATTGGTTGCGAAGTCTGAGGTTGCTTGGTTTTTATTTAGAGAATGCATTGTGGCATTAAAGTAATTGTGCTCTTTCTTTGATGTGGTGCAGAGGGATGAGCACTGATTTTTCTTGGAAAGTGCAAATGACCAAATAATATTTATAAAGAGTTTTCTCCTCACCACCCAAAGCCATAATTCTTATTGTGGATCTGTATTGTAGCCCCATACTGGTTTTCCATTGATTACAAATTAACATTTGGCTTACTTGACATGACAAGATAATATGATATTATTAATGTACTGCCTATGTCACTAGGTCTTCAGAATCTGCAATGACTTTAAAAAAAAAGCAGAGGAGAGGGGAGATATTGTTATAAAGAGCCATTCCTTCATAGTTTTAGGAATTCATCCAGTTAATTGCCCATGATTCCTTCAAGAGGGATGATTTCTGGAGTTAAGCATTCAGCATCCATTCCTGGAACTCATGCCGTAAGGTACAATGCACATGTGTACAATTCTGCCCTTTTATGCATGTGCATTTGGGGAAGCCATGTAGAATTTCAGTTGGCTGTACATGTGAGACTTCCATAAAGCCCTACTCTCCTGTCTCATTGTGAGATGAAGGTGAATGTAGGCTCTTAAATGCAATGCCTTGTGGCCTGCTTTGACAGGTTCTTTCAAGCTAGCAAGACTTTGAGTGTGGCACCAGTGGCAGACTGCATATCTGCCATCCAAGGAGCAGCCTAGATAAGTACAGAGAGGCCCATCATTGGAAGATTAACCACCAGGTGACAACGTGACCTCAGCAAGTATGAACACAGTCACTATATGAAGTAGTTGTGCTTTCCAACAGTGAAGGGACTACCCACACTATAGCAAGCAATAGCAAGTACGTTTCTATAGCGCTTATCAGTGAACTAATACTCCCTAAGTGGTTTACAATTTGTAAGATCTTCTGTATCCCTTTTCACTCATTCACCTATAAAAGGATGGAAGGCACGGCGGATCTTGGAGCCCTACCTGGGATCGAACTTACAACCTTGTGAAGTCGAAGGCTTTCATGGTCGACATCCATAATTTTTCGTGGGTTTTTTTTGGTGATGTTTCACCTGCATCTGGACAACTTCAGCAGGAAAGAAGATACCCTTAAAGTAAACAAAGTTTGACTATCAGTCCAGAAAAACACCAAAATCAAGACCCAACACATGCAAATGAACATCACCCAGGTTCAGGGGGTTTCCCAGCAGATAGTGGATCACTAATTAAATAGACAAAGCCTTCTCTCTTATTCCTCTCATCCTAAGTCCTGGCCATTCACCAACAGGCCAACACAGATTAACATGTAAAACACTTCCCCCCAGCTAAGGATCACACAGTGTGTGTGTGTGTGTGTGTGTGTGTGTATATATATATATATATATATATATACCCCCCACACCTCTGTGCCACCATTCTCTGAAGATGACAGCCACAGATGCAAGCGAAACGTCAGCAATAAACTCTTCCAGAATACAGCCACATAGCCTGAAAACCCCACAAAAAACTATCAAAACCTTGTGGCCGCAGTACTGGCATTTAACCACTGCACCACCAGGGCTCCCCTGGTGGAGTGAAATGGTGGTTCTGTGAGGTAAGAAGCACAATTGGCATGAATTTTGCAATAACAAATATCATTTAAAGACAACTGTCATTGTCCATCCTCAGGGATATCTTGCATAACTTCTTGAAAGTTGATGGTTTGGTCCAGGAAACAGCTTCACAGTTTTTTTTTTTTAATTGAGTTATCTTCTTCACAAGCAATGGGATATCAAGTCTCCTGGGGATCAATTCCTTAGTGGTTTGGAACATAGAAAACTTCCTCTTACTGACTCAGACCATGGACTTATCTTTCCCAGTGGGAAAGACTGGCAGCAATGGCATTAAATGATTTCATACAGAATTCTTTCCTAGCCTTATCTGGAGATCCATTGTAATCTGTTCTGGTAGTCCCCCAACCCAAGTACTAACTTCCTAACACTTTTTCCGTGTAACTTCCAAAACTCAGATGAGATCTGGTGTGTTCAGGGGAGTATGATAATCCTTTTGGTAACAGGCAAGATCCCAGCCTTTGGAAGAGCTAATCAGATTAAGGTCCTTTACTGCTAGTGCTTGATAAAACACTGACTTGAACCCTTTTGGTGCCTTAAATAGATTGCCAAATAGCACCTTTCCCACATGGTAGAGAAAACCTTAAATTGTCTTCCTTCACCATTCAGACATCCATTCCTGCACTGGCCTGTCTTTCTGCATTTCAACACTGTAGCATACTTGGGCTGTCACATGAAAAGGCTAGGAGACTAGGTGCAACAGCTGGTGGAATCTGTTGGCTGATCAAATGTAACATGTGTTTCGATTGCATCTGCACTTATCATGGCTTCCAGGCCAAGTTTTGGCAAGGAGTGTTCCAAACCTGGGCATATACCTTGCCATTCCCTTTCTATATTACCTCCTATGAGACATCTTTTTGGTGACTGGTCCACGATTAACCTCTTTGAGTTGAAAACATTACTGTGCCCAATGAGGATGTGCAAACGAGTAAGGAGTGTCTTGCCCCCACTTCAGGTTTATTGAAGGACACATTGATTTAAAAAAGGGAGCATAGTCATATCACCTTGAGACACAGTTTGAGTTAGTATACACAAGCTACATGGATTCTGCTCTGTAGGTTCTCTGTTATAAGCATAGTTTGAAGTGCCCCTTACACATAGGCTGCAAGACTTGAAAGCATGGAAGTACCATTTCAGATTTTTGGTGGGATACTCCTTACAGCCACATAACATCTCCAAGTAAGCACCCTTGTAAGTATAGTAGTAGTATCTTTTTGCTCCTTTTTGTGCACCTGGGTGGAAAACATCTTACTAGCAACTGATAATAGGTTTGATCAGCCTATTGGAGACAATGAAATGGCTGAATCTGTTATTTTTAAAATGTTGCTTTATTTAAGGATGTGTTCATATGCTTGCAATCATGACAGGTGGGGAATGTTTGTTCACTAAGTGAAAACGTTCTCTCTCTCTTTTAAATACTTTTGATAGGTTTAGTAACAGCCTCAATAGACCAGCGATAAACGTCAGCCTTGGGGCAGAGTGAAGGCATGGCGTCTATATGATGCACACCCCACTGCTTCCCTGATGCCGGCGTCATGCTGTATGCCTGACCGCACAGTGGGCAGTATCACAGCACTCCTCTGGCACTGCATCCAGATGAAGCGGTGCCAAAGGAGTGCCGAAAAGTTGCGGCTATGGCGCTGATGGCACCCTTTCTGTGGCACAAAAAGGAGCTGCTCCTTTTTGTGCCACGGAAAGGCCATATCAGGGCTGCAGCATGTAGTTGCCGCAGCCCCAATCCAGCAAAGAAAGGGGCAGCTGCAGGGGTGGTCTGTTCAGCCCCTTAGTCTGTAGCTATATTTTCTTCCAGGCTTTAAGTTGCATATACTTTGCCAGACTATGATACCTAATGACAGGCAATCTTTCTAGCTTGGGTACACCTCATGCCTTGGCTACTTTGTGGTCATGGGGAAGGGCAGGGGGGAAAATAAGGGGGCGAACAGCTTCAAAAAACATATTTTTTGAAGATGTTCCCGTAGTAGGGAGTAGTTTATGTTATTTAAACAAGCATGCTCCTACTTTGTACTGCTTTGTCAGCAGTTGCTGTTTGCAGAAGTTGCTACATTATACCTCTTGGTAGGCTGGCCTGGTGGACCCTTTCCACTGAGGCTTGAAATCCAACTTTGCAGTTCCTGAGCAGTAGTCATTATCACCCCTTGAATATTGTTGCAGAAGAGCAGTTGGCAGTGTGAATTGGCCTTAATAAACACAGATGCTTGCAGAGTGTGATTTTAAATGTCAAATTAATGAACTGCTTCCACATGCAGTCCAATGTTTTCCTTACCAATGATAATTTGGACTTAGTGGCTAATGGGCCATGAGTGCACCTGTCTCCTATGCTTCACTGAGTGGTGCATATGCTTGGTTTGGTTGTCAATATTCTCTGCTATTTCTTCAGAACTACTCAGTAGGCCATCATTTTGACAGCAGATGTGAAATATAATAGAGGTTCTCAGGATGAAATATAATAGGTCCAGTTCTGCTGGCTGGGATGAATTTTAGCAGCCCTAACAACTTACAGTAAGAATTGGAAGAGTAAAATTTGTTTCATACACTCATGTTTTAAATGCTAAAGAGCTGAATTTAGCCTTCTGAAAACAATTGTCAGCATACACAGCCACAATGGGGAAGGAGAAAAATATCTCAAGCAGCAATGAAATAACACCTCTGCATGCTTCATTCTGTTATTTACTCTCATACATTTTCTTTGCAGCCTTGAAAAGTTAATTTTTTTACACTGGCTCTTTCAGAAGGGGTATTCTGGGAGTTGTAATCCTTGAAAACTAACACTTCCAAGCTCTTCAGACAACCACTGAGAGAGTATGAACATTCTTTCCACAGCTCTTCTGTGAATATGTTACACTTTAGATTGGATAGAACTAAATTCACCTCAATTTTTTTACATGAAGGCAGGAATAGTTGATGTCTGTGACTGTTTACAATGCTAGTCTGTATTTCTTGCTAATAGAAATGGAGCTCTATTTCTTGAAACATTGGCCTTGGAACTGTGGTATAAATAAATTCATTCAGTCTGGACCCAGGGCCCTCAAATGAATTGCTGTCATTCTCTTGGATTCACAAGTACATTTGCGCCTTCCTTGTCAAAGTCTCAGTGGAGTGTTATTGATACGGATCCCCCCCCCCCCAATTATTCAGGGCAAGAACCAAATTGAAAGAGCTCTTTCTTCATGGGGGGCAGGCAAGAAAGGAAGTTCTGCTTTGAAAATAGCAAATTATCTCTACTTTGTTCCACACATTGTTTGTGTAAGCAAATTTCCCTACTCCAGATGTTATGGACCCTTGGCTATCATGATTGGGTGTGATGGGAGTTGCAGTCAATAACATGTGGAGGGAATCTAGTGTAGTGAAGGCTGCTGTAGAATGATCCAATTTCCCAGTTTTAGGAATGTGCAGTAGTAGTCTATGGGGAAAATGTAGTTCTTCTAGTGACAGCACACACCCACTGTCGGATGTGTAGGTGTTCAAGATGAGAGTCAGTGTGGTGTAGTGATTTGATTATTGGACTATGGACATAACTGCATGATCCTCATTTTCACCACAGTTGTACTTGTTAAGAAAACAGAATTATATCTGTTTGTGAGCAGCCATTATTGCACATCTTCTGATATTGCATGACTGGGCCTGCTTCTGTCACCATGCTCTCTTTCTTACTCCCCTTTAAACCCACCTCTCTGCTAGGGTTGCCATATCCCACCGGGGGGGCGGGACTTTCCTGGTTTGGGGCGGGTCCGCACGGTCCCGCCCCGGTTTGGCCCCGCCCCCGGGACACTCCCCACCCCACGACGGACGCCAAGCAGGGAAAGGAGCCTCGCCTCCGTTCCCTGCTTGGCCTCCTCTGCTGGCGAGGGAAGCGGCCTGACAGCAGGAAAGGGTCTCACCTCGGCGAGGCCCTTTTCCGCTGCCTTGTCGCCTCCTCCGCCAGCGAGGGAGGCGGTCTGGCTCTGCTCCCTGCTTCCCGGCCTCTATGGAGGCCCAAACATCCACAGAGGCCGGGAAAGGGAGTGGGGGCCGCCTGCGATCGCCGCGAGCGCGGGCGCCCTGCTCCCTCCTTCCCGGCCTCTATGGAGACCCAAGCCTCCACAGAGGCCGGGAAGGGGAGTGGGGGCCGCCCGCGATCGCCGCGATCTCCGCGATCGCGGGCGCCCTGCTCCCTCCTTCCCGGCCTCTATGGAGGCCCAAGCCTCCACAGAGGCCGGGAAGGGGAGTGGGGGCCGCCCGCGATCGCGGCGATCGCGGTGCCCTGCTCCCCCTTCCCAGGCTTTTCTGTTGCCTGGGAGACATTGTCTCCCAAGCCCCAGGGATGCCTTGGAAGACTCCGTGGTCGGAGCTTCAGCCACAGGGTCCTCCAAGGCCTCTGCGAGGCTGAGGAGGCCGCTTGTCATCGCTGTGATTGCCGCGATGACAGGCGGCCCCCACGCTCCTTCCTGGCCTGGGAGCAGGCCGAGGCTTCCTCCCAAGCCGGGAAGGAGAAGGAGGACAAGGTTTAAAAATGTAGGACCTTTTTTTTAAAAAAAAAAGGTCCTACATTTTAAACCTTGTCCTACATTTGTCCCGGTTTGGAGGTCCTCAGCTATGGCAACCCTACTCTCTGCCCATGCTCTACTCTATGTCCAGCATGTCTCTTGGATTTTTTATTTTTATATTAACTTTTCCAATCAATCAATCAATCAATCAACCAACCAATCAATCAGTGGGAATAGCGACTGGAAGGAGGTTCCAGGGGGAGAGGAGAAGACATTGATGCCACACGACTGCCAATATTACAACAGCCGCAGTAATGATGTTTCACACTGTGATTGCAAGCTTATTGACAGGTTTCCTCATCAGTGAAAAGAGGTGCCCTAACCATGCTTCAGGATACAGCAGCTATGGGAGGAAGGCATTGTTAAGCGATAAATATTACCAAAGCTGCTTTTTTCCAGCTCTAACCCTGGTTTAAAAGCCCTGTGTGATAAAATCCTATGACACTAGACTTTTTGCCTTGTTTCAGCCACATTTTTTCCAGTAGACCAGAGATTGATAAAATGTGGCCTGGAGCAAGGCTGGAATCCGGGATTGGAGGGTCAAAAATGCCCAACTGGGACAAGACATTATTGGACCTTACAGTCTGGGATTGTCCCATGCAAAACAGGGAAATGGCAACCTTAACGTAGGAGGAAGAAATAGGTATAGAACGAGCCTTTTTCTCACATCTTTTTGCTGAATTCCTGCACTAATTCAGGAAAACTAATTTGTTCCTCCGTTTGGCTTTCATTTTATATACTTTCCCATACAGCTAGTCATTGCAATTCCAGCATAAACAAAATGTTTTGCAAAATATTGTGACTATGACAAAAGGTTGTGAAAATGAATAGCCCTTAAAAATAACAATTATACCACATTCTGTGGTAAAATGAGTTCAGCCAAATGGAGAACCAACTGAGGATTCCCATTTAAAGCCAATTTCTTTTTCCACTCTACTAAACTAGATTATTTAAATAAAGATGTCTAAAGGATTAGGAAATTTGGATTTATTGCACAGATAAACAGTGGACAGAGTCCTGGACAAAACAAGTGCTCTGAATGGCTAATTGGTTTCAACATCATATGTCTAATATGTTTGTTGAAATCAATAGGACCTACATGTACTTAACTTTGGGATTATGCCCCAAACTTATACTGCCTTTTTTTGTACTCTGTCTACAGCCAACTGTTTAGGTTTCTCACAGTATAGACATTGTTAAATAAAACTACAGATCTTAGTTTGCCCAGAAAGAAGCAACAGCATTTGATAGAATCACAGAGTTTGAAAGGGTTGCATGAACTATCCAGTCCAATGCCCCATCATGCAGGAAAATCCATGTTGAAAGAAGCTTAATTTGTAGCTTTTAGCATTTTGTTTTATTGATATAGCTAGGAAATTTTTCTAGCAAGGAAATTTTCACTTTGGATTGATAAAATGTTAGCCCATCAAAGGAATGGAATAAATTTCTTATCATTAGACTCTGTGGTTCTTATATATAATATGAGCAAATGATATTATGTTCCAAATGAAGTTTAAATGAATATTTCTGGAATACAGACAACATGTTCAATAAGTTGCAATTAGTTCACTCTGGCGGGTTACAGACCGCCCGTTTGGGGTGGTCTGCACCCGCCCCTTTCCCCGCTGTATCGGGGCCTCAGCTGCCAGAACGGCAGCCTTCGAGGCCCCAATCTGCCGCTTTCCAGGCCACGGGGAAGTGGCAAAAGGCCGCTTCCCTGTGGCCTGGAAAGGGGTATCCTTGGGGCTTCAAGCCCCAAGGACACACGGCAACAGCAGGGAGGAGGAGAAATTCTCCTCTGCGTCGCTGGTGTAGCCGTCTAAAGGCTGCGCCAGCGACGCAAACCGCGAAAGGAGTGCCGTGGAAAGAGCGCTCTATGCGCCCTCATGCAGCGCAATGATGTCATGTCCGCGCCGCCTCGTTTGTAGGCGGCACGTTCGTGACGTCATAATGGCGGTGTCTGTATGGAACGGGCGCCACCATTTTGTACAGACTGGATCCGTACTAGGGTTAGGGGCGTCAGGAAGTGATGCCCCTTTTTAACCCTAGTATGTCCCCAGGACATACTTTTATGCCCGTCTGTAACAGGCCTCTGCTAGCTGAGCTTTTTCCTTCCATGCATGTGGAGGCACATAAATGTTAAAACAGTTAGCTAGAACTAAGACATTTTGCTGTCTGAGACATAGCAAAGATGATGTTCAACTTTAGGGTGATAACTTAGGTGACTGCAAAGAAGAGAACATACATGAGGAAAGGAAAGGACAAAAGAGAATGGCAGTGTCTGCATGTGCAGGTGAAAAATTGTAAAGAATTAGTATAATTTACTCAGAAATGCAACACATTTATGCCATCATCATGGGGAGGATTTTGATCAGGTGACCCGTGTGCTGCCTATTCAGTCTTCTCTCTAGATGCAATTCTTAATGATGGACAACGCCAAGATCCATTTGTTTCCTCCTTATCGCTCTTCATCCTTAAACTTTGTCTTTAGTGTGGAATGTTTGAATCAAAGATATCTTCAGATAAAGGAGTCTGTTTTATAAAGTTGGGCACATGGCCTATTGATCCACCTCCAAATCCACATTCATAGTAGCCAAGGCTGGTCAACTTATTTTGGCATTTGAGAGAGAAAATCTCACAAACAGGTCTTATCTATAGCATTAGTAAACTGTTAACAATTCACTGCATTTTCAAGATAAAGTTAATCTGCTGCCTGAGGCAGTACCTCATTGTAATGGTGGAGGTATATATAAAACCAAGGTATGTATAATTCCAATATAATTAATGTTTGGTAAGTTGCTTGTGTTTAGTTCTGGTTAAACCCAAGAACTGAATATAGAATCCATATGTTTAGATGAAAGGGTCAGTTGCTTATTTTTGATCTGAAAGATATTTCACAAATGGTGTTGCAATTTATTATCTGGTTCGGGACCATGACACACATGGGAGATCTATACTACAGCTGTAAACCATTTTTTATTTGTTCATAAAATGTTATCTTTGATGAGCTCTTGGTAGCTTATCAACTTAAGCATCCCATCAATTTACCACATAAATAGATAATAAATTAAAATGAGTGGGTTGTTTTATCTCTCCAGAGAAATCTAAGAATGGCACTTCTGTGAGGAGGCTAGCAGTCTCCAACAGAGCATTCTTGGTATGCTTACCAAACATTAATTTATCCTCCCAGTCACATAGTATCCGTAAATTTGATAGATTCCTTTTACTCCTCCCTCATTGATAACAATTTTGAAAAGAACTAGGCCATGAACAGGAGCCTGGGTTGCTTTACACTAAGCCTCCCTTCCCTTCAAAGAAGGAAGAAAGCAGATTCCTGTACATTTCTTCTCAAGAAGAAATGGACAACATCCTAGAGACTCCCCCACTTTTTTTTTTTACAGTTAAGCTAATGAATCCCTGGGATAATCTAGAATGTACCATTTTCCAGGTTAAGTTTCCTCCTCTCCCTCACACATGCAGTAATTTGAAAGGGAAATAGAACCTGAAATACCCATATATTTGTTGAGTCTTTTTGGGGATCCTGACAAAACAAGCTGGCATGGAAATCAATCAGTTAAGTATTTCCTGCTTGATAGAGAGGAATACATATACCTACCTAGACCTAAGATCATCAGAGGGTTTCTTCTCTGATTACCCTTGTTAAATGAGGTCTGCTAGGTGAAAGTGCAAAGACAGGCTTACTGCTGAACATAAAGAGAATAATAATAATAATAATAATAATAATAATAATAATAATAACGGAAGATCTACCTAAATTCAATCTAGATAATGAAGAAATCAAAACAGTTAAAGATTTCCAGTACCATGGTTCAAATATTGTCCAGAACAGAGATTGCATTCAAGAAATCTGAAGAAGACTAGGAATGAGAAAGGCATCTATGAAAGAAGAAGGTAATATCTTAAATAGTAAATAGCACTAAAGTTAGAACCATCCAAACCATTATATTCCTCATCACCATGCATGAATGTGAAAGCTGGAGAGCGAAGAAAGTGGATAAGAAGAAAATCAATTCATTTGAGATGTGGTGCTGGAGAAGAGTACTGAGGATACTGTGGACAGCCAAAAAGCTGAACCAATGGGTCCTTGAACAGATCAAGTCTGAACTCTCCCTGGAAGCCAAGATGACAACACTGAGGCTGTCATACTTTGGCCATGTCATGAAAAGGCATGACTCATTAGAAAAGATAATTATGCTATGAAAGGTGATAGTAGAAAGAGAGGAAAATGATACACCAGATGGCTTGACTCAGTTAGGGAGACCATGCGTCTGAGTCTGCAGGGTCTAAGGCTGAGTAGTGGAGGTTCGCGAGCTTGGAGATGTTTCATCCATTGGGTTGCCATGTGTTGGGGTCAACTTGAAGAATATTTATTTCTCTTACATTATAATTTCCTTTATTTTCAAAACTTGTTACCTCTTACCTAGGCTTGCCATATCCTGGTTTTACCCAGGACAAGCCATAGTTTTTTTGTGGTTTTTTTTTTGGGCTATGTGGCCATGTTCTAGAAGAGTTTCTTCCTGATGTTTCGCCAACATCTGTGGCTGGCATCTTCAGATGCTGGCGAAACATCAGGAAGAAACTCTTCTAGAACATGGCCACATAGCCTGAAAAACCCACAAAAAACTATCTACTGTATTTAATTTTTCTTGCATCATTGAATGTATAGCAAAGGTGACATTTTAAGGTCCTTGAGGCAAAGTTTTCTCATACTGAAGATGAATCAAGTATGTTTTCCACTGCTCAAAAGAACAGGACCTGGAGCAATGGATTCAAACTACAAGAAAGGAGATTGATTACACCTCAACATTAGGAGGAGCTTCCTGACAGTAAGAGCTGTTGGATGGTGAAATGTGCTTTAAAGTGTGGTGGAATCTCCTTCTTTGGAGGTCTTTAAACAGAGGCCGGATGGCCATCTCTCAGGGGTGCTTTGATGGCGTCTTCCTGCATGGCAGAATGGGATTGGATTGGATGATCCATTCTTGCATGGCAGAATTGGATTGGATTGGATGATCCTTGGGGTCTCTTCCAGCTCTATGATTCTATGAATCACTTTGTGCTCTATATAAACCATGCATAGAACAATACAAATAATGATGGTGATTGTGGACAATTAAAAAAATATTTTTATTAATTTTTAAAAGCAGATTTTACAGGTAAGTATCCAGACGAGTATCATCCATGGGGTTGCCTTGGGTTGAAATCTACTTGAGGGCAGTTAACCATCACAGCAATCCAGAAAATAGACAAAGACTGGCTTTCCAAGAAGATGGCTGAATCACAGAGTTCTCACACCACAACTGGAGAGAAAGCTCATTTCTGAAAGACAAGAACACAAGAGGTAAGAGGGGTGGGCTCTGCCTTCCGCCAGTTTCAATCCAGGCGCATCCCTGGCTTCTGTCTGGTGACTTCATCCCTGACTTCCACCTGCCAGCTTCCACCTATGAAAATCCACTGATTCATCACATTCACTCAGACGGATACACAGAAAGACAGAGAGAGAGAGAGAGAGAGAGAGAGACTCGCCTCAACCACACTCTCTGCCTCACTCTCACACTCACAAACTCACTCACACATTCATACACTCACTCACACACTCACTGTCAGAATCCAGATCTGTCATGATGGGACATATGAGGGGATATAGTGATATCTTGATATAGTGATGGTTAATATTTTGATGGTAAAACAGTGCTTTGGTTAACCAGAGGGAAGTGCAAAAGGAGGACGGCAAACAGCAGAGGGGGACTGTCATCCGACTGAAATACAAAATGGGAACAGATGACCAATTACTGGAGAAGTTAGAATATATGGCCCTGTTAGGAAAAACTTGGATGGTAAACAAAGCAATGCCTTCCTTCCTGGGAGAGATGGGTTGATAGGTGTCCTGGGAAAGTGGTCAAGAAGGCTGATAACAACACACAGCTCTAAACAATGTCCTGAACTTAATGCAGTCCAGCAAACCAAGCAAGAGTCCAAGAGCACAAAGAGAGTTGTCAGAGATCCGAAGTCCAGGGATCCAGAGAGTGACGAGATGTGTAGGCAATCCAAGGTCAAGATGTCCAGGGAGACAAGGCAACCGGCAATCCGAGGAACAGGGTTTCCAGCCAGGAAACAAGGGTTCTTGGTAGAGCACAAGGAACGATTCCCCAGGTGTCAACCCAAGCCCCAGCCATTGACACCCAGAACCTGGCTGCCAGATAACTGGGAGTGCGGTTCGACAGGAGGGCAAGTCAGCTGTCCTAGGCACAGGTGACAGCGCACATGCGTGAATGGTGTCCTACATTCCTGAGCAAGGCTGCAAAAGTGAGGTGCATGACTTCCCACCTGGAAGGTGAATCGGCAGACTGGCTCATACAACTTTTTGAAGCCAGAGCTGCAGAATTAGAGAATCTGTCTGAATTCATGGTCGTGCTACAGGCCGAGTACGAGGGCCCCTTCTGGGCACAGAAGACTCGAACGAAGTTGATGGTGCTCATGCAGTGAGGCCACTCCGTGACACAATATGCAACCAAGAGATTGGCTGCACAAGTCCCAGATTGGTCTGAGACAACCAAAATACAGCATTTCAAGGCAGGTTTGCACCTGGACCTGCTGAAGTGGGTTCGGAGGACAGGCAACCTGCAGACCATGAGGGAGTGGATCCAATCAGCAGGGGGAGCTGAAATTGTGAAGGAAGAGAACCACTTAATGTCGCAATGGAAACCGGGAGTGGGCAAGGGAGCCAACTCAAACCCAAGCCACTCCTGTGGAAAGGAAAAGGGAACCAAGATTCATGAAATGGAGCGCTAGAGGCACAGAAGGCTCAGACTCTGCTTGTCTGCAGGCAGAGGGGACACTTAATTGCTGAATGCCCTGATCGAAAGGACCGCCCGCAGGGCACCTCGGCAAAGGGAACACCCGCCTCCTCTCCAACAGGAGACCAGTAGTGCACCAGCAAGGGACCAGGCGGCTGGGCCCTCAAGGTGGCAAACTGATGTGATACGGAGACTGAGGTAATGCCAGGCACAACTGAATCGGAGGACAATGCTGAACCGGCAGAAAACTTCAACAACCGGTCCCAGGAGACTGCAGGAGGTCAGCCATAAATCCACAGTACCGTACTTGAAGGGTGAGTGCGGGGCTCCTATTATACACCCTGGATGTTAAGGTGGAAGACTGCAAAAGTGGACTTGGATTTGGACTTGGTGATAGGCACAAATCGTTCGACCTTGGGACTGTTTGACCATCCCTTTATGTCTGATCAGTTGATCATAATAAATCTATATGTAACGACCATTCCTTTACTTATTGACTCGGCTTGAACTGTTGGCACCATGACCACACGCTCCGCCATCTTTAAGAGATGTGAAAAGTGTGGCAGTAAGATCCCAGGACAGGACCCCCACACTTCTTGTCTTCTCTGCTTGGGTGAAGTTGTGGAGGACAATTTAAACTGTCAAGCAGTGATGTCGGATCTTGGTACGAAAGGAATAGGCACACTGTATACCCGACCAATGATGATGACATCTCTCGATACCGAGGGAACAACCTGAAATACATCTCAGTTTCAAATGAAATGGAAGGTGGTTATGAAATGCACAAAGGTAGACTGAGGCATAGAGACAATAACCATATTCTCGAATCAGAGTGAGCGTGTGCCAGGGTGATCATGGCTCAGAAGCAAACAAGTGATCAATGGTAGTGGTTCGAGGGTCGAATTCTAGGAGCCGTAATAGGCCTCAAAAGAGGGGACAAGCATGGCCCCAGATTTGGCAGAGTGCTCGCAGGTAGTGGCCCTTGGTATCGAAGACACACTATGGTCCCGAATCAGGGAGGCATGAGCGAGTGGTGCACCTCAATGTCTAGAGGGGAAAATCATGGCTTCAAATCGACAGAGCGCCCACTGGTAGTTGACCTCGGTACAGAGGGAGCAACTATGGCCTTGAACCCAAACCAGCGTCAGCCACATTGGCTCTTGAGAAAAGTCAGTCATGGCCATGAAATCAACCAGGTGGCAGCAAGGATGGTGCGACGGTACCAATAACGGCCCTCGGAAACTGAAAGGCCAGTTGCATTAGAATCCTCTTGTATCACTTAAAACAGTACCGACATTGGAACCTTAATATTTGTTCGCCCAAAGGAGTGTCAGGATGGAATGCGGCCATACCATCATGGTAACTTGGCTACCACCTAATACTTTGGGAAAGTGCCATTTAAGACTGCCTGTAGACCAATCAGGGATGCCCCAGAGAGACAGGAGTTGATGAGCATCGAAAGAGGGATGCAGTGCAAAAGGTTTGATCCCAAGAGACGAGGGCATAGGTGGGCTGTGAGCCAATCAGTTTGACCCTGGAACATCGAGGAGGACCAAAGTGTGGGTGTGAGCCAATCGGTTTGACCCCAGAGGGTCAGGGACCAACGAAGATTGACGTTGGGCTTCAAGTCATTCAGTTTGATCCTGGGGAGTCTGGAACTGACGAGGATTGAAGTCAGATGGAACTGACGGGGATCCAAGTCAGGCTGGTATGACTCCAGTCAGTCTGGGATTGCTGAGGATCGATGTCAGGCTGCCAGCCAATCAGTTTGAACCCGGAGAGTCACAGACCAATTTGGATCAACATAGGGCTGCCAGCCAGTCGGTTTGACCGACAGGCATAAAAGTTGGGCTGCAAGCCAATCGGTATGACTCCAGAACGTCATGGACCAATGGAAGATTGAAGTCGGGCAGCCATCATTTGGTATGACTCCAGAGAATCAGGGACCGACGAGGATCGATGTCAGGCTGCCATTCAGTTGGTATGACTCCAGAGTCAGGGACCAATAAGGATCGATGTCAGGCTCCCATCCAGAAAGTCAGGGACCAACGAGGGTCGAACTTGGGCTGCAAGCCAATCGATTTGACCCCAGAGAGTCAGGGATCAATGAAGATCGAAGTCAGGCAGCCATCCAATTGATATGACTCCAGAGATTCAGAGACCGAAGAGGATTGATGTCAGGCTTCCATTGAATTGGTATGACTCCAGAGGGTCAGGGACTGACGTTGGTCTGCAAGCTACGCAGTATTACTTTGGAAAGTTAGGGACCAATTTGGATCGATGTAGGGCTGCCAGCCAGTTGATTTGACCCTGGAGAGTCAGGAACCAATGAGGGTGAACGTCGGGCTGCAAGATGATTGGTATGACTTCGGAACATCATGGACAGTTGAAGATTGAAGTCAGGCAGCCATCCAATTAGTATGACTCCATTGAATCACAGACCAATGAGGATCTATGTTAGGCTGCCATCCAATCGGTATGACTCCGGACAGTCAGGGAATGACAAGGATCATTGTCAACCTTCCAAACAATTGGTATGACAGCAGAGAGTCAGGGACCACAGAGGATCGATGTCAGGCTGCCAGCCAATCGGTTTGACCCCAGAGAGTCAGGGACCGACGAGGGTCAAAGTAGGGCAGCCATCCAATTGGTATGACTCCAGAGAGTCAGGGACTGACGAGGGTCGATACCATCCAATTGGTATAACTCCAGGAAGTCCGGGATGAATGGGGGTAAACCTCGAGCTGCAAGCCAATTGGTATGACTTCATAAAATCAGTGACCAAATTGCATTGATGTACGGCTTCCATCTAATCGGTTTGACCCTGGAGAGTCAGGGACCGATGGAAGATCGAAGTCGGGCAGCCATCCAATTGGTATGACTCCAGAGAATCAGGGACCAACGAAGATCAATGTCATGCTGCCATCCAAATGGTATGACTCCAGAATCAGAGACCGACGAGTATCGATGTCAGGCGCCCATCCAGAAAGTCAGGGACCGCCGAGGGTCGACGTCGGGATTCAAGCCAATTGGTATGACTTCGGAAAGTCAGGGCGCAATGAGGATCAACGTAGGGTTTCCAGCAAGTCAGTTTGACACCCGAGAGTCAGGGACCACCGAGGGTGAACGTTAGGCTGCAAGCCAATCAGTATGACTTCGGAAAGTAAGAGACCAATGAGGATCAATGCAGGGCTGCCAGCCATTCGGTTTAACTCCAGTGAGTCTGGGAGGGATGAGGGTCGAAGTTGGGCTACAAGTCAATCAGTATGACTCCAGAGTGTCAGGGACCAGCGAGGGTGAACATTGGGCTACAAGCTAATCAGTATGAGTTTGGAAAGTAAGGGACCACTGAGGATTGACATAGGGCTTTGAGCTGGTTGGTTTGACACCGGAGAGTCAGGGAGCAACGATGGTCGAAGTTGGGCTGCAAGACAATCTGTATGATTCCAGAACATCATGGAACAATGGAAGATTGAAATTGGGCAGCCATCCAATTGGTATGACTCCAGAGAGTCAGGCACTGACAGGGATCGATGTGAGGCTGCCATCCAAACGGTATGACTCCAGAGAGTCAGGGACCAATGAGGGTCAACGTCGAGCTGTAAGCCAATTGGTATGACTACGGAAAGTCAGGGACCAATTTGCATCAACGTAAAACTTCCAGCCAGTCAGTTTGACCCTGGAGAGTCAGGGAGAGACAAGGGTTAAGACGGGCTGCAAGCCAATAACTAGGACTCGGGAACATCATGGACTGTCATGGACTGATGAAGATCGAATGTCGTGGACTGATTAAGATTGATGTTGGGCAGCCATTCAATTTGTATGACTCCAGAGAGAGACCGATATGGATAGATGTCAAGCTATCATCCTATTGGTATGACTCCAAAGAGTCAGGCACTGATGGGGATCGACGTCAGGGTGCCATCCAAACGGTATGACTCCAGAGAGTCAGGGACCAATGACGGTCGAAGTCGGGCTGCCAGCCAACCAGTATGACTCCGAAACGTCATGGACCAATGGAAGATCGAAGTCGGGCACCCTTCCAATTGGTATGACTCCAGGGAGTCAGGGACCAATGAGGGTTGACATCAGGCTGCAAGCCATTAGGTATGACTTTCAAAAGTCAGGGACCAATGAGGATTGATGTAGGGCTGCCTGTCAGTTGGTTTGATCCCAGAGAGTCAGGGACCGACACGAGTTGAAGTCAAGCTGCTTTCCAATTGGTATTATGTCCGAAAGTCAGGGACCAATTTGGAGATACGTAGGGCTGCCAGCCAGTCAGTTTGTCCCCGGAGAGTCTTGTTCTGATGAGGGTCGAAGTCGGGCTGCAAGCCAATCGTTATGACTCCAGATCATCATAGACCGATGAAGATCGAAGTCGGGCAGCTATCCAATTGGTATGCCTCCAGAATGTCATGGATAGATGGAAGATCGAAGTTGGGCAGCCATCCAATTTGTATCACTCCAGAGAGTCAGAGACTGACAAGGACCGATGTCACGCTGCCATCCAATTGGTATGACTCCAGAGAGTCAGGGACCAACAAAGGTCAATGTCGGGCTGCAAGCCAATTGGTATGACTCCGAAATGTCACGGACCAATGGAGGATCGAAGTTGGGCACCCTTCCAGTTGGTATGACTCTAGAGAGTAGGGACCAACGAGAGTTGACATCATTCTGCAAGCCAGTTGGTATGACATTGGAGAGTCAGGGACCAATGAGGATCGATGTAGGGCTGCCTGCCAGTTGGTTTGATCCCAAAGAGTCAGGGACCGACATGAGTTGAAGTCGGGCTGCCATCCAATCGGTTTGACTTCCAAAAGTCAGGGAAGATCAAAGTTGGACAGCCACCCAATTGGTATGACTCCACAAAGTCAGGGACCGACGAGGACCAATGTCACACTGCCATCCAATTGGTATGACTCCAGAGAGTCAGGAACCAACAAAGGTCAACGTCGGGCTGCAAGCCAATGGTATAACCCTGGAGAGTCAGGGACCGCCGAGAGTCAAAGGTGGGCTGCAAGTCAATCGGTATGACTTTGGAAAGCCAAGGACTAATTTGGATCGACGTAAGACTGCCAACTAATGGGCTTGACCCTGGACAGTCAGGGACTGACAAGAGATCAGGTTGCGAGCTAATCAGTATTACTCTGGAATATCATGGACTGACCAATATCGAAGTCAGGCAGCCATCCAATCGGTATGACTCCAGAGAGTCAGGGACCAATTTGCATCAATATAGGGCTGCCAGCCAGTTGGTTTGACCCCAGAGACTCAGGGACCAATGAGGGTCGAAGACAGGCTGCAAGCCAATCACTATGACTCGGAAGATCATGGAACGATGAAGGTTGTAGTTTGGCCACCATCCAATTGGTATGACTCCAGAGAGTCAGGGACCAACGAGGGTCGTCATCAGTCTGCAAGCCAGTTGGTATGACTTTGGAGAGTCAGGGACCAATGAGGATCGATGTAGGGCTGTCTGCCAGTTGGTTTGACCCCGGAGAGTCAGGGACCGAAACGAGTTGAAGTCGGGCTGCCATCCAATCGGTATGACTTCCGAAAGTCAGGGAAGACCGAAATTGGGCAGCCATCCAATTGGTATGAGTCCACAAAGTCAGGGACCGAGGAAGATCAGTGTAAGGCTGCCATCCAAACAGTATGACTCCAGAGAGTCAGGGACCAATGAGGATCAATGTTGGGCTGTAAGCCAATCGGTATGACTTCGGAAAGTCAAGGACCAGTTTGCATCGATGTAGAACTTCCAGCCAGTCGGTTTGACCTTGAAGAGTCAGGGAGAGAAAGGAGTCGAAGTCGGGCTGCTAGCCAACCAGTATGACTCCGAAACGTCATGGACCAATGGAAGATCAAAGTCGGGCACCCTTCCAATTGGTATGACTCCAGAGAGTCAGGGACCAATGAGGGTTGACATCAGGCTGCAAGCCATTAGATATGACTTTCGAAAGTCGGGGACCAATGAGGATTGATGTAGGGCTGCCTGCCAGTGGGTTTGACACCAGAGAGTCAGGGACCAACACGAGTTGAAGTCGAGCTGTCTTCCAATCAGTATGATGTCCGAAAGTCAGGGACCAATTTGGAGATACGTAGGGCTGCCAGCCAGTCGGTTTTCCCCGGGGAGTCTTGTTCTGATGAGGGTCGAAGTCGGGCTGCAAGCCAATCGTTTTGACTCCAGATCATCATAGACCGATGAAGATCGAAGTCGGGCAGCTATCCAGTTGGTATGACTCCAGAATGTCATGGACTGATGAAAATCGAATTTGTATCACTCCAGAGAGTCAGAGACTGATGAGGACTGATGTCACACTGCCATCCTATTGGTATGACTCCAGAGAGTCAGGGACCAACGAGAGTCGACATCAGTCTGCAAGCCAGTTGGTATGACTTTGGAGAGTCAGGGACCAATGAGGATCGATGTAGGGCTGCCTGCCAGTTTGTTTGACCCCAGAGAGTCAGGGACTGACACGAGTTGAAGTTGGGCTGCCATCCAATTGGTTAGACTTCCAGAAGTCAGGGAAGATCGAAGTTGGGCAGCCATCTAACTGGTATGACTCCAGAGAGTCAGGGACCTACAAGGATCGACGTAGGGCTGCCAGCCAATCGGTTTGACCCTGGAGAGTCAGGGACCGACGAGTGTCACAGGCGGGCTGCAAATCAATTTGTATGACTTTGGAAAGGCAAGGACCAATTTGGATCGACATAAGACTGCCAACTAATCGGCTTGACCCTGGACAGTCAGGGACTGACAAGGGTCGAGATCGGGTTGCAAGCCAATCAGTATTACTCTGGAATATCGTGGACTGATCAATATCGAAGTTAGGCAGCCATCCAATCGGTATGACTCCAGAGAGTCAGGGACCAATTTGCATCAATATAGGGCTGCCAGCCAGTTGGTTTGACCCCAGAGAGTCAGGGACCAATGAGGGTCGAAGACAGGCTGCTAGCCAATCACTATGACTTGGAAGATCATGGAACGATGAAGATTGAAGTTGGGCAGCCATCTAATTGTTATGACTCCAGAGAGTCAGGGAGTGACAAGGATTGATGTCAGGCTGCCATCCAATTGCTATGACTCCGGACAGTCAGGGACCAAAGAGGATCGATGTCAGGCTTCCATCCAAACGATATGACTCCAGAGGGCCAGGGACCAATGAAGATCGACATCAGGCTCCAAGCCTTTAGGTATGACTTTCGAAAGTCAGGGACCAATGAGGATTGATGTGGGGCTGCCTGCCAGTGGGTTTGACCCCAGAGAGTCAGGGACCGACACGAGTTGAAGTCGAGCTGCCTTCCAATCGGTATGATGTCCGAAAGTCAGGGACCAATTGGAGATACGTAGGGCTGCCAGCCAGTCGGCTTGTCCCCGGAGAGTCTTGTTCTGATGAGGGTCGAAGTCAGGCTGCAAGCCAATCGTTATGACTCCAGATCATCATAGACCGATGAAGATCGAAGTCGGGCAGCTATCCAATTGGTATGACTGCAGAATGTCATGGACAGATGAAGATCGAAGTTGGGCAGCCATCCAATTTGTATCACTCCAGAGAGACTGACGAGGACCGAAGTAACACTGCCATTGTCCGGGAAAGCAGCCAAAGGCTGATAAGGCAGCTAGTTCCCAAACAAACAACCCTCTCCCAGCACAGCAAAGTCAGTCCTAGAGAGATGCAGTAGCTTTACCAAAAGGGATTACCAAGAGAATTGTCAGACAGTCCGAGGTTCAGGGCAACAGATAGGCAGGTCGATGAAGCAGTCCAAGGTCAAGGTTTCCGGGTATTCAAGACAAGAAGCCAAGGAGCCAGAGACAGAGTCTTTCCTCTAAAAGAGTCAGATATCCACTGGCAAAGAACCACACATGCTCCAGGTGTTTATAAAGGCAAGGAGCTGGCCTTCAGCTGTGCCTGATTGCGAAGACGCTTCTGATAAAGCCTCCGAGATCTTCGAAGGCCCTCTCTTTCTGCTCGACGCTCATTGAAGGTAGGCACACTGCCCAGATCCTCCTCCATGTCCACAGCCTCGGCACCAGGCAAACTTGACTGCTGAACCTCTGGAGGGGCCACAGACTCTGCTCCAGCAGAACTAGGGCCAGCCTCTGGCTCCTCCATTACAGGTTCAAGCCCCTGGGGCTCTGGCTCCTCCGTTATAGGTTCAGATCCCAGAGGCTCTAGCTCATCCTCTGAGTCCTCCAAGCCATCTTCCAGGCTGGGCATGACAGCCATCCAATTGGTATGACTCCAGAGAGTCAAGGACCAACGAGAGTCGACATCAGTCTGCAAGCCAGTCGGTATGACTTTGGAGAGTCAGGGACCAATGAGGATCGATGTAGGGCTTCCTGCCAGTTTGTTTGACCCCAGAGAGTCAGGGACCGACACGAGTTGAAGTCGGGCTGCCATCCAATTGGTTTGACTTCCAAAAGTCAGGGAAGATCGAAGTTGGGCAGCCATCTAATTGGTATGACTCCAGAGAGTCAGGGACCTACGAGGATCGACGTAGGGCTGCCAGCCAATCGGTTTGACCCCAGAGAGTCAGGGACCAATGAGGGTCAAAGACAGGCTGCAAGCCAATCACTATGACTTGGAAGATCATGGAACGATGAAGATTGAAGTTGGGCAGCCATCCAATTGGTATGACTCCAGAGAGTCAGGGAGTGACGAGGATTGATGTCAGGCTGCCATCCAATTGCTATGACTCCGGACAGTCAGGGACCAAAGAGGATCGATGTCAGGCTTCCATCCAAACAATATGACTCCAGAGGGTCAGGGACCAATGAGGGTTGACATCAGGCTGCAAGCCATTAGGTATGACTTTCGAAAGTCAGGGACCAATGAGGATTGTTGTAGGGCTGCCTGCCAGTTGGTTTGACCCCAGAGAGTCAGGGACCGACACGAGTTGAAGTCCAACCGGTATGATGTCCAAAAGTCAGGGACCAATTGGAGATTGGCTGCCAGCCAGTCGGTTTTCCCCAGAGAGTCGTGTTCTGATGAGGGTCGAAGTTGGGCTGCAAGCCAATCGTTATGTCTCCAGATCATCATAGACCAATGAAGATCGAAGTCGGGCAGTTATCCAATTGGTATGACTTCAGAATGTCATGGACTGATGAAGATCGAAGTTGGGTAACCATCCAATTTGTATCACTCCAGAGAGTCAGAGACTGACGAGGACTGATGTCACACTGCCATCCAATTGGTATGACTAATAATAATAATAATAATAATAATAATAATAATGATAAGTTTTATTTATAGACCGCTATTCCGCAATGATCATAACGGTGTACAGTAAAAATTGCAATACAATACAAAAAATTGCAAGGCCTCTCTCCCCCTCAAGATGGTGGTCGGGAGGAGGGCACTTAGTCTTTCCAGGCCAGGTCTCGTCTCTCCCCCTCAAGATGGTGGTCGGGGGGAGGGCTCTTAGTCTTTCCAGGCCAGGCCTCGTCTCTGCCCCTCAAGATGGAGAGTCAGGGACCAACGAGAGTCGACATCAGTCTGCAAGCCAGTCGGTATGACTTTGGAGAGTCAGGGACCAATGAGGATCGATGTAGGGCTTCCTGCCAGTTTGTTTGACCCCAGAGAGTCAGGGACCGACATGAGTTGAAGTCGGGCTGCCATCCGATCGGTTTGACTTCCGAAAGTCAGGGAATATCGAAGTTGGGCAGCCATCTAATTGGTATGACTCCAGAGAGTCAGGGACCTACAAGGATTGGCGTAGGGCTGCCAGCCAATCGGTTTGACCCTGGAGAGTCAGGGACCAACGAGAATCACAGGTGGGCTGCAAGTCAATCGGTATGACTTTGGAAAGGCAAGGACCAATTTGGATCGACGTAAGACTGCCAACTAATCGGCTTGACCCTGGACAGTCAGGGACTGACAAGGGTCGAGATCAGGTTGCAAGCCAATCGGTATTACTCTGGAATATCATGGACTGATAAATATCGAAGTTAGGCAGCCATCCAATTGGTATGACTCCAGAGAGTCAGGGACCAATTTGCATCAATATAGGGCTGCCAGCCAGTTGGTTTGACCCCAGAGAGTCAGGGAGCAATGAAGGTCGAAGACAGGCTGCAAGCCAATCACTATGACTCGGGAGATCATGGAACGATGAAGATTGAAGTTGGGCAGCCATCCAATTAGTATGACTTGTGAGAGTCAGGAACCAACAAGGATCGATGTTAAGCTGCCATGCCATCGGTATGACTCCAAAGAGTCAGGGACCGATGAAGATCAGTGTCAGGCTGCCATCCAAACAGTATGACTCCAGAGAGTCAGGGACCAGTGAAGGTCAACATCGGGCTGTAAGCCAATCGGTATCAGTACGGAAAGTTAGGGACCAATTTGCATTGACGTAGAATTTCCAGCCAGTCGGTTTGACCCTGGAGAGTTAGGGACAGACGACGGTCGAGGTCGGGCTGCAATCCAATCAGTATGACTCCAAAATGTCGTGGACCGATGGAAGATCGAAGTTGGGCACCCTTCCAATCGCTATGACTTTGGAAAGTCAGGGACCAATGGGGAACGATGTAAGGCCGCGTGCCATTGGTTTGACCCTGGAGAGTCACGACCGACACAAGTTGGTCACGTATATGCAGGGGACGTGGATCTCAAGGCTTCACAAAGAAAGGGGTGACCAAAAAACTTTGATAGCAAACAAAGCAATGCCTTCCTTTCTGGGAGAGATGTATTGATAGGTGATAGAGAGGTGGAACAGCAAGTTTAAAGAACTCTTTGTTAAGATAGAAAGAGCGTGGCCTGGGGGCTGGACAAATGGCGGCTTGGGAAGAGAATCCTTAAAGATTGGACAAACCAGATTTGACACTAACTTGTTTGTGATAGAGCTTCTGTTTAAAATTCAAATAAACTGTCAGGCAATTTCACTGTGATGTTTTCCTAGCTTTTCAAATCTTGGTTTATTGGTCCTGACATCACTCGCACGCTCATTCGCTCACACACTCACTCACACAGAGGGCAAGATCCTCTGAGAGGATCCTTCACCAGAGACCATCCACTCTCCATCCATGCACAGACATGCCCCAGCTTCAGTCCACAGATATCCATCGGCTGGTTTCTGAAGGAGGACATCCACCAGCTTCTGAATCCAGACTCCACCGCTTTCTGTCCCCCAACATCCACTGGTTTCCACCAGGTCCATCAGCCGACATAAGCCAGCTTCAGGCTCTGGATCTCCACTGGCCTCCGACTGTGCCTCCCTCTTAGCAAGTCCACAAAAAGAGTGGACTTGCCTTCTCCTCTGGTCCCAGATGTGGCCAGCTTCACTTTCCTGGAGTGTCTTTAGCTCTCTGCCCACTTGGCTCCTCCAACTGTCATCCTTCCTTGAGTTCTGGGCTGAGAGTCACAAAGACCCATGAGCATCATGGGTTGCCATGGTAGCATGAGCCACACTGAGATTGTTGATGTTTCCATGGCACTGAGCAGTGGAGATGTCAACAATCCCCCAGCATCAGGGTCTTGCTTCTTCTTCCCCATGTGAACTTACAATACATCTGAAACTCTATCCAAAATAACTGTACACCAAACAGTAGCACACGATCTTAGCTTTTGATTCAGAGCTAGGATGTAAGGCTCCCTCACTTGGGAACCATTTCTGGCCATCACGATGTAGGCTTTAGCACTGGGTTAGGTCATTTGGGACCTAAAGATCTAGCTCTCAAAACAAACCAAAATGCTTTGGAAGCCCAGGACTGTCGAATATATAAATCAATCTAATTACAATATAGTTACAATAACAAAATTCTAGTAGAAGGAATCGAGTAAACAAAGTCCATGAAAAGGTGTGCTTGCATACCAAACATAATGGTGGATTCAAAACATAAAAGATATAAGGTGTAAACATCAATTATTATACCAATATAGTAAGGAGTAATCAGTGCGTTGCAAAAACATTGCATGGAATGATCAACCAAACAAAACGTGAGCATTAAGCATCAAACTTAATAGCCTTTAGGGCTGAAGAGCTGGGTATAAATAACCTAAATAAATTTATAAATAAATAAATAAATAAATAAATAAATAAATAAATGTCTACAAAACAGAGATGAGAAATATGGGCCCAAGGCAGTAAAACATCAGCACACAACAATGAAATGTATATATCCAGAACTTCTATCTATTTCTTTATTAAAATATTAATATCCTGCTTTTGATCCAAAGATGCCAGGGTGGCTTGCAATAAAATAAAACAATAAATAAATACAAATGTTTTAAAAATATACCAGTAGTGTAGTGGACCGACCAATGGCTCCAACTGGCCACTGAATGAACTTGCAGGATTCTTTTTGTTATTGTCTTGGTGAAAAGGGGGGGGGGGCTCTCTAATGGAGCTTGAAGCTAAAACATAATTGCATTTGAACTTTGGTCTTCTTTATCGTTTAATAGATCATAGAAATGTGTTCCTTACCATCCACTTATAATGCTAAACTAGAGGGCCACATGCTGGGAATATTTCTTCCATTAGTTCCCCCCAGAACTCAGGGATGTCAGTAAGTTAAATGAATGCCATTCATTCATATATATTTAAGAGTGATGATTGGCACCTCCCCCCTTCATCTTGATAGTTGCTCCTTGGCATCTGTATTTAGAGCTGCCATTTCCGTCTCCCTTGTGTTTGCTTCTCTTATTTTGTCAGCTTTGTATGTTTCCATAATTTAAGCATCTCACCCACTAATTGTTCTCACTTGTGAAAACACGGCTCATTATAAGGTAGCTTCTTTTAAAGTCTTGTGACTTTGACAGTTGAGCTTCTAAAACTAAGGAGTGGGAAAAGTGTGAATATAGCCTTTTCTTCCACAACATTTGTTTTAAATATGGGTATGTAATTCCCTTCCTTCAACAAATGTCAGAGCATGCATATGACTTAATAGTGACCCTAAAGCAACCCTGTCACCTGTGTGTATGTGTTTGTAAGATTTCTTAAGAGGGAGTTTGCCTTTCCTTTCCTTTGAGGTGGAGAAATGTGACTTTCCCAAAGTCACCCAGTGGGTTTCCATGGCTGAGCAGGTACTCAAACCCTGGTCTTCAGAGTCATATTCCAGTGCTCAAACCACTACACTACGCCTACTCTCAAGGTGACTTACAAAATTTGAAAGAAATACAGATAAAAGCTCTTAACAGTAAATACACACACACAGAAAGGAAAAATCTAATTAAACTCTTGATAGAATTAAAGGCAATTTAAAAACATTTCCCAGTTCCCAAGGACCTGCCAAACAAAAAAGCCTTCACTTGCAGCTAGAAGAGCCCCATGGAGAGTGCCAGTCTAGCATCTTAAGAAAGTGTGCGTGAGTGTGTAGGCGAATATAATATAAATATGATCCAGTCTTTTAAAAACTGCAAGGGTGTCCTATTTATATCTTCCAAGATCTGATATAGTGAAAAGAAAATGTTTTGTTTGTTCATGCAAAAGTAACAAGAAAGTCATAGTAGAAATTGATGGCATATTCTATTCAGACTTTGTCACTAGCTGTATATTATTCAAAGACAATCCAGTTTCTATGTCCTTCTTTTCCCCCTAGAAACCGCCCTGAAAGCCTAAGGAGCTCTATCAGGATGCGCTACAGTGGTCTTGTATATTAGGTGTTGGATGCGCCGCGCCCCCCCCGTCTTGTTGCAGTTCCCAGCAGCCCAAGCCAGCATAGGGTGAGCCAGCATTGCAGTGGTGAGGAATAGTTGCAGTTCAAGAACATCTGAAGGGCCAGCCACACCATTCACACTCATGCTGTACATAGTCCTGTAAATAAGTGAACTAAGCTGTCAATGGGCCCGAACAGACAGGCCAAAATAAAGCTGCTTCGGGTCACTTTGGAGGTGTGCTATTTAAATGACACAGGCCTCTTAAGAGGCCAGAAGCTGCGCCAAAGCTGCGCTCCAGTCCTTAAACAGCATACCTCCAAAGTGACCCGAAGCAGCCTTATTTTGACCTGTCTGTTCGGGCCCAATATAATGGGGGCATGCATCCAACAGTAATGATTTAGTTGACAGAACAGAAGGAGACTCTTGTTAAGGTGAGAAATTTTAAGTGTTTCTCATAATGTAGATGCTTGTGTGGAATTAATTTATATATTAATCCCAAAACCAGTATGGGATCTAGGGCCCTTTCACACTACACTGTTACAGCACTGTGATTCCTCTTTAACTGCTATGAATTTATCCTGTGGAATCCTATGGTTTGTAATTTAGTGACCCATTAGAGCTTTCTGGCTAAGTATTTTAAATAACCCACCCTGGAAACCCTAGGATTCCATAGGATGTTGTCTTGTCAAATAAAGTGGAATCATAGTGTCATTGTTGTATAGCGTGGAAGGGCCTCTAATTTGTGAACTGTCTTGGTTAAGTCTTTTATCATCCATTTGATAGAGTTGTCTCAAGTTCTGAATTTTGTGAACTAATATTTTTGGAGTGGCATTTTATGCAACATCATGCATGTATAGGTCTGATGTTTAATAGAGGGAATGTACTTCTTTGCTCCAGCCATAGTTCAAATATTAATACTTCAAAGAAACTTTGCTTTGGTGGGCCCAGCCATACATTAAACTAAGGGGTTGAACAGGCCAGCATAAAGAGCTGGATTCAGGGTGTCGTGGGGGCATGGTGACCGCTTGCCACCCGCCCTGATTCTACCCCTGAACCGACATCACACCGCCTACCTGCCCAGATGGTGGGCAGTGTGGGTATGCTCCTGCGGCACAGCAATTACATGCTGTGTGCCGCAGGAGTGGAGAAGAGCTGCAGCAATGGCGAAAGGGACACATTTTTTTCTGGTGTAAAAAAAGAGCAGCATTTTGCTGCTCCTTTTTGCACTGGGAAAAGGACAAATTGAAGTGGGGCTGAAGGATGTGGTCACTGCGGCCATGATCCGGTGTACAAAGGGGTGGGGTGCTGCCGCTCCTTTAGGCCATCTGTTTTTGGCCTAAGTCTTGTTCATTCATGGATTGTGGATAGTTTGTTTTCTGAGAATAGAAAACACTTTGTTGGATTCAGACAGTGGTTGCTGAACAAAAGACTTAATCATAACCCAAGTCCTTTATTCATTTGGCTTGAGAGGCAGTGTATTTGTAGCCAAGAGGGAAAAAATACACGAGTAACTGTTGTATTCTCCCCCCCCCCCCAAAAAAAAACCCACCTTTTTTGGGAGGTCAGTTGGGGGAATTCTCCCCATGTCCTATGCCTCTTGACTTGAGTCACTTTGTGTGTGTGTGTGTGTGTATGTGCCTTCAAGATGCCTGTTGACTTAATGGTGATCCCATTCATAGGGTTTTCTTAGGCCCAACCAACTTTTTTTTGGGGGGGCAAGGTTCTGGAGTCTGGCCTCAAAGCTCCAGGTGTTTCTCCATGAGACATATTAATCTAAATCCATTTCACTCTGGCTTCAGGCCTCATTATAGGACTGAGAAAGCTTTGGTCACCTTGGTGGCTTATGAAGGGAATTGGAAAGGGGAAATGTGTGCCTGCTGGTGCTGCCGGACCTCAGCGGTTTTTGATAGCATTGACCTCTGGGATGGAACTTGGGGCACTGTTTTGCAGTAGTTCTGATATTTCTTGGAGGGGCAAGCTCAGAAGGTAGTACTGGAGGACTCCTGTGTGATGATCTGTTGGGCTGTTGGTTCTGTTTTTGTCTCCTATGCTGTTTAACATCTACGTAAAAGTGCTGAGAGAGGTCATTCAGAGTTTTAAGGTGTGTTGTCCCCAGTGTGGTGATAACACCCAACTCTACCTATCCTTCCATCTGATTCCAAGGAAGCTGTCTTAGCACTCAACCAACCTCTGTTGTCAGTAATGGATTGGATAAGGGTAAACCAATAGAAATTATTATTATTATTATTAACCTTTACAGTGGTACCCCGGGTTACGAAATTAATTCGTTCCGCCGCCGCTTTCGTAACCCGGAAACTTTCGCTAGCCGAAAAGCCCATAGGCGCTAATAGCGAAAGCCGCGATTCCGTGTGAAATCGCGCCGAAAAGCACCAAATTTTTCTTCGTAACCCGGAATAACCTTCGTAACCCGGAACAATGTTTTTAAATGGATTTTTTTCGTAACCCGGAAATTTCGTAAGGCGGCGCATTCGTATCCCGGGGTACCACTGTATTTATAAAGCGCTGTCAATTTACACAGTGCTGTACATACAATCTTTTTAATTGGACGGTTCCCTGCCCTCAGGCTTACAATCTAAAAAGACATGACACAAAGGGAGTGGTGGTGTGGAAGGGGCCTCTCTAGTAGGATAATACATATAAAATACATAGCAATACAGGAAATGATTCAATAAAACAGGCAACAAAAGAACATCAAATAGCAAGTGACAATTATGCAATGCCTGGGAACGCTGCCCTGAACAGGATGGTCTTCAACTCCGTTTTGAAACTTAGTCCAGAAAAGACAGAGGTACTCCAGATCAATTGAGAGGCAAATCAGGTAATAGGGACTACCTGTGCTGCATGGGGTTTTATTCCCCCTGAAATCTCAGGTATGCAGCTTGGGTGTTCTCCTAGACTCAACTCAACACACTGAGCCTGGATGTACAAGTTTCAGCAGTGGCCAGATGTGCATTTGCACTGCTAAATCTAGTGCACCAGCTGTGCCCGTTCCTTGAGATGTCAAATCTGTGTATGGTGGCACATATTGTAATTTTATACCATTTGGACTACTGTAAGGCTGCCTTTGGAAAATGTTCAGAAACTTCAGCAGATCCAAAATTTTGCAGCCAGAATGCTAACCAGGGCCAGTAATAGGGAATATATAATTCCCTTGTTAAAACAACTTCACTGGCTACTGGTTCATCCTTGGCACAATTCATTATACAGCTTAGTTCCTGACTATCTGAAAGACTTTATCTTCTCATATGAACCTGGAAGAGTTCTAAGATCTTCAGAGCAAGGCTTTCTCTCGGTTCTGCCACCATCACAGGATTGCTTGATGAGGACCCAAAAGAGAGCCATCACAATGTCTGCTCCCATCCTCTGGAATTCCTCTCCTTGAGAGCCCCCCCCCCCCATGGGCTTTCTTTTCACTGGCAGGCAAACACCTTTTTTTGTTTAAGCACGCTTTTGATATGTACACACTCCCAGGGGGGCTTCTTATTGGCATGTGTGATATATTTATTTTTAATTTTTGTATGCTTTTAAAATAGCTTTATACTGTTTTAAATACAATTATTTTAATTGTTTTAAAAATTATTGTTAGGTTTTAACTGATTTTCTTCTGTGAGCTGCCTTGGGTTCTACTCTAGGAGAAAGGTGGCAAATAAATAAATAAATAAATAAATAAATAAATTTCATGAAAGGAAATTCCTTGAGGTGCCACATGGACCTGCACCATTGCTTTACAAATCTGGTGTGGAAACCTAGCTTGTCAGGAAAAGAACTGTTCTTGTGGAACCTGTACAGGTATAATTCAGTTAATGAAGTAGTTGTGTTCCTGGACATGACTTCTGTTACAGAAAATTTGGTACCAGAGGTAGAAATAACATGGAAAGAACAGAGATAGGTTCCTGCACCACGAAAAAGAAGAGCACTTCAATATGTTTTACTCAAAACAGAATAAAAACTAAATAGATTTTATTCAGAACTTACAGTATGCACATGGGAAACAAAACAACCTGGTTAGGTAAGTTTTGCACAAGCAGATAAAAACATGTTGAGCCTTCTCCAAACCACTTGAAAGCTTCTTCCAAAATGCACCCAGAGATTTTTTTTCTTCTTCTTTTCCCAGTCTTAGCTTTAGTTATGATTTTCACATTGGTGGGTAAACTTATATTTCTATTTCTTTTTTACATGCTGGGGGGAGCTGGTGAGGAAAGCTAACTCACTTCCTCCTCCCTCTCTGTTTTACTTTTCATGCATATTTAGAAAGGGCTTCTAGAGGCAGCTGTTGTTACTTTGCTTGTTCTAGGCAGACACTCACAGCTAGAGTAGGATCAGTTGAGCAGTACCTGACTCTCTCCCAGCTCAAATTTCATTGCACTGTTTACTGCAGTCATGTTGCTTGCAGCAACATGACTGCAACTTGGCAATTGGAAGTCTGTTATTCTAGTTCCTCAACAACCTCTCAGTTCCTATGCTGCTAAAAGAAAACTTCTAGCTAGATGAAGGACAAGAAGGAAAAGAAGTGGGGCTGGTGGCAGAAAAAGACTTTGTAGAAAGGAGCGTCTTTGGCTTTGTTAACTGAGGTATGCCTCTATGTTCATTTCATAAAGTGTTAATAAAGCATTCCTTTCTTCTTGATTTCCAGGATTTTGGTTGGTGCCCCACAGGCAGATTCTAAATACAGTGCTTCACTTAAGTCTCCGGGAGCTGTCTTTAAATGCCGTGTTCACACCAACCCTGATAGGAGGTGCACAGAATTGGACATGGGTCGAGGTATGTAAGTATGTGTACATCCTGTTTAAAGAATTAACAATAATCCATGGTGTAGACATTATGGAGAATGAATCATGCATTGGGAAAAGTGAAAACTACTCTTCCTGTAACATGGGCCTGCCTTGCTGTTTCCTGAGTATCCCTTCTGTTTTCCGTACAATGCTGTATTTATGGGTGGCTGTATATCAGTGCTGCTAGACTTCTGCAGTCCCTTAAATCCCACTGTGTCTGTGATAAAGATAGACAGGGCATGTAATTCTTTTCATTCATGTCTGACCAACCACAAGACATGGGCTGGTGTTAGAAAATCATTTAGAAGTTTTTCTCCTTTTCCAATAACTTTACCACCTCAGTATTCATGTTATGCACATTTCTGCTGAGCTGGCTGGCTATTTAGAGGCTGAAAAATTATCAGGGTCATTTACCACCTTGGCTGGCTTGTTTGAACAATGCATTGCTTTTATAATATCCTCCTATTAAGAGTATTTTATTAACATGGATTCATCTTGAATCGACTAAATATAACAACAAGTGGTACAGTTAGCTACAGCGGGATCACTGTATCCATGGGGGTTTGGTTCCATAACTGTATGTGAATACCAAACCCCCCCATGGGTGCTCTAGTTCTCTGCCATTTTATATATTGTATAAGGACTTGAGTCTGCTTACCATTTTATATACAGTATAAAGACTCCCTTGGTTACTTCCATAGCTTGGCTAAGCAGACCAAAGGCAGGAGCAGTGCCTGGTACCAGGTTTGCATTTTTTGGGCCTGTAAGGTGGATGATTGGCAAGCCCCTTGGAAGACAGAAACATGAGGCTGTTCAGTACTGTACTAATATGGCATAGGTCAGAAGGAGCAGCAGCAGCAGCCTTCGCAAGTTTACCTACATGTGGCGCACTGTGCACCTCAGTTGCCAGCCATGCATTCTCCGTGCTTCTCTTTGAAAGTTCTACAGTCAGGCAGTTGTGCAAAGGCTGCCACCACTGTGCGAAGACACTGCAGCCAAGCAGCTCCATGTGGCTGCCTGACTGTAGTACCTTTACCTGACTACAGTGGGCTTTGTGCAGCTATCCAGCTGCACCATCTTTCTGCAACCAGGTTGCCAGCCAAACATTCATTATGCTACCTCCTATTTGAAGGTGCTGCAGTCAGGCAGCTGCATAAAGACACCACCAAGTGAAGGCACCATAGCAGGACAGCTATACACAGCTGTGGGACCTTTGCCCAGCAGCAGTGACTTTTGTGTAGCTGCCTGAGTGCAGCACCTTTGCATGACTTAGGCACCAGGCATGCATTCTTTGGGTTCCACACTTGCATGAAGACGATGCAGTTGGCAGCTATGCAAAGGCCACCAACACTGCACAAAGGCCATTGGGCGAAGGCTCTTTGTTCTGCATGGAGAAGGCAGATTCTGCTATTGTAGAGCAGAGAGCAAGAGAGGAAAAGAGGGGAGTGAGTGTCAGGGTGGAGAGGGGAGGTTGGGACTCCTGGTGGTGGCAGTGGCAGCACTATACCTTGCTGGCTGTCAAGAATCCAAAGTCATCTTTAACTCTCATTAAATAACCTCATTTTTATTCTGGCCCTTTGTTTCAGCCAGTGTTCCGGGAATGCCTTGTGGGAAGACATGCAAAGAGGACAGAGATGAAGAATGGATGGGTGTCACTTTAGCAAGGCAACCAACAGCTGGAGGAAGTATTTTGGTAAGTTCCCAGTTCTCTTGGTATCACTGATGGGTGAAGTGTTCCGCTGTCATCAGCGGTAAAGGTGTGTGAATGAATTTCTTTATCAATGACTGTGATGCCTTGCAAGTCCAGCTCAGTTTGTAATCACTTCTTTTAAAGGGGAAGACAAATTACATTCCAAGGACAAAGCAGAGGGCTCTTACACCTGGATCTGTCAGCCCTGAGGGGTTTCCTTTTCAACACGGTTATGGCTTTAGGACTTGGAACTGAATAAATGGCACTTTATGTTCCTATGAATGCGTCTGCTCTTCTTCCCTTTTTCCAACTTTAAAATAAATGTTTCATGTGTAGCTGTTAAATTTGTGTGGATCAAGATCATAGTTACATGATACTTCATGACATAATTTTACTAGAAACTTTAAATGTATATTTGTGCTACAGGTTAGGTAAGTGACTACTGAAGGATATGTATTTGTGTGGGTGGTCTGTATGAAGTCACTAGTTCAAATACAGAAATCAGCAGGCATTGAGTTTTTCCCCCCTGTATGAAAGCACACCAAAATGTATAATGGCTCACACTCAATAGCTGCCCTTGTGCAGGTTTGCTACATCATCAATACCTATGATCCTTCTTCACTTGTTACTCCCACGAAGGGGCAAAGTGTGTTGCAAGGGATTGTGTGACCCTGTTAGGTGACTCCTTAGAGTTCCATTCTCAGATCTCACCCTCTTCTTTCCCAAAATTAATCTCTGACTAGAGTAAGTCTTTGTGCCTGGTATCTATTCTGCTGTTCTTCCATGTGAAAACTGTCGCTGCCTCTGGTATATATGAATCAGGCCTAAATGGTTTGCTGGGTGAGTGAGAATATCAACCTAACTGAAATCCATTAATATTTATCCCAAAAATTATAAAGAATATTTCATGCAAATTCTACTGCCATGTTAAATGAAAGTCATTTTGGTCAAGAGGATGTGTATTTGTAATTTCTTTGGATTGATGTGTTTTTCCTAAGGCAAAGTCATTTAAACTGGCCAGTAGAGACACAAGTGTGCTAATACTCTGTTAAACTCTAGATCTGTTAAGTATCAGTTTGGGACAGAAGGTAAAAAAAAAAGGCTGATAAATTGCTGACAGGATAAACTTAAAATACAATTTTGGAAAGTCTCTTGCATTTTGAAATATCAACATGAGAATTAGTGTTTGTATTAATCTGAGTGTTTCAATAACATAACTGACACTCCTTGTTCTTCCTATGCTAGAATGAGTTTTACAGTCCTATGACATGTGCTGGAAAAGTAACTCGGGACAGTGCATTAAGTCTTGGAGAAAAGCCACAAGCATTTTAATCTTTGCTCTTTTGAGCGCCTGCCCCATTTATCATACAATTTGTTCTCCCCTAACTTACTTCTTTTCCAAAATTCATGACATTTAAAAAAAACAAAACATTTTTTTTAAAAAAAAGACAAATGGCTAGTGGTGCACATCAATATGGACATGGTTAGAAGTAAAATGTATTGGGTTTATTGTGTTTTATTCCCAGGTAAAGTGGGTATAGGCAACCCCCCCTCCCTCACTTTCTAATTTCATTGTAGCTTCTTCTATTTAGTGCTGGGGTTTGAATCACTCATCTTTATCACTTTCTGTATGTCGATTCATAATAGGAAAACTAGCTCAAACCAAAGGGCCTTTTGGTTAAGAAAGGGCTGGGCAACTGTGGAAGGGTAGGGGGCCACATTGGCCTCTTAAGAGACCTTGGAGGGTAGTATTCACCAGTTTATCTGCACCAATGAAATGAAATGAAATGAAATAGTTCTTGCCCCGAAACACCTCTTAGGGGCATGGGTCATTTTTATCATGTTTGGTGGTCCCAAAAGGCCTCTTCTGGATGTAATCTGGCCCAGGGGACCCACAAAATAAAGTGGGAATGCATCCCACACCTCCTGTTGACATTTTGAAGCATTTGGGGTCAAAAAAAGTTAAAAACATTTTTTTTGGGCAAAAATTGTTTTTGACCCCTGGTGGCCCAGGGGTGGCTCTACATGTAATGGAGATTACCCCCCCTCCCACCCCTACAGTGCATTTGGAGCAAACTTTTTTTTTTTACCCCAGAGGCCACAAAAATGACCCTAGTGGACACATACAGCCTGCGGGCCACACTTTGCCCACTCTTGGTTTAAGGATCTTGGTGCAGTGATTCCCAGCTTGATCTTCCCAGATGCAGATGAACTACAACATCCAGTATCATTGATCATTGTCTGTGCTTGTTGGTCCTAAAATATCTTGAGACCAAAGTTGGTGAACCACTGGCCCAGTGAATGGTCATGAGTACATCTGATAGTTCATAGTTGAGGCTACTTGAGTGTGGAGTTGGGCTTGTTTATCAACCCATATAAGAGATGGAGTTTTGTGAAACAGTGAGATAATTACCCACATTGAATAAAAATGCAAGACTAATCAGTTCTGTCGTCCTAGTTTACTGGCTTCTTTGTCATGCTTAAGGCATTTTTGATGCTAACTTAATTCACATGGGAGCTGGAGTATAGCTGTGCATGTGTGAACTGTGAGCCAGGAAATCCTTTACATCTTACTTTCAGCAAGAACTTGCCTTAGGTGAGCAAGTACCCCAGGTAGAGAAGTTGCGCATGCCCCTTATGTGGCCTAAGCTGATGGATCTCTGTGTTGCCCTGTCAAATTTATGATAGTGAAAATACAAAAATTTAAATTATTTTGTTGGAAAACCCCCACCCACCCCAATGCGCTCTAGAAGCATGGACTATATTTGAAATGTCCCCATCACCATCAGCCATGACTAACATTGATGCTGATTTTTTTCTTCAAAGCTAATTTAGGCAGAAAGGAGGAATTTATTTCAGAAGACTAACAGTGGCAGTGGTTTTGACTATTGGAGGGACTATAGCTTGGGGCAGAGCACACACTTTGCATCTACTCAGGCTTAACCCTATTATCTTTATAAAGAAGGAACCAGTAGCAGGTTCATCTGAAAGACCTCTGCCTGAGATCCCGGAGTGTTGCTACAGGGAGACCCAGGCCAGACAATACTGGGCTATATGCAAAAATAATCTGAGTTAGTGTAAGATGCCCCTTATGTTTTGATGGGAGAGAACATAGTTTTCCAACTCCAAAGAACCCTTAGCTGGTATGGTCATTGGCTGGGACATTCAGGGAGGTACAGTCCAAAAAGGGAACTTTTCTACACTCTTCTTTCTTTACACTTTTGGAGAGGGGTTGTCTGTGGTCTGAACCTGGGAGGGATGAGGTACCTTCCTATCATCTGACAAGGTGAGGCAGGCCACTAGCCACCACTGCTTCTGGCTCTACTTTTCAGGTTGTATTTTGACATCAACATAGTTAACATGACACCAGTGTTTTTCCTTTCCCCCTTTCTCCTCCTTTACTTCCTGCTTTTGTCTCAAATGTTCATTTCTGAATAATTCCTAGTGGTGCCAACAGAATGCTACAGATCTTCCCCATTGATAGCAGCCCTGAATACTCTTCTAGGAGAGTTTGAGTAATTTGTGCAGGCCATGACAGCTTTTACTAACTTAGAAAATAAATATATAAATTAGAAATAACACTTTTTCTAGCTTTATTTACATTGCCATAATTTAAAGAGGCCTTTTGTTGCTATGATTTGTATTGGTTATAAATTTTCTTTGTATTCAGAATTCCTTCCTTCTTGCGACATGCTCTGTTCTCAGGTTTCCTTGGCGGACTTGCATAAAAGTTGGCTTTAATGCGTGTACGTCTGTAGGATACTGTCTTACATTAAATGTATATCTGCCTTTTGTATTCACAGTGGAAATGCTCCACGAGAGAAGCTATTTCCTGAACACTCTAGATATAAATATTTCATGATTAAAAAAAAAAAGAGTCTGAATGCAGCCTGTGTAGGGAATTAAAACCATGACTGGGGCAGCTTAAAAGAGCAAATAACTGAGTTCATTTTCTTATGAGCTTCCTTACATACATCTGGCTGTCAAAGCTGAGTGCCATTATAAACATCCTTTGTAGAATTACATTCCTTGTTCTGACATGGGCAAGCTTCACAAAGATGCTTAGGGCCAGCAGCATTAATAGGCGGAAGTGAGAAACATCGTTATTCAGTAACAAACTGCATTCACATTGCTGAGCAAAGCATGTTAAAAAGAAATGAATCTACAGCATGTGTTCTGTGTTGATAACATCACCATAGGTGTTCAAGTATAACAACAAATGCTCCTAAAATAATTGCTTTTTGCAAATTACTCTTAAATAGCTGAAAGAATGAGCCTTTAAACTTTGCTGAAAATCCTGGTTTTTTCCCCCTCTTTGAAACTGAGGCGCATTACACACACGCCGAAAGTACATGTTAGGTTTAGGAAGGGGCGTATTAGGGTTAGAAAGGGGCATCTATTCTAGACGCCCCTCAACCTTAGTACGAACTGGGTCTGTACAAAATGGCGGTGCCCGTCCACACAGGCGCTGCCATCTTGATGTTGCAGACGCATAGCGTCCGGACATCACACGGCCGAAGTGACTCCGTGAGTGTGCAACTAGCGCCTCGTGGTGCCACTTCCGGGGCACAGAAAGAAGCGCCATTTTCCGGCTTCTTTTTTGCTGCGTCTGGGAACTGTGCAGTTTGGCCGCTGCGGTTCCCGGACACAGCAACCAGCGGTGCCGGCAGACCGCCGCTTTTGGATGGTCTATAACGCGCCTGAGATTGTTTTCCCCTCATTCCATATCTTCTCAGAACCCTGCCCAGGCCCTGAGATCCTTAGGAGAAGCCCTTTACAAGCATGATTAGTGGAAATTTGCAACTGGGCGTTTTCTGTGAGTGCCCCTAGGTGCTAGAACTCCGTTCCTAGGGAGGATGGGATGGCCGCCTTCTTGCTGTCCTTGTGTCAGTAGGCAAAGACTTTTTGATTCAGGTAGGCTTTTGAGAACGAAACATTTTAAAATAAATGGCTTCAAAAAATGTGCTGTACTTTTTAAATTGTAATGCTTTAAATTGCTTTTTTATTGTGTTAACCTTTTTAATAGTTTAATTCCATTTTTGTATATTTTAATAATATTGTCCTTGGTTATAATTGTAAGCCACTTTGAATCCTGGGTTTGGGGGACAAGTGGAGTATAAATAATAATTAAAATAGTTGTTCTAAGTAGCTGGAGATTACACTGGGCCAAGCTATTTTTCTGCCTGAGGCAAAGAACAAGATGGCAGTTTATGATGGAGGAAGAAAAACACACACATACAGAACTGACCAGACAGGCAATTGAATTTTATTTCCAAGCTGCCTATGAGAGAGTACCTTCTGCAATCCCTGTTCTAGCTTACCCCCTCATGCTCTGTTGAAAACAAAGCATTTAACTCCAGCAAAAGAATGGCCAAGGAACCCAGAAGAAATGGCTGGGAGGGAGCTGCCACTATCCTCACACCCCAGCATCTGCCACCCAAGTTTCCACTGTGTTTAAATGGTAGGGCTGATCTTGAAGGAGCAGTAAGCCACCCCAGTTTCCTGAATAAGATCTCATGTAGGGTCAGGTTTCTTCCAAGCTTCCATATAAACATCTGGAGAGAAAAGCCTGCCTTTGCTTTGCACTATCCAGGGCTTGTATGTATGGCATGTGGGAAACCACAGTTCCGTTGTTCATATTGCAGTGTGATCACTTGTGGTCCAGCGGTCTATGCATTTTGGTTTTGCATATGCTGTTCTTCTGTACATTAGCAGGAGGAGTGAGAGAGACCTCTTGTTCATTAATGTGGTCAATTGATGTCTGCCCAGTCACAAAAGATTCAGCAGGGTTCTTGATATGTTCTGGATATAGTCATGTGCTGAAGGCTTGAACAAGGAATTAAGGTCATGTTCTACCACAGATAAACAGCCTAGTGGCACAAAAGAGAAAGGAAAACCATTAAGAGAGCTAATAAGATAGTGAGGAACGTTATACAGTTGCCATGGTGGAGAAGCCATGTATTCTGTGAATGCTGGAGCAGAAATGGCTACTGTTCCTCCTCAGCTCCATTCCTTTCTCTTAGATGGCAGCCTGCCATTCCTCAAATCAACATGCAGTGCTTAGTGTTTATGGAAGATAACCTGTTGCCAGTGTTAAGGTAAGATTCCAGAAATGAAAGGGACATTGTTATTTCCTTGTCTAAGACAGGAAATGTCTTCTGTCAGCTCTGCTTGGAGTGGATGGATCCTTGACAAATTAAACTGCTGCTGACTTTCATCTCTCGAAGTCCTCTCTGTCTTGACATCATTCTCTGTGTCATCTTGAAGTAAGATAACTAGGAAAGGGCAAGGTGAGGAATTAGGAGGACTGAAAAGGCAGAGGAGAATGCTTTAGCTGATCTGAATGTGGGTTAGTACATTGTAGCCACCTATTTTATAAGATGGAGAGTTTGGGTATATAATGAAGTAATGTTTATTTATAAAATTGAATGTTCATTGTTAAAGTTTAGTTTTGATCTGAATCTGTAGATTAGAAAATACATGTTGCTGATGGACAATTTTTGCTGTTTTATACAAGCATAGATAATTTATCTTGCCTTACTGTTGTCTCTGGCCAAAGAGAGTTTGAAGTTTAGTGATGCACCACACATTTCTGAAGAATCTTTGAATGGAGATGTTAGTTGGAGGAGTGTGCCCAGAATGGAAATAATGCATACATTCTTCCACTTTCACCTTTTTGAAAGAAATGAAACAACAGTATGTTCCAGCCATTGATATACTGCAGCCAAGTGTGAAAAATTATTTTTTCTACTTGTTCATTTCAGGCTTGTGCACACCGTTGGAAAAACATCTACTATGAGACAGAGTACATACTTCCACATGGTTTTTGCAACATCATCCCACCTAATCTGGGCCCCAATGGTAAAAAGTTATTGCCCTGCTATGAAGGTAAGAAAAAAAACTTTCTATTTTTGATTATGACTTGTGAATGGAGATGTTCACCATTCACTTTCCCACAGTGGCCATGGTGATACACGATACGTTTCAACAAACTGTCTTCCTTATGTGACTATGAATGACATCTAGATACCTAAGATTTTGGACACCTTGGGGGTGTGAGGCATCTAAATGCCACACCCCCAAGCTCTGTGGAAGCCGGCTTTACTGGCCAGTCTTTTCCGGCTCTATACTTCCTCTTTGTGTGATATTTTCTGTGTACAAGTTGAACATATAGGGTGATGAAATGTAGCTTTGCTTGACCCCTTTGCCATTATGTTTCTCTCATATTCTGTTCTAACAGTAGCCTCTTATCCTAAGTAGAGATTTCTCATCAGGACTATCAAATGTAGTGGCACTCCCATGACCTTAAGAGCTATCCATAGCCTTTTGTGATCTATGCAGGTAAAAGGCTCCACTATATAATCTATAAAGCACATGCTGATTTTCTTTTGAAATTCCTGAGTGCGCTCTATAACCATTATATATTTGCAATATTGTCCCTTGTGCCTCTTCCTTTCCTGAACTCCACTTGCACCTCTGGGATTTCTCTCTACATATATGATGGTAGTCTATGTTGCAGAATTTTGAGCATAATTTTTCATGCTCTTCTTATCATAGATTATCAATCAGTCAGGGATTGGTTGATGACAGATCCAGACCTTATGCTGGGAGGGTAACCCCACCTTACAGCTGTGTTAATAAAGTGGTGGCCTTTTCTTCCAAACTGTGTTGTGGTCATTATTCAGTGACTCCCCTCCACAGCAGGGTTGAATGGTTGTGCTAGAGAGTGAGGTTTACCGGATTTGATTTAGTTTGAGCATAGATCTTAATTGATTAATCAAATAGATTTATATTGTTTTGTCTTCTATGGGAAAGGCATGAGTGAGCCTCATCCTATGTGTTGATTTTCTAGATACTGAGTTTGGTCCAAGACTGGACTGAACTTCAGAAATAGTGGAGGCAGAGTGAGCACTCACAACAAAACTGGTAAAGATCTGAATTAAACTGGATTTTGTAGCTCATGGTTTTGTTAGCCCTCCTGTGTAACAACTGGCTAACTAGAGAAAGAAAAAAAAAATAGAAAAAAACCCCAACCTTTTAAGAAAAGAATGAAAACACTGTTATGTGTCTGGAAACCGTAACTGTTAGTGCTTCAGAGCATTAACAAAGTGTTTGCAGACTTAACAATCGGGGTGTGGGGGGGAATTGTCTGGTTTTGGTTCCATCTTTGGCCCCACAGCTCCAGCTCATCTGTAATAAAATGTAAGGAAGCCATAAAATTCCTCCCACTTCGAAGATTGGCTAGGATTGTTTTTTTCCCTTTCTGTTGGCAGGACTGGTCTTGAAGGACTGAGAGCGTCATACAGGCCATAGCATGCGTGTTTTTGTTACTTGTGCAGAAATCCTAAATGGAGGCTGTTGCCTGCCTGTGTGAATGTGGCATTCTGTGTGTGTGTGGGGGGGGGAGGGAGGGGGCAGATATTTATCTTCTTTTTCTTTTGAGCAAAAATATCTCAGCAACCAGATATCAGCCAGGAATTGGTATAAAAATAGAAGTGTGTGGACCCAAAAGCCACAATGCAGCCAGCGTAGAATTGGTTGTTCTGGTGTAACCAATTGTGCAATCTATTGTGTTCCAAATAGGGCTGAAAATTGGGGATTTGTTGGGCTGGTGTGTCAGCTGCCAAATTGCATTGTCACAGCGGGTGACTGAGTTTGCTTTTCATGAACTCTGTAACTCACAGCTTTTAAAGGCAGTTAATTAGCTCCGTCCTCCTCTAAAGAGATGGCTGAGCTCTATTGCTCTGAAGGCATGACTTCAAATTGACAGGGATCCTCCCTTCCTAGAATAATCTTGTTTAATGTACCCTCCAAGAAGAAACAATGAAATTTTTGGCTGGAAGTCTGCAGCTTTTGAGAAAGGATGAATGGAAATTGAGGGTGGGATAGAAACAGAACAGGATGCAGTTAGCAGCTAAACAGTGATTCAGTATTTACTGGACACAAGCTTTTGAGCTAGCCAGGTCTGGATTAACTTTTCCTTGTGAAGAAAAAAGCTCCAGGTTTGTATAACGAACAGTTTTATGGCATGTGAATGATGGAAGAATTTTTGCACTAGTGGGACAGATTTAAAAAAGGATATATCTGTCTGTCTATCCTGATAATCCTGTTTATTTTTCACTTGTGAATATGTATGTAGTGCTTTCCTCAAATTTTGGACACTCTTTGTGTCCACCTTCCCATAACTTTCTGTGTTCACCACAGTATGCGGTGGGAAGCCGCCTGTATTTGTATAATCAGACTTCTGAAGCGTGTGAAGAATTTCCATAAGTACAGAAACATCTTGCCCTTCAGAAATTATGAGAAAATAGTGATAGAAGAGAATGATGGCGTTGAGTGGTGTGATTTTGAGGACAGAGTGGAATGTGTGGCTATATAGTGTCTGTCACCAAGGAGATCCTCTTAATGCACATAATACGCGAGAGAGGCTAAAGACCAGAGCATACCCCTATATTGTTGCTGCATTACCCTAGCAATGTGCAGGTGTGTAGCCTAGTGGATGTGTAGTGGAGGTACACATTTTTTCACTTGGTTTTTCCATGTGGAATTTTCTTATCCTATCATAGACAGGACACACCAGCTTGTTATGAAGTGTCTTTATGGAGCATACATATCTGATCAATAAGAAAATATTTCCCTCTCCTTCTGCCATGGAGTCTTGCTGTATAGTGGGTTCTGCTGCCAAAAGGGTTATGTGGGGTCTCTTGGAGAAGTTGAAATCTACAGCTGGTAGTTAGTAAGAAACCTTTTGCTCTCCAGTTATTTTTGGCTACACCTCTGATAATTGACAATGCTGGCTGAGGCTTTCTTGGAGTTCAAGTCTGAAATGTTTGGGGCAACCAAGGGGTCGCCATCTTTTGTCTAGCAGTAATTGAGAGTAGATCTGGGGAAGAATGAAAACCAAGATAGACAGAAACAGATCAAGAAGAAAACAGCAAAGAATAGTTTAGGCTTCTGGCCATGGTTATCAGCAGCCACGATACAGAGACGTAGCCAGGATTTTGGGAAGGGGGAGTCCAGACTAAGTGCCACCATTATAATGGGACTTGGGTGCGGCAGTGCAGCAGCACACAACATGCATTGTATCTAATGGAAGGAGGGGTTCGGACACCACGACCCCCCCCCCCCCCGCCAGCTACGTCCCTGCATGATTTCAGCAATTCCTAGCTGACACCTTGTCTGATTAAATATCCCAGCACACAAAGAGGAAAGTATGATATGGCCCAGATTGTTCATATAATCTGGCTACCTGCTATTTAGGGTAAGTGGAAGTCTATTATATTTTTGAATATTACCCAAAATGGCCAAGGAGAAAAGTGGGCCAAGTTGTACAGTTACTGGTATTCTACACTGGGCAACTGGTTAAGGAAACCTTTGGGCCTCCAGATGTTTTGAACTTCAATTCTCAGAAATCCCAGTCAATATGTTCATTGTTCAGAAATTCTAGGAGTTGAAGTCTCAAAAATCTAGAGGACCAAAAGTTGAGAACCACTGGTTTAAGGTATTATTCTCATAAATCAAAGGAACCTTGTTAGTAATGTGTATTTCTTTGAGTATTTGGACTCATACTGAGAACATTTTAATCTTATCTTAATCTATCCCTGTGTTCAGATTTTTTAGCGTGGTACAAATTGGGACTAGGGTATTGGTTCCATTGCTTCCTGTCTCCTTGTTGTCATCTCATGCAGAATTCTTTCCCCACACTCACCTTTCAGAAAGAGCCATAGTGAAGTGTAGTATTCCATCTATACTGTGTGTATTCATAGTAATGTTCCGTTTATACTGGAACACAGATTGTAAACCTGTGTCTGCAGTCAGATTTTGGAAGAACTTTCTTCTCATGGGCAGTCACCTGGGACATTTTTAAAGCAGCGGAGAGAGTGGGACAGTAGAGAATTGACTGGGTTTGTCCCAGCCAAACTGGACAGTTGGAGGGTGTGACATATGCACATATAAGCCACACTTACATGCTTATTAGTCACTCACAAGATGCCACAATATGTGCCAAAGTTAGATCCAAAAGTGTATGGTTTGGCAGGATTTACACATAGTTAATCGAGGTAGAAAGAATGCATGTAGCCCTGTGGCACATTCCTAATATCACCCATGATTAGAAGGTAAGAACATTTCATCTGGCATGAGGTCCTAAACAATTCATCTCAAATGCTACCTAGTGGCTTTCCCCTCTTTCTTCGCAGTTTATATACCTCTGAAGTAAGGATGATAAGATTAGAAACTGAGAAATTAGATTTTGTTCTTTGATACAGTCTGACTGCATGGGAAACAGACACCATCCAAAATGACCTTGTGAGCAACATTCTGCCTCAAAACATCAGGAGAAAAAAGAAGTTCTGAACAGAACACCACATTCCTCCATCTCCACTCCAGATAAAATGTCTTTCGTTTTCATAAGCAGATTAAAAATGGCTTTTTGGAAAGGTTGCCTAACTGTAGAAATACTTCATAACGTGGCTTCGTTGAAATATGCTGGAGGTCCTGGTTTAGTTGCCCATTTCCCCCAGTGTAATTTCATAGTTCCCCTGTGACTTGCACTTTGTTATTTTAAAAAATATTGTCACAGGGCTGCTGAAGGGTCAGTCCTGACACAAAACAATTGTTGCTTTCTTTCTTTTGTTTTGTCAAAGCAGCTTTGAGTGCAATATGGATAGTAGAATGGGCAGAAAGTGTTAAATGTGTGTGTATTGGCAGACAGATTCTAAACTTTGGTTCTATTCATATGAGAAGGGATGGAGATAGCTAGTCGTAACACTTCATTGCTCCTTACGTTAGTGTTTTGTCCAGAACTTTTCTTTCTTGTTCTTCCTGTTATATACATATGGCAACAGTTCTTAAAGTAAACTGGTATCATTTAGTCTGCAATGTAGGTGTGTCTACTAGTGAACTAAACTATGGGAAAAATCTTGCAATTCATTTGTATAATAAGTACACTTTCAATATCGAGTGTACTGATGGAGTGGGGGGAAGTGTCAATATTTTCTGTGATCAGACAACTGTGTGCTACACATGTGTGACATCTGTGTCCCTGCATTACTAATATGCAGATGTGTAACTTCTTGTGAACCTGTGACAGTCAGGAACTGCCTTGTATTGAGGAGCTCTGCATATGTAAATTACTATGCACATAGGGGCCTGTTCAGGTATGTATTGAATGTGACAGTGACAGGGCATGGTCCCTGGTTATGACTGTGTTAAGGGGGAGGGCTAATCTGGGCATCATTGCAGTCTGCGCACAGGTTCCTTCAGTGCATGAAGGGATTGTCTGAACCGCTTTCATGTCAAGCACCTCTTATTCTTTCCCTGAGCAGTTTATTGGGATACATTACTCATTATTTCCCCCCTTACCTTTTATAAGCTTTTTTTTTGGGGGGGGATTCCCCATTAAGGATTGATAAGAGAACAGCATAAAACAAGAAAAATTTGATGTGAAAATGCCTACAAAAATGTCACCTCAAAGTAACTAAAAGTAAAATGGAAAGTAACTAGAAGCCGTTACTCATTACACCAATAAAGTGATGTTGGTATAACTCATTACATTGCTTTTGAAGTGTGGCTTCATTGTTCCCATGCTACCCAAAAGCAGCTAGTTGTCTTACTTAAACACATATTGCTTCCAAGCTCTGAGAGTTGACAACAGTTGGGTAATAATAATACTGTATTATCCTCATTCTGCTTTTAAAGCAGTCTTCTATTGTGTTAGTGGTCACAATGAGATTGCTTAATTTTCATGGCATGGACAACCTCAGTCCATTTTCTATCACCACATAATTCATACTGTTTTTGCAGTCTGGTAGGCCATAAGAATGAAATCTTGATGATTATGAAATGAATAGGGGATTTCTTCCATTTGTTTTAAAGTGAATGTACAAGTCTCCCCAATACAAAAGGGTCTTTATATTTGTTTAAAACAGAAGCGAGTCCAGTTTATATCTTCTTTGCTGGTAGAGAGCTTCTCCAGTGAGGTTTAGTATTAAGTTCTTGTGGTGTGTCAGACCATGAGGAATACATTTGGTTCTGAAGAGGCAATCTGCAAAAGGATTCTGTGTACATTCCTTGTAATTTAGCAATGGGTTGGCGGTTGGCTGTTCCGGAGTGTTACCAGGCTACATGGTGGGTGTTTTTAACAACCAAAGCACTCTGCTCTATTTTTTTAAAACAAAAAACCCTGAAATCCCAGTTATCCTTGGGAACATGTTGCAAATAGCAGGAAGTGGGATTCCCTCTCTCCACAAGTGATACATTAATCTCTTTGCTAGAAAATTCAAAGTGAAGCTCAGAAGGGACAGAATCATACAACTTTGGCCCAAACTGGAACACTGAAAGAATCTATAATTTTAAGGGTATATCTGCACTGTACATTTAAACATTTTCACCTTGGCAGAATATGGTTTTATTTTGTCCAGGAAGAATCTGGGAATTATAGTTTTGCAAGAGTACAAAAAAGTCTTTACAGTATTTCCTACTTAGACCGATCTTCTTTATAACCCTCAGTTCTCCAGGGCCTCTTCGGAGGAACAACCTTTAAGCAGGGTTGAAATTTGGTTTAAATTCGTAGAGCAGATTTACTCAGAGGTTTTGTTTCTCTCCCTGCCTGCGGACTCACAACCTAACAGATGTACAAAAAGCATGGGGGGAAGGGTTAGTTAGAAAGAAGAGGAGGACAAGCTTTGGAGCAGTCTTCATAGGGTGGTCTTCAGTTCTAGTAGGTGTCTTAGCTAGAAGGAAGGTCAAAGTAACACACTGGTAGCTCCCTCTTTTCTGGTAAATGTAAGAGTCCAGGTTGGCTTGCCCTTCTGTTCTCACTACTTCCTGGTAACAAAGGGCAAAACTAGGAAGAGTTTCTTTTTTTGTATGAACATTTCCAGAATCTGCCATCCAGCACGGCTAGCAGTCACTTCTTAGTGGTGCTAGGCCAGAATGTGCCCTTCACCCATCAGCTTTCCAGTCATAGGGCAGACGTCAGTAGGAGCTGAGCTTGAAAAGAATGGTGAAGCAAACTAGTTATTGTGGACATTATCTGGTCTTTTTTTTAAAAAGGTAGACTAGATTGTAATTTTCTTGCATCTGCTCTTGATGCTGTACTATATCGCACATGTAGATTAAAGGTAAGTTTTATTACTGAAAGAATGGGAAGCATGTGGCTCTGCTGAAGAGACAATATAGTCGTTCAGTGTTGCAGAGCCTAGTCCAGGAGGGAAAATAACATTTATATTAGGAACGGAGAAGTCAAATATGAACTCTGGGAGAGGTATTTGGAGTAGGGATGTAGTCCTTTACTAAATTTCTTGTTGAAGAAAGCCAGGAGATATTTTGGCAAGGTTTTTCTTGCTGAAAGAAAGTCTTCAGAAACCATGCAGACTTTGCAGCCTGTTTGTAATTTATGACTTATTTTGTGCAAAGTTTGCACATGATTATTTCGCACAGAAAGATGCATTTTGCACAGAAAGCAGCATGGAACATCATTTTCTGTTCAGAAGGTGATATTCCTACGTGGAATTATTTTCTGTACAGAAAAAAAAAATGAAAATTGCCCATGTGCCAATTTTGCACAGAATAATTCTATAGCATTTTCAGTTTGGATAGCAGCTTTTTCTGCACAGGAAAAATATTCCTGCATAGAATTTTTTTTTTTTGCTCAGAAAATTCTGTTTTCTTTGCAAAACAACCATATACAATTTTTGTGCAGAATAAGTTGCAAACTACGAAAATTCTCATCAGGCAGAATTCTTCTCATGAGGGTTTGTGAACACTCAACATGTTTTCCAACAATGTTGTGAATATTTTTGAATATTCATCCCACTCCTACATTGGAGTGCTCAACCGTGCCTCAGATGATACTAAGGCCCTGTTCACACTACGAAAATAATCCTGGATGACTCCGGGTTGAATCCTTGTTTTTCACACACATCCTGAATGCACTTGATGCACTTTTGGGGGGAGGGGGCTGGCAAAACCCCCACTTAACTTGGGATATTCGATACTGAGTCCTTTCCTGAGTTTTCCTGAAAGATCTGCATCGATCTGCATCTTCGACAGTGTGACTCAGCTTTTGAAACGATTCGGACCTCTCTGTATCGTTCAAGGGAATGGAGGTGGCTCCATTTTATCCCCAAACAGTGGCATGTGTGAATAAGAAAGCGGTTACAATGACTTGAAGAGATTCGCAAACCCTAAACAAAAGGGAACAACAAACCCAATATGCATAAGCAGTAATCTGCATCTCATCAGGACAAATGCCCCCTCAGTCTCAGGATTTCTTTGTGCATCTGTCATTATCTGTGGTTGTTCTGTGGTAATAGCACCACCACCACTACTACTGATAGGGTGCAAAAAACTTTATGAACAAAAGCCTCCCCATATGTCACTGTTCCAAGAAGCTTATAGTCTTCTAAGCATTTATTTTTGAGACAGTAAAGGGAATAGAAGAGGTGAACATGAAACTGAAAGAGGTGAACAAATTAGGTGTCCTTTCATTCTAGTTTACATAGCCAGGAGTGTGTTAGCTATACACAAAATGTAATAACATCCCAAATTCCCAAAATGGTGATACCTTTATTAGGCCAAGAAAAAATGCAGAAAATACCTCATGCAAGTTTCCAAAGCTCTACAAGCTTCTTCACCAGGCAAAAGTGTTAAAGTCACAGCCTACATTTTGTCAAGATATTGTTGACCAAAGATAACATCTTGACAAAATATAGGCATGTGATTCTAACATCATCATTTTTCCCTTCTCCTGTATGATTTTTAACAACTTTGCCTGCTAAGAAGCCTGTAGAGTTTCAGAAGCTTACATGATGCATATCGTGCATTTTTGATTGGCCCAAAAAGTTATCACTGTTTTGTGGATTTTGGATGGTGTGTTTCATTCTATTTTGGAAGCTACCAAATGTTTCCGTCAGTGAGCCACTGATTAGTATGTTAATCAGTGGCTGTTACTAACCCCTGACATCTCCACTTGGATTCACTTTTTCCCTTCATTATTCAGTGTCTTATGATTCCATTTCTAGCCTAAATGGTCAGGAGCTTATTTTCCTCAGATTCAGAGAAATAGGGAAGAATTTGTTTTCTCCCTGTTTATTATTCTGCCCTGTTCCTCCACTGCTTGTCTTTGACAATTCCCATGGATTGTGGCAAAGGAGCCCACATATCTGAGGCTTACTGCATTCCAGAGATTTCCCAGGGTTGGGTCTGGTGTGGGCCTCCTGCAACTCTATAGCTGTGCATGTAGAGGGGACTGTGCAATTGTGAACCACACACATCTGGCAGTGACTGAAGTGACTGTGTTTCTTTCTCCCCCCCTTCCTATTTTATTTCTTCTCCACATTAGAATATAAGAAGAAGTATGGCGAAGAGCATGGCTCATGTCAGGCTGGCATAGCAGGTTTCTTCACAGAGGTGAGTGATAGAGTGGTCAGAAGCTCAAGACTTCCCTGATTTGCACTGCAAAAAGATTTTGAATCATGAAACTTCCCTTTGGCTACAGCAATTTCCCAACAGTTATATTGTCTTTCATCCTAAAGCTTTGCTGATGCAGCTCTGGAGGAATTCTGTTTGATTTATTACATGCCTACTGATTCTGTATGCTCCAACTGCATTTATTTAATGGGTAACTGAGTGGATCCAGACATAGCAATCTTACCCAGTTTGGTGCTCCCCAGATGTACCAGACTACTGCTTCCAGGCCGGGGCCCTCTGGGAGTTATAATCCAACACATTTTATTGTTTTGTTTTAAAATATTTTGTATTTTTATTAAATCGTGCACTGCCTAGATAATTTTAGTTACAGGATGGCTTAAAAGAGCAATAATTGTGCATCTGGAAGGCACCAAGTTTGGAAGGCTGAAATGGAATACTGTGGGCCCTAGGTATCCTCTGGGGTTTGGGTCCCAGACTCCCCATGGATAACAAAATCCGTGGATGCTCAAGTCCCATGAAATACAATGGCAGAGTAAAATGGCATCCCTTATATAAAACGGCAAAATCAAGCTTTGCTTTTTGGAATGTCTGTATTTTTAAAATATTTTCAAGCCGTGGATGCTTGAATCCGTGGATAAAAAATCCATGGATAAGGGGAGCTAACTGTATAGGAAACTGTCTTATACCAAGTCATTGATGTGTAGCTCTAGTATTGTCTATGTTAACCGGTTACATCTGTCCATAATTTCAGATGCAGGGCTATTTCCTGGCCTTTCTGGGAATATAGAAGAATGGACCTGAATCCTTTTGTATACAAAATATTGGCTCTGCTATTGAATTACAGCTCCTCCCCCATTACATTATATGATGCTAAGCCAGAAGTGTGGTTATCAGTACTTAAGGGGTGGGAAACCTTTTAGCCTCCAGATGTTTTTTGACTTCCACAATCCATTTTCATTGGACCTGCTGGATGTTGGATGCAAAAACATTTCATTAGCCAAAGGTTCTGCACCTCTGATTTGCACAAAAAGGGCCAGTATTGTTAAAAGTAAATGCAGGTATATCTTCTTTGAAATGTGATACCCATACCAATCTTGATGTTCATTGCTTTCAGGAATCAATATATGGACTGGCAGAGTTAATCTATTTCCAGAAGGTGTTAGGTGCACTGATACAGTGGAACACACATTCACTAGCAACCTTAATCTACAATAGTTGATGGCTGGTTTCATGTTTTAAATGTCATGTTCTCCTCAGGAAGAGATGTGTAATTATAGAGTATATTTGAACTGCAAAACACATATGAAATGCCTGGACCTTTCTCTGCTGTCTACTTTTGTGGCAGTATTCTAACTTATGCTTGCATATGGTTTAAAGTACAAAATGTATAAACACTGCATCAATGGGCCGGGCTATATTTTTTGTTGTTAAGTCTGTTCTGTAATATTGGATATCATTATCTGAGGCAAAATTTACTATTTTGAAAAGGCTCAATGCAAAAAATGGAAAAATATTAGGCCACATTTTGAATGCAATCCCCACTCTCCACATCATTGGCTATTGTGAGTGAGGGATAGGCATATCATGGGATGTCACATCACACATTTCATTACTACCTAAGGATGGGAACAGGACAGTAGGTCAGTGGCAGAGTCCAGGGTTTGCATGCAGAAGGCACCTAGGTCATTCTCTAAAATTTATAATTAAGAAAAACAAAAAAGAGGACCAAATATTAAATATATTTATGAGTGTCAGTGCTGGGTAGTGAAGAAAACTGGCAGGAAGAAAAACAAAACATTCAAAATGTGATGCTGGAGGAGAGTTTTACTGGTACCGTGGACTGCTAAAAATTGAAATGAATGTAGTAAGTCCTAAAGCAAATCAGGCCTGAACTCTCCCTGGAAGCCAAGATGGCTAAAGTGAAGCTGTTGTACTTTGGATGTATCACGAGGCAACATGACTCACTGGAAAAGACAATAATGCTTGACAAGGGAGGAGGGATAGGAGTTTTCGTATTTTAACTGTATTCTCTTTTATTGTTGTAATCCTCTTGGATTCCAAGAGATTAAGCGGAATATAAATTATTATTATTATTATTATTATTATTATTATTATAGTAGAAGGCAATAGGAAAAGAGGGAGACCACATTACAGGTGGATAGATTTGAGAAAGCAAGTTGCAGCCCTGAATTTGCAAGGCCTGAATAGGGAAGGTATTGACTCTGGCTCTTGGAGGATTCTCATTCATAGGGTTGCCATAAGTTGAAATGGCCTTAACAGCAAATAAAAACAACAAAGCAAATATGAAGTGCAAAAAATTATTTTTTGGACTGTATCTTTTAGCATCTCTCATGGGAGCTTTTGTCTGAAACAGTCCTTTTTCCAAGCTCTGAACACAAAAGACTTTTTTCAGAGCTTCAGGAGAGCTGAGCAGCTTCCAGACAGTGCTGGGCTAGATGGTGACAAAATGTCTGACCTAGTATAAGGAAGCTTCCTATATTATTATGAATATAGGAAGCTAGGCATAGGGCCACTGTTTTTGGTGGCAGCTATGTGTTTTTGGTAAAGTCTGGAAATTGAGGGGCATGTGAAAGGGAATTTTTTTTCAAGCTGTCTTCACAATTGACCCAAAGGGCATCTTAATCCCTCTGGACCATTGGAACAAGATGGGTACCCCTTCAGTATTCAAAATAACTCAGTGGGATCTTTCTAGATTAATCTGAAATTGGGTGGCATCCTTTGTGATAACACGTTTGATCGCAGAAGCCATGTCAGCAGCAGCTGTTTCCTGGCTTGTCTGCAGTATCGAGCCTGTTTCTTTTTCCCATGCTCTGAGCTCCCTTGGCTTGCTCTTCATTCAAAAGGTGGCTTTGAACTTTCAGTGGACTGCCTAGAGCTTAAGCCTTTTCAAAATGAGCAGGAAACATAGATAAATGGGTCCTGGGTCAAACAGGCAAGTGCCTAATGTATGAGCACTCAGTCCTGCTAATGTATGCTATTTTCTGATGAGAGATGGATTGGTTGGTTGTCCCTAGAGGACACAGAAACAATGCAAGTTTATTACAGATGTATCTGTTTAAATTATTCCTGTAATGTCAGGATGTGTGTATTTTGTAGCTATTTCAAATTATCTAGGCCATGATAAGTGAGTTGTGGCCTTCCAAATACTGTTGTACTGCAAACCCGATCATCCCTCACAATTGGCTGTGGATGATGGGATTTTAAGTCTAGAACCATCTGAATGGCCACAGTTGGTCAGTCTGGTCTAAGCCTGGTTTGTTAGTAAGACCCAGTAATGAGAGGCGGACTAGAGCATCCAACTGTTTTTAGCCCTTGCCTGTGAGAATACTGAAGAGAAATTTTGTGAATGAATGCATAGTTCCTGAAAGACAGGTCCTGGGATGGTGGTAGAATTTATTGGCTTGCTTGTAAGCAAACCACTGCTTTGTGTTCCCTGCATGTGTTTCTTTTTAAAATGCATCTTGAGCCAAACTTGTAATATCAGCTAATGTACAGTCCAAGGTTTACAGAAGAGCTACTCAAGAAATTGAACCTTGATGTTTGGACCAAAATTTGGAATGGATTTGTCAGACCACTGATACTGGCGTCACCAGTTACCACTGCTTTTAATTGCATTGCCACTGTATTTTCAGTGTAAGAGGTTGCACATAACATGCTTTTGATAATTAACTATGGAATCAGGTGATTTTGTATCTGTTTATTGCTATTGTGCACCAGAATCATACCTAGAGTTTACCTCTATGTAGGGGCATTTGTGCAGACCTACTTTTTAAAGCTCCTGAACCATTTACTTATTACTGAAAGAAAGTTGGCTGATCTGATACTAAAAGGTTTTTGGTAGGGACAAAACCACATTTTCCAACTCTTTCCAGGCCAAACATGAAAAAGGAAAGAAAAAGCCTCTCACAAAATAAATTTCTTGGATCCAAACAAGATTCAGAGGTTTGAGTAAAATCTGTTAGTGATCATGGCAATGCTACTGTGCTTGAGTGCATTACTAAACAATTTAAGGTGCTGCTTCTCTCTTCCTTTTTAAACTAGAGAATTTTAGCTTTTATTTCACCTATTTTCCCAATGTGTAACATTTGTAATGATTTAATTTAAAAAACAACAGCATTTATATATTTACACGTGATGAAGTTGTAATGTTGATATATTTACATAATGCATGACATTTTCTTATTGTAGTAGAGTAAACTTAGAGTTCTTTTATCTGATTCAGTCTTCCCTAAGTATTTCTGTCTCCAGAAATTTTCTGTAGTCATTGTAGAATATCAGTCTTATTTTACTTGATTGCAAAAATTTAACATGATGAAACTCTTGTCTTGCAGGAGCTGGTTATCATGGGAGCTCCTGGATCTTACTACTGGACAGGAACTATCAAAGTACTGAATCTCACTGATAATACATACTTCAAATTGAATGATGAATCCGTGATAGCCAAGCGGTATACGTATCTTGGTGAGTGATGTGGCCTCACTAATTGTCAGGAGTCTCAAATCCTGACTGTCGATTCTCTTGCACTCAGGGTTTTTTCTTCTGTCATTAAAAACTGTGTAAACACATAGGTGCCTGATTATTTTAGGCCTAATGGTCTAAGATGAGGCACTTGGTTACATATTTCTCACCGACAGGAACAAAAATGGTACACAATGTTTCTGAAATGACAGCATGCACACTTCTAGAGATCTTTCTCTGGTCCAGAGTTGGGAGACATGTGATCCTTTAGCGATTATTGGACTATAGCTGCCATCGTTCCTAACAGGCATAAGAGATGGTCAGGAATTATGAGTTGCAGTCCAATAATATCCAGAAAACTACACATTTCCCCCTCTTGTACTAGAGAGTTAGAGTTACAGAGAAGTGTTGGATATATTCTGAGATGCATGCTTGGTACAAGTGGATGATTGTGAGGACCAGGACACTGGGACAAGTTTCACAGAACATACAGATATTTATAAAGCCACCACAGAAATTTGTGTGAAGTACTGAAATACATATCACAGGCACAGAGATGATCCAGCAGACTACAACATAGAAGAATGCAGACAGTTTGAAATTGACTGGACTAACATTGATTACAGTAGGTTAGGATTCTACTTTCAGCCCCAGTCAGTGATGCTGTATGGCCCAGTTTATGTCTAAACTACCAACTGGTCTGGTGGCTTTCTTTTATACACTGGAGATTACAGTTCTTTGAGTGATCACAGATCTCTTTCATGAAAATCTCAGCACCCTCAGAAAATTATAAATCTCCGTATATCTTGACAGACCCAGATAGTTAATAATACATTTTAGTTGTAGCATAATGATGATTTTCTCTTCCCCCCCCCTCCCTTGATTAAAGTGGTTGTAGCATGTTTGGAAGATGGATTAATTAGTTATTTCAGGGCAACAGAATCCTTTATCACTGATTTATTGAAGTGAAGAAAAAACTGCTAGGATAAGATGGGGAAAGGGGCTTGTTCAATAAATCTAATAAAGTTTGGAGTAGAAATGCAGTGATTGCCAGAAGAGAAATACTGTATATCTAATGGTTTCTCTCTAGTCCCTAGAGACCACTTGGTTTGATTATGGAAGCATTGACAGACCTCCATTTTCCACAATTGCTTGGCACATTAAAACGAAACCATAGCTTTAAAAAAGAAAATGAAAGAAATGGAGACTGGCCCCTTTTCCCCAGGCCATTATTCTTATTTGTTTATTTGCTTGTTTCTTTTGTTGCTAAAAAAAAAATCAAACACATTACACCACTTAGTGAAAGGCTCCTGAGAATAGTTAAAATGAGAGATGGATATATATGCTGAGCTTTTCCTTTTGACTAGATTTGAAGCATGCTGCTGACCATATAGATAGATAAAAGGTCTATAATTTACAGAAAAGGGGGAGAATGGGGGCTCTGAAGTAAGAAATATGATGGCCTTACAAGGGACAAGAGTGGAATCTTTTCCGCTGCAAACTCTACTAGTCTCATGACATATCATTTTTAGAGCAGTAAATAAGACTACATTATTGATTGTCCCTTTCAAAATATGCTTTCCTCACTTTGATATATACCTATTTTTTTTTTTTTACCAAGGTGGAGGTCTTCTTAAAGCATTCATTGCGGATTTTTCTCTTGCCTTCATATATGCTTTTCTTGCCCCTCCCAAATAACATGACAGTTAAGGAAGATTAGCTATACTGGATCACATCAAAGAGCTGACCAGTCCAGTGTTTTATTCTTACCCTGGTCAGGCAGATGCCCAGGGGAAAGTTGCAACCAGGACATGAATTCAAAAAACCAGCCTGCTCATAGGATCCAGCAAGCTTGTACAGAGAAGAAATTGCCTCTCACAGTGAAAGTCATATGCAGTCATCATGAGTAGTAGCCACATTAGTCCAATCTGCTTTCAAAGCCATGCAGGCTGGGTTCTAGCCTTACATAGTTGGTGGCAACTACTGCAGTTTAACTATAGGCTGTGTGAAGTACTCCCCTTTTTTTCTGTCCTGAATCTCCCATCATTTAACATCAGAATATGACCCTACATTTCAGTATTATGCGAGGAGAATAACCTTTCCGAACACTTTTCCCAGATCACACATGATTTCATGTGTCTCTGACGTCTTCCTTCCCTTCCTTTTCTCAAAGTCAAGAAATGCCAGATCAGACCACTGGACCTGGTAATGTTGGTTGCCTTTTTCTTATGAACAAGATAAAATGCCTCAGCATCCCACTGTTTACATTCCTCCACTGTCAAAACTCCCCCTTTATTCCTACCTTTGGTTTTCTTTTTAAAAGCCATTTCAGGAAACAGAGGAAGATTTTTTCCTCATCCTCAATGAATGTTAAATGAATACATTTGGGGTGAATCATAAACAGAAATTGTCTTGTACTACAGCTCCTAGAACCACCACCATCAGATGCTGATAATTGTAGTTCAGATACCTGGATGAAAGATCATTTTGCTCAATTAGCCTGAAAGTTTGATTCATTTAGATGAAACTGAGGTTACATCTGCACTTCAGAAATAATCCAGTTTCACACCACTTTAACTGCCATGGCTCAATGCTATGGAATTCTGGGATGTAGTTTTTTTTGTGGCACCAGAGCTCTCTGACAGAGAAAGCTAAAGTCTCACAAAACTACAATTCCCAGAATTCCATAGCACTGAACCATGGCAGTGATGTCAAACTGGATTATTCCTGCACATCAGTGTGTTTGCCCATTTTCTGCTTCATCAGTGTGGATGGGTGTTTTTTTGGTTTTTGTGCCACTCTTCTTTATTTGTGCATACAGTGGTCCCTTGATATCTACTAGGCTTTGCTTCCAGGACCCCTCATGGATACGAAAATCTGTGGCTGCTCACATCCCATTAAATACATAGTAAAATGGCAAAATCAAGGTTTGCTATTTGGAATTTATGTATTTTTGAATATTTTCAAGCTGTGGATGCTTGAATTTATGGATACAGAGGGTTGATGGCATTTACTCTTTAAACCCCCCTCTCAAAACCAGTCCTTTTGGGGGATGGTGCTGTTGTCCTTGGCACCCCTAAGGCTTCAGTCTACACTTTCACCATCTTGTGTTTCAGAAAAATTGTCAATTGCGTGTTGATGTTTCCATCCTTGAATGCAGTGCCAGTGAGTTCCTTTTCTGAAGAAGTAGGTCTCTAGTGGCATTGTTGTTGTTTTTAAGTACAAGGCTATTATACTTACCCAGAGAAGAACAATGGTTTTGCTTTTAACCAGATGGCTGACCTGTTCTTTGGACCTGTTTCCTTCTCTGAATGTATTTGTCATTTCTTTCCTCTCCCATGCTCCTGGCCATCCACTAAAACAATGTCCTATTCAGGATATGCGGTGACAGCAGGTCACTTCTCCCAGCCGATGACCACTGACGTCGTAGGAGGAGCTCCTCAGGATGGAGGCGTTGGAAAGGTGTGGCTGTTGATCAAACTTTAAAGTCATTGGTATTCTGTATCATTTATGCCAGTTTGTCTTAAGTTGGCTTGGGAATTCTGGAAATTTTAGTCAAAAAAGTAACTTTTCCAAACTGTGTTGGGTCCCTCTATCTTAGGAATTTAGAAAGCTGTTTTATACTGGGTCCATTTGGACCATCGTTGTCAACTCTGACTGACAGAGGCTCTTCAAGGCTTCAGGTGGACAGTTTTTGCAGCTCAGACTAGAACCTTTGCATGCACATCAAATGGCCTACCTCTGAACTGTGGCCCTGTGGACAGTGGCTTTTCCCTTGTGATGGTCTAACTATGGATATCACCTGTGAATATATTTACCTACTATATGCTTTAATTTCTTTTTGATGTCAGGTGAAAAGAGGTTTTTTTTAAAAAACACAGAACCCTTGGAAAAATGTTGTGGGCTAGCCCAGAGTGGGAGAAATGGCTCACAGTTATTAAAAGACTGTTTAAAAGATCTGTTTAGTGCTACTGTTTATTTTTTGTTAAAAATACATTTATTTTTAATTTGTTTTTCTATCATTTTATAAGCTGCTCATTTGATAGCAAGATAGAACAAAAATAATTTTCATAAATGAATAAAATCCCTAATAAGTATACACAATGTAGCATTATTTTACTAATCAGGTATGAATGGCTGCTGCTGATGGTAATCCTGTAATAGAATTAAATAACTCTACATTTTTGTTTCATAGGTATACATTTTCCGCACTGATAAGAGGTTTGGATCTTTAATAAAGATCTTTCAGGCTTCAGGTAAAAAGGTGAGTGAAAAAAGATTAATTTTAAATTATAAATGGAATTTATGGAATATTTTCTCATTGATTCTGACTGGTTTGGATTATACACTAAATAAGCAATACATGTACTACTTCGAGTGGAGGTGTGTGACATTTCCATGTAGATGTAAAGTAGGGGCCCCAAGGGTAAAAAGTTTGTGGATCACTGCATTAAACTATTTTAGTAATGAGCAGTGTTATGTCTGGTGGTCTGGAGGTAAACTGATAGTTAATTAGCTGATTGATAGCCTAGGAGTAGTTCAGTATGTCTGAGCTAAGACTTGTTTGGGCTGTGTTACTTGGCCAGAACCAGTAGATTTGGACAGCATGGAATCCCATTGATCCTATTATATAATCCTTGCTCCTTTGGCAGCTGCAAGATCACCCTCTGTCTATTTTCAGTGATGATGCTCTAGTGCAGAGATCAGGACAATAGATTCTGCTAAATTAGTATGATGCCACAAATGGTAAGGTACCCTCTTAGTTCCTTTTAGGAAATTAGGAACCATATAAAAATGAATGGTGCCAGATGTGAATAGCATAATGTTTAAGTTCTCACAGTCTCATTAGGTCACTCACTCTCCGTAATAACATTTCAGTTGGATAAACAATACCCTTTTCCTAAGTGAATTTGTCTGGATCCACAGTTGTGAATATATTGTTCAACTCTTTCTTTCACTGCTTAGTAGATTTAAAAAAAAATGAACACAAATGCATAACAATACTATCTGAAAGTCTGATAAACAAGTATCCACAGGAGAAGGGAAATGCAAAATGTTTGACCCTGAACCCATAAAAGCAGAGATCTAAGCTATGCTTGTCCTTTAGTTCCCTCCCCTCCCATCATCTTACTATGGTTTGTAAACAGTGGTGCCTGCTGTTTTTCTGGACTGTTTTTCTTTGATTTGTCAGCTTTGATTTGATGATTGATAGTAGCTGTGCTAGTTGCTGCTGGACTAGTATTATACATTGGCTAGAACATTTGCCTCATGCTGGTCAATGACAAAAATGAATCACCAAATTAAAGAGAAAAGGGGAACACAACCATTCAGGCAGCAAGAAGCTTATAATGAGATGAAATTCATAATAATAAAGTGTAACTAATTTTCTGTTAGCTCATTTTGATGACACTTTTACTTCTGAATCCACTGGTGCTCAGTGGTAAAATAAAACTTGTCAGATGTTTGATTTGGCACTAGATTCGTGGCATATGGTCCCAGTTTCTCAGTGGGTAAACAGAGAGAAAAATGTATTTGTCAGTAACGAACCAGAGCAAATGTCACTGTTTAGGGCAGACTCTTATGTCACTAAATGCTTTCGCTTGGTAGTAGTAATTTGTGAAAGTTGTTCAGCCTGTTGCAAAGTATCCACCACCACTGATACTATTTGGTGTAGGGTTAACAATGCTCTACATATTGTGGCCATTTGACATTGCGTCTTAGGATTGCTACATCAAATAATAGGGCTGTTCCCACTATTGGTCAGTCTGAGGCAGCCATATCACTCAAGAGGTGCTAGAAGGTGTGAAGCAGGTACAAGATGCGAAAATGCTGGAGTTCTGAGTTCAACATCACTTGCCATGTGTTCCTGAGCAAACTTGCTGCCTTCAGGAAGAGTGGAGGATGCTATCCCATCACTCTTACTAAGTTAGGATAAATCCTCATTCTTGTCAGCTTTTATCATTCCAATTCTATCATTGGAATTGGAGGGTGTGACATCTCTTCTGCTTCTTTTAGCAGAATGCCTAGGGTGGGCTGCATTTCTGCTTGAGAGACATAGTACAAAAAAGATGCTCACTCACAACTTGTTTGCCATTTTGACACTTTGCATTTAATTAACAAACCACAAACTCAAAAATTTTAGGGTGCTTTCTGAACTAATAAAGAGTATTTTCATTTATAGTTTTCAGCACTGCTGTACAATAACGACATGTTCCTAGTCTTGATGTGCATTCCTTTTAACCACACTGAAATTAACATGAATTCAATTTTTAGTAAATACAGCTTCATTTATATACCGCTTCAGACTGAACTAACAGTATCTAAGCGGTTTATAACTGTAAGCTAATTGCCCCCAACAATCTGGATACTCATTTTAGTGACCTCTGAAGGATGCAAGCCTGAGTTGAGCTTGAGCCCTTTTGCTGCAACCTTATGGTTTTGAGTGAGTGGCTGCAGTACAGGCATTTAACCACTGCGTCACCAGGGCTCCTTCATCTATTCTTAGTACATCCTAGGGGTGCACTATACACTGTGTTCAACATTTAACTGGAATGGGACCATGCACTGATGGTGAGAGGTCAAGCCCCTCAAATGATTTTGGTTTGAAATCCACTCCTCCCTCCTGGGCCTCTATGGGTACCAGTGAAATTTCCCCCTGGTTTTTTTTTAAGCTACCAATTTGAGAGCAGTAGAAGTACCATGTTCACTGGGCCTTTGATGTCTGCTGTGGTTTGGTTCCAGAAACCTATGTGGATAGCAAAATCCATGGGAGCAGAAGTCCCATTAAAGACAGTGGCATAGTAAAATGGTGTCCCTTATACAAAATGGCAAAATCAAGGTTTGCTTGGAGGGCTTACTGTACACTGATGGTGCGTGTAAATAAATGATGACAATAATAATAATTAATACTGGGAAGAATCTGCTACAACCTAAGAGAACTAGACTTTCAGCAGTGATCTTTTTCATCAACCACTCCAAGACTCTGGAACAACCTGTCAGATGAGATTTGTCAGATTACCACCTTGGAAACCTTCAAGAAGGCTATTAAGACAGATCTCTTCCGGCAGGCCTTTCCAGACCAGAACACTCTTGCTGATCTGCCTCCCCTCCCTTTCATCCTCCATCTTTTATCCTTTACCCTACCTGGACTCCACCTGAAATTTTTTTATCTCATTTTAGTGTATTTGTACATTAATGTTTTTAATTTTTCTTTTTTGGTTTAATTTCTGTTTAGGACTTGATTGTGTTTTTATGCTGGGCCAAGGGTTGGAGATTTTGGAATTTTAATGCATTTCTCTTTTAATTGTATGTTATTTTGCTGCTGTAATCCACTTGGATTCCCTGAGATTAAGCAGAATATAAATAAATATTATTAATATTATTATAATAGTCTGCCAAATCTTATAAATGTCCTGACATCTAGATTATCACTCTTCCCTTTTTTGGGGGGAGGATGGTAATGTCCACTTTAAAAGGATTTGCTGTGTGATGTAATAAATCATTGTCTGTCTGTATGGAGTGACTCCTGGTGTGTAGCAGTAACTCAGTTTTAAAAAATACAGCTAGGGGTGGAAGTTTTTTCTGCCTTTAATGAAAAAAGAGCCAGAACCTTTCTCTGTCTCAGTGCCAATACAAGGGGGGAAAGATCGTAAAGAGACTTTGCAGAGCTGAGATAAAGCAGCCGGTAGCTTTTTCTGTTGCAAACAAAGAAAAACATAAACAATTTCCTCTTGTGTGTGGGCAGATACTGAATGCTTTGTTGTGACTCGGCTTGGTTACAGATGGGCTCTTACTTTGGCTCCTCCTTATGTGCAGTTGATTTGAATTCTGATGGACTTTCAGACCTTCTGGTGGGAGCACCCATGTTTTCAGAGATCCGGGATGAGGGTCAAGTCACCGTCTACCTCAGCAGAGGAAATGTGAGTATGTGAAGGAGCTGAGTAATTGGCCTGGGAAATCCTTTTAGCAGTCAGCTCAGATCAGCCACGCTGCAAATTCTACACAAGGACATTGAGCAGATGTGAGGCTGTTTGCTTGTTTCTCTTCAAAATGTGAAATCATTTGAGCAAAACAGGGAGAAATCTCTCATTTTTATAATATTGGTAAGTTAATAGTTCTGTAACCTAGTTCCCAAAGTTGTTAGTTTATTGTAGCCAGAAAAAGAGTCCCAGCACACTTTGAAGAAGAGCAAAGGGATCCTTTGTTTTATTTATTTATCTTTGTTTGCATGTTAATGGTGGTTTTCCATTACAAAAAGCTCCAGATAACTTGGAAACACTTTTCGTAGCTCAATAAAACACACAACATAATATATGATAAAAGATCAAGGGCAGTAAAATGTACAACAGTTGTAAGTGGCACGTGGCAACAGAAGCATAAATGCACTTGGTATGGTAGCTTCCCAAAATGCATTGAAAAAGTATTTTTGTGGCTCACTGAAAATACAGAGATCCAGCAAGGCTTCTTCTGATAGGGTATTTCATAATATTGGCTGCATATTAGAAAAGACCCTGCCTTCAGTACATTTCTGCCATACCTTCTAAGAGTGGACATCTGTAGAGTAGGGCTTTTGTGGCAAGTTGATTTGGACATTTAGAAATTTTTCCACACACACACACACATTCCCCTTGCTTTTACACAGTAGATAAAGAATACAGAAGGGATAGGACCATCATAACTGTAACCTGAATAAAGATAAATTCAGCTTTTGCATGGGGGTGGGTTGGTTCCATTTCATCTATCATCAGGATTTTGGAGCTTGGACCTCAGATATAAATCTTGGAACAAGATTCATATTGTGTGAGTTACCATGAACATTGTTGAGATAGTGTATCTTGCTTTAGATATTGAAAGGATAATATCTCCTGTGACTGCAAGTAATACCAATATTCTGGGGTGGGCAAATTTGGTGTAAATTGGCAGGACTAAATTTTTGCATTTGCATGGTCAGCTGAACAGTATTTGCAGTTTGCTGTACTCTGCAGTCCTGCAACACTTATTCCAGGAATGTGAGGTAGAGAACGCATACTCCAGGCCTAGATTTGGATGTGTCCATTTATGGCCCTGCCTGGCTAACATCCATTACAGTTAAAGTTTACAGTGCAGTGCTTATTTTATTAATTTTTATTTATTTAATTCATATCCTGCTTTTCTTTTGGCAAGATCCAAGGTGGCTTTCAGTAAACTGAAAACAAAGTATAGCTAAAGTTCCAATAATACAAATAAAAAAAATAAACAATTAGAGTTTGCGTTTTTTCACCATGATTTATTAAGTCATGATATTTTGCCTATTTTGTGGGCTAACATTGCCACTCTCTGGACCAAGAGAGCCATTCCTTGTACATGTTAATCCCAGGTCCTATATTTTGGTGCTGGCCATGTGCCGTAATAAATTCATTCAATCCCAGGCTCACCTGTGTTTTAAGTGGCTAATGAAGTTTGAATTCAACAACTCCCATTCTTTTTTAAGCGTGGGATCAGTAAGACCAGCTGTTGCATACCCTGGAAGACTGGAAGATTAAAATAACGTACAACCAACCAATTATGAGAATTGACGCCATGGGAAAATTGGTGACAGGAAGTGCCATTCACTTTGATTCTGTGGCAGACCCATGGAGTGTAGAGTTCTCAAGGAAATAAATTGCTGGATTCTTCCTTGCAAAGCTATACATTGCACAACCACTGTGACCCAGCAGTAGCCTGAGGAAATAATCAACACAAGCTTCCTGTACTCTGAAAGGACCATGACTTCTTTGGAAGGAACATGAGACATATGGAGTTTCTCAGACAAGTTTCTGTCTGTGAAAGTATCCCTTTTCTAAATAAATGCTATTTATTTGGTTTCTAATATAAGGTCGGAAACAATGACTACTTAGACCAGCTGAGGTCAAACAGTCACCATAGCATATCACAAGTTTATGTTCTTCTTCAGACAGTGAAAGAGAAAGCACAGTTATAAGGACTGAGGATTAAAGCAACTTAAATGTAGAAAGGTATAGGGCAGTTGGTAAATGGAGCTTAATTTTGGGTTGGACGAATTAATCCTCCTGGACTTTAAGCTGTAAACACTGAATTTTGGAGAGGCAGAATTAGTTCCTCTTTCGACTACACAGTTGTATCTCCAGTCAGCTACATTTTCCATGCCTCAGTGTCCCCTCTGTAAATTAGACTGCAGTGTTGCTTGCTTGATGTTTCATGCCACTTGTGTTTTGCCCTTCTTCTCAAGAGATCAGGAAGGAGTATAATGATATATCCCTTTTGATCCTCTTCACAGTCCTGTAGAATAAGTTGGTCTCACAAAGTGACAGCTTTGGCCCAAGGCAACCCAGCAAACCTACTAGTTTGATAGGTATTTCTATCCAGATCTTCCCAATGGTTATGAGGCACATGGTGAACAGAAAAATCTGAGCAGCTACAAAAGTTGATTACAATAATCTAGGGGTTCTCCCAACAGAAAATGAACATATTATCCTTGGAGGTCTATGAGTTCTTCAAAATGCAGTACAGTGGGCCCTTGGTATCTGCTGGGGTTTGAATCCCGGACCCCTCAGGAATATTAAAATTTGTGGATTCTCAAGTCCCATTAAATACAATGACATATTGTAATGGTGTCCCTTATATCAAATGGCAAAAACAAGGTTTGCTTTTAGAATTTATATTAATATTTTCAAACCATGGATGGTTGAATCTGTGGATAAAAAAAATTATGGTTAGAGAGGGCCAACACACCAGTTATTTCTTCTGAATTTGTGATTATGCATATTCAGACATTTCATTAAAATTATAATAATGGGGTACATGTAGTCTTCCAGTTGATGGAAGCTATATTGGCTAAATTTGATGGGAGTTATAGCTCACACCATCTGGAGGCACAAAGGTTGCCCACTGCACTTTTAAAGTGTGCAAGAATAATGCATTACAGCCCACAGCTGCCAGCCCTGTCTCGACAGTCCCTGCAGTCCCTGCCAGCTTCCCTGACTTTCCTTCCCACTTTGAAGGTAGTATTTGAGCATTCGGCTGAATGTGCATAGATTCTTCGCTGTAATCAGGAAAACTGATTAAGCAGAGTTCCCAGTCCCAGAGCAGATTTTAAGTAAGTTCAGAGGAGCATGTTTAGTACCTGCCTTCAAGTCTTCCTTCTCACTGAATGCACCCAAAGTTTTAGCTGGTGTGCCCATGACACTCCCTGACTAGCATCTCACACCTGCAAATGCCTTTTTGTTTTGGAGAGGGATTAGGTGAAGAGGTTGATAATATCTTCCTCACTTCATGCCACCCAAAGCTCCCTAGACTTACTATAGAACTGCTGCAACCGCTCCCCCATGGCTATTCAGTGCCTGATGGAGAGTTGGGATGGGGAACAGAGAAGCATTTTGCTATGCTGATGTAACAAGACATGAAATGATTCCATCATCCTCTGAGATATGTGCAGGACCCCATGAACCTCAACAGCTTATGGAATAGCTTAGTATCTGGCTCCAGGGACATAACCAGATGCTTCTTCAATTTCCCTGCATTCACCAGGTGCAGAATGACCATGGAGGGATGGGGGAGCAGCAGCAGCTCCGCAGTAAGTCTTGGAGGCAGTGAATGGTCAACAGTAGGATAGTTCAGCATGCAAATACGCTATGATACTCTGAGCCATAAAGGATTCTGGTCCCTGGATTATTTCCCCAAACTTTCAAGGAATGGCTGCAGAGCTGGCCCAAGCATTTTGTTCTCTGAGATGGAGGAAGATATGGTGCTCTCACCCTACCCAAATCAACATGTGTAGTATCCAAACCAAGTCAAGTTATTTTGCCACATGAGGCTGAAGATCCCAGAGTATCTCCCTGTTGGTAAACATTAAATTACAAAGAAACATAAATTAAATAACGGACAATTTTCTGTCCTTCCATGATACCCAATTCTGTTACCTGAAGTGCCTGAACCACTTAGTTTGATTCACACCTTTCCCCACATCACTCATACTGTTCATGCATAAGGAAGCAACTTTGAACATTCAGTATTACTTTTCTGGATGTATAGCCTTAGAATAGAACTTTTGAAATTGTACCTTGCATTCAATACTGAAGAAAAGAATTAACACAATAAAAATGTAACTTTCCCCAGTTTTTAATCTTTATCTGGTATGATTTTCATTATAATATCAGATTTTTGGAGACTTCCCAGAAGATTTTGTCACAGTTTTCAGAAATAAAGCTCTCTGCTTTGTCAAAAAGAGCACAAACCCCTTGAGATAGATGCAAAGCTGGTGTTAACAACCAGGATTGGTTTTGTTATGGTTTTTACATTTGCTTGCACTCACAGTGGAGAACAGATTGCAAAAAGTGGCTTTAAAAAAAGAAAGTGTGAAATAAGTACCAGCACTTTTGAAATAATTCTGGTATAATGTAAAGACAAAACTTGGTTCTGCCTGATTGTTCTTACAGAATACTGCGAAAGTAAGGCTCATGATTGTGGAATAAACTTGCAAAGAAAACTGGAACTTAAACTTTTAGGAAGTTGATTATATGAAAAGTGGTTCATCTTTTTGGCAAATATCTAGAGTATCACATAGTGGCATTCTAGTATAACACAGCCCACATGTCCTTTGGATAGTCTTTACTTCTAGAGCAAGACAGCAGGCAGTGTGAATATATCTGTAGTATTATGTAGTAAACTCATATTGGGAGAAAGGTGGGATATAAGAAAATCATCATCATCATCATCATCATCATCATCATCATCATCATCATCATCATCATCTCCACAGGAAGGGCCAGTGTAGTATAGTGGTTTAAGCATTGGACTATGACTCTGGAGACTAGGGTTCAAATCCCTGCTCAGCCATGGATATCCCCTAGGTGACCTTGCACTAGTCCCATTCCCTCAGCCTCAGAGGAAGGCAAAGACAAACCCCCTCTGAACAAAGCTTGGCAAGAAAACTCCATGATAGGGAATCTTCATAAGTTGGAAACAACCTGAAGGCAAGCAGGAGAACTGCCAACTCAGAGCCTACCAAGACATTGTAATGTCTGAAGCAAACAATGAGATGGTGTCCCCATCATTCCTTTGGGAGCAAACTGGACTGTTGGTTTGTCAATGGCAAGAAGACAGAGTCTTCCACTGCCCCCGAGGGAAATGGGCTTGTTTAGTGGGTGAAAAGTAAGCCTTGGTATGGGCAGAAGTCTGCCCTTGCAACAGAAGGAATGGCTATGGGGTGCAGGAGGTGGGTGGACACCTCTTTCACACAGTACCTTTTGCTTAAGGTACTGGCCCCACTGAGGTACTTGCCTATCTGTGTGGGTAGTGATGTGGCAGCCTTGCACAGGTTTGTGTCAGTAATAATAACTTTGTGATTGGGATAAATTTGTGGTGGTAGAATTTATAATCTACCATTAATACAACTTGAGGCCATGTCTGTCAAAGTTAGGCTGGGGTTGTACTAGGGTTCATGCTTGCTGCCTCCTTGTTCTCCCTTCTTCCCCCCAAATCTGGTGGAACAGCAGTGGCAGGGACTCTCTGAATGTGCTTTATTGATGTATTCTGTATCTTATCTCTGCCTACTCTCTGTTTACAAGAGCAACATAAACAGTCAGATTTTTCCACAGGATAGGTTTACTGTTGACTTTTCTTATGCACATGGGGAAGCATCTATGAGCTGCAATTGAAGTTAGTGCTAATAGTGGGTGCTTTTTTAAAATCTGGCTCCTTAATAGCAGTGCCACACATTTCTGAAATATTGAAGCATCCTGCTATATGGGATCTCAAAGAGCATTCATTTCAACCTCTTTCCAAAGCAGGAAATCTGCTGATACAGTACCCTGGTAGGTGGCAACAGTGGTGGCTGATCACTCTATTGTCAGTGAGGGTGAATCTGCTTTGGGTTTTAACCTGAACTTTAAAAGAACTATTCAAGATGCTGAATCTCTTTTGGAAAGCTTGAAGTAAATTCACGACTCCACTGAAATCGGAGCCACTACTTCTTAAAAACTTTTAGGTCGCTTAAAAACCTCTACCAAAGGAGTGCCCCATACCTTCTGGGACAGTTTGTTTCACTGTTGACCAATTCATACTGTCAGAAAATTTGTCCCAAGGTTTCATCAGAATCCCCTTTCCAGTAATTTGAATCATTTGGTTTCTTTCCATTGCTTGGCAGTGTGCTGCTTGTGATCCTCAAGGTCCAGAGACATGAGTATTAAATTGAAGGCAAAACTTTGTGACATCTACAGTGCTATACAGGATCAGGAACATGTGAAGGATATGCTAAGCAGAAGGGCCTATGTGTGGTCCTTTAGATGTTGCTAGATTACAACTTCCAGCATTGTGAGGAATCATGGGTGTTGTGATCCAACAACATTTGGAAGGCCCTAGGTTATCCAGGTATGTTTTACGGAGATGGCAAAGAACTGGCAGTTTCTTTTAAAGTGGAAAAGTATAGCATATATACATGTTTGTCGAATAGTAATCTCTGTTGAATTCAGTGAGGCTGACTCTCTATAGGACTGCATCCTTAGCTGATAAACTGTAAGCATTTTTGTTGATCTCTTTATTAGTTCCGTTGGCATACATACATATGCTTTCATTGTTTTTAAACAATGCTTGCAGACTTCACAGCTGGTGCCAATGTTGAAGAGGCCCTTTTCATACCTTTTCACACATATATGTGTGTGTGTTTGTGTGTGTCTTTTCTCAGATGGCAAATGCCACGTGGGCTTTTGAAAAACAATAATTTAATCTGATTCAAACTCTATTGTGCTGACTCATGGATGGCATCTTTAGTTAATCAAAGCATTGTCATTTCATTATTCAGTCAGCTGGACTGACTTACAATAAATGCAGAAACCTCATAATTACATTAATATGAAGACCATATTATGTAGTATTTTATTATTTCCTCTCAGTAAGTCTTTTGAGCAGGAGTAGAAGTGATTTAGCCTCACTGGCTAGTTTTTCAATTATTTGATGTCTTTGTGCTGACTCATAAGATTTTGGAAGTGGGGGAGATGTTACAGTTTGCCATTTGTTAGCAAACTTTGCTCCATCATTATAGATGGCTACTTCCTTTTCAAGAGCAATTAAGTGCCTTTTGAATTTACAGCATTTCCTTTTTTAGAATGTGCAGGTTTAGCTGCACTGACCAAAACCTTGGTTAGGATCACAGAAGTCTTGTTCCAGATATGCTCCAGGTGCTTCCTGAGAGACTTGTGCAACAAAGAGACCGCTCATCTTTCCACACTTGATCTATTTTTCTTAGCCTGTCCTGTTTCCCTTTTGCTAGGGAGTCCTGGAAGAGCAGCTTGTTCTAAATGGTGACAATGCCTACAATGCACACTTTGGAGAAAGTATGGCTTCCCTGGGGGATATGGATGATGACGGATTCCCAGGTCAGTATGTTTTGCTTTGCATGTGGCCTTCTTTTTAACTTTAGCAAGGTACACATAAAGATTGATAGGGTATATAACAGTTATACATAATAGAAGTTGTTATTATTATTGTTGTTGTTGTTGCTGCTGTTCTTTGCCATCAAAACAACTTTGTCTTAGGGTGACTCTAAGATTAAGAGACAAATGAGAGCCCCAGGCACCAACAGCCCTACTCATCTTGCAAACCCAGGGCCATGGCATCTTTGTTTGAATCAATCTATCTGTATTGTGTTCTTTCTCTTCTCCAGCTGCCTTCTGCTTTAATGAGCAATATCATATTTTATTACTCCTGTGCAGTATTAATAAGAGATAGCTGAAATGCTACTGACAGTCTTTCAGAAAACCTCTACCAGGCCCACTACTACTGCTACCATGTAGCTTACCTTCTCCAATTATCAGCTCTCTTCTTCACACGTGTCTGTTACTTTCTGAAGAGGATGGATACATCTTAGTTTAGTTTAGTGTTCCTGTTTTAGACATTCCATCTTGGGTGAACCGGTATGAATCCATAATATTGATAGAACCTGTTCTAGTCTCTTGACAGTATAATTTTCAGCTTCCCTCATGCACTCAAAACTGCTGCACTATGTTAAGGATAGGGTAATGTGTATATGCATTAATTAATATAGTGGGCCCTTGGTATTTGCAGAGGATCTGTTGCAGACCTCCCCCCCCCCCCCCCCCGTGGATACCAAAATTTGTGTATGTTAAAGTTCCATAGAACTCAATGGTGGAGTGGCCACATGGCTGTGCCACCATTAAGAACAATGGCAATTTGCTCCCGCCACCTCTCCGATGCCAGCCTCACTGTTCTCTCTGTGGCAGGCAGCAGCGGGGTACCTCTTCTTCCTCCTCTTCCCCACCTCCTCCCCCTCTCCCCCTCCTCCTCTTCCTTCCCTGTTTCCGCTGCCGTGGCTCTTTCTCCTCCTCCTTCTTCTCTTTCCCGCCTTCTCCTCCTTCCTCCTCTTCTTGTGCTCCCGCTCTTCTCTCATTGCCACTACCACACCACCTCCTGTTCCTCTTCTCCCCGCTTCCTCTGCACCTGTAGTTGAGGGGCAACAGGTGTGGGGGGCTTTGTGAGGCCAGCAAAGTCCTGACCAGGAAGGCAGGCAGCTCCTGCAGGATCCAAGCACTCCCCCCACTGTCCCTGTTCCCAAAGGCTCTTTTCTCCTCATGCAAATAGGGCTGTGGCTGTTACAGCAGAGGTATCTGTTGGTGGCCCTGGGGCTGCTCAACCTCTTCTGGAACAGCCGCAGCCCCATCCGCATGAGGAGAAAGGAAGAACAGTCACAGTGGGAGGAGGAGAAAGGAACCTTTGGGAAGAACAGGCACAGTGGGAGGAGGTGCCTGGATCCTGCAGGAGCTGGCCACCTTCCCGGTCCCTGCACCTGCTGCCTCTTGGCTCCCGGGGGTCACTTCTAGCCCACCCTACCTCCTCTGCCTTCCTCCTGCTCCTCTTCCCCCCTCCGTTATGCTGCCGCTGCTCGTCCTCCTTTTCCTTCCTCCTTCTCCTCTTTTCTGCTCTTCCTCCTCTTTTTCTTTCCTCCTCCTCTCTGCTCTTCCTTGTTCTCCTTCTCCTGCCTCTTCCCCCCACACATCCTCCACTTTTTCCTCCTCTTCTTACCCCCCTCTGTTGCCCTGCTGCCTCTCTTCCTCCTTTTTCCCCTCCTCCTCCTCATCCTCTGCCAACGTCACCCCCCCTGCGGGCTTGCCATCTGCATATGCTCAAATCCGCAGATGGCAAGTCCGCATATACGGAGGGCCAACTGTATGTGTATTAGTTTATTTAACCAAAAATTGCCTATTCTTTGGGTGCATAAGCCCTTGGAGTGGCTTACAGATCTCATTAGTAAGACAATCTAAAAGACATGATACAAAGGAAAACAGGATGAGAAAAGTAGAAGAATATTAATTAACAAAAACAAATTGATTTAATAAATTAATGTGGAATGCACTCTTGCCTAGTCTAATATACCTAGATAGAACATTTTCTTTTCTTTTTTTTTACTTTGCCTAAACAAATTCTCTGCTGCCCATCTTTTTTTCCTCTGCAACTCTTTCTTAGTGCATGTGCTTTAAAGCTGGGGTATCCAATTCAACTTGCATATTGGACTTTGGAAATCTAACATTTTAAATAGATTTTCACTAGTTGTGCCATGGATTGACTTCATGGTGGGTGACTGTTGCTTGCTTGCTTGCTTGCTTGCTTGCTTGCTTGCTTGCTTGCTTATTTATTTATTTATTTATTTATTTATTTATTTATTTATTTAAAGGATTTATATCCCTGGGATTCAAGGTGGGTTATTGCTCCATTGTCTTCAGAAATATCACTTGAGTGAGGAGGTGAAAATCTCTCAGCCTGATTTTGTTGCATTTTTCTGAATCCCACCTACATTTTCTTCCTGTCATGATTTTTTGAATTAGATTGTGAGATTTTGTGGTTTCTTCCTGCATTTGAAATTTCTGCACATTCCACGTATTTTTCCTGATTCCACAAATATTTGCACAATTTGCTTAAATTACACAGCTCTTCTCATTGGCTAAAGTGTTGTTTCTTCATGTATATTTTAGCTGTTTCTCATTTTAAAATGTGCACATTGTTTTATGCACACTTTATTACTTGGAAACAAATTGTTAGTCTTACAGATATGTGAATGCTTGAGGTGAACTGTGCTTATTCTTTCAGTAGGTCTCAGGAGGTGTGAAAATGCAACTTTAGTAGAGTGTTGAATAGAACATTAAAAAAGCCCCCTCTGCCCTTGAGTTCAATAAATCATGTAAAGACTTCAGAGTGATTCTCCAGCACATGGCTGGGGTTAGTTGTAGAACCCAAGCATATGTTTCTTATTAGTAGTATAAATATACATCTTAGGCTTTTCTCTTTAATATCAGCTACTCATTAAAGGAAGCAACGTTTTCCAAGGCTGACAACCACTCATTCAGTGACTTTTATCTTTATGCTGGAGATGATTGGTTTTGTCAAGAGCCTTTTTTAGGAGGGAAAAAGGTGAGAGGTTGTCTGGTTTAACTAAATCTTTCATCTTGTTTAACTAGATGTTGCCATTGGTGCTCCTAAAGAGGATGACTACATTGGAGCAGTCTATATCTACCATGGATACACTGGTGGCATTATACCTAAGTATTCTATGGTAAGTGCTGGATGCATTAGGTCAGGCAGATCTAAATGTTAGTGAGTGGCCAGAGTCTATATCGCTCAAGGGTGAATGTCTGAACTAGTTTGTACTGAAAAGACATAAAGTGCTTTCCTTTGTTTTATCATGTAACTTGTTCAAGATACTACAGAAACTATGGCTAGCATTGCAATTGCATGGTGCATCACCACAGACCTATAGCCACTCATCAGCCTAGGTTGATGTTCACAAATATGACTTATCATGTACTATTTAAAGAAGTATCTTGAAGGCTAGATCCCTGAAGGAGTTTAATGGATATGAAAGTTCATATTGTAACACATCTGTTTGTCTTAAAGGTGCCCACCTTTTCCTTTGGTATCAAAGGCCACCATGGTTAGCCTTTTGAACATTTCTGAAGGAGTGCAGTGTAGATACTTCAGAAGATTCTCACGTTATTTATTACCTCATAGAACATGGCATGTTATAACATGCAAGAATTAAAATCCTTCTAGCAAGGTTTGCATCTTTTCTGATAGGTTATACATGTATGCAGTTGATTTAAATTGGTAATGAGGGAGATGTGCTCCTAAACAAACAACTCTCCAATCAGATGAATGATTTCAGGTTCTGCTCCCTAACCCCATGTGACAGAATAACATTTAATACAATATTTTAACTTAAAATATTTGTACAATTTCCCAAGGTTGGCTTTCATTGGCTTTAGTAATAAAGAATGAATGCCACTAAAACATACTCCATTCATAAGTTATTCACAACTACCGTATTTCTTTCCACCCACTTCAGTGCTGTTGCAACAGTTTAGAATTAAGATGTGTCATAGAACTGCACATCTATAGGGCCTCCCTACCGTAATGCCAAGATCCTTCAGTAGAAATACCTAGTTCATCATAGCTTGGAAAGATTACATTGTAGTCCGTGGCTCCCAGACCATCATGACAACTGACCATGCTGGTTATTGGCTTGTGGGAGTTAAAACTCAAAAAAGTAAACTATCCTAGCTTTGTAGATCTTGTGATGGATTAGAAGAGCCCAGCTTGAGCTTTTGTTGCAGGCTAGTTAGTGGATGAGGTTTTGCTTATTGGGAAAATGGGAAAGGACCAGAGTTGTTTTTCCACCCTTCAGCTGTTAAAAGTTCTGGGCTAAATATTTTGTTTGTTGCTGGGTGGGAGCCTATATACAAGATGCTAAATCAGAGTTTTAGTAGTTGTGCTTAGGATGCTTAGAGCAAGCTGTAGGTGATTAGTTCTGCTTTGTGTTGACTATTTTTAGAATGCATTAAAGTTCATTTTTTTTTAAAAAAAAGAATGTAAACTAAATCCATTTTATGATGATTTTTACAAGTGATAATTTGTGGCATATGGAGGTTTTTTCCCCTAGATTCAAAGAGAGAGGCTGCGGGATGGCCAAACTGATTCAAATATATCATGACATTTGTTTGAGGATGTTCTGATTTGAATAGATAGATGCTATTTGTTTCTTTTTACATATTTGAGGTAATATAGGAGTTTCATAAGGAGACAGTTTCTTATTAAGAAGTAGTAATGCTGACTTCTGTCTCTCACCAGATTAGTCTGGCTTTTGAGATCTTCTTCAGCATAGGCTCCTGCCAACAATTTTCCATTACATTTTTCCTTAAGCACACACTTTCTCTCTCTGTTTTTCTGGTTTAGGGTGCTAAGGGCTGTATTTTATTGCTAGTCACATAGTACAGGTTGGAAGGTTAGCCATTCATTCCGCTTATGGATCCATCAAACAGTTTTCAGATGTTTAATTTGTAGTGTCTGTCTACCTAGCCTCTGTTTGAACCAGTAACCTTGAGGTGAAAGGCTTTGTGTCCTATTACTATGACTTTAAAACAGCCAGATGCTATGCCTTTCTCTCGGTTTATCTCTTGCACACATACACAGAGCAAGAAGAAAAGGGGCATTTGTTTAGAGCAAGAGATACTTTTAAAATTACATTTTTGAAATGCTCATTTTGTTACCTCAACAACAGCAAGATCTGGAGTACAGCTGAGGTACTCAGATTGGCTTGCAAGGAAATATGTATGCTAAATAAATATTATCAAGCTCACTTTCAGGGCCATTGGTTTTGTTCACAGCTCTCCAAGCTGTGTTGCATTATACTCCAATCTTTATACTCTAATGGCCTGCAGATGTCTGTGGGATATGTATAGCCCTGGCTTGCCACCCTAAGAGGGACCCCCCACAAAAGCATACCCACATTCTCTTGGGTAAATGTAATTTGAGGAGTTTAGCTGCTTTCTGTTGCCTTCATGTTATCAGTTCCAAAAGTGGGGAAGTTTTCTTCATTTGTTTTTAAGTGAGGAGGTTTAAGAACGAATTCATTTCAGTTTGCCTTTTCTGCTTAATTTCTCATTTTAATAATCCTCGATATTTCTTGTTTCAGTTCATTAACTGGGAACCTCACACATTGCTAGTTCTCAAATTAGCCATGTAACTAAACTGGACATGAAAGACACCTTTTCCAAACTAAAGTCTGTGGAGTTTTCTGTGCTGGTGTTCAGTATGGATTGTGCTAATGGGTCTGAATGAGCCAGTCCACCCGTTTAAGTATCGAGCAAGGATTAAGTATGATTAGCCATCTGTGTTCTGGCTATTGAGCCAATGGTCTGTTTAGGGCCCTTTCACACTATGCTTTTTTAACACTGTGATACCACTTTTAATTGCCGTGACTGAATGCTGTGGAATCATGGGGATTGTAGTCTGGTGAGTCACTAGACCTCTTTCGCTGATTCTAAAAGTCCATTCATAAACTGCAAATCCCAGGATTCCATAGGATGTTGCCATGGCAGTTAAAAGGGAACATAGTGGTATAACTGTGTAATGTGAAAGTGTTCTTAGTGGCTTCTCACTGAGCACACATTTAAATGCTCACTGGTAGAAATGTGTATTATACCATATCTCTATATATTATGAGATACCATCATAATATATATATTGCCTCAGAAGGAGTAACCTCTTTTGCCGCCAACACTAGGGTTTCTCATCCAGCCTTAATAATTTGAAATGTAATATTCCCTTTTGTTTGGGTCTGTCAATTTCAATTCTGTGTTGTCTATTACAGAGGATACCAGGAAAACGGTTAAGTCCGAGACTGCAGATGTTTGGCCAGTCGATTTCTGGAGGTGTTGATATGGATGGAAATGGTTACCCAGGTAGGTTTTGAGCACCAGCAATAGTAATAATGTCAATCAAGATAAGTCATGAGTGCAAGAGTGTACAAATCAGTAAAGGCTCAAAGTTTTGTATCCTTCTATATTTCTTTGTTTTCTTCATTTTAAAAATGTAACATTTAAAAATATAAAGCATGTTGTGATATTTTTTTTAAAAACCCACATATTAAAATATATGGGCCGAGACAGGCCAAAATAAAGCTGCTTTGGGTCACTTTGGAGGTATGCTGTTTAAATGACACACACATCTTAAGAGGCCAGAAGCTGCGCCAAAGCTGCACCCCAGTCCCTAGGACTAGACTGGCTTTGGCGTGGCTTCTGGCCTCTTAGGATGCATGCATCATTTAAACAGCATACCTCCAAAGTGACCCGAAGCAGCTTTATTTTGGCCTGTCTGTATGGGCTCATATGTTAACAATAAAATATGACACTGGAGGAGGACAAATATTATATATTAACAACAAATATTTAATAATGCATTTTGAGTAAGGATACTGTATGCTTACACTTGATTATATTATAAAACCCTTCCTGTTTTTTCCTACAGATGTGACGTTTGGAGCTTTTATGTCAAACAATGTGGTTCTTCTAAGGTGAGATCAATTTATCTCCAGTCCTTTTAATAAGGTAAACTCTGTCCTCTTTCTAATTGTTTCATGCTGTTCCTCCAGTCAGTTTAGAAAAGATATGGTGCTATTAGGTATTGTATATACAATTGGCCCTCTGTATCCACAAATTCTTCATCCACGAATTCAAACATCCACAACTTGAAAACATTTTTTTTGCCATTTTATGTAAGGGACATCATTTTACTATCCATTGCATTTAATGGGACATGAGCATCCATGGATTTTGGTATCCATGGGGGGTCCTGGAACCAAACTCCAGTAGATACCAAGGGCCCACTGTACACTTTTTTTTTACAACTAGTAATGATATTAATTGCAGCCAGTGCAGTATTATAGAGCTAATAGTAGTAGTTGCATGCTTGTACTCCCATGATCAGAATTACTTATAGAGAGGTATACAGCCTCTGGTGTTCCACTAGTTTGAGAATGAATCCAGGTCAATGAGCTAACTCTATGATTATGCATGTGAAGTTCCACTTGCTCAGTGCTGGTTTTCCTTCTTTTCCTTTCCTTCTTTTCCTTTCTCCTGAGCAGATTTGGGACATATGTGGGGTGGTACAGGGGAAATGTAGTGATTAGAGGTGGGTATATTATGCATTCATCCAAATATTGTTGAACTGCAAGTCCTATCATCCCTAACCAGCATAGCCAGTGGTAAGGAATGTTGGGAATTGTACTGGAACAACATCTGGAGATGTCTGTGGGATATGTATAGCCCTGGCTTGCCACTCTAATAGGGACCTCCCACATGATTCCTAACCTGGAAAAGCCTGGCTTCATACTTCTAATCAGTCATGATGCTCATTTCAGCCATTTACCGTCAGCCTTTCCCACCTCAGAGGATTGTGGTGAGGATTAAGTGGAGATGAGAACCTTGGGTATTTTGGAAGAAAGTTGAAATATGAATGTAGCAGGTGAATAACAAATGAAATATTTGGAAAGGGATCTTGTAACACCTTTGAGACCAAGTGAAATATATTGTAGCATAAGCTTTCATAGAGTTGGTATACTTCCACCGATGCATGCACACTGATAATTTCAGACTAACATGACTCTGTCTTTGAAATGGAATATTTGTGGTTCCTATTCTTTACGATAAATTCAAAAGACATTGTACACCCATTTCACATTTTCTTGCCTAATGTATTTTCTGTGGTAAAAAACAACACTGAATATCACCACCTTCCATTTGTAACCCTCCTGTGTTTGTAACAGGAGGGTTACAAATGGAATACGGTGATGTCAGAACCTTTTAGTAAAATTTTGTAAATGAGGGAAAGTGTTTTAATGCTGTAAGCCACCCTGATTGTGTTACATAGAGGGGTGGGATATAAATAAATTTTATAATTTTTATTATTATTATTATTATTAAAGTGACTGTACAATAAAAATTCATTTGGAAGCTGTTATCTCCTGTAAGAGAACCTTTCCAAGATCTAAGGCTATACTACTATGCACTGGAGCTGTTTGTTACATTTCATGGAGCATTGTACTGTAACTCTCTTTGTTTTACCTCTCTGGAAAATGGAAGGGCAGGGTTGCAAACTTACTGATTCTATATTTGAGATCTTCAAGAGCATCAGAGAAATAGAATATGAAACATTCCAAATATCACAGACATTTTCTTTTTGACTGAGCACAGACAGCATTTATCATTAATGGTGGCATGGGTATCTTGAATGGAGATGCATTTGCAATCATTGAGGGTGGTATGATTTTTCATAGTTGAATTGTTACTTTGTGGCATCAAAATGGATGACTAGAACAATGTTTTTCTATTTTTTTAAATGATGGTCTGCTAGTGTGTATGAGAGAGAGAACGATATAGAGGTGGTGTGTTGTGTTGATGATTTGATTAGAGGAAACAGCTGGATCAACATGGCCATAAGGTGAACAAAGGAGTTTGATAGTGAATGGTGGAAAAAATGAGAAGCTCTGGGTTTTTCCCTTCTGGCTATTTTAAATGGTGCTCTTTATATCACAACCACTTGTCAGCCAACTAACTGAAACCATGATTAAGGGCATCTTTTAACAAATTAGTAATCACTTTGTACTTGTTTTATGGTTTTCCCACTTTAATACCTTTCTATTAGAAACAGATTTCATGCTTTTCGAGGTACAAGGAAATAGTGAGCTCTATCATTTATCTGTGCAACAACATCAAAACAGTGAATTCTACTATATCTGTTACAAGTAATATTTCAATACATGAAAGTTAAATCATCTTCAGATATTTGAAAGACTGCTACATAGATTCTGGAGCAATTTTCCTCTCCAGTTTAAGAAAACAGGACCTGAAACAATGGGTTCATGTTACAAGGAAAAAAAGGGATGTAGACTGAATTGTAGAAAGACTTTCCTGACAGTGGAGTGGTGCTAATGACCATTCCCAGAGTCACCAGGGCACCACATACTGCTTGCTGCAACCAATCTTGCAACCAGGAGTGAAGCCACTCTAAAATGGTTTTCTCTACCTCCAGGTCACAGAAATGGCCAGTAGGATACTGTAACCAGAGGTATCAAAAATCTCTGACAATCTGAGCATGGATGGTAAGATTTAAACAGCCCTTTAGGTGCCCAGGGACAAATTGCTTAAAAAAATAAACTCTGAAATGGGTCTAGAAAGCTAGTTTCCTCCAGCACTGTCAGATCTTGGTCAGCTGCCACTTTCTCAAAAACCTATGGAGTACCAAAATTTGGGAATGATTGATCTACATTTGCCCAGCCAATTGACCTCCCTCCCTCAGTTAGCCATAATGGTGAGGCTGTCAGGAGGCCACATAGTCAGTGTTACACTACAGGCATTTTCTTCACTCCCTCCTTGTCTACCTGTGCTTTACAGTGCTTAGTGGGGAATACAGTATGAGAAGCAGCTGCCTTGATACGTCATGACAGTTGATACAGCATGAACAAAATGGGTCTTAGTATATTGCTGCTCTTGAAGAAATCAATAGTAACAAAAACTAGTTTTCTGTATGCATGCTCTATCAATTTTGGTATATCACACCACATTTCTATGAAAAGGTGATTTGGGGGGCTTTACAGGTTCCAACAGTAACTGGAATCCACCTACCGCAACAGACTCTGTTGATTACTTTAGAGATCAGGGCATTATGAGCTAACCATGTGGTGAAGTTGATTAGTTGCAGCTACTGCCTGTCAGAGGGCGTGGGCTGTATTTGCTGTTTGGGTTAAGATTAGGGTAAAGCAGCAGGGCTTTTCTCTTAAACCCCATGCTGTATCCCACAACAAAGTTTCTGTGAGGTTTCTTTGCTAAATACAGCATGCATGTTGCCAAGAAATATTGAGGGTGGCCGCTTCAATTTTGGGGGATTGATGGGGGCTGCCATGGAAAGTGTGCTCAGTCTAGATTGATGTGTGGCCCTCTTATTCTGATAAATCATGACAGTGGGAATGGAAGTACTTTAAGTCACTTAGTGTATGGATCAAGAAGTTATCTAAGAAACATTTAGTCATCCCATTTCTTCTCTGTCTGCAGACATAGGACCACTACACATAGTTGCTGTTGCATGTGGGTTGAAAGGATGCCAGACACCGTCCCAGATTATGTGCCTTGCCTTCATGGCATTGCAAGAGGTTATGCATGCGTGGTTTCTGTCCTAGTGTTCTGGTGTTCCATGAGGTAAAGTCTGTGGAGAGACAGGGTTGAGGAAAAATGGCATTTCTTTTTCCCTAACGCCAAACAAGACAGTAAAATGCAGTCAGCTACAGTAATGGTATGCCATGTAGTTTCAAGTTTTCAGGTCTGAAATATAGAAGGCTACAAGTGGAATATGTATCCATCCTGCTAAGAGGACTACTCCTTTTCAGTTTCTAGGCAGCTGTTCCCTCCAATGAAGAAGGGAATAGCTGGCTCTCCCCCATCACTGGGCCCTTTCACATCACAGTTATAACACCATTATTCTACTTTAAATGCAATATCCAGTGGGATACCATGGTTTGCAATTTATGGAGGAGCAATGGCCTAAATACTCTAAAGGTACCAGATTTCATCTGGTCTTAGGAAACTAAGCAGGGTCAATCCTGGTTAGTACTTGGTTGGGAAACCATCAATGAATACCAAGTGCTGTAGGGTATGTTTCAGAGGAAGGAAATGACAAAACTACCTCTGAGTATTCCTAGCCCAAGGAAACCCGATGAAATTAATCGAGTAGCCACAAATCAACATAGAATTATCAGCAAGAAAGCTTATTAAACTATAAATCCCAGGATTGTTTAGCATGCAGCCATGGCAATTAAATTGGTATCATAATGCTATAACAGCACAGTGTGTTTGCCATTTTATCTTTTCCAACTGACAATCAACATTCTCTAGTTGCTGAGCATTCTTGGGTCTTCTTGTAGGAATAGGAGATTATTTCCTTTAGGGGATGATGATGATTTTTTGCAGATACACAAATGTCAAGGTTCCTTCTATTTCTTAAGATCCCTTCATGGCATGAATCCTGTTGACATTCATCACCTCATTTCACTCTTAAGAGGAACTGATTAGCATGCCTCTTAAATAGTTAAGGGCAAGCTTCTATGAGCTCTCATGTCTCCGGCAGGTTCCTGAGAATGTTTTTAATTCTTTTCTCTGGAAAATTTTCCAAAGAGAGGCAGGGATTATATCAGAAGCTTTAAGTAAGGAAAATCTACCGTAGGATCTCAGTCTGCACTAATTTAAGAGAATCTACTTCTCTTCAGAAGTATTGACCACAGAAGAAATACGTAAGTTCAACCTAGAAAAGGAAGAAATTGAAATATTTAAAAAGTTTCTGCACCTTGGAACAAACATCAATCAGAATGGAGATTCCAGCCAAGAGATAAGAAGAACACTAGGAATGGAAAAGGCAGCTATGAAAGAACTAGATAAGATTCTAAAGAATAAAGACATACAACCGAGCACCAAAGTCAGAATCATCCAAGCCATAGTTTTCCCCATCACCATGTATGGATATGAGAGCTGGACCATGAAGAAAGCAGGTAGGAAGAAAATAAACTCATTTGAGATGTGGTGCTGGAGAAGAGTGTTGAGGATACCTTGGACAGCCAAAAAGACAAATAAATGAGTCCTTGAACAGATCAAACCATAAGTCTCCCTGGAAACCAAGATGACAAAACTGAGGCTATTGCACTTTGTCAATGTCATGAGAAGGCATGACACTAATGCTTTGAAAGGTGGAGGTAGTAGAAAAAGAGGAAGACCATACACCCGATTACTAGATTCAGTTAGGGAAGTCATGAACATGAATCTACAGGATTTAAGTAAAGCAGTGGAGGATGGGAGGACTTGGAGATGTTTCATTCACAGGGTTGCCAGGGATTGAAGTCGACTCTAGGGCAGCCAACAACAACAGGAGCAACAACAACAACAACAACAAACATCTCTAGTTGAATTGGGGTTCTATTTTATTTTTTAAGAATGGATCTGTGGAGGTTGTAACTTTCTGACCCTCCCTCGATAGATGATTAGGCTTATAGCAGCAGTGGGGAACATGGTGTCCTCCAGAAATGTATTGGACTTCATCTCCCATCAGTTTTAGCTAGCACAACCAATAGTGAGGGATGCTGTGAGTTAGAGTCAAGAATCACCTAGAAGGCCATGCATTTCCCACCTCTGCTTTATATATTTGAAGCAAATATGCTTGAATAATCCAAATGTTTTACATAGAACATAAATTATAGACATGCATTTGAATAAAATGAATCCCAATTTAAGCCAAAAGTTCCTGATCCCTGGCTTTAAATTTAAAGAAATTATGGCTGCCCACTTCATTCAGTTTTCATGATATGCATGACTTTTTAATTTCATGATTAGTTTACAAGTACCCTGTGGTTGCCCTGTCACGTGGCAGAGCAACCAGATCCATTGCCATCCAGGCCATATGACTGTGTCTTCAAGTTGAAGTTGCCACAGTAACAAGCCAAGCCCAAGCCCTAGCTGTTGTAAAGCTTTCATTCATGATACACAAGAGGGGGAAAACAGACAATCATTACTTGACTCTGAAAGAAACACTGAGTTCATGACATCAAGAATTAGCTGTGCATGCCCCCTTGTGTAATAGGCTTATGCTCGGCATCTTGCAGCTCAATTGAAAATCAGTAAGGCTGATTCCCCCCGCCCCCTTTTCAGGCTCTTCATCCTTTTAGCTAGATAGAGATTATCCAGAGTGAGAAGTCATGCTTCTAGCATTGGAGTAGTAACTGTTTCTTGAGAGGACAGAATCCATGTACGACTTCAACAGGCTTCCCTGAGCTGAGGAAAAGGGGATGGGAAAAGTAGGTTGTGACGGAAGCAAGGGAACATAAGAGGTTACCAGGCAAAACAGTTGTCTAGACTTTTCTTCTTCCTGAAATCCATTCTTGTTCAGGGTATTGGCTTGACCTTTTCTTCTTTTAACTTTCAAATGAAAAGACGTTTTTCAGCTACCTCTAAGGCAGCTACCACTACCAGGGAGTGGGTGACCCTGTAGGAGTCAGCTGCAGGAGAGCTGCATGCTGTTCTTCGCACTCCTTAAAAAACCAACAGCAATGGACATATTTGGTTTAATCAACTCAACTTAGGGGTCTGTCTTATATGGATTCAGGCGATTGGGCCATCTGGCCCAGCATTGCCAACTTGAGTAGCAGTGGCTCTCTAGTCTTTTCAGGAAGGATGCTTTTCTTGTTCTACATTGAGATCCGCAGTACTGCTTGATGATCTCCCATCCAAGTATTAAGTGGGCCTTGCCCTGCTTCTCATCTAAGATCAGATAAGATTATGTGTGCTCAGGATGTTGTGGTGGCCTTCAACCATCAGTCAAAGGATTCTTTAGAAGTTCTTATGGAAGTAGTACAAATGAGCATCACGGAAGTAGTACAAATGAGCATCACAGAAGAATCAGCAATTTCATATCAGCATGCATTGTCTTGAGTTCAATGGTTTTGTAAAGGGAGCAAGTTTTGCAAATCTTTGAGTAAAGCTGCTCTAGGACTGGAGCACAGAAAAGAAGGTCACTCTAACTGCTGCCATTGGTTGGAAGACCAATTGCCACTGAAAGACTGTACCTTCTCTTTCTAGGACTAATATGAAAGCGAAGCGTGGCCTCATCCATTCTTCTCATCCAGAGAAGAAGCAGCTGTGGGGGCTCCCTTGCCCTCTTCCTGCTAGGAGGTATATTAAGTTCCAGTTGCCTGTTTCCTGGGCACTGCAGAAGTGAAGGGAAGGAGACCTTTGGCCCCAGTGATCAGTAAAAGAGACAAGAACCATATATTTCTGTTCAAGAAATACATCTAGAAAGTGATACCAGACCAGCTTGAAATCTGTATAGATGCCAAAGTCTGTATTCAGGCTTTAAAGACCTGGGCCTCAGAAAGACAGAGCAAAGGAGCGGCCAGAGGCTGCTCCCACCCTGATTGGTGTGGGACCATGTTGACCACATGTGCCCGGACCCTATCTGGGCTGCCTCGACAGTTCCAAATGGGATGCCAGCAAAGAGCAGTCTTTGTCCGCTCCTTTTGTGGCTGGCTTTTCCTGGCTGTTTGTGTGGCTTTTGGATGGTCTGGGGTGTGCATTGTCTAAATGCCAGACCTCCAGAATGGTAGGAAGTTACACTTTACTGCCCATCTGTTTCAGGTCCTGATCCCTCTCCTCTGTCTTTCCCCTTTGTTCCTGTTCTCTTCTCTTGTGTGTCTTGTCTTTTTAGTTTACTAGCTTGATGGCGGGACTTCTTCCTTTAAAAAAAATGATGCAAGTTGCTTTTTGGAAGACATAAATGATCTGAAAATTAGCCAAAGCTTAGAAAGGTTTGCCTGTTTTTAAAATGGTTTGTTTTAGAGCAGTTTTTAAAGACCTGTCTGGAGTGTTTTAATTATTCTTGGTTATTTATTTAATATGCATTGCTTTGGGTGCCCTTGTGGGTTGGGAAGCAATAAATAATTTATTTATTTAGTAAAATAAATAAATAAAGAAAGATAAGTAAGACCCTCCAACCCCTACCACTAGGTCACCAGGAATTGTACTCCAAAATGGAGTTCTGGGAGTTGTAGTCCAAAGAATAACATTTCCAAATTCTGAAAGTAAGCCAATATACAGTAACTAAATACATTTTAAAAGCGGATCACATCTACAAGTAGTTTTGGGCCTTGCTCTGCTGCTGATTCTCCTCTCTCTCCTCCTCACTTCTTCTGTATTAAAAAATATAATTCCACTTGCTGCTTTACAATTCTCTTACTTGGCACCGAAAGAAATAGGGATGTGTCTACTTCAGGAAATGATTGTGACCTGTGGCAGATGGTCAGGCCATGCAAGTGATGAGTGAAGTTTTGGGAGGACTGTGTATACTTTGAGTATGCGGAAGGAAAGGAGGTGGCAGTAGGTGGTGGTTTCCAGTCACTAGGACTCAGGAACAGGTGGTGGTTTTCTGGGAAGCAGGGGCAAGTAGGAAAATCAAGAGGAAGAGGCAAAGAGAGGTTAGATTTGTCTTTCTCTGTTCCAAGTGAAAAAAATCACATGCAGATTGGGCGAGTCTAAACTTCCTCTTCTGTTGTTTATAGAGAATTTCTGGAGCTAACACTGCAGAGAGACTAGGTAGAGAGAAAACTGCTATGGCTCTACATGGAAGTAATTTTAAGAATACCAGTGAGGTTGCTCTGGGAATGACTGATGCTTCAACCCACCCATAGAGACATTATGCACCAATGACTTCTAACATGGATCTGTGTTTCAAATGATAGACTGTAAATGGAGCAGCAGTATATATTTTACACATAAATCAGGTTATATAGCAATCATGCCACATCATTCGAGAAAAGATTGATAGACAGTCAACTACAAAACAAAAAGTGAAGGAAGGTTCCTCCAAGTTGTAGTATCCTTAGCATTTATAAAAGTATTTGGAGGGCTTCCCATAACTTTATGTCAGTTATAACAGGCATATACATTGGTTTTGTACTCTTACCCAATATGGCAAGCAAGGGACTGTGGTGATGAGAGAGAAAATGTGAAAGGCTACCTTGTGATTTCATGACCGGCATTAATTATGACTCAAGAATATCTCATTTATAGATGAGTTGCTTGGTCATTGTACCACACTAGTTATTGTGGAAATATAATGCTTCCCTGCTTTTTAATTGTTGTTTCAGATCTAGGCCTGTCATTACTATGGATGTCTCCATTTTCCTGCCTGCATCTATTGACATCACGGCTCCGCAGTGCCATGATGGCTTGCAACAAGTGAACTGCCTAAACATCACAGCCTGTTTTAGTTTCAGAGGAAAGCACGTTCCTGGACTGATAGGTAAAATACAGTCTTGATGCACATTGCTACTCATATTTTCTAAAACAATGCCTTTTAGGTTGTTGTTGTCCTCAGAGAATACTAGCCAAAGCCTGGAAATCATAGCTAGAGCTCTGGCCAATTAATCATGTAACAAACACAATGAAGCTTAACTAGGACCGCCTGTCTTTCTTCTTACATAATCAAACTACTGAGACTCACAAGCCTAATAACACGTTGTCAGATAACTAGAGGTAGAACTCCTGGATCCATCATTTACACTTCAAAATTTACTCCCTGTGATAATAAAGACAAGCTGAATGTCACAGAATAATAGAAAGGGAGGTTTCTGCACCCTCATGGTAACTCCCAAGCTTTGTGAAAGTTCATTTTTTAAAAACCTATCTGAACAAAACTAATCCTCCAGTAGTCAAAGGTTGGTTGATATTTGGACGTGACTTACAGATATCAGCATTGCAAGGACACATATATGGATAACTGGTCGTCTTGGCTAGATGTTTATGCATATTTTTTTCTCATTTGTGTATTTTCATTATTTATTTATGGTATTTATTACCTGCAAGCTTATCCCTTTTGTTTCATTTTCACTTATTTTGTGTTTTTTTCCCAGTATGATTTTTTGAACAATAAAAAATGGGGAAAATTTTCATTTGGAAAAAAAACCCTCACACAAATTTAGGAGCTTTATCTCACCCAGAGGGTTTTTATGGCTGAGTGTAGATTTGAACCCTGGTTTCCAGAATCATAGTCCAACCCACAAACCACTACACCAAACTGACTCTCTTAGTAATATTATGATGTAATATTAGTAGTATTATTAGTAATTAGTGATTATTAGTAATATTACAAGAAACACTATAATGACACTTGGCACTTCCCTAGCACATTTCAAAATACTTTATATATATTGTGTCCATAATCCTTCTAACAACCTTGTGGGGTAGGTCAATTATGTTATTTTGATACTGGAGATGCAGGAGATGCTAAGAGGGTGGCTCACTTTTAGGCTACATAGGGAGTTTATAACAGAGGTGAGATGGGAACTGAGAGCTTCTTGACTCACAATTTAATCTTTTCAGTACTATGATGCACTAGGTATCAATCATCACAAAGTCAAAGACAGTTGTGGTAAAACATCTGGTTGGTTGCCTTAGCAGTTAAAATCCTCAAATGGCCCATGTTACCAGAAGCCTTTCCTGATGAATTACTTGCGTGTGATGAAATTGTTTTTACTGAAAACTGAAGGACCAGAAGGGATATTTTGAAAGTTGATTGCTTCCTGCTCCTCCTTTGTAAACCTCATAAAACCAAAGGCAATCCTGGAGAAGCTGATATATGGCACTAGTTTTATGTTTTGAGTGATGAATGTTTTCTTGAATGTGTTCATTTACACTTGTTTGTAAATGGCACATCTCCCTCTTAACTGTTTTGGCAAGTATCAGTGTAGACCTTTGCTTGACTTTTTTGTGTGTATGGTAGTGCTGGTGCAGCTATGTCACATGTTTTAATGGCTGTTTAGATCTTTGTTTAGCTTTGCAGCATATTTTGTGAGTTGCGGTACAAATTCCAGGCTCTTTATGGGAACATGGTGAGGGCTAAAATTTTATGCAGTCTTTTGTGGAGATGGGTATATTTTAGCGAGTAGTCATGAAAGCAATAGAATGTCACTATATGATGAGTATATCTTCTTAGGATGACAGAGAAAACAAAGTCTGTGACCGCTTCTATTTCCCCTGTATCCATGTAACAGATAAAACTGGTGTGGTCACCCATTGCATATCAGAATTAGGGTGATCAATGGGGAGTTGCACTTCCTGACGTAATAGACAGATCAAAACTTAGTTGTCTGCTTGTTTTTGTGCTTTCTAAATGTTCTGACAAAGTTATCTGTTCAAAAAAAGTTTAAAAATATATTTAGAAATACGTATTTTGAGGGAAAATATGTTTCAAATTTCACATTAATGGAAATCCAAGATGAAATGAATTAGGGTAGGTTGGCAAGCTTCCATATGTTTTGAACCATAGCGCCCATGCTGGTTGGAACAATGAGTACTGTAGCCTAATACATGTGAAACACATCCTGTTGAGGAAGACTGGACACACATGGTTTGTGTAGCACCTAGTCCAAACTGGGGACTTTTAATTCTTCAACCACATTCAGATGTTGTTTGCAGTGTAATCTAGATGCTTGTTCAATACCAGTGTGGATAGCTCAGCTGAGGTACAGTGCAGGCATAATAATTTACTTCCAATTGATAATATGGGAATGCTCTACATTGCCAGCTGCTTCTGTAAACCATGGTAAGATGGCATACCAGAGGACCTATGGAATTGCCAGAATTCATATTGGCCAGTCTTGCCTGGCAGAACTGTCTCCAGCAATGGCCAGATTTCTCTTGGCAAACATCTAAGGAGGCTATAACAGAGAGAGCTTCTCCTTTTGCTTGTGTTCAGGCTCTGATAATCTGAACATAGAGATTTCATTCTCACTTGCCATACGTAAGTAACTGTTGTTAGACCAAAATATTAAACATTTTCTATATAGACCAGACTACCAAGCTAGCTGACATTTAAGTACTGTATATACTCAACTATAAGTCGACCTCATGTAAAAGTTGAGGACAAGTTTTGGGGCCAAAATTGTGGATTTTTCTATGACCCATGGATAAGTCAAGAGTAAAATTTAGGGCATATAGCAAAGGATCCAAAGGATGAAGCAAAGCAAAACAATGTCAAAGAACTTACAGAATTCCAGCAGACATAACTCTTTGTGCTTACTCTTCAAACTGGAAGGATGAGAGAGTAGAGGGGGTCAGTGCTTCACATATTATACTTTTGCTTTCCCCCAGGAAGTGATTCCTTCTTTTAAATAAGAGTTAAGATACAGTACTTACATTGACCCACAGATAAGTCATCTCAGGTTTTTTGGGTCAATTTTTAACCTAAATTTCTAGACCTATACATGAATATATACAGTACCTTTCTTTAGAAATGAACAGTGGGGAAGAGTACATTTTAGTGAACCATCAGGCAACCAAGAGTATGCTAGTATTCCAATGACTGTCTCAAAAACCAAAACCACTTTCAAAAATCATCTGATGGCTTTGATCTGATAAAGCAATGATCTTTAATATATTATAATGGGAAAGTATATATTTTCTTCTCTTTGTATACAGTACGTTGTAAAAATGTACAGTAAATATACTGTTCACAAGAGCACTCCAGTGATGTGAGCAGTGCAGTGTGTAATGGTCCTTTTTTGAAATGTAGTCATCCTCAGGACAATCCCCGTAGCCATTTTGCCAAAGATAGTTGGAAAAAAATGCAGGTAGCCATGCTTATCCTTATCAGCTAACCATTTAAAATAATTTCCCTCTCCACCAGAAACAGATCTTTGCTTTGCATTACAATAAAGATAAAAGACAATGTACTGCTGCTAAGAAAGTCCATCACCTTCCCTGCTTGCTTTTGTAAGGATGGCAACTCAGCTCAGAGAGCATGGGCATGCTGCAAAGGGGAGTTAGTGTAGACTCTACTAACAGGGACGTTGCCAGGACTTTGGGAAGGGGGAGGCCAGACTAAATGCCACCATTATAATGGGGCTTGGGCGTGGTGGTGTGGCGACACACACCATTCATTGTATCTAACAGAAGGGGGGGGGGGTCCGGACCCCACACCCACCCCTCCGGCTACATCCCTGCTACTAATGGAAAAGTCCTGGAGTACCAACCCTGATAGCCCTGGCTTGACTAAAACACTAATGTCTGAATTTTTTCTAAGCTGAAAACTGAGATGGCATTAACATGAATCTGCTTTTTTGGCGTTATCACTTGTGTGAGAAGGCTGATTGTATGAGGAGTAATCTGTACTATGTCTGCCTTGGAGTATCATATGTAATCTCTCTCTCTGTCTCGTTCTCTCTGGAATAAAGTTAATTTATGACCCAAACTCAATTTTACATAAGTTCCTGAGAGAGCAACATATGAAGGATGATCTGAGTCAGCTGCAAACTACCATTATGGTGACACTTGCAGTTTTTTTAAAACAGTTATGCCCGATATTCCAGTTTTCCACTTCTGACATCATTGGTTGTAGCTGCCGAAAGGAAGAAGTGGAGAAAGATGTGAAGTATACATGCAAGAGATTAAAAAATGTCAGCTGTTGCTCAGAATGGGCACAGTCCTGACTAGATATGGGTTGTGAAGTTGAAGGCTTTCATGGCCGGCATCCATAGATTTTTGTGGGTTTTTCGGGCTATGTGGCCATGTTCTAGAAGAGTTTATTCCTGATGTTTTGCCAGCATCTGTGGCTGGAATCTTCAGAGAATGCATTATGTGAAGATGCCAGCCCCAGATGCTGGTAAAACATCAGGAATACACTCTTCTAGAACATGGCCACATAGCCTGAAAACCCCACAAAAAATATAGATATGGGTTGTTTATGGACCTCATTCTATTGTTTCTGAGGCTTGGTGTACACATTACAACAATTATATGGTGAGCCCTTTGAATTACTCCATGAGCCACTATGTGTACAGTGGCTGGCCTGACAGACTGATGTGTGTGATTGCTTACTTATTTTTCAGTATAGAGGGAAATTGCCCTGTCTATGTGGTAAACCACAGAACATGTTGACAGTTCACCACATGATGACAGCTATTTTGTGAAGTGATTGAAGTGACCTCTGTGAAGTGGGCTGTACTGCAAACTTGTACAGCTTTTACTCACCAAAAGGAGTGTAACACACTAGCCATTTGTTGTCATTTGCCTTCCTAGGTACCCCTTATTCATTGAGCTCTAGGCACAGTACAGAAAAGGGTGTCTTACTGAGCTTCTAGTGCCAGAGGTGGGCAACCTTCAATCCTACAGTACCACTCTATTCTCACTCTGCCCTCACCTGGAATATGGTGGCCTAGTGAAAGGTCTGGAACCATGCCCTATGAGGAGCAGCTTAGGGAGCTGGGCATATTTAGCTTGGAGAAGAGAAGGTTAAGGGATGACATGATAGCCATGTTTAAATATTTGAAGGGAATGCCCTATTGAGGATGGAACAAGCTTATTTTCTGCAGCTCCAGAGACCTGGACCTGGAGCAATGGATTTAAGGTACAGGAAAAGAGATTCCACCTCAATATTAGGAACTTCCTGACAGTAAGAGTGCTTCGACAGTGGAACATGCTCCCTTGGAGTGTAGTGGAGTCTCCTTCTTTGGAAGTCTTTAAACAGAGTCTGGATAGCTATCTGTCAGGGGTATTTTAACTGTGTATTCCTGTATGACAAGGGGTTGGACTGGGTGGCCCTTGTGGTCTTTTCCAACTCTATGATTCCTCAGCCTAATTTTATCCCCATCTTGGTCAAACTTTAAAAGTCTTGTATGAGCAAGCTTTTTGTCTTCTGAGAAGAGCTATCCCTTCCTATTCTGGCAGCCAACTATAGGAAGAATAATAGGGGAAGAAATGCGGTATGAGAAGAGAATGTGAGGAAGAGAGGGAGCAGTAGTCAGACATATAAAGAGAAGGAAAAACATGGGTGCGGTGAAGAGGGAGAGAATGGGAGATACTGGAGAGATATTGCAGGAACTGGGGACAGAACTGGGGAGTTAAGGCGGTTGTGAGAATGAGAGAGAGGGAGAGACAAGAGGGAAGAGAATAACAAACAGAGAGCGGGAGCTAGAGACAGAAGTGCTTCAACCTCCAACAGACTGTTCAAAGTAGAGCCCTCAGCAGTGGAAAAAAGGGTTCTCCATCTTTGCAGTGGTGTAATATACATGAAAACAGGCTTAGATCACATGGTGTGCATGTGATCACAGCATAATATGTGATCTGACCTATTACTGTTGAACATACCCAGGTTTTTAATTAAAGATCTCCCAGTAGTGTTTTGGGCTACACTACATGACCACTGTGCTGCTTCCTTTGTGTTGTACTTCCCAGATCCATTCATTTGTCTATATATGCCATGCTGAATATTATGTACTCTCTCTGTACACCTAACAGATTGCCAGTGCTTGCCTCCTCAATTACTTTCTATCTGTGAGAAATTTATGTAAACTATTGATACAAGGTGTAGAAGAGGTTTATCACATGGGGGTTTTTGCAGCTCAGATCCGGGGGGGACTCCTGGTTCAGCTATGCAAATTCACGTCATAACGTGAATGTTTTATCACACCTGGTTGCCCTTCCATTGCCCTTCCGAATCGAGGGGGAATCTAATCTAAGGCAAGTCATGTGATGCAGATTCACGCAAAGCAGAGTGAGTGCAAATTGTATTACCACTCCGGTGCATACCATGTGGATTCAACGATTCGATTTGGGACCCTTGCACATGCTCAGTGGGGCTCTGGACACTGTCCTTCTTCCCTGCCCCCTCCTTAGCTGTCATCCTTCATCGGGCTGAAGGAGCAGTCAGGGGATGATGGGATATGTCTCAGGGGGTCACTGGAGCCAGGATCGGGATGAACGAGCAGTCAGGGGATGATGGGATATGTTGCAGGGGGTCACTGGAGCCAGGATCGGGCTCAAGGAGCAGTCAGGGGATGATGGGATAGTTTGCAGGGGGTCACTGGGGCCACGATCGGACTAAAAGAGCAGGCAGGGGATGATGGGATAGGTCACAGGGTGGTAGAGAGGACGAGATGGCATGAAGGAGGAGGAGGGGGATGAAGGAGGAGGATGCAGGGGGTCAAGGGAGGCGACATCAGAGTGATCTTTCACACCAGACGAATTCGAAGTGAAATTGAAGTGAACTTGAAAGCGAATTCTGTGAATTCACTTTTTCCAATTTCCCCAAAATAAGGGATCACTTTGCGATCACTGCGGAAGCACCACGGAATGAGCGCCCATGGAAAGGACTCTCGTCTGATAACACATTCACGTTATGACGTGAATCCGCATCGCTGGGCCCGCAGTCACCCAGATCTGAGCTGCAAAATCTCCAAAAAACTCTGTGTGATAAACATTGAATGCTGGAGAGAAAATCAGCCATTTTGCTACTTTTTGGCAAGTGTGTCCCATAAGAGGAGAATGATGATGGTGATGATACTGATGCTCTTTTATCCCACCCATCCTCACAACAGCCTGGTGAGGTATGTTAAACTTAAAGATGACAACTGACCCAGTATCACCCACTGTGCTTTATGGTCAAGCCGAGATTTGAAGTTAGGGTCTGGCCTCTCAATCCTCCTAGCTATTTCACACGTGGAGGGTGGCTGTCAAACCTCCTCACAGCTTCCATATGTTATCAACTATATAAATGGTTGTGAAAAAGAGGCTGCTAGATCCAGAATTCTCAAGTCTTCAAATGGCTATGATTATTTTTTTTTATAGAGAGCAATTGCCCAAGATTAATTCTTGCTCAGTAAGGGTACTTTTCTTCCTGTCTTAGTTTTTTTTTAAAAAACCCAGTGTTGTCTCTGTGCATCTGGTGATTGACCTCTTTTTTAGCCTTATGGGTCTCCACTGAGTTAAAACATTATTTCTTCACATTGCAATCTCTGCATAGTTGCTTCAGTTCTCTCTCCACCAAATATTTTTGTTCATTTGGATAAATTTGACTTGAAAGAAATAGGAAACAAAATGCAGCATGATAAAACAGATATTTTGTTCTACAAGGTCCGGTTTTGATAAATGCAAGGAAGTCTGGGAAGTGTCTGGTTTATGTTGAAAGACTTTTTCTACATACACTTCATTTATGTGAATGGGGTGATGCAATAGCAGTGCTTTTATAGCCACAGTACTTAACAGTAAAAGTATTTGTTACCAATAGTGCACTGGTAAATTTTGAACACCACTATTGCATCATGGCAGTTCCCATAGACATGTTCTTGGGGAGAATCAAAACATGTGAGGGGCTGTATTGATCAGTTTCTATTATATATGAGTACAATAACATCCAAAATCAACACAACAGTAATATATTTAGTTGGCCAACCAAAAATGCACAAAATACATGATGCAACCTTTTTAAGCTCCACTGACTTCTTCATCAGGCAACGATGTTTAAAATCATACAGGAAAGAAAAAAAAATGATGATGTTAGTCATAGGCCTGTGTTTTGTCAAGATGATGTTGGTGTGTTGTTCTGTGTTGAGACAGGAGCCCTTCTGGTGCAACAGTTAAATGCCTATACTGCAGCCACTCACTCACAAACCACAAAGTTGTGAGTTCAGTCCCATCCAGGGGCTCAGAGTTGACTCAGCCTGGCATCCTTCTGAGGTCGCTAAAATGAGTACCCAGCTTGTTGGAGGCAATTGGCTTACACGTTGTAAACCACTTAGGGAGGGTTTAAGTGCACTGATAAGCGCTCTCCGGTCCTCTGGGAGGAACTTACTGCAGCCTTTAAAATCTAGGCTTGTGGCGACCTCCCAGAGGGCGTTCTCTGCTGTCGCCCCCAAACTCTGGAACGACCTGCCAGATGAGATCCGTCAGATAACATCATTAGACAGCTTTAAAAAAGCGGTCAAGACGGATCTCTTCCGGCAGGCCTTTCCAGATTAACCATCCCGGCCCAGGGTCCCTGATTCCCTCATTCCTCCCTTGGCCCCATCTTAGTGATGGTCGAGGATCAACAGAGGGATATCAGGGTTTTTAGTTTAATTGCTGTTTTTATGCTTGATATTGTGTTTTAATAAGTTATACTGTTTAATATTGTCTTAAGGGGGGGAGGGATAAAGTGTTTTTAATTGTTGTATATTATATTTTACTGTTGTCAACCGCCCGGATTGGTTTGCCACAGGGCGGTATATAAATAATAATAATAATTATTATTATTATTATAGAAATGTACTTGCAGTTGCTATTGCATGCTTGTGAAGGGATATCTATGCAGGCAGGCCACCTCCTTCTGGGCATGTGGCACTGGGAACAAGGCATTCCAAAGTCCAAGAGATAACATTTGAATTCTTTTGCATTAGGAAAATTTTAGGTGCTGCTTTGGTACAAGATGCCAAATGCAGGCTCAATTAAAAAAAAGAGTTTTATCTTTGTTGGAGGTAGAAAACCTGAAGTAGTAACGTTCCAGTGTCACTGTTATGTGGATGTTTGATGTAACTGTACTTTGCTCTATGGCCAACATGGCTACCCTTGAATATGGTCCCTGGATGTGGAGATGCCACATTTTACCCACTACAGGGGAATCCTAAAGAAGGAGCCAGCAGACTGAGAATTTACTATTTGTGGTTTCTACCTCCAACAAATATAAACCTTTTTTTTTTTAAAAAGAAGAAAATTTGGATTGCATTTGGCATGTTTTTGCCAAAACAGCACCTAAAATTTTCCTAATGCAAAAGCATGGAGGCTTCTCTTTAGAGATTTAATGATCTCTGCCTAACAAAGAGAGTTATAACCTCACAAGGGACAGACATCTTCGATCTTAGAGAATTTTTTTTTTTGTATTTGCCTGATGAAAAAGTGAAGTGGGGTGTTAAAAGCTTGCATCATGTGTTTTGTACATTTTAGTTGGTCTGATAAAGGTATAACTGTTTAGTGGATTTTGGATATTATTGTACTTTGCTATATGGACAATATGGCTACCCTTGAATGTATTATACATGACATACTCTCAGTGTATTTTTATCTGTCCGTTGTGTGCATGCTCATAAATGTAGACATATTGAGAAATGGGGAAAAGATTGGGAAGCAGTCTTTAAATATTGTCAGAAGAAATGGTATATTTAAATGCATACGGGAAAGACAAATAACGAACAAATAGATGATGTAGTAAATGGGTAAGGAATATAAATGTAAGCAAAATTACTATATGATTGTTTAGTATATAAGCAGAGTGAAAGAACAGAACTCATATTAAAAAGGAGAATAAAAGGGGAAAAAGATAATTTACTTTCTAATGAGTGAATTGATTTAATGATTGATGAAATAGAAAAAACAATGGAAACAGTAGCTGATAAACTGGATGATTGTTATCTGTATGTGTTTGTAATATGGGGAGGGGGATTATTTGTAACAAATTTAAAATAGAACCAACTGGAGTTACTTACAGAAGTCAATGTGTTATTGTGTTTAAAGGGGCAGCCTTAAACAAGCAAACAAATAAACAAACAAACCCAACAACATTGTGATAGATTAGCCTTAGGGTTGCCATAAGTCAGAAATGACCTGTAGGCACACAGCAGCTGCAGGTAGAAATTAATTCGGTGCAAACCTAAAATAGAAATATAAGCACTACCTTTAAATATGTAAATGTTTTATTTATTTGCTCATTTGTTGTTGTTTGCTGATATTCTGCTGTTGCTCCAATGGATTGAAGGCTCTCTTAAATACATGAGTCCTACGCACCTGATCCTCATAATAACACTATGAGATAGATCAGCCTGAGAAAGAGTGACTGGTTTAGAATTACTCCACGAATTTTGTGTTTCATTAGTGCCTAGAATCATTTCCAGAATTCACTCCAGCACTTTAACCAGCATGTGACATGGGCTGCATTTTACGGAGAATATTCTGCATTTATGTTTAATCATCTTCTTTTTTTAAGGACTGAACTATAACTTGACAGCAGATGTGACCAAGAAAGAAAGGAGTAATCCAATCAGGGTTTATTTTGTCTCTTCTGGAGAAGCAATGGGCCAGATCTCAGAGCAGTTGCAGCTGTCCTATAGGCAAGAGAAATGCAAGCAGTACCTAGCCTACGTGAAGGTCAGTCCTTTTTTTTTTATCTCCTTTCATCAACCCTTATTATGTAGAAATTTCAACATCATCTTTCTATTTGTTGACTTACACTCCATTTTTTTGGTTTAAGTCTCTTTGCAATCCTTGAGTTGCAGTGGACCTCAAATGCGTTTAGCCCTTCATCCTTTAAATTCCAGGCTACTAAGAGTGAAATCCCAAGCACACATAACCATGGGTATGTTGTGCTGGACTATTTCTAAGAAGAGATATATAGAATTGATTTTTAAAAGAGTCCTTTTGAATGACAAGACATAAGTCTTTGTCGTACTGTTATTGTCAGAGTGCTTAAAGTGCTAGGAGGAAGGAATATGTCAAAAGTGATTTTCAGTCTTACCTAAAGGAAAGAGGTATGGATCCAACATGCTAATGTTGAAGTAGATGCTGGAATTTTCTGGAAGAAGTAAGCTAAATTTACCCAGTCCCTTGTGGCAAATGAAAGACCAGAGGCTAGTCACTTTCCCATATTGTGACTTTGTACTGCAATTGATTATTCTTGCTTATTTCCTTCCTCAACCATTTTGGTTTTAATAAACATGCCTGTCTTTGTCATGTTGTGTGACAGGAATCCAATAGAGAAACATAGTGGTTAAGATTCCAGTAATGGGTTGATGGTCCCGTTGTGAATGATCCAACTCTTTCAAAATGAGTTTGTTTCCCCTTTGTTGGAGAGAGTGAGAGAAGAATCCATCCAGTTATATTCAGCTTCCTTTATTCCAAAGGTCTGATTAGGAACCATAAAAAAGTCACATTAGTTCTTTTGTGGAACTGCTTCTTGTGGTAGCTATGAAGACGACTCCGGAAAAAACGCATGCAAAGAGTGTTGCATGTTGTTGTTTTTAGTCAGAATTTATTATTTTCCCTTGTTCTATATTAGTGATCAAACCCCTGGGGAACAGCAGCAAATTTGCCAGCATCAGAAGGGTACAGAACCCAATAGGTCCAAATGAATGCAATGTATCTTCCACTCCCAATGTTCCCAATTCTGTTTGAAGCCACTCATAATGCATGTCAACGCATGGAATTGTCTCTCAGCAGTCTGAACAAAAGGTCTTTCTCTTCTGTTGCTGCTCTTGTTGTCTTTGATGATGATATTAAGAAGGCATTTCCTTGTTAGAAAAACTTCCTAGGCTATATTAGGGAGATTCATTCCTGAAACAGCAATGATAATGAATATTTTACTTGTTTGGTCATTAATTTGTTCCTAGATAACTATTTGAGCATGTTGCATTTCAAGGATAAACCATTGAAATAAACCAGGAATTACAGTTACTTAGCAGGCAAAAGGGACACACTTCAGTTTTGTTTTGTTAATCCTTCTGATGTGAGTGAGGTGGGATGCGCTCCTCAGCATTATTCTATAGAGTGCTGCTTTCATTTTCCCTTAACTGTAAAAAAAAAAAAAAGGCAAGAATGTCCATTTGCTTGCTTAAGGAAGGATGTAAAACCATGGGGATAATGAACCTGGATAGCCTGTGCCCCAGTGGGAGGAAGTGTGGTTGGCTGTTCAATGACATGAAAGAGCCTTGAAAATTCAAGAGGGCTGGATGAAGAGGTCAAGATCACTTCATATATATTACTTTTTAAGTAAAGAGGCAAGGCAAACAATCTTTATCTGAATAAGTCCTTTACGCATTTTAACTGACACAGGCAGTTCTCTGCAATGTGTCCTGAGATAGTTTATTAGTAATGTGTATGTTTGTTCTTTTTGTTTCTGTTCTCTTTGGGGAAACACGTTCAGCATGAATGGCCATCTTCATGGTCATCTGTGCTGCCATCTTTCTGCTGCTGTTTGTTTTAACCTACATTCACAAGAGACACTCTTCTTTCCTTTCTTGCTAAAAAATATGCATGTGGTTCTGTGCAGCCAAAGGTCAGGGAATAATGGAGAAGATTATGTGGATTGTTTTCTTAAGGTCACAGAGAGGTTCCCAGAGGCCACATGGTGAGCTTCTAGTTCTGTGTTGAGACTTTTTTCAAGGCCTGCCTTTGCTTATATGGAGTTAGAAACCCCATTCTTTTGGGACATGGTTTCCTGTTGTTGTAAGTCTGTTTATACTGAAGAGGAGAGGGATAAAGAGTTGTTTTGTGTATTGAGTTTGCATGGAAATGAGCCAGTGGGTAAAGTCAGTGATTGTGGCCACATCAGTCCATGTTCAGGGGAAAAAGGACTTCTTAAAAAAGAGTTGTCAGAGTTACATAGAGTACATAGAGTACATAGAGTGGACCATTGAACTCAGTGGAATTTAAGTTGGTCATGCGTGACTTATTCTATTGCTTTTAATGATTCTACCCTAAGCATATGGTAAGTCTTGTTCCAACATTTTATATTGCAAATCCTCTATCTTTGCCATCTGATACTGCTCTGATAAATGTGTTGGACAGTTCCTCATGCAACTTCCTTTAATTCTTTGGTGGTGGGATGGCACAGTATATAACTTTTAACAAACAAGTATGCAAGCAAGCAAGCAAAAACACCTATAGCTAGCACTGACAAAAGGGTTCAAGCAACACTTCATTAAAACTTTTGCTAACAAACACTCTGACATGCCTCCCCTCCATTTTCAACATTATGTAACTGAAATGAAAATTCAGTTTTGTGACCTACTAGTTAAAGCCTGATGTTTAAAAGAAAGATGAATTGCATGAGAAATGTTGGGCAGTTTCAAAATACACTATGTTTCATTTATTAAATCTAAAATGAGGGCTGAACAGGATATTGTCAAATTAAATAGACCTTGTATATTTTATATTATAAGGTTCTATAATTTTTATTAGATTAATTCTTTTCCTGGATTTTATAACATTTTGCAATCTGCAACTGGATTCCCAAACTATATGACTTTTGTAGTGTTTCTGCCCTAGGATGGCTATTACCAATTCTGTAGTAACTGCACATCAGAAAACAACCTTGATGAAAACTTTCCATTTCCTGATATTTTGGTTGTATGGGTGTACCACTGCTTAGGATATCTACTGTATATATTTGTGTATAAGTCAACTGTGACCCAAGACAGACTGGCCGGAAAAAAAAAAACCACCCTGGGGCTGCGCAGGCACCATTTGCACCAGGACCACATCAACTACATGTGCCTGGCCTTGATCCGGACCGCCACCACAGTTTTGAACCAAGCCAGCAAAAGCAATGGAATTTTGCTGCTTCTTTTTGGCCCAATTCTTTTCCATTGATGTGGATCCGGTGCGGTTTCCTGCCATGTTCAGGGCATGCATCATCTAAATGCTATGCTCCGAATGTGGTAGGAAGCCACGTTATTTGACCTGTCTGTTTCAGGCCTTCATGTATAATTTGAGGGCAGGTTTGGGGGCCAAAATTATGGATGTTATTATGACCCATGAATAAGTTGAGGGTAAAATTTAAGAGCATGTAACAAACAATTATTTTCCTTTTAAAAATGCATAGAGGGAACATACGTATGAAGAGTTAAAGTGAAGGAGAGGATCTGTTTATTTGAGGGGCTACAATGGGGTGGTGGTGCGAGAATGACATTGTTGATCTTAAAATGTCTACATTTATATAGATACAAATGGGGAAAGTAAAGTAAATGAGAGAAAAGAATGAGAATGCTGCCTGGGCAGAGAGAAGAGCAAGGAAAGCAACCTGCCCACCCAAAGTCACTGACAAGAGTCAAAGGCAAGAAACCCTCTTGGTGTGGTGAGGCATGGAAGCAGCATTGCCACCCCATTACCCCATCTTTGTCCAAACCAGGAAAGAAAGTTAGCCCTTTCTCCTCCCCCATCTTCTTTTTCAGCAGCAATATGGGGGCAGCTTGAAGAATGGAGTGTGCCAAGCATTTTGGGCATTGAGCAGCATTGGTCACTTTTAATAAGGGCTTACTGTATAAACCTAATTTCACAAGACTTGCAGAAAGACTGTGAAGCCTTTCAAGGCTTTCTGAAAGACTGTGAAGCCTCACAATGCTTAAACAGTAAGCCACTATTAAAATGTTCACTGCCACTCTGCTCCACCTCAAGCACCCAAAATGGCAGGGAACATAGAGCTCATCTAGCCATTATCATTGTTCTCTGTTTCCAGCATTGACTCCTAGATAAGTTGACCGAGGTGTTTTCGGTTTATTTTGTGTCAATTAAAAAAGCCACACTTATACACAAGTATACTATATGGCAGTTATCTTTATTTTTAATGGAAGTATATCAACCATCAGTTCCAATTTTAGAAAGAAGGGAACAAGAATGAATTTTATAAGGCAGGATTATGTTAACATTCTTCAGGGGGAATGTCCTTTCTTTCTTTTCTCTAAGAACATTTCTATTTTTGTTCTTGGTGATATACAGTTGGCAAAATGATCTAAAAACAAGAATAACTGCCTTATAATTGACTGACACATGGGTTTGGTTACAGGATCCCCTGTGGATAACAAAATCGATGGACGCTCAAGTCCCATTAAATATAATGGCATACCAAAATGGTGTCATTTATATCAAATGGGAAAATCAAAGTTTGCTTTTTGGAATTTATTCTACTTAAAAAGATTGTATGTACAGCGCTGTGTATATTTACAGCGCTTTCTAAATAAAGGTTAATAATAACAATAATAATAATGGAATTTATTCCTTTTTGGAATATTTTCAAGCTGTGGGTGCTTGAACCTGTGGATAAAAAATACGTGGATAATGCTGGCTGACTGTATATGCCATCTCTTTTTACTGAGGGCATGGTGTTACAGTGAGATACTTCAATTCAACTGAAGACTTTAGAAACAAATCTTTTTGTGTGTTGTTTGGTTCATCTGAGCACTGTGAAAATGTCCTGCTTATAAATCCACCCCCTTCTCCCAAATAAAAATGCAGCCAACAATTCTTTCATCAGGGTATTGCCCTTCTGCCTTCTTGCCTGCAAATGCCTTGGCCCTTTTGTTATCTTAAAATGTTTAAAATAATTTCAACAAACATTTTTCTAAGTCATTGCATTATTTTAAGTTGGCACTCCTTCTCCATCCAGATCATCCAAGTCAGTAGCAAGATACAACAGCTGCTCCTTTGCTTCCCTAAAGTTCACCCCAGAGAGTTGACTTTAGGAAAATGTTCAGAATATTTTGAAAAGCAGTTGGCTGTCTTCCAGCAATTGCATTGTTTCATACACATGGGTCTCCCCACTTCCCCATGTGGTCAGAAGTAGTGGGACAGCAGTTATAGAGTCTGTTTTCATCCGAGAGAACACACAGGAAAACTAGCATCATACCATTTTACTTGCCAGCATACATATTGAGCTTTGTAACTTTAAGAACTGGTGCCTGAATTTGCTTTTTCTCTTCTTCTTTCACCATCTCTTTAATTCTTTTTGTCTGTTAGTATGTATGTGTAAGTGTATGAGCAGATACTGTTTTGTTTATCACCAATCTCATGTAGAGCACTATTTTTGCCTTTTTAGCAGAAGAATGAGGTGCAAATAGATAAATACATTATATTTTATGTGGGAAACAGGCAACTACTCAGGCGCAATGCACGTTTGCAAAGCAACATTGTCCCCTCATTAACAGTTCATCTGATTCCTTTTTCCCTTCGCTCCCTTTATTTCCAGCCATCTGTAAAACTCAGACTTGTTTCTCTTGTGCTGATCACAATAATGTCTGGAGCCTTGGTGGCACAGTGGTTAAATGCCTGTACTGAAGCCGCTCACTAGCAAATAATGAGTTCAGTACCAGCCAGGAATTCAGAGTCAACTCAGCCTGACATCCTTCCGAGGTTGCTAAAATTAGTACCCAGTTAGTTGGGGGCAATTAGCTTACACATTGTAAACCCGCTTATGGAGTGCTAAGTGCAGTGATAAGCTGTATAGACATGTACTTGCTATTGCTATTGCTCTGTGTATTCTTCAGGTCCTGACAAAGCATTTCAAATATATAATAGAGAATAGCACTAATCATCCCACTGAGGCATCTTTTCTGAGCTGCAGAAATATCAGCTGACCATTATTGCATATTACTAAACAGCCACATTAATTGAAAAATAATTTCCTCCTCTTTTGATGCACTATGACAACATTTCCCTTTCAGCACACATGCTTAAGTGCACTAAAAGACATATCTTATGAGGAATGGTTAAAGAGCTGTACATGTTTAGTCTGCAGGAGTGAAGGGGAGATGGGTAGCTGTCTTTAAAAAATCTGAAGGGTTAACATGCAGAAGATGGAACCAATTTGTTCTACATTGCTGCAGTGGGAAGAAATGGGACTTATATGTGATATTTGCAAGAAAGCAAACTTTGTCTAAACACTAGGGGAAAACATTCTAAGTGAAAAGCTTCAGCACAGTGGTAGTGACTATATTGAGTGGTGATGGCCTCTGCCTCCCTGAAGATATTAAGCAGTGGTTGGACAGCCATCTGTTAAGGATACTGTAGTTGCATCCTGCTTTGTAGGCTGATTTAGACTATATGACCTTCAGAGTCTAACATTCTGTAATTGTGAAAGAACGGGTGGTGATGAAATGAATTCAATAGAATACAAGGAAATGGGGCAGAATAATGATTGTGGTTTTAGAAGCTGGGTGGAAAGGAGTCTCTCTGTCTGTTAGCATTTGTGTGTCTGGCTTGAGTCTTTATATTTCTGTGGTTTGGCTTTACCCATGAAAGATAAGTTACTTGGCCCAGTAAACCCAAAATGTTAAAATATTTTTATAGACAGTGGTGGTGGGGATTAGAATACAACTCCATTATTCTTGTCTGTTACTGTCCCAGGTGCTTGCTCCCCTTCCCCCCTCAGACTAATACTGGTTTCTGCTGTGTCATTAAAATTGTACAGAGATGGGACTGGGGCAGAATTGTTTCATAGTGAATCTCAAAAGGGGAAAAGAAACTGTTTGGATCCTTCTCCTCTTGTAATGATCACAAGGCTAGCATGGTGATAGTGATAAACACTTTTCTCATATGATCCTCATGTTTATCCTTGATGACCTGGCAAAATTAATGGCTATTTTCAATTTTTCTTGTCAGGGCTCAAAGATAGGCCCTAGAAACAATTTCAGCTGAATAGTCTTCAATTAAAATCAGAGACAGCATTTATGTTTCTCAGATACTCTTATCTCTGCTGCTTGACAGGGATGTCTTAAATAGCTCCATAATGCTTTTAATATCAACTCCTCCTTGCTTCTGCTTGCACATTTTGGGACCAGGATGGATAAACATTGCCATTAAACTTAACCTTAGTTGTAAATGTTGGCAGCAGTGAGTCCTTGGGTACAATCAACTCTGCCATCACCTGGTGGAGGACACATCCATCTATATTGTTTCCACATCTGAATGATTCTGCAGTGTGGCTTCTCCTGTTCCTACTGGGTCAAGGAGATAATCCTAGGGCACACTGAAGCTCCTCCTGGTGTCAGCATTGTCCTAGGTGCTGAGCAGACAGAGGGGGAAAGCTGGCTTACCTCTGGGTTTCCTGATTCTCTGGGAGAAGTCACTGACCACACAATGGGCCAAACACTAATGGGCAGTCCACACCACCCCCTTCTTCTGCAAGGAGGGACTGGTCAAAAAAGAGATATGGGTACAAACTGTGCCATACTATTATTATTTTCTGTTCTGCCCCAAACACATGTGCATGTCTGCACAGACATGCATCCAGAGGCCACCAATCACAAGCCCACGAAAGCTCACACCTCCAACCTCTATCCTTTAGTTAGTCTCAAAGGTGCCCCAAGACTGCCCTTGTCCTGCCCTTGTCACTGGGAAATGGCACATTTCTGGAGTCATTTCTGCATGCCCCATTTCCTCATAAAATCCCTGTTTGGTGAGCTGGTGGGAGCTCAATTCTGCGGGGAAACTGTGTGCAAGGATGGTTCTCTTCATATGCCTGTTACCAAGTAGAACTGGGCTCCTAGCAGCCCATCAGACAACCCTTTGGTAGAAACCCAAAGGGGATCAGTACACGTAGAAAGCCAACTCTGCATGTCTCCTTCTCAGAGCATGAAAAAAATTACTGCATAATGCTTCAACCAGTGTGGCTAGTGAATCACTTACAAGACTATACCCCCCTGAATACCCAGAGCTGCTGCTAGAAGAATGGGGGAAGGGGAGGGTTTCAGTGATCCTCAGCAGACATAGTGTTGACTGGTATTGGTAACTTTTCTTTTAGCCAATGATTCTTGGTAGATTTGCATAAAGAGAGGAGGGAAGGGTTTGGAGTTACTAACTTTTTGGTTGCTCTTTGTGCATTAGCACAGTCACAAATACCAAGACTGTTACAGTCCTTTTAGCATCCACATCTTGGAGCGTACTGTGGGGATGGGGGAAGCTGACCTATTGCATTGTTCAGCTGGAATTTTATAAATGCAATATGTAAGTCCAAAAAGTCGAGCACTGTCCTGCCAAGAATGATGACTGTAGCAAGGTCTAGGACTAAGTTTTATATCCTTTGAATATGTTTATTTTATCGTTCCAGAAAGACATCATTTTTGGGTCTGCACTAGAGGTTGATGGGGGAGGGTTTTCCCATTTTTGTTTGCCCCTCTCCAGAAGCTTTATTTATACAAATGTGCTATTCTGCTGAATTTGTATGTCTGCACTGTCCAGGCCAGTGTGAAGAACGTGCTGGGAGTCTATTGTACCAAATGTCCCTCTTCACTGCGTGGCTGTAAAACTGTTAACTAAACAAACATGGCATTTTCCATCTCCTCACTCTGATGTGAAGAGTTCAGTTCTCCCTCTGGATTCATGTCAGCCAGGAATGACGGTGCAGGCAGCAAGCATCAAACTGGACTGATTCCCTCCTTTGATGACTCAGAGCAGGGGTGAAACTGCTTTTGTGTCTTAGACTCTTGTAATCTGTGTAGCTGAACTAACATGGGAGGCTGGGAATTTGGAAGTAAAATCTTTAGTATCCATTTTCAGGTAGGCTCACAACAGAGCTAAACATCATGACACATAAAATATGCAGCATGATGTAAATATGCAGCAAGCTGAGGAGGCAGCTTAGCTTTGCATTCTAGAGTAAGTATAGCAGCTTGATCCAGATTGTGATAATTGCATATGGGTAGGTGGGGGTTAAATATTTATTTGCTGTGGTTCCCTCATTAGTTCTCCTCATGGGGCCTTTAAGTGAGCCTCTTTAGTTTATTTTCACACTGAACCCTATATGTATATATGTGCCTTCAAGTTGCCTGTCAATATATGGCAACCCCACAAATTTCATAGGGATTTTTTAGGCAAGGAATGCTCAGAGGTGTTTTTTATGTTATTATTTATCACCTCAACACTCACCAGGGCCTCTGAGGTGATGCACAAATGATTAAAATGAGTAAATAATTAAAAACCAAATAAAAAACCATTCAAAACTTTGAAAAACAGCCAGAGCTTTTAAGAGTCAAAAGCCATGCAAAACAGCACAGTATTTACTGCCTGTTGGAAATTTGGAAGGGATGAAGCTATTTTATGCGTTTTGCATGACCTTTGGCTCTTAAAACACTTAGAAGGCAGTTCAACAGTTGGGGCGCTGCTACAGAGAAGGCCCTATCATGTGTACCCACTATCTATTCTCACAGGGTAATGAGAAAAATAGCAGCATTTTCACTGATTATCTTAGACTTCAGGCAGATTCATATAGGAGGTGGTGGTCTTTCAGATATCCTGGCCCCAAGCCTTTCCCGTACAGTCCTGCACAAAATATATCCTCCCCAATATAACATATTTACTAAAGACTGAAACAACATGCAGACATCTGACTGACATCTCCAATTGTTGTTTTTCTCTCTCCTGTTTGGTTTGTAACATCTTGCCTGATGAAGAAGCCCATGGAGCTTTGAAAGCTTGCAACAAGTATATTGTACATTTCAGTTGGCCAATAAAAGTATCACTGGTGGATTTTTGTTTGTGTTTGTTAAATGGCTAACACAGCTCCCCTTGCATGTTTTCTGTAAAGAAACAGATACAGAAAACCGGTTCACCATTAGTGTAGTATAGCGAGTGATGTCTGCACAACCAAAAGTAGTGCTGTTACATGGCTCTATCACTTTCCCTATGGGTCTGAATGATCATTTGTGTGTGTATGTCTGGGTATATATGGTGGAATAGAAATATTGACTGAACTGAACAATTTATTTGAATGACTATATTGAACATATATTTGAATAGGGAGCCAGAGTGGTACAGTTGTTTGACTGTTGACCAAGGATTCTGGGGGTCCAGGGTCTGTATTGCCACTTGGCCATGGCAATCCACTGAGTAATCTTGGAAAGTCAGTCTCTCTCAGCCTCAAAGGAATGCAGTGGCAAACCATCTCTGAACAAATATTGTCAAGAAATCCCCAAGAGATTGCCATACTCTAGAAATGGGTTGCCATCCTCTAGAAATGACTTGAAGACACGCAATAATAACATATTTGGTCAAGCAAAGCGTTAGCTTGAGCCAAACTAAATTAAGTTTTTCTTAACTTGTCAGTTGGCTCTTCTTTCTCACAGGCTTTTAGATGGATCACTTTTTAAAAATTGTATTGCCTGCCTAGGCCTTGGTATCCACATTGGGCCCTTGGTATTCACTGGGGTTTGGTTCCAGGACCCTCCATGGATATCAAAATCTGTGGATGTTCAGGTCCCATTAATACAATGGCATGCTAAAATGGTGTTCCTTATATAAAATGGCAAAATGAAGCCTTGCTTTTTAGGAATGTTTATTTTTTGAATATTTTCAAGCTGTGGATACTTGAATCTGTGGAGAAAGAATCCATGGCTATGGAGGGCTTGTCTCTACTGATATTGCTAAAGTTGTCCTCATTTGTCCTCTGTTCATCCTAGCTGCTCCTTAACTGAAATGAGATCAGATGACAAGTTGTAATGGACTTCCTTTCTTTTTCTTTTCCTCCTGTGTTCTCTTTATAGAGTGTATATTCTTATGAAATATCTGTGATTTCCCACGCTTAAGGAAATCACCATCATCACTATCTAAATTTTTGTAAAATACTAAACATTAAACGTATTGGCATTGATGCCAGCTCATAAAATCAGCACTCCTGTTAGTTTTTCTAGTTTTTGAGGAAACTGGTTTCTTTCTTTGCAGATTTACAACTTGGCTTGGGAAGTTTAAAACTTGTCACTCTAGTGAAGAATTTATGGTGATTGCCTCATAGCTTTCGAGTGTAGTAAAATTATTTCTTTATGAATAGAGGGAGATTTGGAAATGGACTTTACAGCATAAATGTGGTACATTCTGAATATATTCATGCCCCTCAGGTTTCCCAGAATCTTTCTCCAATTGGTTCAACATTCAAGCACCCAGAGTAGGAATCCTCACATTAATTTTGCAACATGTGTGCCTTTTTTCAACAAAGCTAAAGGGTAGATTATTAAATTCTCCAAAGATTTATCCTATATATTTATTTATTGCATTTTCTGGTTACCCTATAATGAGTGATGAACAATTAAAATAACTTAGGAACCATAACCTCCATAGAATTTAGCACAATAAAAGCTTTAAAAAATAAAACAAAGGAAATCAACAGTCTGAATGAAGAAAACTGGAAATGGAATTGTGGAGGGAATAATAACTATAAAGGTGTGAGGTTGCAAAATTAAGTATCCACCTTTTTTAGTTGCTAAATCAATATTTTTTTTGTGTGTGTTTTTTAAACTTGTGGCACTATGCAGCCATGCTTCATGTAAGTTACAGTTTTGACAACCATGTGGTTTTCCTCAATTCCTCCCTCCTATGTATTTTACTGGGCTTGTGGAGTTGAAGCCTTGCCAATGCATATGTGTGGGATGAAAAGATGAGAGAAAGAGCAGGCAAGAAAGTGCTGAGAGAAAATGAGAGATGTGGGAGACTAGAGAGTGGCTGAGAGCATATATCAGTGATAGAGTACAGTGAAGGATAGAAGGCTATTTTAAAGCTTGTCAAAGGGTCATTAGGTGGTAGTTGGATTGACCGGACAAAAGATAGAAGCAAAAGTCCAAAATTGAGTTTTAGCAGCTATGTAGCCTTGGCACTTTGTATTTTCATGTTATAAGCATGCATTATAAAGTTTTGTTGATTCAGGAAGGGTCATCTTTTTCATATAATAGCATTCAGGATGGCTTGTAGTCAATTTACATATATATACACACACACACACATACATACATACATACATACATACATAATAGCAATGAAAGAATGAAAATTCCTGCATCAAATGTAATCTGCTTCTGAGTAGAAGTCCAATATAATTTGATTGCAATTCACTGTGGTGCTTTTTTAGTTAAAATGAAAATGAAAAACAAAGCCTTGTGATTTACATTTGTTTTGCGTCAGCCCAGTTTTTTACATCTGTAAAAATAATCTGGCATTTCAGAGTCACTCCCAATATATGATGAATTGGATGGCTCGGTGTGTCAGGATGTGTGTGTGTGTGTTTCCAAAATGCCAGTGAAGTATAGAAACTTCCTTTTATTCGGCAGATTTTTGTCAAACAGGCAAACTCTCTTGTGTCAGGAGGCCCACTGGCAGTTTCAAGACGGAGACCATGGATTAGCTTTTAAGTGTGAATTCTGTTCTCTTTAAGACAGCGCAGTTACATTTATTAAGATGACAAAACAAAGTTATAAAAACAGATTGAAAACAGAGACCTTGCTGAGCTCTCTGTGAAACAAGACTTCGGCATTTTGAAAGCTTAAAGCTCTTGTCTATGTGTTGTGTGCCTTCAAGTCGTTTCTGACTTATGGTGACCCTAAGGTGAACCTATCACGGGCTTTACTTGGCAATATTTGTTCGGAGGAGGTTCACCATTGCCTTCCCCTGAGGCTGAGAGAGTGTGACTTGCCAGTGAGTTTCCATGGCCAAGCAGAGAAAATAATTAAAACAAGCATAACAGAAGTGGACATCATGGTCAGTCATTGGAACACTCCATCTCCTTAACAGTTGGGCCCATTAATCAGGGAAGGCCTGTCGAAAGAGATCTGTCTTGACAGCCTTATTAAAGCTGTCAAGGTTGGTAATATGCTGGATCTCATCTGACAGGCCGTTCCATAATTTAGGAGCGGCAGATGAGAAGGCCCTCTGGGTAACTGCAGCCAACCTGGTCCTTTTTTTGGCTGTAATAGGATTTTTCCCAGAGGACCTAAATGTGTGGGGTGGATTACAGCTGGCCCTCTGTTTTTGCAGGGGATTCTTTCCACGCCCGCCCCCCCAGCGAAAATGGAGGCTTGCACTTATTCAAGGCCCATAGGCTTGAATGGAGCATGCCCCCATATGTATAGCAAGGTTGGCATGCTGGGCACACGTGCCATTGCAAATGGCAGAGGTTGCCCCTCTGAGTATATTCAAGGGCGCGGATCTCAGATCCGTACATTAGGAGGGGCGACTGTATATGGAAGAAGGCATTCCCATAAGTAGGATGGACCCAAACAATGTAGGGCTTTAAAGGTTATTACCAGCACCTTCCTCGACCAATTTCAAAACAGCTTCAGAGCAGGATACAGAGTTGAGACTGCTATGGTTACCTTAGTGGATGATCTTTTCCTAAGTCTTGACAAGGGAAATGTGTTCCTGCTGGCGCTCTTGGACCTCTCCGTGGTATTTGATACCATCAACCATGGTATCTTTCTGGAACACCTGAGGGGCTTGGCACTGTGTTGCAGTGGTTCCAGTCCTACCTCTCAGGCAGTTTCCAGATGGTGGTGCTTAGGGATAGTTGCTCCTCAAAAAAGGAGCTGTTATATGATGTACCACAAGGTGCCATTCTATCCCCAATGCTATTCAACATCTACATGAAACAGCTGGGAAAAATCATCTGGGCATCTTGTGGGATGTTATCAGTATGCTGATGACACCCAAATATACTTCTCCATGCCATCAAAAAAAGCTTCAGCTAAGGATAGTGTGTTTCCTCTGAATGAATGCTTGGAAGAGGTAATGTGCTGGGTGAAGAAAACCAAATTTAAACTGAATCCAGACAAGGCAAAGGTGCTTACTATTAAGGGTTCTAATATGGGGCTGGAAGTATATCAGTCAGTTCTAGATGGGGTCAGCCTCCCCTTGAAAAACTGTTTTTGTAGCTTAGGAGTGGTCCTCAGTTTGTCCCTCCAAATGTTAGCTTAGATAGATGCAATGGTCAGGAGTGCCTGTTACCAGCTTTGGCAGATACTCCAACGACACTCCTTCCTAGAACTGGAGAATCTAAAGGTGGTAGTGCACATGCTAGTAACCTTAAGACTGGAGTTCTGCAGTATGCTCTACATTGAGTTACCTTTGTATCATGTCCAGAAACTCCAATTGGTTCAGAATATGGCAGCTAGATTGATTATGGGTACATCCAGAAGTGATCCCCAAGCGTCATCATCTGGAATTGGCTGTCCTCAAGCATCACCATTACACTGAACTTAAAATTACTCCACTGGCTGTCAATTAATTTCTGGGTGAAGTACAAAATGTTGGTTATTACATTTAAAGCCCGACATAGTTTGGGTCCAGTTTACTTACAGTATTGCCTTCTCCTATACAATCCACCCTGAACACTCAAGTCCTCTGGGAAATGTCTGCTCCAGTTGGCCAGGACTAGACTGGTAATGGATTCCCAGAGGACCTTTTTGTCTGCTGCCCCCAGACTGTGGAATGACTTGCTGGAACAGATACAACAGCTGACAGCACTTAAAACAACGTTAAAGATACATCTCTTCTGGCAGGCCTACCCAATCAAGTTTAAATCATGACTTTTTAATTTGTATTAAAAATATACTCATATGAGTGTAATATTTTAACTTTTGATTTTATGTGTTCCTTTCTTGTTCTTTTTAAATTGTGTTTTGTATTTTAACATGTTGTACCCCGCCTAGAGCCTTGAAGGGGGGGGGGGAGAAAAACAAACATCATCATCATCATTATTATTATTATTATTATTATTATTATTGGTTTTGACAGGCCCATCCTAGCACACTCATGACAATACAACATGCTTTCTTGATTTTTTAAGGTGTTAAGATGTACAGCTTGACTTCCCTTCCAGTGAGAATACATGATTCCACCACCCATTTGTATCTTCACAACCAGCTTGTGAGATATTTTAGGCTGAAAGTGAATGACCCCATTGCATGACATTCTAAGGCAGGAATACTAGATTATTAAATGACAGTGTGAAAGGAGTGTATGCTGGTGCATATAGCCTCTTTGCTCCTGCTTTGTGTAAGCAAATAAGCCAGAGATTGATGAAAATGTAAGGCTCTCAAGATGTTGTTGGATTGCAGCTCTAATCAGCCCTAACAAATATAGCTAGTGGTCTGGAATGACTCAGAATACATGGAGAACTATGCATTGCACATCTGCAGTGTAATGTAGAACCTGTGTTTCTTCAGAAATCAGGGTTATGGTTCATTTTGGCTGAACAATCTAGGTTTTCCAAGGTAGCCACACACTGTGGTTTAGCGCTTGTTTATGATCTTGGTGTGTTTGGGGACAATAAACCATGTTGATGCGCTGTGTTATCATTGCTTGATGGTTTGTTTCTTCACCTCCTTGTATAGATGAATGGGCAATGTAGGAATAGACAAGCTGCATCTATGACTGTACTGTCCTTTTACATCTTGGTTTTATAATGCAGAGTTCCTGGAATAGAATGATGTGTAAACTCCTTCAGTAACTGGGCCACAGTCACATTGTGATCTTCATGGAAATAGAAATGATCTACTAACCAAAAACAGTGCTTTCTTTTTAATTTCAGCTGTATTTTTTAATTTTTTAAATTAAAAACATTCCTATTTGATTGGAAGCTACTGAAAGAATATTTTGCTGGTCAGTTACATTTCAGATATAAATAAATCATTCTCTGTTGTTGTTGTTGTTGTTGTGTGCCTTCAAGTCATTTCTGACTTATGGCAACCCTAAGGTGAACCTTATCCCATAGTTTTCTTGGCGAGTTTTGTTCAGAGGGAATTTGTCATTGCCATCTTCTGAGGCTAAGAGTGTGTGACTTGCTCAGGATCACCCAGTGGATTTCAAGGTTATCTTTTAAAATTAAAATCCACTTCATGCAGCAGAGAGCTTCTTCTTTAGACTGTTACTCTTCCCATAGGAAGAAAAATGAGGAAGGAACCAGGACTAGCACACTCCCTTCCACCTACATATATTTTAAGTAGATATGAATAAGGCATAGTGAACGCTAGTCAAGGGAAGGAGGGCAATCTATGGAACTGTGAAAAGGCTGTTCCTTCAACATCTACAGCTTTGTTGGAATTATGGAAAAGATTTAAAAGGATCTGGCCTGTGATTTTCATCATTTAACAATGTTGCCATTTACTTATTTTCTACTTTTTCAGTTTAAGGGGTTCTTCTCACAGACATACTTTAGGGCTCACATCTTTCATAACATGGCAGTAGGTTCATGTTATTTGCTGTGGTCAGCTTTGATCTATGGTGACCCTATGAATGAAAGATCCCGCCCCCACCCAAGAGCTTCAATTGACAGCATCCTTGCTCAGGTTTTGCAAACTCAGGGCCGTGGCTTCCTTGATTGAGTTAAACTATCCATACTGTGGTTCCTCTTTTCCTATTGCCTTCATCTTTACTGTGTACAGTTGTCTTTCCTCATGAGCTATGTCACCCCATGAAGTGTCCAAAATATACACATACAAAACACAAAGTCCACTGATGCACTCCAAGAATTGCCAAGAGATCTTCAATAAAGATGGTTTGAGAGCTTCTGGTCTAAAATATGCCTTGGAATTATCCACAATAGACTGGACTACATGGAAGCATGCAAAATTCTTCAAAGGGACACTGTTGAAAAAACTGGCCTCACTGAACACCAACTGCAACCACATCTACCTAATTTTGACTTTCTGTATTGATAACTTTATGCCAAATATTGAAAGAAGCAAATATGTTGTAAGTATACATCAGTGTACATTTGAATTGCTTTTGATGACTTAGAAATTGTTGACCTGTTTCCAATCCACTCCCTCCTTCTACCACTTTAGTGCAAAGAAAAATATCAGATAGGGGAGAGCTGATTAAACTCAGAGTGGCTTTCCTTTGCTGCATTCTCTTAGTGGTTTTCCTGTTTGTAATAGTGTGAGAATATGACAGGACCTAGTGATCACAGATACCAATTCACATATGTAAACAGTTTGTTTTTCCTGTCCAATACTGCCTAAAATTATCACATTTTCCCCTTTTGTGCATGTTTGTGGGGAAGAGCAAAGCATGTTGGCAGGAAACGTTAGAGGCGCCTTCAGCAAAAAGGAGGCCTTTTCCCCCCTAGGCTTAAAAAGAAAACAAATTAGTTTGCAAAGGATGTGGCCACTGGCTTTATTCCAAGTAGTAACTTCTTAGTCAGATTTGTAGGTTTCTATAGGTTCTTTCCATTGTATGAAACATGACTAGTCCAAGACAATTTGTTATACAAGCTGGCATGTATACACAGAAACCAACTGGATTGGTAGTACAATCTTGCTTGAGCTTTGGTGATGGAGTATCAGCCTCCATCACACCAGAGGGGAACAGGCAGGGCATGAATGGATTCATGGCAGCCCACTGAGCCTGTCTATGTGTTACATGTACCCCTGTTTTCCTGTACATTGCTGCCATGTCCTGCTGCATGGCACTCGTCTCCTAAGGTAGTTGCTGTTTTTTCCCTAATGAACAGAGCTGGCCCTCTCTGGTTTGGTTTTTGATGATGAACAGGTAATTCTATCCAAGTGTTTTTTGTACCTTTGCTAACTTTGATGAAACAGTTTTTGTTGCAGAAACAAGTAACCCCCCCCCCCAACACCTGATTATTTACATGAAGAGCAGTCTCTCTTTCAAAGATTTTTCCAGCCTATCTTCAAATATACACTTATGGCAATAGTAGAACATAGATTCCCCCAAAGAAACAGGTAATTTCATGTAGAATTTAACGTGCTGGTGAATTCCTTCTTGACCATGAAGCTCAGTTGGTGGCCTTTGGCATGATGCTAACTTTCTTCCTGTTCTTCCTGTTGTGAAGATAAAATGAGACAATCCCCTGCTTTTGGAGGAAGGGTGGGATACAAATGTGATTTTTTTTTTAAAAAAGGAAGAGGAAATAATGCTGATAATATTTCCTAACCAACTGCATAGAGCATTGTTCTTTGCGCATAATTAACTGCTGTTCTTCTGTATCTAGCTACATTTTCCGTGACTATCAGTGCTTTTCTGTTTTGCCTGATGAAGAGTTCTTTGCATTGTGGAAAATTGTATGCTAAATCTCAATATTGGGGTTAATTAATAATATGCCTTAATCCTTGCACAGGACCCAAGGTGGCTGCATAAACAGTGTAATGACATGTTGTTATGCTGGGCCTTCCATAGTCTCCAAAACTGTAGGTTAAGTGAATGCGGATGGTTCATCCTATCAAGCAGATTGAAAGGAGAGGGAAAGATTTTGACACCTTGTACCCAAGGGTTCCACTGGAGTACTTGGAGAAGTGTGAAGCGTGGCTGAACCTGGCAGTGATACTGAACTCAAGGAAGAATGTACATTTTCTATTGTCTTGGTGAATATCAGGATGTGTCCAGGACTAGTTGCTAGCAATCAAACTGTCTCTCAGTTTGAAAAGCACTGTTTCATAGCCAATAGGACTGTACTGAATAAAAGATTTGAGCAAAAGGAGAGTGAGGGAGAGATTAGCAGGGGGGGAAAAATGAGATGTGCCCTAAGGACTTTTATTCCGGATAATGAGTTTTTGGTTAGAGATTTTTCCCCATTCCACATTATTCTTTTACTTTCAATAACAAACACTGCGTTTCTTATTTTGTGCTTTCTTGGCACTACTGAATATAAGCAGTGCTTGATTCATGACACACTAGGAGGTTATCTGAGTGCATTTGGCACAGCCATTCTGCAAGAGCTCAGTGCATTGGGGCAATTGATGCCTTGCTATACAATGCAAAAACAGTGTAAACCTGAGATGCTTTTGCAAGGGCGGCACATTCTGTGCCTTAAAAAAATTCACATTCTTCACCAAGTTTGTCCAAAATTGCGCACTGGACCCCCCCCCCCCCAATTCTGGGATCTATATTGCTCTTGTAAATCTGGCATTTATATAGGAATTTGTATACAGTGCTTCAAATAGTTTCCTAGAGTGGCTTACCATATACATATATATAATCGTGTATAGGTTGACTTCATGTATAGGTTGAGGGTGAGTTTGGGGGCCAAAATTCTGGATTTTTGTATGACCCATGAATAAGTTGAGGTTAAAACGTAAGGGCGTGTAACCATGGATGTAAAGGATGTCCTGCTCCCTTGGTTTATGTCTTCCCAGCCCAGCTGCCTGCTCCAGAAACAACTAGGCTGAGAAGAGGCTTGGGGAGTGAATAATCACTCTCCTTGCCATTTTATTACCATATTAACTTATGTATAAGTCGATACAGTTTTTTGTGTCAATTTTGTAGTATGATTTGACTTATGCATGAGTGTATACGGTAAATCAAACATAATTTAAAAACATAAAATCAGAAAGCAGCATCTTGATGATAAGAGTTTTGCTTAAAAAGCTTGAGAAAAAAAGGATGTTCAGCTATTGATGTGCTCAGAGGTGAAAGGTAAGTCTGAAGATATAGGAGTATGGAATGTGAGAAGCGTGAATAAGGAGAAGCTAGACACTATAAAAATAAAATAAAATAAATGGTATGTATAAACATTGCAATACTTGGAGTGTGTGACCTAAAGTGGACAGGAATTTTACTCAGTGAATGAAAATCTAGGAAGAAATGGGGTGACATTAACAGTGAGGAAAGATGTAGCAAAAGCAGTTAAAGGATATAATGCAAAGTCTGACTGAATAATATCAATAAGAATGCAGGGAAAATCCATCAATATAACCATAACCCAAGTTTATGCTCCAACTGCAGAGGCATGAGAGAGGAAGGGGGGGGGGGGAGAGATTCTAGGCTAAAGTCCAGGAAGAAATTGATCACACAGCAAAGCTGGATGATAGGTGATTGGAATACAAAAGAAGAAAATGGATCAGAATCCAAGATCGTAGGAAAATATGGTTGAAGACCAAGAAATGAAGCAGGAGAGTGACTGAGTGAAATATGTGGAGCCAACAGTTTGTTAATTACAAACAATCACAGGCAACCAAAGAGGCAACTGTAAACCTGGACATCACCTGATGACCAAGACAGACTACGTAACTGGAAGCAGAAGATGTAAAAGTTCCATTGTCTCTGCTAAAACAAGGTCAGGAGCAGATTGTGACACAGACCATAAACTGCTAATATCAAAAGTAGAATAAAGCTAAAGAACACCAGATCAATCAATGTGGCAAAATTCAACCCGAAGAACATCCCTGCAGAATTTAATGATAAAGTAAAAAAATAGATGTGCAATGTTTACCCAAAACAACATTTGACTGAGGCCAGTGATATTGTTAGGGAAGAATGCAAAAAGGCACCATCTGCACCCAAGCAGGAAGAAAAGCCTCACTGGATGACACATGAAACTTTTCAAACAGTTAAGGAAAGACAAGAAGCAAAAGTAAAAGGGGACAGAAATAGAGTCAGAACTCTGAATGTAACAGTTGTATTAGTTTTGCACAGGGACAAAGAGTACTGCTATAATAATCAATGCAGAGAAATAGAAGACAACAACAAAAAGGTAGAACAAGCTCCAAGAAATCAAAGAGAGTTGTGAAGAATGATATGTAAAGCAAGATTAGATTCAGAGGAAGGAAACATGAAAATTGGAGGAAGGAACATTAACAATCTAAGATATGCAGATGACAGCATACTACTAGTAGAAAATAGCAATGCTTTGGAACAAATATTGAAGAAAGCCAAGGAAGAAAGTGCAAAGGCAGGCTTACATTAAGAAGCCAAGATGGCTAAACTGAGGCTGTCGTATTTTGGCCAAATTATGAAAAGATGTGTCTCACTAGCAAAGATGATAATACTTGGTAGGTGGGTGGACAGTAGGAAAAGAGGAAGATAAACTCAATGAAGGAAGCCATGGCCCTGAGTCTACAAGACCTGAGCTGGGCTGTTGAGGATACGGTGAATTGGAGATCTCCCATTCATAGTGTTGCCATAAGTTGAAGTTGACTTGAAGGCAGCTAACAACAAGCTGAGAGAGTAGTGGATGGTCAGTCTCACACTGTCCTACCACATATGAGCTAGAAACATGAATACTTAAGGTTCTCAGTACTCACTGACAACTTTCTGTATGTGAATAGTATGATTGCTTACCATGTGGTTACACATATTTCTTTGCCTGGCTTTAACTTTCATTTCTTGGCACGTAACGAACACTGAATAAATGTAACATTTCCATGCTGTTTTTCATGAAGAAACATCCAAGTGATCAGAACAAAATATTACGAGGCTGTAAAGGTTTAAATGTGTGTGCTTTTGCCCTTAAAAGGAATGGTTTTTAACTGAATGAAAACAGGTGCTTTCCAGCTGTGATAAACTAGTCCATTATGAGCCACGTTTAGTAGGTCATTGGGCAGTGTTCTGAATTATCCTTTTGGAATAATGCCATCTGAGGAAACGTAATTTAATGTCTTGGAATACAGCAGCCTGATAAATTAAAGTTGGTTACATGGCTTTTGTCACCCGTGAAATGCTACATCTGCCTGAATGATCCAGTGTCTACAGATGCAAATAGTATACTATAGGAAGGTTTTCACTTTGTCTGTGATGAGAATTACTTTACTGGATCAGAATGAAAATCTGTCTCCAGTAGTGGCTAGCCAAATGTCACATTAATGTTTATTTAAGCCTAATTTTTGGAGCTGAGGAACAAAGCTGAAAACCTTGATCACTACAGTGACAAATTCCCCTTTTATATGCTCTAAATTTATCCCTAGAAATGACATGAACCCTATATTTCTGTAGCGTTGCACTTGCCTGTTTTTTTGAATGGCACAATCTAAAGTTTGCTGGGCTTTGTGTGAAGTGGGCCTCTTCCTTTGTACAGTCTTCAAGGCTTTGCAACACAGGATGCTTGTCGTATGTTGGTTTCAAGGCACAGGAATCCTGCCAGGAAAATGAAAAGAAGGGGTGGCAATCCCATTTAATACTGGTCTGGCTGTAAATATGTGCAAGGGAGTGGGGTTCCCTGAAAGCAAATAACATGTTGTGGATAGTGGAGCTTTTCATAGAAACAGGAAAGTGGGTGTCTCTTGGAAACGTTTTATGTAATTTATGGAATTTCTGTAGCCTCTGTTGAGCTGCCGATTGTGTAACAAGAGAGAATTCCAGCGTCTCAGTCTTTTGGTTCTCTGATGCTTCTATGCCTAGCCCTGCCAAAATGCAATGGCATGTATTCAGAGCAGGAGATGTCTACCCTTTAAAGCTGCTTTGATACCACAGCCATAGCAAGTAATGTGTGGTTTCTGAAGGGTGGGGAAAATAGTGGCTGTTTTTTATTTGTGCCTTTTATGAACTTGGAAGGATGCTAAGATTTATTTTTAAATTTTTACATAACCAATTTAAATATTTGTGATGGCTCATGTTACTTTTCCTGGTATTTGGAGAACAGTTATTTCCCATCCCCAATACCCAGCCCTACACATTGTTTTATGTGTTTTTCAGTAGGATATTTCATAGAATCATCAAATCATAGATAGGAAGGAATCATAAGGGCATCTGGTCCAACCCTCCATGCAGGACACTCCTTCAGAACTCCCAAAAGATAGCAATACAACTTCTGCTTAAAGACCTTCAAAGAAGGAAAACCCACCACTCTCAGAGGCAGTCTTTTCCATGTGAACCACTTCTCACTGGCAGGACGTTTTTCCTGATATTTAAACAGCATCCCCTTTCTTGCAATTTGGATCCATTGGTTCATGTTCCAGTAGCTGGAGCAGCTGAAAATTGGCTTGTGTCATCTTCAACATAACATCCCTTCAGATATTTTAAAATGGATATCATAACACCTCTCAGGAGATTATCACACGGAGGCTTACCATTCTAAAATGTTGATAGATCATCCCTAAAGCATGAGAGTGTGATCACCAGTCACTCTTGTCTCCAATGATGATATCGTCATGGAGGCGTCCCATCATTAAAGCATTTGTGGAGCCATCATTTCTCTGCCTAACAGGAACTTCCATTATGCAGAGAAATGGCGGCTCTGCGCATGCTTTAATGATAGGACGCAACCAGTGATCACACCCTCGCACTTTAGGAATGACCTAGCAATGTTTTAAGAACAGCAAGCCTCTGTGTTTCCTAAGCCGCTCCTTACAGAACTTTATTTCCAGACCCCTTACCATCAGCTGCCGTCCTCTAATCATGTTCCAGCTTGTCAGTTTCCTTTTTGAATTGTGGTGCCCCAAACTGGATACGATATTCCAGATGAGGCCCATCCAATGTTTCTAGAGTGGCACTATTGCATCCCTTGATTTGGACACTAGGCACATGTTGATGAAGCCCAGAATTGCATTGGCTTTTTAAAGTTGCATCACACTTTTGGCTCATGATAAGCTTGTAGTCTACTATGTCTCCTAGGTCCTTTTTACATCTTCTTTTCTCAAGCTGGATGCCACCCATCCTATATTTGCATATTTCATTTTTCCTGCTAATACATTACTTTTATCCTTATTGAAATTTGTTCTGTTAGTCTTTGCCCAACTCCCCAGTCTATTAAAGTCATTTTGAATTCTCATCCTGTTCTTTAGAATATTACCCCGAGAGGACGGCACCCCCCTAATTTGGTATAATCTGGAAATTTAATAAGTATGTCCATATTCCATCATCCATGTCATTTATAAATATGCTGAACAATGGGCCCAGGACAGAGCCCTGTAGTACTCCACTAGTTACTTTTCCCTGAATGAAGATTGGTAAGTACTCTTTGGGTTTGGTCCTGCAACCAGTCACAAATCTAATTAACAGTAGCACTGTCTAGCCCGCATTTGACCAACTAGTCTGTGAGAATATCTTGGGGGACCTTGTCAAAAGCTTTACCAAAATCAAGAAATACATAGTATTCATGTGATCAACCAAACTTGTAACTCTGTAGAGAGAGAGAGAGAGAGAGAGGACGATAAATTGTCAATCAACTTTCCTCTGTGGATCAACAAGATTGGCCCTTGCCCTCATGCCACTCCAAAATTGGTTCTGCCAAAGGGATGGCTCCACTTTGGAATTGCCCTCTTCAGTGGCAATCCCACTGACAAGGGTCCCGCCTTTGCAGGAGTCCCAATTATATAACCCAATCTATCAGCTAGGGAAGCCTGCTGGAAGCTTTTAGCTTAGGTCCTAGTCCTGAAAGGACACTCTGAGGAGGAGGAGGAGGAGGAGGAGGAGGAAATGGCTTGAACCCCTGACGGAGATCAATTTTTATAACTTGGCCTACCAGCTGGGGAAGCCTTCTGGAAGCTTTGTGGTCCTGAAAAGACACCCTCTCAAGCACCCTCTTGAAATGTTTTCTGCTCTAGGACTGATGCATACTGTTGTTATATAAGGAGAACTAGGTTCTCAGCAGGGTAGACCTACATAAAGGTGTCAAACCTATATTCTGTGACCCCAAATCTTTTCTAGAATGCATAATTCAAATTCCCACTGTAGAGGTTAGAAATACTACAACTAAGGAGTGCTGTGTTTATATTGTTTTCTCTACAAAGGATTGATTTGGCATAGGATCTGTGACTGTGTATTGGTAAGCTTATTTACTTGTTCCTGTACAGTTATCCATTCTTACTTTTCAAAGGCCAGTCCCAGCTAGGTAGTCCAGTTGAAAAAAAGATCTATTTATTTTTCCTGTTTTCAATTGCAGAACATGCTTTCAGTTCTATGAGAAGACAGCAGATGCATAAAAAATGCTTTATTCAGACAATATGGACCTACTCATTGGGAGCCGTTTAATGAATGTTCCCAAATCACAACATACGTTAAATAGAGTTTTGTTTCACCATTTTCACTTTTGGAGTCCCTGTTAACAGATTCTGATCTGTAATTAGTCACATAACTTGAAAAAGTTACTTTTTTGAGCTGTAACTCCAAAAATTTCTCCATTCTTGGGTTTTTTAAAAACAGTTTTTAAAGTTACATTTCTGAGCTCTGATCCATCACAAGTCTCTTCAAATTCCACTAAACAGCTCAAGGTAGTAGGGCAATTTCTTATATAACTAAACAGATATATTAGATGTGAGAGATGAAAGAGACTACAAGCGCCATCTAGTTCAACCTCCTGCAATTCAGGAGTTCTCAATCAAAGCATCCCCGACAGAAGGCCTCTGTTTAAAGATAAAGTGGCTAAAACCTCTCTTTGTCTGGAGGTTGGTTAGGCTGTTTGATTAAATGCAGTTCTATTTGATTAAATGCAGTTCTTCAACACCAAAACAATACTTTTGCATCCATAGCATTTTTAAAGAAGCTGTGCTATCATTACTATGTTGTATTTTGGGCTAAGCATATGTTTAGATTAATGATTTCTAGGTAACACTTTTGCACCAAAAACATTTTCTTGGATAGAGGAGATAACTGCCAAAATCACTACTCCTTCAAAGACACTCTTTGATCTGTGCCAGACATGGGTTTTGCTTGAAGCTGATTATGTAATAACTTTCCATCTTAATTCTGCAGCTGCTCAGTTTAAAAGCATCATTTAAAATACCTGTATGCATTACGGATTTCATATGCTGCAGTTGCAGGTATATACATACGATTTCATTTTTACAGATTAGTCACTGAATAATCAGAGTAACAGAATTTTATTTTCAGCCTACACTTTCCAAAAATAGGCCTCCCTTGTCTGATTTTGGCTGAAGAATGAAGATAAAATTTCTAACAAAAGCCTGAGTTTTCTTTACATTGTCCATTCCAGCCATTGCTCAAACCACTACAACACACTGCTCTTATGTATATTATTACGTTCTATATTTTACTGTCCTGATGAAATATGAGAAATGCTACGCTTTAATTCTGCACATGGATGCACGCAAGAACCTAATTAGTTAATATAAGAAATCTGGAAAAAACAAGATTATTTTGCAAACCTTCATTTCTCTTCTCCTACAGAAAAGATGCATCTTTTTGTCCATAGGACCACTTTGAAAGCTAGAGTTCAGTCATATTTTTTGTTCCTCACAGCTGCAGAAGAAATGTTGAGTCATTTTTGAAAGCAAGCATATTGTAGGACTCCTGAGAAATAAATCAGGTTACAGTCATGATCTGTCTAGGTTAAAACTGTACATTCCTATCAGTAATACAGATTTAAAAGCAGTGGTATTTTGAATCCATGTAATTTGATGAATTTTTGTATATAGTGTTCCTTCCAGACATTGCAGTGTCCATAGTGGATCTGGAGGTTTTGTACTTACTAAATTGTATTATAGTATCCTTTAGCGGGCAGGTCATTTATTTTCCAGAGTGTCAAAGCATTGGGTCTCATATCTCTAAGGTCCTCTTCTTCTTGCTCTAGGTATAGAAAGTGCTCCAGGCTTTTGGGGCCATTTCCTTAGTTCATTGATCTAGGTTCCCTACCTTTCCAAGAAAATTTTCCAGTAGCTATTTGTTTATGGTTATGTTGGAGGTACAGTGCTGCATACATTTACAGTGCTATAGAAATAAACAACAACAACAACAACAATAATAATAGCTTATCATCCAAATGTCAACATGGGTGATTATAAAATCAATGGCTTGTGCATTGACTATGTATATTTAGCAAAATACTTTTGCATTTTCTGACCAACTGTTTATCATTAGTTCAAACAGTAACACCATTATGTAGAAGTATGTATTATTGAAATAAATGGTTTTGTTTCTAAAAGGGGTGTTTAGGATCAGGCTCTTAGACTGAGTCTTATCTTTCATTTCCTTGGGATCAACTGCAACTTCATCTTAAATACTCCTTTTGTCTTTACATGTAACAGCACACCCAATGTACATACAAGTTTATCACTTTAGTTGATGAATGAAACCAGGCCTCTAGATTCTCTATCATTTCATTTGCTTCCACACTCAAAACATAACCATCTGCCATTCCTTTAGTTCTGAAGTTCCTAATTCTATGGCAGGGAAGTTGTTAAAACATGTTCTTTGTATTTTCTTTCCAGGCAGTTCTGTCCTTAAAAGCTTTAAAAGTGCAGAGAAAGGGAGAGATTGTCCAGACAGGGATGGAAAGTATCCAGTTTCTTGCCAGTTTCTGTCAAACTAGGCTGTTGTGATGATAATAGATTCCTAACTGCCCATCAGTGTTTCAGGAGGACATGGTGGCCCTGTTGATGTTTTTGTACATAATGTTTTGGCTACATTGGTGAAATGTAAAACCTTCCACTTAATCCTTTGGTGTAACTTTCACCAAGCTTGTACAGTATACCACTTCTCAGTCTTTAAAAAAATGGCACAAGAGAGATCAAAGGACATTGGAGAGGGAGAGAATAAAAGTAAGAGTAAGTGTAAGAGTAAGAGAGAGCAAGTTGAAGTTCTGGTAACAGTAAAGAAACAATAGCTTACCATGGCTTAGATATGAAGTGCCGATGTGCACCTTCATCAATATAGAGATAGACAAAATTGCACTGTAAAATAGGTTGGATTAAAACTTCAGCCGTAACTGGCATAATATTCAAAAATTGTCATAGTTGCTAATTTATAAAATTCTGCATTTACCCCAGTCTTCCACCAGTCCTCTAGTTAAAACTGTTTTCCTTGTTGTCTTTCAGTTCATCCTAAAGATTGAGGAAGGAGGAATGATAGCTAGCATACCAAGGGACAGAGTCTTGAAGAAGACTAAAGTGAAAGTGACAGCCAAGGAAGTGTGACCCTGGATCCAGTCAATCAGGTCCTGGAAAATTAAGAAGGAAACATTAGTTCAGGAAGAAATAGAAGAAAGGAAAGTAGTGAATTCTGAGCTGTACAGCTTAAAATTATTTATTTCAAGTTGTCCACAAGCCAGAAATCTAACCCAGGAAAAACTAGCTCTGTATAAGATAGATAGGTGAATGGACAGGCAGGCAGGCAGGCAGGCAGGCAGGCAGGCAGACAGACAGATGAAGGAGGAACAGCATCTCTTCAAAAAAGTAAGAAATATTTTAAAGTTAGAACATGGGTATAAGATCTAGCAAAATGATGCAAACATGTCTTATGAATCAGACTATTGAGCCATTCACATTGGTTAGCTAATTTTGAACTGTCATGAAAGAACAGAAAATTCTTATGTGAGTAATTATTACTGTATTTTACAAGAGTGAGTTGCTGTTGGGATTTTCTTCCTTCATTGATAAATGTCTTGGGCATTATTACGGTTTGGAAACAACTAGTTGCAAATAATTATTTGCTTATAATGAATTTCTTTCAGCAATAATTGAGGCATAACTAAGCTGCATTGTAGTTGTAACCTAATAAGGGGGAGAATGTCACTTCTTTTTCAATGTAACTTTTTTTTTAGTTATGCTTATAGTTACATGAAGTGTGGCTTCCTGAAGGGATGGAAGACTATCAAGTGGTTCCAATGTTGGTTTATGGTGTGCCTTGCACTGCTGCTTCATCTTTTGTTCTGAGTATTGAGGTAGCAACAAGATGGACAAGAGAGTGTTTTCTGTGCCACTGATCTGTGGCTTACAGTCTTCAGATTTTTTTAAATTTTTGAATAAAAGGTAACTTAAAAGTTTACTATTTTCAGCAGGTGTGGGAATCATGGAGCTCTCCAGATTTTGCTGAACTACAGCTTCCAGCAGCAGTGGTGAGGAATGTTGGGAGCTGCAGTTCAGCAACCATTTAAGGGCCACACATTTGCCACTCCTGCTTTTTTAGAAATGGGAAGCTAAAGTTATTTTTTTTAAAAGAGTTGTACATATAGTTTAGATAATTTCTTTTAGGGGGTTTAGAATAGTTACAGTAACAAGTTGTTTCAAACAGTAGTAACAACCTGTTTCAAAAGTAACTTTCCAAGTTCTGGACAATATTCACTTTGGTGTGTGTGTGTGTTTGCGCATCATTTGCTGCTCTACCTCAGAGAGCAAAATGTCTTAGGCCAGTCTTGGAACTCGGTGGAGGTGGCAGCACCTTTGGCAGACCCTAAGTTCACCTGGTTGTGCAGCTGCTCTACCGGCTTCTTTATGACGTTTGAGCAGGCTCAGTGGGAGCATTGGCCAGAGAAAAGAGACACTGGCTGGCTTCCTCACAGTGAGCCAGTGTGTGCATGTCCATCCGTCTCTTTCTCTGTCCACATAAGCTAGCCAGATAGTGTATCCATTTGAAAAGTGGCAAGGTACCTATTTCTTTTTCAAATTATTATTATTATTATTTTTATTTAGAATATTATCGTACAGAAAAAAGTAGGAAAGAAAAAAGGGAGAAACAAACACCGAACAATACAACATAAAACAAATATCAAACAAACATACATTGTGTCAACAACTAGCTAACACATATAAACTATCTACATATTTACATGATTCTTGATATCAATATTTCCTATTTTTTTTTCTTCCTATACAGTTGGTTAATCCAGCATTTTGTAGATCAACTGTCATTCCTATTATTTAATTTATATTTATCCTGTTCACGTGGTTGTATTCTAATCATTCCTATACAAATAAATTTATCAACTTATTATTTTTACCTTTTCTTCATATATCTTTAAACAATTCCATTCTTTTTCTGATTTTTCTTTGGATTTCCCTTGTACTAAAGTTGCCAGTACATCCATATTTCTAGCTTCGTACATTTTAATTATCCATTCTTCTACTAATGGTATATTTGCTTCTTTCCAGTATTGTGCGTACAAAATTCTTGCGCATGTAATCATATATAGTAAGATTTTATGAGATTTTATATTTTTTATGTTGAGAGTTATGTTTAATAAGAATATTTTTGGGTCAAGAGGTATTTTAATGCAAAGAATGTTTTGAATTGTTTCATGTATCTTTTGCCAGTATTCCTTAGCTTTATTACAGAACCACCATATATGAATAAATTTTCCCTCTGGTTTACCGCATTTCCAGCATTTGTTGTTACCTGTTTTATATATATAATTGATTTGTTGTGGTGTTATATACCATCTGTACAACATTTTTAGGTAATTTTCTTTATAGTTTTGACATAAAGTAAATCTATTTGTTTCTTTCCATGATCTTTCCCACTCTTCTAGTGTAATATTATTTTTTATGTCTTGTGCCCATTTTACCATGGTGTGTTTGATGGTCTCACTTTCTAGATCTCTTTCTTTCAACACTTTGTAATATTTAGATATATGCTTCCCTTGATTATCTATTATTATTTTGTCAATTTCATTGTTGGTCATAGTTAATCCATAAGTTTTTTTTGTCTTGATTGAGCCGGCTCTTTAATTGATTGTATAGAAACCAGTCTTTTATATATCCTTTTTTTCCCCATTTCTTCCATTGTTTTCATAGTATATTCTCCGTCCGCTCCTTTTCTTATTATATCTCCATATCTTATCCAACCTATTTGTTTGTTTTTTGTTTTGCTGTAGTAGGCTTCTTGTATTGATATCCAGGGGGGTATGTTTCTATAGAATTGATTTTTCACTTTGTACCATGTTTTAAGTAATGTTCTTCTAATCACATGTTGATTAAAATTACTGTTTTCTTTTGGCTTTAGATACCATAGATATCCATGAATGCCTAGATTTAGATTATATCCTTCTATATTCATCAAATCTGCGTCATTAAGTTTAAACCATTCCTCTAGCCATTTCAGGCAAGCTGCGTAGAAATATAATTAAAAATTCGGAAGATTACATCCTTCTCTTAATTTCCTATCAATTAATATTTTCCATCTGATTCTTGTTTTTTTTCCTTGCCATAAAAATGTGTTCATATCTTTTTGCCAGATGTTGAAATATTTGTCATTTGATATGATTGGTATATTTGAGAACAGATATATCATTCTAGGCAGAACATTCATTTTAATTATTTCCATTCTCCCTAAAAGTGATAGATTATATTTTGTCCACTTTTTTAGGTCATTTTTAATTTGTATCCATGTTTTAACATAATTATTTTGAAATAATTCAATATTTCTTTTAGTGAAAAAAAATATCGAGATATTTATTTTTGTTTTCTATACAGAATCCTGATAAATCTTTAAGTTCATTTTCTTCTTCTTTTCTGAGATTTTTAGTAAGTATCACCGTTTTTTCATAGTTAACTTTGAATCCTGCTAATGAACCAAATTCTTCTATATCTTGAATCAGATTTACAATGCTCTTGTTTGGATCGTCTAGGAAAAAAATTATGTCATCAGCAAAACATTTTAATTTATATTCTGTATTTTTTATTTTTACTCCTCGAATTCTCTCATCTTCCCTTATTTGATTGTTTAGAACCTCCAGTACTAAAATAAACAATAGTGGGGATAGAGGACATCCCTGTCTTGTACCTCTTCTTATCGCAAAAGTTTTTGATTTTTCACCATTGATCAGTAGATATGCTCTTTGTTCTTCATAAATTGTCTTGATCCATTTTATAAAATTATCTCCCATATCCATCCTCTTTAAAGTCTCAAATAGGAATTTCCAATTTACTCGGTCGAAATTATATGTTTTGGGTGGCCTTGCTGTAGTTTGCCAGCATGGGGCAGTGCTTGGAGTGTTGGGCTATGACTCTGTAATAAGGATTCTGCATGGTGTGGTATGGGAAGAGGTCAACAGGTGTGTGTATGTGACACCATGGGTTTAAATGCACTGGGTGGCACCAAACCTAGTGACACCACCAATCTGTGCACCATTTGCTTTGTCTTAGGAAATGCAATATAAATTGCATGAATTTGTAACATGCAAGGTTTACAAAAAATGTACATAGGACCTACATAGGGGCCAAAACAGGAGCAGTAGGAGTACATTAGGTAGTTTAAACCATTCTTCTGTTGCTTTCTTCATCTTCCATTTTTTTATTTATTACTTTACCCCTCCCTATCTCCAAGGTGAAATACAGAGTTGTCTTATTTTCTCCTGGAAATATGTGATGTATCTATCATCTATAATATTTATATATCACCTGGGATGCACAGATGATGCACAACTGGTAAAAATGTGTAAATAATACAGAGATAAAAATTTCAAAACAAAATTAACATAATCTTTAAGTATTAAAAAAAACATAAAACAATATTAAAATAATCCTTAAAATAAAATGGGCTGAAATTAGGAGAGAACTAGTTATGTTTCCTTGAGCTCTATGGAGGAAAGAGAGTATAACAAACAACCTGGTTACCTTGTTTTGTTCCTGTAAAGCTATTACTTTTTCTCCTCAGTTCCTAAGGCTTGGGAGCAGTTTATCCCTTTGCATGTGAGCAAAATAATAATAATGCTTAAGGCTCTCATCACAGTTATGACCAGGAACCACAGCAGCTATTCTCAAGAAACATCTCTTTTCTCTTTGTTTCACAATGTAAATAACATTTCATAATCTCCAAGGCCAAAATATACCCAGTTTAATTATACAGTACACTTCATTTTCTGATAGTCCCAGTGGTGGAAATATACTTTTTTCAAGTATCCTGGCCTCCTTAAGTTAGCTGAGTATAAACATGGCAGTGCAATTTGGTCCTGAGGGGAGATTTCTTGAAATGCATTTGAAACTTTTGAGTTCTCTTTACATTCCTTGGCTATTTTCTCTTGGGTAGGGACCTTCAAATTCACCTTAACATTTTGGTATTTGGTATAGTTTTTTTAAACATCAGTTCCAGATGCTTTGCTACATATTTCATTTTTATGAGAGAGGTTGATGGCCCTATTGTGGTGGTGGTGTGTACTGACCTGTGGAGACTCTAAGGTGATCATATCATAGGGTTTTCATGGCAAGATTTGTTTAGAGGAAATTTCAAATGGTAACATGATCTCTTTAGGTCTAAATTGACCATGTGGAGGGACAACACAGACATGTCTGTACAAATTTTTACTAAAGATCTTCCCAACATTAATTTGGAATTGTAAACATTTCTGTTTTCCCCACAACTTTGCTTGTGACAAGATAGGCAATTGATCATTGAAAATAAAGCAAAGAAATTTGGAGAAGTATCAAAACATTGGAAGACAGTGAGAAAAGGAGGGGATGGAATAGGATGCATGTTGACTCAAGACATGATATCCTGTTGAAATTCCTTTAATCAGTTCTTGTTTGGGTTTTGAGGAAGGTGCATCTGAAACATTTATTTATTATTTATATTTATTTTCCATTAATCTTCTAGTGGGCCAAAGGAAGTATAGCTGACTCTTCTGCCTTCTTTATCCTTGCAACAACTTTGTGAGGTAGCTCAGGCTGAGAATGTAGCTAGCTCAGGGTGACACAATGAGTTTGATGGCTCAGTAGCGACTTAGTCCCAGTCTGGGATTTTGACTTCTGCAGCACACCTGCTGTCATATTGAGCATTTTGATAAATGCTGAATAACGTTTTTATAGGTAGCTTATATGTATCCTAATGATTTTAAGTGTTGCCTAGGATCAGCTGTGTTTTAAAATGGTAGTACAGGAAAGAGACTTTGTGCTAGTAGATTCCAGAATGGCCTTTGAAATTAGAGGGACAGGTTGTTTTGACATGCATTTGTTGCTTATTTATTATAGGACATATAATACATGGAATTCATATTATAAGCACACTTTCTAGAGCATCTTCAAGCACTTTACTGTTCTGCTATGTTATCTTGTTTTTCAAAGTTTTTTTTTAAAAATTGCATTATAGCAGGAATAGAATCTGTTTTAAGTGGCTGTTTGGAGGCAACAGTAATGCAAATATTTGTTTGAGAAATTGATACAAAAACAATCCACATTATGTATTTGAAGCTATTTTCAATCCACAGTCTTTATCAGAATTTATAAGGAAAGTGTATTGAGGAAAGGATATATAAGTATTTAAAATTCCCTAGAAATAGTGGTATAGAGGTCGCTTTTGAAGTACATCAGGGCAAACCGCATAGCCAGAGGCCCAAGGAGATTCCAAGCATATGGGGCAGCTGTGTTAATCTGTGTTGTCTCTGGATATAGAAACACATGCCAACACACACACACACACACACACACTGAGAGAGAGAGAGAGAGAGAGAGAGAGAGAGAATATACATTTCCTCCATTGCTCTTATGTGAAATGCAGCTAGGTTTTGAGGGAGCAAAAGAACTTGACCTGGGACCCACACAATTATAATACTGTGATTCAATTTTAACTATCATGGGAACAACCTACGCTGAATAAATATATGGGATGTTGGGATCTGCCATTTTTAAGCACTATTTCAAGAGCCAGTATGTTGTAGTGGTCTGAGTGTTGGACTGTGACACTGGCAGGGTTTGAATCCTGGCTCAGCCATAGGAATCCAATGGGTTACCTTGAGCAAACTACACTCTGTCAGCTTCAGAGGAAGGCAAAGGCAAACCACCTCTGAACAAATCTTGCCAAGAAGGGTCATCATAAGTCAGAAATGAGCAGCAGCTAAAACAATTCAGATTTCTCAGCCAGATTGCTCCTGTGGTGCCTCATCAAACTACAAATATCAGGATTTCATAAGATATAGCCATGAAAGCCCAGCCCATGGGCTGGAGGTAGCTTTTATAGCTTCCCCAATCAGCTCTTTCCTTTCTTGGTACAACTCTACAGCTTTTAAAGAAGCTTCATTTGTGCTCATGGACATTTTAAAAAATATAATTCAAATACTTGGCTATGTAGTTATTGCTGAGAATGGAAGGGCAAACAGCTCTTTCACACTGTGCAATTATAGCACAATAGTCCCACTTTAATTGTCATAGGTACATCTTAAAAATATCTGGAATTTGCACTAAGGTGAGGCATTAGTGCTATATGACAGAGTTTTAAATACCCTGCACTTGAATGCATAGCCAAGAATTCCATGGGATGTTGACATGACAGTTAAAGTGGAAAGATAACACAATAGTTGTATAATTTGAAATTTAAAAACCAGGAGCAAATTGAGCTGGGGAAAGAGCCAGTGGGTTTATGTGCTTAGGCCTAGCATGCCATCTGGAATAAAGTTGTGAGCAGAGCTCCAGCACCGTGACTCTATTGTCAAATCTGGCAGACATGCTCAGTCAGCTTTCCACAGGCTTGCAACAGCAGTACAGGGCCATCAAAAGTTCTCCATGGGTTGTGTATGGCTGTAGGTCAGGTGCTTGGGATATGAGCCTTAGTAGGAATGGTGGCAACCTCTGCAGCTGCTGGTCACAGTTTTTACCAGAAAACATCTTTCCCTCTGACTCTGGGCTAGGATTGACATATTAACTGGATTTTTCTGGTCCATTTCCCCCGGATTTCCCACATACATGCCTGTTTTGATAGGCACCTTGTCTGCTGATTACAATCTCTTTCCTGCTCCTTCTCTACTGTTTCCAAGATGTATTTTTAGATGGGAATTTCTAGAAAATGATGATATGCCAGACACACAATTCTTTCAACCCACTAAACCTACTCTCTCTCTCTCTCTCTGCGTGTGTAAATATATTGATGTATTATATAGAATTAGGCTGTCAGCCCATTAATATGTTGTACATAATATTTGCTTTGGAGGTAGTGCAGGAACTCCACACTGGTTGTCCCACTTGCACATGTAAATGTGCAAATAATGTGCACAAATAAAGCATGAACATACTTTATTTTGTAATTGTTACACAAGGCCCACTCCATGACAAAGACTCCCCCCCCAATGATTCCAGTCTCCAGTTTGGGCTCTGAAATAGAGGGTCATGGGAAACCTTTGACTTGGCAACCCTTTGGGAGATGAAGGGGAGAAAGATTATGGTTTTGCCCCATGCCAGCTTTGGCCCTGTCCACCATTTGACTGTGACCCCAACTGGTTGCTCTGCTTGGGCCCCTACTAAACTGTGCTGCATTGTCACGCATAATGTGATCAGTTGTTGGGGGGGACTGTGTGTGTGGGATTTATCTGAAAAGGACAAGGAGCTCCGGAGAGGCTTGTGACCCTGTAGCCATATCATTAACTGTGAGTAAGAGAGCCCCATTATGATGTCCTCACTGACCACAAGTGAGTTCATGTCTGAGGTGAGATTGGAACAAGAGTTTTCCTGGCTTGTACTGCATTCCCTTAACCACAGGCCTTACTCTGTGTAAAGTAGCTGTATGTGTTCCATGTGGCAGGGAATCAGGCCCAACAAAAATGTGGAGCTTTTGTTTCAGCTATCACTGGACCTTTTTCTTGGTACAGAACAGATATCCCGGCCAGGCATAAATCTTGAAACCTCAAGGTTCTTGTTATTTCAAATGAGAGATGAATCTCAAGGCATTGTTGCCCAAGCAATTAATAGGACTCATACCCCCCACCAGTTGCTTTGCATTGCTCATGCTGTTGCCATATGTGTTGTAAATCAGCTATCATTTTACTACCCAAATATGGCTCAGTTTAAAGGCTGACTGAAACCATTCCTGTAAGTCATGGTGTTCTGAGTGCTTTGGGATGCTTCCAGATAAACCACAAAGGCCTTGTTTTAAAAGTCATTCCAACCTATTTTGTTGCTAGATGAATGCTTACCTTCTAATAAACTTTAGCAACAGCAACAGATTGTTAGAAACGTCTAAACACCCATTATTATATTCTTCAGGTTCTCAATAGGTATCAGTTGGAGGGGGATTCTGTTTATTCAACAGAATAAACTTTCCAGGAAAAATAAAGAATGTATTGTGTCCTGAATTAAGGCAATTAACAGCTAGAAGCCTTGTATATTATTTTACAGATGCCAGCGTGTTTATGCTAAACCTAGACTTTGAAGGTATACAGCTAGCATTAATGATGTATGTGTGTGTTTGTGTGCCTTTAAGTCACATGTTGACCTATGACATTAATTTCATTAGATTTTCTTAGATAAAGAACACTCAGAGATGGTTGTGCCAGTTCCTTCCTTTGAAATATAGCCTACAGCACAAGTTGTTTGTTGGTGGTCTCCCATCCAAGGACTAACCACAGTTAACCCTGCTATGTTTCCAAGGTCAGATGGGATCTTATGCCTTTATGGTATTTAGAACTTCCACAGGTTACTATTGCCCTTTCCTTTATCTGATTGCACTTTGATCCCACAGCCATGTAGCAGTGTTTTTATCCTGCAGCTAGAATATTGTAATGTAAGCGTCTGGAGAAAGGAGTTGTAATCACTGAAATCTCATGCTAAAATAAATCTGTTAGGCTTAAATGTTCCACAAGATCTCCACCTGTTCCCTCCTTCCCCACTTCAAATGACTACTGTACAGGTTACCTGTATATACTCGACTACAAGTCGACCTCATGTATAAATCGAGGGCAGGTATCGGGGCCAAAATTATGGATTTTGGTATGATCCATGGATAAGACGAGAGTAAAACTTAGGGGCATGTAATGAAGGATGTAAAGGATGAAGCAAAGGAAAGCAATGCCAAAGAACTTACAAAATTCCAGCAGCCGTAACTATTTGCGCTCATATTAAGGCTTGATGGATGAGAGAGTAGAAGGAGGCCAGTGCTTCCAGGGCAGATTAAATTCTTGCCATTCATCAGGGGATGTGTGTGTGTGTGTGTGTGTGTGTGTGTGTGTGTATGTATGTATATATATATATATATATATATATATATATATATATGATTTAAAGTACAGTACTTACATTGGCCCATGGATAGGTCAACTCAGATTTTTTGGGTCAATTTTTTTAACCTAAATTTCTAGACTTATACATGAGTGTATACAATAAATCTAGGATGATTAGTTGCTTACATATCTGGTCCCTATATCCTAATGTCTAGAAGCTGAGTTTTTCAGTTTGGTGACCTTGGGTGAGCGACACTTTTTCAGCCTCAGAGGAAGGCAAAGGCAAACTCCCTCCTCCCCCGGAGTGTAGTGGAGTCTCCTTCCTTGGAGGTCTTCAAGCAGAGGCTGGATGGCCATCTGTCAGGGATGCTTTGATTGGGATTTCCTGCATGGCAGGGGATTGGACTGGATGGCCCTTGTGGTCTCTTCCAACTCTATGATTCTATGATTCCCAAGAAAACCCTGCAATAGGTTTGCCTTAGGGTTGCCATAAGTTGGAAATGACTTGAAGGCATACAACAGCAACACAAGGTGAATTCAGGTTTGTTTTCCACCATTTTCCTTCCTTTCATAGTCATGTGGAATGTTGAGAGTGTGGACTGTAAATGTGTAGCTCAGTAGTAACATGTCTGCTTTGCATGCAGAAGCTGCCAATTTCAGTCCTTGGCATCTCCAGATAAAAGAGTTACAGGTTATGAGAAGCATCCAACTGGTACTATACAGTCAGATAAATAGACAGCTCTGGACAATAGACTGATTTACTGTAAAGCAGTTCCCTATATCTCCCCCCGCCCCCCAAATACACAGTGAGGTACTTCACCTTTACTTGGATCTTCCACCCAAATTAGGTGATATTCTAAATATGGTTCCTGCTACTTGTGTTGGTGTCTATATCTGTGTAGAGCTTCACGTTGTTGATGGTGTGTATAGGTGCCCTGTGTGGCCTATTCTCCTCCTTGAAAATTTCCTCGTCTGAACAACCATCGATCATATTGATAACAATCAGAATATTTCATGAAATCAACTAGCAGCAGTCTTTACCTTTGCACTGCATGTCATTTTTATTTGTTCATAATGTTTATAACCTGCTTTTCAGTTGATACAATCCCTGATGTAAGATGATGAGAAAGTTCCAGCATAAGACTTTGTGTGTGGGCATTTATAAATAGAAAAGCAAACACATTTGTCCAGATATAGGAAAAATGAAGCTGCCAGAATTCTTCTTTCTCAAATTATTATTAATGATTCCTACCCCCTCCACCCCGGAAAGGCAGAGTAACAGACCATGTTAGAAAATAGTATCCTGCTATTTTTATAACTTGAGCACACTTCTTGGACAAAGGGCATGTTTGTGTCTGCTCAATTAGGGTTCTGGACAAGCTAAACAAATTATTTTATTTCATTGGCTCACAAGGCATATATCTGTTTGAACAAAAGGGAGAAATCATTTCCAAATAGGGACTGAATAAGATCTGGAATCCAAGCTATATTTCAAGCATGCAGTACATTTTTTGAAAGTATGAGGGGAAAATTTGAACTCTGGGGAATGGAGGGAGGTCATGCAGACACATGCTGCTGTTGATGCTCTTTGCAGTATTTCAGACTATAATAACATTTGCCAGGGAATTAATTTATGCTGCATCTCACAAAGAACAGCATGATTGCTGATTACTGCACTTGTGTCTCAGGTGACAAGTGGAGGCAGGGTGTCAGATGTATGAATTCGTCTGGTTCTTTGAAGTTAGCAGGTCTCTAACACTGATCTATGGCGCCAGCCCTTCCTTGGAGTTAACAAGTGTGTAAGCTTTGTTTGAAGTCCTTGTTTCCAGCTACATGCACCCAAAAAGACAGATAGAAGAAGAGAAGTTAATGTGCCATTAGAAACAAAGAGTTGCCTTCTGCAGTGTTACCTGAGGTGTGTTTGGGATGTGTTTAGTTCATTTTTGATAAGAGTTCACCAACATTCACAATTTCATTTATATTCAGGATGAAAAGAATTGGAGGGTTTTGTTTGTTTGTTTGTTTGAATTATATGTAGGAGAAACTAAAACTGACAGATCGATTTGTCCAAGTTGAAGGCTTTATATGTTTAGCTCTTAGAGTTTATTTGGACATGTTTATAATGCCCAGTTAAGTTTTGTTATCTTTCCCCCCTCTGAAGCAAACCTCAACTTTTTAACACCTGTATAGCACAGACAACATGATAAGCTATTGCATGTGGCTGGTGTAAATGAAGGAGAATGTCATCCCATTATCTCTTGTTAACTTTTACAAGTCTGTTGTAACAGTGAATATTGTGTCCAGTTCTGGGCACTACAATTAAGGACATTGAGAAACTAGAGCATGTCCAAAGGAGGGCGACTAAAATGGTGAAGGGTCTGGAAACCATGCCCTATGAGGGAACTGGGGATGTTTAGCCTGGAGAAGAGAAGGTTAAGATGTGAAGTTGAAGGCTTTCATGGCCGGCATCCATAGTTTTTTGTGGGTTTTTTGGGTTATGTGGCCATGCTCTAGAAGAGTTTCCTCCTGACGTTTCGCCAGCATCTGTGGCTGGCATCTTCCACTTGGCAGTTGTAGTCTGAAACCTAACTTTTCCAAGCTCTGAAAGCAGAGGCACTGGCCACCTTGTGCTATATCAGGGGTGTGTTTCAGTCTCGGAAGATGCCAGCCACAGATGCTGGCGAAACATCAGGAGGAAACTCTTCTAGAACATGGCCACATAGCATGAAAAACCCACAAAAAACTATAGAAGGTTAAGAGGTGATATGATAGCCCTGTTTAAATATTTGAAGGGATGTCATATTGAGGAAGGAGCAAGCTTGTTTTCTGCTGCTCCAGAGAACAGGACCCAGTCACTTGGGAGGGAGTTGTAGTCTGAAACCTAACTTTTCCAAGCTCTGAAAGCAGAGGCACTGGCCACCCTGTGCTATATCAGGGGTGTGTTTCCATGCTTCTGAACTTGACGGAGTCATGGGAGTTTATAAGATTTAGATGCAAAGTGTGTGAAACTGGAAACAGGAGGTCTATTGGCCTTTTAGAATCTAAGAGACATGTATATATGTGTGTATGTGCCTTCAAGTTGCCTGTCAATGTATGGAAATGCTGTGAATTTTTCATAGGGTTTTCTTAAGCAAGGAATACTCAGAGGTGGTTTGCCAGTTCCTTCTCCTGAAATACACATATCAAGATTGATATAGTTCCTGCATCTTGAAATACTAAAGGATCTTTAGAGACCTTGACTTGAAAGACAGCACTTCCTGTGTGTTTCATCCCAGTAGAATCCTTGATGGGTGTTTGTTTATTTAATGGCTCATGAAATGCTTGTTCTCCCTTGTAATGAATTGCTCTCTGGAGATATTTTGGCCTTGACTTGGCCAGCATAACTTTTGAGAGCTGATAGGCTCATAAGAAAAATGGCTTTGACATGCACCGGGGTAATTCTTTTTAATCTAAAGTATATAATGTGTCCTGTGTTAAAATTTTAAAGCATAAATAAATCACAAGTTAGATGACATCTTGGCTTCTAGGTAAAAACCATAGGTATTACACATGAGAGACAGAAAAAAGAATAGTGTCTGACATTTTTGTGTAGTGACAGTTGAAGCATTCTGTTGACTTTTCAGGCATGGAATATGATTGCTTTGGCAGCAAAATTAAGAGAAAAGTCTTGCTTTTTATCCATAGTAGGTCGGAAGTGGTTAGGCTCTTATTGCAAAAGTTATAAATACTAACCATGTTAAAATAACACTTGAAAGGCTGCAGTACTCTGCAGGATACCAGACAGTGTGGATTTGGGATAGTTCACATGTTACTTTCTGTGTAAACTTTACTACAGAATTTGGACATGTTTATGTCTATTCCTGACCGGAACCAGAATTTTTTCTTAATTACTCATTAAAGGCCAAATTACCACCCAGTACTTAGTATGGTAACAAAGATAGCTCAGAAAAATACATTCTTGCTGTGGAAATCTGTCCCCACTCCCAGTTGCTGTGAGGATTGCAGCTAAGCTCTGAAGGAACATGGAAGACTTCCTGTTGTCCTCTTGTGTGCCCTTCCTCCATAACACCACTGCACATCACTCTGTAATTGTGAATTATTGTAATTGTGAATTATGAACAGACAATGATCTGTCCTTTGTATTACTCCTACATTATGAAGTCAGGAATGGGACAGGATCACAATGACTATGAATTTGTGGGTCCAGCTTAGAGAAAGGACATAGCATTGAGATAGCACATTTATAAGAGAGCAGCTTGTTTTGCTGTTCTGCACTGTGGGCATATCCTTTACTAGGAGCAAAGTTAGAGTTTCAGAAAGGATCTGGATTCTCTGTTTTTCTTTGCCATTTCCTGATCTCTGCATCAGTTGCGCACCTTGGCTTTTAAAGGCAGCTGTATGCTAAAGCTGACAAGTTTGGGTGATTGGAAATTATACCATGTCTTTTTCTGGAGACTGGAAGAGATGCTTCCTCCAAAAATGGACATGATGAACTCTTGTTTCAGTGCTCAAATCCATCTATTGTTAGGCACTAAAATGTCATAGTTCTTAAACATAAGTCTTGGTGTCAGGTATGCATATTTACTCCTAGATGAACCATTTCATGTCTACATATAAATGGGTATGACAGATTAAATGATTTTACAAGTTCCAGTGGGAAAACCTTGCAGTGGAAATACAGTAGATCTTTCCCAAGGAATTTCAAAAGTGCATTATGTTTGCATTGTTGATATTTGTGTGCTGCTGTTGGTACCACTTGTTCTTTCAGTGGAGGAATGTTTTCAGGTTACTTTAAAGATGAGTGAACAGTAATGAAGCTTATTTCTAACCCACTCACAATTGCTACTGGTCCTGAATTATATCACAGGTGAGAACCACCTGGGCATTATTTGGATGGTGCTTTTTCTTAACAGCTTTTAAGTGGTTTTATTGTGATACAAGTTAAATGCAAAGAGAGAGAGAGAGAGGGAAAAGTAACCACATTTTTAATCACCATGTCATAGAAATGAAATCTTTCTGCTGCTGTTGATGTATGTGCAGAAGAACTACGAATCAAAACGAGATGTAAAGGTTCCTAACACAGTTGCAGGATGGTAATGATTAAGGCTTCTGACTCTTTCATGTGGTTTTATGGTTTGTCCTAACTGTATAGCTTTAGTGCCAGAATGCTGCTGTTTCATTTCCTCCTATTTGTATGGTTCCCAGGAACGCAAAGCAGTACCTACTGTATCGTTCCAGTATATCTAGACAACATTAATCCTGTGAGGTAGGTTGGATTGAAAGATTGGTGCCACTTCCTCTAACATGGTACCCTCCAAATGTATTGACCTGCTATAATGCTGCTGGTGCTTTGGCTGGGATTAATGGGAACTGTAGCTCTGCCTGGTGGATGTGGGATTGGGCAAGGCTAAATTAGTGATTTTCCCCTAAGGCTACCTGATGAGTTTTGTGGCTGAATGTGGAAAATTTTTAAACCATGTTCATCACTTAACTATACTTTTTTTTTGGACACCTGACTTGATGTCGGCAAATATGGCACTTTATTCTGTAGGAACAGTTCTATGCATTATAACATTAGGAATTACTTGAAGCCTGCCCAGGTTGAAGCTGATCAATCCTTCAGCTATCATTGATGTCATTTTGTAATAACGTGGTAACACATCAAATGAATGCCACTAGCTATCTATGGCTGTCCACTGGAGCACTGTTGGCTGGTGCTCCAAGAATTTACATAGAATAACATGTACGTTCTTGGAGCACCTGGGCCAGTGATAATGGAAGGCTCTTAGCATAAATTCAGCATGACTACTGCTACTTATGCAAGCTGTCTGGTAGTCATTAGCTCTTGGAATGGTCTGCAGTTTCTCTGCTGTGCTTGCTATATGTAGGTACAGACCATTTTTTTTTACTCCTAAAAGACCTACATTTTTAGAACATTTTATTTTATTAGGCTCAGAAGATTGCTTCTCCCGTTCAGAGTTACTTTAAGAACATACTTTTTAAAAGGGGAGTGGAACAGACCTTAAGTGGCTTCAGTTGTTTAATCAGCAGAAGGAGTGACATGTCCTAAAGAAAGAGCTGACTCTGTTACATACAGATCAGCCACCTTTGTCAGTATATGTTCGTGGATGGGAGTGATGACAAAAGGTAAAAGGGTAGACCTTTGTGGGTCTTGTGCTCTGATTTTTCCCCTTAAGTATGGAGGAGATTGCTGTCCCATTGCCAGTGCTGAATTAAAGTTCAGCTGCCAGCCCAGTTGACATTTGTACATGGGATGCCCTGAGTGGAGAAAACAGTGGGTTATAAGAGAGAGAGACTATCTTTTTCTTCCCCTCAGGCAGCAAAATGTCATGGCTTAGGGGTCAGGATATGTTTCCAAAATACCTGATAATTAAGGCTTTTTGTTATTTTAGGCAATCAAATAATTTAAAATCTTATCCAAGTCTTCTAAGTACAACAGTCTTATTCCTAAACTTACCCTTAACAAGTGTGCTTGTTATTTTGCTCTGTCACATTGAAGATGGTGTTCAGCCACTTCAGTTCAAGTCTTGTCACATGGCATAAAGGTTGATAAGGATGTGAGAGGAGATGATTTGTTCCAAATTTGGAGTTGAGGGAAAACAGAGAAAACTGGACTAAAAACTAAGAATACCAAAGAGATCCTTGGATGTTTCAAACGCTTTCAGTTTGCAGTTGCTATTCTGAGACACTGAATAAGAAGCAGAGAAAAGCAGAGCAGGAATTTTCATGACTTATATGTACTTTTGTTGTGGACATGAAGAAAAGTGAGGTTTCAGACCCAGTTCCTGTTAAGAGCCATGCAAGACTGGAAGTTGAGACAAGCAGTACATCTGTGTCTGGGAACAGCACATGATTGAATAAATCCAATAATAAGCCAATTCCAGAAGTGTTCATGAGGGATCAGTTCTTATTGGCTTTGTCAGAGGTGTCCAAGAAGTTTTTTTGCTCACCTGGCTGAATATAATGCATGTCCTTTCATAGGCAGTTCCTTTTATTGGTAATTGGCCATAAGATCAGCTTTGGCTTGCTACATCCCAGGACTCAGGTTGATGTCCTACTGGAGGCTCTAGTCCTAACAAGGGCTGGTACCAACCATTATCATGCAAATTCCAGGACCTATGCTTCTGGTAATGTATTGCTCCCTAAATCTCACGTTCTGGTCCCTTTTGCAGCTCTAATTGTGACCACAACTTTTCTTTTTCACAAATAAATAATACCAGGACTTCAGTTGCATTTGAGATTTTAAAAAACAAGCATCCTACAACACTGTTCCCAAGAGTGTCTGAATGAGTAGATTTCCTATTCAAATCACAACAGAAGCCATGCACATAATCCCATCCTGCTACATCCATATTTTGCCTGGCACTGTTTTCAAAAATCCTGGTAAAGTATAGGTACAGCTGTCATTAAAAATAGACAATAAATGAAATCTTGGGAAAGTTACTTTCTTTGGACTACAACTCCCAGAATCACCCAGATAGCATGGTTGGGTTCCCAGTGATTCTGGGAACTGTAGTCCAAAAGGTTTTTCCATGTTCCCAGGGGCAGGCGCTAGCACAGTGAGAGTGAGGGTAGGGCATTAACAATCTAACTTCCCAACTGCGATTTGAGAATGAGATTGTTGTGGTTTTGGTTCTAAAAGACAAGTCAGCCACAGCCATGTATATCAGCTGGGAAAATCAGTATGTATTTTTTCAATCGGAAACAAGTTTATTGTGCAATATAGTACTGACTTACCACAGTGAACTCAGTCACACTTCAGTGGAACAAGGACAGATGGAATGGCTCACTGTGAGTCATGGCATTCTAGGGAAAGTTAATTCTTCTAAAAGCAAATGAAAACAAAGAACATGTTTGAATAAGTATATAAACTGAAATGATTGTAACATCTCAGATTGCTTTTCTCCACATCTCTTACTCTCCACATCACCTTAAACAATAAAGACTCTCCATTCCTTTTTGGGTAGTTGGGTAGTTGGCAGTTTTGTTTGGCCTTCTAAAGAGAGGTTTGAAAAATACGCCACATTTCAGATTTGCTATGAGTGGAGATTCGTTCTTTATTCTAATCAGGAAATGGAAAAATATGTGTGGTAGCACATACACATTTTTCTTTAAACCTCTGGTAGATTTACTATAAAGGGTAAAGCAAAGTTGAGCATTCTGACAGAGTGATAAACCATGACTCGGAGTGCCTCTGATTTCTTTTAAAAGAAAACACAGGACCATCACACAGACAAAAAGCAGCCTATACATTGTGGGGAGATTGCAGGAAACTCCAGGTTTTTTAAAAAGTACGTTGGGCCCTTGGTGTCCCCTGGGGTTTGATTCAACAACCCCCAATGGATTCCAAAATCAATGAATGCTCAGGTCCCATTAAATGGCATTGTAAAATTGTGTCCTTTATATAAAATGGCAAAATCAAGGTTTGCTTTTTAGAATTTATATTTTTTAAAAAATTAAAGATTTGGGTGGTTGAGTCCCTGGATAAGAAATCCTTGGATATGGAGGCCAACAGTTCTTATGAGTAGTTTATCATTATAGAATGCATTTGATATCAGTTTCATGTCATTAACAAAGATATTCTGAACAGGTTTTCTGTGTAACAGTGGTATTGTTTTGCGTTTTATGTTATTGTTCCCAGCTAACAGCATGCCTTTTATGGTGGCAACATCAGGCTGCACTGATTACAGAGTAGGATTGGAGCTGGCTCAGATGTTTGGCTAAGGCAGTTATGACCTTTAACACCCCACATGGTTTGGTTGAGACTGTTTAAAAAACTGTATTTCTCTATACAAATTGACCTGAGTTTAACAGCTTTGAGAATGGGCTTCCTTTTGGACCCACTATCATCAGAGATGAAAGCCAGCATGGTGTAGTGGTTTGAGTGTTGGACTATAACTCTGGAGATCAGGATTTGAGTTCCCACTTGGCCATAGAAACTCACTGGGTGACCTTGCACAAGTCATACACTGTTAGCCCAGAAAACCCTGTGACAGGTTTGCCTTAGGGTTGCCATAAGTAGGAAATGACTTGAAGGCACACAACAAGAAAAACAATTACATACACATTTGGTGAAGACATGGCAGAGAACCTTTTCAGTGGCCACTCTCAGGCTATGGATCTCCCTTCCACAGAAGGATTATTTGATTCTCTCTGTGATCTCTTTCTGCTGGTAGGCAAATATCTTTTTATTAGGTAGGCTTTTGGTGTTAAAATTATGAGGCAGAAGCAGGGTTTGAATGTGGTGTGCTGATTTAAAAATAATTAAAAGCCAAAAGAAACGAGATTTTAAAAAAGGTTAAACAAAATTCTATTTTAAAGTATGTCCTAAATGTATTTTAAATTGTTTTAGCTACGTGGTTTTTAAATACAATCTCTCCTTGTACATTTACAAATAATATATGTAAATATGACTTTTGCAAGACTTTGGTTTAAGTTTTTTGTATGCTGGTTTGAGTAACTTGCTGGTAGAAAAGTGAGGTATAAAATAAATAAATAAATAAATAAATAAATAAATAAATAAATAAATAAGGAAAGATGTCACCATAGTAATCTTGCCGTTCCTGGAAATTGCATTAGTGATCCATGTTAGGGCTGGTTCTAGCATTAGGGAGAGTGAAGCAACTCTCCCAGACAGCAGTTTTTCAGTATCATGCAAAGTCAGAAAATGATTAGTTGTTTATTTTGTTGCCATATTTGTACTGCCAGGACTGGACATAGGGGCTTTTGTGATGAACTGTCTTGTATCCCAAAATGGCTAGATTTGAGTTATTAGGTTATTTGACTGAGGATGAAGTGTACCTTCTCCTGGTCTCCCTCTCTCCCTCCTTCTCTCTCTCTCTCACACACATATCTGGAACCATCTGTGTGTGCTTTTTAAAAATGGGGGGATTCTATTATCATTATCATTATTTCCACCTAGTTTTCTTGGCTTATAGTTTACAAAGACTTCTGTTACCCTTTGAGATGCTATTTCCGTGCTATTTCTGTCTAGAGTTTTGGGGACATGAGAAGCTTATTGAATGTTGCCTGATAAGAGGCTCAGTAATGGCAGTGAAGCATTACTGAAAAACATAATTTTCGTGTTAGTTTGGCGTTCACAATCCTTACTCTCTCTTCTTATTCATCTTTAAAATGGGCTTAGAGATGATAGTGTTTCAAATGGAGGACACCTTCAAACAGAGGGCTGTCCTCTGTGAACATGTAGGACACATAACCATCCCACTGCCTTCTCCCCAATAGTTCAAAATAAGCATACAGTTTCTGTGGCATAAATTCAGGGCTTTTCCAAAATATACGTTTCATTTGAGATTCACAGTGCCCAAGTATTAGTCCCTCCTCAAAAGATATTATTTTATTTTAATCACAATTTTAATTTATCCCTGAAGATATTGTGTCTTTTTTGAAAGGACAGATATTTATAAAATTGAAAGCAAAAAATCCAATAACAATAAGTTTGTTGTTCCTGAAGACTTTTAATAAATTACCATAAGTTCAGAATATAAATTTCATTTTACGTCATTATCATAAGTTCCCCTTCCCATTTGTTATAGTATGTATACAGAGACCTGAGCAGTTTTTATTGTGTTCATTTCATGGTTTCAGATGCGGGGATAGTGTGACTCTTAGGAAGCCACAGATAAAATCACTTTTGGAAGGGGGCAGTTTTTAAAAAATGTTATGACATGTCTGCTTTCTTTAACAGAGCAGAGCTACTGGTGTGGTGGATTTTGAGAGGACTTTGTACACGTACAATATTTCATGCACCACATCTTATAAGCCTGCCAAATGTTCTCGATGGACCAGATGCCAGTGTATCACCCCAGTGCTTCATATCACTTCCATTTAATTAAGATGTCATTATTCATGGTGTGCCAAACATTATTTAGAGAATTTGGATGGTGTTGTATGGGTGTGAAGGAGAGAAGGTCAGGAAAAAGTAAGAAGAGAGAAAAGGAAGAGGTGCTGGTGGAGCGGGGGGAAATAGGTGGTGGTGGGTAAAAGAGGAATGTGGCATAGTGAGATGATGCCAGAGATTTTGTCAATAATAAATGAATAGGAAGAAGTGGGGTATAAGAAGTTGTTAGCAGGCAAAAGAAACATCAGTAATATTGGGTACCACCTCAACTGTCATGTTCCTTCTCTAAAGCATTCTAGGAAGTATTAGACAGGGCCACACCAGGTCTGAGGGGACAGTGACCTCAGAGCTTTATGGCTTGTGATAGCATGGTGCTAGTGGACTACTCTCAGCAGTAGACTACGGAGATTTTCAGACCAGCACTTAAGTGCTGGTAGAATGCAGCTAAAATGTTTAGGAAGAGGAAGCACACATGTGTGAAAGCCTGGCACGCTTCCTAAACGTCAGGGAATCATTGACTCCCCTCCAGTGTCCCTGAATCGTTTGGGGAGAGGCATTTTCCTCTGAACGCAAAGTTTCAGTTCAGAGGAAATTGCCTCTCCCCAAACGATTCAGGGATGCTGAAGGGGGGCTGATGATTCCCTGGTGTTTAGGAAGCGCTCCAGGCTTTCACACATGTGCGCTTCTTAAACATTTTAGCAGTGATTTACCAGTACTTACCCCACAGTAAGCACTGATCTGAAAATCATCTACCTCTGGCCTCATGGGCCCATTCATGCCATTCCTTGCAGATGGGATATAAATCAATTTAAATCAGTCAGTCAATAAATCAATGCCACGTCAAGCAAAAGAAACCCTAAGGAGAAGCACTTCATGATAATAGTAGTATTAATTATGAAGCCTCCCTTAGTGATAAGGTGGCTAGCAGATTAGGGTAAGAGAAGTGAATTTGCTTGAGAGGGAAAGGAGGAGGAGGAGGAGGAGGAGGAGACTTCTCTCAGATTGTAGTGTCCAAATGTGAACAACCGGGGATTCAAAAGTGTTGGTGGAAAAAAACCCCTCAGAGCTTTTGAAAATAGCTTAGGGTTAGCCCACTTTTTCAGATAATGTGATGTGACATGTTTGTGACTCTCTGCATGTGTGTATGTGTGTGAGAGAGACATAGAGACAGAGAGGACAGGAGTACACGTTGGCTTAAATAAATAAATTAATTAAAAAACACTACTGTAGAACAAAACATTACTGTACTTTCCCTGTACCTTTTTTGTCTCAGGAAAATAATCAGAAATCATTCTTTATGTATTCTTTATGTATTTCTGTCCTATACAGCAGCTTTCATTACCCTATTCCTTCTGGAAAGTTTGTACATTACAAAACAAACACCTCTCACATGCTGAAGCATACCCTGCTATGGTGAATGCATTTTCCTCATTTTTCTCATGAGGAATTCATGCAAAATGATAATAGGAAAGCAGAACTTCTTTTCTTCTAACAATATTGTACTAAGAATGCATGCTTGAAATATTAGACTAATATTCCCAAGATGGGAAAAAATCCTGTATGCAATTACCTGGAAGTAATCTTTACCTATATTAGTGGTATTTGCACTAAGTGGATGCACACAGAATTGTGCTGTAACCTTCAAGGACTTGTTCAACAATAAAAAATAAGTCTGGTAAAGAAATTTATTTTTTTTAAAAAAAGATATTTGTTTCAATTCAGAAATAATATTCAAATATCTTGTAATTGACTTAATTTTAGAACCAAACATTACTGTACTTTCCCTGTTGATAAAAGAAGGTAATCCAATTCATTCCATGGATCCTTGTCCTAGACCTCTTTCCAAGGCATGGCTTGGGCAATCTCCACAGATATATCTCCTTTTCTTCACAAAGCCTCCAACTTCAAGCACCCACCTGAAGAACTGAAGTAGATAAATTGAGAAATAAGAGAGAATGGGACCTCTCTCCAACTGATCTAAGTGTGAGAAGTCTTATTTGGAAATAAAGGATTTTTTAATTACAGTAACTTGATTATTCATCTCTCTGTCTCTCACACATATCTCTCCTCCCTATTACTAGCTTGGTACAACAGTTTAGTAAAGGAAAACTGAAATACAAAAGTTATCACTTTTGCTCACTAAAAATGTCCTTTGCTTATTGTTGCCATTCATCAAAGACGGAAGGAAAGGAGGAGAGCATGCGGCTAACATGTAGCCTGCTGTGTTTCTGCTTTATTATCAATACCTTCATTGATGCCCATTTATCCACTGAATTTTTTGCCACTTTGAGGCTGGGAGAGGGGCACAGATGCACAGTTATGAAACTGAGTCATTGTGGGAAGATCTAGTTTGCTGTTCCATATGACAGAGGAGCAGGGTCTTGATTTTGGTGTTTTTTAGGACTGGTAGCCAAACTTTGTTTACTTTAAGGGTTTTTACTTTCCTGTTGAAGTTGTCTAGGTGTTTGTGGACTTCAATGACTTCCCTGTGTATTCTGACCTGAGAGTCGTTGGCATGGTCTAGAATTTTAGTGTTTTCAGACATTTTATGCCCAGGATGGTTTATAATGTATTCTGCTACTGCTGATTTTTCTGGATGACCCAGTCTGCAGAACAATCACATGTAAATCACTTCTTCTCAACCAACTGTATATATACCCTAGTCACTTCCATGCCAGCATTTTCTGAAGATGCCAGCCACAGATGCTGGTGAAATGTCAGGAATAAACTCTTCTAGAACATGGCCTCCTAGCTATGGATGCTGGCTGTGAAACTATGGATGCTGGCTGTGAAAGCTTTTGACTTCTTTCCATGATTTTTCCCCCTTTGGAAAAGCAATCTCCATGTTGGTTCACTTCTGGACAGAGTTCATTGTGCTGGTGATACCACAGGTCCACCGTATTATTACTACTACAAGAGTAGAAGTAATAATCTACATGTCTGTTGATTCTATAAGGAATTGATAACCAACTTTGGAATTCATTTTATCACTGTGTATCATTCTTTCTGTGCAAAATATTTTAGATTCTGCATTCTTTTCTTCAAACATTGCCATAATTTCTTGTGCCTCCTGTCCCTTACGATCTTTGAATTGTATCAGCTTCACTTTTTGATCTCCTCTTTCTTCTGTCTGACACTGTTTCTTTCAACATTCTATCTGACCACACATTATTTGGCTTCTTACTATGGTTGCACTGGAATGAGCTAGGGACAGGTTTGTCTTCACCACCACCTTGCTTGCTGTCTTCTTCATTGGTGTAAATGAAATATTAATATCACATTTAGGTATTTATAAAATCTTCCAGATCTTTGACGCCTCTTGGAGTCTGTGCGCCTTCAAATAATTTTCATTGTTGTTTAGGATGACATGTGGAAGTCATTGTGTATCTACAAAACAGCTAAGAAATGCAAATCTGGTTTAAGTTCACATTCCAGATTCATAAAAGAATTCATATAATATCTTAAGCACACACAATAGTTGTCTTGGGTGATTCACCAACAATGGCAAACAGATTTCCAAGGCACAGAATAATTCAAAAGGATTATTTTTGATGCTATAGAAGTAGTCCTTGCAATTGACTTGGAAATGCTTTGGGATTATTATTATTTTAAATTATAAGCCATTTTATTGCTTGCTAGCGTCAGTGAAATAATCCTATCAGTTACCCATTGCTTATGTATTTTGGGGGAATGCAAAAAAGGCTGCAGAGCAAACAGCCTCTAATCTTAAAAGATTAGAGAGAATGTGATGTCCATTAAAAACAAGAGGCAGGCCAGTCTTTCTGGCTGGCACTTTGAAGTACAGTCAGTTACACTTTCTTGCCATGTAGTTATACTTTGGTTTATGGCCAATAATTAAGAGTGGAATTAGTTGACATCCTGCCAGAGCTATTGTCTTCTAGGAGTCATGAAGTAGAGGTTAGCCAGGGTGATTGTTTCAGTGCCTGGTACGAGCTTCTGGTTCTGCTATGAGAATTTGTAAAAAATGAAGATTGCATGCACTTGCTTATATTTAATGCCTTCCTTTTTGTATTTATGAAAGTCTCACAGATATGAATGGATTGTCAGTATTGCAGATGATCCTTACTAGGTAATGCAGTGTTCAAAATGCATGTGTCCTCTGTCTCTCTCTATGGGTATCTTTTTGTGAGCATGCTTTCAAGTTGCCGGTTGATGTATGGTGGCCCCGTGAATTTCATAGAGTTTTCTTAGGCAAAGAATACACAGAGGTGGTTTTGCCAATTGTTTCCTCTGAAATATTGCCTACAGAACCTGGTATTTGTTGACACTGTCCCACTCAAATATTAACTGACACTTAGCTTCCAAGATCAGATGGTGCCTTTATGGTACAGAATAAATCTGTTTATTTTATAACTTCAATAAAGATGCTGACAAAATAATTTAAAAAGTAATAAAATATAAAACAATTAATTAGAACAACATAAAAGAGTTAAAACTGGCACAACCATATAAACCCACATTAAAAGTGAAACATTCAAGCTAAAAGCCTACATTAAAAGCCACACAAGTCTGGAACAGTCAGGTCTTTACAGTCTAGACAGCTCTTCATCCAAAAATGGATTCCAGCATGATGTACAAATATTTTAAAGGTTTATGTTATAGATACTAAACTAAAAACAAACAGCCAAACACTGTAACAGGGAAACTGAGAGGTGGTAGTACAAATCTATGCCAGTGTAATTCAAACTATTTGATGTTGCAAACTGGCATTCTCACCTCCAGTTGTGCCAGGGACTGGTACAATATTTATGCCGTATTATTATCATCATCATCATCAAGAAAAGGGAAATTTGATAATACCAATAGGAACCCATCTCTCCTTCGCTCATGTTCTCTTTTATAATTGGGGAGGGGGGAAGGCAAAGGAAGATGGAGTGATGCTGAGCTGATGAGGATGTTAGGCCAAGGAGCAGAGAAACGGATATTGCTTGGGCTAGATTGATAGGTTAAGTGAATTTCTTCTTGTAGCATTGTCTTTAATTTAACAAAGAGGGATCATAAAGCTGTCCATCCTTTCTTTTAGAGTCTCTGCTGACGTTGTCATTAGAACACCTTTGTGCTTATAAATTTATTTTTATAAGAAGCTCTTATATTACAGTGAATAAAACTTATTCCAACAAATAATAAGGGTTAACTCTTCCTCTGTCCCCCTCTACCTTGCATTAATCTCTTGTAACAGACAAGATGTAAATGCGTGAAATACCTCTAGGCAGGAAATTAAAATAACAGCAACTATGTAGAGGTGCAAGGGTGAATGTCACCAACATCTATTTGATCAAAAGAATGCAGAGTCAGACATATCCCTGATATAAACCATCAGAGACTAATCTCAAGAATAGTTACATTCCCCTCTTGGAGCTAAGTGCTGTTTTCATTTCATTGGCTGACAAAGGAACTACCTGCAAATCATGCTATTATTCAGTCTGAATGTCCTCTCAAAAGTTGCTTTTGTTTGTAATCTGCAAGATTACAGAAAGAGTGGAACCTGTGGCATAATGAATGGCTGGATGGAGTTTGCACTCCAAACTAATTAAAGACAAGCATCTCTATCAAAATCTATTTCTCCATAGCCCTGCCCACAAAATGTGACTAATATAGTTTCTCGCCACAGTCTTCTTCAAAGGAGTGAAGAGGAAAGACACCAAAGCTCTAAATGTAGCTGGAATGTAATAGTGGGGTTTCCATTACTGATTGAAAAGCTGCAGTTTGGTTGGGGGCTGAACAAAGGATCAGGTGGCTTTTAATTTTTTAAAAAACATTCTTTTAAAATTTTCTTTAAAATTTTCTTTAAAAATATCACATTTCACTCAGTCTTCACTATGTATGTGTAAATACATTGAGCTTGTGTGTATGATATTGTACTTTGAAGGTACACTTTTAATCTTGCGAGTCGTTTATGTCACAACTATTAGCATGATATTCAGTGGTATATATGGGACTTGTGGTTTATGAGAAACATTACTGCAAAAAAGCATGACTCAGGATTCTGTATGGTGTGAAATGGGAGCAGTGACACCATGAGTTACCACACTGGGTGACCCCAACCCAAGGGACACCACTGGATCTAGCCAGCAGAGCCAAAGGCAAGACATGCTGGCAATTCCAGTCCAAATACATCTGGAGGACCATATGATTCCCACCCCTGCTCCAAACTGTAAGCAACTCATGTAAGCCATGTAATATTTTCTCCTCCTTCCCCACATTGACTGTTCCCCTCCACCGCCAACTGATATTTAACATTACATGATATTAAACATACCAAGTCTTCAGGTTCATCAGCTGCCACTGTTCAGTTGTATTATTTTTTTTACAAACCTCAGGGTCCTCTCATATATGCTAATAGCTCATTTTTGTTTTTCAGCCATGATGTATTATTCATTTATGAGCTATTTTATGCCACTTCCCAAAGCAAACAAAATTTTCCAATAGCAGCACAAATCTCTCTCTTGGCACTCACCCACTGAGCCCAGTACAGAAGGGAGTGGTTGTAAGAGCCATTTTTGTGCTTGGATTGCAGTGGGAGCTGCCCCACTCACTTTTGATGATGGCCGCCTTGGCTACTCTTTTCAAGAGGCTACAGGAGAGAGTCATGATCTGTTACTGCAGTCTTTTCATATGTTTTCCCATGTTTTGCTTCCCGATTCCAACACTGGCATTATTGTCTTCTAAAAACACTACAAACAGTCTCTGGTTGGGTGTGACTCAAAGTCCAACCAAATATCTTTTTTATTTAATATGATGTTCTGGTTTTTCTGCAACCAGTGGCAAAAATTAATGAGAACCAGGACTTGGATGGTGTTTCAGGGAGGCTTAATTGCTTGTTATTTTTAGTTCCCAAGCAAATGCTGGGCTCATGCTTTAACTGCAGGCAATGGGCAGAACAGGTTGTCTAGTAGCTGCCAACCACTCTTCCAAATGTCATCTTTAATTTAATCAGCTCTTGGCATGATGGCCCACTTCTTACACTTTATTCAGGTCAGGATTCACAAACTGTGCCACACTGAGCCCTTTAAACCATTGAAGAAAGAAAATGGTCTTTTCCAATAGTTTATAGAAGCTAAAGTAAAACACAGAGGGATCGTGATTTAATCTCCTAACATCCTTTTTTCTTGTCTTAACACAGCCATGGAGCAAAAATGTGTGTTTGGGTTTTGGGGGGTAAACAGAGGAGGAAGGATTACCCTGTAGGAATGGAGATTTGGACTCCTCCTTCTTCTCTGCAGCTGGTACAAGCAATCCTGTTGGAAGAGACAGGTGGATAAACTGTTCTATACTCTGTCCTACATTCTGGACTCTATGTAGTTCTGTCTTGAGATGACTCTGGTGTTTATCACACTAGCGAGCTCCCGCGGGAAAACTGGATTTAAATGTGAGTTTAATTAAATTCGAATGTAAACAGAATCCGCAAATTCGGGAAGTTTAGCACACGTAATGGCTGCTAAAGTGAAATAATGTGAAGTTAAACTGAAGTTAAAGTGGAGAAAAATGCCATCTTTTTACTTTCAGAATTTCCTAAAAGTAAAAAGCTGCTGTTTTTCTCCAGTTTACCTTTGGGTTAACAGCAACATCATGATACACTTCAAGCTTTTCCGGGTTTTCTCCAATTTAACTCTCCTTTAAATCCTGTTTTCCGCAGGATCTTGGGATCTCGCTAGCGTGATAAACTCCTCTGTGTTGGCCAATGTTGCCATCACGCACACCAGCTTTCTGCAATCCAGACCCTCTATCTAAACCAGAGCTGCTATCATCCCCAGCAAGACTTGCTAGTCTTCAGGGATGCTGTGAGTTATAATTCAAAACATTTGAATTAGCACAAGTCTGGAAAACAAATATCATACCAACAACAGATGAATGGTTAATCAAACCACAAGATAAGGCAGAAATGGATTGATTAGCGAACTTGATAAATGGAAAGCCAGAAGGGGAAATTGAGAAGCAATGGGGGAAAAAATAAGTAAATATTGTAAAAATAAATGGAAATAGCAGAAATCAGTGAAACATAAATACTAATAGGTTTCATAGAAATTAATGAAACACTAAGAATTCTGACGTTAACTAGAGACATAACAATAATTAGAAGAAAGTTAGTTTACAAAAAGCTGTCTCACACAAATGTTAACACAGGAAGTTTAGAACAACGATGGAAATAGAAAATGTTCGCAGTAGAAATTTATTTGTTTTTAATGTGCATAATTTAAACAACTGAAAGACACACACACACACACACACACATGATTGTGCATAGGCCAGAAAAGAATTTTTATTTATGCACATGTAATGTAATGTTAATAAAAATAAAGTTAAAAAAACGTTAGGAGACTGTAAAGGTGGGGAAGGCTGAAACATGCTAACAGTGAACTCTTCCAGGGTGTTGTTCATGAAGTTATTGAAATAACACAAGATGGAGATATCATCAATTTGGAAAACCTGAGATTTGTTGAACTACAAAAATATTCAGGAGGCAACCCACAAGGAAGCAGAGGGGAAAAACTTGAAAGAGACTATCTGTGTCCATTGAGCATGAAGTGCTGATTGTTTGGTGAAGAGGGGATAGAAAACTGGGGGACAAGGGGTCATAGAATGACTGAACAGGACCACTCTTCTCTATCACATTGTATTGGTGATTCAACATTTTCTATAACGCTTCTCTGTACCCTCCAATGGGATTCTAGAGTATAAGAAAAGCAAAGGTTTGATTCAAACATGTGCAGGTCTGCTGCAATAAGTAATATTTATTTTCATACAGGTTTCATATAGTTGCTCTGTCAAGAAAAAAAATGTGAATCATTTGTGCAGCTTTTTGTCTGAATCCATCATTTTGCTGACAAATTATGATCCAATCTGTTGTTAAAATATGATACAGTGTTTGGTTGCAGTTGCATACACTGCCCCAGTCAAACCTTTCGTACGAAAGGATTTGTGAAGATAAAGAATTTTACTGATGGCCAAAGCTTGGTTCCCCCAAAGATGCATAGAATTTGAGAAGCTGAGATAATGAAACTGTTTAACCGTACTTTTAATCACAGTATTTCAGCCTGAAAAGTGAAAATGTCGTAATTTCAGTTTGAGATGTAAAAAGAGAAAACATATCAAAAAAGGAGATACATGTATGAGTGTAAAGGCAAAAGAAACATGGAGATGATGTTATGAGACAAATTGCTGGCATTTTTCTCACATGTACAACGAGAACCTCCTCCATGCTTTGACTTATACAGTGTTTTCTCTCTCTCTCTTTAATCCTACAGAGAAGAGTCAAAGATGTGATATCACCAATTGTATTTGAAGCTGTATATAGCCTTGGGGAACACACCCTGGCAAAGGAAGAGAAAGAATTGCCTGCGCTCAAGCCTGTACTTCGATGGAAAAGGGGACAGAAGATGGCTCAGAGAAATCAGGTATTGAATAATTTTCTTGTAAAAAAAGGAAAACAAAAGTGCCATGGAATTCTAGAATGGAAAAAAATACGTTAATGTTTCCGGACTAATGCTTGGCCCTGCCATGTGAGGCCAGATTAGGACTGTATTTGAAATGCTTGAGTTATTGACTTGCACTTGGGGCAGACAGACAGTCCAATTCTTACCTACTATTTCTACCACTAAAGGTATCAGCATTTTGTGGATTTGGATGTTGTTGTACTTTGCTACAGTACAACATGGCTGCCCCTGGATATGTCTACTGTTCCTCTGGTATTATTGCCTTGTTCTCCTCCTCACAACTGAGAAATGTGGCTTCATGCTTTCTAGTCCTTGCCCTTAATTTCAATATATAGTTCAATAATTATTTTTATGTAGTTATGTCATATAGTTTTAGTGTAAAGCGTGTTGGGGGCTAATTCCTTTTGAAAGGCATTTAAAAAAATAGTTATGGATGCAAAGAAAATATTTCACAGAAGCTTAACCTTGCATTTTTACTATTTCTATTGTAACCCTCCTCAGGGTTACAATAGTAATAGTAATAGTAATAGTAATAATAATAATATATTATTATTATTATTATTATTATTATTATTATTATCCTAAAATACAGTCCTATTTGACCTTATTTAATTGTTGTATTTTATATTTTACTGTTGTCAACCGCCCGGATTGGTTTCCCGTAGGGCGGTATACAAATAATAATAATAATAATAATAATAATAATAATTATAATTATCCACTATATTAGGTTCAAGCCGAGCATAGGATTGAAACTTTGTGGTTTTGATTCCTAATTACAAATTCTGCACAAGTTTGAGTTTTCAACTTGCTGCTTATTCAGCAGAAGAGCTTCCCATCTGTATTTCAAAACTCATGTAGTTAAAAATAGCTGCTTCTAATTGGTCTGAATAAAAGGATTTTAATTGAATTGAACTTTTGCAAAGGGGCACAAGTGTGTGACTGTTTTCTGACAAATGTGGCTACTGCTGCTAGGCAGTTGTTTGAAATGAATGACCTGTGATTTTATAATTCTAAATTAAATTGAGGGGCTCAACAGACTTCCCCTTTGGAGCGGCCTGCAACCACCCCTTTCATCACCAGATTGGGACCATGACAACTACACATCACGGCCCCGATCTGGCCTTGCAGTGGCAGCTGTTCTCCACTTCTTCAGCGCAGTATGTGTAAATGCTGTGCTCTGATGCCACCTGCCACCTGGTCAGGTGGGTGGTGTGGGGGTGGCATGGGGGCAGAGTCGGGATGGCTGGCATGCGGTCGACACATCTCTACTCTGCCCCCATGCCAGCTCTTTATGCTAGTCTGTAGAGAGCCTAAGACAGCTTTAGCGACTGTTAAGCTTTCCCCATGATCTCAGGGTGAATACTTTGCTTTGGGATAAATGTTCAAATCTTTAAAACATGCATTCCATGGGAGATGGACCAAGATTAACAACTAAACAGCTGCTGTTCATGAGTGAATGGGAAACAAATAAAACATCGAACTAGTTTGGTTGACAGCTTCCCTAATTTGTCTTCCCCCAGATGTACTGAAGTACAACTCCCATCATCCCCATCCTGCCCATGCTGTAATTGAATACATGTGTTGTTGTCTATTAGGTGGGGAAAGCTGAACTGTAAATTCTTGGTAATTTTGCTTTTGTTTGTTTAAATTAGCTTACACTGAAACCGTCAAAACAGTATGCTTGTGTCATCCCCATGTCTAGATCTGTTTCTTACCTAAGAAACCATCTGCCTGCTCCCTGACCCACTCACTATATCATGATCATAACTGTGTAGTATTGCCCACAGATACTGTCTTGTACTTCTACCAATTGCCAGTGGGAACCCCTCCAATCTGGATTGGGATCCTAGTGGAGAGGCTTTCATGGTTTGCCTTTCCTGTTGTCTTTGGCTAGATTGGGGGCTCTGTGTTTGTAATTTGCATAGCAAAGAAGAGGTCCCATTGAAGAAAGTGGGACTTTTTTTTGCAATGGAAATTGCTGGTGCAGGACCTCCAAAATGGATCAGGGCCACAATGTATATGTGTGTGCATGGGGGAAGGATTAATGATTTTTGTCCCCCAGTACTGGGAATTTGGAGGGCAAAACCTACAGTTAAAGAAATAATTATGCAGTTATGCAATTAAAGTGGTAAATAGGTAGGGCCATAGAAATCCCAGCTGCTCTTTTGCCTATGTCCTGCTGTCCAGTAAAAGTCCCCCCCCTTTTACCTAAACACTCAGTTCTCCAAGCAGTTCTCTTGCCCATCTGCTCACACTCCATTTCGTTAAACTCAGCACCTGTGTGTGTCTGTTTCTTTGTGCTACAATTCCCATAAGCCCCCAGCCTGTGTGTTCCCTGGCCATACTGGCTAGGCATTTTGGGAAGTGGAATACCCAAAGGAATGTTTTCAGGCTCTGATCACACTCTGTTACACATATTCTTTTTCTTTTCTCAGCAAAACCTTTGCCATTAGCTCTCACAAAACTGCATTTGAATGAGTGTTGACAGTAGTGAATGGATATGGCAGACTGGTATGCTTGCTTCCTTCCCACTTCCATTTCTTGTTGTGTTGTTTGCTGCCTTTGACTCATGGCATTCCTGTTGATGAGACATCTCCATGTGTCCCTGTCCTCCACTGTTCTGCGCCTTTCCTGTATCATTCCTAATTGAATCTAGCCATTTGGTGAGTGGTCTAGTTCACCTTCTTCTACCCTCAACCTTTCCCAGCATTATTGCCTTTTCCAATGAGTCATGCCTTCTCATGATGTGGCCAAAGTATGATGGTCTCAATTTAATCATCTTGGCCTCTAAGTCTATTCCTGGCCTGATTCACTGAAGGACCCATTTGTTTGTCTTTCTGGCTGTCCACTCAGTACCTTTCTCCAACACCACATCTCAAATGAGTTGATTTTCTTTTTATCTGCTTTTTTCACTGTCCAGCTCTCACATCAACACATAGTGATTGGGAATACTATGGTTTGGATGATTCTAACTTTGCTGCTCTGCTTTACTCTTTAGGCTACTCTCTAGCTCTTTAGCTCTTTCATGGCTGCCCTTCCCATTCATTGTCTTCTTCTTATCTCTTGATTGGAGTCTCCCTTCTGGGTGATGTTTGATCCCAAATACAAGAAATCTTTTGACTATTTCAATTTCCTCATTGTCTAATTCGAATTTATGTAGGTCCTCTGTAGTCATTATTTTTGTTTTCTTTATGTTCAGCAGCAGGCCTGACTTTGCACTTTCTTCCTTGACCTTCCTTAGTAATTGTTCTAAGTCACTGATGTTTCTGCAATCAATACTGCATCATCCGCATATCTTAGATAGTTGATGTTTGTTCCTCCTATCTTCATTCCTCCTCCTTTTGACTCTATCCCTTGTGTTCATATGATATTTTCTGTGTACAAGTTGAACAAGTATGGTGATAATATGCAGACTTGCCTGACTCCTTTGCCTATTGGGAACCATTCTGTTTCTCCAAATTCTGTTTTGACAGTGGCTTGTTGTCTTGAGCATAGATTTCCCATGTCCAATACTTCATTCTAAATCACTGTTTCTATGCTAAAATGTCGTAACATAAATGGCCGATAACAACATTGCATCTTATCATTCAGAGATTTCCTAGCTAGTACCATCTCAGGTCTGTAAGCAACAAGGAAAATTCTCACAACAACCAAATGTGTATATGTGGAAACTCTAGATGAAGACGTGGCCTGAGAGCAGATAGGATAATTCAGATAAGTCCTTATATGACTCAGAAAGCTGATGTAGGACCTATGTTTAAGATAAGGAGAAAAGGATGAGTTTTGTAGACACAAGGTTGCTAGCCAGTTAATTATTAGACCATCTTTGTCCTGTGTGAGTAAAAATTTTGAGTGTCAAAAGTGTTAAATAGAATAGTGGAAATCTGCAGTACTCCCCATATGTCCAAGATATGTATCTTCCCTTTATTACAGGAGAAGCACTTTCATCCATCATTCCCTCCTTGTTCAATTCAAAATATTTTCCTCTCCACCTTTGGTTGAGTGGAATCCCTAATGCATTTGGTCCTACCCATAAATTTTTTCCATGCATCATATGCTAGAAATGAATGGTCAGAGTGAACTGGTGGGAATGGCCACTTTCTATGCCAGGAAATCTCTTAAGGATCCACCCTGCATTATAATAGTGTTGGACTGAGTTGAGCTTTGAAATGTTTTGTCCTCCAGTGAACCAGGCCAGCAGATGGGAGGGAATGCAGAATTGAGATATGTGGAACAAATGTAGATCTGAATTTCAATAGAAGTAATTTTGAATTTGTAAATCTCTGTAATTAGTTCACATAGGTAACAATGGTCACTTAGTAAGTTGCATATTCCTGTCATTATTTTTTTGTAGAATATCAGGGGAAAATGCCTCAGATATATGGAAGATGTCCAGTTGTCCAGATGCAAGCATACTTAAGGCAACAAAGGGGTGAAACAGACTGACCCAAAGGAGCGGCCTCCCACTGCCCCTTTGAGTGCTGGATTGGGGCCATGGCAATCACAAAATGCTGCCCCCATCCAGCATTTGTCTGGGCCAAAAAGAAGCAGCAAAATGCCGCTACCTTTTGGCTGAGAAAAAAGGCACCCTTGCCACCACCGTGTGGCTCTTCCTTGTTTCTTCAGCTCAGTGTGTCTAAATGTTGCACCAAAAAACCATGGTGATGCTGCCCATTGTTTGGTTGGTTGGGCGGCATGATGCCATTTTGAGGATGGAGTTGGGGCATGCGGTGTGCAGTCGCCACGCTCCCACTCCACCTGGACACTGGCCCTTTCGGCTGGTCTGTACAGCTCCAAACCTCTGAAAAAGAAGCTCAGCCCCCTCTTTTCCTCCTCAACCTCTGAATAACTGTGAAATATTTAGCTGCATCAGCATTGGGAGGGTGGAGAGAAGCAAACTTTCAGTGTCAGCTTGCAGCAGCATGTCAGCAATAAACAATGGAATAAAGCTTGAGCTTTATTACTCAAGTAAAGTAAGGAATGTAATTCAACTCTACTTTAAGTCCTACTTTAGCTGTGTGTGCAACAAACAAGGTAATTTTATATATGGAGCATTGATAATGGTGGTGGTGGTGGTGGTGCAAAGCCTGCCTCAAAACTGGAAGTTCAGACACATATCTGATCTGCTGATCACACCTTGGCTATTTGTTATCACCTTGGGTTTTTGTGATCACTGTGGTGCTGGTTTGGTTTTGTGAATGTGAAATATAAATGCTGTCAGTACTGAAAAAGTTTCTTTTGCTCAAAATGTTCATGCTTTTCCCCAGAATTATTATTTTCCCTTGTTAGCAGTGGCTTTGATTGATGGATTAGTACAATGTATTCTATCAATCAATTAAACTAATCTTCCATAGGGTCCTCTGTTTAGGCTCCCATATCCTAAACCAGTTCTTGCTCTGCACAATCCAGACTATCATCCACAAGTAAAACTGGTTTTTTCCCCATCACTCTATGGAATATCACAGCTGTTGCTGTTCACCTCTTACATGAGCATGTCTGGTTTATTTAATAGCAGGATTCTTTTTTTACATTTATAGTTCTTAAGGAATTCATTCTTATTTGCTTCACCTGCTATGGCTCTCTGTGGAAATACTCTGACAATTACTTTGCTGTCTTATAACCCGTGCATGCAATTAAATTCTGGAAGGTGTTCAGGAATGTTAATTACTTTTTACCACTGAGATAAAATCAGGTGCATGCATTGGGATTTATAAGATATGTTTTATTAAATGTGCTCCATAAACAGCTAAGGGGCTCTGTATATCAATAAAAAGCAACTGGCCTTATGCTTTGTTGTCATGGGATACAAGAAGGAAAGGACTCTTTATCAAGCAGTTGCTGGTTTTGTTGCTATATGCTTTCAAGTAATTTCTGATTTATGGGAACCCTAAGATGAATTTATCATGCGGTTTTCAGAGAAAGTTTGTCTTTGTCTTCCTCTAAGGCTAAGAGAGTATAGAGTTTATCACATGGGGGAAATCGGAAGTATAAACAGTGATTAACTCACCATAATCGTGCCATTGTGCTAATGGTTTTCACACAACATGTTCAAAGTGCTGTTATCCCAGGAATATCCCATGATAATCATGAAATTGCACTAATGGTTTTCACACAACGTCGAGATTAAACATGATTAAAGTGTCATTATCCCAAGAATAACCAGGCAATAAACAGCAGCAACTCATTCATGGGATTTCCCCTTGAATGGTATTTTGCTGTTTATTGTCTGGTTATTCTTTGGTTATTCACGGGATAATGGCTCTTGTGTTAATCACATTTTAATCATCTTTGAATCTCAACTGTGCAATTTTGACCAGATAATCACTGTTTAAACTACCCCCCCATGATAAACTCCTATGATTTGCCCAAGGTCACCCAGCGGGTTTCTATGGCTGAGTGAGGATTTAAATCCTGGTCTCCAGAGTCCTAGCCAACACTCAAGCCAATACTCAAATCACTACATTATCTACTTCTCTTTGATGAAGCAGAGCCTAAGGATTTTGTTTTAACATCTCACATTTGATCCAGTCCTCTCTCTTGGACTTCTATAATGCGCTTTACTTGGGGCTACCTCTGTGCCAAGTTCGGAAACTTCAGATGGTACAAAACATGGCAGCAAGACTAATCACAGGTACTTCCCAGAATGATCATATAACACCTGTTCTGAAGTCCCTTCATTGGCTGCCAATCAGTTTCTGGGCAAGGTAAAAGTGTTGGTGATTATCTTTAAAACCCTACATGGCTTGGGTCCACAATACTTAAGGGAACACCTTCTTCCATACTGCCTGTCCCATACATTAAGGTCCTCAAGTAAGAACTTACTTCAGCCAAAAGAGCTAGGCTAACTTCTTTCACTGAAAGGACCTTCTCTACTGCTGCACTGAAGTTGTGGAACAACCTGTCGGAAGAGATCCGCCATATCCCCACTCTTACAGCCTTCAAAAAGGTTCTTAAAATGGATCTCTTCTGGCATGCCTTCCCAACCTAGCTAATAAATTCTAACTTCCTCCCTTTGTGTATGTTTACGAATATGATCTCAATTTTGTGATGTATGTCTCTCTGCCCGCTAAATTGTTTTTAATTTTAACCCAGTGCTGTATAGCATTTTATTGTTTTTAAACTTTGATTGTTTAATTGTAGTTTTAATATTGAGAAGGGGTTTGGGAAGGGATCATTTCTATTTTATTGTATTTCTAATGGATTTTTACTGTTGTAACCTGCCCGGATTCCTAGTGATTGGGCAGGCTATAAATAAATAATTTATTATTATTGTTATTATTATTATTATCCAAAGGAATGTAGTTTCATTTATTATTTCCTTGGTTAGCTTCAAGTTTTTTATTTCTACATATTCCTGTCCAGACTTTCTTCTAAAGAATTTAAAGAATTTTCTCCATTTATTTGTTGCTCTATTTATTTGTTGCTCAGTGTTTTCTGGGCAAGATACAGAATGAAATCAATTGGTAAATAAATTTTAATTTCAAGTAAATTAAAAAAACCAATCAACAAATGTAATAGTATTAAAGCTCTGCAAATATGAAGAATACAAAATAATCTCTGCAGATCTGAAATAGCCAGGCTAAAAGCATGGCAGTATTGAGAAATGGACAAAGCAGTCCTGTCCTTGGGAAGTTATGCCTGCAATTCAACTTCCCCTCAGCATAGCATAAAAACCCAGTGGCATAATCAGTGGGTGCAGGGAGTGCAGAAAGCACAGAATGACACCTCAGAGGAGGGATGGCAACTGGTCAGGCCCTCTTGTTGCTGTGGGATGTGTGTGCATGTTTCTGGTCCTGCTTCTTCTTCTTCGCTGCCCTGGCTCTCTCCACATGGAGAAAGCTATGGTAATGAAGGATGGGTGCAGCAGGTGCCCCTTCCATCCCCTCTTGCTGCCTCACTTGCATGGCTATCTCTCTGACAGCAATGGGCATGTGGCAGAAGTGACCTGAAACAGATTTATTTTGGCCTGCCTGTTCAAGCCCTGAGTCTCTTTAGATGCATTTGCAAGTTCTTACAAATTGAGCAAGAATTTGATTATCTAGTGTTTTGCTCCCTTCCTAATAATTAGCTTTATTTTCTTCATTTTTGTAGACTGTGTTTGAGAGGAACTGTCAGTCAGATGATTGTGCTGCTGATCTGAAACTTCAGGGGAAATTGTTCTTATCCAGGTGAGTGACATTATTAAATTCTGATCCTTTCTGTAACAAAACAAACTTGTTAATTAATTGCCAGACGTGAGGGAGATGGGGAAGAAACATTCACACATCTTGAAATATTCGGCTCAAGGATGTCAAACAGAAGTACTGTACAGTATATAAGTTCAGTTTGCTACTTCCTTTGTGATTCTAGTGTTATGCTAATGTCTCTTGAGATTATAGTTCCACAAGGTTATTGTCAGTGAAACCAGTTGCTGCAGATCATCAGTACAGAATCTGGTGATAGTAGATATTAAATAATTTCCAACAGAGTTTTATTACTTCAATAAAGTTCACCAAGCTGTTGAGCTCCCAAGGTGAACTTGAGGGAAAAGGAAATAATTTTACTGTGGGCTATTGATAAAGCTGGAAATCAAATCCAGATGCCATCACCTTCTCTAAGATTTTTGGATTCCGTGTCCTATGTTAGGGTTTGCACACAGCATCAACATAAACCATGGCACTGCAGAAAATGAAGACAGTAAGATGAAATGAGTTCTGTGCTGTAATTTAGCAGTTTCTAAATTGGTGCATAATTGAGTCCATAGCTGAGGTCTGAGAAACACATTTGATGGCCACCAAAAGCTCTCATGATTGCAGAATCCACCCCCAATCTTTGTTCACATAAGTCAGTGTGCTAATGGGAAAGGGAAATCATCAAAATTGATAAGGAGAACATACGCTGTCTTTTCCCCAAAAGTATCATCCGGGATGTGGTAGGGGAGAGGATATGTGTCCCCCTTCAATAATATGTCTACTCCTGTTTGCTCTTGTTGCTCATCTGTCTTCTGTCTCCCCTCCTATATCTTACTTCTTCTAGCCTCTTTGATCCACTTATTTTCTTCTCATTCCTTCCTGTTTCTGTTCCAATGTCAAAGTGGCTACATCCGGTTCCTCATTGTCTCATTTAAGAAGCAACTCTTTGAACTCCAAGAAACACTTGAAATCTATATATCTGTGATCTCCTCTCTTCATTTCACATTCTGAATTTCATTTGACTGTGTTCATCCTATTTATATAATGTGTCCTTGAGTTTGGTTTATATCCTGATGTGAAACCTGTCCATCTGGTGTGTGATTGATACTGTGAGCCTGGAACCACTTAGGGAAAAGTGTACTTATGCTTCTATTTATGTAGGAATTCTATTATTTGAGAAGAAAAGAAAATCAAAATGCTATTTTCATTGTGTGATATTAACTAGGAAGTTATTTGAAATGTTTGTGGCATTAGGAACATCATCCTCCCTACATAGTAGCATATGAACTATTTCTTTTCTTTGTGCCAAAATCAGCAAATTACTGTATTCCCAATATACATTTGCTCTTCTTCCCTGGGACAGCTGGAGAGAAAATGTAGAGTTATCCTTGAGTACCTTTGAGATGTTAACTGAACAGGCAGCCACATAACTATGCAGTTGTATGTGGGGTGAATGGGTAAAGCCAAGCAGAGTCTGGATGAAGCATGCTGGGCAAAGCACTGGGCTACATGGCAAGAGCAAGTGACTATCATATGTGGTGTTTGTATTCACTTGGCAAGCAAGAGAGATCAGAGACAGACCTTTCAGCACTCTGGACAGATCCTGGGAAGAGGCAAATTCTGTAGAGGGCTGTTTGGCTAACTGAACCCCTCCAGGCTCCACTGTTTGCTGGAGAGAATGGGGCCCGAACAGACAGACCAAAATAAAGCTGCTTCAGATCACTTTGGAGCTAGGCAGTTTAAATGACACACACATCTTAAGAGGCCAGAACCTGTGCCAAAGCTGCCCTCCAGTCCTTAGAACTGGAGTGTGGCTTTGATGCGGCTTCCAGCCTCTTAGGACACATGCATCATTTAAAGAGCATACCTCCAAAGTGAGCCGAAGCAGCTTTATTTTGGCCCGTCTGTTCAGGCCCAATAGAGATCTATATATGGACAGCTTTGTAGCCCAGAGTGTAGCCTATTGTCATCTCTTAGTCGCCATTTGCTTGGCATGCTGTATGTAGTAGTGGGCAATTGTGGGACATAAAACCTTTGGGGGCAGGTGTGTTGGTTCCACAGTATTACTTAGGGTCTGGATTATGATTTGTAATCCCTGGGTGTCTTGGCTTGGAGTTTTTAGCTTAAGGGATGTTGGGTTGTGATGGTCCTTGATTGTTGGAGTTGGGCTCGGCATCAAGGACTAGATTTGGCGCTTCTACATATAGTGCTATTGTTTCAGTTGGCCCTTCTTGGTTTGAGTTAGTGTACAAGTCTCCTTTGATAACCTGTAGTAGACAACAGCTGTTTAAAAGTGGCACAATGGCACCTCTTATATACACGGGTTGAATATTTTACAGCTTGAATTCCATGAGCAGAGTTGTGAAGAGAATGAAGATGGAAAATGTGGGCAAATCTTGTAGTAATGGTGGTAGTGATGATAATAACAATAATAATATAGTTAATAATTTGAAAATGAACATTTTTAGAAGGTTCTTGTATGCAGTGGACCCTCCATATTTGCTGGGGTTAGAGGCATAGGACCCCTGTGAAAGCAGAAAAATCTGGAACACCCCCCCCCTTTTTTTTTCATCTGAGAGAACACCTCTCTAGGAATCTCTAGGGAGATTACAGCACTACACTCTTATAGTGCTGCTATTCCACTAACTGCTCTCCTGTTGCATTCTGGGATTTACAGTTTAGGGAAGGGCATTTAGAATTCTCAGCCAGAGAGCTGTTAGGCCTCATTGAACTACAAACCCCAGGATGCAACAGGAGACAGCCAGATCAGTAACGTGGGATAGCAGCATTATAAGAGTGTAGTGTGGTAATCACCTGCATACTAGTATTCTCTCTAGTAATCTCTAGGTCCTCCAGCATGACCTTTGGCAGATGTTGACAATAGAGTCACATTGGAGGGCCTAGAGATTCATAGAGGAAACGTATTAATCAAATTGGTGAATAATCAAATACGCAAAAGTCAAAACTGCAAATGTTGGAGGGCTGACTTTATTTATTTATTTTTTATTAATATTTTTATCAAGTACATGATCAAAATAGATAAGGTCTTTAAGCTTAAACAAAGTCAAATGCTACATATTAATTAGACCTATCCAGAGGATTTTATAATTCGTAATCCCATGAATTAAATTTTTACACATAAAATAAATACTTTATACAGGCAATCATTGACATAGTATCATTGACATAACAAAACAAAAACAAACAATGTTTAATATACAAATATTACTTCCTGCAAATGTTGAAGGGCTGACTGTATTTACACACTAGTGTAGGAAGCAGAATATTGACAGAATTCATCTGCCATCTTTTTTACTCATTCTTTCATGTATTTTTGTCTACACTTTTTTCATTCTTTCACCTTCTTAATGTTTTTGAATGGTGTAGCATATCATAGTGCAATATTTTACATTTCTGTCAATGCCACTCTTACTCTCTAAATGGTTGAGAGATATTGATCTATTCTGCAGTTCCTCAAGCTGCCTAGGCCATTTTTGCTTGCATCTGGTGGGATGGCTGCTAGCAGCATGCAGTTGGCAACTCTTAGGGAATGAATAATGGTGTCTAAGCCATGTCCTGAATATCCTAATAATGAAATTGGACTTTAAAGCAAAGGGGGAGGGGGAAGGTGCACGTGCGAACATGTGCGTGTGTGTGCGCGTGCATACACACACACAGAGTACTTGGCCATGTGGCACTAAGTATTTGAAAAAAAATATGGTGTGGGAGAAAAAGGGAAAGAACTTCATGGTTATTAAAAGAAAAGCAGACAGATTAAGAAAATGGACAGGTGTGGAACCTGGGGCAGAATGGGCAGGTGACGCCAAGTCTAGCTGGAGAGGAAATCCTGCCCAGCAGACTACAAATGTAATAGTAATCCTTGTGCAGTGCCATGGAGATCAGAGCAGCTTGATAGGATATCTTAATAGAAAAAGCAGAGTGGCTGGACTTATCATATGGCTTCTGCATTCCTTGTGGGGGAGAGGCTGTAATGAGACTTGCAAATGGCCTGTATAGTAGTTTATGAAAACAGGGTGTGCATGTGATTTTTGGATGGAAGAGATCTCATTATAAATAATTGTTACTAATGGGAGAACCTCAAAGGCTGCTTTTCCTCTTCCCATATATTCATGCTACCTACACTTCCCTGCACTTGTTATTAAACCTAGAGTAAGTTATGTGCCAGGATTTTTTCTGAATACTTACCTTTGGCTCAAAGTCCAATTGGCATGGATAATTTAGGACCGGGTTTATGAATCTATATGCCACCTGTCATTTGTTCCATTATATGCCAAACTATTCTCACTCATTATTACTATAATTAATTTCCTTACAGAAAACCACTAAAACCCAAACAGCTCAAATCATAGGACTTAAGTGTGTTAGAGGTATTCCTTCTTATCATCACTTTCACAAAACGGTTTCTTGGTGTGTGATAATATGCCCAAAGGCCAGGTCTATATAGCACATGGCTATTTATACAAAGTGAGCACAGTTAAACTCAGATCAGTCTTGCTTCTTTCAGTGTACTTAGTTTCTTCTGAATCTTTTAGGTAAAAGAGGGTAATTTATATTAGGAGTGCCACACGTAATCCTGCAGGTTCTATTTCTAATATAGAAATTGGTGTCAGAGTAGGGCAGCCAATTACTCTGAGCTCAAGTAATTTCCAGTGATTTTATCCAACTCATTTTATTTGGAGGCAAGGTGAGCTGATGGGAAAAGGCACAGACTTGGCAGTGAGCTCAGGGAGGAGGGGATGAAGGTGGAATGACTATCAGCATGTGCATCAGAGTATGAGGGCTTTTAACACTACATTACTTCCACTGGATTCTAGAGAGCCTTTGGCTTCACAATGCACATCTACTGTTAGGACCATTAATTATATGAGTGTACCTGCAGGGGAGGTGGGATAAAAATAAAAAATTATTATTATTATTATCATCATTATTATTATAATAGCATAGAAAAAAGAGGCACATTTTTGTGTTACATTGAATTACTTGATGTATATCCCAAGTTACAAGTTTTTTTAAAAAGCATTTTAAAAGACATGTGAATGTAAAAATGAATAAAAATAAAAAGTTATAAAATGATATTAGTAGCAATAGCAGTAGCACTTACATTTCTATACCACTTTATGGTGCTAAGCACTCTCTAAGCGGTTTACAATGTGTAAGTCAATTGCTCCCAACTTTACCAACCTGTGAAAGGATGGAAGACTGAGTGGACTTGGAGCCCTGTCTGGGATCGAACTCCCAATGTTTTGGCTGCAGTACTGTCTATAGAACTAACGCCATTAAAATTTAAAATATATCCATGTAAATGCAGTACATAACACTAAGAAAATCCCCTTTGTTGTGGAAACAATGAGTTCTCCAAAATCTGTTAGAATCAAAAGAGCTTCCCCTTCAGTAACATGATAGCATGGAGGAGGGCTAGTTTACCACTCTTGGGAAGAGAAACTAAAAGACTCCTTTATTCTTTAAACCACAAACTCTTTTGCCCCCTTTGGGAGCAAACTGTAGTGATGGGAGAATACTATTGCTTTTCTTCAAATAGTTACATGTAGATTTTCTGTTTGAGAAGTCTCCACAGTGGCTTAAAGTGGAAAAAACAAACAAATGCACAGAAGGCCCATGATCCTATATCTTCAGATGTAACTACATGACAGAACCTGTAGGTATTGTATGTTGTAACAATGCCCCCCCCCTCCCCAATCCTCACCTTTTCTACCTTGCAGCACCTCAGCTGGAGTGCCATATTCTCTTGGTTGCAGAGTGCATTGAGAACAGGCAGTTGGAGAGACCTCTCAGGGTCCTGCCACAACTGCTTGTCCCAATTCTTATTTATGGGAAGGATACAAATGTATTAAGTTTAACAGGTTCTCATTTGTTTTGTTATATAGCAAAGTAATTGCATCTGGTTGCCTTTAAAAACACATTCACATCTCTGTAGAATTTTAATTAAACATGTACAGAAATCAGGGTGGAGGTGGGGGTGGGAGTGGAGAAATGGGGGCAGTGGAGTTACTTACATTATAGTTAAGTAACTCGTGCAAGGGTACCATTTTTTTTTAAATTTCTTGAGGTATAGATCTTTCTAGAAATTCTTCTCCGCATCATTCACTGCACATGGTAACAATTGTTCCTTTTTGGTGGCTCAGATATGTGGAGGCCACACTCAGAAACGATCTGATTTGACATTACCTTAACTGCCATGGCTCAATGTTATGGAATTCTGGAAACTGTAGTTTTGTGAGACATTTAGTCTTGTCTGTCAGAGAGCTCTGGTGCCACAACAAACTACTATTTCCAGAATTCCATATTACTGGTGCCAAACCAGATTATATCTGCAGTGCAGTTGCAGCTGTAAACATATACAGATCTGAAGAAGATCCTGCATGCCCTTGCATGTGCATAAGTGGCATATTGTCTACAAAGCATGGTTTGCCAAAGAGAAAGCTTAAAATTCCTGAAGTAGTAAATCTAGGCCCAGTTGATATTGTACAGGCTGAAAATGTGTGATGAAAACCAGAACACCATAAATACACAGTTGTGTTTGGCTTTTTGTAGTATAAATCTGACCCAGTAGGTTTGAGTTTAAGCACCTGCGTAAACTCGGTTTACTAACCTTGGATCCAGGCATCTTCTATGAATTCTGAAGTTATGATTCCTAAAGGTCACCTAGTGAGTTAGTTGAAATTAAAAAAAAATCTGTTGTTCCATAATCTTTCTTCCATACTTAATGCAGTTCTTGGCTAGAGATATTTGGCATGGGTATATTTTTTTCTCAGCATAAATCACTAGCTACTGTGCAACAAATTCTTTATTGTATCTAACAGTAAACTTTATGAGATTGTGTTATGAGATTGTCATATACAGTTGGCTGGCATGTAGCATGAGTTTTTAAAAATAATTTTCTTTCCTTATATGGCTTTCTTAATGTTTTTTGTGTGTTTTCTTCCCTCTGTCTCAGTTCAGAATAGGTTTTATCTTTTCACACATTTTGGAGAACCCTTTGAAATTTCAGAATTCCCCAGGATTTGGAAAGACCGAAACTGGGGAGCTCCTTCACCATTGCCAGCCATTTTCCTTTCCCCCTTATTCCTCACCTTTTGTGATACCCAAACTCATAACTTTGCATGGAGAGGCTGAGAGAAATAGGCAGTGAGAAATGCTACAAAAAGCTGAGGTCTCTTTCTAATCTTCCAGCACTAAACTGCAGTGTTCAAACTATAGAGTCCCCATTCTAAAATTCTAGAAGTACAGCTTTCCACCCATATTTTTTCATTAAAGATTTTGGAGTAACAAAATCTTGGGTCACAACTGCAGACTCTGGGCATTTTCAGAAGCCTCCATTGCAAAATGTGGAATTCTTTAAAAGAAACAGCAATTGGGTTTGGGATCTATATGCTTTTTTTAAAAGTCTTTCCAGTCAATAAAAAGCTATACTTCCCAGAGCCTAAAATTCTAATTTGACTGCTATTTTTTCCACCTGCCCTCCTTGCCCTTGGAAATAAATTGATAGATTTGTTAAGGCATTGTAGCAGAAAGGAATGAAACTTTGTGGGATGGTTGAATTTCAAGAATGGTGGCTGCTTTTTTTGGAGGGTGTGTGTGAAAGGAATTTCATTTCCACAATTTTAAAGCAAAGTATCAAAATATATTCATAGCCATGAATTCTTTGGGCCTTATTACAAAAGATTTACATTGTATATGATAAAAATTTTGAAATTGTAACTCAGATGTCTGAAAAACATATTTCCCAGCACAGCTAAGAGAAATGTGGCATAGTGGCTAATGAAAATAGACAGAATATTTAGTGCATACTGTGAAGAGGTGCTCCTGTAATGGTGAAAGATATTTGTTACAGCATGTGCTTACTATCAGCTGTGTAGTCTACATTGTTTTGTGAGTGGTCATGCTGAAAATGGACTAAGGGCCCAAACAGACAGGCCAAAATAAAGCTGCTTCAGGTCACTTTGGAGGTATGCTGTTTAAATGACACACGCATCTAAAGAGGCCAGAAGCCACACCAAAGCCGTGCTCCAGTTCTAAGGACTGGAGCACAGCTTTGGCACGGCTTCTGGCCTCTTTGGACACATGCATAATTTAAACAGCATACCTCCAAAATGACCCGAAGTAGCTTTATTTTGGCCTATCTGTTCGGGCCCTTAGGCGGGTTATAGACCGCCACTTTGAGGCGGTCTGCCGCCGCCGCCGTTTGCCCTGTAAGGGAGCCGTCGCAGCCACACCGCGCGGCTCCCTTGCGGAGCAAAAAAGAAGCTCCAAAATGGAGCTTCTTTCTGCGGCACCATTAGCGCCGCGACACGTTCGGACGCACAGCGTCCGATACATAAATATGGCACTGGTCGTGTGGAACGGCCGGCGCCATATTGTACGGACAGAGTCTGTACTAGAGCCAGGGGCGTTTAGAAGAGACTCCCCTTTTTAAAAATGGGACGTCCTGCGGACGTCCCAAGTGGCGGTCTATAACCCGCCTTTGTTTGCAAGGTTCATTGCTGAGGGTTATACTTCTGAGGAAACATCATATATCTCAGAAACTCCATTTACAAGGTGGAAAGCATGATAATCACAGTGAATATGCACTCCCCCTTTATATCTAGTTTAATCTTCAGTGTACTGTACATTTCAGGTCTCAAGAGTGTGTGTTATCTTTGCCATGAACCCACTAGGTGGCCTTGGATAAGCAGCTTTTTCTCAGCTTCACTCTAGTACCTGAAGAATGGGTATAATATTACCAGTTTACATTACTGGGCGATTGTTAAATCACAACAAGATAAAATATATCCTCTAATTGTCCCAGTTTGTCAGAGACAGACCCAATTAATCCTGTGTTTTCAGGTGCTTTTAAAATGTCCTGGTTTTTCTTGCCTACTCCCTTTGTCATCTTCTCATTTCAGTTCCTGCATTGATAATTGACCACAAAATAATGAGATGAGACACAAGACATTGGATTAAACAAGGCACACTTTATTTATAGAAACAGCAATAGCACTTACATTTGTATACTGCTTTATAGTGCTAAGCACTCTCTAAGTGGTTTACAATGTTTAAGCCAATTGCTCCCAACAAGCTGGTTACTCATTTTACCAACCTATGAAAGGGTGGAAGGCTGAGTAAACCTGGAGCCCCATAGGACTGAATATTTTGGCTGCAGTACCAGCATTTAACCACTGTGTCACCTAAATTGACCTAAAACCTATTTGAATTGAACCTGGGGATAAGCAGTGAGAGGGGCAACCAAATGCAGGTCCAGCTGGGGCCAGGTGTCAACCTGTGACCACCTACTCAGCCTTCCCTTGGGCATTACACCTGACTCCAAGGGCAATCCAATATCAGGTTTTTGTCCTGGCTGGGCATTTACTAGAAGGTAAATCAAGGACACTTGCCCATCCATGTCTGCGGATTTTACAGGAGAGAGTCTATATATAGGCCTATATACATTTCTATGCCATGTTTAATTTGAACTTATTGTGTTCTGTTCATTTTTATTACTGTCATAGACCAGCACAATTAATTTGAATGTAGGCCTTTGGTTAAATGGAGCACTGACAAAAATTCTGGATAGTTTCAGTTCCTTACAGTTGCTGAGTACACCACTTCTACATTGGTTTGGCAACAGTTTACTGTGTTATACACAGTGCCCATAGGGGATTGACCTGGATAACTCAAATTATTTGTGGATGACAAATTTATTTGCTTTTCAGTTATATCTCTTTCATTATATAACTAGGTTTTGTGAGTAGAGCTTTTATAATGATCTTAAGTCCTTTTTTGATGCGCATAAGACCCTGTATGATATAAGTCATGCTTGGACACTTGGACAATCATATCCTCAAGAATGCATTCTAGAAACCGTTTCTAAGCTGAGATAACATAGACAACATCCACATGTGCCCAGAGCAATCCAGAATTTAAAAAATGAGGTCTGCCTAAGAACAAAGTGGTCACATTACTTAGCAGTAGATTAAGTGGAAATATGCAGAGCTCAGCACATAAGTGCTGTAGCAGTCAATGAAATGGTATTGCGATGATATTGCAACCTCCCTGTTACTATTTTGCTTGCCTGCTTCCTTGACTGTTGTTAAGTTTTAATAAAAGTTGTTTCTTGAACAATGCCACTTGGGCCACAAATACAGGAATGGCAAATCAGCTTGTTTAATAAAGTGCAGGTGCTGAAGAAAGATAGTACCACATTGGCAATCCAATTCATACATCACTGCAGCCAGTCCATACCAAATGACATCATGCCTTCCCCAGGAGCAGCAATCAGGGCTTGAGAATTCCCTTGTGAATAGAGAGATTTCTCCCTCCCCTTAATCCATTTCATACTGAAAGTGTACCTGATTCATTCCAGATGTCCTGAGATTTAATGACTCAGGAAACTGCTCTCTTGAAAGAAAGGCCTGAACTTGCTCTCCCTTTGCTGTTTGTGATGGTGATCTGAAATCCCCTGTTAGCTTCAAACCAAGGAGGTTTTCACTCAAGTACCCCAAAGCTATGAATTTGATCTTGATTTGTGCAGAGTTTGTGATTTCTAAAGAAACAAGGCTTTACACCTTAATGATAGAACACATGCTATGCTTTGTCTCCGTAACTGTTTTTCTAATTTTGATACCCTTCTCTCTACGAGATAACTAGGACCTACAAGCAGTGTTCAGTTTTATTAATCCATTGTTCCCTTGGCAAAGAGAAAAGAGAGAGAGAGAGAGAGAGAGAGAAGTTGCTCTTTATTTGTGACAAATACAAATGAGTAAATAATTTCAGTGTTAATGTATTGTTTGATTGCTTTAAAAGAATTGCATTAGCTTACGATTATCAGTCAGGATGAAAGATTTTAAACCATTTAGGTGGCCTCTGCCTCTGAAGGGCTGAGATCAAATTTATTAGGAAAAGATCTTTGATTTTTTAACAATATGGCATCTTCTGAACTATTGAAATATGGTCTCCCCACACAAGAATATTTGATAAAATGTCCCTTCTCTTATTTGCCACCATAACTAATGTGAAGAATTTGGGGATTAATTGTGGGTCCAGTTAAGTATGAACATGTGTAATTTTTTAATATCATTGAAAGAAGGAATAGATTTTTTTTTCATCTGCTCCTTTCCTTCAACCCCTTTTGGACCATTTCTTCCTTTATTCTTCAGAGTCAGAATTTACTTTCATTTACCATAAAGCAGGACAAAATTTATCAGGCGTTTTCTCAGAAGAGAAATCTCACTGCTGGAGAATATAATCTTCCCATTGAAATCACCACCACCCCGTCATCTAGAGAAATCACGACAATTTTGCAGAGATCATTTGTATTAGCATATTATTTTCTGTTATTGTAAAGCACTCTAGAGCAAATATTTAAAGGAGGCTGCTATGGACATATTTTAAAGAGAATTTTAAAACCACTAAACCCTTTATGAAAGTGATTTAGACTGAAGAAACATGGGATACAGCACCTTTTCCTGTCTATCCTTACCCCCACCACCGTCATCATTATTTTTCCTTGTTTGTGACTCAAGGCATGTTTGACCAAAAGGAGATATTTACAAGTATTTTATAAGGAGTGGGAACCATGGGTAGAATATATAAAAATGGAGGGGATGAGGTCAAGATGGATAGCCCTTGCAGATTAGATGGCAGGAAAGGGGGTTGAATAAGGGGAGTGATCTAACAGGAGAGTGAAAAGGTAATTAACTGAATATCCGGGGAAATTTAAATTTTTATTCTTAAACATTTACATATTGAAAGATGAGGAAGATAAGGAATATAGTAGAAAATAACTATACACTTTTAGAATAACCTCAGCACAAAATACGATTTATTAAACTACAGTGCTCTTCGGCTGTCTGTTTGAGATAAGATAAGAGAATGTAGAAATAGAATTAATATAGCACACTCAGCAACACAAATTAATGTTTGGAAGTTACAAATTTCTTGTTTTATTATTTTTTCTATGTTTAAAGTGGTGTATGTTTGAATTTAGAATGAAGTATTTCGTTTTATTTTAATGTTTTGGAAAATAAAAATTAATAAAAAAATTATTCTTCAGAAAGGTTTTTGATTATCCTGATTTGTAAAAAGCTCAGCTTGTTACATCCTTTATATTACTGATTGACCTCCTTCAGAGGTTACACATTCAATCTATCAAGAGAAGAAATTTCTGGAGCTGGCTAAAAATCTATTTGCATGTAACTGAACTGTTAAACAATAAAAAGGGCCTAGACAAAACTCAGGTGATTGGCTAAATCAGGCTTATACATCATATTCACTGGTCCAAAAATAAGACATTCTCTCAGCATAATAGTGCATATGCCATTTATCTGCTAGTGAACTAAGAGCCAATTGGTTTGCATGTCCTATTCCTCTCTTTATTTCTATAAACTCAGTGATAGTTACAGGCCTCTGTGGTATACTTTATGACTGATTCAGTCCTGTGGGCTGAGAATGCATATGAGAAAGAGAATTTAGTTGTGGAAGATTTGGGACAGATAAAAGAAAGTACTCTTTTGCACAGTGCATATTGAATTTGCCACCCCAAGAACAGATTATGGCTGTTCAAATTTATAACAGGATTGGATAAATTCATGGATTGTCAGAGTATGAGTCATAATGGCTATATATTCCTTCAGCACCACAGAGAATAGTTTGTTGTACATCTCTAGCTGGGATCCATGAGTGGGAAGACACTGTTGCACTCATGTCCTTCTGGGCTTCCCTCTGAACAACTGGTTGGCTGCTGTGTGAACAGACTGCTGAACTAGATAGTCCTTTGGGTGTGATCCGGCATGGTTATTCCTAGGCCCCCAAAGGCTTCTGTGATTTTATTCATTGCATATTTACCTAACTTTGCCATGAATGAGTTCCATCTGGCATATCTGAGGTTATATCCATTTACCCAGCTCTTTTCAGCAGTTTCTCTGCTGTGAATTAAGAGAAAAAGTGTTAACTCATTTTCATTTCTCTTGGCAGTGTTGATGACAGGGCTCCCTATCTGGCTTTGGGAGCAGTGAAGAACATTTCTCTGAACATCTCCATCTCCAACATTGGGGACGATGCTTATGATACCAACATTGCTTTCAACTTTTCCAGGGAGCTCTTTTTCATCAAAATGTGGCAAAAGGTAGGAAAAGCCAGCTTGTCTGAGATTAAACAAAAAACAACAACATATTTTTGTTAATCTGAAAGTCTGAAGTCACTGAGAGAAGTGGAATTTTAATCACTCTCGTGCATTGCTAGGTATAACCAAGGGAGCTTGTTCCCCCTGGTTACTTTGACTGAAGCCATTTTATGAGTTGAAAATTTGCACTGACACACTGTCTTGCATGAAGGATCTCTTCCCATGTACTTTGGCACATGTATAGAACAACTTGTCACCCAGAGCTTGGAAAGTATTCATTAAAACCCTTAAAAAAATCCCCAATGTATTAATGTTTTCCAACCATTTTCATTTTGATAGTTAATTGCCAATTTTTTTTTAAAAAAAGTAACAACTATGTTTCTCATGTTGTTGTTGTTGTGTGCCTTCAGGTCATTTCTGACCTATGGTGACCCTAAGGATTTCGGGGTTTTTTGACAAGATTTGTTCAGAGGGGTTTGCCATTGCCTTCCCCTAAGGATGAAAGTGTTACTTTAGTAATAAATGAACCTTTTAAATGATCTTTGTTTAAACGATTTAATAGATTATTTAACAAATTAATTTTGTGAATTGTTCTTAAAATGTTAATGTTAATTTTTCTTTAAATCAGTTTTCTTTATGTTAATGGACTAGCAGTAACGCTAATGTTTCCAAACTCTATTCTCTCATATGCCAAATGCAGTAGTTGGAGGGAGATTCTGTCTGTACTCTTACAAAAAACAATTGTCCCTCCTTTCTCATGGACTTGCAGTCTTGGATATTCATGGAGGGTCAACCTCTGTTATTGCCAGTGGGACATGCCCCTCGCAGTTTGCACTTTGCGTGTGCTCGCAAGCACGCACCCCATTCAAGCTTGAATATCAGCGAGTCTCCGTTTTCACGGGGTGGTGGTGGTCCAGAATGGATCCCCTATGAAAACGCAGGGCCAAATGTATGTGATACTGCTGAGTGTATTCCTAGAACATCCCGAGAACATTCTGCATTAAAAACTCTGTTTGCTGCTGTATGTATGCAGTCCAGCCAATGTTGAGGTGTGTATGTGTGCACCCCTGGCTCTGATAACCAGTATTCTCTCATCATGTGTATAAATGTTCCTTGCATCTGTGACTATGGAAGAGTAGACTCTTTAAATATGTAGGTATTTGGGAAGGTTCAAAAGAGGCAAGTCTTTGGTTCATAATAAATTATAGAATTTGCTATTTAAAATATCATTAAGATCTCTATATAGTTGAAATAAAATATTTTGGTTAATGAAATGAAATCAAGGAGAACATTCTGTTTTGATTCTTTCCTTGGAGAAAAAGTCTTATGGAAAGATTGTATATATGAGCAGGCTACTGGGACCCTCCAGATATTTTTCACCTGCAGTTCCCATCAGCCATAGGTATTATAACCAATGGTGAGGATTTATAGGAGTTGTAGATCACAAATTCCTGATGGACCACAATTACTAATACCTCTTTCAGAGTCTAGCTGCATATTGCATTCACTATGAGGAAAAGACCTGAACTGTTCTTGGTGAATCTTCTGGGACTTCCTTATGACAAGGAATGCTTGAGGTACTTGTCTTTATGTCATACTTACTGCGGGAAAGGAGTTGCTGGCTGGCAGGCTTTTATCTCTCCTCTTATCTGTCTCAGACAGCTAAATTTCCCTGCTTCTCAGTTTGTCAAGGAGATATGCTGAATGACATAACTAGAGATGAAAGTCTTCTCCTCTCAGGATGACATAATGGCAAGCCATTAGCTTTCCTCAGTTGCTGAGAATTCAGATGGCTTCCTTTGAGCTGTCCAAACCTTGTGCTTTTCACACAGTAGGAGCTTGTGTGTCCCTTTATAACCTGTTGACATGACCACATATCTAGGGATGGTCAAGACTGTCTGCCTGGACAAAATAAAAATAGAATTATCTTAACTGTCCTTATGAAACCAATGATAGAATGTTCTCATGGGGGTGTGGGAACCCATTGCAGTAAAGGACTTTTTAACAACCCAAGAAGAGAGGCCTGTTTTCCCCATATTACCACCTGAAATGCATTCTCAGCAGAGGTGTTGAACCTGGAATACAGACCACCCTGGCAGCCAGGTTTATAATCTCCCTCAAATAGTTTTCTTGATATATGGTAACCTATCATCCATTTTGGTTTGCTTTTTTCATTTGCCTGCTAAGCTCTGCTTAGTAGATTAAATGTAATATGCTTTCATCAGCTACAAGACGTAAGGACAATAATTGGCTTTTTATTCCAAGTGGCTTATGTAAACTCCCAGAAAGGTATGTAAGGTATATAGACACCAAACATTTCATATTATTATTTAAAGGAAAAATTATGCCCCGGCTCAGTAATTATTAGAGTGGCATTTACTTTCCATGCAAGTGTTATTGTTGCTGGCTCTCATTTCCTTTAGACTCTGAAATTTCATGAGCCGTGTTAATGACATTTCTTGGCAAGACCCTTGTTCCTCTTCACTGGGGTGAGAAAGGGCACATTGACTGATATTTAAAAGGCTTCATTTACTGAACTGTTTCATTTTCCCCTCAGTTTGCAACCATTCAGTAACAGTGCCATGGCTCCAGGCTGAAAAGGTGCTTTGCATAGCTTTTAAAAGACAGCAAAACATTTTCTTGCTTGTCTGGAGCATTTTTATCCTCCTTCCTGGCCAAAAAGGCAATGTTTTTTTTTAAAAAATCATATCCAGGATTCCTGTGCAGGGACTCTTTTGGCTGATAATGACACCAGCACCTCAACCTCTGAACACAGAAATGAAACTGTCTCATAGGTATACCCTAGACATGCTGCATATTTTCTGGTTTGTTGTATTAGAGTAGCCATTTTAGAAATGGTCATTGTTGTGCTGGTGGTGTTATTTTGCAGGCTTGTTCTACTCAGTGTTGTAGTGGAGCCAGTGCTTGCAAGGTTGGGACAATGTTTTTTCTTGATTAGGAGTGAGACAGACATAATCTTCCTCTGAGTTTAGCTATAATCCTTGCAGTAGCTGGTAGAGGATAGGAGTGGATTTTCCCTGTAAAAATATGTCCTTGTGAGCTGACTTTTGTCATTATGCAAAATGTTTTGGGGTACTCTTGGCCTTGAATGAGAAGTAAATATCCTGTAGCTTTACAAAGGATAAACTTTTGATGAAGTTGAATTTTGGTAGAACCAGTGTGTTGATGTGGATCAACAGAGTTGCCTGAATTGTTGGAGTCTCATTGGATATATGACTGTGGAAACCAGTGTAACAAGTTCATAGAATCATAGAATCATTGAGTTAGAAGAGATCACAAGGGCCATCCAGTCCAACCCCCTGCCATGCAGGAAATCTAAATCAAAGCATGCCCGACAGATGGCCATCCAGACTCTGTTTGAAGATCTCCAAGGAGGAGATGCCATCATTCTGTCGAACAGCCCTTACTGTCAGGAAGTTCCTCCTAATGTTGAGGTGGAATCTTTTTTCCTGTAGCTTGCATCCATTGCTCTGGGTCCTAGTCTCTGGAGCAGCAGAAAACAAGTTAGCTCCCTCCTCAATATGACATCCCTTCAAGTATTTAAAAGGGCTATCATATCAACTCTTAACCGTCTCTTCTCCAGGCTAAACATCCCCAGCTCCCTAAGTCATACCTCATAGGACATGGTTTCCAGACCCTTCACCATTTTATTTGGACACGCTCCAGTTTCTCAACATCCTTTTTAAATTGTGGTGGTCAGAACTAGACACAATATTCCAGGTGAGGCCTGACCAGAGCAGAATAGAATGGCACTATTACTTCCCTTGATCTAGACACTATACTTCTATTGATGCAGCCTAAAATCATATTGGCCTTGTTAGCTGCCGCATTGCACTGTTGAAGTTCCTGTACTTCAAAATTTTATAAATTTCTGTGAGAGAATACATAGTAGCTTTCCGATAGATATCTTAGGTATAAAAGTATCTGCCTTTCCCTAGGATGCTTCTGGGTAGATGTTAGTGAACAGTAGCTGCGGAGGCACATTTTGAATGTATTCATGTAAATCAAAAGTGGTATATAATATTGTGATGGTTGTTTTCAAAAGAAGGAACTTTTGGATGTACCAATGGAATTCCTTTGTAAATCAGGAATGTAATTGTGTAGCATTAGTTTCACTGAATCTAATAGATGCTTTTCAGTTGAAGCAGAGAAGGCAGTTGATCAAGAAACTACAATTTGCAGGTTTACACATAGCAATTTAATAGATTCTGCAAAGCCTAAAGAAAGAATTTGGGACATAGAATTACAATGCCACTTAAATCTGATTACCAAACAGCCCCTTTTCTTTGTGCACATTTATATGTATAGATTATGTGTCTAACTTAACAATGCCCAAATTCAGAAAAGCTATAGGTGCTAAACTAATGTGATGTCCTATCTTCTGCACTTTGGGAAATGTGTCATTGAGTATCATATCAGGAACTCTTCTGTCCCTGATGTGGAGCAGAACTGGAAACTGTAGGCATTTTCTACTATACTGTTATCTCTACTGTGTTACCTGTAATTAAAAAAAAAAAAAGCCTGGGTAGATTAGATGGTTCCTGGATCGAGAGAAAGTGGCTAGATTTTGTACAGCCATTGGTGCTTACCATAGTTTTTTGGGAAACTTGGTAACTCTGTAATGTCTATGTATTACAGTACAGGTATTGTGTAATTGAAATACTTAGTGTATTTTAAGGTCTTCGGGCTTAAAAAAAATCCGAGGAATGAGGCATTTTATCACTTGACACCCCCCCCCCCCCCCGAATATTTGAAATTGCCGTGACCAATGCTTAATCTGCTGGAGTACATTTCTATTGAAAGTAACAATGTACTTGTCATTATGGAAGGAAGTTACATTGAAGTCAGTGCTTTACCTCCAAGTTAGGAACCTAGATTCCTTTGAAGTAACATCTTGCTTCTCTAAATTAAATAGCCTAATGTCTTCTCTGTAAGTCATTAACTACAGCCAACCTTTAATGGCCTGGTTCCTTCCCCCCTCCCTTCTCTTTTGAAAAAGCAGGAGGCAGTGACCTCTGGGCTTATTTTTTTTTGTAACAGGACCTGGACATATATTAGCTCTTGCAAGGAAGTTACTGCTTCTTTTACACTAGATCTTTTTGTTTTAAAGTGTAGCAGTTCAAGATAGTACTAAGATATAAATGGTAGCTTGAAGTAAAATCCAGAGTGAATGAGTTTGCAAATGATCTGAGTGGGAAATCTGTCTTATTTTCTTAAGACTATATTTGTAGTTTTGTTATTTGAATTTTTATGTATATGCATTTATATTTTACACATATATTCCTCAGAGTATCAACCATATTGAAGTTGCCTTGCTGAATTTGTACTTGACTGGTATCTGGCATTTTGTCCTGAGTAAAACCAAAGCGTTTAGCTTCCCCTCCAAAACTGGAATTGCTAAAGCAACAAATGTTAGACGAATTTATCCCTGATGCTTACATAAGGAGTAGGAAACCTGAGGCCCTCCAGACTGGAACTCTCATCATCCATCACCAGTGGCTATGCAAGTTAGGGCTGATGGAAATTGTGGCCCAGAAACATCTGAACACTCATAAATTACAGGGGACAATTAGTTATCTGTAGCCTCTTAGAAAAGCATCAGTGCAAAATGTTAGAATCCTCCTGATCACCCAATTCAAGAACTGGCTTGTCTAGAACTTACTTGTAAGGGTTACATGGATTCTAACATATTGAATGATGATTAGTAATAGTCAGTGATAAGTGTACATAGGAGGGGTGTATAGAAATTAGTTGATAGAAGTGTGCCAGCCTAAGGAACACTCTTTGCTATCTGTCTATGACTGATGTGTGGGTACAGTGCTGTGGACTCACAGTATTTAGCATCTTGCTCTGGATCTGTCCCATGTCCTTCCAGCAGTCCCATTTCCTCCTGTTTTTTCTTAGCACACCTTTTTTCAGCTAGGACATGCTAACTGGGAATTGGAGAAGCTGTAGTCCAATAGATCTAGAGAATGTTGGCTTGAGGGTGGGTGCTTTGGAATCTGAACTATTGATGGCATTGCCACATACGTCCTAGCTGGTGGTGCCATTGTGTGGGGAAATGCTCCTGTTTGTTTCCCTGGATGTGGATTCTTTCTTCATTTAATTTCTCAGACTCTCAGACCCCAGCAAACTCCTAAGGGAAAAGAGGAATGTTCTCTGGGAAACTTGGAGTGTTTCTGGAAATTCTGCTACATCTCTTCAGTCTGATTGTTTTTGTCTGCTGCAAAGTTTTCCTCTTTGAAACATGCTCAAAGAGAATCAAGCTCACTTCATATCGAGTTCAGTTGTTGTTCTTGTTGTTGTGTGCTTTCAAGTCATATCTGACTTAAGATGACCAACCCTAACGTGAACCTATCATGGGGTTATCTTGGCAAAATTTGTTCAGAAAGAGGTTGCCTTTGCCTTCCTCCGAGACTGAGAGAGTGTGACTTGCCCAAGGTCACCCAGTGGGTTTTCATGGCTGACTGGGGATTTGAGCCCTGGTTTCCAGAATCATAGTCCAACACTCCAATCACCACACCATGTTGGCTATCCATGAACTTATACTTGTGTTGAAATCTTCATCAGTGGGGCTCCCAAACAACTTATACAACAATGTGGGGAAAATGGAAGTGTTGTTAGGGCTACTTTTCTTGAGTGGCCTTTCTATTGAAGTGAGTGAACCAGTTCACATATAAAACTAAATGTTTTGCACGTAGGAGTGTAAATCCTGGTTTGGCATTATGGGTGTATTGGTTCATTATTTAGCCATTTTCTGAGTTTCTCTTCTGTGCTTAAAATATGCCCAAAGAGCCACTTTGCAAGTGGTTGTTGTACAGAAGAGAAGGATGCTGCTTGGTCTATAGGACATTGTCTCTAATTCCTTTCAGATCAATCAGGTGAAATATGATCTCTCTCAAGAAGAGGATCAACTGTAAAGGGATCATGATGGGAAGTATTGCTAGAGTGTTTGGAAAATAGACCCATTATCTTTACCTTTTCTCCCATGTGACCCACACCTCAATTTAGAACTGGGATTGAGTGAATGGGCTGGCATCAAGGAAGCTGTTCCTAATTCCTAAACATATGTGCCATTTGCTCACATATGTTTGCATATTCACATATTTGTGTAGTCCTCTGACTATCCTTGTACATTGAAAGGGTTGCATATGTATACTGCTTCCCTCTGGTCAGGAAATTAGGACATGATGATATTTTTAGCAGAAGGAGGGGTGTTGTCTGGAGATAGAATGAAATAAAAAACAACACTTACCTATTTGAGGTGGGTAGAAAGTCCATCAACATCTACAGGTGAATCACACAAAGTATACCGTTATGAGGAAGTTGCTCAGAAAGAAGGCATAGGCTTTGGAGATATGCTACATCTAGTCAGTACTGCTTTATGGTAGTGGTGGGAATTTGGACTTGCTTTACAGCAATGTTTCTACTGTAGTAAGTCCTAAGCAGTAGCGTGTATTGACCTATCACAAGACTATGAGAAAATATCCGTTTTTGGGGATAGGGTTTGGTAAAGTAAGAACTGTATGTGTCTGAAATCATGGTTATAATTGGTATAATAACATAGATAAATCTGGCATGCCATATTTCCCCCTTTAACTAGAGTATCTTCATTTAGCCAACCTCCCATGCTGGGTGATGGCAGAGATCTGGAGTCTGCCTAACAGTGGTGACAATTATGTAGAGAGATCTTGTAGCATCTTTGAGACTAACTAAAGAAAGAAGTTGGCAGCATGTGCTTTCATAGATTTAAGTCAACTCCCCAGATGCATCTGGTGGTGGTGACCAGTGTCTTTCAAATAATGAAAATTGCATGGGGGGGTGTAGTGTTGATGATTTGATGGTATGGATACAATCACAGGTGACAATTAATTAAGGGAGAAGTACTGTCCCATTAGGCATGATGTTGAATGCATGATCACAGATGCATTGCACATGCAGCTTGGGGAAAATAAATTTAATTGGATCTGCCCTGTAATAAGGAGCTGCATTGATACAGACTTTTAAAAACCTGGGTGTACCAAGAATATCAAAATCATTTCAAGAATATCCCATTTCCTGGGTAGATTACCTGCCTGAGCTGGTCTTGTTTGAGTGAACAGCATTGTGGGCTGTTGAGTGAAGAGGAAAACTGTGCTCTCTTTTTGTCTGTGGTAAAGGACATGGCTGTCTTTTGACATGTCATATATAAGGAGACAAGTGGCATGTTTTCCATCTAGACATTCTGCCAAATCCAACTAGACATCAATTGGGCCAAAATTCTTTCGCTTCAAGAGGAGAGAAATCTATCTACATTTATCATTATAATATATGTGGCTGATCTTATTACAAGGTTATGTCTAGAAGAAGATTCCTCTGTTCTTGAAGCTAAATATTTTTTTGGCAGAATGTGTTTGGCAGAGTGTTTAAATAGATTCAATAACCCCCCCCCCCCGCCCCTTTGGAGACTGGCTTCTGTGTTATGCTGATGCTTTCAGACACAGCTCTTTCATGTATTCCTGCACCATTACGAATGTTATGTTGCAGGAGTAGAGGACCTGTGGCCTTTCAGATGTTTTGAGTGGCAACTCCTCTTGGCTCAAGCCAGCATAGACAATGTTAAGGGGATGCAGGAATGTAGTTCAAACATTTTAAAGTGACCAAAGATGTCCTTTCCCATATTTGACATGACACTGGATTTCTATCGCAAGCACTTCCCATTTAAATTAGCAGGAAAAGGAGTGCAAATGTTCTTAAAAAGATATTTCCTTGATTTTTGAAATATTGGTGAAAATTCTAGACAGAGAGGCATTGGAATCAGTGTCAAGTGTTTTTCTGAGGTAGAGAAGAAGCTAATATGCTTGATATGGGCCTGGAGTTCTGGAGTTATTATTATTTTTTATTATTTATATCAAGGATTTATATCCCCACTCTCTCCCACAGTGGGATTCAAGGTGGGTTATAATAATTTTAAAAGACAAAATAATTTTAGAAAGACAGAAATAAAAGTGTTAATTTATAAAAGTTTTAAAAATTATTAAAAATTATTAATATTAAAACATAAATTAAAACACAGTTAAAACTGGCACAAGTAAAATTTAGCCACCAAATACCTGCCTAAATAAAAATGTCTTAAACTGCCAGCAGAAACAGAGCAGTGAGAGGGCTGACCTGACCTTCCATGGTAGGGAGTTCCACAGTCTGGGAGCAGCCATAGAGAGAGCTCCCTCTTGAGTTCTCACCAACTTCACCTGCAACAGTGGGGGAAGTGAAAGAAAACCTTCTCCTACTGATCTTATCACTCAGGCTGGCTTGTACAGGGAGATACTGCCCTTCAGATAGTCTAGATCCAAGCCATTGAGGGCTTTAATGGTCAAAACAAGTACCTTGAATTCTGCCCAGAAATGGACCAGTAGTCAGTGCAGCTGTTTCAACAAGGGAGTGACATGATCCCTGCAGTCAGCTCCAGTCAACAGCCTGGTCAGAGCATTTTCCATCCCCTGCAGTTTCTGAATAGTTTCTAAGGGTAGCCTCATGTAGAGTACATTACAATAGTCCAAATGGTATGTAGTCAAGGCAGATCCAACTTCTAAAGAAATGGGGGCAGCTGGCGCACTAGTTTTAACTGTTCAAATGCACTCCTGACCACAACTGAAATCTGGTCATCCAGGCTCAGATTCAAATCCAGGAGCACACCCAGGCTGTGAACCTGAGATTTCAGAGGGAGTGTAACTCCATCTATCACAGGCTAAATCCCCATTCCCTTATCTGCCTTACGACTGACTTGTCTGGATTAATTTTCAAAGGCCTAGCTATGGGCCTGTTGGGTGTCATCCGCATACTGGTGACACTGCATCCCAAAACTCCGCATGACCTCTCCCAGAGGTTTCACATAGATGTTAAATAACATGCAGGACAGAACAGAACCCCAAGGGACCCCACAGGCCAAAGATTAGCCCCCTCCTAGCTTCATCCAGCCAGGTCTCTGTTATACGAGCCAGGTTGGCATACTCACCTGGGATCAAGTCTTGGATCAGTGGTGTCTTTCCATTCACTGATCTGGCATCGAGCAGCAGCATTTTCAGCCCAGTGGACCTGTGGCCAAGACTATCCAGGCTATTTGAAATGGGGGTCAGCTTGGGAGTAACCAGTACCATGTAGCTCTCCCTTCTTCCAGGTTAATGGTGCTGACACCTCATACCATATCTCCCTCTGTTTATGGCTTCTCCCTGGGTTGGACTATTTACTTTTTATGTCAACTAGCATCATACAGTTTTCTTGGATTTTTAAACTAAGCAAAACATTTTTAGAACAACATACTGGATTCCCTCACTGACTTCTCCACAAGTGAGATGCCCTCAGGATGTTTGACCACAACATTTGCTTTCACTCCTCCTTTGCCTTTCCCATGCAGAAACCCACCCCCTGTACAAACTGGTCTGAAAGCCCAGCTGGGGGGGCGGAGATGGGGTATAGCATCTCCACAACGCAAGCCTCAGCTCCACCTCCAGGGTGCTGTGACACAGTGTGTCACACCACATGGCATGCAGTGTCATGGTGCTCCTCTGACAAACGACGCAGCGCTGAAGGAGTGCCGCCAAGCCACGGCAATGTGGCTATGGCACCCTTTTCAGGGCACAAAAAGGAGCAACTTTTTGTGGCTCTTTTGTGCCCTGGAAAGGTCACATTGGGGCTGCAATATGCGTTTGCTGCGGCCCTATCTGGCTGAAACAGGGGCAGCTATATGCTGCCCCTTCGGGGCTGTCTGTACAACCCCTCACTCAGCCTTGAAAAGGTCAGAGGAGAAATGAAGCACTCTCAGCCAGCACTTACAACTTTTTCTATGACCTAAGCACTCAGCCAGCTTGTGGAAGGATGATTCTGGGACCAATTCATCTTCTTCACCTTTTCTGGCAGAAACCCATTCAGATATTCTGCTAGAAGTTGACTGAGTTCCAAACAGGCATCTTTGGGGAATATGGATAGCAGTTTGTCTTTTCACTTCCTGCATGTGACAAACAGAAGTGGAACCTTGTGAATCTCAATTTAAGGGTTCAGTCATCTCTTGGAAACACAGGTAGTTTTGCAAATCTGTTCATTCATTATGCAGCATGAGCAAATGGGACCTCTGCTGTTATTTCTTTCAGTTTGGATTCCCCTTAGTATGCCACTTGGCTTCCCATTGGAGAGGGGAGAAGCAGTCAGGAGAATTTCTGCTGTTACCACTGACTACTGATTCAAGTGAGAATGTCTGCCCTTGCTAATCACCATGGCAAATCTCCAGGGCACCAGATTTGAGTAGGCCTCCTTGAGTACGATGTGGAACCTCTGTGGGCTGGAAGTTCCCCATCCCCATTTTGTAAAAGTACTGTTTCAGGCTGTTTATAGGATATTGTACAGTTATTCAGAAATGGGTTCTCTTTGTATCATATAAAACAGATATCATGTTCTAAATTTCAGATTGATGTTGCAATCTGATGCTCTCTACATACCTGGGAGTAAACACCATTAAACTCAGTGGGACCCACTTCTGAGTAGACAAACATAGACACGTCAGTTCTCAATCCCAGAATGATGTGTATTATAATCTAAGAATATTTTTCACATTTTAAAGCAAGGTCTAGATCTTTGTAACACTTATGTTCCTAGACCGGTCATGGTGAACCTTTTAGGGACTGAGTGCCCAAACTCAAATGCCGAGTGGTCCAACTCAAAGGCATTCAGGCACCGGGTGTTACCTGGTGCTGGGGTGAAACCTCCAGGGGTGGGATTCCGCCTTCTGGGGGTGGGATGTCTGGAGTGGGAGTCCCCTGAAGATAGCTAAGGGCCCGGGAGGGTGAGGGGGCATGCCTGTTCCTTTCCCCCTCTCCCTCCAGAGACAGCTAAAGGCATGTGCCTGTTCCTCCTCTTCCCTTGTCCTCCCTTCTCTCCGCATGCCCTTCAAAATGAATTTGCATGCCAGAGAGGACACATGTGCCATAGGTTCGCCACCACAGTACTAGACAAATGGATTGGTTACATTGCATTGTGTGTGGAGAGTTGGGTGGGGGAATCCCCCTGTCAAAGTTATATGCGATTATTAAATTTATTAGATTGCTGTTATTGAATAGTTGTCCATTTTTACTTTAATATTATTTCTGATATTGAGTTCACTTTGCTATCACAATTTTGATATAATCTCTTAATTAATAACTGCCTAATAGATGTGATACTAAATCCATTTGAAAACTATTTGGAAAGTTAATTAGGTATAGTGTGCATGTATGTATGTGTCTTTAAGTCACCTGCTGACTTATGTCAACTCATTAAATTCATAGAGTTTTCTTAGGCAAGGTATACTCAGAGGTTTCTTCCTCTGAAACATTGCCTACAGAACCTGGTATTCTTTGGTAGGCTCCTATCCAGGTGCAAACTAGGGCTGACCCTGCTTAGCTTCCAAGATCATACAGGATCTGGTGTCTTTAGGGAATTAAGTGAATTAGGTCAATTAGATATAGTGCAGGCTGTAATGCTGGAAATTACGCTTTGCATAGTTTAATGCTGACAGAATGGTTAGAATCCAGCTTTACAGTAAGAAAATGCAATGATATCTACTTGTGCTAAAGTTTGGGCTTTTTAAATATCCTGTGAGTTTTGCTTGGCATACTTCCTCATAAACTGTAGCGCTGGGGTGAGTGGGAAAGAAGCCGTCTTTGTACTGTATTGTGTTGCTTTATTTATACTCCACCTTCCCCCTTAAACCTGAGACTTTTCCCAAAGCTGAGATGTTTGAATCTGGATCTTCAGAGAACATTATGGTTGGTTCACATGCACTTGTTATAATCATATCTATATTCATAACTGTATTCAGTGATGGTGTTTGATGACCATCCCACATATCCCACCTTTTCCCAAAGTTTGGGACTCCATGCAGCTTACATATTAAAATGATTACAATATCATTAAAACATACAAAAAGTCAACTTTACAACAGAATCAAACTATTAACCATATTAAAGTAATTGAAAACATACATTTATAATAGATAGAGGCATGGGCTTTACATCCAGTAGACTAAACTCTGCTTCTTCATAATATGGTGAGCCATACAACTTTGAAATAATCTATCATGTCTAAATAAATATGGTTGGCAGACAAAAAAGCTACCACAACAAAAAGGAGGGATTCTAGCTAAGCTCTTTGTTTTGGTCTTCTGTTCACAGGAGTTTTTATTGTAGGGGAGTTTTCCAAAACAAGTTTATCCATTGTGGGACAGGCTATTTTACTACCACATCCAGCTGCATGTCCACACCAGGTCTTACCACAGTGATGGGGAATGTATGACTCTCTGGATGCTGTTAGAATGCAGCTCCCATCATCTCTCACCACTGGCTATGCTGGTTAGGGCTGATCCATCAATGTTTGGAGGACTACATGTTTTCAGCCTAGGCTTAGAGTTTTGGTACTGGGATAGATGGCTTGAACAGATATAGCAATAGGACAGCAACATGCATAACACGTAAAGTCTGGTCACTCTGCCTATAATTAGTAGCTTTCCCCCCAAAATAAAGCCATTAATGGACTATCTGGATTATTTAGGATTCTAGAGGCTGATTTGTGGTATTTTCTTGTTTTTTCTCTTGGTGCGTCTATATAGAAATGCATAGGAAGTACATATATAGAATAAATTCAGCTGCTTGTGATTTGTTTGCCCTTGAGACATCAGAGACTACTGTATCTTCTCCAACTGGTTGCAGATATCGTGGTTTTAAAAGATTAGGCTGAGATTAAAGGGGCAAGGAAGTGAAAGTCATTTATCTTTAAAATATCAGTTTGATAGCATACTTTTCCATGGGCTTGTTTCTCTCTTTAGATCACTTGTGAAAGGATTTTCTGAAAACTTCTTTTTATCTGTTTTCAAGAAAGACTTTGTGATTTTGAAGTTACAGGTTTAGAGCTGGCATGCAGATCTGGATTAGTCAAAATCATAGAAAATATTGAGCTATGTTTTCCGTCTTGTCCACCACCATTCCCATTTAAATTTTTCTAAATGCAAGTGTAATCCTCACATTTATAGACTGTGTGAAAAAGCACCAGTGTTCTAGTCTTGTAATGGGTCATTCTTTACATTTGAAAAATGGCCTCCTCTAAGCCACAGAAAGGGTTAGCTTGCAAATGATACCAAGTGGAGTTGACTCCAAATGGCTAATCTAATACATTTTGCTAACTGAACCGGGGTTGCTAGCTAAAATACAAGACAGAGCACCTGTATCTTTAATAGGTATGTAGAAGAATGACTTTCAGCATTTGATAGGTAAGAGCCCCCCCTCCCCGAAAAGCTGCCCTAGTGTCATTTGAATCTTATTTCAGCATACTAACAACAGAATAGTGGCTTCCACTGCACCTCTAGGTGCCATATAGGACCCAGAAAGTTTGTATGGTACACAGCCCTGTCATCCAGTAGAAGGGAGTGGCTGTGGAAACTGTCACAGCTGACACCTACACCTTCCAGCATTTACTCCTGAACTGACTGCTTCTCTAGCATGGAGTAAAGGCAGAAAACAGGTAATTGTTTATCAGCTGATTCAGCAATCCAGGGATAGCCAGGCTGACCTCTTTGCATCTCTAGAGCATGTGTAGGTAATAGTGGGTAGATGTTAACCTAGGATAATGGATAGATGTTAACCTATATGTTCCAGTAATCATTCTCTGTGTAAACTGCAGTAGATCAGCAAATATTTTTGGCATATAGTTGTTTAAAAATAGTAACAATAATGCATACCTTTAATTGATACTATTGAAATGAGGATAGCTTGGAGAAAATGCAAGTCTGTTGTTTTATGGCAATGTTTAGATCAAAACAATGTTTAGCTCTCAGAATACTCCCATTCACAATGTACATCTTTGGCACCAGGCTCTGATTAGGGGATTTCTGGTGATTCAAGTTATAAAAATAAAACAAAACACTCAAAGTTGAATCTGCAAGTCTTATATCTGCATGCTGTTGCCCTGGAGAACAATCAGATCAGTCACAACTTCTGCAAAAGGAGGTGTTCAAAAGCCATGGGACTGGATGTTTTTGATTAGTGTTCACTGAGAGGCCTAATCTATACCTTCCCTGTTTTGGTTGATGCTGAGGTTTCTCCGAAAGATTGCTTGTTATTTGTGTGCAACTTACTTTCTACTTATACCTCAATCTTAAAAATGAAGGTATTTAGAAAGCATCTAGAAAGCATCTGCCAGTGAAAGGCCTGACAAAGAGCTCCCCCAGGTATGCCAGCATTCCTGATCTTGTTCGGAAACTATCTTGATTAATTAAAAGAAAAAGAAAAAACCAGGAAGACAGGAGTTTTAACACATTTTCACAACACAAGTATTTCAACAAGTTTCACACATATGGATGTATTTTGTTAGATTTTCAATATAAAGTCAATGACATTTGCCTCTACGTAATGTACAAAAAAACCCTCATTCATTTCTATTAATTGGCCCACTCATTTACCACTGTGTTTTGAAATGGAGTGTTTTTCCACATCAGATTTGACAGTTATGTTGTACCACTGTAAAGCCAAATCAGAGAGAGGGCAGGCAGAATTGCACTCATTCTGAAGAATCTTGTGACTTAGCCAACTGGATTCAATATGTGGTTTATTCATTCTGAATGGGTGAGCATTTTAATCTCACTTTGCACCAAAATGAATTAATTTGAGAGGGGGGATTAATGACCTCTAAATTATCTGTACATATATGTACCGATTTACTAAAACGAGAGACACATTTGACTGCCCTGAATATATGTGCGTGTTTGTGTTTTTCATAGTATAACTGCTGTGGTGCTGGTAATCCTCTAGCATGTAGAGGAGAAGACCATTCAAGATCAAACTGTTACAATTTAAACTGTGAAAGATCCCAGCAAAACTATGCCTACATTTGTGAAGGGTGGAATGTACATAAAAGCTAACCATTAAAACTAGTTTGATGGTGTCTGTTGTCTGTTTCATACAAAGCAACATCTGTAAAGAGGCTTTTTTCTGGTCTTTCAAAGTATGTGAGAGGTATTAGTTTTGGCTCATAAGAAATGAAATTTCTTTTGCTTGGCAACAAGACACAGTTGCCTTTTAAAACGTTGCCCATATCACACTAATGAATGAACTGGGATATATGAGTATGAGAGTGTTTATGGAATAAGAGCTATGATTTTTTAATCAAATCTGCAGTATGGATTAACTTTCATATAAATGAACCCAGCATCCTATTTACCCCACCCTAGTTAATGAAACTGAATTACTTGTCTCTTTGATATACTTCATAGATAGCAGCCCAGTGACTACATCAGTCTGTAGTTCACACCATACAGTTCAGAGGTCCAGCAGTACAGAGCCATTGTCAGATTGATTCATGGCATCACACTGCATCCTCACAGACCAAAATAGCCTGGCCTATCTTGGATACTGTGCATCTTGATGTGTGTGTATGCGTTATTTACATTTCTGCTTCAGGCAGCGAAAGCAGTCTTGTTTATATCAATTCACCATGGATAAATCTCCTGCTTCTGCTGTCTCCCTAGGACTTAAGACGTGGGGAGGGTAAGAGCAGATTGTGATAAAACTTTCCATGCTTCCATTCAAGAATTAATTTGGTTTGGCTAAGTAACAAGTTGGTCATGCCTAGTTTACAAGGTGATAGAGCCCAACATTTTGCTTAGTTGACTAGAGCATGAGTCACACAACACAGTCAGTCTCATTTTTTAAACAGCTACAGCCATTTTTAAAAAATGCCTTAAAGGGTTAGCCAGAAGGAGGGTCTGCTCAGTTGTTTCACCGAAGCCAATTTTCTGCCCAGACTATGCCCCTCTCCATCTTTGTTTCTAGCTGTGGGCGAAAGACACAAGTGTGTATAGCTGGCCCTCAACTTTTGTGGCTTTGACACTCGCAGCTTTTATCATTTGCAAGTTTGTCTGCGCATGCACTCCTCCTCCTCTCTCTCTCCTGGGCTTTTCCCCTTGGGGGAAATGACAATATAGCAATAGCAAGTACATTTCTATACCACTTATCAGTGAACTAGCCCTCCCTGTGCAGTTCACAATGTGCAAACCAATTGTCCCCAACAAACTGAGTACTCATTTTATTGACCTATGGAAGGAGTAGACCTTGGAGGATCAAACTTACAGTGTTGTGGCTGCAGTAGCAGCATTTAACCACTGCGCATGAGGGAGGGGCAGCTGGGAAGAGTGTGAGCATGCACCTCCTGCCTTCCCCCATGCTTTAGCGAGCTGAGGGAAGCCAGCTAAAGCATAGGGGGGAGGAAGAGGAACATGCACGCACAGCCTTCCCACCTTCCCCCAGTTATTTGTGTTTTTTTCCACTCTCGTAGGGGTCTTGAGCCCCAACCCCCAAGAAAGTGGAGAGCTGACTATAGATACAGGGCCTGTCTTGAGACATTTGGTTGCCTGAGGCACCCTTGCCCAAGTCAAGGTGCTCTGTTGTGCTTGCTCAGTTGCTGTATCTGCACACCTATGCATGCCCACATACCTGACTGAATTATTTATAGTAGTTGTAATTAATGTTCTACCAATTCACCCATTTTAAAAAAATATCAAAGCTGAGACGTGCCATGAAAGTGTGAGCAGTTATACTGGAAAACAGCCTACCAGTTTTCAACCTTCTCTTTGAGTGCAACAGTCATGTGTCCTACTTGATGCAGAATAGTCCTTTGAAGACTTGTTGGAGATCAGATCTCTGTTCAAAAACCTCTTCTGTTTAAACTTTTCTGTATTGGAGCACAAGCAAATCTCTCATTCACAGGATTACCATAAGCCAAAGTTAACATGATAGTTAATATCTCAAGAAGAACCAGGTCAAGTCTGGTTTAAAGATGAAGAAGTATAAGATTGGAAAGCAAGCTAACTCTGTGCAGTTAGCACCTGGACAGCACATTGAGCAGGCAGGTACATGAGTCACTTGGGTATAATCTTCCTCACTGTAGTGAGATGTATTGAATTACTATTTAAATAACTGTATCATGCCTAAATTATTAACTCTAAATATAAACAGGCAAATGTAAACACTGTACATATCTATCTCCTCTTTTAGTGATTTCATGGGTGGCCACCTTATTTTAGAGAATCTTGGCTAAAGTACCAAAAACACAACCCTGTTTAACCGTCTGTATCACTAGCAACATCAGTAACAATCTGTCATCTCATCCTTGACATGATAACTTTTGAAAGTTATGCTTAGTCTTCTTTTATTGAAGGAGGCCAGCAAACATTTCTAAAGACAGAGAAAATAAAAGGGAGTCCAAAGTGGCATTTCCTGTAGGGCTTAATTAAGGGAGCCTCTGTTACACTCCTGTTGCTTTTATGGCATCTTACTATAAGAAACTTGCTTGAGGAGGGAGCAGGCTTTCCCTTTTTTGGAAGAAAATGAATGAACTGGCATTTGCACTGATGATAATCTTGCAACAGCACATCCCACAGATCATGCAAACAAAAATCCAGAAGTCATTCCAGCTCCGACCTAAAATCACATGTAGTGGGAGAACTGCTGTTTGACTTGGAGGCTTGATTCAGACAAAGGTGGTGGTGTTATTTCTTACTTTGTCCCAAGAAATAATTCAGATCCTTGTGTAGGGAATGTTGTTCTTCAGAAGAATATTGTGATTATCCCCCCCCCCCCAACCTACATTTCCAGAGCTTCCTGTTTCCAGATAGGGCAGGATATTCCTCACATCCAGCCCATCTTAACACCAACTTAGCTTTTGTCACATCCTTTCCAGTTGCAGAACAAGAAGGAGTTGCATGCAGGGAAATGAACACAAATGAAAGGAAAATCCAATTGAACTCTTGTTGGCCTCTTCCTTCCCCTCTGCACCCATGCAAATATATTTTGGTGTGTCTTCAGTTTGGAACTTGAAGGATTTTATGTTTTTGCAGGCAGTAGATTCCCACAAGCAGCAATGAACTCAGTCCTTAGAGTGGTGTTCATCACATTAATTTGGACTGAATTACTTCGATCCCAGAATTCTGTAAAAGCCATTAGATTAATTTTGTTGCTTTTTATTTGTTCTCCTTCAGAATCTCCCAGTAGCTTAAATCCAGCTGCACATTCCACTTGCACCTCAATTCTTTCAGTCATATCAGTTCCTCACTTTAATGAAAGGCTCCTGGTGTTTAAGTGCCTATATGTTGTGGATTGTATTGCATGATGGGTGTTGTAGTATTAAGGATTAACATAGTAATTGGAAGTTCTTATGCAGGTGTTTCTCATATAAGATTGCATGGAAGATTAAAATACCATGAGAATATAAATAGCTCACTGTTAGTTAAAATATCATAGGAATTAGACAAATATTTAGACTTACATGGGATTTGAGCTGCGTTTTGGGGATTGGGCAAAGGTTTGCCCATTTTGGCCAGATGTAAATCTTACCTTTCCCCCACTTGCCTTTCAGTCTTTGTCCACAAAGATTTCTAAAGAGTTCTTGGTCTCTTTTCTCCCTCAAATAATATAATATAGATTGCAAACTTTTGCAGAGCTGTAGGCTTTGCAGCATCAACAGATTATGACCTTCGTTTTAAAAAATGTTCATTTGGAGTCCATAAAAGGCAAAAGAAGAGAAGGTTGCTGGGGTATAATGAAAGGACAGCAATTACTCCAAATGAATCTTTGGCTCATTTTCTGCATAATGTACTACTTTACTCAGCTCTCTTTCTGCATGTTTTTCAGAACATTCATACATAGTCAGATGATTGTTTGAGAACTTCTAATTCCTGGTAGATTCTAGAGGTTTTGGCTGAGGGCTCATTCCAATGGACAGGTAAAGCCAAATAACTATAAGGAATCTAGAAAGTTGTCTTATACCAAATCAAACCAGTGGTCCATTTAGCTCTGTTGTGTCTTCACTAATTGTCAGTGAAACTCTTCAGTTGGAAGACATGTATGATCCCACCAGTTCTACCAAGAGATGTGGTGGATTGAACCTGAAACTGCCTACATGCAAAGAACACACTCTGTCATTGAGCAACAGCTACTTCCAACACGGAAAGTGAGCAAGTAGGTTGCATTCTTAACATTCTTACCCCAGTTGATAAAATTACCAAGTTCTGCTCCTACTATCTAGTGCTACGCTGGAGAGTATTGAGTACTGTATTTTGTTAAACCAGTGTACTTGCACTTGTAACCCTTCAAGATGAAACAGTCTTAGCATGGAAAATGGGGAAACAAGCCTGGGTGTTCTCTCTCTCTCTCTCTTCCCTTTACCACCAGCATTTCCAAGACTCATGGCTTGCAAAACAGGGTACAAACCTGGGCATACTCTCTCTCTGTGTCCCTCACCTCAGCAGCTGTTTATTAGCTCTGGCTGCAAGGGGAGGCTGAGGGATAACACACACACACACACACACACACAGAGGAGTGCATGGGGTCTCAAATGAGGAACTGTTTAAAGATCCCTGGCTACAAAGGAAGGTGGACACCTCTTTTAGGAACTTTATAAGCAGTATTAGCTTATTGCTCCATATATAAGTCTACCCATGCTTTTGAAGTCCATTTTGGGGCATAAATTCCTTGAGTATACAGTGTGCCCTTGCCTTATGTGGGGGATCCATTCCGGACCCCCTATATAAGACAAATAGTATGTATGCTCAAGCCCCATTGAAAATAATGGGGCTTGTGCATATCGCGCAGCACAATGTGCATGTCATTGTTATTTTCATTGATCGACTTTCAGCGTAAGCGGCGCCTGTATATGATGCAGGTGCACTGTATATGGTAAAATAAATGTAGAAACTGAGGTCTAAATAGGGTTGCCAGAGAGAAAACAGAAGATGATTCCCTGTACATTTAATGATTGTTACCTCTTTGGCTTTTCTTCGCGAATGAAGATTCAGGAAGGACTCATCCCACGCTTTCTACAAGCGCGTTGATGACTAAAAAGGCCAATCCGAGATCAACAAGTCCGGTTGCAGAAAGCACAGCAGAAAGTCTCCTTGGGTGATGTTTCCAGGTTGCGGTTCCTTCTGCGTTGTGGATAGTGCGTCTCCATGCCTCCCGATGCGAGGCCCGGGCGGACCATTGTTGGTGATAGATTTGGCTAAGCCTGAGATGTTGTTTCAGGGAGTCCTTGTACCTCTTCTTTGGGGTGTCCCTCTTACATTGACCCGTGGCGAGCTCACCGTAGAGTATTATTTTTGGGAGGCAATGGTTCTGCGTTCTCAATAGCATGGCCTCAATGCTGGTGATCCCTGCTTGCTCAAGGACAGCAACATTCATTACATAGTCGGTCCAGTGTATATTTAGAATTGTGTGTAAACAACGCTGATGAAAGCGTTCGAGGAGTCGTAGGTGTTGGCAATAGGTAACCCATGTTTCAGAACCATAAAGGAGAACAGACAGTACAGTGGCTCTATACACACTGATTTTTGTGCTTTGCCTCAAGTGTTTGTTACTCCAGACTCTTTTGTGAAGCATTCCGAATGCACTATATGCCTTTGCTAATCTGTGATCGATCTCTTTATCAATCTTGGCATCTGAGGAGATGATGCCTCCCAGGTAGGTGAACTGCTGGACGGACTTAAGCACAGATTTGCCTACAGTGACATGAGGATGGTAGTGTTCTTCCTGTGATTCAGGCTGGTAGAGAATTTCCGTTTTCTTCAGACTGACTTCCAGTCCAAAGAGCTCTGCATCTGTAACAAAACAAGATGTTAGGTGCTGCAGAGCTGCTTCTGTATGGGCAACGAGGGCAGCATCGTCAGCAAAAAGCAGCTCACTGACTAGATAGTTTAAAGTCTTAGTGCAAGCTCTCAGGCGGCTCAAGTTAAACAGGTTACCATCAGTACAGTATAAATGCCATCTTCTTCTTCAAGATCTGCCGTAGCCCTTTGGAGCATCATACTGAAGAAGACTGTAAATAGAGTTGGAATGAGAACACAACCTTGTTTCACACCATTAGTTATTAGAAAGGGCTCCGAGAGAGTGTCACCATATCTGACTTGACCTTGCTGGCCTTCATGTAGCAATATAATCATTTTGAGAAATGGGGGGGGGGGGGGGACATCCTAGTCATTTCAGGATCTGCCACAGACCTTTTCTACTCACAGTGTCAAAGGCTTTGGTGAGGTCAACAAATGTTACATAGAGTCCTTTGTTCTGTTCTCTACATTTCTCTTGCAGTTGTCTAAAGGCAAATACCATATCTGTAGTGCTCCTATTAGCTCTAAAGCCACATTGTCTTTCAGGGAGAAGTTCTTCTGCAGTAGCAGGAACTAATCTGTTCAGGAGTATCCTTGCAAGGATTTTTCCAGTGATGGAGAGCAGTGTTATACCTCGATAGTTTGAGCAATCGGATTTTGCTCCTTTTTTCTTATACAGGGTGATGATGATTGCATCTTGGAGATCTGATGGCAGTTCACATTTTCCCCAGCAACTCACAAGGAGCTCGTGGAATTTAGCACATGGCCTCCATATTTACAAGCTTCAGGTGGAATTCCATCAATCCCAGCTGCCTTACCTTTTTTCATCTGCCTTAAGGGTTTCTTCCAAAGTGGGAGCTATGTCCAATTCATTTTTCATCGGTTGTCGTGTCATATGTTCAATAGCTGAGTCTTGGACTACTCAATTGGCACTAAAGAGGCTTTGGAAATGTTCAGCCCATTGGTTCAGAATGGAAGCTTTATCTGTAATTAGTGTTTGATCATCTGTACTGTATAGGGAGCTTTGGACCTAATATGTAGGTCCAAACAGTACTTTAAGAGCTTCGTAAAATCCTCTGGAATCACCCAGATCTGCACAACGTTGTGTCTTTTCTGCTAAACTGATCCACCAATTGTTCTGAATGTCTCTGAGTTTTTGTTGGAGTTGACTACATGCGAGGCAAAAGGCTGCTTTTTTTACATGGCAGGATGGCTGGGGGAGGTGTACCTGGTGAGCAGTTCTCTTTTTTGCCAACAGCTCCTGGATCTCTTGGTTGTTTTCATCAAACCAGCCTTGATTTTTCTTGAGGGAGAATCCTAATCAATTCTGTCGCAGATTGCAGGATGCTATTTTTGATATGTTGCCAAAGCACTGTAGGAGAAGAGTCTACAGGATGGTCTTCAAGTGTTGTTTGCAAATTTGCCTGGAAGTTGTCTCTTACGGCAGCTTGTTGAAGATTGTTGACTTGGAGTCTCCTCTTTAGGATGCCACCCCTCTTAGGTTTAAACTTAAAATGAAGATTTAGTTTACATCTTACGAGGCGATGATCTGTTTGACATTCTGCACTGGGCATCACTCGGGTATGACGGACAATTGTTACTTAGTTGTGTGACAAATAACATCTGCTGAAATTACCTCTTCTATACAATTTAAAGGTACAAACATTTTATCCAGTTTTTATTCTGTGAGCTCTAACAGTTCTCCTGGTTGAGGGGAGTGTTCGACATACTACAGGTTGTGCAAACAAACCGTTTTAAGCCTCTAGTAATTTGTAGATTTACTGATTAGAAACCACTGCTGTGAAAGGCCTGAAGCAGCAGATATTATTTATCTTCCTGGTAGAACTATATCTTCCTCAGGTCTGCTTAGTATCCATGCAGAGCAGGGCATGTGAGGTGTTGGCACTTAATTCGTGAAATGCTCTTCTGTTAGATATTTGAAAAAAAATAATCAAGTGCAGAATAACTTTTCATCTAATCTTGAACTGAATTCCCAATATCAGTTTTATGTAAACTTATAATTCATCTTTAGAAAGTGTTGATAAACATTTGCTAATACTTTTATGACAAAACGTATTTGCTTTTTTATTGTTCTTCCAGGATATCTTGACAACTGGAAATGTAATAGCATCTTCTTCTTTTTTTCTGGTGGTCTTCAACTTTCTTGCTTGCATAGCTTCAGCTGTACATGGTTCTGGTGTTTATGATTGGTTTTTGTTGGGGAGTGGGGATTGCTTTTTTGTTGTTGTTTTAAATGATCTAACCTTCTCTGTCATAGTTTGGACACATTTTGGACACTGGAGTCTTTTCTCCTGTCTTACTTTTTCTCTGTGCACTTTAAAAAGTAGATGCAAGTTATGTGTGTGGGGAGGGGTGAGGAATATGCTGAAATCCCCCAGGGATACTTCTTTCCCCTTTCCTTCCTTCACTTGGAGACTTCCTGTGTACGTCAAGGCCTGTGATTTCATGATCCAAAAATAGGCTCAGCTGTGAGGGGAGAAAGGAGACAGGTTTTCTGTCACTGATTTCATTGGAATACGTCTCCTCAAATAAGCTGGGAATCTAAGATGTGAAACTAGAATTTGCTGAATTGGAGTGTGGGTGTGCCTTCAGCACTTGCTAATGAGATCATGGAAGAGAGCAGGAAATCTGTGCTTTGTGCCAAAGAAAATACTCTTTCCTCATTTCTTCTCCTCCTCCCCTTCCTACGACAAATGTTGAGAGGTGCACATTAATGTACTTCCAAACATTGATTTGGTCATGAGAAACATAGATGTTTCTATGAATATACAAAGCATCGTGAAGAAAGAATACCTGAATTTGGTTGTTTTCCTCTTAGCTCCCCATTTCCCACCACACGCACACATGCACACATACATACATTTTTCTTTTTGTAATCATGTTGTCTTTATAGCCAGAGCTGGAGCTATTTTAAAGCAATAATTTGTTACTTCTGCTTGTTCATTTAAAAAAAAACACAACTCTATGATACAAAAGTAAATTATTACAATACTCATGAGTGCCGAGTTGCTTTTAATTACTTTTTGAAAATGGCCTTTCAAAGTAACATTTGCAAAATTATATTACTTGTTATGCCAAAAGCAATGTAACAATGTTATCTTATCCCCCCCCCCCCACCCGAAAGCAATGCTGTTACTTTTAAAAATGTATCATGGCATGTCAAAGTCTGCTTAAATCTTTAGAAAATTTTATAGTTCAATATTGCAAAGTTTGTGTGTGTGTAGGGGACTGATTCCTTTTGCTTTTTGTATCATGTTGGTTAGATTGTAAGACTGCAGGCACGAATTATGTTGTCATCAAATTCAGAGCTTGGAATGTCACACCAGCTGGAGGAGGACTTAACTTTTTATCACTTTGTCACCAATGGGTTTTCTTAAAGTACCCCCCTCCCCATTGCTTACAACAGAAAAGAAAGTACCCTTGCCACCCTTAGTATGGAGCAGGTGAGAGCCTATTCCTATGAGTGGCGGGGTAAATAAAGAGACCATTGATGTGCAATTTATATGCTGCCTTTACCCTGGAGAGCCCTGTTCTGGGACTTGCCATTATCGGCATTGTTCCACTACATGTGCCCACGTGTAAATTTACTACATAGAGCCAGCAAGATGTAGTGGTTTGAGCATTGGATTATGACCTTGGACTCCAGGGTTTGGATCTCTAGTCAGCCATGGAAACTCACTGAGTGACCTTGGGCAAGTCACACTCTCTCAGCCTCAGAGGCAAACCTCCTCTGAATAAATACTGCGTTAAATTTGCCTTAGGGTCACCATTAGTTAGGAACAACTTGAAGGTACAGAGTAACAAAGATGGGTAGTATAACTGGGGCCTCTGGCATGAAGGTGCCACCTATCTATAGAGGGGCAATCCCACTAGAGCCTGACCTCTACCAGACAGCAGTTCTGGAAGTTAAGATTGCTCTCCTGGTGCTTTAAATAAGATATATTATCAGTTGGTATAACTAACTACTGTATCAAGTAATGCTTGGAGCAATAGAATGTCATTTTTAATAGTAGTATTTGATCCATTGCCGTGGGTTTTAATGAATGGAAATTTAAATTAATATTTTAAAAAGCCTTGAGCTCATAACTTACTTCTTTCACCATTTTCTTTCTTTTAAAATTCTACCAAGAACATGAAGATGCATTCTATTGTTTTAGTGCAAAATGCCCTGAATGAGCTATAGCTTATCTTTGCTGTCGTCTTTTGAGTTTCCTTTCTCTGGGTGATAGCAATCAGTTCACAGCATCTTCTCAAAATAATCTAAATCTGTTTTTAAGAATAAGTCACTATGCTGTGCAGGAAGTGTGGATTATTTTAGCACACTTGTTTTAGTATACATCTTTAATTGTGTGCATTACTGGACTTCTTTGAACCATCTATAAAGAGCTTTTCTGTGCACATAGAATTGGATGTAAAAGAGATATTTAAAGGGAAGCATATGTAAGTGGATTTGGATTTGTTTCATCAAGACACCCAGTTGAGAAAAAAACAACCACATTTTCAAGGTTATGTTTCCTAACCCAATCTTGAGCCCTCCTGTGAACTGAAGATTGTTAAACTGTTAGGCTAAAACTCATCTGCATTATAGACACCTGCTCATGAAATGAACAAAACAAAGAATGTGGGGGAGAGCAATGCAGGCATCTATCTTGTAAATAACAGGAATCACTGAAGAGTCTTAAATTTGCTGTCTCACTTGCTGGGAGACTGAGGCGGGTTACAGACCACCAAAAAATACGTATTCCATACGTATTAGGGTTAGGAAGGGGCGGTGCTTCCGCACCCCCTAACCCTAGTACGTATGGAATACGTACAAAATGGCAGCGCCCTGTTCATACGGGTGCCGCCATCTTTACGTCTTGGATGCATAGCGTCCAGACGTGTCGCGGCGCCTATGACGTCGCGAATGCACCAGTGGCGCCTCGCGACGTCAGAGGCGCCTCAAGAAGGAGCTCCATTTTGGAGCTCCTTTTTTGCTCTGTGCGAGAGCCGCGCGGTGTGGCTGCTACAGCTCCCTCATGGAGCAAGCGGCGGTGGCAGACCACCGCAAAGCGGCAGTCTGTAACCCGCCTCAGTGCTGTGGTGGTGCTTCTTGTGGTCAGCCCATGTAGTATGGATGGTACCCACATAATGTATATCTGGAAAGTCTGAACAGGGCTTCATAGATGTAAGGAAGATGTATATCTACACGTGACCTCTCAAGAACATTAAAAGATACTTAGTATTGAGTGAGACCACTTTTTCATTTAACTTGATGCCACCCACCCTTTGGTGTCTGAAGGTGTCTGATGTGGGGGACTAGCATATCTGTGCCCAATCTGCAGAGAGCTGCTAAACTGTAGAAAGTAATGTTGCATTTTAAGACTTCCTCTTTTAGTCCACCTTTCCCCACAATTGCTCCTTTCTCTCCTGGAAACTCACTAGGGATGATCAGCCAGTAGCTTGCAGACCAGTGCATGGATAACTACTCTGTGCAGCAGTGGTCTAATCTTCCCCCCACCCCCTTATTTTAATGCTGGTAACCACCAAAGGGTTTCCAGTATGGTGTAGTGTTTTGAATGTGTGAGTAGGACTCTGGGGTAGCAGGGTTAAAATTCCTACCTGGCATCAAAACTTACTGGATGACCTCAGGCAGATGATCAAATCACACTCCTTCAGCCTCAGAGAAAGACATGGCAAGACTTTAAGTAAGTCTTGATGAGAAAACCCAATGATTGGTTTTCCCCAAGGTTGTTATAAATCTGAAACAACTTGAAGGCATTTAGGCACCACCACGAAATATTTCATCTACAGTTCTTAAAAATCCTGGCCATTAACATGCTAGCTGGGACAGATAGAAGCTGTAACCCTGAACATCTGATGAAGCCTGGTTTATACAGTTTATCACTGACCTCTCAGGATTTGGGACAGAAGTCCTTCCCTGTCCTCCATAGAGATGCCAGGGATCTTAGCTTGCAAAGAATGTACTTTATCACTGAGTTCAACTATCCCCTAGTGATGCACAGATTTCCACAAATTGGTGCCCTCTAATGGGTTTCCTCACATCATCAGCTAGCACAGCTATAGGCCTGTTACAGACTGCCAAAATAAAGCTGCTTCGGGTCACTTTGGAGGTATGCTGTTTAAATGATGCATGCGTGCTAAGAGTCTGGAAGCTGCGCCAAAGCCATGATCCATTCCTAAGGACTAGAGCGCAGCTTTGGCGCAGCTTCCGGACTCTTAGTATGCATACATCATTTAAAGAGCATACCTCCAAAGTAACCTGAAGCAGCTTTATTTTGGCCTGTCTGTATGGAGCCATTGTTGGGGAAGCCTGCTTTACATTCTTTTCTGGGAGAAACATTGGTGTAGCATTGACATTTATCAAAGCAATTGCACCACATAGGGCTGCATTTTCATGAGGAAAGCTCAGCCATGGCTTTACTCCATAATCTGAGAGATGCTCCAATAGGAAACAGTCTGGATCCTTTGACACAGCATATATTTCAGATAACATGAGAATGAAGATGCAGTAGTCACATCTGAAGAGAGCTGCTAAACTGTAGAAAGTAATGTTTTATTGTAAGACTTCCTATTTTAGTCCACCTTTCCTCTGGGAACTGAGGGCAAAATAGATGGTGCTTCATTCTGGGACTCCCACATTTTTATCCTCATAAGAGCCCATTGTCAACCAGTAATGACACCTTCATTTTTATTTCTAATTTATTACCTCATGATTAATAATAATAATAATAAAAACTTTATTTATATACTGCCTTTCCACAGTGATCAAAGCGGTTCACAAGGCCATCAATACAATTACACCATACAGCGAATACAAAATAATTAAAACCACGAGTACATATATAATTAAACAAGCATGCTCATGATTAAAAGGTATAGTTATGCTTTACTTTAAAGTTTTGCAAATTTTTACATTTAAGTCTGTTATTAAACATCATGCACTGTACATGGCAGGTGGTATATGTCTATTTTAAAACAAAGACATCAAATTAAGAGGCAGGGTTTAACTTTGGGTCTTCTCAGTTCTAGTCCAAACCACTATACCATACCTTTGCACAAAACCAGTGCAATAGTCAAATATCTGCCCTAAATCACTGCATCCTACAGAGAAGCTTTCTTATTTGAAAGCTTATTTGAATGTTATGTTTTATTTTGAAGCAAAGAAAAGTGCTGCATAAAGATAAAATGCTCTGGTCTAATTGTATTACTATAATTAGTGTTTGAATAATGAGGCGCTTCATAAATGTATTATCTTGATGAACATTGCATATCCTCCAGCTGTTCTGATTTGGCAGGGACAGTCCTGATTAATCATCTGCTTTTTCAGCTAATTTTAAAATATGCCAGTTTCTCTTTCTTTCCCCTGCTTTCTCCTTTTGTCCTCAGCTTACTTCACTTGCTGCAAACTGAGTTCAGGGTGCAAAAGTAGTTTGCAGTTAGTTAACTCAGCCGGGGGGCAGGAGAGGAGAGGAGGGGGCAGAATCTGGCTTTCCCATTAGCCCCTCTTAGCTTGTGTGGTCTTCCTCATTTACAACTTTTACTATCTTGACCACATTCTCATATTATTTGGCATCGTGTGTCCCAGTTTTCATCTGTGAACTGTTGGGGAGTATGACATTCTCCAGTGCTATCATGAAAGTAGGGAAAGTTGCTTTGTACAATTTGTCCATATAGCCCTACATTGCCTACTGTGGCTGGCAGTGTCTCTCCAGGATCTTAAGCCGACATCTTTCTTAGTATGTTTTAACTGATCGTTTTTAAGCCAGAGCTATCACAACATGGGATTTCCAGTATGTGAAGCCTCTGCCTTACTGCTCTGCTATAGTCCCTCCCATTCAGTTTCATGGCAACTTTAAAAGATCCATACAGTGGACCCTTGTTATATGCTGGGGTTTGGTTCCAAGATTCCCCGTGTATAACAAAATCTGTGTATGCTCAAGTCTCATTAACTATAATGACATAGTAAAATGGTGTCCCTTATAAAAAATGGAAAATCAAGGTTTGATATTTGAAATGTATACTTTTTAAAAATATTTTTAAACCGTGGATGCTTGAATCCGTGTATAAAAAATCTGTGTATAAGAAAGGCCGACTGTATTTCAATTTTGTTTCTATATATACTGAGCAGAATCTGCTGACAACAAAACAATGGAATGGATTTTAATATTAACTTCTAGAGAGTATATATGTCAGCACTACTTCAGGTATATATACACACACATACGGTACCATTGTTACAATTAAATCTCCTAAGATAACAGTTGTTCTGTTAAACTACTGGAAATGTACTTGAAAGAAATAGCTGTGAAAAGATGTGGTATTTCAGACTAAAATAAACAACATTATACCACAACATCTCTGGAGAAGCCATAGTAGTATGGCTGGTAATCAATTTCTTTGGTATGACTTGTCAAAATTATATGGAGTAATTTTCTAAAACTACTTAAAATATGAGCAGAGATGTGAGATAGTCTTGAGAATCACATCTTGAGAATGAGAGACTCTAACTAATCACTTCGATGTGTAAATAAAGTAAATTCTTTCCTTGTAAATATGCTTTTTGGGCTTCCTCTGATAAAAACCTGACTTTTCATCATTCAGCCTCAGATAATGAAGCGAAGGGTTGATGAAAACAAATTTCCAAAGTGGTTATTAAATTTATTAACTTGAACCCTGCATCCTGCACAAAGGTTGATACGTTAATATTGGAGCTAATAGATTATTGTTAAGTTGTTAGAAACAAGTTATTCTTTGGCAATTAAGACAGTAGAAATATTGTAAAATTGGTTCTTTCATTTAATTTAAAAAATAATTTAAAAGACCACTAATGTAACAAGTAATAAGACTAATCATTACTCAAAATATCACTATTGTTTAACAGTTAACAAAATAAATTTTAAAATTATTTTTTTAATTAATGAATTGTTAGTAATAACTTAAATGTTAGTGAATCATTTCCAAAACTTAGCTTAGGCAATGTATAATAATAGTTGAAAATTTAGAATTTTCATTAAAATTAAAGGCAAAGGATTAAAAATCACACACTTATTGCTTGTCTATAGGAGAGCAAGGAAGATGCCAGTCTTATCACTATTACTAGGGAGTTTTAGAATTGGTGAGCAACTATTTACAAGGCCCAGTATCATTGGCCCACCATTTCTAGTCTCTCTAGGTGGTGGAGAAATTACAATACAGAGTATCTGATTGATGGTGATAAATTATGGATAAGTATGACCCCCTCTAGGCCAGTCTATACATTAAAGACATCTGTGGACTTTATCACACAGGGGGTTTAAACAGTGATTATTCTGTGAAAATCACACAGTTGCAATTAACATTTTCACACACATTGCGATTAAAGAGCCATTATCCTGGGAACGAACAGGCAATAAATAGCAGCAAATCATTCATGTGAAAATGTTAATCCTGATTGTGTAATTTTCATGGGATAATTGCTGTTTAAACCCATGATTTTCCCCATGTGATAAAGTCCTATGTCTCTTTGAGGCAGAGATAGGAATTCTGGGCCCCTCCAGGTGTTGTTCAGCACCATTCAACTCCAGATTGTTTGGCCAATGGTGAGGTATGCTGGGAGTAGTAGTTTATCAACATCTTTCGGACAGTGAATAATATATCTTTTATTGTGAACATTTACTTGTTCAGAAACTGTTTTTCTTGGGTTTACAGACTATCTTAAAACTCACAAATATGGGATTGGATCCAGAGTAATTTAGTTAGCCTTAGGTATTACTGAAATTGATTTCAGGTTAGACATGACTACAATCCCATTGATTTCAGTGGAGATGAAATGTATAGTCCTATATGTGTATACTCAAAAATAAATAGTAAGTACCACTACAAGTCAACCTCATGTATAAGTCGAGGACAGGTTTTGCCATGTCCCATGGATAAGTTGAGAGTAAAACTTGGAGGTTCCTTCAGTGTGTGTATGTGTGCATACAGCAAGAGAGACTCTAATCGAGGCATTTTGCTTCAGCGTTTCAGCTTTGGTTTAAGCCATCAGCTAGACAGTGTGGGCAGGAGAGGGGCTCTGTTTGTTTGTTTGACAGCAATAAATCACTCAGGACTCTTTATGCTTGGCTCAAGAGAAAAAGAAACTATCTTCCCACCACATGGGGAAATCTGAAAGAACTGCTATCACATTACCATACTGACCCATAAATAAGTCAGCTTGGGATTTTGGGGTCAGTTTTTGGGTATGAATGTTTAGACGTATAGACGAGTATATATGGTAGGTAGAATTCAAAGATATAGTAGAATCAGTATGTAGAGAGCTCTTGTAACAACTTTGAGACTAACTAATAGAAAGAAGTTGGCAGCATGAGTTTTCACAGACCTGTCTACATTCTCCGATGTGTTTGGTGGAGTGGAAAGCCAGGGACAGACTTATATATGCTATTACTGTGTGAGAAAGTCAATTCAAATTCAAAATATTTTGTGTATGGAAATGAAGTGCCAAGTTTAGCTTTAAGTAAGTAGGTACTTTGTGAATTCAGTGGGGCTTGCCATCAAGAAAGAATAATTAAATGTGTCTTGCATCAAACCAACATTTTCTTCTTTCTGCTGCAGTTTTGATGTTCTTTAGCATTAAAAAACCCTTCCTTCTTTCCTTCTTTCAGGAAGAGATGGGTATCGCATGTGAATTACTTGAACCAGACTCGGACTTCCTTAAGTGCAGTGTGGGCTTTCCCTTCATGAGATCAAAGTCCAAGGTAAAAGCTTATGACTTCCCATAGTTATGACCTTCCCTGTGTGTCAAGAGAACATGTGAACCACTGGCTACTTTACAGATACACTGTGGCTTTGGACTTTGCCCACAAAGAGGTTGTGGTCACCTCTCAACTCTTCTTATAAGGTGTTCTGCTATTGCTGATCACTCTTCTCTAAACAGAGTTCAGTGGTAGTGCTGTCACAGCACTTCATAGTCAGGGAGCCCAAATGAATTTGACTGGGTATTCAAATAGGATTTCTTTTCAGTGGACAGAAATTTATTCTAAAAAGCTTCCTCAGCAGACATATAGAAATGGGCTGTCCACCATTTCTGTCCTTAGTTACTCTGCTGTATTTTCAGTGTTATCCTGGTATGCAAACTATGTAGAATTCAGTTATACACAACAGAGAGCCAGCAAAAATATGTGTTGTTATTATTATCTTCTTTCCAAGTTTTTTGTCATATTAATTTAATTAACTAGTAGGGGTTATGCTGTTTCCATCTGGCAGTGTTTCTGAATATTTCAAAGCCACTTTGCTGCCTGAAACAGAACAGCAAATGGCAATGGGCTCCAGCCCCCTTGTCAAAGTTCCTATTACTCAAGGTCAGTGGAGGTAAATCCCTTAAGTCTGTCTCCCTCTCCCCATCAGTAATACAGTAATAGTATGTTCTAAGGTGTCCTGCCACTTGAGGTGAGAAAAAAAAGCACTGCTTCTGCTTCTGCTGCCATAGCATCAGGGTCAGGGTCTCAGAGGTGTCCTGCCACCACTGCAACAGGGACCTGGCTGTGGAGGGCCCTGCCAGGAGTGGGCCATCATGATGTGGCCTTCAGCACTTGAAGCAGCCACCTTATCCTGTCTAATAATCATCAATTAAATGTGAAGCAGCTTCCAATAATTATTTCACTTTGCTTAGTGATTGGATTGATCCTGATTTTCTGGGCAACCTCTGATTTATCTTTTATGACGATTGCTTTATTTTATGTGTATTTCATGACCATTGTTTTCAGTTTTGTACTATTCTTTCCTGTTCTTAGTCCTTTGAACCTGGAAGGGGAGACTCTGTTGTGGAGAGTAGATGTAATGTCTTTGTATTGTACGTCCAAAACACATTGCAGAAATAATTCAGTTAGAGGTTACTGCCCTGATGCAGTGTTAGGGAATCCTAGGAATTGTAGTTTACTGTGGCACTAGAGCTCTCTGCCAGAGAAGGCTAAACATCTCACAAAACTACTGTTTTCAGAATTCCCTTACATTGAGTCAGGGCAGTTAAAGTGGTCTCAAACTGGATTATTTCTACAGTGTGTTTTGGACTGTAGTAGAGGGCTGTGTGAACTTCAGTTGCACAAGAAGATCAGTTCTGGGTACATTGATACTAGAGGTTGGCTCTTTTATTTTGGCATAACTTTTCTTATAAGAACAAAATGAGTGAATAAGATGAGTAAATAAGATGTCTTGTTGTTAGCAACAAAAAATTAAAAACATGATATAGAATGGGGGAAAAGCTGACTTGATAGCAGCATACATGAAAGATATCTAGGTGTCTTAATGGTTGTAAAAATGAATATGAACTAATAGTGGCCTGTTACAGACTGCCCAAATAAAGCTGCTTCGGGTCTCTTTGGAGGTATGCTATTTAAATGATGCATGGGTCCTAAGAGTCCGGAGGTTGCGCCAAAGCCACACTCCATTCCTAAGCACTGGAGTGCAGCTTTGGTGCAGCTTCCGGATTCTTAGGATGCATGCATCATTTAAACAGCATACCTCCAAAGAGACCCGAAGCAGCTTTATTTTGGCAGTCTGTAACAGGCCAGTGATACAGTATATAATGCAATTTTGAGCTGCATTGACAACAGAATGGGAGATAGGTTCTGCTCTGTTCTGTGACACTCAGATCTCATTTGTGGAATTATGTCCAGTTTGGGACATGGCATTTTAAGAAAGACATTGATAAATTAAAGCTACTAGAATGATGCAGGGTTTGGAAACCAAACCCTGTGAGAAACAGTTGAAACAGTTGGATATGTTTAGTCTGGAGAAGAGAAGATTAAGGGGAGACATGATAGTGTCCTTCAAGTATGTGAAAGTCTGTCATGGAGAATATAGACCAGATACATTTTCTGTTACTTCAGAAAGAACTAGATATTGCACCGAAGAAAATCTTAGCTAAATAAAAGGGAAACTTTATTTGGCCTTGGAACAGCCTGCTTCAGGAGGTAGGAAGATACTCATAAGTAGGGAGCATTTAAACAGAGACTGAACAGCTACCTGTCAGTGATACTGTAGCTGCATACTACATTGGGGAACTAATACTGAGCAGGGAGTTGGACAGTAGACCTTCAAGGTCTCTTCCATCTCAATGATTCATGCCATCTCCATACATTATCAAAGCTGCTTTGTTTACTCACAGAATTCCTTATAGTCTGAAAAGTCAAAACTACAAAACATTTTATTTTGCCAGGCTATCATAAAATTGACCCCATAGCTAAAACATGTTGGGATTGATCTGCATACAACTCATCAGTCCAGTCCAGCATGCGTTTGATCAGCTATTGGGGGGAAAGTTAATCCTCTCATTTCTTCATTGTTTAGTGTAGCCTCTGATTATCAGATGAAGGGTAGTATGTGAAAGATAGATTGTGGATTTAGTTGGAGAATTTAATGAAGAACATGGAGATCACCTAATTAATCTGTGTGATTTCCCATCCAGCTACAGATGGACCCACCTTCTTTCAGGCACTGGAAAGCATCTTCACACTGGAAGCCTTAGCTCCATCCCCATGGTGCCACTTTGGCACATGCTGGTCCACATGGCGCGTGCCATCATGACGCACTTCCAGCACTGCATCCACATGATGCAGCACCAAAGGGGCGTCATAAAGCCACACTGCTGCAGCTATGATGCCCCTTGGAGGGTGCAAAAAGGAGCTGCTTTTTGCGGCACAGCATGAGGTTGCTGCATCCCTGATCTGTCCAGTAAAGGGGCAGCTGCATGCTGCCCCTTAGGGGCAGTCTGGACAGCCCATGAGTCTCTTAATAATGCCTAGTAGTGAATTATTGTGTGTCAAGAAAATTATGTAAATTTGTAAGCATTTCAAATCTGGAATATAGCAAGTTATACTAAATATATATAGCAACACAATTAAAGTAAAATATCTAATTTATTTATGAATCATATATGTCAAGAAGCATATGTACTGTGTGCTAAATGCTACTTTCTTTTCCCTTTAGTATGAGTTCAGTGTAATCTTTGACACTAGCCATTTGTCTGGAGAAGAAGAGAGTCTCTCATTCCTTGTCACTGCTCAAAGGTAATATCACTTTTATCAGGTTTTATCATGTACAGATCTCAGACATCTCTCTGGCCTGGCATTGATAGATTTAGCTCACATTCCTTTCAATGGGGATGCTTCAATACAATTAAGCTATATTAACGAGTCTGCTTTAAGATGTTTCAGTCATATCAAGCCATTGAAAGCTGGTAGAAGGTTTTTTGTTTTTGTATTGCAAGTGTGTATTTCTTGGCAGATGCTTCAGCATGGTGTCCACACAGACAATAAGGAGTGATGATAGTGGATAGATTTTAAGAACATTCAAAGGGTCATAATACTTAGGAAGAGTCCTGGAGGGATTAAAACAAATGCTTTAAGAAGGATCTCTCTTTTCCTTATAGGGAAGAATGTAATGTCAGTGATACAGTATCAGGCAGTCTCTTAAATAACTGGCACAGTCCATCTCCAAATTGCTAATTCTTTGAAATGTAGCCTGGAACTCCTTTCAGACTGGCTATTTATATTGCATTCTGCCAGTGTTGTGGGATACATTATAGTTGCATCCTGGCCCACTGAAAACATGGATTCTATTATCTGTTTTTCAGTTTGGACATGGTAGATATATCATGCCAAACCTACACTTTTGTGACAGGTATTTTCAAATGGCATCTGGTTATACTGTGTCCATAACACAGGCACTTCTTTCAGCCAATTTTGTTCGTTTCCTAATTAGGAAAAAAAGTGAAAGGTTTTGAGACATGGATAATGAATCAATTAGTAGTTGCCTTGAAGGTATCCCATAGATTACAGTATTTGGTCCTTCAGCTCTCTGCTCAGACCAGTAAGGGAAAGCATAGAGCATGATCCACACAGTTTTTCTGTGCAGAGAGATTGTGATGTTAAATCCAATAATACCTCATAAAAATGGCTTAGTGCATTGGTTTAATCTTTCCCCATTCTGTGATGGATTCAGACACAGGATATAAAGATATTGTTCCATTTCCAAGCACCAGTGTAAAACTGGCCAAAAAGCATACTTTTCAATCTAAGTATAGAGATTAGTTATCACAGCCCCAATTTGTACATGATGTATAATCAGTGATTCCAGCTGGCTAGGAACTTCTTGGAGATATTATGATTAATCTTTCTTGTGCTATATGTCAAGGCAGGATCAAGAGAATCCTAAATCTAGGATAGATTTACTCCTTCCATTCTTGCTTGCACTAAGCTAACTCAGGGGCTCTATAGATGGCCCCTAAGAGGTGGCAGGAGGCTGTCCCTTTCCTGGCCTCACACCGTGGCCCTGATCCAGCCTCTGGAGAGTGCAAAAAGGAGCCGCAAAAAGCAGCTCATTTTTGCACTCTCCAAAGGGAGCCATAGCTGTGGCAGTGCGGCTGTATGATGTCCCTTCAGTGCTGCATCATGTGGATACAGTGTCAGAGGAGTGCCATGATGCTGCGTGCCATCTGGAAGGGTGCATGGCATCATGATGCCCTGGAGGTGGAGTCAGGGTGTCCATTGTCAGGATGCTGCATCCTGACTCTGCCCACAGGCCGGCCTTTCAGACCGGTCCGTATGAGGCCTCAGTTGTGTTTTTCAATCACAAGCACAAAATCCTTATCTTCTGCACTTTAGTGGGGGGAAAGAGTTGGCTAAGCAAGAAAGCAGATAGCTTTTAATATTGGTCACATGCACACTGGTATATGCATGGTTACTCATAGGGCTTTCCTGCTTCCTTTTTGTGGTTTGAGAACACTTGTGAGCCAACTGAGCTGAATGTTTGGTGGTCTCTGAGGATATCCTGAAGTCTGCTAGGAGAGAGTTTAGGCCAGCTCTCCATTGGACTATAGATTCCTCATAATGAGTGTAGAGGGATTTGATAAAGGGAATGTTGAAAACTCTGATGCACAATGCACACTTCCTTTGCTTATAAGTCATAAAGAAGCAACTCCTTCTGTGACTAGCCACAGGAAATAATTATATTCACATGGGAGTTATCATTGCTTGGCTTTGTGAACTATTGCCCTTAGGCCTACGACTTTGAAAGCAGAGGCTGCTGCTTTGTATTATATCCTGTTAGATGTAATGGCAGATGCATGGAAGGACACAGTTTGGCATCTTCCATGTCACATCTAATATTACAATTCTTAATATCCTATTTAAAACAAACAAACAAACAAACAAGCAAAAATGAAGCCACCATGCACAACTGTTGGAGATGGATGAGAGGTAGGAAACAACAGTTGCTCTGTGAATCTCAAGGGGAAGAAAGTAACTCTTCACAAATAACAGGTGTGTGGAAGAAGATCTTGCAGCCTTCTAGGTTGCTCATATATTTGATAAATGAACTTACCACATCAGACAGTTGACTCCTTGCATCTGTATTCTAGAAAATATTTTTATTAAACAAGAAGAACAGTTGATCCAGACAGAAGGATGACTTTTGTTGTGCTTCCAACCTGATGGAATGCTGGGCAGTCTGCTGAGCAAATTCTATTTTACTTACATAAACTAAACACCCTTACAAACCAGTTTTTGCTTGGAGATTATGGTGTACAAAGCAGTTAAATGAGGCATTTGTTCCAGGTGGCTTTATTCTTCTTTCTTATTCCATGAGGCAAAATACCAAGGAGAATGCCCAAGAGACTTAGCTGCAAACCAGGGAGCCCATGATTCTGTCCCTGCCATAAAAAGCCATAGTCGAATTACCACGTAGCTGGTTGCAGATTAACTCCCTGGCATCTTCATGTAACAGGAAAGTCTACTCTCCTAAAGCACTAGAGACCAGGTGCTGTTCATTGTAGTCAATACAGAGCTCAGTGGACTGGTAATCTTATAGATCAAGATAGTCACACTAATACAACCTGTGTTGCTAAGTCATGAGATAATACTTAGGTCTGTGGTGGGCAGCTGTGACTGAACTGCAACTCCCATTAGCCCTAATCACTGGTCCAAAAAATCCCAAACCCTTGTCTGTGTCTGTCTGTCTGTCTGTCTGTCTGTCTCTCTCTCCATTTTGACATGCTTGCCTTAGTGAAACTGCCCACTCACATCCTCAGTTTCTTCATCTGCAATGTGGGAGATAATGTTGGTACTGTTGCCTCTGCTGTGCTGCAGTTAGAACTGCAACTAGACAAGGCACATGGAGTCATTTGGATACTTGAAAGTGACATAAACCTGTTGTGCCAAGTATCTACACCACTGATGCATGCTGGTTTTATAGTTATTCAGTTTATGAAGAAAGCCCTAGCAACTGCAATTGCATGAACAATAGTAGGAATTTCTAGCAGAAGGTTCTCCTCAAACTATAAATCCCAGCTGCTGTGATTAAAGTCACAACAATTAAATTAGTATAGTTTGTAGTGTCATTCTTCCTTAAAAAATACCCTAATGTATATTAGAAAAGACAACTATATATCAAATGTCAAATGTCTATACAGGGATCTTAAAACAGGCTTTCATAAAATAGTCTACCCTGTGTTTATAAAAGGATGTGTTTGTGGAAGGGATAAAAGCCTGAGCTTACTCATGCCATCACTGTGATTTCACAATTTCCTGTTGGCTGCAGTATTCACATTTTGGTCTTTGGCTTTTGGCTTATTTTCTGTTACCTCTTGTATTGTTTTAGTTGCCAAAAACTCTAAACAAAACACGCAGTTTCTGATGATCTTGCTTTCAATATCCCCACCACATGTTTATTACCTATGTCAGTGGTCCCCAAACTGTGCCCTTTGTGAGATTTTGGACTTCAGCTCCCAGAAGCCTCAGTCATGTCCGCTGGGAGAGGCGGAATATAAATAAAATTATTATTATTATTATTATTATTATTGTCAATAATTTGGGATTCTGGGAGCTGAAGTCCAGTTTGGGGACTACTGACCTATGTGGACATTAATGGTCAGTTTAAGGTGCAGAGGGGATGTGCAGGATCATCCGCACAATCCATGCACAGGAGTCAGAGGATGAACATGTGGATATCGCCTTCAATTTGAAAAGCCTGTTAGTCTGTTCCTGCATAGTTGTAATTAAAAAATACAAATGAAATTGTAACAAAATGTTGCATTATGGCATGACAATTTTGTGTTTCAGTCAGCTAGCCATATCTTCTTTGGGGATATTCCATTTCTTGTCCTCTGACCCAGGGCCCATTTACACTACCTTATTATAAAACTATATTTTACTCTGCCTGTCATGACAGCATCCCATAGCATATTGGGATTGACATTTTAGGAAGATATATGTAGAATTCTCAGCCAGAGAGCTCTACAGCCGCACCAGACGACAAACCCCAGAATTCCATAGGATGCAACCATGACAGTTAAAAGGGAATATAGCACTATAATGGTTAAGTGTGGATCCACAATCAGTTTTGTACTCTTCCATATAACAGTTCATGGCTACTGAGCATGCCCATGATCACACTGAGCTGTTTTGATTCATCCTCCCTCTTTTACTTCCCTTTCCCTTAATGACTTGTGGTCTCCCCAAACAGTCCCTCTTGTGTATGAATGTTGCTATTTAGAATACATAAGGATCCATACTTGGACAATGACTTGTCTATTAGTGTAGAATAGACTACAGTAGTTTCTAAACTACACCACCCACGATTAATGCTCATTTACTATTTCATTCCACACCAATTGATATTGAATAGTATAGGTTTACCTTAGGGTCACCATAAGTCAAAATTGACTTGGAGGCACACAGCAACAATAAAGTATGTCTTCTAATTGTTCAGACTACAGAATTCAGATGAGTTTATATACTGAAAACAATTATGCGTAAATCAGTGATGGTGAACCTTTTAGAAGCTGAGTGTCCATACTCAGTGGTGTTCCTGCACTGGGAAGGTGGGACTTCTGCCTTCTTGGGCGGGACTTCTAGGGGAAACATAAGGCACACTCTCTCCACCTCAGGCTAGCAATAGCAACACTCCCAACAAAACTTTCCAAGAAAGCTCCAGAATAGTTTCACCTTAGGGTTGTCATAAGTCGGAAATGACTTAAAGGCACCACACACACAAATCACGTTCTCTCAGCCTCAGAGGATGGCAATGGAAATCCTCTTCTGACAAAGCTTGTCCCATGATACTTTCACCTTACGGTCACCAGTAACGACTTGAAGCTGTGCATGCATGCGCACACACACACAGCACACTCTCTCAGCCTCAGGCTAGCAACAGCACCCACCTCCTCTGACAAAACTTGCCAAGAAAACTCCATAATAGTTTAACCTTAGGGTTGCCATAAGTCACACTTTTTCTCCTCATTACACCTCGATGGGCTCTTCTCCCTCAGCGCCACCTTTATAGAAATGGAGGCAAATTATAAGAGCCAAAAGGGCATGGCCCTCACTGATGCACACCATTTTACTCATGGGTAAACTGGCGCTCAGGAGGGAGGGAAGGTACTCTGGTTGAGCAGGTTGGGTTCTGACATGTAGAAAGTTGTGAACACAGTTTATAGCTTGTGTGGTCCCCAAAAAAGTAGGACTCTTCTTTTTTGAAAGGAGGAGCATTTGTGCACATAGTCACTCATATTTACCTAGCAGTGAAAGCAGGCCACAGAAAACCTGGTTTCTTGATTCTGAAATGTAAGCTCATACATTATGGTAGAAGATATGTCTAATTTTTTTATTTTAATCCACTGTATCACAGTGGCAGTGTACAATCAATAGGGCCAGATGGCTTCTCGGGAGATAGATAGATGCTGGTTTCAAGCATGCCTCTTATGTTGTTTTCAGTCAGAGCACACCACTGATAAATTGAATCTTGTGATATTGTGGTGGCATTATTAGCCTTTTACCAGTTGCTCAGATTACCTGTTTTGAGAAGATAGCCAGGAAAAGAACTGTGCCTACCATAAGCCACATAACTATTTAGCAATGCAGCACTTTTTGCAAACAACACCCCCCTTTGTCTCCCATAGGGCTACACATTGCTTGAATGGGAGATTAGGATGGCTGATTGGTATTGCTAATAGGGGAAAACACAATTGCAGATACTGAAGCAATCAGAAAACATGACAGAAAACAGGACAATTTCGCAAAATCTGTTTGTGTTTCTATGTGGACATAGTTTTCATATTTCACTTGAAAGCTATCCATCTCATTTTGGTTTCAAAATGGAGTAAATATTTACATGTAAGGACAATTTTGAAGAAAAGAAGAGATCCAGAGGGAAAATATAAATGTCAGGGGCTTTTTCACACGGCACAGTTTTAGTACAGTGATTCACTTTAACTGCCATGGCTGCATCCTGTGCAATCTCAGAGTCTGTAGTTCGGTGAGGCACTGGAACTCTCTGGCAGAAAATTCCAAATACCGCATGAAAATGCAAATCCCAGAATTCCATAGAACAGCACCATAGCAGTTAAAGTGGAATCAAACTGCTGTAACTGGGCAGTGTAAAAGGGCCATGAATTCAATTCGTTTGACTGTTGTTTTCAACATAAGGTCATTTGTACAGCAACCTTAATTCTCATTAATTTGGCACAGTGGGAACCTAGAACATAACCTCCAGGACAACTCTCTCACCCTCTCTGTTCCTCTGATGCATGAAGTGGACTCCTCCATCACTGGGTAAGGTATTTTCCATCAAATGAGTATGTGTGCATGCATATAAAATTCTGATGGCTATTTTAAGCATCCCTTCTAAGTTAGCCACAAAGAAAACACATGTTTCCCTTGTTTATAAGGCGAAATGGGGGGTGGAGTGTTTCTTTTTTCTCAGTTTATTTCCCAGACTTTCAGTTTAGGACATGATAAAAAAGTTTATCTTTTTTAATCACTCTTTCTAAGCACAGAAACATTAGGCATTAATTATAGCATTATGATCTCACTCTTTAAGGGAACATAAAAATGAGGTCAAGTCAAATGTTTTGGTTCAGATTTGCTAGACCAAAGGTTGCGGTCAAATGTTCTGGGATAGAAGAGGTCACATGGAGGTTTAGCTGTGTGCCCTTCTGCTTAATTTCACAGCCAGGGCTCTGTTTATGTTTTCCTCTGTTTTGCAAGATAAAAATATTTGAGGAGAAATAGATCATTTACAAAGGGTATCAGAAGTGGAGGAAAAATGTCTTTGGGTTTTTGGTGTTTTCTTTTGGTAGTCTGATATTATCTCCTTTTTCTCTCATTCAGTGTTGTGTCCCCCAGTTCTTTTATTTATGGTGAATCTGTGGCAGCCTCTCAGTTTATTCAGCTAGAAGATTTTGAATGCGATTTTCAAGACCTCAACTTTACTCTTCAGGTAAAAATGATGTGTAACAGTCTTTCATGCTAAGTGTGCTTTAATTTTTTTGGGGGGATTTTTTGGATTTAAGGAACACAGCGGTATATCCGTTTACATGTTCTTTTCTTATGTATAGCATATTATGCCTCAAATATGAGTGTTGCATTACAACTCTGGAGAACAGGATTTGATTCCCCCCTCAGCCATAGAAATTCACTGGGTAACCTTGGGTGAATCACACACTCTCAGCCCCAGAAAACTGCATGATAGGTTCACCCTATGGTTGCCATAAGTCAGAAATGACTTGAAGGCACCCAACAACAGCAAAGATGCTAAACTCTAAAACTGCATTCCTTTCCACATTTACCTGGGAGAAAGTTCCACTGAAGGCTATGGGACTTAATTTGGAGTAAACATGTATGGGATTGTTTCATAAAAAGTATATGGCCAAGAAGGTCATTTCTTCTCACTGGTCTTTTTGTAAAAATTATGTATTTATGGGGCTGTAACGGCATGATATAGTGATTTGAGCATTGGACTATGACTCTGGAGACCACTGTTTGAATCCCTGCTCAGCCATGGAAACCCACTGGGTGGCCTTAGGCAGGTAACACTTTCTCAGCCTGAGAGGATGACCAAGGCAAACCCCTTGAACAAAGCCTGCCAAGAAAAAACTGTGATAAGGTTGCCTTAAAGTTGCCATAAGTCAGAAATGACCTGAACGCACCCACCAACAGCTACACTCTGTTACTGCTGTTGTATTTCTATAAAGTATAGTATTGTATGGTGCAGAATATTATATCCCTTAGATTCAAAATGGTTTGCCATACAGAGTGAGGATAAGGTAATAACCCCCCACCTTCACACACACCTTTAAAATGCAAAATCTTTGGGATGTGGAAGAAGATTCTGGCCACATGATTTTTTTCTAGTGACAAGTCTTCCTTAACTGTGGTTACCCTGGTGCCACTTTTACCACAGACTGACAGGTCCTTCTTTCAGTCTCCATTAATTCTCCAGAAAAAGTGTGTGTTAACAGGAAAAATAAAATAAAAATAAAATCACCAACCCACTGTACTTCGGCTCATGCAACAATTTATGCCTTCAGCATGGAAATACAATATTCAGTTCCTGTCAGAACAAAGTATGTGGCCAATGTGGGGTTATGGTTAGAGTATTGTTCTAGGTGTATTACTTTCAGGTCTCCAGTCTGGCATGAGGATCACTGGATGGCCTTAGATCACTCACTCTCTTGCAGTTCAGCTTACTTCACAGATGTGTTTGCTTGTACAAAAGAGAGAGAGAGAGATCTTCTAACTCGTTAGAAGAAAGGCACTATATTAATTTATATTAATTAATTTATTAATATATTATTCCCATTTTGGGATATCTATCCAACAAGTAAATAAATAAATAATTCCATTCCTACTACTAATAGTTAAATAAATAAATGTTATCTCTTCAAGAACCCAGAATATCTGGAATTTGTAGGTTAAATATAAGGAAAAAGACATGTAGAGATTAAACAATTTTTCCTATTAATGATACATAACTTGTCCATGTCTTGATGGAAGTCTTCAGATACACACAGTAATTCATATGCAGGAACTTACACAGTGAGTTGCTACTTTCTTTGCTCAGCTGCTCCAGGGAGGATGTCAGTCTGCAGCATTATGGTGATACCACTCTTCAGTGTCTGAAGCACTACATGCACGGCAGCTCATTTTGCTGTTTTCCAAGGACCACAAAAGCAAAGGGAGTTGTTCATTCATATATATAATTATATAATTAGCAGGGATGTGTCTGATAAGGGTGTGTTTCCAAATTATGTTCTTCCGTTCTAGATCCAAACTGCAAAGAACATTATAAATTAGCTCTTTACTACAGATGCTGAATTCATTTTACTGACTTGTGACCAAATGCCTACATGATATCCTGAGTAGACCAACATAAAAAGTAGTGACCCCACCAGACATAAAACAATGTGCATTAGAGCCAGTTCCTGTATTATGCAGCAGTCTAGGCCCATTTATACTTAGAGCACATTCCTAGAAATCAGTAATGAAGGCTGGATACAATCCTACAGACTAAATCCAACGTTAATCCCAGTGGCTGAGTCTCAACCATTAAAATTAATTGAACATACAAGACTAGTGATTAATAAACCCATTAATTTTAGTTGGCTTTTTGTTGAGACTAACATTGGATTTCACTTTAAATGTATGCAGTGTACCTTTAAAATATTCTTGTAGAGCTAAGCATCCTGAGATACAAGACTCAGAATCTTAAAAAGATTGGTCTCATTTCTTATTCCCATAGTAAATACAATTAGTTGACTGCTGTGTCATCTAGCCTTCCCTTCAGCCATTTGCCATTCGAACGTTTGCTATTTAGACTGTAATCCTGTTTATGCAAACCTGAATGTAACCTCATTGAACTCAGTGTGGTTTGCACTGTTTATCACTTACCTCTGGAGAGGCCACAATTCAGTTAAAAGGTGAGTGCATTTTAAATGCACTGATTTCAGAGAGAGAAACCTGAGTGTGTATATACCGTAGGTATAGCAGTAGCATTTCAAAAGGACATAACTTTGGCTGGATTGTATCATATTGATTGAGAAGCAAGTCTACCAAATATTGAATGCCAGCTGAGCATATCCTTGCTATCGATTACTCATCCAAACTATTCCTGGATCCATACATTGTGAAAGTCTTTCCAGCCACTAGGTGGAACTACAGAATGACAGATTGCTCAGCAAAAGGGTTTAGTAACAGTTGAGTTCTATCAATTTTTTACATTACTCCCAAACATGATGCTATTTTTTTGGGGGGGGGGGCTAATGAATAGCACGTCTCCCACCATGGAAGACAATAGTTCACATCAATTAATTGAAGAGTAGAAGGAATGTGGTCAGGACTGGATATAGCAATATCGTTAGCTTGAATGCTGATTTTTTAAAAATATGAAATTATAAAACACCAAAAAAAAAAAAAATTCCATAATGTGATTAAACCAAAAAGTTAGGTAAATCAGCATTTTATCATAGACATCCTCAAATGTTTTGGACACATTCTGTATGAAGAAAATAATGCAGATTTACTTTGTACAATAGAAAGCAGGTTGGTTCCCTTTATTGAACAGAAGGAAGGCACTTAGAGGTTGTCCACGTTGATGATAAAGGCGGGATACAGACAGGCAAAAGGGGGTGTGTTCATGACGTCATGAAGGTAGAGCCTTCAGATGGCCCTTACCTGAATGCTGCCATGAACACGCCGCCCGCACGCCCCAAGCGGGAAGAAGCGGCATTAAAAAGGTGCTGCTTTTCCCCGCTTCTTTTCTGTATGCTGCTCCGTCTGTAAGCTGCTGCACCGGTACGCCAGAATTGTTACGCTGCTAATTTAAGTTGCCTATTTAAAAGCTCCGAGTCAGCTGCGTCGCATAATGAGTCGGGGTCCTGGAACATGCGCAGTTTGCACCGAGGCTCTAATTAGAGTGTCAGATGCCATGCAGATGTGGAAGCTGCAGCACAGCTGCACTCTATTTTAATGCTCGTAACCCTAACCCTAACCCTAGAGCAACATGTACGCATGTGCTGCTAGAATTGGGGAAAGTCTGGAATTTAAAGTGAACCCCTACACACATTCCTGTGCCATTTTCACCTAACAACAAAAAACCCCTAAAACTTTAAATATTTACATATGTACAAGGGAGGTGATGGGGGATGGCAGGGGGACAGCGGTGGCAGCAGCAACAGCTGTGGCTGTGCATTGCAGATTCAGCAAGAGCGCGGGGACCAAAGGAGAGGAGGCATCCATTATGCTGGTGACATTGGCAACATGCAAGCGGGCAAGGATGCCAACACCAGCTGATCACCAGCCGGCAGGAGACCACTATTGTTCTTGGGCAGGGCGAGGGAAAAAGTTTTAAAGGGGCTTGGGCGCTTTAAATGTGCACATAAGCTTTCTGCCGCCACTGCTGAGCGCCGCAGCTGCGCAGCTGCGCATCCGCCAGCCGGCAAAAGAAAAAAAAAAGCCCCGTTTTTGGCCGCCCGTGCAGAAGCTGCCTCTCTCTTTGCAGCGTCCTCCGAGGCGGCGGTTTGGAAACTGCGGGTCAGAAACGGCCCCAGGTGAGGCGTCTTCACTGTCCCCCATGTGGAAGCCCCATCACCTGAGCCACGCCCCCGGGGCGGGCGGTCTGGATGCTCCGTATTCAGCAGAATACACCTCCAAGACGTCTTCCTCTGCCCGTCTGTATCCCGCCAAAGATTCAGTTTCACCTCACATTTTCATAGTCTGCAGGGACTCTGCAGTGACCTCGGTAGTGCTACTTAGTCAAAATAAGCCACACTTAACATCTACCACCTGCATTCATTTCCTGTGCCCAAATTCAAATATAGGTGCAAAAGGGATGCACTTTTTTTTCCAAGCATGCCCAAACATGTCAACCAATAGCTTTATTGTTTACCAGTCAATCTTGCCAGTTGTATTTTAATTGGTTGCCTCCCTCAATCAGTCCTCTCCTCTGCTTCATATTCCAGTGAGTGATAATGAGTAAGGGTGGAAAGTGTGTGTTTTATTGCCTCCTGATACACACACAAAGGATGGAAGCTGCCCATCTCCTCCACTGTGATTGCTAGCAATGGAATGCCTCACCTCAGTTGCTGACATGCCCTCCCCAGCAGAACCCTGCTGGTGAAGTTGTACCAAGTCAAGCAAGGGTGAAGGAGTAGTCCAATCTACCCCCTTACTGTTGATCCCATGGCTTGATTCAGCCAGGGACAGGGCAGCAGCAACTAGGGTAAAGCTCTCCATCACAGAGCAAGCACAGTGAAGGAGATGTGCAGTTTTATTCGGTATGGTATATAGCTGCTAATGGAGCTAATGGTAGATAATAACAACAATGATGATAATAACAATAATAATATATTTATATTTCCCACCTTTCTCTACAGATTGAGGTGGGATTACATCTGATAAAATAAATACAAATACAAAGATACAATCAATAAAATACTGACATTATTAATAAAATTGCATGGGCTGCCCACATCCCTCTTCCTCTGCCTTACTGACCAGACAAGTAAAGAGCAACATGTTCTTGGGTGCTCCAACCCCTGCAAATAAAGAGGCATGATTATATGTAACATTTTTTAAAAAATAAAATACTAAATATGCCTCCATTTCAGAAGCCCTGCAGAAAAAAGCCAACATACACCAAGCTTGCCTGACTAATCCTACCCTTCAAATTTTCCACCCACCTTGTGTAAATCCCCCCCATGCAAAAAGTGAGTTTTTAAAATTTGTATTAATGCCTAAAAGAAGGGGTTTCACAACGAAACAGGGCATATGTCATGTGTTCCTACAGAACTGAAAATGAATTGAGTACATTTCTTTTCACCTGTGTAAACAACTGCTTACAGTAATTAAAAAAATTAATTAAAACTTTTTAAAAAAAATATATATGCTGAAGCAAACCATAAATTGAGAAATTTTGTGGGCTTTTTTTTTTTAAAAAAGAAAAGTCCTTTCATCTCCTTTATAGAGGAGAGCCAAATCCCCACCCAAATCATTAGCTCTCATTTTTCTTCACTATAAAACTACTAGATCATTTGTTTTCTAGTTTGTTTTATGGTTACATTTTATGAAGCAGTTAGAGCTTATTTTAGTTGTAGCTGGATTCTTTCCCCTTTTAAGTGCCTCTGGGATTTTGTAAGGTTTTGGCATTGTGTACCATGACTCTTTATCATTCATACATTCTTCAAAACATGACCAATGTTTGGAGAATGAAATCTAGATGTTTGGATATTTTTAGTCAGTTGGATTCTGAATAGCGCCATGTATAGACCACTGCATATTCAGAGACTAAATTCTAAACGCTGATAGCCATGTCTAATTGAGGCTGTGTACTTTTCAGTATGTAAATATTTAGGCAAATGCATCTATGTATAGATATCCAGAGCTGGATTAACCATAAGGTTGTGTGTTCGATGGAGAGAGACCCCCAATCAGATTAAACGTTTCTGAAATGAGAAATTCTGCTGCATAGATCTACTGTGAAGCAATGGCACAGTTAGAGGAAGACTTCAAAGCAGACCTCCAGGAAGTAGAATAAGTCTATGAAAGCTAATGCTACAACTTCTTTCACTCACTTTCAAAGGATGCTACAAGATCTCTTTGCATGCTAAGCCCATTAAGTGCATGGTCCAAATCACACAACTGGATTGAAATCTTTCCATGTAGTCTCAGTAGCTGAATTGATGCTAGTGAGGTAAAGGAAGCCTGCCTAAGTTCAAGTACTAATCTCTGTATTTCACTTCTGTACATGTAGAACTGAGCCTTAATTGTTGAAGGAGAGTTTCAGAACAGAGCTGTAGCTCATATTAAAAGCATTTTCAGGTGCACCATATAATTGTAATGTGCTCCTTTCAGGATAGTGAAATCAGCTCTGCTCTTTTATCTTTGGGCATGGTCAGGAACTTGGTGACCTTAGTTAAAGTATTAACTCATGAATTTGTTTTGCGAAGCTCTTCGTTCATCTTGATGATATATGTCCTTTTTATTTTCCACCTGGGGTGGCAAGTGGACTTATTGCCATAGGGTTGTTGAATCTACTTTTGCTTTTACAGCCATTTGGCCCACAGTTATTTCAAGTTGCACAGGAGTTCTCCCAGTGCTGGACTCTATGCTGGTTCAGTCCTGGGAGAGGTCCCACGCAGCTCAGAACTTTTGTGTGTGGGAGAAGCCGCAAAACAAGGGTATATTTGCCATTCCTACATCAACAGATCCACTGACTCCCTTTGCTTTCCACATGTTTTTGGTTTGTTGGCAAAGCTCATGCCCATGTTCAGACTGATAATGAAGAACCATACTGTAGTTTTCAGTGAAGTTTTGTGCCATTTAAAACAAATGAAAATTATATGGAGCCTGCCAGGTAATACATTTTCTGAAGTTTGCATGTGCTTATTCATTTTTTCTTACTTTCTTTCTCCTCAAGGTGTACAATGCTGGCCCAAGCACACTCCCTGGATCTTTTGTTAACATTTTATTTCCAAACCATCTCTCAGCTACTGGAGCAGAAATGTTCTATATTCGCCAGATAATGGTGAGTTGCTGTACAATATATTTTCTATGTATATGTTTAAGGGCTTCTCGTAAGAGAAAATGTGCAGTAAAATGAGAGTTTTGTCCACAGACATGCCATTTCAAGGAAAGAAGGTATCAATTGCTGCACTGGTAACTTCAGAGTGCAAAATTTGGCCTTGATATCATTTATAGGTTGGAATATTGCCTGGGTTCTGCCTAATAAATGCCCGAAACAGAAGGGTCAAATAAAATGGCTTCCAGCCACTGTACATGACGCACATCCCCAAAGCATCCCAAAGTCGCATAGAGGCCACACTGAGGCAGTAAGAGATGGTCCAAGCAGGAGCTCCTGCCGGCAGCTCTTTTAGGACCATGGTGGCAGCCTGTTTGGGACTATGGCAGTGGCCTGCTTCAGGGGCAGGCTGTGCAGTTGCCACAGTCCCAACGAGATCAGTGCCAGAGTGGCCAGAGGCCACTCCTTCTGGGTCATTTGCTTTGCCCCATAGTTATGTACCTATTCAGTTATTAATCTATTACTGTCTTACATTTTACTTTCCTGGTTGTCTGAAATATATTGGAGCTGCTTCTTTCCTACAGTATGGCAACTGTCTTTTAAAAAACATACGCCCTTTAACCCTAGCCATCAAGTGTCATGGTTTTTCTATGCTATAATGCAGTCTTATTTTCCTTGACTGACACATTGAGATAAACAGTGACTAATAAATGGGAGTTCTGTTTTTAAGCTTATATTGGCCAAAATAAAATCTACAAAACAAATGTGTGTGTGTGTGTGAGAGAGAGGGAGGGAAGGAAATTTTATAGAGGTAATTCTTATTACACATTTTGGATGTGTAGCCAAATCTTCCATGCCACTTGGCAGGAACATAGAGAAGACCAAGTTACACCAGTCTGAGAAAACGTCTTCTAAGACAGTTTGATCATCATTATGCTCTCAAGAGTTTTGTTTATTTGTTTGTTTATTTTTATGCGGCCTTTCTCCCAAAAAATGTTTGTTTGTTTGTTTATAATTCTAAGCACTGACGTCTCAATGGGATTCCTTTTGTGTGCAAAGTTTTGACATAATGTCAGTGCTCTCTGCAAGCAAGAAATGCAAATGTGCTGCACTAGACCAATCCCAATAAGGATTTATATTTTAGTTATTCTTTCATGTCTTTTTACTATAATGACTATGCTGAGTTTACAATATCAAACCTTCACATTACTTTTCATTTTCCTCAGTTTTTTCTTTACTGTGACTGTGAATGACGTGCTTTCTTTGAATCACTTAAGAAGCTACTATAGTGCTGATATTTTTTAAAAGTAAAGAAACGGAATTTATATTATATTATATCCCATCTTCCTCCCAATATTGAGTCTAAGGCAGCTTACACTAGAAGTTGTAACTACAGAATGACAAATTGCTCAGAGAAAAGGTTTTGTAACATTTCAATTATAACAGTTTTTTTTTTAATTTCTCCCAAAAATAATGTTATTTTGGCTAATTAGCAGCACGGAAGACAGTAGTTTTCAGCAATTATTTGAAGAGCAGAAGAAATATGGTCAGGGCTGGATATAGCAATATAGTTCACATGAATGCTGTTGTTTTTTTTTAAAATAAAATTACAATTTTATAAATTTAATAAATTTTTTAAAACTTACAAATATTACAATGCATAATAAAAGCTTTTAAAAATAAAATAGACAATACTATTAAAATTAATTGAAACATTAATGTAGAAACACTTAAAAACATGTTCAAAACATAAAGATCAAAGACCAGCACACTCCATTAAAAAAGACACACCTTGCAAAACCAATTAAAAGTCAAAGGCTTGTATATCTCAGGTACAGTAATCATGTCACCTTCATGTTGTTTAAGTCAGTGCTATCTTACCCTTTTCTGCAGCCTTGAAGGAATATAAGAAGATCCAGATCTCATGGGGAAAAAAAGAGGTTGGAGCATCTCTCTGCACTGGTGTCAGTTATCTTGTTGCATGATTTTTGGCAGAGGTTGGGAAAGCTACAGTAAAGTAGAATTCCCCCGCTCACATGTCACTACTGGAGATCCTGGAGTTTACTTACTTTACCAAGCCCTGGCTTTAAGACTCACTCATGCTCCTCTTGATCCCTCAAATATTTTCAAGCACTAGTGTTTCTTCTGAAATATTTGATAGGAAAGAGAAATAAATCTCCCTATTTAAGATGCATGTCGGGCCAAGAAGGAACCTTGTCTACTCAAAAGGGTCAAGGGGTCAAAGAGCACTTATTTTAAATTTGTTTTTTTCTAGAACTGTACTTTCCACTTCCTAAAAAACCTAATGTTTTAAGAATTTTCAAAAGAGGAGGTGGATTATGTCTGGGTCATAGGCTGGGAGCTGAAAGAATTCCCATCAGTAAAGATGCAAGGCAGAATTTGTTTCTCTGAAATATCTTGACCCTTTGCTATGTAACAGCTGGAAATCTTTGTTCCTTGGCAAGCACTTATTAGTGGCTATCTCAGATATCTGTAAACAAGCTAATCTGATTGAAAATTGATGGTATAGCAGAGGCTATTTTGAGATAGCTATCACAACATATTCAGGATCTTTCTAGATTATATTTCCCCATCCATCCCATCTGCACTTATTCTTGGTTCCTCAGCTTTAGATGAGACAGTAGAGCATCCATTACAGGGATGTAGCATTTCCAGAGTGTTTGATTTCATTTCCTACTGTTGGCAAAATGACAGTCCTCTTATTTCCATCAATTGTGGTTGTTAAAGTGAGATACAATGCAGTTGCCCATGTGACACATTTCTTGCCATATACATGAAGCCACGTGGAAGCCCCACTGTGCTGCCTTATACAGCTGTGATGCCATTGTCAGGCCAGCCTGTAATAAAATAACTATCTTTCATGATTTGGTTGTGGATGAATGGGCTGACCTTGTATTCATTATGGAGACCTGGGTGAATGTGCTTGGTGGGCTGGGCTTGTCCCAGCTTTGTCTGCATAGGTACTCACCACAGCATCAGCCTAAACTGGGGGCCAGAAGGGAGGAGTTGTTGTCATCCATAAGGACTCTTGTCGTATTTACATACATTCTAGCAGTGACTTTGAGGGTTTGTACCTTGTGTTGGGCCAAAGAGAGACAACAGGGATGATGCTGGTGCACCACCCACCCTGCTGCCCAGCAGCCTCCCTGCCTGAATTGGCCAAGGTGGTCTCAGAAGTGGTGCTAGTAAACCTCAAACCTGTGGTTCTGGGGAATTTCAGTATCTATCCAGAGGCTGTCCTGAAAGGGTCTGCTCAAGACTTCATGGCTACCATGACAATCATGAAGCTGTCTCAGCACATCTCCATTCCAACATATGCAGCAGGTCTTAGACTTGGTTTTGGCTGTTCAAGGGATGGAGAATGTTCTCGCTGGGGTATACTACAGTGCGCCCTTGGCATTCCAGACCTCCCCCCACGTAAGCCAAATACTGCACATGCTCAAGTCCCATTCAAGTGAATGGGGTTTGTGCATGCGGCGGCACAGCTGCATGGTAGTGCAGCAGCGCTCATGCACCACGGGCGCATACCTCATTCATCCAAATGGGATGCACCACCCCATGCGCTCCCGCACAGCTTTGCACATATGCTCAAAGCTGCATATAGCGCACCTGAGTATAACATGGGCACGCTGTACAAGCCTGCTGTTATGGTTAGATCACTTTCCTGTGAAGTTTGGTTTGTCAGTAGTAGATCCACCCTGCAAGGGTGTGGAACTAATGAAGATGCTCCACCCTAGAAACTTACAGAATCTGAAGGATTCCTGAATGCTCTGAGGGATTTTCTGGCTGCTAGGGATGGCAATTCTGTTAAGGGCTTGGTCTCACTATGGTGATATGGAAAGGGCCACTGATGCAGTTCCTCCTAAGCATCCAGTCCAGTGCTGTGGAGCCTGTAATTAATTGGAGTACCTAAGATGGCAGTGAAGCTGGCTGGACAAAGACTAGAGTGCAGGTGGAACAGATATGACTGATAATTGGCAAAGCCCCTTCATTGTGCCTACTATGCGGCAATGAAGGAGCCATGAAGAACCTATTATGCCTCCTCTAGTCTATCTTCAACACACCTTCCAGTAGAGCTTTGGAGAAAACAACAGAGGAGAAATGGTTAAATGATCTTCTTTAAAACTTCACACTCCAGTGTTGCTGGAACAAGAGTATTGCATAAGACTCCCCAATTCATTTTATCAGAACAACCAAGACATGTGTGTGTATGAAGGATTCTCTACTTAGAGATGATGACTGAATTTGAAGATAACCTGGCCAAAGGTCCTTCATGCCTGCCCAAGCCACCTTTGTGGGACTTCCCAGTCAGCTAGCCAGGCAGTAGGCCAGCATCCCCCTTTTGTTAATTTTTATACTAGGGCAGCAGGTGCTCTTGTGAAATGCTGACCAAAACTGCACATGATTGTATTATTAATTCTGCAACTTTGAGGTGAAGGTTTTGTGGCATCTGGAGAAACTCTAATAATTCTCTTTGTAGTGTGTTGAAGTGAAAAAATGATTTTTTAAACATTTAATCAAGGTCTCATTTCTTGTTCATCAGTGTCCTAGTGTATTTTTAATCATGTAGTAACATAGAGTCTTTAAATGCTGGTTACATCATCTTAACATATATTTAGGATTTAAAAGAAGGAAAATTATTACTAAACCCATTATTAACTAAAGGAGAATACCCAGCCAGTGCTGGGCTAGAAATTCTGTGTGTTCTATTCTTTGTTATCATTTACAGAAACACCTTTTGTTATCTTCTGGATAAAGTTCTTGTCTTCATTTGATGTAGACTCTGTGCATGGGTGTGCACATGTGTTCAGCAGCTTCTTCTTGCTGCTTAATTTTGTTCCTTTGAAACTTGGAGACTTGGCTCTGACCAAAGCTGCACAGCAAGAGCTTGGAACTACATGTGAATACTCAGTGATTATACATTTTGAAACTCATCTTCATTGTAACAGCTGGTTAAACACCTAGCCCTTGCTGTCATTGATTTTCTCTTTGCATGTTATACTCCAAGGTAAATCAGAGGGTAAATTTAGATCATTTATGAATACACCCATTGTGCCTGAATTTATTTGCTCATATTCAGTTCTACAATAAAACACTATTTTGATCTAAATTGCACAATCACTAAACCACGGGTGGGGATCATGCAGGCTTCTACACATTGTTGGGCTGAATGTCCCAGCAGCCCTGCCAGCATAGCCAGTGGTGAGGAATACAACAGGAACAGTCTGACAACTTCTACAGAGCCACATGGTCCCCTGTACTTAACATACAGGTTTTCTACTGAGATAGATAAGTTACAGCAGTATGTGATGGGGGGGGGGGGAGCCATTATTTTTCTACAATATGCCAGTATTATAATAATTATATTATTATTATATTATATTATTATTATAATATTTTTATTTATAATTATATATATATATATATATATAATTTATAATAATATAATAATATAATTATAATATTATAATAATACAATATTACAAGACCATCATCTTCACAAGAACTATCATTGGATCTTTCTTTCATGGAAATTCTGAAGTCCCAGCCAGCAGAGGTTGCTGAGACATGATGGGAACAGCAGATCAAGAACACCTGGAGAGCCATACATTCCACATCACAGATAGAGGTTTTGTACAACCCCCACCAAACCTTAATTTCCTCCTGCATTTTACTGTGTCTCCAGTAGAAGATTATGAAGAAAGGGACATTCATATTTTAGACATATTTATTTGTAAATACATCATTTGTGCTACCTTACCCTACTTGGTTTGGCAAATGTATTATTTTAAATTGTATTGCATCGCACTATATTGTTGTGTCATAAGAGGGTTATTTTTTATGGAAATTTAATGTTTGATTTGTATGATGTATGTGATTTTGTTGTAATCCCACCTTGATATGTAGGGAGAGGTGGGGTATAGAAATAATAAGTTATTATTATTGCCCAAATTTTATTCACAGTTTTGGTTGTTCAGAAAGTTTGTGACTAAAGGCCAAACCAGACATTTTAATATGAATCTCTCTCCTCCCTGCGTGCCCCAGCTCAGATCTAGCATTGGAAAGGAGAAGGCCAGGGAAAATTTTCAAGAGTGTAGTTTGAGGACATAGGGGGACTGAAGGAGTAGGTTTTCTCATTCCTTGTGTATTCCACTTAGTATAGTCCACTCCCCAATTTATAGCCAATCCAGCTGTATAGCATTTTCATAAACATGCTTTGTCTAGTTTGGCTCTGAATTTGTTCTGCAATTTGTTTTGGAGTATTTTTCAGGTGCTAGATCTACAAAGTGTATAGGCTTAGCAAGGATGCAAAGTGTGATGAACGACTGTGTTGGCTTTTGCACTGGAGACGATAGAAGAAGAAGATGTATAGGTTGTGGAGACAGAAGGAAAAACACAGAGTTCAGGTGGTAAAGAGAAGCACACATGCAAAAGTTGGTTTAGAGGCCCAGTCTGAAGACATAAAGCCATCACAGTGCAAACCAAGGCTGTACCAAGATGTTCTGGCATTGTAGGAGATAGGCACAATGTCCTACTCCTGTTGTATATATAGAAGCCAACTGGAAAGAAAGTTGATTTTTCTTTCAGTACTGGTTCAGGAATGTTTACTACATGCTAAAGACTAGTAGGCTAGTTTAGCGGGTAGGGCAGCCTGTGCATCCTTTCAGCTTGAGTTCAGTTGTGTCACTAGCCACAATGCTACTCTTAGTTGTCCTCTGTTGTACCCTAGTAATTTACTAAGAGCCATCCTGAGAGTTTCATCTTCCAGCATTTTGGATTGTCTTAACATAGGGTTTGCACGGTAAAAGATATTCAAAAGAGGTTTTCCATCCCTCCTCTTGTGCACTACTACTAAGTGTTAGCTATGGTGCCACTTGTGTTGTCTCAAAGATCCTCCATCAGTGTCACCCCCCCACTACAACTACTGTCCAATAGCTGGCGGGAAACCTTACTGTTGCTGTCAGCATAGCCTCTTGCTTCACAGTAGTGCACAATCTCACCACCACAGAGAGATAGTGTCATTGGTGGGACCTTTACTCATACTGAACAATATCTTGAAGCAGTCTACAAGAGCAAATAAAGGTAAAAACCAAAATTCTCCATGACACATTCCTATTTACAAGGTTCTGAATTTGTGCAATTATACCATTAATGTTTCTGTTTCTGTTCTCCTTTAATTTACCTTCAAACTCCTGATGCTTTATTCATACTTAGCATGAACAGCATGTGAAACTGAATGAAACAACAGCAACAGCAAAAGAAAGATATCTTAAACCAGGAGCAGTGGTGAAATAACAACCAAGTTGGGACCAGTGGTGAATATGGTCATTTTATGAAGGAACAGACATTATATGAGGTTAAGTTCTTATATAATGAGATACTAACTTCCATGCATTGGAACTCAAAGTTTGAGCCAAGCAGCAAAACCTATTGATTTCTAGTCAAAACTAAGCATTGTTAAATTCAGTGGGACATTCCAGGGAAAATCTATACATAATGAGCATATTCCTCTCTAGGAGGACTTGGCTCTCAATAAGATGTGTACTATTCAGGTTGTCACAGAACTTGGATAAGTTCCCAGAATCCCTCAGCCAGCATAGTCAAAGAACACATAGATGGGTGGATTTGGGGAACTGTAGTGCGAAAAGGTAATTATTTAAAGCTCTGGTTGTTCATAACACTGACAGAGAAATGTTTTGGTGTGGGAGGAGACTGACAGATGAAAATGTACCCTGGGATTTTAAAATAAAAATCAAAGGGATCTGAAGCATCAAACCTATACCAAGCCTTGAACTATTTGTAACTCACAAAGTTGCTTATAAATACATTGCAGCCTTGAAAAGAGCTTGAGAACCACTCACTCATCAACCAAGTCTTGGTTGTTCTAGCCAGGCAGCAAAAGCAGGAGAGGTATTCATCCCCTCGTGCTCCTTTAAGCCATGGTGGATGGGCTGCATCCACCTTTCTGTCAACCATCATGACTGGTATCTTGTAACAGCTGTTTTTAGCAGTTCTATGTGAGACTTTGCCCATATCAAGTCACAGCTGGCATCCTTATAACGCATAAATTGCCCTGCTTTACCACCAGAGAAAGGCAGAATGTAAGCACTGTCTTAGATGTCAGCTGTTGAGCACTTGAGCATGGGAATGTTACATGTAAACGTTCCTTTCGGATGCCATGTATGGTGGTGTTAAGCTGTAGGCTTAGACGGTTTGTGAGCTAAAATTAAATAAAACAAATGTTTCTTCTCCCAGTTGATATATTGGATGCTGCCTGTCCTTCCTATTCACAAAGACTTAAATGTCTTTGTTGTTCATGCCAACAGAGCTAATTGTGCCTATTCTTGGTTGTTATGCCAGTTTGTATAAACCATTCTTTGCTATTGACCTATTACACTGAGTTTTCATCATACGATAAGACTTTAAAAGTTTCAAACATTTTTCATAGATGCTATATGTATCACACACCTTATCTGTTCCTTGAACCCACTTAGGATAGGTGTGCCAAAATGGTGTCCATTTTGAATCTTTCTAGAAATAAGGACATAGTTCAGGAATAGAGTGGAATTAATCACTGGCTTTGGGGTCTCTTTTCAACTGGGAAGCGAAGGCATACACAGGACCATATGCAGGAGAAGCAATGAATAGCAGGACAAATGTATGCTTGTAATGCTCCTGGATATACAGAAACATTGGTGGAATGATAAATTGTGACAACTTCCATACCCACACCATGATAATTTCCATATCCACATCCCTTAATAAAGGCTGGAAATGTAAGCCGCTGCTTTGTTGTTGTGTGCCATCAAGTCCTTTCTATCTCATGGTGATTAGCTCCTAATTTATCTCAAATCAAGGCAATTTTTCTCTCTACCAAGAACAGGCCTTTTGTAATGTTAATTGGCCCTAATTGTCTTTTCAAAACCAAGACATCCCAAATGTACATTTCAGTCAGCTCAGAGGGAACTGCAAACCTTGCCAGGATTCCAATACTGTTATTACTCCTGATGAGAAAAGAGTCTTGATGCTTTGACTTTGGCCCTACAAGCTCTGGCCTCAGTATCCGGTGGATTGAAAAAAAGAACTTGAATAAGACCCTTTCTCGTGTTTCTCAGGATGATATGCTGCCCAAGGTTTTAGGTACTATGTGGATATACTAGTGGCTGAAGCTAGGATCTTTTGCAAGCAACATGTGCAGTATACCATAGGCTGGTGACCCTAGTTCATAAGAGTGCTCTTTGCATTTGACAGGAAACAGTGGAAGGCAAATGTGTAAGATCACTTGACACATCTGTTCTTTTGCACCTTCAAGCATTTCTCATTTGCTTGTTTTGGGTTGTTCATCTTTCCAGGAGAACAAACAGGCTCTCCCACTTTGAAAAGCTTATGATGATATTTTTGAACAAATTTGGAACAGCGCTAGAAAAAAAAGGACAGGTGTTAGAAGTTACCCAGGTTGTGGATATTTACTCTTAGTACATCAGGCTCAGGAGATATTTTTTTAAAAAGATAGTATCCCACTTGGTGGTGGTGGTGGGGCACTCTGACAACAATTGTAAAATGAAACATTTGACAAGTCATTGAGGTCAGCATACCCTGGAGCTCATGAATAAATCATTTGGCTTGAAACAGAGTCAGTTGATTCATATTCAACCCAGAAGGGTTTCTCTCCAGTAATGATCATTTGTCATTCAGGAGTTCTGAAATATATGGATTTCTCAGCAGCATTGGCATCCAAAACAGACTCGTGAAACTGTGTAGCATGTGTGATTGTACATACGAATGTGAAAATTCAGTATGCAAAAAATAAGAGCTCTTAGAATGTTTGTGGAAGAGTAATAGTAGATGAGGCACTGTTTAGAAACACAGGAATCACAAATGGTAAGAATCTGGCTTTGTTTCTGTAATGGGTCTGTTGCATTAGGAATCATCTATTGATCTATTTTTAACTTATGAACTTTGTACTGACTTCTATGCAAGTAAAGGTTGGAGTAGCTTTACATCCTTTACATTCATTGGAGTGTTGCCATCCTCTTGACACTATGGGTAGCATATTCATAACAGATAAAGCACTGCAAAACAGTTGGGGAATATTGGGGAGAGGCTGCCAGGCTAGGCTGGCCCCTTCTGTGGTGGTTATCGGAAGGAAGAGGAGACATCAGGCATGAAATAAAGCGGAGGTGGGGGACCTATAGGGGATAGTAGAGCTGGTAGAAAGAGGGAGGTAATCTGCAGTTGGGACAGATATCAGATACCCCTCTATGTGCACAGTCAGGCTAAATAACACTGATTGGATGGGGTACAATCCCACTCAGGGATTTAACAGACAGGAGCAGAAGGAAGCTCCACTCATTAATTGCTAAGTATAGAACCTTCATGCCCCATGTCCCTTCAACTGAATATACATGCAACTTGTCATGAGTGATTATTTATCTTTGACCATGCTTGAGCTTCAATGGATTTATGATTGATTTATGTGATGGCATTATGTCAGATTTATTATTTTATTTATTTATTTGATTTCTATGCCACCTTTCTCCCTTGAAAGGGACCCATGGTGGCTCACAAATAAAAAAATTAACAAACATGTTACAGTTGGCCCTCCTTTTTCACAGGGGATCCATACTGGACCCCTTCACTAAAATGGAGATTCGCCTATATTCAAGCCTAATTGGCTTGAATATATGTGCGGGGGCACGCACCCTATTCATTCTCCGTCCATTGGTCCCTCACGCATAAACGAGGGATGTGAGTCTAAAGACAATGAGAATGGAGGGAGGACTGTACAATAAAACAATTAAAAACATCAGCTAAAAACAATACAAAATTACAAACATTAAAACCACAATACTCACATCATTTTTATTGACGTTTTATTATGTATTGCAATTTTTAGTCTGTATTCTGTATTCTGTCATTGCAATTTTTATCTGTACACCGCTTTGATCACTGCGGAAAAGCGGTTTATAAATAAAACATTATTATTATTATTATATTATTATTATTATCATATAACAAACACCCCATATAAAAGCCACCCTATGATTACACATTAAAAGCCTGCCTGAATAAAACCATTTTTGCTTGCCGACAAAAGGCAAGCAGGTAGGGGACCAGCCTTACTTGTCATGGAAGGACATTCCAGAGGGTGGGAGCAGCCACCATCACATGCTCTCTCTCATGACCTCACCAGTCAAGCCTGTGATGGTGGCAGGATGGAGAGCAAGCCTTCTCCTGAAGATCTTAGGGCTCTAGCAGGTTCATATGGGGAGATACAGTCTCTCAAATAGTCTGGACCTAAAATTTATGGTGACATTATGACTGATTTACAATGGCATTGTGATGATTGATTTACAACTGGATTGTGATGGATTTATGACTGAATCATGATTGATTTATTACATGTGTTATGGAATAAACCTGTGGCCATCTTTGTTAATGGTAATGGTGTCCAGCCCCCGTTGTCCCAGTGCAAAACACACAAAAAGGATGCTGTTATATTAAGATTTTTTGCAGTATTTTCAGAATGTGTATGTGTCCATTGATAATATACAGCAAAATGGTGCAAACAGATTTAACTGAAATGAGCAAACTGTATGCTCAGATTATAGTATTCTTCTTTCTACAAATGATACCTTTACTTTCAGAATCAAAGTATGCAGTTTCTCATAATTATTTTACTTAAATCACTAGTTCAGAAGGGGTATGCAGACAGAGCCAACCCATGCTATAGAAAAAGAATGGGGAAATACTGTCATCTCTAAATAAACTGGAGGCAATATTTTAAATTTTTCTGATTTTAGTTTTGTCAAATGAATTAATTTAAATACAATTAGTTTTCAAAGTACCTTTGCGTCATTTTACATCTTTTTTAAAAATTTAGAATCATTGGTATTGTATAGATTATATTTCTGAATTGGTGTCCATTCCATTTGATGAAAAATGGGCAAGCAATTCATTTAAAGGTATGGGAAGAATATCCTATCATGTTATCCACAGGGGTCTAGCATTTTGAATTAAATAATACATTATAAAGTTAAAAGGTAAAGGTTTCCCCTTTGACAAGATTGTCAAGTTGTGCCCAACTGTAGAAGGAAGTGCTCCTCTCTGTTACTAACTTGAGGGAGCCAGTGTTGTCAAAGACCTCTCTGATCTCATGGCCAGCATGACTGCACAGAATGCTGTTACCTTCCCACCAAAGTGGTACCTATTTATCTACTTGCACTTTTACATGCTTTCAAACGGCTAGGCTGGCAGAAGCTGGGACTAGTGATGGGAAGTCACTCCATCACGTGGTGCTTGAATCTCGACCTGCTGACCTTGTGATCATCAGAGTCAGCATCTTAACTGCTGTGCCACCACATCCCAACTTTATAAATACATGCATTTGTTCAAACATTCAGTAACCCAGAATAGCTTGTGTTCTTGCATTGCCCTTTGGTTTTATCCATCTGAACAAGCTCTCAGTTAATTGTAATTCATATTTAGTGATATGGCGTGTCACAAGTCTTTTCCAAACACAATTATAATTTCGAATAGGAATGGTAGAGTCTGCAGGCAGTCATTTCTCTTAGAAAAATAAATCTACTGTCTTGGAGTATTGTTTTTGGGTTCAGTATCTGTATCATCCTGATTTAGTTTACTGTAAATCTCTCTTGCTTATATTTTCAAGCATTTAATCTCTTAAAATATGCACGCTTCCATTGCCTGCCATTAGAGAAGATGAAGATCTGCCTGGCTAAAATTCACTGCCATTTCTTTTTCTGTTCTCCCTACTCTACAAGGTTATTGAAGTAAACATCTGCTGTAAAAAGAATCCTAGGTGAACTTACTTTGCATGTTGCATACATCACATTCTTTGTGAACAATGTCATGCATATTTTTACATCAGTAGTTATATCCTATTTCTGAGAAGCAGTGTATTCCATGCTGTCAAAAAACACTATCTGAATAACCACAGTGTCCTTGGGTTAGTTTCATTAAAAGTCTGTAGGCTTTTAATGAACAGAAAGCATCCTTGGGCCAGACAGATTTACTTGTGTTTTTTAGCAGATACCTGTGGAGGATCAAGAACATATTATAGTCAAGCAGTATTATTCCATTAGTTTTTCAAAGTATCTGCAAAAGTCACCCAAAATACAAAGAAAGATGATGACAGTAGACTCCAATAAACCACCTAAACCATTAAAAAACCCATTATTTCAAATCCATTGGAATGTGGCTACTGCAATAATTGAAACCAAATAATATATTTGAGGTGACCATGACAGTCAAAATCATTGCAAGGTACAAGCACATACAGCTCTGAATTCAGTTTTGACATATCAAGATTCTACTATGAGGTTATGATTCCCATATCCAAGGTACCTTATACAGTTTCTACCCCATTTGTGTCCATCGGGGGTTCCCCCACCTCCCAAAAAGCATGTTATATTTCCAGTGCATGTAAACATTTTCATTTGTAATTTGTAAATGGGGGTGAGAGTCTGAGTGTATTGTCGGATCTGTATTATTTGTTCAAATCTCATAATCAGTTCACATGACTGTTATTGATGTGTTTAAGCCAGCACGTTTATTCATTAAAATTTTAGTTTATCCTGTAAGCTGTTCAACCTAGGCCTATGTTGTGGTTTATTCTGTGTTAGTTCATATCAGTTTGCAGGTGGATTTCAAAGCATGGTGACTTCCAGTTCCAAATTTATTGAAAGAAATTTTGTGCAGTATAAGTGACCTTGCCTCCCATCTCAATCAGTATGGCCTGTACATTGGAACCAGCAACTCAATTAAAAATGTAAAACCAAGACCTATTTAGTTAAAGTATACAGAAGAATATAAACAGCAGTGAAAAGTAATAGGTACTCTGTCGATGAATACCAAAGCTTTTAAATAACTAGAAATATGAGACCAAGGAGGTAAATTTATGCCCAAAATTAAGATTTTCAAGTAACATAATAAGGTATGGCCATTTGATTCTGTCAGCAGTCTTTAAAGGATACCCATACTGCTCTAGTACTATCAGGATGCTGATGTTTCCAGTGGTGGAAATGTGGGAGAATGGTAACCATACATCTCCCATAACCTAACAACAATCCCTTTGTCAAATGAAGGTTAAATACTGCACAATTGCAAATAAAATGGTAGGAATTCCCCGTCCTTTTCAGTTCAGCACCAATAGTAAATATTAGATTTTCCATTTCTTTTTCTTGGAATCAAATTATGTAGGTAGGTAAGCAGATACTTAAAAAAATGGCAGCCCTTGCAAGGGTGCTTCTTTGTTCACCTGTAATTTCTTACTTGTCATATGGGACAAATTTGTCATATAGGATTAAAACTCTCCCTCAATATGCCATTTTAATCTAATGGAAAAGTTAGTGTATAATAAAGTTATGCTAAGTGAGGGATCTGTATTTTCTTTGTTCTTCCTATAGGTTGCACAAGACAAAGGAAACTGCTCTTTTCAGAGAAACCCAACTCCATGTGTCATTCCTCAAGAAAAGGACAACATTTTTCACACAATATTTGCCTTTTTTACCAAGTCTGGCAGAAGAGTCCTGGTAAGAGTCCGTACTTAAAGAAAAAAGTGCTTCTTTATGCAAGATCCAAGTATGTGCAGACATTCCTCATTGCTACTACAGCCAGTAGAGCTCAGTTACTATGTGTGGCACTTTCCATCCACATTTGGCAACAAAAGAATTTTTTCCTGTCCCTGTTGATCTTGTTGTCCGCATCATGGTCCACATCCTGAAAGCATTTCATTACAAAAGGATGTCTTTGCCAAGACTGTGATCTCTTGAGTAGAAAAAATGTATAAAAATAAAGAAATAATTTATCCATTTCTCATGCATTCCCATTTGAAATCTCAAATTTAGATTCTTTTTCAATGCAGAATTATATACAGTGGGCCCTTGCTTTACACGAAGGATCCATTCTGGACCCCCCGCATAAAGCAAAAAATGTGTATGCTTGTGCCCCCTTATATCCAATGAGGCTCATGCTTGCTGCGCAGCTGTGCGCACACCCCGCAGCCTCATACACGCCCCACAGCTGCGCACACCATTGGCGAGCCCCATTGGATATAATGGGGCTCGTGCTCGCTGCACGGCAATGCACACACACCAGGCATTTGCCCATTTCTTGGGCGGCTTCAGCTGAAAGCCATCTATAAGGAGCCCGTGTATGGTGTGGGCTCACTGTACTAGTTTTTTTGGGGGGAAGGATAAAATGGACCAAGATTTAGAAAAGTGAGAGACCTTTCAGAGCCCTAAATCTAATATTAATTTTACTTAGAGTATATCCATCAAAGTGAATGGAATTTGTTAGTTGTGATTAACTTAAGTACTCTAGGTAGACTAATGTTCGATGCAGTGCAGCAGATGATAAATTCCAGGATTTCCTTTGGTATAGGAAGCAGATGCCTCTTAGTAATAGTTGCTCAAGAACATCAGCTGGGAGAATATTCATGTTATACTTACAGGCTTTCCATCTTATTGGTGGTTGAGGGAATAGAATGCTGGACCAAATAAGCCTTCAGTCTCAAAGTTTCATCTTATGTTCTTATGCTGTATAGGTATAGGTGATAGGATTTCCTTATGTTTAGGCCAACATGTTGTTATTGTTCTTGTGTGTCTCCAAGTCATTTTTTACTTATGGTGACTCTAAGGCGAACTTATCATAGGGTTGTCTTGGCAAATTTCTTTAGAGGAGGTTTGCCATTTCCATCTTCTGAAGCTGAGAGAGTGTGACTTGCCCAAAGTCACCCAGTGGTTCAACCGGAGATTTGAGTCCTGATCTCAAGAGCCATCATCCAGTGCTCAAAGCACTACACTACAATGGCTTTGTTATATGCCTTCAAGTTGCCTGTCAATATATGGCATCCTTATGAATATAGGGTTTTCTTAGGCAAGAAATACTCAGAGGTTGTTTTGCCAGTTACTTCCTCTGAAATATAGCTTACAGCACCAGGTACTTTTCCATCTTAGTATTATCTGTGTTGGCAGGCAGCAGCTTTCCAGTGGTTGAAGCTTAGAGGTCTTTTCCAGTTATCTGAGAGCACATGTTCTGTCACTGATCTATGATCTTCCTTTGGGTCCTCTGTAAAATGCTGCTGCACTGGATAAAATTTCATTAGCCAGAGCCTGAGACTTTGCATATAGGAAGCTGTGATGTATTCTCACTTCTCTAGTTAGAGTGAAGTAGAAGAACATAAAAGAGGTGGAACCAGGTTTCTCCTTTCCAGTTCTTGCATATGATGGTTGCCTTATACATTGTCTATTCATGTTCTTCTCACTGTCTCTGGAACTTTGGACCTTAGAGTAAAAGGAGTTTATAGCCAAGATCCACTAAGACTCTTGGCAGAGAATAAAGCCCCATCAGTAGTGCTTGCGGGAGCAAAGGCAGTTTCTTTCTCTCCTCGGTTCTGCTCTTCTTCTTGTTCCAGTCATTAATGGACCATGGGGCTGTGCCCAGCTACAGTACACCTACTCTTAGGTATACAGGAAGGAAGAGGCAGTCTTTGTTTCTCAGACAAGGTTAAAAGTAGCTCCCTTCCTCTTGGGTGCACAAGGTTGGTTGGATGACACCTGTGTATACCTCATGGACAATCAGAGGTCAGGAGAATAGACAAAGCTGTACCCAGGATCGTCTGGCTGCCCTGGCACACCCAGGACAATGACAATGGACAAGGAGGCATTGGATGCCTCCTTGTGCAACATGTTTAAAATCACTTTTCTAGTATGTATTATAATGGGGGAGGGGAGATGCCAAACCACAGTTAGATTGAAGTATAAATTAGAAAGCAAATTTTTTCAAATTAATAAATCTTCTCTAAACATAGTCATCTAATTGCCTTCCTTCAGTATTCCTTTTATCTATTAAGGAATAACTGATGGCAGTCTACATAAAGGAATCCTCTATATATTTACTCAGGAGTAGAGTTACTTTGATTTCAAGGGAGTGTCTTCATTGGAGTAAGTTGGTAGAATTGCAGCCAAAAAGGGGGTGTGAGGGTGGCAGGTTATTCCATTCTATACTGCTGCATAGAGTCAGTGTAAATGTCAGAAGTGTGTGTCTATATGGCTATATGGATTTTTGCTGTCATTCTGAAAGTTGTAAAACTTAGTATCATAATGAGGAACTTGTGGCACTGCAAATGTTGTTGAACCATACTCCAATCATGCCTTCCTGTTGGCCAGCCTGTCTGAGACTAATGAGAAGTGGGAAACAGGAGCTGCTTTATCAAAGGATAAAGGAGATATTTTTCATGAAGTTGAACAAGAGTTAACAAAAAATACAGCTAATGTTATCCTAAATACAACATCTGAGCAGTGGCTACTTTTTATTCCCTTTCCCTTTATTTGCTTGACAGCTTTCTGCTTGTCTCCCTTAGGATTGTGAAAGACCAGGCAGGCCTTGCTTAATTATACATTGCAATTTAAGCTCACTAGCGAAAGCAGAATCCCGCAGTATAGATGTCCAGATGCTATTGAATACTGAAATACTAAAAAAGGTGAGTGACACTGTCTGAATTATAATTTTAAGTGTTCTCTGCATAATCTAGCACATGGTGAGAATTAAACTGGAATTATTTACATGCTTCTGTTTGAGCAGAACTTAGAAACAGAAAATTTAAAAAGAACTGTTACGCATTTATATACCTCTGATATTTCACACCCCTAAGGACCGTGGCTGTGAATTTTTTTACACTATAAAAACCAAACAACACATAAATATGTGGTTTAAACTAGCAGAGGTGCCCAGCTTTGTACTTAAAACATCCCTTAGCCCTCAAACAAAGTTATGCAGCTGTCACAATTAGACACATTGTGCCCATTCTGTCTGAGTGAAGATATATGCCTTGGGACTACTACATGTGCCTGCTGCCATGTTCCTTTCTTAAAGCCACTTAAGTGAGGGTTCTCTATATTGGAGGATGACCTGGAACGGGGGTGGGGGCTAGCCTGGGAGCAAAGTCGAGGTGATGCCCCAGGGCGCTGTGATGTTGTGTGCCACTCTACATAGGGCGCAGCATTACAGCACTCCTCTGGTGCTGCGTCTGGAAGATGCAGCACCGAAGGAGTGCTGTATAATTGCGGCGCTGTGGCTATCACACCCTTTCCAGGGCTCCTTTTGTGCCCATGGCCCCGATCTGGCTGAAGAAGGGGCGTCTGGAAGCTGCCCCCTCAGGGCTGTTCGTACTGCCCCTTAGTTCATAAACTTTTAAGACATTGTAGTTGTAATAAGGGTTTGTGTCAGGTGACGCCTTAGGTCCCATTTTGGGAGAAAGGCGGGATAACAATAAAATAAATAAATAAATAAATAAATATGTACGAGGCAATTTCTTTCTCCTTCTCCCTATATAACATGGTGAACTTATCCTTGTGTGCTTTGTTTCATCCTTAAAATCCTGCACTGGAAGCAGCATACCAAAAATGTACCATGTATGCTAAGCAGTGCAAATGCATCTAATGGACCCCATATACACACACACACACACACACACACACACACACACACGCACGCACAGCAAGAGTATTGTTAGTTCACACTTCCTGATGATGTTAGTGCCAAGGCACATTGGTCCAAGTGCCAGGTTAAGGCCAGCCCTACCATTCCAGCCACTTCAGGTGGCATATGCTCGGGGCAGCTGGAGATGTGTAGCACAATGTAAGGTAAGAGGGCACAAGGAGGGCATTGATCTTCTTATAAGAATTCTGCTCCATGCAATTTTCCTTCAGTCCTCAAATTTCTAGCAATGTGGAAAGTGAAACACCAGTAATTATAAATACACAAAATTCCAGTATTTGCTGTGTTTGCACTCCACTAGTAACTTTGCCTGTCCCTTTGCTTTGACTATCTAAACTATATATCTAAGTGGTCAGTTGAAATTTATAATAACTCAAATGCTAGAAATTTGGAGACTGAAGGAGAATTTCATGGGGGGCATGATTGGTGTGGGCAAGGCCTTGATTTTGCCCCCAGTAGCTATATCCCTGTGCAGCAGGAATGTTCTGGCTTTTCCTCCTGAGTCTTTCTGCCATTCCTCTCTCTTGGAGGGAAAAAAAACTATGTATACCACACAGCTTGTCATCTCCCTCTAAACTGGTCTGTTTTTCTCCAGTATGGTAGAGAATGTTATCCCATAACCAGAAAAGATTCAACTGACAATCAGGTCAGCTTTTGTGTATGGTATGGGGAAGATTTGCATCTTTTCTTTACATCAAACAGCAAAATCTCTTGGGGTGGCCCTGTAATATATTCTGTCACTAACACCACCCAGAAGTTATACTGCTATTTGTGTTCTAAATCAGTGCTACTCAAAGTGGTGATCCATGGATCAGTGTCAGTCAGTGAAGTAGTGGCTGCCAGTCTGTAATAAATTTCCAGAAGAGAAAGAAACAGTTGTAGGCAGTGGGCACAAATATGTTGCCAGTCCCTGGCAGACTGGGGGGCAGGGACCCTTGCTGGTCCTTCACATCAAATAGCTTCACTACCATATAAATTGTTTTGGAAGATACTGAAATGCTGATTTAAGACCAGTAGAGGGCATGTGATTCAACAATGTCTTAAAAGATTAACCAGCTGGGCCATTTATGTTTAAAATCTTTGTAGGAAATATGAGAGAGGTTCACTCTTTCAAGAAAAAACAACCCACCATTTATATATATATATATATATTTTACAATGTGTCACACCAGGATTTATTTTAATAATAAAAAACATGTTATCTGATACTATATGCAAGTGCATTTTAGTAATTGCATCTCAATATCTGTTCCTAATTACCATATGCGGTAATCATTTGGGTTAAGATGTTCTTTGCTGGTGGTGTTTGGCATCATGTACCATTCCTTTAATTGGGCAATGTATCTGGATGGGAGCATTTTTCATCCAGATCAGATCCAACTTTGAAAATGAAGAAAACAGTACTTCAGCATATCATATTTAATGGGATGAGTTGGAGTTAAGTCTGCAATAGTGCTTTGTAGACTTTGACTCTGTTTTAAGGCCATAAAAGAGCCAGCAGTTAAAAGTTTTTCAAGGCGATGTGTTTGACAGTTCTCCTCAACTGACTGTTCTTCAATCCTTAGGACAGTTCATCTGTCATTCAGTTCATAACAAGAGCAAAGGTGAGGGTGGACACAACCATCCGGGCAGTAGAAGTACCCAACGGGAATTCAGAAGATGCAACGGTGAGTGAATGAATTTGAAAGGTAGCTTGTTGCACATATGGAATGCATTAGATTAGCCTACCCTGAGTGAGGAATTTGTGGCCAGACCTAAGCTTAGCCTACAAAAATGAATGAACGTGCCTTTCTTTGAATTTACCAGCAGTACTGTTGCCTTACAATCCTCTTGTGGTTTTGCTTGCTGTGATAAGCCAGGTCCCTTTTGCAAATAATGTCATTCAGAATACATTAATGCATGTTGTGCTGTGGGTACCCCCAGTTGTAAAGGCTTGAAATGTGCCTTAAGCAATAAGTTCAGTTTCCCAGGGTGAGCATGAAGCCTGCTTTAATCTAACACAGGTTTTTGGAAATTCAAGAAAGATGCCCACTTCTGGAAGATCAGTTCATATTTTAAAATAGTTGCAGTGCAATCCTAAGCATGTTCCTTAGAATTCCTTAGAATTAAGTCCCACAGACTTGCTTCTAAGTAAGTGTGTTTCAGATTGCAACTATTGTTTTATTAACTATTGAGGCTCAAAAGGAACAGGCAAGTGAATGAACTATTTAGAGTTAAAGCCATCTCTCCTTTTGGCTTCAAATGTTGCAGCATGTCCTTCTCTCCATTACTTGGTTAATTAATTGGTGAATCTCCTAGCTACCTTTCAGGGTTTCATTCTTCCCAAAGCAATTTATAAAGTAAAATATTTAATATTATTATAAGATTATAAAACCATAAATAAGTCTTAAAGGTCTTTAAGAGTGGATAGATAAGACTGTTGCTTCTTATCCACCACTTAATTTAAGTACAGATATACCTTGGTTAATGAAATAGACATCTTTTGGGACATTATTTCTTTAGTTTGGTACAAGGGGCAAGATAAACATGACAACCAGATCAGGTAAATCTTGCCTGAGTAAACAAAAACATTTTGAACTGTTTAGAGCTGACTTGTAAGCTTCTTCTAAAATGCACCCAGGGATTATTTCTTTCTTTCCCCAGCTTCCTCTTTTCTTATGATTTCCGTTTCAGTGGCTGAATATAATAGATCTATGTTGTTTTTAACATGTTGGGCGTAGCTGGTGTGGCAGGCTTGCCTGCTTCTCCCTTTTCTCTTTATTTTCTGTTTGTGCATTCTTAGTAAGGGCTTCTGGTGGTATCTGCTGTTTGCCTTGCATGCTCTAGGTAGGCACAAACAGCTACACTAATATCAGCTAGAGCAAAATACCATTTTTCCCAGCTTAAAAAACACACACACTTTTTTTTTACATTATTTACTGCAGATCCACTGCTTCAACACAACAGTGATAGCCTGTGTTTCTCCAACCATTCTCCTAGTACTGCTGCTGCTGCTAAAAAGTTTGCACTCAGACAGAAGATAAGGAGAAAAAGGGGGACTGGGAGCAAAAAAAAACCCTTAGTAAAAATACAGTCGTCCCTCCCAATTTGCTGACTTGGATTCTGCAGTCTCGATTATTCATGGACAGCAAGCAGGAGGGACAAAATGGTGTGCGCACCCTTACGCTGCCATTCAAATCAATGGGCCTTGGCTATGTGTGATTTTCCAGATTGGTGCGTGGGGGGGGGGGGGCAGAATGAATTCTCTGCGAATTGGAAGGGACAACTGTACTTTATTTGTCAGAAGCTTTCTTAGCTGAGGTATTCCTGTATATTTCTGTAAGCTCTTATTTTTCATTTAGTTAAGAAAGTCTGTGGCCCTATCTAAGGAGAAGCCACATCTGTCCAAAATAAGTAAAACTGTATTTAGAAATAAACCCTAAGCAGTCAAGGTCTCCCCATATGTCTCTTTAATGTCTTTAGAGTAGAGTCTTTTTAGTGATAATACCTGCTCTCTCTTGCAAAACCTGCTTAATGTAGATATTTAAAATATTCCAAAGGTTTTTTTTCTGTTTCAGGAGGATTTGAGAAAAAGTATTATCCAATTTTTTTTTAAAAAAAAATTGCTGCTTGTTTATGATACAGCTTTAAAAACTTGATGAGACCTAAAATTAAGTGTAAAAAAGAAAAAGAAGAAAATAAATTATGCTTGTTTGTATACTTGGATACTGAAATAACAACCTCAGTTTATTACCTGTCTGTCCCCATGGATTGAGGCGGGGAAGAACAACAAATAAACAATGCACAATATCAATTAAAACTCATTAATAAAAACATACAGAAGTTTTAAAAAATCAGACATATACATTCTAAAACAAGCTACATTTAAAATTCATCATGTAAAATTCATAATTGAAAAATCATCTGGATAGGTCCTCTGGAAGAGGCTGATGACAGTGTATTGAGCTGTCAAATCTCTTCTGACAGGTCATTCCACAGTCTAGGGGTGGCTGAAGAAAAAGTCCTCTGGCTGACAGTTGCCTGGCTGATTAGAATAAATGTCCACCACAGGACCTGTATATGAGGTAGATCATACAGGAAGGGTCAAACACATACCTATATAATATATAATATTATATATTATAATGTATAATACTGGTATAATATGATCATTCCTGGCTGCTGTGTTTTGAACTAACTAAAGTTTCCAAACTTAGTACAGAGGTAGTCCAGTGTACAGCTACGTACAACTAAGAGCAACTATGTACAGCTAAACATTCCAAGAAAACATATAGTATGCCCCCAGGTAGTCTTGAAGTGGCAAGCGGTGGGGGGGGGGGAGAGAGGCAGAGCTGTTGTAGAAAGGGCAAGTTAGAGCAGATAAATAAGAAACAGTTTTTTTTAAAAAGAGGTGCTCAGTTTTTCCTTGCCTGCTGCTTTTCTGCTTCAGATTGACCCCTACCCATTTTCCCTTACAAGATTTCAAAGATGTGTATATTGCGGGGTAGACGATGACCAGATTTCTCCCTATGGAGGAATTTTCCACAGGGAAATCTGCAGTTGTACCCTTCAACTATTCTGGTTTGGCAAAAACAGACCAATTAACCTTTTGTCATCCCAATTTTTCAGCTACTTTTAAAACTACAGACTGTTGACCAAAGGATAGTCTGACTAGAGGTAGTTGCTTAGGGACACATTTCTATCACTTGCTGTGAAGAGATGCTGGATTCCATCAGCTAAAGGACTGGAATGCTTCTCTGCTATGCATCACATGCTGCATCATTTGCCAGTAATGCTTATCTTATTACAGTAATGTGTGCCAGTTTTTGGTACTCTTTGGGAGACCTGGAATGACATCCTAAGATCAGTGCTGTGCAAACAACTGTATGCCATCCTTGTTCATTCACAGTGCAGTAAATTCTGGCCCACCTTAAATCTAAATATCTCTAATGCCATTTGAGGTAGTTAAGTCTTTGGGAATACCTCTAATTCCTGGTTTCATCTAGTGTAATTGGAATTGTGGCTCTAAGCCCCCAGGATGCATTCAAAATGGCAGCCAAATTGTTTTAGGCTGTGATCCCAACCACATTTGCTTGGAAGCATGTTCCATTGAAAACACTTCCAAGTACTACATTTAGGACTGGTGTGCCAGCCGCTGTTAGGAAACTTGGAAATTATTTTAAACAACATCTACCAAAGATGGCTTGATACCTAATCCAATAAAGTCTGATAAGCACATAGAGTAGGATTTTCCACACAATCACCACACTCATGACACACACAGGCTGATTTTTTAATACTACACAGCTTTTAAAAGGGATTAATTGGATTGTTCTCATGCTTTTTAGATGAACAATACTAAAAGGGAGGCTGTGGGGTGGAGAGGCACATGCAAGGCTTATATATTATAAGCAACTGTGTGTATTGAAAATAGCAGCATTTTTCAAAAAGTGCTTTTGTGAAGGGATGATTTTGAGAAACAGTTATTGGTTTTTGGGGACTTGCGGAAAATCCCACTCTATGTACTTCCCTGATTTCCCTGGTTTAACTAGTAAAAACCTTTGCTACATGTTGTTTAAAGTAGTTTACATGTTTTCTAATACTGACTGTTGATATGTGTCTATGTGTCCCTGTATTTCACACACCACTTGGATGCACACACCTTCCAAAATTTCACTGATGAAAACTGGGACACATGTGGCCATGAAACACCGAAGTGTAATCAAGATGGCAAAGGTTTTTAATCAGATATGCTAGGAGATGCTTCAGCACTTCCCTTTTGCCTGAGTCTACTGGGAAGGGCAAGATTCCCCACCTCACTCCAAGTCCCTTCCTCCCTGTTAAGTTTATTGAGTACAAACTATTTTTGCACTCTGAAATTTTGCAGCAACTGAAGTAAGCTGAGGGCAACAAGGGAACGTGTGAGGAAGAGACAGAAATATTCCCCATGGCTGTCTAAATGGAGTCCCTGAAACAGGGTGCACCCCTTGAACTCCCAAGGATTATAAAGCCCAGTAAATAGAAGTGTGCAAGTGCCCTAATAGTTATGAGAACTGTACAACAGGCTTCTCGAAGAAATGCTTAGTCCCCCTGCTTGGTTTCCAGCCCTTCTACCTTTGCTCAGACTGAGACCTCCAAGCTAAAGCAAAACTATCTAGCAACTCTGCTAGCTACAAATTTGCCCTTTCTATACCACTGGACACCAGTCAGCATTTGGCCATGATGCTCACATCTGCCTGGCAGCAGAAGCCAAATTCCCGAAAAGAGCAGCATTAAAAGCATTAGAGAGTGCACCAAAGGTTTACAAGGGACACCTGAAAGCAGCCCTCAAACTACATGAAACCATGTGTGACTTGAGAGCCACCTCCATGTGCTTTATGATGGTAACACAACCTCTGTATGTATGTGTGTGTGAGTGTGTGTGTGTAGAGCTCCCAGATCATGTTATTACAAAATGCCCATCAGTACAACAACACCCACCCATCAGTATCAGAGAGATGACTTTCAGGTAAATGTCTTAATTTTAGTCTTAATTTCCTTGTTTAAGAGAGTGTAAGCAGGACCATGCCTAATAAACAGTCTAGGTGATGGAATGTTTCTCATACAGGGATTGGGGCTCTCTGAACAACCAGATCCCAAGTTTATATACTGCAGAAGTCTAGATCTCTCTGGATAGTTGCAGGATATACAATTATTTTAGATCATGATCTTCCAGACACAATGCATTACAATGATAAATTTATCATCTATTATATTATAAAAAAAGGACTGAGAAAGAATGATATATACCATATAAGCATAAATGGAATGGAATATTTCTATTTAATGGTTTTAAAATAAATTATTCTTGCTGCCAGAATGGATTTCTTAAACAGTTCTGTGTCATAACCATTATGGTTAATTTTGTATAGTAGAAAAAGAAATACAGTCTTTAGTCAGCAGATGACTGGCTTCTGGGAAGCATAAGCTGAAAAGGAGCATGTTGGACATGATGTAGTTTTGAAACCTCAGTGTATAATCTCATTCTTTTCTAATATGAATGCTAGTTTTTAATATTCAGCCATGCAATTTTCATATGCCTCTTGGCTTCTCTTGGATTAGTATTCTTTATGTTGGTCCATACTCAGGAAAGCACAAATTAAGATGTGTGGCTTGGCTCCAGGTAGTCATAATCCCCGCCCTCACAGAATGCAGAAGGGAAACATTCAGATTGTGCAACAACAATTACTCAAATATAACAAAAGTTTTGGTCCACTGTCCTGTTCCCTTTCCTTTTGAGGTTTTCTCCATTTGAAAGATTTTTTTACGATATCAGTTTATCTTCCATCCATCGCAGAACCTGAAAGTACAATAACTAGTTAGTTATAATTAATCTGTTTTTCCATCAAGGGAGGTATAACTAAGGCTGCATCTGCATTGCAGAAATAGTCTGGTTTGACACCACTGAATGAGAAATAATTTCACTCAGTTTGTGATGTAATGGTAATTTTTAAGTTACCTTTATAGCTACAGTAGGTTCCTCTCTAAATGAAAATGAGGAATATCATGTAAAGTCGAAGGCTTTCATGGCTGGCAACCATAGTTTTTTGTGGGTTTTTTCGGGCTATGTGACCATGTTCTAGAAGAGTTTCTTCCTGATGTTTGGCTGGCATCTTCAGAGAATATCATGTAGTTCACATTCTAGCTTGCAGTTTGCCTCGTGCTTATGTACCCCAGCTTTCAAAATGCTTGAACATATTCAGTTTCATACAGGTTGAATATCCCTTATCCAGAATTTCAAAATTTGAAACACTCCCAAATCCAAAACCTTTTGAGCTACAACATAAATAGCATGCTATTTATCTGTACTGTATTTGGAAGGCTGGAGAGTAAAGCAACTGGAGAGAAACATGAGGACCTATGAATTGGTGCAAATCCATGCCTCCTGCCATGTCACAGCTCCTCTGTCTGTTGCCAGCCTCATTATATCTCATGATGCTTATTTAAATAAATTTGAAATACAGAACACTTCTGGTCCCAAGCATTCCCCCCATCTTTCTTTAGCCTCTTGTTTCATGGACATGAGATTTAACTGATGAGATTTAATACTGAAATGTGGATAGGATACACCTGATAGAGCCATTGAAATCAATTGAACATAGGCTCATCATGGCTGACTAGCCATGACGACATTGGCAAGGAACCATAGACACCTCTTTCCATTTCCTTTACATGAAATACTGAAGCCCAGGTGGACTTTCCTCTTCTATGAGGCTTCTTTTGGCCACTTTTAAATATATAAGTTCCTGAGCAAGACAGGCTTACAACAATCATTGACTTCTCCCCACCACTGTCAACTGCCAAACCTCATTGTAAATTTATTTCTAAATAAATTCTAGTTGAGGTTAAAAATGCTTATTTAACACAGTCCTGTAAGTTCTCTTGAAAGGGCTGTTTAATGTAGCATAAGATATAAAAACTAAATAAATCTGCTATAAGAACTTTTGAGTGTGGTGGGAAACATAAAAGCTAAATAATGCTGGAATTCAAGCTTCACTATAAGATGGCGTTTTCTTTCCTTGGCATTCTAGAATGAATCTCGTTTTGCAGTCAAATTCTTGGGCATTGGTTCAAAGCATGAATACAAGTCTCTAATTCACTCCACATTTTTATAGCCGTTTAATTTTATTTAGGCCTATAGTCTTCTCTCAACCCATTCCTTCTTTCTCCTGTATCAGCCATAATATATGTCAGTTCTAAGACAGCATTAAGTGCATTTTGTATTAACTGTCCTAGAGGAGATATTACTATTGAGGAGGCCAAGAAAGAAGAGATCAAGTTTTGCTTTTTAACAGATTGTTCGATTGCAACTCCAAACCTAGCTCCAGTCCATGGACAGTGCACTCTCTCCAAGGAGCTTCATGATCCCTGAAACCAGGGCACTACCCACTTGTCCTGCATAAGTTCTGGACAGATCAAAGGAGTAGTAGGCTTCAAGGCCTAGGCTTCCATACTTTTAAGGTTTCCCACTTTGTGGAAAGGGGTCATACTTTGGAGACAGTGGCATTTGGTGGCTATCATATCAGTGGGGCAGTAAATCCCCTCTCGTGGCCCTCACACATTGCCCAAATATAGTGCTATGATTCCATCATAACTGGCATGGTTCTCTCCAGTGGAATTCTGGGATTAGCAATTTAGGGAGGGGTATTTAGAATCCCCAGCCAAAGAGGTTTAATGCCTCACCAAACTACCAACACCAGAATTCCGCAAGATGCAGCCATGGCAGTGGAAGTGGAATCATATTGCTGTATTTGTGAAGTGTCAAAGAGCCTCATGTTTTAAAGGAGCCCTCCTGCTGTTGAACCCTATTCCTAAATAGGTAGAACACCTTGAAGAGTTCTGTTAAAATTAGCCATGGCCTCAGATGGATTTACACCAGACCCCATTGCTTGGAGCAGTAGTCTTGGTCAGGAAGTATAGAAACTCTCTTTTGAGTTTAGTGGGAGCAAGATGCTTATCTGGAACTCTTTCTAGTGAGCCTCTCACTCTGGCCAAACAATAGGAAAGACAAATCATGTCCATTAGGGTTGCTGTGGGACTGAGGCAAGGCTCTCAGCACAGTCCAGATTGACATTTGTATGTGTTCTTCTATGTGTGGATGAATATATATTTAAGAGGAGGGCAGGGGAAGGGATATTCATTTGCATATGTATGTGCATACATATTATTATTATTATTAACCTTTATTTATAAAGCGCTGTAAATTTACACAGTGCTGTACATACAATCTTTTTAATTGGACGGTTCCCTGCCCTCAGGCTACATATGTATATACACAGAGCCCCAAATGCACTGCCCCTCATAATATGCTGCCACTGGGCAAAATTGTGGCCTTTCCCTGTGGTAGATCACACTTACTAAAATGAACCAAATATTTATTTAAATTTTTTTAAAAAAACTATTTCCTTTTAGGATCAGGCCAAGATCCCATCTAGTCCAATATTCCATTTATAGTAGCAGACAGACAGAATATTTTGGGTGGTCAGAAACAGAAACAAAAGTGAAATGTTTTGGTTATTGGTTTCCAGGATCTCCTATCCTGCCTCTCTACATGGAGGCTTTATTTACTGGCTAATAAATTCCCACTGATAGATTTTCCTATGTGAATTTCCTTATTTTTTAAAAAACATTCTTAAATATTTAGCTTTTTAAAGCTTTTTCTATTCTAGGATCCATTTGTTTGTCTTTTTGGCCATTCATGGTGTCCTCAGCACTCTTCTCCAGCTCTCATATCCATACATAGCGATGGGGAATACAGTGGCTTGGATGATCCTAACTTTAATATTCAGTGTTGTCTTTGCACTTTAAGATCTTGTCTAGTTATTTCACAGCTCCCCTTCCCATTCCTAGTCTTCTGATTTCTTGACTGCCATATCCACTCTGATCAATGTTTGATCAAAGGTATGGGAATTCTTTAACTATTTCTGCTTTGTCATTGCCTAGGATGATTTCATGTAGTTCTTCTGTGGTCATTATTTTTGTTTTCTTAATATTCAGTGTTAAGCCTATCTTAGCACTTTCTTCTTTAACTTTCTTTAGTAATTGTTCCAGATCTTTGTTGTTTTCTGCTAGTAGTATAGTGTTATCTGCATATCTATAAGGTTGTTAATGTTTCTTCCTCAGATCTTCACTCCTCCTGCCTCGGAGTGTAAGCCTGCTCTGCGTATGTTATTTTCTGCATACATGTTGAACTGATATGGTGATAGAGTGCATCCTTGCCCTACTCCTTTATCAATTGGGTACCATTCTGTCTCTCCATATTCAACCTCTTGTCCTGAGTACAGGCTATGCATTAAGACAATCAGGTGAAGTGGCACACCCATTCCTCTAAGAGCAAGCCATAGCTTTTCATAATCTATGCAGTCACGTAGATGATAAAGCACATGCTCATTTTCTTTTGAAATTCCCTTGTGTAGTAAAAAGTTCCCATCTTACTACACTACTAAAAATATCCACCTCGTGTATCAAGTCTGTTTACATTGCGCTTTTTTCTGATTCCTGGAGCTGTCCACTCTGCTCAAGATCAGCACCTCATAATAGCAATGTCGTCAGTACCAACTGGGTTTACTATTTAAAGTAAAATCCTATGTTTTAATAGTATAGGTCTTTGTTCTTGTTTTCTTGGCAGAAGGTTTGAACCCATTGCAGTGGAAAAACACAAGCCGAGCAACTTCTCCATCATCAAAGCAAGAAACTTTCTAATAATAGTTCATGTCGATGTTTTTTTCCATCAAGAAATTCATTTGCAAAAGTACTGAATTATTTTTGTATTATCTAATTTCACTATGAATTTGAGAAGAGCCTACATCTTGGTCAAAGTTAAATTCACGTTTCTTCCTATGAAGAATATAGCTATAATAACACCCTGGTATAATAGGTCAGCAGGGTTTGAGCAGATTGATAAATAATAGACTGGTAAATCAGATATAATGCTAGCCCTTCCTCAAAATTCAACTAATACCACATGTTTTAAAAGTGGGAGCAGTAACAAAAGCAACATCAAAATTGCCCTTTATTTTTAAGTGTTTTTAGAAAAATAATGGTGTTCAAGTAATGTCAGCTTACTGTTGGCAGTGCAGTACTATACACAGTTACACAAATAAGGTAAACAGGACTTACTCCCACGAGTTGTATATTGATACAGTATAAATTGTAGGGAAAATTGCCAGCTACAGGTTGACTTCAAGCATGATTTCCTTCTTGGCACTCCTTTAAATGGAAATACTGGTCACAGGTCTGATCTTCAGATTTTTAAAAGGGAAATAAATGGATGTGATACAGCGCTTCTGGCACTGTAGTTCTTCAAAATGCACCTGTTGACATGACTGATTGTCCTCCTACAGCTTGAAAGTGTATAGTCAATGCTTGCTGACATTGCTGACACAAGTAAGGAAGGGCCAAGTAGGTTGACTTCAACATAGGTCTTGATTTGCTTGGCTTATACAGCTTAAAAATGTGGTTTCTCTTGATGCAGAAAGTGGATAATTTTATTCATGAAGTTTTTTAGCTAGGAACAATAGAACATGGATAGCTTGCCTGGAAGACAAGAAATCTACTAATCAAGACGTGTATTTAAATGTGCAGGCACCTGTGTGGGCTTTAAATGTACTACATGCATTACATCAGAAATATTATGTGAACAACTTGTGTGAATGTGATTCCACTTCCAAAACCCTCCTTTGTATAGAGAAATATATATCTCGAGACGGATTGTGTTCAGATCGTAATGAACAATATGGTTGAATCTATGCTTAGAGGTGACACAACCTATTGAAATCAGTGGACTTGGCCATGACTAAGCTAGGCCCTGTTAAGTTCAATAGGTCTGCTCTAAGTATATGCAAGAGTGAATTCAGCTTTTAATCTACAGTCGGCCCTTCTTATACATAGACTTTTTATACACGGATTCAAGCATCCACAGTTTGAAAATGTTCCAAAAAAGTAAAAATTTCAAATATCAAACCTCAATTTTCCATTTTTTTTAATAAGGGACACCATTTTGCTATGTCATTATATTTAATGGGACTTGAGCATACACGAAATATGTTATACACGGGAGATCTTGGAACCAAATCCCAACATATAACAATGGTCCACTGTATTTTGCACTGTTCAGGCCACACCTGGTATAATACTGAGCATTGCATTTCAAATAGATGCCAACAAACTTCAATGTGACCAGAATGGTGGATCATCAAGAAACCAAGGCTTCATAAGAATGGTTAAAGAGCTGGGTATGCTTACCCTACAGAAAATAATATTAAGAGAAGCCATGGTAGCAATCTTCAAATTGCTGGTCATGCTAGCTGGTGGATTTGGGGAGCTGTAGTCCAAAAACATAACTTCCCTACGCTCTGGAATAGACCTTTATTTGCGTATGGAAAGGTAACCGTTCCCTAGGAAAAATGTAAGATACAAAGCAGCCCTTTGTCAACTAGATGACCTAGTTCAATAAAACTTGTTCCTCTTTCATGGTGGATTATATTTTTTTAGCAAGCTTCTAAAAGATTTCATGGAAATCAGAGACAGTTGGCATTGCCACACCAGCAGCTGCACCCTCCCAACGGCTGGCACAAAACAGAGGTTTATATATCTTGGGGGGAGGGGTAGTAATAGGATGGAATTTCCAAGAATGAGACATGTCTTAGTATCTGCACTTATAGCTGATTATTTTAAAGAAGGTTTTTGAAACCCTTGAGAAAAACAGTCTTGACAGATCAACTGTACAAATGTGGTTGACAGTCTCACTCTGCAGTGCTTTAAAGAAAGATAAAGAGAAAACATAACACATTGTATCATCATATGAAATAATGAAACCTAGTTGTATAAAAGGTTTTTATTTGTCCTAATTACTTTGTAGGTGGTCTTTGAGGCCTTGCATAATCTGGAGCCTCGTGGTTATGTGGTTGGATGGATCATTGCTATCAGTTTACTTGTGGGAATTCTCATCTTCCTGCTGCTGGCAGTGCTGCTATGGAAGGTAAGTGCTCTGTCAGAAACAGTATAGACGCAAGGATTAGCCACAGCCTTGACTGAATGCAGCTCACTTTTTCTCTCTGTCTCACTTTCAATCTGTGCAGTTTCTGGTAAATATTTAGCATCCATTAACTTCAATGAGTTAACCATCTTCTATTTTGAGATCATTAAATGTCAAGGGGGTAAATGTGTACATTTTCCTTATGGGGAACATGAACATGGAAGGTTCTTAAAGAGAAGCTGATACTGGATGCTTGAAGTGAAGGACACAGCAGCTGCTTCCACACAAGTGCATTTGTCATGTGATATATTCCTGTAAGCATTGCAATATATTGTTTAGTCAGCATTTAATCATGCCTCATAGAGATATTTACAGAGTTTAGAATATTATTTTAAAAGTAACAAGTTGCTAATGTGTTACTTTTAAATTACTTTTCTAAAATTTAAATATACTTTTTTTAAAAAAAAATGAAAGGAAAGAAAAATGGCCCCATTTGAATGCACATGTTTTTGAAGCAAAGTAGGGGTAGGCGAAAGTGTAGCTTGGGGGCTACATGCAGCCTTCCCCACAAGGATGCTTCAGTGACCCTTCACTCCTCCAGAATCTTCATACCAACCTTTTTACTACAACTTTTTAATAGTAAAACAAAGACAATGGCCCATATTCTATGTTTGCTGGCCCAACCCATCCAACCTATCTCAGATAGTGGCTGCTCCAAGAGATGAAGATATGTTCTGTTGCCAGTTAAGGCACAAAGATGAGGATGCTAGCTGATCATTTAGGAGTAGTAAAAGAGCCAGCATGCAATAGTGGTTTGAGTGTTGGACTATGACTCTAGAGAGCAATTGGCGATACAAACCCACTGGGTGACCTTGGGCAAGTTACATGCTTTCAGCCTCAGGAAAAGGAAAAGGCACACAACAACAACAACAACAAAATGGAGCAGTTATGGGTTTGTAACTGCAATGAAGAATGGCAAACCATTCCACAGGTATCACCTATCTCTCCTCAATTAGCTATGAGAACTGTACAGGCAGGTTAGCAACAGAGAAAAGTTCATTCCCTCCGTCTGAGGGTGGCCAACAAAAATGTTTTCTGGGTAAGAGGCAGTTTTGATTGACTGAAGTAGATGTTTCCCAGAGAACCTGAGCATATGTATAGCATTTGTTTTGTAAACCGCCGTGATCGCAGGAATGGTGGTATATAAATAAAATTTCAATCAATCAATCAATCAATGTGACAGATTATACTGGAGAAAATGATCCCGTAGGTAACTTTGACTCAAACCATGTAGGGCTTTAAGACCAACACTTTGTGCTTTGCCTGGAAACTAATTGGCAGCCAGTGAAGTGATTCAAGGGAGACACATTAGCTGATACTATTACTGAAGGCATAATGAAATTATCAGTTCAATATGGCACACATTGTTCACAGAACTGAACATAACAGCATAAGCAAAATATGGGTTCACACACGTATCTACATATAGCCAGAAGGAAGGATGTGACAGAGGATGTGACAACAACAGGGTAACCCTTCTATCTACAAGGGTTACATTGTTGTTGTCACATCTTCTGTTTTTATTATCTTTTGACACTGTCACATAAGCTCACAAGCTCACAAGGAGACATAGTTATCAAGCAATGAGACATCCTGGGTAGTACCACATTTGACTTGGAATAGAGATAATTGGAGACTTGTGATGTTATTTCAATATTTAGTTGATTTACCCACATGCAAGTATTGTCTAGAAGGAGACACTTATAGGCAGCAATTTCATTAACCTACAGATCCCCAGAGAGACATCCTAAGAGCTCAGAGGCATGCTCATGTGCTCTCTCTCTCTCTCTCTCATTTTCTGCTTCATTCTTTCTGTATACCCCTGTCTCACAATATGACTGTGTTGTTCCCTTTATACAAAGACCTCAGATCCTCCTCTACCTCTGACATAGTGGGAGAATGAAAAGAAGAACCTCCACAAAGCTTCAGCTTATTTGCTAGGAGGATCTCCAAATATTCCCTAGTCATTCTGGGCCACCCCTCTGTAATTTTGATAACAAAAGATGCTAGGCTTATGCTGTTTATCTGCTGACCATTAAAACATGTGCTCACCACTCAAAATGGTGGTGGTCTGTGAACTGGCACTGGTCAACATGTTATCAGGTGTCTATGGTGAGTTTCCAGGAAGGAAGAAATAGTGGTAGTCAATGAGCACAAGTATGGTACCAGTCCCAAATAAAGTGCTACTCTGCCATATTGAGAAGCACTGTTAGACTGTTAAATATCATTTTGGCCTTCTCTCTCTCGTTCTTCCCGGTTCATATCAGATTTCTTCAGAGGAAGCTGGAGTGATATGAAATTTTATTTAGGCTTCCTTTTAGATAGCTCGTCCTGCAGTTCTGCTTCTGGGTGGGTGGGTTGGTTGACTTTAAGACAGCTGCTCATGCCTTATTTACACGAGCAGCTAATAGGGTAAAGTACACATTACTAAAATAAGTAGTGCTACTTTAAAAAAAAGAAAGCAGTGTTGTTGAGGGCAAAAGTGAGCTGATAATATGCAAATCTTAGAATCCCCAAGCCCACATGACTCTTTGGCTAAGATGGCTGAGGACTACAGTAGGCCCTCCATGTTCACAGGGGTTGGGGGAATGAGACCCCCCACGAATATAGAAAAATCACAACTCCGCTCCCCATCCAGAAGCCAGTTAAAAGGAGGGGTGGTCAGAGGCCCACGCTCCTTTCCCCCCACTCTTCTGACCTTTTAATTGTCTTCCTGCCCCTTTCTCAGCCCGATCGCTTCCTTCTCCAGGGGGTGATCGGTCAGAGAAAGGGAAGAGGAGCCTCCATCACCCCAATTCCTCCTGTTCAGGCAGCGATCTGGCTGGGAAGGAATCCTGGGGGGATTGGAGGTTCCTCCTCTGTTTGCCAGCTCCATTGCCCCCTGGACAGCCCAGGGAGCAATGGGGCAGGCATAGGACCCTGGCGGGGGGAGGAGGCTCCTCCTTCATTTGCCAGCCCCATCACCCCTTGGACTGCCCAGGGAGTGATGGGGCAGGCAAAGGGACTTGGGGGATGGAGGCCCCTCCTCCCTTTCCCAGCTGGATCACTGCCTGGCTGGCCAAGAAAAACACAGAATTGACTCCTGGACTTTTTCTCCTGAAGGGAAAAGCCCTGGAGGGATGGGGACAGGGAATGCCTGGGCTAGCAGCCTTAACTTTATGACTAATCGAAACTGCGAGTGTCAAGTGAGTGAATATGGAGGGCCGACTGTATAGTGAAAAAATGGCTTTTCCAGGCTCTGGTAATATGTTACAAGCACGCATGTCTCCTACAACGTTTTTCTGTCAGGTAGCATGGAGAAAGCTAACCCCTGTAAGAGTCTTCATACACGCTATTTATTTTGTAGAAGAGACTTCAGAAGCACATGTTTCTTCATCAGACATTGGCATGTGAATTACTCTTAAGTGACTTCTTAAGTTGGTCCAGTATTCTGCCCAGAGCCTACCATGGGCTATTTCTGCAATACTGCCAAAATTTGGTACCAAATTTCAGTGGCAAAAACGCTTGAGAGAATACAGAAATGCGTCTGTTAAAACCCTTTGTGTGGCTTACCTCTGAAATGCACCAGTGTGATTTGCAGCTGAAACTGAGTGGTGCCTTTTGGGAACAGGCAAGGTGCACATATGAAGCCCATGGGCCATGTATTTCCCATCCTGGTGTAAGCAAATGATCAAGGAGGATCTTTCAGGAGACTTGTCGGCTTACAGTACTGCCACTTAGATTGCCAGGTGTCAGGATATGGCACTACATGTCAGGGACTGAAACCAAGTCTCAGGGCCTGGTCTAGGATTCCCAGATCTCAAGACTTTGACTCCCAGGGGGAGGGTAAAGAATCTCAAGATGAGAGCACCACCTTGAAAAATACATATCTATTTAACTACAGCTCTGAGATGTGGGCCCTCTGTGGCCACAGGTTGCTTTGGAGCAACTACGGCAGATTAGGGTTGTGTGATCTCAAGACCTGACCCTGAGTCTCCAGTCCTCAGGGTGCAGGGGAGAAGAATCTCAGAATGAGAACACTGTCTTGAAAGATGTGTGTGTTGCAGAAGCCAAATATATTGTCAGTTCTGAACCATTACAGTTAATGGCAGCCCCATCCCAGTCAAAATGAAAATTATCCAAGGCTGGTCAAGTTATTTTTCTGAGACAAAAAATTCTACAAACACCTCTTTCTATGAGTAAAATTGTAAAATAACTAGGTAAATAATAATTAGATGTGCTTTCATGACTTATCAAAGCACCTGCTTGAGATGGCTACTGCAGTCTGACTACAAAACCAGTCTTGCCACTTCAGAAGATTGCAATATTTTCCCCCTCATCCCATTTTAGAGACATGCCTTGAAGTATAATATCCTAAGGATAAAGTCATGGCTGCCATGGAGGGATCTAATTGAACTGTCATATGCTTTTGATTACAGTGGCATTGTAGTACCCTTCTTAATAAAGCAACTTGAATACCTGAAATTTCCTTTCACAAAATTAAATAAACAGAACATTTTACAATGTTTGTCATAGAGTTGGCCACAAATATACACACACTGGTTAGGAGAATGTTCAAAAGCACGCCTATAAACACCCCTTGTCTTATTTGGACAGTTGAAAAACACTTTAAATGTTATGAAAGAACAGCCAACTTCAAATTGAAATTGAGGGCAGAGATTTGTTACAATATTGCCTGTGCACTTTTCCCTCTTTGTGGCCTCACACTGTGTTACTTGTCTTTATATCACTGACTAAAACCCACAGCCAACATTTTCTAACAGGAAAGGATGGGTATTTTATTCTTTGCTGGTGATTTTCAGCATAGCCTGTCATTTTAGTCCCAAAATTGCTCATCTTTAGTGAGCTTGCAAGACTCGCAGCAAGATGAAAAAAAATGTTCTCTCCTATGCAGTTAGTATGACCCAGCATCTTCTTTTGGAGCTCCTGTTTTATACAGATCCACTTTGCATTGACTTTTTCCCCGAAAAAAAGACACTGTCTTATATTTATTTTTTCTCAAGAACACACACTATGGCTTATTTTCAGGGGCTGTCTTATTTTTATTAAGTATGGTACAACAATCTACATTTATTCAAATATAGTTAAGTCTTCTTCTTCTGGAACATCATTATAACTCTCCTAACCCGGAATTCTATGCTGAATTTCTTGTGAGTCTGTTTCCTTTAGAACCATTGGCCCCAGTCTTTCCGCTCCCTTCACCCCCTTCCGTTCTGTGCTAGGCCTATCACTATGTCTTATTTTCGGGGTATGGCTTATATTGCGCAAATGCTTAGAAATCCTGCTACGGCTTATTTTATGGGTATATCTTATTTTCTTTGCAAAGGAGCTGATACTACCCTGTTTTCCTGAAAATGCTTAGAAATCCTGCTACGGCTTATTTTATGGGTATGTGTTATTTTCAGGGAAACGGTACTGTCAGCTCCTTTGCAAAGACAGAATCCTAGGCCGGCCCTGCAGTTCCAACCCTCGTGCTCCAGTCATTCATCTTGCCCTTATACCCACAGGCTCCCTCCCTGGATATGACAGCCAGGCCTCAAGGTGACCTTTATACTGAACATGTGGCTGTGTAGATCAGTGGGTTCAGTATGGTAAAGTGCAACCATCTACCATTTCAGTTTTTAAATGTAAACAGTTATACACAGTTGTAGAAAGCAATTCCAGTAAAAATTTGTTAGGTATCAAACACAAACATGAACTCTTTCTTCATTCCTAGCTCCAAAATCCCTATTCAGATCTTACAAATTCTTCTCTGCCTACCTGATCTTCACTCTGTCTCTGACTGCCCTAACCCCATTTCCTCTTGTTCTTGTCTCTTTCTTTAGCAGAGCAGCATCTATCCTTTCTTACATAGGCTCCTCTTCACAGCATTCTGAAGTCTGTGATTGGGTGGTTATAAACAGGCTTGCCCATCATTACAACTTCTTTTTCATGGAGATGAAGAGTATTCATAGGACTTTGACTGATAGTGCAACCCTGTACTCATAAGTAAGCCAAATAAGACCAATAGAATGTATTCCTTGTTATGAGACTGTAGGGCAACAAGCTTAAAGACCCAAGAATGGGCTGTGTAACCCAGATAAGTGATAGTTCAGAAAATAGGTGCCCGTCCTGTGTAGGCCTATCTGGAAAAAAAATGTTCTATCGAACAAAGTGTCTTTTTCATCCAAGCAAGCATGGACAAGCTCATAGTGAGCTTTTAAATAAGCAATTGTTTTTATATTTTACCATTGTTGCTTTTCCAAGTTTTCCAAAGCCAATTTAGTGATACAGCACATGGGGGAGAGAAAAAAGGCATATTTAACTTATTAGAAAACAGTTATTTTAAGTGCAGATTTCAGTAAGTCTGATATAGTGCGTGAAATTTAACACCATCTCATAACAATAAGAATACTTCCAGATGAAAATGTTATTGTGAAATGACCCAGTGCCATAATTTTACAGAGGTCTTGTCTTATCTCTTTAAATTTAGAGGAGATTTTAAAAATCTTCCATTTGGAATGTTCTTGAAATGCTTTGGGGTCACAACTCAGAAAGTCCTGATCTTACCCACAGACACAACACAGAAACTATGAAGTTAATCTTAAGGTACAGCCAGGGTTTTTGCCTAGTGAAGATGACCCTTTGGTTCACTTCTTTTCCATCCTTGGGTGTCCAGGTGTTTTAGACTTCTGGAATATATGACCGTTGAGCACACTTAGCTAAGGCTTCTGAGAGTTGAAATCAGTAACATCTAATTGAGAATCATTGCTTTAGACTACAAAGCAATAGCCTGATCTGGGCTTTTATAGGTTAACATCATATTCCCAAATGAAGCAAGGAAACTTCAGCTCCAAGTCAAGTCTTGATCCATATAGCTTATATGTGTTTTAAAAGCAGTTGATACCTTTATAACTTTATGATTGATCTTTTATAAGTTTGTGCTGTGTCCTATTTGATAAGATCTGAAATGAGCACTTCAGAATCACCTATACCTTCCTAACCCCAGCTCTGTTTTTAGCATCACAATATTAGCACATTGCAAAAGTACCAAATTTTCTTTGCTAATTTGGACGGTAACATTGGCCTGTTACAGACTGCCAAAATAAAGCTGCTTTGGGTCTCTTTGGAGGTGTGCTGTTTAAATGATGCATGCATCCTAAGAATCCGGAAGCTGCACCAAAGCTGCACTCCAGTGCTTAGGAATGGAGTGTGGCTTTGGCGCGACCTCCGGACTCTTAGGACCCATGCATCATTTAAATAGCATACCTCCAGAGAGACCCGAAGCAGCTTTATTTTGGCAGTCTGTAACAGGCCCTAGAAATTCTTTATAAGATAGATGTGTGATCTAGTTGTTGTTGCTTTCAAGTTGTTTCTGAGTTATGGCAATCCTAAAGTGAGCTTATCGTGGGGTTTTCTTGGCAATATTTGTTCAGAAGGGCCTTTTTGGCCCCCTCCCCCCTGTGGTTGACTTTCCCAAGATGTGTGACTTGCTTCTTCGGAGAAAGGGTGGGATATGATGGAATTATTGGTTAAGTAAGGCGCCCCTATGTAAATAGACTCCAAAGGGTCAGTTTTCCAATCCACCTATGTCACTTGATAGCTTAGCCTTGGAGAACTCATGCTGAATGTGCCTTCAATGAAAAACATGATCTACATGGCCAAGGGAAAATGCCATCTTCTCTGTGATGGCTCATTCATACATGCAGTTCATTCCATATGCTACAGTCACGAAGCAGCCCAAAGAGAACGAAATTAGAGACCCTTTCCTCTTCCAGGCACCCAGACACTTCACAGTAAAAGAAAGGAGAGGCCACTCGGCCCAAAACCACAGCTGCTACAAATAAATCCTTTTATTACAATGGGAAATGCCTGATGAGATTTTTGGATATGTGTTTCATATACAGAACTACCCACATCTGAGCTAATAATGAGCACTAGAAGTGTTACTATATGTATAGTGTTGTGGCAGATACTTTAGAGAAATGAGATGGATTATGCACAATTACCACTTCATATAAATAGAAGCTTGGTCAAACTTTGTTCACTCTTCACAGTATTTCAGTTTGTTCTCCACATATAATTTGGGCTTTGTTGGTGGGCTTGTAAAGGCAATACATCCTCTGTCATCATGTGGATAAACAGTCTATCTGAGTTTATAGTCTAGCCAATGGGGACAATGTGTACATCAGAAACAGTTAGACATTCTAGCTTTTATCTTGGCACCATATAAACATATTTAATCCACTGGAAGGCAAGAAGCCTTTTTTTTGTCAGTGAACCTTTCTGCATAACTAGTATTCTTAAGAACCAAAGCCAAGATATACTATATATGTCAATTTTAACATTGCAAATAAGTACATACAATTGCAAAATTCTCAGACATGAAATAAAACAGCAGTTGTGTTTAAAAAATAAATCCTCCAGAGCTCTATGGTTCTGAGAACTGAAGTATTAATTCCTTGATCTGCATTACCACTGGTTGAACCAAAGGCATAATGGTTGTTTATGGGAATAATTATGGGAAAGATACAATTTTTCTGTCAAATAGCCTGTATTTTTGGCAGGCCAAATGGACCATAATTTACTTACGTTACTCTTTTATTGACCTCAGAAGTAGTGTTTCAAGTTTTGCCTAAATGTAAACTTTTAAAAGCGATGCCAGAGGTATTTGAATATTTTTGTATAAAGAAAAAAGGAGTAGCATATTGGGGGAAAAATAGTAATTTCCCTGACAATGATATGACATGGAGCTACTACTGTGTTCCAGCTGGAATTTGTGAAACATGAACCTACTTGTATCCTTTAAAAAAGATTTTTGGAGTAAAAATTCTTCTGTCTTTGTCTCTGATGAGTTAAATAGGTTGGTAGGACATCTTATATTGTTTACTATCTTCACTGCAATGCAGGATTTTGTAGACAAATTTGTCATAACTATGTTTTGTAAAATGGAGATGGTCCATTCAAAATTAAGAGTATTTAAATTTCATTGATTTCAGTGAAGGTGGGATTACGTAAGTATCCCTTACGTTTTTCCACAGGTCTCCAAGCTTTTTAAAAGGATGTATGTTTGGATGAATCATGCCCAAGTTCCTTGATCAGAACATTTAGTGTTACTACTGTCCTAAAATAATTTATTTTATATTGGGGTTATTGTAGAAAGTAAATGATTTGTAGGCTTGCAGGATTGATCATAAAGCTCAAAAACTGTGGCTGCATTTGGAAAATGATCAGTTTCATAAGCTGTCAGTCTCCTGTATTGGCAGGGAAGTGTATTAGGTGATGCTTGGGTTCCCTTCCAGCTCAAGAGCTCTCTCATTCTATGACTGGGGACAGGAAGTCTATTCTCGGTTAATGGAAAGAGGAGAAGGCAGATGCCAAACATACCCTTTGTTCATATGTTGTCACTCTATATATGTATCTATACATTGGGTTGAACACATTCTCTATGTCTTCTTGTGCACAGTTGTTGTTATTTTGCACACCCATTAGGAACTCACATACATTCATGGGCAATTCACACTGATCCTAGCATGGAAAACTTATATGCAGTAAAGCAATAGCATGCTAATTAAATCAAGAATTTACCATTTACTGGCCTTCTATAATACTTCAGACCTGTAGCCTGACGCCTCCACCAATGGTAAGTGTAGTTCTGGTCACATATGAAGGGGCCATGTCTCCAGAAGACCTGTTATCTATCTTGACTAAAATTTCAGTAAATAAATATGCAGAAGCCTCGCATACTTGGCTGGTAATCACTTCACCAGAGCTCTCTTTTCCTGTTTATAGATTATTGTGTCTTTCATTAGAAGGAGTAGCTCAATCCATCAAGACACGTCATTGAAAAAATAATCAACTGCTGTGAGCAGTTTTGCATTTTGGCAAAAATCTGTTATGCAAAAAACCTGTGTGAAACTCAAACTCAGTGCCTTGAATACTGCAGAGTTTTGCACAAAATACACTCTTTGTACAAAAATCTGCTGTTTTCTGTGTATTATGTGCAAAGGCATGATTTTCTTCCTCCCCCCCAAAAGTTTCAAAATGCAAAAAATAAAATAAAAATAAATAATGTGCAAAAACTTTAGAGTTGTACCTGGGAAGTGGGGCTTTTGGAACTCTTCACTCTCATGTTCACGAATGAAATAAGTAAAAGTTTACATCCCTAGTATTAATGTGGGACTTCTATATACTACATCATTTGAACCTGGAAAGTTCCATTTGCTTAGGACTCTTGCTCTGTGTGCCTCAGGACTGGCAGTTCACATCCAGTTGTAACCTTTCCATTGCATTGCTTGTCACGGAGCTGCAATGGAAATAACTTTCCCCTTCTACTCATGCCTTCTAGCTAACCTTTCCTGAGTTGTTTCTCTTGGCAGTTCACTAGACATCCGAGCCTTTGGTTGTCTCTTCTTGTTGTGGTGATTAATTATTGTTTCATTCCAGCCGTCTATTTTTGTTTTCAGCAGCCTATTTTGGTAATGGGGCAGAAAAGATTTTTTTAAAGTTGCATTTTAGATATTAGACTACTTTTGCTTTTGACATTCTCTTGGATTAATCCCCACATTCTCCTTTGTTGTTCTCCAAATAGAAATAAAATTCCCACTCTAAAAGTTCTCTCCCAAAAATGCAGCAGATGGCAGTGTAGCTATGCTAGATGGCAACTTTTATGTTGCAGCTGAGTTTGCTTAGTTAGCTAAAGGATCCAGAAACTGGTGTTTGCATGCATGCTTCACATTCATGCCCACTCTACTGGGACTCAGTTGTGTTGCTATTACTAATAAGATAATGCAATCCTAGGGAAACACATCAAGAGGGAACAGCTCCTATACAGGCTGGGGGCAGAGGTATTGCTGACTTGTGCAGTTAAGCTAATTAATAGAATGAATGAGTTCTGCACACTACGCCCAGAATCTTGTGAGTGTTCTACATTGGTGTAGACAGTAGTAATAGAAGGAAAACAGCTGTGGATACATTAGCATAATAGGCTGCTTAGAGCCAGAATATTTTGTTTGCCTTTTCTTACCACCATGGTACAACCCTGGAATACAAGTGCAGTCAACAGTCACTAATGTAGTGTGCCACAGGATTCCAGTCTTTGTGCCATTTATGTAAATTGTATGTCTCTGTGTGTATCATCAGTGAACTGAACTCCTCCCTTTTAAATGTTCACAACAATCCTGTGAGATAGGTCAGAGAGAGACTGGCATATCATGACTGGTTGGGGCTTTGAAGCTGGCTCTCTCAAGTCCCAGTTCCTCACCCTGACTACTCTGCCATAAAATATCAGTAGAAATAACAGCAGTGGACCTGTATATAGAATCATAGGCCTGTTACAGACTACCAAAATAAAGCTGCTTCGGGTCTCTTTGGAGGTATGTTATTTAAATTATGCATGCATCCTAAGAATCCGGAAGCTGCACCAAAGCTGCACTCCAGTGGTTAGGAATGGAGTGTGGCTTTGGCACGACCTCCGGACTCTTAGAAACCATGCATCATTTAAATAGCATACCTCCAAAGAGACCCGAAGCAGCTTTATTTTGGCAGTCTGTAACAGGCCTGTAAGAGGGTGGAGGAGGGAGATCAGTCGGGTTGGGATCCCACCGTGGAAGACGATGCCCTTGAGGACCCTGGAGAAACCCCGAGGGAAGAAGGAGGGACGGCTAAGGGCGAAGCAGCTGGGCCTCGGGTGGAGATGGAGGCGGGGGCAGGGTCAAGGGAAAGAAAAGGAGAGACGCGGGGGGAAGAAGGAGGAAGCAGGAAGACCGCTGGAGATGCTGCGCGGGTGGGAAGAGACGGGCTACGAGGCCGGGATAGAAGCTCGGGTGAGTGAAGCCTTGACGGACGAGATTAATTGGTGGCACTTTCGGGGCCATAGAACTGGCCTGGGAAGAAGAGTGGAGGTCCGACCCCTGGTGGACAGTTGGTGGCCACCCCATCCCACAGGCTCTGACCCCGAACCTTATATAGCCCGCCCCGTGCTTCATCCAGGGCCCCGCCTGTTGTGGGATATTCGGGGAAGGAGTGCATCGACCGCTCGAGAAGCCTTGGGCCGGGCCCGCCAAGAGGTACTGGACGCCCAAGAGAGCGCTGACTTGGGAGAACTGTAAAGCCCAAAGGGTGAAGCAACCCGGGCCGGACTTTATACCCAGAGAAGGACTTTGAGTTTGGTGTTTTGAGGAAGGGCGGTGAAGAAACTTGCCTATTGTTGTTGCCCTTGGGCCTATTTCAGTTGTGTTCCATTAAAAGTTGTTGCAGCATCACCCCACTTTCGTCTATTTGTCATGGAACCCATGGGACCTCCATCTCCTCCCCCGGAAGGGACACGGGGCCTGGCGACAAGGCCATAGAGTTGGAAGAGGCCACGAGGGCCACCCAGTCCAACCCCTTGCCATGCATATTTATTATGTATATTTTGGTGGTGAGTTTTTGCTTAAATTCAGCCCTGTTCTCCTTCACTGGTCCTCCATCTTTCACCATATGCCTTTTCTCCCTAATAATTCTTTCTCTTGAATTTTGTCCCTTCTCCTGAGTTTTCCTTATATCTGTTCCCTCCATATTGATCTCTTCGTTATGTCTTTATGGTATAATCATCAAAAACACCATAACCAAAATAAATGAAGTGCTGATAAGTTGCATGAAAAGCATCCAACCCAAACCCCTAGTATCTATTGCACAATTGGTTGTAGGCACAAACAAGAACAATGGTTGGGGGCGGGTGGGGGCACGTTGGTCACAGTTATATCCTAGCATTTCTCCAAGAAGTTTAAGGTTCATGACCATTGTCCACATTTTATCCTCAAAACAATAGATAGGTGTGAGATAGGTAAGACAAAGGAAACAGTCACAAGTCACACCCTGAGCCGTGTATAGAAGCTGTATGGACTGCCAGCTCAATCTTACTTCATCACTGGTGATAAGCAAGTCTCCTTCAATACACATGAGGCATCAGGGCAATTTAGGGAACTCGGGACAAATTGTGCTACAGAAGGAAACAGATGTGGAGTAATAGCCAAGAGGGTGTGTTGTTCTCCCCCCCCCCTTGCATCTGCAGCCTGAGTCAATAATAACATTCAACCTAATGGGAGGGCTGGCTGTGATGGTATGTGTGTTGCCATATTCCTGTTGTGTTCTTACTGTTGTGGCTTGATTTCAGAGCACTTCATTCAGATTTCAGCAAATTCCATCTTTGTTTTCCTAGCAGGATCACCTGTAGGTTCTGGGATTCATGCCTCATTAATATTTATTAACTTTTCCAAGTCTTTTATTGCTTGCGAGAGGCCCTATGAACATATTTTTTATCCAGTTGTGAAATAATACAAATGCCTGAAATGGTTAGAACAAACTTTTAGAGATAATTCTTGAAGCAGATGTTTTGCAAGCACACATTTTTTTATTAAAAGAACAGTAGGAAATAGTTTGCTCTTGCTTGTTTGGCCCTGGAGGAAATTAAAAAGCATTTCTGTAATTTTGATCATAACTTCAAGTGTAGATTTTAATGTTCAAAGGATGTGGTTTGTGTGAAAAACAGGCACCTTTAGGGCTCAGCAAGCCATTTTAAAGGGATATCAATCAAAAAATCTGTGCATATTTTTAAGAATGTAAGTAATGTGGCAGTTGTGTTCTTCTTCACTTGTTGAATTACTTGGTAAAGTGGCTGGCAACAAAGATCTTTATAATCCACCGAAACATGCAGGCATAGACTTTGGAATCTCTCCAGAGGAAGAATATGCTAAAGCAGCTGTACAGCCACCAAGAATGCCTCTGTCTGTACCCTTTTGATCTGATTTGGGCAATGGACAACATGGTTAATAGGATATTAAGAACTAGTGGAACAGACGGGTGGAGATGGTTAGGTGTGGTGGGCCAGGCCATTTAGGCTCTTGTATGTCATAATTAATGCCTTGAACTATTCATTTCACTTCTAGTCTGTCTTTCTCCTGATGTGGGACCCACCAGGGCTCACAAAAAGAATCAATTGAAACTTAATAATAAAAATAATTTAAAATAATCACTGTAAAACAATGTATAATAGTTTAAAACACCCAAGCTGCAAGCCTCAGATTTGGGGGTGGGGAGGGGCTACAGCATCCAGCACAGGCAGAGTCACTATTCCCTAATTTGTTTGCCTTCATCTAGTCCAATGGTTCTCAACCTTTGGCTCTCCTAATGTTTTGGACTTCAACTCCCAGAAGTCCCAGCCAGCTTGCCCAAATGATCAGGGATTCTGGGAGCTGAAGTCTAAAATGCATGGAGGGCCCAAGGTTGAGAACCACCAATCTAGTCCGTTACTGACAGCAAATATTGGTTCAGTACTGAGACAGCTTCCTTAAAATCATGTGAAAAGGAGAGATAAAGTTGAGTGTCATCAGCATATTGGTGACATAGAACCCCCAAACTCCCACCATTTTCATGTAGATTTTAAACAGCACGAGGGACAAAACTGAGGGTGAAGAATCCAACAGGCCAACATCCAAAATGTCAAACAGAAATCCCCCAGCACCAACTTCTGAGTTTGCCCCTCCAGGTAGGAGGACCAGAACCACTGCAAAACAATGCCCCAAGCCCCATCCTAGAGAGGCAGTGCAGAAGAGTACAATAGTTCATGATATTGAAAGCTGATGAGAAGTATAGCAGAAACAACAGGGATACACTTCCTCATCCAGTTTCCTACATAGATCATCCACCAAGATGACCAAAGCTATTTCTGTCCTATAACTAAGGATCAAGATAATCTATTTCCTCCAGAAATCTCTGGATCTGGGAAGCCACCATACATTCTAGGATCTTGTTCATGAAAGGAATTAAATCTGGAATGTGATAGTAAATCAACATAGAAGCTAAAATGATGGTATAATGTGTTTCCAATAAAATTGCCCTCCTAGAAGACTCAGTCCAATAACAACAACAAAAATGACATCTAAAATCTCTCCAACAATGATTAAGGGCAACCATACACAGAGTACATCACAGGCCTTTGGCCTTGGAAGTTACACTTCGTGTATAAGAACTATACAATTTGCTGTTGAGCTGTTATGGTTTGAGTTGAAGTCCCTTTATTTCACAATCAAAATGGATATTTGCTGTATGCACTGGTAGCACAGAAGAGAGATATACAAATATCCTTCAGATCAAGGAATAAGGCCTGATACAACCATGATGCTGGGTGCACATTCCTGGTGGGTTAATGCATCATGCAAGTATATAACCACTTCTTTAAATGATATGCTTGGGCTTGAAACCCCTTCTGGGTAATAACTTTTTTGTGTATGGCCAACATATTTGAATAGAGCCTAAATAGGTCCCAACGTTCTAGAGTTTTGTAAGACATTTAATTAGATAAAAGATTTTCAATTAAAAAGTCATGTTTAAGAGAAGCATAGCAGGATCAAAGCTAATGTACAAAGCCATTTTCAATAAGCTCCCGTGTTGAGAAAGAGGGTAATAACATCTGACTGATGGAGGTAGACTAAAACATCACACCCTGCAGGAGGGTGAAAACAGGTTTAAAACAGTAGGAGTTACATAAATGTTTAATTACAATGAACAAAATATTGACTTAATGATCTCAATGGCATGCTGCTATATTTAAGCAATTACTCCTGAACAGTTACCCAAACCACTTTATTACAATCATTTTTGTTTATGGAAAGGGCATAAAAATCCCAGTAAGGAACAGGAGACCCGAATGTTTACACAACCAAATTGTTTTAGTCAAGATTGGGGACTTGTAAAGCCATTGATTAATATTAAATGTCCAGCAACAAAATGGCAACTTTACAACTTCTGAACTGAACAGAAGGGTTGAAAAATGTCTGAGAGGCAATAAATGCGATCTCCCATCGGAAACAAGCACAGTCTGTCCAGAAAGATTGCATTCTTGTTTGCTTATAATGGGACATGGAGGAGAAATTCCCACTGTTGGCTTGCCAAGACTGTGATTATACAATTGGGCTCTTCTCCTGGACAATACATCCCAAAGTTGCTAATGCAAAAAAGTGGAGTAAATGCATTTTTCCCTATAGTAATTCCAGTATAACCTTTCTACATAAGTGTTGTCCTTGACATTTCCCTAAAATGAAACTTGAGATCATTTGAGAAGGATTTAGCTGTTTGGGTAAAAGATCAGTAATAATATTTAAGGAAGTAGCAAAATCTCTTAGCTTTTTCTCCATACGTTTCTAAGAAGAGCCACCTACTTTAGACAGAATTCTGCTGTCATCTAGTTTATAGCGAGTCCTCCCTGTTCACAGTTGCATTTTCCTACTCCTGTTTTAATGAATTCCATTTACGTTATTGGGATTTCAGTACCAGGAATCTAGTTTAACAACATGTTGACTTGAGATGAGTATGCATACAAAATGTAACACATTTGGTCCAGTTGCAGTTGTTCATAAACCATCTTATTTCTATTTTCAGATGGGCTTCTTTCGTAGAAAATACAAAGAAATCATTGAGGCTGAGAAGAATAGGCAAGAGAATGAAGATAGCTGGGACTGGGTCCAGAAAAGCCAGTGAACTGTTGCAGGAAGCGAAACACTGAAAGCCCAGCCATATAATTCACCATTTCTCCCCTATTGGTCCTGCTCTTGTATCTTCCATATGTGGAAGAAGGAATCTTCTCCAGATTTTTCGGAGGCCCCATTGATGCTGTTGTTCATCATCATCTTAAGCTAGGGAACATATCCTGAGGCAACCACTGCAGGCATGTCAGGTGACTGGAGCAATCTACACTTCCTGGAAGAGATGAACTTTGAGCTGCAGCGCAGAGCAATATTTATAAATCCAGCATATGTGGTATACCCTCAGGGGAAGACTGATGCCTAAAACAAAGTATTTTTTATAAATATAAGCTTTTTATACTGATTATGTCCTTTTATATATTTGTATCAATGTTTTATGTTTTCTATTGAATAGCTATATATATATATATATATATATATATATATATATATATATGGTTCACTAAGGCTGCAATCCTGTGCATACGTATATTGGAGTCAGCCCCATTGGATACAGTGGGGCTTACTTCTGAATAAAAATTCATAGGGTTGTGCTGTAAAGCACTGATATCCAGCTGAAAATCTTGGGCACGCATATGTGTATATATCAAATATAATGTATTTTTTAATTCCAATGCAGAAGAAAAACGGATGAAACTGAACAAAATGTCATATTGTAGTAAATTCACAAATGTTGGTGATGATGTATTAATATCCTCTGGTGGCACTGAGCCATAAGAATCTGTGAGCTACAGAACTAAGTGCTGCTGCATTGAACTTAGAAAAGAAAACATAATGATTCAGCTGTTCAGGGACTGTCTATAAAGCAGCCATCACAACTTGTGGCCTTCTAGATGTTGCAGGCAACAACTCTTCATTGTTTGTGCTAGCCAAGACTGATGGGAGTTGCAATCCAGCAGCACCCAAGGGGCCACAAGGGTATCCATGCCTCCTATAAAGTATGTCACACTCTTAAAATACACTCTCTAGTCTCTCTTTTTAAAATAACTTGACAGTAATGAAGTCCTCAGACTGAAAATATATCACAGACATCAGCATACCTTTTTTAAAGTAGTAAGAAGGATGCCACTCTATTCTGCTTTGTTCAGACCTCAACTGGAATAGTGTGTCCATTTTGGGGAATCACAATTCAAGAAAGGTATTCAGAAACTGGATCATGTCTACAGGAGGACAACCAAAATTGTGAAAAGGTTTGGAAACTATGTCCTATGAGGAGAGGCTTAGGGAACTGGGAATGTTTAGCTTAGGGAAGAGAAAGTGAAGAGGTGACATTATAGCCATGTTTAAATATTTGAAGGGATGTCATATTGAGGGTGAAGCATGAAGGACCTCCTGGTGGTAAGAGCTGTTAGACAGTGGAATACACTGCCTCAGAGTGTGGGAGAGTTTGCTTTGGGGGTTTTTGAACAGAGGCTGGATGGCCATCTGCCAAGAGGGCTTTGTTTGTGTGTTTCTGCATGGTAAGAGGTTGGACTGGATGGCCCTTGTGGTCTCTTCCAACTCTGTGATTCTATTATTCTAAGGGCTTTTACAAAAACCATTTTTAGAACTGTCCCTTAGAAATTTGTAATGTATATTCTTGTTATTTAACTTCCATAATGTGACACACAGCAGGCCTTTTGCACTGCAGCCTACTAGTCACACCCAGTTTGACTCACTGAGAGCTTGGCAAGCCCTCCTGGTGTTGTAGAATCAGGGAGGAAGCAAAATCAGAAGGTTTATTGAGGCTCCGATGACTGAGGAAATGACCGATAAGAGGTGTCTCCATACTGTCAAATATAGATAACACATTGAGAATAAATCTCCCCTTTTTTAACCATTTACACAGCTATCCACATACAATGTCATGCGTTCTTACTGTTTTATTCTCGTTCAAGAACAAAAAAATAATGGAATTGAAGAGCAGGAAAAAGAAGGAAGGAGCTAAGAACATGTACTTACCCATCTCAGCATTTATTTTCTTGTCAAAACTTTGTTCCTCTCTCCATGTGTGACATACTTTATGAAAGACAAACCGTTGTTTGGAATCAGTGGCAGGATCTATAGCTCACTTTGGCTTTTATGTACCCTTTTTCAAAGGGCATATTGCACTGAAGAAAGCAGCAATGAATGTTTTCCTTTGGCCAACCCTGACTTCACTGATATGTAGTCCTTTGGCAATGACAAGGAACTGGGGAGTCACGATATCACAAATATAAACAGAGGAAACTCCCATTCTAATGTGTGGTTATTTTATTGTTATTTATCTGTCAGTTTCCTTGCTATAATTTTACTCTTGATTTGCTCTTGACCACCAAGGTAGGTCAGTCTGGCAGACTTGAAAACTATACTTAGGGATACTGATATTCATGGGTATAACCAGTAAATCCATTGACATAGCCTTATTAGTCTGGAATATCAGTATACAAAGGGATTTTCTAGCACCTTTGAGACTAATTGTGCAAAAGAAGTTGTTGTAGCATAAACTTTCAGAGACTAAGGAAATAGACCTAGTGAATGAAAGCTTATGCTACAACTTCTTTCTCACAATAATTAGTTTCAAAAGTGCTACAAGATCCTTTTGCATACAGTAAATCCATGTTTCAGTTGAGACTTATATCAAAATTCAACAGTTTACGTTTTAGGCTTCATTAGTTACTAGCAAGATTTTGTTAACTGAATTCACTGCATGCCTGTTCTGTGCAAATATGGTTTTATTACAATGAGCGTATAATAGCAGGAGAGAATTATGCAGGATTTGTTCACAGATCATGGTAACAGACATCAACATTCAGAGCAAGAAAACATTTTGAAAGTGGGAATATTCAGATATTATGGGTTCATTTATGAAATTCATCTATCTAAATAATCTTTCCAAGCACACATTATATTAATATGGTATATGCACTAATGTCACGGGGCTGTCTTGCTATAAAACACAAACCTTTCATAATAGTTTTTCAATCAGTTTCTTTGTAGCCCCATCATACTGGTTGCTAGCATGTTCATTTTTTATGTGACTGTTCAGGATGATAATGTACAGTTCACAAGAGTGGTACAACCATACTTTATAACCTCTTAACAAGAAAAGTATCAGAATCTTACAGAACCACATCAAAGATCAGGCCAGCTTTTCAAGGAGCTTCATGACTTTCTTTGGGAGCAGTTTATGAGAAATCCTATTACCATGTGAAGTCAAACACATAAAGCTGTCTTCAAGCTTCAGACCACTAGACTATCTATTCCAGTAAGTATCCTCTTTGAACCTTTTTACATGAGGCACTTTGGGCTAGAGATCCCAGCTTTTGAACCAGAGACCAATTGCATACCAGGCATATGCTCTCCTGAGCTATGTGGTTCCCTTCCAAACCCATCATGGGGACTGTGCCACTTCACAAATCAACATATAAATTGAGATCATTATCTGGTGCTGCAAACCAGCCATGTGCACATGCGGTGTTTTTTTGTAATGTCAAGAGGAAAATGTGTGCAGGCTATGTGAGTGTGTGCAAATGCAATGCAATGCATATGCATGCTATATATACTTCTACAGCTTACCTATGATTCACTGACTCTGCTTGATGTTACAAGTATCCACTGTTGCTGCATGCTTTTATAAAAGTTCAATTTTGGGAAGCTCTGGGGACTTTTTCTTGATTCATAAATGATTCAAAAGGCAGTTTGGATGCCATGGTAAGTCTAGGTTCCACAAGAACCCTGGCTTATTGTTGGGAAGTCCCAGTCACTTCAGTTCGTTGACTGGAGCTTTGGCGTGTGGTTTGTTGAGAATGACATTCAAACTTGGGAAATGCTCTACTTCTTTATTGCCCACAACCTATGGGGTGGGAGAAAATCACCTGTTTGTTTTATGCTACTGATGCTCCCTTTTGAAGGAAAAATAAGTTAGGATATTAGCTCCTATCATGTTTTCATGTCATGCTAAACAAACAATAGAACAAAGGCCCATGGTTTGTGAGAGCGATCTAGCTTCAGATGCTGACATACTGCTTGGTCTCCAGCAAGTCAGAATTTGGTTAAATTTTGGCTTGTGACATGTAAACGTGGCCTATGAACAGTAGCGGTTTGTCATTCAGTCTTAGTTTAACTGTAGACCCAACTTTTCAGGGTTAAGCCATAGATTTCAAGCATAAAAACTTTTATTCCAACAAGACTTCCTGCCTTTATTGGCCAATATGAATGAGTTCTTCATAGGTCAGCAGAAGTCGTGCCTTTCCATCCAGTTATAGGAAGTATGTGGAATCCTTATTATTGTTACTGATTTTCCAGAAACCCAGTATTTTAATTTCTGATTTCACATGAACCTTTACTTCAAGATTGGTTCTTGCTGTGTGCCTTCAAGTCATTTCCAACTTATGGTGACCCTATATGGGGTTTAGTCCATAGATGTAAGCAATAAACAGAAGACAGCAGATGTAAGCAATACACAGAAGACAGTAGAAAGAGAGGAAGATGGTTGGACTCAGTCAGAGTGGACATGCGCATGAGTCTGCAGGACTTGAGCAGATCAATGGAGAATAAGGAGTCTTGGAGATGCCTCGTCCACAGGATTGCAATGAGTCAAGATCAACTCCAGGACAATTAAAAACAACAAAACCATTATAAGATCCTCACTAAAGCAATACCATTTATGGACACAGATGTATACAAAAGTTTATTACAACAATTAATCTCATGGTGCCTTAAAGACCAACAAGTGCAAAGCAGAAGCTTTGTGGATTATCAGATGCATGGAATGTCATCCTGAATTGGCAGATAGTGATATAGAGACAATATTTGCTGCTGCTGTGGTGGTGGTGGTGAGTTTATTTTAATACAATCTGAAAGTTTAACCTACAATTGTAGTCTGAATATCTAAGTTACCAGTGTAGTTTTTAATATAGAATAAACTACTGATTCAATCTCTGCCAGGTCTGGAAAGGACAGAAACTGCCTGTAAGTGATCCATAAAATAAAATAAGGCAGTTTCACTACTGAAAAAGTAACAGCTCAGCAGACTTTTGAAAAAGGAAGCATCCTATGCAGTAGCAAACAGTGGCTTACCAGTATTTTTAATGAATACACAATAAAATGGCTAAATTATAGAATAGATTTATAGTTGTACTATTGAATGTAAGAATATAAAGTTGTGTCAAATTTTACCTTGGTGTGATCCTACTCATTGTCTTGCTAATATGTTTTAAAATTATTTGGGTCTATGTATCTGCTTATACCAAAATACTTTAAAGATTTTTAGCCAATGTGCCATAAATAGTAACAGAAATGATGACATTCTATTATTTGTCCCTAGTCTCTCAGAGTTAAGGATTATCTCCGAAGTCCTCCAAATAGGTCCTTCCTGATACAATGCAGCAGCAAACAAACAGAACAACAACAACAAAACACTTTCCAGGTTCACAAATCCTACTGTCCAACATCTTTTAAGGCCTGCTGTGTAGCCAATATTCCAACTTCATGTATATCCCCAGTGCTAGTCCATTTGGAAACTGTCAAAAATTTCCGAATCCAAGGCCCCTTCTGGAACGGCGAAAAAACTCCCATACCTGCGGACTTTGGGGAAAAATTTTAAATTCCCATATCCGGTGACCTTCAGGAAAGGTGAAAATAATTTACTCATCAGGGTATCTTTGAGACTCAGGAAAGTAATCCCGAGCCCTAGTCCATTCGGAAACTGTCAAAAATATCCAGATCAAGGGTTCCTTCCAAAATGGCGAAAAAACTCCCATACCCGCGGACCTTGGAGAAAATTGAAAAAATACTTGCTCTCTGAAGTGATCATATGCCATCTGATTTGCAAGCATTTGGTGCAGCTTAGCTTTGTGACATTTATTTATGAGAAGATTTTATTTTAGTTGTGCCATATGCATCCTCACAAGAACCTAGAGCAGTGACCTCAGTGAACAAACATATAAGATTGCATTGTTTGTTCTGCAGTCCAGATGGAAGAAAATATTGGCTAGAAATGACATCTAAATAGCATTTACATCCTTGTGCCAGACTTTCACCCTCTAGGAAGAAACCATTTGGAATAGTAACATGTGCTCTTATAGTGAACAGCCAGTCTTAGAAGTGCTCCTTTAAAAAAAATCCCTCTAGAAACCATAGAACACCACCAGATCTATCAATACAGTAAGTGTATTCCATTTTTGCTGTTCTTGAACGATTGTGCAATGCATATAATCCAATGTTTTTTGTAGGTTTTCGGGCTATGTGACCATGTTCTATAACAGTTTATTCCTGACATTTAGCCAGCATCTGTGGCTGGCATTTTCAGAGAATGCTAACCTGGAAGAGAGTGGGTATATATATATACTGTGTGACCCTGGGTGAGGAGGAGTGATATCCATGTTAATCTGTGTGCTGTTCTGTTGTTGATGGCCTCCTCAGGGTAGGAGGATATGCAAAAGAGGATTAGTGTCTGCTAATTGGTGATCATTGTTTGCTGGGAAAGCCTCTGACCCTGAGTGGTTTCTCATTTGCATTTGCTGAGTCCTGGTTTTGGTGTCCTTCAGGACTGATGGCCAAACTTTATTTACTTTGAGGGTTTCTTCTTTCCTGTTGAAGCTGTCCAAGCGCACAACCTCCAAATAGTTTATAAGCCAACCAAGAAAATCCAGCCAATGCTACGCTCAGCAAAGGACAAGAGAGACCCTCTCACAGCCTCAGGAGTTTACCACATACCATGCAGCTGTGGACAAGTCTACATAGGGACCACTAAACGCAGTGTCCAAACACAAATCAAGGAACATGAAAGACACTGCAGACTGAGTCAGCCAGAAAAATCAGCAGTAGCAGAACACATTACAAACCATCCTGGGCACAAAATGCTGTTTGAAAACACTGAAATTCTGGACGATGCCAACAACTATCAGGTCATAATGCACAGGGAAGCCATTGAAATCCACAAACACTTGGAATAAACTCATATAGAACATGGCTACAATAGCCCGAAAAACCCACAAAAAACTATGGATGCTGGCCATGAAAGCCTTCAACTTCACATATAATCCAAGCTCTCAAAACAGGGTGGAAAAGTCTTTGAAGTGTGCCACCACTTTGTAAATTCCATTTTGATATCATGAATCAATGATATCAACAATATTTTTGTGTGTACTTTACAACTAATTCTGAAGGTCAGGGATGGCACTCCTGAAAGGTACATTTCAGCCCATATGTGGTGGATCATATATCTAAATTCTCCATTTCAAGCTAACCAGCATTGAACAGGGACCAGCATTTGAACACAGGAGATTTTAATGAGTGAGCAGTCAATCCTGAATTCCAATGTAAGGTTAGAACTGAAAAGGTACAGTTTGGCAAGGACTATACCATGTTTTCTTTCGGCATACTAAGTGCCTTTTTGGTAGTAATTGGATTTTACTAAATGTCCAATGCATACCTGCCAGTATTTCAGCAATGAAAACCAGGACATATATGGCCAAACAATATCAGACTGTGGTCAAAATGGCAAAGGTAATTAATAAATAACATACCATCTAGGAGAGGGTACAGCAGTTTGCTTTTGCCTGAGCTTACTCAGACAGAAGGGACCCTCCTTGTCTCACTACTGAGTCGACTGAGTGCAAACTACTTTTACACTTTGAATTCAGTTTGCAGCAACTGAAGTAAGCCAAGGACAAAGGAGAAAACTGGGAGATAAGAGAAACCGAGACATTTTAAAAGCAGTTGAAAAAGTGGCATGGCAGAGGATTAACTGGTACTGTCCCTGCAAAACTGAGGCAGTTGGAGGGTATATAAATGTGAACAGTCAGTATGACATGGGAAGATACACATAGAGAATGAAGTTCAGAGTGCTCATGCAAGCAGTAATTATTGGAAAACACAGGACTGCTTTCTAAGGAACTGCTAAAGAATGTGAAGCCATCACATACTCATTCATTTACAAAATGAAATCAAAGATGCTACACATAGCAGGGAGGACTGCATACGTATCTTTCCTGAAAATGACATAGAATGTGTCAATGCCTTGAGGTAGATGCTTAAATATAAAAGAAGCCATCTGCACCATTTTCCCTCATTCACTTAACATTTCACTCTAGTAGTAAATTGTTCATTTTTGTGCATGAATTTACTTGGACAGAAGGATATGTTGTGTGTTGTTATCACTGACATCTATATTTAATGACTGGTTGTTCACCTGTATTCGAATATACTTGGTCTGTTTGGGCAATTTCAGGGTGTTTTCTAAAAGAAAGAGTAACTTTTGGTGAATTAAAAAATGCCTCCACAAATTCAGCTGTTCTGTTGAATGCTGCTTAATATTGTTTTTCCTGGCATCCAGACGTGAAAAAATTCTGTCTTCAGCTAGTTAGAACATTGTTCCTATGTAGGAAGTTGTTCTTTTGGTTACACATTTTACACACATTATTTTCCTAATAAAAAAAATGAGCCACCACATATAAGAGCAAGAATCCATCCTTGTGTATGCAAGAGAAAGAAGCAGAGTGGCTTGGAAAGGACACTGCCCACCATCATGTGGAACCATAAATTGTAAGATACCATCTACTGCAGTTGCTTTCAAGAATTGCTTTTTTTATATATCAACATATTTTACATACAATATTCCATTTAAAAAGTGAGCCATTTTGAATATAGGATTTGTTTTGTTATTCAAATGAGGGTTTGCAGGGTTTTCTGGATGTCATGCTGTTTCCACTAGAAGTTAATGAATCTATCCCTTTCAGTTTGGCTCAGTTACTGTGTCCCATTTCCGCATCAGATTGTGGACCTTTTGGAAGGAGTCAGCGTAAAAATGTCTAAGCATTCACCTGTGCATTTCTTCTCATATGTGCCTTTCTGTACACAGTTTCCCCTAAGATTTGTAGTTTGGTAAGCCATTTTCTTAAATGACCAGAATCCCATTAGTGACATATGCAGGCATACTATCATGCTACACCTGCATAAGTCTGCATCCAACACCTTCATCTGAAATAACACCTGCCAGCCAAACCTCCTTCTCAGCTGCCAGGACAACCCACTCCCCACCCTAGCCATTTACTTATTTATCTTTATTTATTAAAATATTTATATCCCACCATCTGTTCAGATATCTCAGGGTGGCATACAATAAAATGAAATTAACAGATTTAAAACAGTGTGACTAATTAAAATGATTTTAATTAATATTGAATGATTTAGTGGTCAAGGGGGGGCAGGCAGCATCCAGCTGTTTGGGCTGCTGGATACATGAAGAAAATAGCATCTTTCTGGATGTCCTCAGAGTCCTGCTGAATAATGGTGCCATCTTTGTGTGTCCAGTTTCAGAAACATAGTAGATTCTATCTGGCCACTTTCCCCTCGCCACTAAATGGAAGTAGGCTGCATGTGGGAAGACAAGGAAGGAACGGAGCTCTACCTGTCACTTTGTGCTGCACCAGTTCGATAAATCTTTTGTGCATTATCTTAAGGGTATATCTTATGGTGATAACATGAATACTTGTGCATATCTTTTGATTGAAGAACCGTATTGCAAAACTCAGAAAGGTGCACATGACAAAACATAGCTCTTATTTTGATTTGTATATGGTTACGGGAATGTCAATGTTCTTCCCTATGTGCCACACTACTCTTTCCTGCAGCAGTTTTTTTTTTAAAAAAAAATCCTCCTCCCCCCCCCCAAAAAAAAACCCCCAACAAGCATTAAATCTGCCCTAAAATCCAGGCCTGAATAAATATATGTGAAGCAATTAAACACCCAGTGCATCATATTATACTCTCCAACGTTTCACGGACAAAAATAGGGACCCACGGGGCAGAGTTGCAGAGTGTGACCAAAAAATATATGACCAAGCAAGAAGTAAAAATATGTTAATTAGCATTTAAGAAATCTTGCCCTTCCTAAATTCAGTACATAAAATTCAGTGGTTTTTTTTTTTTTTTTTTGCTTAGAATAGCTTGTGTCCCCCCCTCAAATGTTAATGAAAAACACAAAAACCATTTTAAGCAGAAAAATGCTGGATTTTATGTACTGAATTTAGGAAGGGCAAGACTCCTCCTCTACTCTCCCTCCTGCTGAATTAACTGAGTGCAAACTGCTTTTGCAATTGGAACTCAGTTTGCAGTAACTGCAGTAAGCTGAGGACGTAGGGGGAAAGTTGGAGGTGGACAAAAAAACCAGGACATTTTGAAAGCAGCTGAAGTGTTGGATGGCAAAAGATTAAGCAGTCCCTGCAAAACTGAGATAGTTGAAGGGCATGCTATATACATCAGAAGTGGGGAATGTGCACCCTATGGGTCACACGAGGCCCCAAATCCCTAAAATAACTTTTGTGTCCAATGACAATGACAATCTTTATTTATGGTCAATAGACCCGTCAAAGCATACAATAACTTAAAACATATAAATTGAAAGATTACATATACCATAAAACCAATATGAAATAAAAAGTTTCATTACAAGGCAGAAAGTTAACAGTAAAATTACCGTATATACTCAACTATAAGTTGACCTCATGTATAAGTCGAGGGCAGATTCGGGGGCCAAAATGATGGATTTTGATATGACCTGTGGATAAATCAAGGGGAAATGTAACAAAGGATGTAAAAAATTAAGCAAAGGAAAACAATGCCAAAGAACAAAATTACACCAGGCATAACTGTGCTGATACTAAAGGCTGGATGGATGAGACAGTACAGCAGGGTCAGTGCTTCCCGGACACTCTTGCCTTTCACCAGGGAATGGTTCAGTTTTAAAAAAAAATTAAAGTACAGTACTTGAAAAAATGTCCCCTTCTTGTCCAGAAACAGTGCCAACAGAGTAAAAACCATGACAAAATTACCCCCAACCCCCCTTGAAATATCGTTTTCCATTTCCTGTAGGGTGTATCACCTTGGCCTTAGAGGCAGAGAAGAGGTAGGCAAAGCTCCACCATGCCTGGGTCCAGAGACAGAGGAAAGGCCCTCCCTCTACCGCAACTGCCATTGCCATGGCCTTGGAGGAAGAGAATAAGAAGCAGTTTCTGCTGGACTTGATCCCTTTGCCTTGTGTGCCATGTCTTTAGATTTTAAACATGAGGGCAGGGAAGTTTCTAATTACCCATTTGTAAGCTGCTCTGAGAGCGTTTCTGAAAAGTGGGTATAAATACAATAAATAAATAAATAGTGTAGAAGGTGGTCTTCAGCAGATGTTGCTTGTCATGCAACCAGGCAAGAAGCAACACCTGCTGAAATTTCCATTTTCTACACAACCGTTAAATGTACAAAAGCCCTCTCCATTTTCAGTCTGGCAACCTGGGTGCTGGGGGAGTTTGTCCCTCCAACCTCCCCTGGGATTTCCTAACAGTTACCAACAACTGATATATGAGTATTAATAGCTGTATTGCATGCAAATGGACTGATTGACTTCATCACAGCTGTTGTTCTGTGCATGGAAGGTGATTGCTTTTCCTGCTGTGGTGGCAAAGAAGAAATAAATATACCAAATGGGCCATGACACTTCAATTGTCTCCTTTCGGAATAAAAACACACCTTCACAGTCAGGCAAGCCTGTTTTCTGGGAATGAGGAAGAAGAACATCTGTAAGGACAGTGGAGATCTCCAAAGCCCCCACTAAAGCATAATATGTTTGCCTCCCTGTAGAGTAAAGCATGTGAAAAGAGGTGTCAGCTAAAATAGCAAACAGCAACTTCCAGCTTACTGTGGAATGGATGTTATTGATTATTCTCAATGAGGTAGTTGCTTTTTCGAAGCACGAGGCCGGGTAAAACCATGCTGTTTTCCAGGGGCTCTTTGTTATTATTCCCAGATGCATTATCCTTGCATAAAGGATGGCATGCAAATGGATTATGGATCCCAGAGAAAGCTGAAAAAAAGAAAGCAATTCAGTTTTTCAGAAAAGGTTTCTGCAAAGCATGCTGATTAGTATTCTCCCCCCCCCCCCCCAATTGTCCCTTCTTAGGGCACAACATTTGAACAGGACTGTTGTATTTCTGCCTTCAAACTCCGGACCTGTTCACCAGGAATTTCCACCTCTCTCGTGTGAGGATTTCTGGCTGACGTGACTGTTTTGACTGCTCCCTGAGCCGCTCTTTTGAAAAACATGTTCTGAAATAGCTGCCCAATCAAGAAATAAACAATTGATTGCAATGAAATCACTAATCGCAATGTTGATTATTGTCGCATTTCAAACTTTTGAACTCATTGGTATATACCTCACTCATATGCTTTCTGCCCTGCAGGCTTGTAACCCTCTCTAGACTCTATGATGCCGTACTTGTTATTCAAAAGCTGTGCCTTGTTCTGAGACACACAAGATCACTTAAAAGCTCACATCTGTTCCCAGTTTTGCCTTCAGTTCTTTAACTATTGAAATTCTGGTATAAATTGAAGCCCCCACCACTCCACACACACCCTAATAAAACTCATTTTGCAAGTCTTCATTTCAGCTAGAACTGTGTAAGCATTGTAATACACTAAAATTGTGTGACGTCCTGTATTCAGGTTGCTTGCATTATCAGAGTAACTTTCTCACCTAGTGACATAGAGGATTGATCTAAAGAGGAAAGTGATCCCTAGAAAGAGCTGAGAGATGGCTGCTGAATAGCTGAGAGGAAAAAAAAGGAGGCTGGATAGGAAACAGCTGTTGAACAGGTTATGGCTGCTCCGTACATGTAACCACCATATCTAGCTGAAAACCGATCTATGGAACTTTCTTTAGTCCGGGTGCTTCAAAGTTTGAGTAGCCAATGGAAGACTCAGTCCTGTAGTACCACCAAATTTGCAATGCAATCCAGTTAAAATGTGGAGGAGATGTTCTCCTGTATTCCGATTTTGGGAGAAAGGCGGGTTATAAATCCCATAAAGAAAGAAAGAAAGAAAGAAAGAAAGAAAGGTAAACAAACAAACAAACAAAATATCTATTCATTTTACATCCCATCTTTCCCCCAATATGTGTTTACAATAGATGTTAAAATACGCGTTTCAACAAAATATAGCTAAAACCATAGTACAAATTCTTAAGAGAATAAGCAATCTAATTAATTTAAAAATGAAAAAATAAATAATAAAAATATAGCACATCTCATTTAAATTTCTTTTTATGTCTCATCCTGTTAAAAGATGAAAACCTGTTGATATAAAAAAAGTGTTTGCATGCTGGAGCAAAGGTGGCGAGGGGGTTAAGCGATGCCCCCTCAAGAAGGAGATCTATAGCTTAGGAGGAGCCACTAAGAAGACTCTCTTCCATGTCCTCACCAGATAACCCTTTGCGACTGAGATAAACCCCACCTCTGTAGATAATAAGATTCAGGCATTCTTACATGGGGAGACACAGTCTTTCCAGATGAGTTACATTCAGATCTGTTGAATTTTGTGTTTCTTAGCCATGCACCAAGGTGTATTATAATACTTCTCAACTGGTGTGCAACCATATAAGCATTGCAGGGAAGGCTAGCAATAGCAATGGCTTTCAGTCAGTTTGAGGATCAACACTCCATTCCTGATTCATTCTCTCATGCCACATAAAATGACTTCCAAACCCTAGTGGAGCCCGTGAATACCAAGACAGCAATGAAATTAGTGTAAATAAAACCCTTTCCCCTGCCCAGGCTTTTGCTTGCTTCTTTTCCATTCTACAGTTATTACTTTTTAAAAAATCCTTGGAAATATTAGCCAAATAATGGTTGCTCCAGCCTACCTTTTTCTAGCAGTGCCTCAGAAAAATGACATAGGCCTATGGGTGAAAGATGTCAGGATCAGTGTGAAAAGAACCTAAAAATACTACCAAGGCCTATTAAGTGGGCAAACAGCATTGGCAGCAAGCTGAAGATAGGACCTCATTTGAGTGGAAAATCTGGAACATGAAGAAGGTTATCTGGTGGAGACAAAAACTTTCTAGGCCCCAGAGCCTAGAACAAGATCTTCTAATATTCACTGAGGATTCTTCTAATATTCACTTAGGATTAGTACTAAAGGTATTTTAGAATAGAATAGGGCTCTTTTAGCACCCACTCACCCACAAGCACAAGTCAGAAGACCTCCAACATAATAGGACTGGCATGTTTTGTAATGATGAAACAACAGACATTGCAGGACCAGCCCAATCATTAGGCAGAGTGAGGTGAAATATCATAAAAGAGCAAAACATAATTACTGATTTGATTATGATTTTTAAAAACTGTCAGCAAGTTGCTAGTGGTATGGGGGCAGTTGCTTGTGAGCTATGAAGTTGTCCAAATAATGGCTAGCTTTGAGTACCGTGTTGAGTTGTGTGTATGAGAGAGAAAGTGCAATCACTGTTCTGACATAGGCAGCAAAATGTCTTGTGCACATAATCAGCTACTGTAAGGATCTCCCTCCCACCCACCTCACATACAATATAACCATTAAATTCAGAGTGCTATTATGAAACTATGCCACTGCACATAGGCCCATTCTTTAACCTTTGAATGAGAAAGATTTAGACAAAAAGAGGGAATGACTGTTAAACCTCAGCAAACGCAATATATGCAGAAGATGCATGAGAATATCTCTTATCCTGTTGTGTATCATCTGGGATGGCAGCTAAGGCTGGTACTACGAAGCATTTGGGTCGAACCCTTATATTACTTTGGAAAGCCATTGGGTGAAGCCATAGTGGTGTAGTGGTTGAGTGCTGGATTATGACTCTGGAGACCAAGGTTCAAATCCTGGTTCTGTCATGTAAACCTACTGGGTGAGTCACACTCTCTCAGCCTCAGAGAATCGCAATGGCAAACCCACTCTGAAGACATGAGAATCCCATGATAGGTTCACCTTAGGGTCGCCATAAGTTGTAAATGACTTGTAGGCACACAACAACAACAACAACAACAATAACAGAGCAATGCAGTTCCTTGATCTGTTATTTCAATCCGCACTGAAAGATAATTACAGAGTAGAGATAATCTATATCTATAGGTGGGCAGTACCAGAAACATAATATAATAATTAAGGAATACTATGGGATTTCTTCTCCTTAAGAAAAATAATTAGAGTGTTACCTGGATTTCATGCCAACTTTTAGTGACCATGGCATTTCTTTTTATGAGTTTACAGATTGTCTGTTTAATTATCTGTCAGAATGCTTTGATTGTGAGTTCCTGCATGGCAGGGAGTTGGACTGGATGGCCCTTGTGGTCTCTTCCAGCTCTGTGATTCTATGGCCCAGTACAGACAGGCAGGAAGCACCATAACTGGGCCGAAACTAGGCTTTGGGAGTGTGCAGCAACTGCATGTTCCTGAATCCTAGCACGTTGCGGCAACGCCATCATGGTGCATCTGCACGTCGTATTCAGGAAGTGGTGTCATGGCAGCACCCTTTCCTGTTTGCAATGCTGCAAAAAAGAACCCTCTCTAGGCAGCTTCTTTTTGGCAGCGCGTCAATGCCGCGTGGTGTGGCTGCTGTGGCACTGATGAAGGGGAAAGACAGAGCCACCCATCTGTTGAGCCCCTATGATTTTAAATCTCACAGAAATAAATGGAACTCACTCCCAACTAAGCAGATATAGGGATCTTGGTACCTGCCATTTTAATTGTTCAGCACAAGCCTTGATGCCTGGTAAACTGGCCTTGTTTGTTAACATGACTACAGCAAACCCAGCTCCCTGGAAAAAATGCACTTAAAGAGCCATTAATTATTACCTAATTACATCTACCAGTGCGGTATGGACAGAATAGTGCTCTGAGACGATGAAGTTGTCAATTATAGTTGATAATTAAGAGGCCAGGTGCATGTTTAATTTAACAAGATAAATATCTGCCCAGATGTTGTGTGTCTGGTGGTTCGTAATCACGTAGGTTAGAAGGTTTTCAGGCACTGCACTAACCTGTTAATGATGCAACCCTATTGCACAAAAAAGCCATCTTTGCCATTATATTCTTTGAAGATACTCTTTTGTGGGACAGCTGAACCAAAATTACTTTCCATTCCCTATTTATCCCAACAAAATATTCCTATAAATTTTGGTGGTAGATACTTGCACAATGTTCACAAAACATTAGACCTTTGACCTCAGCATTGGATGGAAATAATTGGTAGTGATATGATACAGAATGGCACTATCCATTTTGATAGTGTTTTGAGGGCTACTCTATATTCCTCTTAAGATCTGATGGCACATATTTATTGAACAAAATGTATATCTTGGCTTAACTTTTTCTAAAAAAAATTCCTCTTAAGATCTGATGGCACATATTTAATGGAAAATATATATCTTTCAAACATGAAAAGATAAAAAATGCAATAAAACATATTTTAAAATTACTAAAGAGACAGTAAAAACAACAGCCATAACAAAAATATAGCAAATTGTATCCTAGTATAGGAAAGAGATCAACGGAGCAGATCAAAAGTGTATAGGAAAATACAATCATATCCAGCTGAAAGCTAATCCATGTGACAATTTTTAGGTATGGCGTTTCAAAGTTTGGGTAGCCCCTGGAAGACTCTGTCGTATAGTACCAGTGTATTTGTCGTGCAATCCAGGTAAAATGTGGAGGAGAGGTTCTCCTATATTTCTTACCATACCTACTGCCAGGTTCATGTTGGACAACAGAACCTGTCCCATAAACTAATCTTTAGTCATTTAAAGGATCTAACCAACATTTTGAATTGAATTCAGGAATTGATGAAACATCTTATATAAGAAGACATTTTATATTTGTTCAATAAAATAAATTTAGGATTATCAAAGGAAAAAATTTGGATGAGAGGTTACAATTCCCAGGATTCCCATCAATGCTGGTCACTATCTGTGGCCACTGGGGAGGTTCTGCTGCTACTTAGAAGCTCCTTATGGGTTTAGTGGACTACTGGCTGGGGGGGGGGGGAGCCAATCTTCTCATCCCTTTCCAACCCAGACAATATATCCACCAGACCCCAAAAAAGGGACTCTCAGGTGGCAGCGACACCACACTCCACCAGGGCAAAGGCTCCCTGACTGGCAGAGGAGTGGCTGGGGTATATGTCAAGCAGCCTGGGGGTGACAGCATGATTGCCACACTAGGATGACACCAACCCTAGTGATTCCACAGGCTGTACAGAATGCTTTTGGGGGGGGGGGGTGCCAGAGTATTGGGGGGGGTGATAGCCATTCTCTTCTCCAAAACACTCTATTCCTCCCTTCCCCTTTTTTCATCACCTCCACAACTCCCAACTAGAGTTCCCAGGTGGAATGGGGGGGGGGGGGGGGGACAAGGGATGTGTCCGTTTCATGATTCTGTAGAATGAATTTCAGCAAATGTTGCTTCTTCTATGCAACCATACAGGAGCCCTGTCTCTCATTTCACCTGGCAACCTTACTTGCAATCGTCTATCAGCATTTCATGGCCAGTGTGTGTATTGTCCCCGTGGGACTGTTTGGCTAAAGTAAAAATTTGGTAAGATGTGATGTTTTTAAAGAAAATATTAAAAGAATATATTTTTAATAAATACATAAATGAATAAATTTAAAAATTTAAAATGTTTAAAGAAACCTGAGGCCTCTCCTTTCTCCTCCCACTGAGCCTTGCCTTACACCATCTCCAGCATTTTAAAAGGACACAGGCGAATGCCACAACCCTTTTCTACTTTTCGCAGATGTTTGCTGAGCAATGTTGCCACACAAACACCCTTTTAGGGTTTCCTGGTGTGGCCTGCACTCCTTTGCACCCCACTGGTGAAACCCCTGCTGGTGATAACATTTTAGATCCCTAAATTGCTTGGAACCTTGATACCTCTATTTCTATATGCCTGCCTGAGAACTGAGTTCTACAAGATTATCGCACTAGTATCCATAATGTTTCGATCACATCCTAGAAACAAATACTATCATACACCCTTCACTGTTCTAGCAGTAATGGCACTCAGGTCATTCGTAACACATCCCTTTTTTGTGCATGTGTACTGTTGCTGTGAGGCTTGTACAACTGCAACCCCCCCTCCACAATGTTGACATTTGAAGGAATGCCAACAAAATGTTTTGGTTGTAAGCATGCATTGTTTTTTCTCGTTAACATAGCATGATAAAAGATGTATTTTTTAAATAAAACAATGAGAGAGAGAGAGAGAGAGAGAGAGAAAGAAAATTACCTCTGTCACCCTCCTTGTGTCACCACCAGAAGAAGAGTAGAGTCTGGTGATGTTCTAGGATGGGAGGAGCAGCAGCCTCTGTACTGTTACGTCTGAAAAACAACTTGTAGGCACTGTATAGGTAAAGGTCAGCTGAATATAATCCAAAAGAAAAAGAAAATTCAGTGTTCTCTGCTTAAGACAGGAGCCTGTGGTTTTTTAAAAAACAGACCCACCCTGAATCCCAAGAGGAGTTTCTTTACTGCTGCTAATGGAGTTTAAATTTTACTGTCCTTTGCCTTGGTCCCCACATGGCCAAGAGGGGAGTGATCTCTACCTGCACTGTTGTGTATCACAACATACAATACAAAATGTAGGACTGAAATTCCAACACCATCATTTTTTCCCTTTTCCTCTCCTGTATGATTTTTTAACATCTCTTGCTTGATGAAGAAGCCAGTGGAGCTTTGAAAGCTTGCATGATCTGTTTTGTGCATTTTGGTTGGGCAACTCTTTTGTGGATTGTGAATTTAGTTTTAGTTTTTCTGTATGGCCAGCATGGCTACTCCTGAACATATAAGGCAAATGATTCTGTAGAATTAGTTTGTACAAAAACAAAATTATTATTCAGGTAAGGGGAAAAATCATCAGGTAGTGATCCTTTTAAAAAGCCCTGTGGGAAGTGAGTATGTTCAGTGGGTGTAAGAATCACCCACTGGTGAAAAGGCATGATCAGCAACAGCTCTGAACAAAAGCAGTATGCACTACAACATTTTGTTGTAGGTCCCATTTGTAAAGAACCAGTGATACTTTGTATCCCTTTAAAATTACTTCTTAACATTCTCCTTGTGATTTTCTGTTTTCCTCCAGGTATTCCCTAGCATTTGATACTTGAATGTTTGTTTTCATTATTTCTCATTCCTTCTGGCATAACTCATAGTTCTTTGTTTTACTGTCAACTATTCTCCCATCTTGTAACACATAACACATTTTTGCTCCTCGCTGAACATATGTTATTGTGGCAAAGCCTCTCAAGCAACCCTTGAGGATACCTGTCCTTCGGTTGACAACCAACAATAACAACAGTGACAAACAGAGAGGGAAGGAGGGAGGAAGAGAGATGGATAGTTGCTTCACTTCATCCGTCTTAAAAACAGGACTGAAATAAATAGCGGTTTGGGAGGAAATTGGAACATACTTTGCAATATGGCTGATTGACTGCAATTCAAAGATGTGCTTCTAGAGATCTGGATTTCAGAGCTGAGTCTTCAGACCTATGCATATTTATCTATTCACATTTATCTGGGAGTAAATTTCATTGAATTTAGTGAGGCCTTACTTCTGAGTAAACACATTCACTCCAGAGGCCTAGAGCAGAGCTTAAAAGTAACATATTACAAATAACAGTGTCACTCTCCTAAAGTGCTACAGGACAGTGTACCCCTTCCAAAGGAAAAACAGATTGTTATTTCATGTACATAATTAATAAAGTTACTTGCTAATTTTTCACTATTTCTTAGAATCTAGAAATGCTTTGTGAAGGACGTTTTTAATTGTAAATAATTCGAAATTGTCCCGTTTGATAAACTCTAAAGTGATCTTATTTCCTGCTGCTCTAGAGACTAGAATAAGATCCAATGGATTCAATTTACAGGAAACAAAATTCCACCTAAACATCAGAAAGAACTTTTTTTTTTAACTGTAAGAGCTGTTCAGCAGTGGAATGGACTGTCTTAGAGGGTGGCAGATGCTCCTTCCTTGGAGGTCTTTAAACTGAGCTGGATGGGCATTTTTCAAGAGTGCTTTAGTTGTGTAATCCTGCATGGAAAGGAGTTGGATTAGATGGCCCCTTCCCACTATAAGATTCTATGCTATTGAGTGTCTCTGAATTTATAAAGAATACAATGGAATCTAGTGTTTCTCATTTCGGTGGAATAGTCAATGTGCTTCATATTTTATCCAAATTTTTAAAAAAGCCATCTAAGGTGCTGAACCTTATCCCTTCAGATTTAACTTCTGACTAAATCAAGAACAGATCCACAGGCCCATTGACTTTGGAGTCACCAGCTTGCACTGGTAGAATATACTGAATAGCTGCATACTATATCTCTCCACTCACTTAGGCTCAAAAAGTTTGGTCTGAAAAGATCAACGCCGGGCCACATGTTGTTGTTGTTTTATGGCATACTTTCCCCCCAATAAAACTCAAGGCAGCTTTGAACAAATTTAAAACAATGTTCAATTGAACAATTTATAAAGTTAAAAACAATAAACATTAAAAATATTAAACTGTATTAAAACTATATTAATTGTTTTTATAGTGTTTGATTTTTTTAGTGTGTGTGTTTATGTGTGTGTGTGTGTGTGTGTGTGTGTGTGTGTGTGTATGTTGTGAGCTGCCTTGGGTCCCAACTTGGGAGAAAGGTAGGATAAAAATAAATAAACAAATAAATAAATAACATATGCAAAGTGAAGTCGAAGGCTTTCATGGTTGGCATCCATAGTTTTTTGTGAGTTTTTCAGGCTATGTGGCCATGTTCTAGAAGATTTTCTTCCTGACGTTTCACCAGCATCTGTGGCTGACATCTTCAGTGAATGCTTGCCTGGAAAGGAGTTGGGTATAAATATGCTGTGTGACCTGGAAAGGCAGGAGTGATTTGCATGTGTATTGTTCATTTACTAATGGCAGGCCTCAGGGTGTGAGGGTCTGCAAAAGAGGATTAGTGTCTGCTTGCTAGTGCTCATTGTCTGCTGGGAGATTTATCATTTGCATTTGGTGAGTCTTTGTCTTGCTATTTTTCAGGACTGGTAGCCAAACCTTGTTTACTTTAAAGGTTTCCTCTTTCCTGTTGAAATTGTCCAGGTGTTTGTGGATTTCAATGGCTTCCCTGTGCATCCTGACATGGTAGTGGTTGGCATGGTCCAGAATGTCAGTACTTACAAACCATCCTGGGCATAAAATACTGTTTGAAAGCACTGAAGTTCTGGACCATGCTAACTACTACCATGTCCAACAGAACCAATTAAACAGAGGCTGGATGGCCATCTGTTGGGCATGCTTTGGTTGTGATTTCCTGCATGGCAAGGGGTGGGACTGGATGGCCCTTGTGGTCTCTTCTAACTCTATGATTCTACGACTCAATAGCAATACACTCCCCTTGTCCAGTTCCCTGCCTAAGTTATCCACCTAGGCAGGAACAAATGCTGGCTCTATCCCATAACCAGGTCTGAAACCAGACTGAAATGGAAATAGATAATTCATCTCATTCAAGAACCCCTGGAATTAAAAACCACCACACAATCTAGGAGCTCACTAACTTTATTTGAAAATGTAAATTAAAGGGACTGAGGGGAAAATATAAATCTGAATGATGCTTGGAATGGGGAAGAATAAGCATTGTATATTTGCTTGCTTTTGAGATTCCTTTCCATGTTTTTCACAAGAGTCAGCCCTGGAATCTCTGAGTGAACATTTTCTTCCCACAAAACTTTTTTTTGTCTATTTTACAATCCAGGGCTAGTGCTGTCAAGTGTTTCATGCCAAATGAAACACTGGAAGCACAATCAAAACCATATAAACATTGAAAAGCCAATATTTTTATGTATATAAAACAGCGTTCAGTGAATGAACAGATTTTAAGACCTAGATGAGAGCGAGAATGCTGCAGTTCTGTTTCTCTGCCATGTTTCATTGCCAACGTATCTTTGAAAGCCAAAGTGCCCCCTTAGCAGGATATACAAATAATGTTCATTATCTTTGTTTAAACATGAGGGGAAATACCTCTTTTGGGTGTTGTTAAAGTTGATTTAGAGTTTATTTTCAAGATATATTTATTGAACTACACTTCATTAATTCAGAGTTTCTAGATAGAAAACAGTTGACTGACTAATGTTCACTGTCATTGGATAACTAGAACATTGGCCATGCAGGCTGAGATGGATGGGAGTTGTAGTCCATTTGGACAGCATCAGTCTGGGGGAAGTCTGTTTCAGACTGAATCCACAATGGATGTAAGTTTTATAATACTTTACACCAATAGATTTTTAATATTATATATTGATCTGTGATTACTTTCATATTGATTAATCAAGTAGTGAGAAACCCAGCAACAGACAGAAATCTAAATGAATTTGTCATATATATTGTACATATCCGCAGGGAGAGGCGGGAAATATAAATAAAAATTATTATTATTATTATTATTATTAGTAGTAGTAGTAGTAGTAGTATATATTTGAGATCCAGTGAATCTTCTTTCATCCATCTTTTTGTTACCTAAACCATTTGATATTCCAAGCACATACTATCATTTAGCTTTGTGCTAATGAAAACAATATTCATATTTGTCCAAACATCTGAGTTATTGTCCCTACATTTTAGGGACCAACTACTGAACTGAGGTGTCTGTCACAACTTGAATGTGTATAGAGGAGAGGCATGCTTTGATATATATTGATATGAAAGTCAAGATCTTAGTGGGCTTTGAGAGGCAAATTGTAATTGAAAGCCTGATTTGCTCTGTGGACCTCTTTTTCTGTGTTGTTTAATATCTGTTTTCCATTTGTCCACCATATATATTTTTGGGAAGCAGGGCATTTGTGTATCATAGAATTAGGTTAAATGTTTAAAATGTAGGTATGCTTGGCTCCAGAAAGGGAATTTTAGTCATTAGCTGGCCACCTGAACTGGGCTGAGATCCAGCACTTTGCATCCCCACCCTAACATCCAGTATATGTGGGCAAAAACCCCATTATCCCACCTTTCTCTTTTTAAGGAAGTAAGACTAGTAGTTTGTTTGGAAACTATTCTGTCCATTATCCCAGGCTATTTACAGCTTTTACATGCCCTTTGAAACTTTTAAAATTCTTTGGTCTAGTTCTTCTACTGTGTTTAATTCTACTATATTGTTTTACGATGGATTTTTTTAAAAAAGGTTACAGTTAGCGGTGCTTTTTAAAAACCTTATTAATCTAAAATCTTGTGATGCATTGGCTAGAGAATCAAACAATAAATGAATATAACCAAATAAGTATTGTGAGGGCTTTTTGCTTTTAGCTTTCACTTCACTTCATTATAAGCAAACAAGTTAATGGGACCTAGTAGGTGAACAAAAAAAAAAATTTTTTTTTGGCACATAAATGTACTGAAAAGTATATTTTTGATAAGAAATGTATGTTTGTTTAATATCCAGACTGTGGTGATCGACACGTGGTCCACTCTGACCTAGACATGTGCAGCCCCGGACCTGAAGGTCCCTCCCACAAATTGGCATGGTTTTCAGGCAATTTGTGTCTCAAATCAGGTAATCAACACCCACAAATGTGTGAAAACCACTTTCATTTCACCTCTACAAGCACCACAAAATTCATTTGTTGTTGTGTACCCTGAAGTCATTTCCAAGTTATGGTCATCCTAAATTGAATCTGTTATATAAACTATAAACGACCCCCAAAGACCTCTATTGTCCTCTGCAGTGCCTTTCAAAATAGTGACAGGAAGTTACATGATGTGATCTGTTACCATTTTGAGAGGGACTGCAGAGGAAAACAGAGGTATTTGGCATTGCCGGGGTGTACAGTCCATGGAGGCTATAGTTGCCCACTCCGACCTAGACATTTATTTCCTTCAGAACATGAATTAATTTTCATATGAATTGCACATAAAAGAAATTCTTACTGGATTGTATCCACTCAAAATTCGGGACCTGTTTGTGTTAGTTTATCCTGCTGGCGTTCTCATCTCAAATAATCTTAATGGAATTTTTCCAGGTTAACTTTTGGTAATCTTTACTCAGTATATTGCTTTGCATTAACACTTGAAACCAGAAGCAGAAGGATTGGAAAAATTCGGCTGGCAGCAAGAAGATTCCTGGCCTAAAGGAATATTTCATGAATTGATTCTGCAGGCTTTAAATACCTCATGAGAAAGATCTAGCTCAGCTAAAGTTCTCTGCTTTCTTTTTCTGATGCTTATCAGGACTCTTCCACAGGAAATTGTTTTCCCTAAGTGTCTGATGTTTTCATGTGCTACTAAGAAATACATCTTGACTACAGTCCAGTTTCCTGTCAGTGTATCCATGAAGGTATGCGCAGTTTACAGAAACATTTTTCAAAGTTTACTTCAGGATACTTTCCATAAATGTAGATTATTGTTATTGCAGGACTAAAGAGTGGTTTTAACCTTTGTCTCCCACACACTTTACTTGGAACAAAGTCCAACTGAAACAAAGAATTGGTTCACTTGGATGGCTTTAAAAAGGAGCAGCATGAAAAAAGGAGAACAGATTCATGGAAGATGGGATAGCAGTGGCTCCAGTCATTAGAGTCTACAGCCACACCAGTAGCTGGGAAGCATCAGCTTGAGAGTGAGGTTGCATTCGCGTCCTTCTTGTGGACTATGAGACACACGTCTCATAAGCAACTCACTGACTGCTGTGTGTACAGAATGTTTGACTAGTTAGTCTTTTGATCTTGACTCCCAGAATTAAGTTTAGATCAGGGATAGGCAAGAAGTAGATTTGGATAGCCTAACAGATTTCTGAGCAACTTGCAACTTGTGCACTGAGTATTTCTGACTTTCATTTGTTTCACAATAACAGTACAAATGCAGAAAGCTTCATATGGTAACCAGGTATGTTAAAATATCTGGTGCTAAACCTCACAGGAACAACGGTGCTGCCTTGGAAGAAAGTTTCAAGCAATACAGGGAAAAACAAGAAGGAATGTGACTCTGTAGAGCAGGGAAGAAGGGAAGAGAAATAACTACAGAGATGGATCTATAGTGAGAGGCAAGGAATGCCTCTGCCACAGAAAAGTGGCACAATGCAAAGAGTCAGCTAACCTGAAAGTGATGAAAAAAGTCTTGTCAGCATGTGCCATGGCTGATGTCGGAAGGGAGTAACACAATGTGTCAGTGGCAGTCAATAGACGTGTCAGTGGTAGAGGAGGAGGAGGAGGAGGAGGAGCAGGAGGAAGAAGAGGCAAGAGCAGCCTTGGCCCAGGCCCCACTTCCACAACTATCTCCACCAGTATGACCCAGGGTACCACTGTGGCAATGGTGACCTTAGGGAGCACAATTCCCTGCCTAGCCGAAAGGTGATGCTGGGTCAATGCTGCGAAACCTCACAAGAATGCCAGAGTTGCCTTGAATGAAAATTTCAAAGAATACGGGAAAAATCAAGAAGCAAGTCAAATCTGTAGAGAAGAGGGGAAGCGAAGAGAAATAGCTTCAGAGATAGAGGCAGAAGGAAGCATAGTTGTCTGCTGCAATGTATGTACAGTGTTTGTTTCTTTTCCAGACAACCTCATCAACTATACCTGCAGTAAGTGCAAATTGGTAGTTCTCTTGGAAGAGAAGGTCAGTGCACTACTGCTATGTGTTGAATGCCTTCAGTGCATCACAGAACAGAAGGACCTTCTGGATAGAACACAGGGAGAATTGATCTTACAGAGCTAACAGGAAGAAACTGCCAAGGAAAATGACAAACCTATAACTGTGAGGAAACACTCTGGAGAAAAGACACTGTGAGGAGCAGACCATATAGAGGGGATTTGGGATATAGGCTGCTGCCTACATTTTCAGGAGGATAGCAGGAGTCCAGCAACAAGGAATAACACATGTCAAGGAAGGAGTCATGGTAACCGCCAACCACAAGAAGAAGAAAAGAAAGGTGCTAGTGGTTGAGAACTCATTGTTCAGGGGTACAGAGACACCTATGTGCCAGCCTGATAAGAGAAATTCAGAATTGTGCTATCTTCTTGACACACATATCTGGGGGGTCATTGATAACTTGCCAAAACTCCCCAAGAACACAGATCAGTATCCCTTTCTCTTTAGTCATGTGGGTACCAATGACACAGCCAAGAACACCTTTGAGCAGATCACCTCCAACTATGAAACTTTACCAGGAATCTGAGTTTGAGGTACAGGTGGTATTGTCATCAGTTCTGCAAGTGAAGGATAGAGGACTACATGGGGACAGGAAGATACAAAAAGGGAAAGATTGGCTATGCAAATGGTGTAGATGGGAGAGGTTTGGCTCCTAGGACCACAATAATCTCTTCTTAAAGAGCAGACTACAACTAAAACCTTTTGGGGTAGAGGTTGGAGATGATAACTCAAACATCTGTCCAAAGGCAAGCTCTAATCACAAGGTTGTGAACTCAAGACGAGAAGATGAGGGAGGGAATGGGAACCACAGAAAAAAATGACAGTAAATTGTAATAGGTGAGAACAAACAAAGCTTCACTTATGAAGAAATTGCTCACTGGAATCAATGTAGTTGGAACTTTAGAGGGAAGTGACTATGTAATGTCAGAATTCATAATTATGAGAAAGGGCAAAGAAGCATATAGTGCATAGTCAAACATGGACCTTGGTGTTTCAGGAAAGCTGATTTTAACAGGGAATTACCCGGTGGAATCCCATGGCTAGACATGCTAAAGGGTGGGAGTTCTTGAAGAAAGAGTTGCAAAAAGCACAATCACAAATAATCCCATAGAAGGAAAAGAAAATGGGCAAGATCTAAAAAAGTCAATGTGGCTGCACAGGAAACTTAAGGATGGAGTGAAAAGAAAAAGGAGCATGTGGTGTCCCCAATGTTGGTGTCACCTGGTGTGGATGTCTGGTGGTGCTGGGGGGAGTGCCAGCCACCCAACTGCCCACCTAGGGCTGCAGAGGCAGGGATAAGCAACAGGGAAGGTGTTAGGGTGCTCTCAAGCTCACTCCTCTTTCCCCGGTGCCTTGGCCAGCTCAGGCAAGCCATTCAAAGCACCAGGGAAGGTGGGAAGTGTGTATATGTGTATGTGCTTGCATGCTTGCTTCTTCTTCCCCATTTCTTTGGCTTGCTAGGCCCAGAGTGCTGGGGTAGCAGGGAAGGAGGAAGGGATGTGCACTCATCCCTCTTTCTCTGCTGCCATGGCTCCCTCAAGCACCATGAAATGGGAGGAGGGACCAACAGGATGTCCCCTCTCCTCTGAGGTGTCACCGGGTGTTGTCCGCGCACCCGATGCACCCAACAGGTATATAGAATGAAGGAAACACAAATCATTAAGATAGTCCAAGCTTGCAAGGATGGTATAAGGAAAATTAAAACTTGGAATGAGTTAAAACTGGCTAGGCAAACAAAGAGCAACAAAAAGGCTCTCCCCCCCCCCCAAGATACATTCAAATCCATTTGAGGGGACAGAATGACCAAGAAGACAATAAGGAAGGTAAAATGCTAGCAGATCACAATGATAAGGCAGAACTACTGAATACCCATTTTGCTTCAGTTCCTCCCAAAAACAGAACTATGACCTCAAACAGACAGCCCCAAAGGGCCGCCATCAGGCCATAACATTCAGATGATGCATGCCCTGAACATGGCTGGAAACCATCCTGGGTATGCCTCATCCCAGAAGAACTGGCCCAAAAAGGAGCAGTGAAATACCGCTCTTTTTTAGCACCTAATTTAGGACCCTAGTGGTGGCCCAGATCGAAGCCAGGTGCACGCGGCTGCCATGGATCTGGGGCGAAACACAGTGGTGCAGTCCTAACGTCGACAATGTGCAGCATCTGCTTCATCCCTATGTGCTTCTATGCAGCAGCAAGGCAAGGGATCTGGATTGCAAAACCAAATTGATAGGGAATTAGGATGTGAAACCACAGGGAGTGGCTCTAGGGGAAGGAGATAAAATGAGAAACATTGCCCCCCCCCCAATAGAATTCTGCCTCTCAAATGAAATTTTCCTTCAGTTCCCAAATTTCTAGCACTGAAATAACTTAAAACGTCAATTGAACAGTAAGAACTAAAACTTCAGTTGAACGGTAAGAAATACAGTTTAGGCAGCCAAAGAAAAGAGAGAGAGAGACATCCAATACATCCAATACAGATTCTGTATACACATCCTGATATAAAATGAAGCTAACTTGGTTCTTCAATTTAAAAGAACACTGAATGTTGCCAATACTGTTCTAAAGCGACCTCTAGTGTTTCTACTGAAAATTACTACTTGTATTTGTTTACAGAGCTGGCAGTGGGATTTTGAACTACCAATAACTAAGGACATGACCATGGCTTTCAGAGATGCTCAGGTGGATCATCCATATTACAGATTAACCGGTGGGCCCTTAAAATAAAGTCTGTCAATTTATTACCTGAAAACCATGAACAGAAGAGGTGCCTATCTTCACTGGTAAGATTATTCTATCACTGAAATTCTTTTAAGAGTTAGGATTTATGTAAACCCACTGAGCATGTCATACTTTCTCATCCTCAGAGGATGGCAATGGAAAACCCCCTCTGAAGAAACTTGCCAAAAAACCCTCATGATATGCCCTTAGATTTGCCATAAGTAGGAAACAACTTGAAAGCACACACAACAACAACAACAACAGCAACAACAACAACAGTGCTTCCCATCTAGCATGTTATCTACTCTGTAGAAAGACCAAGGTGAAAGTTTCTGAAACTGTGAAAAAACATTGAAAAAAATGCACACAAGATCACAGTCTCTCAGTAGGAAGAAAAACATTTGAAAGTCTCCATTCTTGCTTGTAAGAACAAAATCAGTGAAGATTTATATTCCTAGTTGTTGCTCATCATTTGTTCCTTCTCTTTTTTCAGTCATCACAGTATGATCGGTGGGTAATAGGGTTGCCATAATTGTCCACTATTACCAGGGACAAAATGTGGAACAAATGCTTGATCAAACTGTAGGACAACTGCAGGACAAAACTCAGCCCAAACTGTAGGACATTTAAGAAAAATGGAGGACCTTAAATGTCCTACATTTTGGGCTGAGTTTTGTCCTGCAGTTGTCCTACAATTTGGTCTCGAATTTGTCCTACATTTTGTCCCTGGGTACCTATGGCCCCATGCCTGACAGCTGAATGAAGGAGCAGAACATACAACCCAGGGAAGAAGGGAAGAGCATTCCAAAGTCAGTCCTCTTTCTGCTCCATTGTTAGCATTACCTAAGCCTTGAAATCATTGATTGGGTCCAGCCTTTCTTATACTAAGAGTAGATTTGTTGAAATCAGTGGGATTTAAGGTATTTAATTGGGACATAAGATATTTAAGGCTGCATCTACATTGCAGAATTAATGCAGTTTGGCACCACTTTAGCTGTCATAGGTCAATGCTATGGAAGTTTGGGATTTGTAGTTTTGTCATATATTTAACCTCTCTGTCAGAGAGCTCTGGTGCCACAACAAACTACAAATTCCAGGATTCCATTGCATTGAGTCATGACAGTTAAAGCAGTGTCAAATTACATTAATTCTCCAGTGTAGAATACTTAGGATTCATCCCTATGTATTGCAATTCACCTACATTTCCTTCGCTGTTTCAGTGTAGATATTAATCTATGTGTCCTGGGTTTTAGTTACTTTTTTCAAACTAACCCACTAACAACACTAGTGTGATGACTATTGCCCTTGTAAATGAATTTCAATGAACATTCATTTGTGTTTTTGAGCAGAATAGTGACCAGATGTTTCAGAATGCCCGGAGCAAATGGGTGCTGCTTTCCTGACCCAGAATAAACCCAGGCCTAGGTTTCCAATATGTTCTGGTTTGCGATGGGTGGCTGATTTGCAAAGCTGTTCAACTGTATTTCTCTGCTGCTTCAATAAACTAGGGACCCCCCCCCCCCTTGTACTCATCTCACTCTGGTGACCAGAAATACAAGGTCATATTGTATTTAATTACAATGAGATAATGCTTCTAGAGATAACTTAGTGTAATCCAGTGAATAACAAAACTTTCAGCTTTTTTGGAATCTATAAACTGAGAGAAAAAGTGGAGTATTCCTCTTAAGTATGACCATCTCCAATAGATGACCAAACTTTGGTGGTACCAAAGTTTCAATTGCTGTGTCAATATATCAAGGAGAAGGATTGACAAATGGTAAAGAAATTTTCTACCCCAATGACTTGCTTTCCTCTCTCTTTCTCTCTTGTCCCCTGAACATGTTGTCTGGAAATAAATGTGTGAGTTTGATTAGTATTCCTTCTTCAAATGTTTATGGCCCAAGTGTAGCAGGTGGATACTGTTTTTTAAATATCTATATAAATTTACGTCTGTCTCTTACATCTTCCCTAACAAAATAGGAGTGAAGATTGCTTATTTCCCCTTAAGGAAATGGCAAGTGTTTCCATACAGAGAGTGTTTCACATGTGAGGTATGCTGATTCAGCATTTAAGGCATCCACTAACCTATGAGGATTGACTTCATCCTCTTGTTAATCTTTGAGCTGATATTTCTTTAGACAAGCAAAATGCTGTTCACAAAATCTTGCAACTGAATTGAAAGACAAATTCAACATTGTCTTTGGCCGGTTTCCCCTGTGTTCTGGTGTTGGCCTGTTCAAAGGATGCTCCAAACCCTGTTTTTGGTATGAGCAATCCAGATGATGTCCAGCACATTCTGCAGCAGACGCTTAAAACACATTTTAAAAATATACTTATTACTCCAAATATTCCGGGATGATCTGGAGCCTTCCATTCCTGTGAAATGGTAGTTGTTTGCATAGGTGTCCTACTGAATAACCCGATGCACATGCCATCACCACAAGTCACTCATTCTGAATGATGTGCCCAACCATGTGTTAATTGTTCTGATCTCAGAAGCAAGCAATCAGTAGCAACAGCAGAAATGCCAGGCAGCTCAATAGGATGCTCATGAAGAAAGCTGTCACTGAGGGCCAGATAATAGGAGGAGATTGAGGCAGCTGTGGGTAGCCCAGAATATCCTGGCCAGTGCAGACAAAGCCCCAGGTTACAACTGCACTGGAGAAATAATGCACTTTGACATTGCTTTAACTGCCATAACTCAATGCTGTGGAATCCTTGGATTTGTAGGTTGTTGTGGCACCAGAGCTCTCTGACAGAGAAGGTTAAATATCTCATAAAACTACAAATCCCAAAATCCCATAACATTGAGCCATGTCAGTTAAAGCTCTGTCAAACTGCATTATTTCTGCTGTGGATATGCAGCCCTAGTCAACATCTGGTCAACTTCTTTGTATTGCCTAGCAAAATAGATGCCTTATGCTTTGTTCCTGGTGTTGAGAGGAAAAGAGGTTGGACAGGAGGAGAGTGTGCATTGTAGTCCAGACATGTTTTTTAAAAGTAACTAACCATTTTTGTTACTTTTGAGAAACAGGAAAGGAAAGAAATATTTTAAAATGTAATTATAATAGCATATAAAGACAGGGACCTTGGACCTGTAACTAATTGCATGTTAAAAGTAACTTTTCATACTGTGTGAGAGAACTGAAATGGGGTGACCACTTAATACACCAGCAAAAAGGAGGAACGTCAGTACCACCCCCCCCCCAAACAAAACAATACAAAAAGATACCAGTTTTCAAAGAATGTGATAATTTATATCTACAGATTCAAACTTAGGAGTTTATCACTCAGGGCACTTACCGCTGCCCAAACAGGATCTTCTGTTAATAAAAATGGCTTTTCCAAGGCTTTCCCGCGAACGCTTCCATGATGGAAGGAAAGCGGGAAGCCTCTATGGATGAACCCACCTCCAGTGCTTCTGAAACATTTGGGCAATACTTGGGTAACACTTCAGGAATGTTTGGGTTACAATAAGTGCCCCGTGTGATAAAAATCTTAGAAATAATACTATAACTTTATTAGAAATGCAAAACATTTCCCCAGACATGGGAAGAATATGATTAGCTGATCTGTGTACCTGCTTTTTCTGAAAGTGGGCAAGTATCAGTTGTGGGAAGCTAACCTCAAGGCCACTGCTTCCTTTTAAAACTCTTTATTGTGGATTGGAGAGTTCTTCAAGCCCAAGAATGACCTTTGACATCCCTTTCAATGCAGGTCTCTGTCCTCTGAAAGTAGACACATGGCCACCTAAGTTGAATCATGAAGAATGAATTTGAGCAATGCATACTAATAAACATTTAATGAGATATCTTTATAAACAGATAGGTTAACAAGGGCTGTTACCAAGAAATATGTTCTGTCCCTAGTAATCTTGGATAGCCTTGTCTTTACATTATTCTCTCTCAGACGTACTTTCTCATCTGTCAAAGTGTGGATAATACCAACTTCCTTCACACATATTACAAGCAGACTCTGTGACAAAGTGGAGCCTTCATGTGTGGTTGTACTCTTTGGAGTACAGTCTTCCTGCCATCTTCAAAGCTACTCAGTTTCACTGTCAACTCTACCTCCAGATTGCTGATTTATGCCTCCTGACCACTGACCATTCTGTGTTCATTCAGCATCCCTCTTCCTCCTTCCACCACTGCTGTTTTAATTCCTTCCCTTCTGAATTCTTTTTTGTACTTCCATAAACCTTAGAGTTCCCCAAATCCTGTAATATATTGCTCTTGCATGAGGCTGTCACCATTTAGGTTACATACAAATTGCAGTTCAGACTCCTACAGTTGTAAATTAGGTGCCCATGTGTGCCACTGTATGCCACAAATCAGGGCCTGACCTCCTGCTAGGTAGAGTGAAGTGGCCTCAGGCAGCAGATGATGGGTGGGTGGAAAACTAGTGGCAGCTTACTGGCTGTTGCTCTTTATCAGCCGAAAGAGTGGTACGTTAAACACAACCTGCCTTGCACCTTTAGTTTAAGCTAACCTTTGGCCTGCACATGAAATGGGCGATATTGGTGCTGTACAGACCAGCAAAAGCACCGGCCTGCATACGTACTAGGGTTGCCTCAAGGTGCTGCTTATATACGCCCCACAACCCTAGTACGTAATCTGTATGTCAAAATAGCAGTGCCCAGTACACATGGGCGCCACCATTTTGACATGGCGGACGCTTAGCGTCTGCACATCCTAGTGCCATTGTGATGCTGCAGTGCGCCATTGGCGCACTGCAGCATCACAATGGCACCGCATAAAGAACCTGATTTTTAAGGGTTCTTTTTGCTCCATGGGGAAGCCTCGCAGTCTGGAGGCTGCGGCTTCCCCACAGAGCAAACTAGGGTGGCGGGAGACCGCCTGCTTTTGGCAGTCTGTATCCCGCCATTGTTCCATCATCAAGGCTGAATAAGTTTCAAATGCTAGTCCAATCAACTTATGTAAATGGAATGGATGGGTAGGGACCTTGTTTTATCTTCCAAACCATGCAGCAAAATGTCTTAGGCCAGTCTTGCCACAAACTTTCACAAACAATGGTTTCCCTTTGTGTGGTAACTTTTGCAGTCACTGTGCAAGCTTTCTACAACATGTTGCCCACCAGATGTATTGGACTACCACTCTCCTCCTTCCTAGTCACCATGATTAACAGCCTTGCTGGCTAAGGACAATAGAAGTTGTAACCCAGCATTTCTGGATACCAGTCACTTAGGGAAGGCCACACACTGGAAATAGTTTGTTGCTCATAAACATTTCAGCGTGATGTTGTCCACATCCATCCTGTTTCCTGATAAGCCCAGCTCCCAGGCAAAGGTCTGCGAGTTGGACTTGACAACCCATCTGGAAATGAGCTGCAAATACCTTGCCAACTATGTGACATTTCAGCAATGGCACTACAGAGAGATCTTCATATAGTCTTATCCACCATACCCTTGGGAGTCTTTGTAATAGGTAGCTGCTCATTTTCTTTAGGAAACTGCAAATGTTGAAGCTACCCCTAGAGGTCACTGTGATTCAGTTTGTTTAATTTAAATAAATCCTTCCTGGAACAGGACCAATGGATAAAGGAATATTTCTCAGAATACCATAACTTCCTGCAGACTCTGCCTGGATGTAAAATCTGCAGGCATTTTATAATGGCACAAATTCCTTGCTCTGCTTCCCTGACTGTTGAAGCTTGCAATTAAGTCCCCAGCAGGTACCCTGATCTTGTGTCTTGAAGCGATATGGAGAATGCTGGAAGTGGAGGTTTTTTGAATGGTTGGTAGAATTCTTTCACTGTAGGTCAAATGATATTTTCATAGTGTTTTATTAATTGTAAATTATTTGAATGTATGTTAAACCCTAGCACAAGTAAACTGGCCATTCATACATTGCCCCAAAAATGGAAATCTGTTTCCAGAAAAGAGAGTAGTAGTGAAGCACATGCTAATATATGCACTTAGATGCAAAAGATGAAATAACTACTAAAAACTAAAATAGAAATACAAGATATATAATTTCTGATAAATAAGATATAGTTATTTATGCTTATATAAGCATACTTATATAAATATAGGCGCGTTACAAACCGCCATTTACTATGCGCTCTGCGCGTACTAGGGTTAGAAAGGGGCGTGCTAGGGTTAGGAAGGGTCTTACCTTCCTAACTGGCCCTGTTCCTAGTATGAGCGGAGCGCGTAGTAAATGGCAGTGCCCGTCCACATGGGCGCCGCCATCTTTATGTCTTGGACACACAGCGTCTGGACGTGGCGCAGCGGAAGTGATGCCGCGAGTGCGTGCCTCGCACCTCGTGGCACCACTTCCGGGTGCCAAGAAGAAGCGCCATTTTGGCACTTCTTTTTAGCTGCACCGGGAAGCCCCGCTGTCTGGCCGCTGGGGCTTCTTGGCGCAGCTAATGGCGGCGGCGGCAGACCGCCCGCTTTTGGGTGGTCTGTAACGCGCCATAAATATTTATTTTGCTGCTGTCCAGATTGTAACTTTGGATTGGCAACTGCGAATTCTATACTTTTATGAGGGTTCTTTATCTTTTAAAATAAATATTGGGCATCCTTTGACATATGTTAGGACACGAGACTACCCTAACTAACACATACCTTGTACTATCTCCAAACATCTTTTTTGAAACTGTGTGTGTATGTGCTTAAAAGCCGCCTGTTGACTTATGGTGACCTCATGAATTTCGTAGGGTTTCCTTAGGCAAGGAATACTCAGAGGTGGTTTTGCCAGTTTCTTCCTTTGAAATATAGCCCACACTAATAGGGTGTACATGTAAATTGATTTCATTGTTTTCACAGAAAGTGTTTTGGATTCCTTTTAGGCCAATAGACTGTCATTTGCACTTTAACTTCCAGGTGTATGATTCTCCTTACTTTTCTTCAGTGAAGAGGACTTGGGGACCCTAATTCACTCCTCTACCATAGCTTTTTTTCTTGTGGTGGATAGACTTGGCTAGGTGAGTATCTGTGCTTTCTATTTTATTTGTTTCTGGATCCTGAATTTTGGCTACAAGATCTGTGATTTCCTGGAAGAAGTCACATGTGGAACATATTATATCCTGATGAGAGGAGCATGGCTTCTTCTTTACTGGAGATGACATGCTCAACATATAATATCCTGCTGAAGGTCATGGCTTCTACTTCAATTCCATAAGCCTTCATTGGATGTAAAGCCAGCCCTATCATGAGGCAGAGTGTGGCATCTACCTCATACAGTACATGCTGAGCATCAGTGAATTATATATTGACTATGTGACCTGATCTGTACTTCCACCCTGTACTTACCCTCCTGCCCAGTGATGTAGCAGAAGATGCATTCATGTCAACAGTGTTGAAGTAAGATTCACCAACTCATATAGTCAGCTTTTGTGAATGGAAATAGGTGGCCATCATTTTGTCCTTTGCTTAAGACAATAAAATGTTCCTGAGCAAATGTCAAACTGAGCATGCCATTTGCCACAAAAGAGATGGATTGCAAAATGCCTCCTGCCCATTCAATGTGTTCCCAAAAGCCATTTCTCAAGGATTTTATACTTCTCTAAAAAGAGTGGGAGGTAGAGGATGGAGGAGTGGGATTTCCTAGACTGTTTGAAACATTCACAAAATCTATTAAGTTTTTTTCCAGCATTCTATATGAATGCCTAAGCAAACCCAAGAATTTTTGGACCAAACAAATACTATGTGTGATCACCTACCCCTTGGCCTCTGATATATTAGGAAGTTATGCAGTTTGAATCAGTTGTCCAATCCATTCATTAGGCACCTCACATATCTGAGAGAGATAAGAATAGCAAACTAGCCTCTCCAACAGTTCATAACATTAAAGTAAAACCTTCTACATTTCCCATAGAGACCAATTTGTTTCTCATTCATAGGGTCACCACAGGTCAAAGTCAAGGGGCAGTTAATAAATACTACTACCACTACTACTACTGATGAATTACTACTTCTGTTAAATGCACCTCTGTAATGATTTACTGAGACTTTGTATTTTGAAGGTTTAGTCAAATATTATGCCCCTCTAACCAATTAATTACAGCCTACCTGGACTGTGAACCAAGACAGCCTTTGACCAAGGGAATGGTATCACTTCTAAACTTAAGCAGAAGGATCAATTGGAAAAACGCAAATAAATAACACAAGCTCTCAAAACACTAGACAGCTATACCAATTAACTCTGCACTTGTTAACACTTGCACTCCTAATTAACCTTATATACATCTGATTTCCAAATAACAGATGATTATATCGTGCATTCAGCACAGAGTGGGAAAAGCAGTATGATGCTGTTCTATAGTTAGAGATGTCATCATGTGACCGGAAGAGGGCTTCAGCCTCTGTTAAGAACTCCATATTAGTGAGATGATGCATAGCAGTGAGACAACGCAGTACAGCCAAGAGAATGCCAAGATACTGGACTACCTAAGGTGAATGGCAAAATTGTGCCTGCCCCTGAAATAGTTTTACTTACAGAATCTGAGAAAACTAGCTGTTGAATATTATTCAACACTAGTGATGGGACAGCCCAATTCACCTCACATGATGGCTGCAGGGTAGTTGAGAGTGTATATGTAACAGATAGCTCTGTTCTTTGATAGAGGAAACAGCTAATGGGCTGTCACTTCTATCCCCTCCATGTCATCCATCAGTTTCCACCTGAAGTGACCATCTGGCTTTACATAATGGTAGGGCTATCCCTGAAAAGATTATATGATTTTGCCTTTTTGGTCTTATTATAACAAGCTGGACTTCTTAGACCTTCCATTCTTTATTTTCACATCTGAAGAACAGTTCTAATTGCAAACCTGATTAGGACCGTCAGATTTGCCCCGGTGTACTGGCTACAGAAATGGCGAAGAAAGGCAAAGCATCTGATCCTTGTTGATCCATGAAGCACCTACCATGCATTGCTAGCATCCAACTGTATATTCCCAGCCTAATGCATGCCGCAGAAGTGTTATGAGAACATGTGAGGTCTAGGTACAGATGTCTGTACTAATGACACCTAGAATCCTGACTTGCTACAGTAAAGGTGGAGATGAGAAACCTGAGAAAAAAACATATTTAAAAAAGGTGCTATGGCAGATTTAGAAGAACTATAGAGATCAGAGAATAATTACAAAAATGAGAATACTGTGATTTTTAGGGGCTTTTAATGTGCCACATATTCCCCCCAGGTGAATTCAAAATGGTACAAAAGAATGTTTCTTCCTATGCACTTTTCTTCCCTTCCCAGTATGCATAACCAATAGCCTTTCTTGGGTTTTTTTGTCAGCCTTACCATACATCTCACATTCTCACTAGATTACTCCACCATCCAATCCCTTTCCTCCCTACGTACCCCAGTGATATAAGGAGCCCTGAAGAAAAGGAGAAAGGAAAAAAGTTTATTCTTTCACTTCCCTTTTCACTTCAAATCCTTCCTTGAATTAAGATGGGTGTCTATAGAACAAGCTCCTTCTTCTCAGTGTGATATTTGGCTGGAGCTACTTCTCCAGCCCTCCTTTGCTCTCTGTCCCACTCCTATCCAAGTGATTCCAAGGGCCAGGACCTTTCAGAAGCAGTGAAAGCAACCCCTGGATTGAAATAATACTGCTTACCCCTATTGTTTCTCTTATAACAATAGCAAGCACATTTCTATATCACTTACCAATGTACTAAGCAGTTTACAAAGTGTAAGCTAATTGGTCCCAACAAGCTGGGTACACAATTTAGTGACTTACAGAAGCATGCCAGGATGAGTCGGTCCAGAGCCCCTGGCTGGTACTAAACTCACAATCTTGTGGTTTGTGAATGAGTGGCTGCAGTGCAGGCATTTAACCACTGTGCCACCAGGGCTCCTTAACCTCTTTTCTTATTAGAGGACAAAACTGCACACGTCACACAGCCTGTCCCAGCATCCCTTAAACTAGGCTGTTGATGAGGAAGCAAGATTAAACAGCCAAAGGCAGCTTCTGTAGCTGTAACTGGTATACCTCACCACAATGTTCTTTGCCTTAGGCATCAAAATGACTTGGGACATTTCTGCTTCAAAGAAAAAAAACTACAGCCTGTGACATAGGGGATTATCACACCTGAGGTTTACCATGTTTAAATTGGTGGTAAAATACACAAATGGAGCCAGAAGAAGAAGCACAGGGGTGTGATAGCTGGTTGCACTTCTGAAGCATCACGAAAGTATCCCCCCTCCTCTCCCATCGACAAAGCTTTCGCAGAACAGCCATTTCTTCAAAAATGGGAAATTATTGATGCAGCCACCAGCCATTTTCATTCTCCAGCAGGGTTTGGAGGACTCCAAAAACTTCTGGACACTTAAGAATTGTATTGCTGCTGTTGTGGTTTAAAAAAACGAGGATTTTCAAAAATTAAAGTAAAGAGATTGGCACCAGCCATGGTTCTACATTAGGTCCTTCCATTGTTAGTTGCTGACATGGCTGTTTTGAAAGCTACACAGCGAAAGCTTTTCTCACCATATTTTTTAGCATTTCCTTTTCTCTGAGGGATTAACTTCATCTAACCTCACCATCTAGATGAAGATATCCCACCATAATAAGAGAAATGTCTGAAAGTCAGGTCAGTGGTCCCCTGGTATTTGTCCCTTTCCAAGGGTAGAATGCTATTGACTGACCTAAGAATACATCTTTCCACATGAATCATAGCTACAGCTGCCTCCTCTTCTCTATGATGCAGAAGAAGAAGGAAGAGCAGGTTCAAAGGCTCAATCCAAATTGATGTATCCATGAAATCAATATATTTTAATGTTATTATTCCTTGTAAACACATAGTTTGAGATCAGCAATGGGAGGCTTCATTTGTGTGTTTGCCTTTATAAACAATTCATCTAACAGGCATAAAGGACAAGGCCTTTTTGTTCATGGCTTCCCAGCTTTGTTAAACTGTACGAATTGATGTCAGTCAGACTTCTTCATTACAGACTTTTAAACAGGCCCCAAACACTTGAATTCACTTATCCACCTAGGTCTATAACTGAGTTAGGAATCTATGCAACCCAATTTTATTACTGTATTCTGTTACCCTGTTACTGTTCTTGTTATTTTTTGTGTTGCTTTATATATGGAGTTTTTTTTAAAAAAAATTCTATTCCTCCTCGGGAAGGTTAGTCTAATAAGCATCTTATAAAACTGTTAAAGATAAATAAATAAAAATGCAGGAAATACTGAAAGAAATATTTTAACATTATCCCAGGCTTGAAGAACTTCCGCATGAGTAAGTAATGTGATGCTGATGTCCCTGAGCCAATGGTAAAATAAGGACATTTAAATTTTTAAAATTGCACCAGAGCTTATTGCAGATAAGTGACACCCACACACCTGGGAGAAGATCTAAAAATGCCACAATAGCAGACTGTGTAAAGGTTAGCTTAGACTGGATTCTTAAGGAAAGATAGGAGAGAAGGGGAAATGCCATGCCCACAGCAGTGTATGAGCTGCAGAGGAGATAAACAGATAGGAAATATTTATTTTGGAGGATGTCAGTGTACTTTAACTAACATTTTTGGTTAGTATAAATCTTATCTACAAATTCTTCTTTGTTATTGACTTTCTCTTCCTTCTAAGACAAAAATGAAGGCTTCCATTTTGATCAATAACAGATGTCCGATCGTCTGTAGCTATCCTTGATTGAGATAGGTTCTGACAACCAACAATAGGCAGACCATTCTTTAACATATTAACCCATGTGACCTAATTAACCATCCAAAGAATGCAAATTAGGTCCCAGGCAGCCTGATGCGTGTTTTTTGTTTTGCAACGGCAAACTGTATTAAAAGAAATATTTAAATATTAAATATTTAACCATCTCTCTCCATCCTTGATGTACCTCCAGAAGCATGTTTCAAGTTTCTTATGGTTGTTTGTCATTTCTCATAGTAATAAAATAAAGATCCTGGTTAAGAACACAGACCACATGGGACTGATTCATAGCCAGTAGGCCCAAAGAATCAACACAAGGTAAAATGGTTCCTTCACTGTACATCAGACTGTAATGAGGCACTACATGAATGAATAATTCTCAGTTTTTAAACAAACAAATGGCTAATGGAGAAGAAGATGTCAAGAAGGAGGCACTAGCAGGCGGTGGCTTCAGAGTCAGGGGTTGTGCATCTTCTCTGGGATTTAGTCCAAACTTTAAAGGAGATAGCTAAAGTGCTGAACTCTCCAAATAGTTTCAGAACATTGGAGAGCTCCTTTAATAATCCCTATTTGATGATTTGCCACCCCACTGACATGGACATCACCACCGCCAGTTGGTTCTATCTTTGTATTTTCTTTGGAACATGCATCTCTGGCCAATAATTCTTATCTTTCCTTCATGGGGGGGGGGGGGAGGTATTCAAGGCTGCAGTTCTCCAACTGCTCTCTTATTGCGGTCCAGGAGCAATATAAAAAAACTGCTGCTGATCAGATTAGCAGTAATGGTGGAACCTTGAATGAGGCTGCTTGCTATGGTTCTTATGCCCAGACTAAAAACTGCTTCCTTTGAACACAGATTTCACTCCCCTTCAAGGTTCAAGTGAATCAGATGAGGTATCTGCTTCTTTCAGGGAAACAGGATACAGAACCAAAATGGTGACGGGTCTGAAAACCACTTAGGGAGCTGGGTATGTTTAGTCTGGAGAAGAGATGGTAAAAAGATTGCCCTATTTAAGTATTTGAAGGGGTGTCATATTGAGGACGGAGCAAGCTTGTTTTCTGCTGCTCCAGAGAATAGGATCTGGAACACTGCATACAAGCTACAGGAAAAGAGATTCCACCTCAACATTAGGAGGAACTTCCTGACAGTGAGAGCTGTTTGACAGTGGAACACACTCCCTTGGAGTGTGATGAGTCTCCTTCTTTGGAGGTTTTTAATCAGAAGCTGAATGGCCATCTGTTGGGGATGTTTTGATTGTGAGTTCCTGCATGGCAGGGGGTTGGACTGGATGGCCCTTGTGGTCTCTTCCAATCCTATGATTCTGTGGTTACTCACAGTAAGATCTAGAATATCTCCACTATAAAATGCAATACAGTCCATCCTCCCCATATGCGAGGGATCTGTTCTGGACCCACCCCTCCACGTATGGGGAAAAGAGGGTATGCTCAAGCCCAATTGAAAATAATGGGGCATGCGCTCATGGTGCATGGGTATGCACTCCATTACTTTTACCAGGGCTTCCTTACCGCATAAGACCAAAGCCACAGAAGGCAAGCCAGCCTATGGGGAGGGTCAACTGTATACCTTAATCTAACACATCACTTGATTCATCCTTTCTCTTTCTATGGTAGGAGTTAAAGTAAGGTTATAATACAAGCTAGGCTTCTCTTCTCCTCATGTTATGTTCTACAGGGGCATCAATGGGATGTGTAGGACTGTAGGCCACACTAGGTGACCCCTTGGGGGGAATGACACCACTACTTCCCAAACTTTTGCCTTTTGACAGAAACAGGCCGTGGTGTTCAGTTGCATCCCTTTAAAATGCTGAAGAGATAGTTGAGGGGGTGAGATTCACTGGAAGGAAAAAAGAGATACCCCAGTCTATTTAAAAAACAAAACAAAAACAACCCTATTTTTTAACATTAAAAAAATTCTATTCTTTTAAAAAAATTTTTAAAAAACATCATGTCTTACCAAAATTTTACTTTAACTGCATGAAACAATATACATGTATTTAGGCTGTGCATATGATATTGTAATTTAAATGTATAATTTTATTTTTGCTCCTTGTTTATGTCACAACTATTGCCATTACATTTAGTCATGTATGGGAATTATGATTTACAAGTAACATTAGTACAAAAAAAAAAAAATACTACAGAATCTGTATGGTGTGGTATGAAAGGAGGTCAATGGGGAATGACACCATTAACTACCGCAGTGGATGATGCCAACCCTAGTGACACCACTGATGTCCAAAGCCCCTTTCAACAAATTGTTATTTTTTATTGGCATTATATTACCAGGGCATGTCCAATGTAATACATTCCCCAATGCCTCGCTCTGAAAGTGAAGCCATGAAATCCACCATAATGTTTCCTGTGTTTTCCAGTCAAGGGGATTTAAGATTAACAGTGGCTGCTAAATGTCTGGAATCAGTTTAGAGAAATCCCAACATGGCTGTGTTGAATTTTGGCCATTGTATTTCTTTGCTAAGCATTGCCTTCCAAGGTCTTGTGCTTATGTATGAGGTTTCCTTATTGTTTATCTTGAGAACCTGACCTCTCTTTGACCGTCTCGCATGCTTCCTTCTCCATCCCTTAGGGTACAGGTGGATTTTTTTCCCAGGGCAACCATGAGCTAGGCATTGTGTTTTCTCCAGAGAGTTTACACCTCAATAAGCCTGCATGCGCAAGTTATTGAAGGCTGGATTTTCTGCATATGTCTTCTGTAGATCACATCAGCTCATGGAAAGGATGCAGAAACAAGGCATGATACAAATACTGCCTCATGCTGTGCCTCATGCTGCTGTTCTGGGCGTTGAGGGGGCAGTGAAATGGATGAGAGGAGAATGCTTTATACAGTAACTCAGTGACTTGTAGCATTTTTTTAAAGTAACAATTTTAAATACTTTTGAGTAACAGTGAATTGAAAAGTTAAAATTAAAAAAAAATAGTCATAAAGAAAGCTAACCATTTCACAGCCTTGAAACTATAACTTCAATTACATACTTTTGAACTGGGGTGAGCCAATGCTTCAACGTGCACCTTCTACAATGGTCTGCCAACAATTTCTATTGGTGATGGTACATATAAGAGAGAAACATTTTCAGACACGCCAACTGTCCTAATGTAGAAAGGTAGAATCATAGAGTGGGAAAAGACGACAAGGGCCATCTAGTCCAACCCCCTGTCATGCAAGAAATCACAATCAAAGCATAACCGACAGATGGACATCCAGCCTCTGCTTAAAGACCTCCAAGGAAGGAGACTTTGCCACACTCTGAGGGAGTGTGTTCCACTGTCAAATAGCTCTTACTGTCAAGAAGTTCCTCCTAATGTTGAGGTGGAATCTCTTTTCCTGTAGCTTGCATCCATTGTTCCGTGTTCTAGTAACCCTACTTTTTCAGTTGTTTTAAAATTTCCCAGTTTCTCTCTTGTCTCCTATTTCTTACCTTTGTTTTCAGTTTACTTCCATTGCAGCAGATTAGGTTCAATGTGCAAAAAAAAAAATGTATTCAGGTAACTGAGCAGGGTGGAAAAAGAGGAGAGGAAGAGATGGAATCTTGCCCTGCCTAGTAGGTTCAGTCAGAAGCAAGATGTTGCAACCTCTCCTAACTTATGTGTTCTTTCTCATTAAGATCTTTTGTCATCTTGATCACACTCTGATGTTGCTTGGCCACACATGTCCCACTTGTCATCTGGGAAATATTGGAGAGTATGCATTTCTGGAATCTTCTCAGGGATGCCCACTGTTTCCAGGAAGCTCTGGACCGACTCCATAAATGAAGGGAGGCTTCCAGGCTAAGGATGGAGAAACATTTCTCTCTCCCTGCACACCATCCAGAAATCTTGGTGCTAGGGATTAGCATGGCCATCTGTCTGGAGTAGAATGAAGTAAATTTTAATTGTCTGCCAAAAATCCACAAATTGAACATTAGAAATGGGAATACCCAAGTACCAATTGCAGAACACTTTAACCTTCCTTGACCTTCTGTCTAAGACCTCCAAGCAACAGCCCTTGAACAAGAACAAAAACAAACCAAAGGGTATTGGAAAGAGAAACAGCTGCATTAGGATATATCCACAAACTCCATTCATCTGGCAGTTGTTTCTTTGCACACTACCCATACTAAAACAACTAGTTGATGTCCCAGATCTAAGTAGGAGTCTTATGGCTGCTTCACTGCATTGCTTTACGGGTTCTGTACCCATATTGATTCACTAGACTTCCACCACTATTCATATGTTTCACTGCTCATCTCACCTTGTATGTAAACATCTTTGTTGCTTTATTTTTTATAACCATAGTTGAAAATGAAATTGGCACTCCATCAATCACACACACACAATTTGCATTTCTGTTAAAATTCACACTCTCCCTCTCCACAATGGTATATATGCCTGTCCACAAAAGCTTCACCCCGTTCATCTAATGATGTGGAGTGAAGTCCATGAAAGCTTCTGTTACAAATTTCTTTTTCTCTGTTATTTTCAAATGTCCTTTTAAAATCCAGCAGAATCGAACCAGATAGTTTTACGCAAGTTTAGCCAAAGGCATTTGTTTGTCCACACTTCTAGAATTAATTAATTAACTAATGCCTTGAAAAGATCTGGTTCAATAACAAAGGTGGGCTTTTTTTTTTTTTTTTAACAAATACAATGTACTTCTCTGATGATATACTTTAAAAAAACAAACCTGTCATTAAGAGTTAGCATTTTACAAGCTCAATCCATTTTCATTAAACCAAAGGGGGCTGTTTTTGAGAATCTGAAAAGCATTTGTTCTACATTACTCCACTACCTGCCAAAATGCTATCCAGAGAATGGATGCTGCACTGAGTACCCAAATGGGAAGTAAATGTCTGTTCTTTACTAGTAAGTCATGACAAGAATATTAAAGAGAAGAGGATGCTCAGAAATGATGACTTGATACATTCAGGCATGCTTGTTTTTTTTTTTAAATGCCATTGTAATCCTTTTCACTTATTTTTCTTGCTTTGTCTGTACATGTGTGTATGTGTGCTTCTTTCTGTGTACATACATATATAATTCCATGCCTCTACACAAATTTGTGTATGTGTAGAGGGCATATTTCTTTCAGATATTTTTGTCTGCTTGACATTCCATCCTCACTATCCCTCATGTTAGTGTGATTTCTCTTCCAACGGCAGGGAATAGAATGAATTAATAACTAATTACTTTAACTTTGTTCTTTTTAACTAAGAAGACAAGTGTTTTTTTAAGCTATCTTACTCAGCTTTGACAACACAGTACCTTCTTATATTTCATCTCACAGAAAAGGGACAGAAGAAGATACTGGTTGTGTTCCAATAATAGTGTGGGAAGTGTTATAATGAGAAAGAACTTCATGCATCATATTGTCAGTTGATTGCTATCAGCCATTGCTAAACGATGTATCCAAGTCCCATAATAACACACATCTGCTAGGCAGAGGAAATAATACCAGAATGAAATGAACATACACAGTCCTGATAGGTCAATTTGTTTTGAACATCTTGAAAATCAGAGGATGATTTCCTAGAGAAATGAGTCTGCACATCATTACGGTCACTTCAAGGCTCAACTCTATGACTCAGTGTAGTGGTTAGAGTAATGGTTAGAGTGTCATACTAAGCCTGCAGAGAATTGGGATCAAATCCTCACTTGGCTCTAAACTTTATACTGTGCACTGCTCTCAGTTCTTTGGAGAGAAGGGAGGATAACATTGTAATGTAACTTTGGTGTCATTATTGATTTTGGGTGTGGGAGTCATTATTCAAATCTTTATTTAATTGTAAAGCTCATGGGTGGGGTTTGCCAGACCTCCTCCTTTTTTCCTAACTTACTTTGCAAGGTTGCCATCAGAACAGCAGATCATAAACTGCAAACTACTGTGCACGTTAAACAGCGTTGCCAATTTTGGGGAATTTAATTACTTTCTTTAAACCATTTTGATTTTGACTGAATATTTTGGTAAATATTGGGGAATTCTGGGAACTTTGGATTTTGGTAAAACATTCCAGGGAATATATCCGAGGCTTGTTGGCAACATTGATGTTAAAACCTCTGTTCAATGTACTGATAGTAAACAATGACTGTTATAGGTTTCAACTTAATTGCTATCGATAAGCTCTTTTCCTACCTATTGTCTATGTATAGCAGTGATTCCCAACCTTCCTAATGCCGCGACCCTTTAATACAGTTCCTCATGTTGTGGTGACCCAAACGCATGAAATTATTTTCATTGCTACTTCATAACTGTAATTAAATAGGTGTTTTCCAATGGCCTTAGGCGACCCCCATGAAAGAGTCATTCGACCCCCAAAGGGGTCCCGACCCACAGGTTGGGAACCACTGATGTATAGGAAAACATGTAGAGGAACATGTAAAGGACAAAAGTGGTCCTTGTGTCTACATGCACACTGAGTGTAGATATCTGAAAAGAAGTAGAGAGACATAAGTAGCTTATCACATATACATATCCTCACGATCAGAATTCCATGTTCAATGTACATATATTGGGGCAGGGCCAACACAGTACTTTATTGGGAGAGTGGGGTCCCATTGTGTTTTCCAGATCTGAGCAGCTCTGAAAAGAGTAACATATAAGTATCCTTCTACATGTTACATTCTTATAAAAAGATAGAAAGCAACTAGCGATCCCATGAAAGCTCATGTTTGAAATTTCCTTTTTCTCGGTTAGTCTCAAAGGTGCTACAAGATTCCTTTAGATCTTTTAATGCTGAAACAGTCTAACACAGCTATGCCTTTGAATACAACTTACATTCTCATGTAAGCTCATTGCAACTGGGCAGGGCAAAGAAAAAATATGCTTCTTTAAATTGAAGATCTCAGTTTGGCTGTGGTTTTATTGCCTTGCATGTGCATATATCATACACAAATGCATCCTGAGCTGGACCAAACTTTGTTACCACCTAAGATGTAAAAAGAAAAAGGACTAAGAACTAGGGAATCACAATGCTCAAAGCTATTGTTACCTAGTAGCTTTTTGAGTGCTTAAATATTATTCTGTTTGCAGGGACAAGAAGAACACCAATCCCATTTTTGTATTATCCTCATGTAATACAACTGCACATATACCATAACTATTCTTTTGTGTCTTTGGGCTTACTTTGGAAATATTCAGATACATTGGGTTTTGTTACTTTCCCTAATTAAACTATCCAAACAGATGGAATTGCAGGAATTGTAGAGTTTAAAATATCATCATAATTGGTTTGTGTTATCTGTGACACTACAGTGTTATTCAGACTGTGCAATGTATTAGGACAGTACAAAAGAGAGATCTTATTATCCCTAGTTTACTTACTTTTCAGAATCTTCATTCCATCACTTTGGATCATGTCTTTCAATACAACATCCCCCAAAACAAAAACAGTCCCCCCCTTGTAAGATCCCTTTTCATTAAAGGGGGGATAATTCTTGTAGTATGCACCTCCACATATGTAGTTGCAACTACAGTTTGAGTCTCCCTTATCCGGAATTCCAAAATCTAAAATATTCCCAAAACCAAATCATTTTTCATGGGTGGCTGAGATTGTGGCACCTTTGCTCAATGTACACCAACTTTGTTTCATGCATAAAATTATTAAAAACACTGTATATGGTTTATATGAAACATAAATGAATTTGGGGTTTAGATTTGGGTCCCATCTGTAAGATATCTCATTGTGTACATATATGCAAATACAGGTATTACAAAACTTTAAAAAATCCAAAATCTAAAACACCCCTGGCCCCAAGCATTTCAGAAAAGGGAGACTCAACCTGTGTATGACATTCAGTTTAGGGAAACAACCTTATACTGGTTTCCTTGTACTGGTGTAGTTAGGGTCCAGTTTGAGGAGGCAGAGATCAGTGGGCCTTCTGATGCGAACATCACTAGACCTTTGAATGGTGCTTCAAACAAGTTGGACCACTAGATTCAACTCCAATTTTAAATTTGTACAATGTCTCAGTGATATTATGGAAGGGCATTGTGGAGAATTAAAATAGCAACTGGACCCAGCCTCCTGATGTGTCTCAGAGCTCTAGGAAATATTCTTTATAAGGGGTCCCAGTGGTGGGTTCTGCCAGGGGGGCTGGGGTCTTGGCATCTACCCAAAGATGCCAGGTGTTGATGACAGCCCTGCACATACCATATTTTTGACATGTTTTAGAGCAATTGAAGGATGAAAATGTGGGGGGGGGGGGGAAAGGAAGGAAAAGAAAAAGGTTGCTTTCCTGGGAGTTTAAAATTGGGAGAAGTAACATGATGGTAGCGATCTTATTTTTTTTAAACCCCAACCCTTCTGTTTCTTTAAAGTATGTCATTTTGTCATTTAGATATGAATTTAAACTCTCTGTTCCCTTTAGTTGCCATGGTGACTGGTTTTGGGCCTCATGGTGACAGAAAAGTCTCACAGACCTTGTTCCTGTTTGAGCGAGCGCCTTGAATCGACACGAATATGCTCATAGGAGGGGAAAATCTAGTGAAAGATCACCATACTTTCTGGAGTGTGGTTGGGTAACGGTTGGTGTTAAATAAATGTACAGCTGGAGGAATCCCTAATAGCGGGGACCAATTTACCTCTTGGCGCTTCCCTGTATGGCATAGCTCCCATGGTACCGCTGGGTTCCTTTTTATTCTCCTAGGTGACATTTTCTATGTCAAAGAAATATTTAAATGAAATGTGTCGTAAGTGATTCCTACAGAGCCAGTTGTAAGTCTCTTTCCAGCATCGCAGGGGTCAACTGAGAGAGCCAATCGTCTGGTTTTAAAACTTTAAAAAAAATGATGGGAAGGGGGGAAAAAGTGGACAAAAAGTAATGTTAAATAGCATGGAGCATGACTAATGGCACAAGCATGTTAAAATCATTGGGAAAATGTCCTTGGAAGACAAATGAATTTTCAGCAGAATAATTAACTTAATTAACAAATTTGCATGCATATTCATCAGGCTATTGAAGTCTTTCCAGCACAGCTTGATGAGCATTGGTGTAATAATTGTCTCATTTACATTCTGCAATCTACTACAATTTGGGGCATGCAAAAAAAGAAAAAAGAAAATGAAAACATTAAAAAAAAAAAGACAACCCTTTCCCTTTGACATTCTTTAGGACCCTAGCCCCTTAGTGAATAGACACAGACACAATGCATGTGTCCATTTGGTAGGATTTCCTTCAGTACTTTGAGCCTACCATTTCTCTAGCTCCGACACTTCCCTCTTTTCTCTCCCACCCGCCATCCCTACCCCTTCCTTTCTCTCTTTTGGCCCAGGTTCTCTGTTTTGCCTCTGCTTGCTCTCCTGGGTAAATCTTGGCACCAGTTCTGACTTCAAATCTCCTGGGCCGCCAGACTGCATCATGTAAAAATTGCCATTTCCCTCTATCTCTGCAGGGCAATCTTTAAAGGCAGTAAGGTGTGACGCTCCAGACTGGCAGCTTGGCAAGAAAGAGCTTATGGATACCAGCACACAGGAATCTGGAGGGCTCAATCTGACAACCAGTCTGTACGAGGAACAAAAGGATTTAAAAACAGAGAGAAAAGGGGGGGGGGGGGAGAGAAGGGAGAGAACAAAATGTATTTTTACATATTGCAGACATATGGCCACAAGACCAGCAGAAATAGATTTAATTACCAAACCCATGCGTTAAGGAAAAGCACACGATAACAGCACTATAAACAGTGATATTCTCATTTAATTTCCCCCATTAGATAAATCCATTGGTGAAATTCTAGTATATATCTGCCATAATAAAAAGAATGAAACTGGAAGGTGCAACCAAGGCTATCTGATCCAGTCTCCTGCTTGGGACTTATCCCCAAAGGAGATTACCAAATGATGGGGACAGAGTCTCTCAAAGAGGACAATGGGTGAACATAATGCTTGGAGTGGGCTCCTGTCACTACTTCCCGTATTTTGTTTCCATGGGGAAACCTCCAACTGACAGCATCTACCTTTGTAGCCTTCTAGCAAATGTAACATGCCATGCACAGCAGTGCTTCTTCAGCTATCTAATGTGGGAAATAGGGGCAGAAGGAATATTCTAGTACTGGAGGAAGATGAAAAAGGGGCTTTTCCCGTGTCTGAAACCTCAACAAAGTGAATCAGCCTCAAGACCCCTTTTTTGCTCTTTTCTTCCCGGTTCTGAAATAGAGTCCAGGACTACTGCCATCCCTCATCCCAGACTCACCTATTTCCTATGGGAGGATAAAGGGTGGAGGGCAGTCCAGAAAAGTGGATTGTCACCCCAGATTATGCTCTGATAGCTGGTGCACAACAACAAAATATGCATCATTATGAACTAGCAGTCAGAAAACCAATGGTGAAACCACATCCTCCATGGCAGGTGGGAACCAGGAAAGGATTCTCCTAGTCTCGCTGTCCCTCGTGTGGCTTTCCTCCTCTTGCTGTCACATGGTGGGTGAGCCAGAAGGAATCCTGCAAGGCTGTAGTCTACCAAAGCTCATGTGGATCCCCTCTCCGCAACATCTTCCTGATATTTTGTGTTAGGCAAGCTGGAGGCTGCTTCCCCAATCATCACCTAGTTTCCTTCCACATGACATCAGGAATGGGGACAGACTAGGAAGGATCCTTGTTCATATCTCCCTGCCACCCTCCTCTTCAGAACAGAAATTATTTGTTGTCCTTTGTGGGAATGAATAATTCATCTCAGCACATCCCTAGTGGGGGAACTGGCAGTTTTTTCCTAGTTGTGCCAAGGACTGGTACCATATCTGTGCACAGTTAAAACTCTTGCTCTCTTTCTTGTAAGATGATGGAGAAAGCCTTAATATAAAAATGCAATCAGGAGAGAAAGAAAATCCTAGTGGGTTTCAGAGAATTGCAGTGAAATTGAAACTGAGGGATTATCATATCATTATCTGCCTGCAAAATACATAGGCCCAGTTTGGACATACAATATATCAGGGTTCATTGTATTTCAACAGTGGAATTGACAGACAGGAATACAGGTGATCTGAGTTAATCAGTCTGGTTATTGAAATTTATACACAGCCCCTTTCCTTCTCTTCCTCCTCTTCATTTCACTATGATTTCTTGACTCAGATGTTCCTGTTAAAGGTGAAGATAGTCCCTGGACATGAATGTCTAGTCATAACTGACTGTAGGGGGTGGTGCTCATCTTTGTTACTAAGCTGAAGAGCCAGTGTTGTCTGAGGATTGCTCTGGTGGTCATGTGGCCTGCATGACTGCACCGAACGCTGTTACCTTCCCACCGAAGGGGTACCTATTTATCTATTTGCATTTGCATGCTTTTTAACTGCTAGGCTGGCAGAAGCTGAGGCTAGAGACAGGAGCTCACCCCATCATGCAGCACTTTGAACTCAAATTGCCAACCTTCCAACCTTACAATTGCCAGAATTGGTGTCTTAACCACTAAACCACGGGATCCCTATATGTTCCTGTTAGCCTTGTCCTAACTGAAATAAAGACTGGATCTAAACAGGTGAAACAATGCATCCTTACCTGGTTCTTGGTCCTTTTGGAACACACAATGTTCCTCTGGTATGAAAGTGAAAACACTTGTTTTAGATGCTTGAGGGCTTTAATGTGTTTCTTCTATTCAAAAAAGTTTTTCTCTCCTGTTTTTTGGGAGGAAACTTTTTTTAAATGTGTGGCTTGTGCCCTGAATTAGGATCGGGGGAATTGGTGTGTGTGTGGTTGGAGGGTGGGCCAGGTTGGTGGGTGGCTACCTATGGCAGGTGATCATCGGATCATTTCTACTTCAGAAGGGCAGCTCCATTATTTGTATAGACATCCGGCAAATGTGGTGTTCATACGTGGACATTTGCATACAAAATGTAGTCCACCTTCACATGTCAGCAGTTACACTCGCCTGGTTTTTATAGCTTCTCTTTATAGAATGGCAGATGTCATTTTGAGCCATCTATATATATATATCTACACACACATACACATCCATATATATTTACACATACATATATGCGCGTGCGCGCACACACACACACACACAGACTCCAATGTGGTGTTGTGGTCTGAGCATTGTACTACAGCTCAGGAGATCGGGGTTTTATTCCCTGCTCAGCTATAGAAACCCACTGGGTGATCTTGTGTGAGTCACAATTCCTCAGTCCAGAAACCCCCATGTTAGGTTTGCCTCCTCACCACTGCAGCTGCTGCCCACAACTTGACACAACTTGAAGACACACAACAACAACAACAACAACAACACACACACACGTATATATATTGTTAACATACCTGGCTTTTGAACTTTTAAAGTTACTTAAGGGTTAAAAGTCAAAACCAGCCCCTTGAATTTCTTAGCGTTGCATGGAAGCTGGCAGCTTGATCCAGAATCAAAGGCCAATGTAGGTGTCAATGAAGGAAGCCATATGTGTGATACAAAATGTGGGGGCTGAAAGGACTAAGACAAAAAGAGTGCAGGAAAAGGAGGCATGGAAGAAATTATAGAACTAAGAATATCAGTCCGTAGATTGAACAAAAAGAGAACACTCCATAAACCCTAACTAACTTTCTGTATCTCTACTGCCTCACATAGAAAATTATTGATCAGAATTTAAGGTGGCAACATTTAAATTACTTGGAACCTTGATATCTGAGGGAGTTCCTTTCCCTATATGTGCCAATTTGAGGATTTAGTTTGGGTCAATGCACTGTGTGGAGATGTGGAAGAAGGCATTCTCAGCTGTGGCACCCCAATTGTGGAATACTCTCCCCTTGGAGGCCCAATTGGCACCAACATCGATTTCATTTAGGCCTCAAGTAAAAATGTGGCTGTTCATCAAAGCCTTTGGGTTTCACTGGTTTCTCTGAAATGCAGTTTTAAACTGTTTGAATTTTTAAATTCTGTTTTAACTTATTATGTTTAATACATCTGTAGGTTCTTTAAATGATTTTTATTTTTTTAAACTGCTTATTTTAATTTTACTTGTAAGCTACCCTGAGATCTTTTTAATATAGAGTAGGTTTTTTAAAATAAATAAATAAATAAATAAATAAATAAATAAATAAATAAATCTTAAGGAAGTGAAGCAGCAGTTCTCCACTGCCAACAGAATTAAACTGATCTATGATCAGATCCTATAAAGCAGGGGTAGGCAATCTTTTTGAGCCGGGGGCCGAGTTGCTGTCCCTCAGACAACTGGGGGGGGGGGGGGGGGCGAAGCCAAAAAATAAATAATTAAATAATTTTTTAAAAAATTAAATATATAAATAAACCAGGACAAATGTAGGACAAAATTTTCAAATGGAAGACACTTTTTTAAAAAAAAAAATGGAGGACACGCGAAAAAATTTGCTGATTTTTTTAAAAATGTTAATATAAATGCATGTTTCTGAGGCTTCTATAGACAATTGCCCCCCAAAGGCCCCGGCGGCAATTGGCGGTAGGACCGGGCTGGGGCCGGTCCCAAGGCCTCGCCGGGCCGCATCTGGCCCGCGGGCTGCAGGTTGCCTACCCCTGCTATAAAGTATCAAAGTAAAGCCTTCAACCATTTCAGCACATTGTTTTCCTTTCACAATGCCATTGTACAACAGAAATGTTGAAGGAAAAGGAAAAGTGCAAAGGACAGGGTTGCTAGTTTTCCTTTCTCTTGCAATTTGAATTTTAAAATCTCAGACTTTTAAAATCAAATATTATAAAGAACTCTGAATCTAGAAAAGAAGATCTTCTCAGAATGAAATGTTGACACCATCTCTGTAGCCAGTCATTCACTTGTGGTATTTTTCTATCAATGTGTGGTTTTCTATCTTGAATTGGTAGAATTAGTAGAAAATGCCACCTGCGCCTCTAGATCATTCACCTTCTTGCCCAAAGCTTCATAGACCAAGATGATCTGCTCAAGGGTGTTCTTGGCAATGTTGTCAGTACCTACACGAGTGAGGAAAAAGGGGTACTGATCAGTGTTCTTAATGAGCTTCTACAAGTTGTCAGTAACCTCCCTGGATGCATGCTTTAAGGAGACAGTACACTTCCTGATTCATTTTGTCAGTCTTGCATACAGATCTCTCTAAACTCCTGAGCAATAATTCTTTTCTTCTTGCTGCAGTTGGTGGTCATAGTCAATCCGTCTTTGACATGCAGTCTCTTGTTGTTGATCTCCTCTTTGCAGTATTCACTATCAGTATCCCAATGAAGATATAGGATGTGTTGCATATTCAATCCCTTGTGTATGATCTGCTCCTGATGGTGAGTGTCCTCTAGGCCGCTTCCTCACTGTTACAATCCCATTCAATTTTTTTGGACAGTTTTTTCTTGTTGATTCTATGGAATCAATTCTCCCTGTGTCCTATCCAGGAAGCCCTTGTACTCAGATGGATTGAAGAGTTTCAACATGTAGGTGTAGTGGACTGAGCTTTTCTTCCAAGAAAAGTTTGCACTTGCGGCAAGTGTAGTTAGTGAGTTTTTCCAGCGAGAAGATGAATGTTGCACACACATTGCAGTATATGACAACAGATCCTTTTGCCCCCATTCTAGCAGTTATCCCCCCCCCCCCCCGTTTTTTAAAGAGTTTAATAACTCTTTGTGATATAAGCATGTGCACCACAAGGCATGCAAAGCTTGGTCAAAAGTTTGTTGTCCCATGAAATCTGGCGACCTTTTCATTCATGTTGCCTTTAGCAAAGGCTAATGGGAAAGATATGTAGATGAGTTGCTATTCTTCCCAAACATCCACCTAAAATGTCTTTTGCTGCAATTAGAGAGAAGGAGAGATACCACAAGCAAAGATGCCTACAATTTAAATTCAGTTGTGTTACAATGCTTCCACCTGCTTTTTTCCACAGGTAGTAAAACAGTATTAGGGTATGGCTTTTAAAGATAGAATGTAGATGTGTCTGTAGGTTCTTAACACACTAATGCTCAATAGTCCTAGTACCATTTAGATGCTCCCCAACTGTATTAATAGGTTATAATTCAGGCCCTAAAAACACAGTTTTCAATCAGTGCAGACTATTTCAGAGTTAATGGATTGAAAATCCCAGACTAAATTATAAATATAAGTCCCATAAAAGAGAATTTATCAAATGAAAATCAAAATAAGAAATAGACATAATTTCTGAGTCATTAGAATACATTGCTCCATCTTTTCTCTTATAACACTCCCCTATTTCAAATATATGTAGAAATATAAACAGCAAGGTTCAGCTATAAAGATTTGGAAAAGGGCTGTAAATCAAAACTGGGATTTAATTCTGCCTTCCATTCCCAGCTTGGCACAGAACACCTTGAATCCACTCCTACCATGGCCAAAGCTTCTGTTGCTTCTATCTACGCAAGCTTCTGAGAAGAGTTCAGTCTTGATCTATCTATAGTTCAGAACATTTTGCACAATCTGCAAATTGCCCCCCCCCCCGACCAGTTGCTTTGTTAAAAGCATTTTTTAAAAACAACAACATGCCTCTCTGTAGACAAAGATGATAACAATAGAAAAATTAGCACTTTCAGGGGAGGGAGAGAATTATTTTCAGTAGATACACACAACCAGAAAGAACAGACATCACCAACTGTCACAGCTTGTCAAGGAAGTTAATGATACAAAAAATAAAGAACTTTATAAAAATCCTCACATATCTTACAAAAGTATAGTCACTAAATTCTGTGAATCTTCATATGTAGTATTGGGCATATGGGAAATACTTGGTTATTTGCTGCCTCTTGAAAATATAAGACCAGCTTTACCATTAGACAGAGTGACCCAGGTGCCTCAGGCAGCATATTTTGGATATCACCAAAGAGGAGCAAATTTTAGTTAGACTGCAGGTACTTTTTACTTTACGACCAAGGATGGAGAGAAGTGTTGGTGGGATTACTATTTGCTACTCAGTCATAGGCATTCCAATCCTGTGGAAAGCAATCATGCTCCTGCTAGTTTCAAGTTTCCAAAGGAGCAAAATTATTGTAGCTTTCTTATTCTCTTTCAGTACAATTTTATATCAATGTCTCATGAAAACATTGATGAAGAGTACTTCATCTCACCCATGAACCTGAAGGTGGGCATGTGTAACCATTATCATATTTATAGCTAGTAGAGCATATACATTTTATACTTAAATGTTTCCTTTTTCGGGCATTCAAACATCCTCCCAACCTGGTGTCCTCCAAATGCTGTTGGGATGCATTTATTGTGTATTTATTGGATTTATATCCCACCTTTTTCTGAAGTTGGGATTCTGGCTGTGCTGGCTGGGGATTTGGACATTATAATCCAACAATGAAAAGGCTGCCATAGAATGCTTAGGGCAGTATCTAGTTTCCTTTGAAGGAGATACCAGGTGTAGTGTCTTTGAAATGGTTGCATTTTCATAGAGTGCATTGTAAGAAGGCACTAGTGCTAGACTGACAGCAGCACCACAGCATCTGTTCAGTTTTCAGTCCAGTACGTCTGCTTTCTAGTTCTTCTGGTTTCTACTTGCCTAGGCAAGCCAGTTTCAACCATCTGTGGTGGTGAGTATAAGAGATGAAATATTTCCAAGAGCAATCATGTATTTTTAAGTCTACTGTCCCACAAAAGTATCAGTGCCCCCTTATTCAGAATAATTCTGCATTTAACCCAGGAAGATAAATGCTGTGTAATTATAATGTTACCTAAGAGACTGGCATGACTTTCATCCCCCACCAAGTTCAGTTCCTGATTGAAGTCTCCTGTTCTGCTAAAATGACTAATGCACACTACAAAATAAGTTCGGATACTTGTTTAATGTTGTTAATTTAATGAGGTTATGCCTGAATGACAATGCTTCAATGATTACATTGGGGGGGAAAGGAACAGGTCTGAATCCTGTTGCTTAGGCCCAATGAGAAATGTTAAGTCCTGCGAAAGAAACAGAAAAATCCAGGGAAAACGCCTGTATTTTCCTAAGCTCTTTCTCCCTCAAAAGAATTGAAAAATGGGCTATAGAATATTATCTTTTAGAACAAATAGTAATATATTTAAGGCAAGGTGTTCATATATTTACTCCTTCTGCATTATTTGTATATGTAGCAAGTAACTATTTAGGCAAGACTATCTACAGTATCTCACACCAATGCAATGCATAGTCTTTTCTTTTCCCTGTGTCAGAATCCATATGCATGGTTCTGTCATGTTGGCATGATGATATCATCATATTAGGTAATGAAGATATGAGGGCATGGTGATATGGTGATTTAACACTGTATAGTATGTTGGCTATTGAGAAGGGGATATCGATTATGTTAAATCCAAGCCTGGGAAATAAATGGGAGGGACAGATGGCCAGCGGCGGAAAGGAGTTGTAGTTTTATGACCCCAATTGTCCTGCCATGGATCTGAACTTTTAAACAGGGATTGTCTTCCTCCTGGAGGGAGATGAAATGATAACAGAGGAGGGGAAGGAGGGAAACATGAATGGCCCCTTGATCTGGATCAATGGGAAGCAATCGGGGTTGGAAAGAGGGGCTGGAGGATGGGAATGTATTTGTGATGGTCCGAGGGGGAACCTTTTCAGTTCTGACACTGAACCCAGGATGGGGAACTTTCTGTCTTGATATCTAGAATAAATCTCTAGTTTCTACTACACTACGATGGTGTCTTGGTTATTGGGAGCTGGCTCCTCCAATCCTGACCCCCTGTTCGGGTGTGCGTGAAGAAAAAGGAATAGGTCTATGTGAAGGCTCCACTACTCAGGGTTTTTTCAGCAGGAAGACCTGCAACAATGCATTCAGAACAGTTTGAAGGGTATGCAATGGACGTAAGCAAATCAGCAGTAAATTCTTATTTTGTGAACTGTTCTTCTTTTTTTGCAGTTTCTTAGCTTGGCAGCACTTCAGTAAATGTGTGTGTGTGCGTGTAAGAAACTCATAACCATCTCCTAAGGAAGTTGTGAATTTTACTTTCCAGTAATGAGGTGGTGGCATATAGAATTAAGAAAAAGAATAGAGCAAGGCATGTGCTTTGGGATGTTGTTTGGAGGGGCTTAAAGTTTGAAATTACCATATTTTACTCCCATGGAATCAAACTCTAGATAATAAAATGCAAACAGTTATAATATCCAAAGCACTTTACAGCTGTAAAGCAAGCATCCTTATTACTTATTCAGATTTACTTTCCTGTGGAATTCAACTTGGTTTAAGACGGAGATTTATCTCGCTGCAGAGTTAGAACGGTAGAACCCTTTCCCCTTCTAGATCTCTATGTTCTTCCTTCTGAATGATGCAGCTCCAGAGGTTTGCGACATGTTCATGTTGTCCTGTATGAAAGCTAGTTCCTGCCTCTGAAATACAACCTACAGCACCTGGTATTCACCCCAGTAGTACAAGTAACTAAGGGGCTTGACAGCCTGCCCCATTGGAGCAGTGTCCTGCAGCCTCTTTCAGCGCAGGATCACTGTACTTTAGGATTAAAAAAATTAGGGGCTGTTCAGATACATGTGTACCTTGTACAGATGTTGCATGTAAAATAGGCATTCAGATTACTCTGTTAGAGATTGTTTGAGATATGCTGGCAGTAAAAGCAAACTCTAAGTACCGGACAGAATTAAGGAAGATTCAATATGCTTGGATGGATGTCATATACCTTCAGAAAAGCACTATGAAAATGTAACTTATTTATACAGTATGCACTCATCTACTTATTTGACAACTATTTCTGAACCAAGGGAAAATGTGGTCGTTGTTGGCCATGTCCTCTGTCAATCACAATCATTTGATGACATGTTAAAGGGAACAAGGGAAGAATGGAGATTGAAGCTGAGGAATCCTTTCTGAGGAATTAATCACACGTTAGGGTTTGCCATCATCCTGCATTTTACACTGTCTCCATGAATGACACCCAGTAAGCCTTTGTGCTACAGGCATTGTACATGTTTAAGATTACATTTTACAACATGGTTACAGTTTCATTCATCAGCCTGGCAATCTTGATATAACAGCCATTACTTAATACTTAATTACTTAACTCATTACTTAATAGCCTGTCCTGAGATTGATCTTCTTCGCAAGCCTTTTTGTCAGTCTCTTCTGATGGCTTGTAATCTTTGATTCATTGTGCTAAATGGATTTGGGCTCCTCCTTTTCTGTTACAGCTTCACCTCTTCTTGGCAATATTCCACAGCAAGGACATGACCTTTGAAATCATATAGTCTTCTGGGATGGTTATCATTTTGTCAAGGGACCATATAACTCCCTTGACAAAACAACTTCCCTAGCTAGCGTTCTGTTTCCAAGCAGAAATGAAAGTGCAGATCATGACCTATAAAAGCTCAATATGGTCTGGGCTGTCGGAAAGACTATGAACCAAGCTGGGTTTTAAGATTTTTGGGGGGAGAGCTTTCTCTCTATCGCTCCCCAGGTATGTTTGGCAAGGATTCAGAAGAAAGCCTCCTTGGTGGTTGCTCCCAGGTCATTGAATTGTCTGTTGACAGAGGCTCAGTTGGCCCTTTCTCTGATCTCTTTTTTGCAAGTAGACAAAGGCCATCTTATTTAAATAGACCTTATTTAAATAGATCTTCAGCTTGTAATGGGTTGGGGTAGCGCAACGGTTGTGCCAGTTTTTAATCTGTTGTTGTTGTTGTTGTTGTTGTTGCGTGCCTTTAATTTGTTCCTGATTTATGGCAACCCTATCCTGTTTTTATTTTGTTTTGTTTTGGACATGTTTCTTCAGAGGCGTTTTGCCAGTGCCACCTTCTGAGGCTGAGAGAGTGTGACTTGCCTAAGGCCACCCAGTGGGTTTCATGGCCAAGCTGGGATTTGAACCTTGGTATCCAGAGTCATAGCCCAATGCTCAAACCACTTTAATTGTTCAATACAGATACTGATGGGGGGCAATGTTATCCCTTTCAGTGTTTTAAACTGCATCTGTTTCATTGTTGTAAGCCACCTTGAGTTTTAAAAAGAAAGATGTAATGTTATTTTGTAAGCTGCTTTAAATTCCTTGCTGGGAGAAAGGTAGAATATACATTAATTAATTAAATAAATTTAAACTAAAACACTTTGTTCTCACAACCACTTTAGTAGCTTTAGTAATGGTCATTTTAAGTTTTTAAAAAAGATATATAAGGCAATTAATGTTTAAATTTCTTTCTATGGGTCTTATTTGGTTATTGCTGGCTTTACAAAAATGTTCAGTTTACAATGTGTTGGTGGAGGCTTTAATCTATTCCATGTTTGTTTCAGTGTTTTACTATTTTAAAAAAAATATGTAAAGAATTGTGTAAAATATGTAGTATATGCATACAATATTTAGGGGGAAAACCTTTTTTTTTGGGTTTAAGTGGATGATTAAGAAAATGGAGAATGGAGAAAAATGTCACACTCTGAACATTTTCAGCATTTAGCACAAAATAGTTAGATGTTCCCCTGAGTCTCTCTTGAGACTGAAATAGCAAACCAGCACAATGTTATTAATTTCCCCTTTAATATTAATTCTAAAATGTGTGCCTATACACAGAGTCCCATTGCTGGTAGCAAAAATGCAAGCATAGATACAATATTTTGCTCCATCCACTATCTTCTCCTTTTGCGGGAGACCAATATTAATTTTATGTCCTTGTTGCATATAAATGCCTACATTTGCACCGTAACAAGCCCTGAAACATTGGTTACTAAACAACCATATTACATCTCTTCCATATCCTTCCCCAAAACACTTTTGTTCACTAGCTATAAAACTGAGCAACTGGGACTCTGAGAGTTTGGCTAGGCTCCAAAACCGAGCTAGATGCATCCATGCTTGGCTTTGTGCCCACAGATATAATATTCAAATGTGGCTTGTCCTTAATATTTATTTAAATCAAATGTTCCTATTTTATTTTCTAAAGGGACAAAGACAGTTGCTATTATTGTGGGAATCTTCAGCAATCATTGTTAAACTCTAATCAAGACATCATTTTGCTAGATTTCTTGAAGGCATTTTCAAATCCATAGGTAAACCCAGCTGAAACCAATGCTTGTCTTGATGAAAAAATAGCAGTAAGAAGTACATTTCTATACTGCGTATCAGTGAACTAGCACTCCCTGAATGGTTTACAATGTGTAAGCCATTTGGTTCCAACAAACTGAGTACTCATTTTACCAATGTATGAAAGGATGGAAGGCTGAATGGACCTTGGAGCCTTTGTCTAGGATCAAACTTACCACATTGTGGTTGCAGTATCAGCATTTAACCAATGCCCCACTAGGGCTACCTAATAGATCTATTTATGGATCTAGCATAAATACCTTGCCTTTGCATTTTATTTATTTATTTATTTATTTATTTATTTATTTATTTATTTATTATGATAGCTTTCTCCCAGAAAGGGACCCAAGGTGACTCACAAATAAAAAAATTAAAAAAACCATTTGCAATATATTTTTTAAAAATAATTTAAAACATCAAAATAAAAACAGTATAAAATTATATATGTTAAATTACTGTGCACTGTGTATGTTGTGGTTATAGACCACCGAAAAGCGGCGGTCTGGCTCCGCCGCCGCTTGCAGCGTCCGGGAGATGCAGCCTTTAAACGGCGTGACTCCCGGACGCTGCAGAGAAGGAGTGCGGAAATCGCGCTCCTTCTCGGGCCCCGGAAGAGGCTCCGCAAGTGCCAAAGGGTGCACTCGTGGCATCACTTCCGGTGCGCCACGTGCGGACGCAGAGCATTCGTTACGTCAATATGGCGGCCCCCATGTGGAAGGGGTGCTGCCATATTGTACGTATTCCATACGTACTAGGGTTAGGGGGGTGCGGAAGCACCGCTCCTTCGTAACCCTAATACGTATGGAATACGTATTTTTTGGCGTCCCCCAAAATAAAAGATTGTCAACTAGTGGCTGATATTGGTGGAAGCTGCATCTCCTCACTTTCACTATTATTCTGTGGTAAGAGGCAGAGAGAGGAAGGAAAATCAGGGAAAATTTGAAAAGTTTGGAATATCTTTTACTTATAATGCCCCAAATCACCCAACCAGTTCCGAGTTGTAGTCCAAAAAAGGAATCTCCCCATGTTTTCAGCAGTACATGGCCTATTGGTACCAGGATGTGTTCCATCTATGAGGATTGTAAGAATTCGATCTGGGGTGTATCTTTGCATGAGTGCCCCTTGGGGTTACTCATCTTGTACTGCTTCTTAGAATTCTCATACTACTCCTATTCAGGTTTGTCACAGATAATTTTGCTATTGCTCATGTTCAATAAGCTCTGTTCATATTTGCTGGAAAATGTATGAATGGAGCTTGTCTCTGTTTTGTATATAGGAGTGGGTGGACAGGTACAAAATTACATGTTTTTGAAAAAATGTTAAAAATATTTTTAGAAGGCGGAAACATGTGCACCAACTAGAGTGAAACAGCAAATCTCCCTGATCACGGGCCTGAATAGGCTTGTAGTTCTTTCTCTAAAGGAGAATTAAGCATTGTTAAAGTTGCTAAATTCTTAGGTTTAGGACGCTTTCATACTACAGAAGCCGCCATGGTTCCATCCTATGGAATCCTGGCATATGTAGTTTGGAGAGGCATTAGAGCTCTCTGGAAGAGAATTCCAATGATCCCACAAAATGACAAGTTTCAGATTTCCAAATGACAAAGCCACAACAGTTAAAAAGTTCAATGTGCTATAACTGGGTAGTGTTAAAGGGCTCTTAGATTGCCAAAGAAGAATTCTTTGTTTACCAGCTTCTACCTAAGTACCTTTAATATCCCCAAATGACAGTTTCATTATTTTTCTAGGAAGCCCAGAACATCAAAGGAATGTATGTTTATGTTGTATTCAGGTTGATTCCAAATGAGTGTGTGATTTTCCACAATTGGTTTTCAGGATGAGTGCTATGGTGCTAACCCTGGCTGAGAGGAAATGCTTCTTTTAAGACAATGCCTATTATGACAAATAAATAAATCAAGCTATTAGTTTCAAAGCAACTGGTTTTGTCCATTTATGCAAATGTACTTGATAGATTAATTTATTCTTTGACTAAAAAAATCCTATGATGAATTGACTAAGATTTCTTTAATCAAGCAACAGACCTCCATGACATCCATCAGGATGAAGAGACACATGCAAAAACCTCAGCTTTAAGCTGAATGGATTCTAGATTGTAACAGGGAACCAAGGGATGAGAATTCACCTTGTTGGTGAGGCTGAATAAAAATGATTGTCCAAACTTCTGTGCTGTAATTGCTGAGGTTTTCAGTTGCATTGACTATTCTAAACTGCAGTGTGGGAAGTACTGGAGGATAGTAAATAAGGGCAGGGACAGACTACTGAGAAATGGCGGCCTGGCGGCACCCGTTTTTCTCCACAGGGACGGTGCAGCCCCCAAACAGCTCGCCATCACTGCGTTGCATAAAGAACCTGGTATTTTCAGGTTCTTTCTGTCGCGCCACAGTGATGTCGCGAGTGCGCCATTGGCGCACTCACAACGTAAGCAATGCATGGTGCCATGCAGATGCCACACACTGCCATTGTTACACTGCCACTACATACTAGTGTTAGAGACTGTGCGGTTGCCGCTTGGTCTCTAACCCTAGTATTGGCGCTGGTATGCCACTTATTGGCGGTGTGTACCGCTCCAAAGCCATCAAGAAAAATATCTGTCTCTACCTCCATACTCACCATCCTCCATAGCTGCACCCTCCTTGGGGTCAACTACAACTTGCTAGCCTGTGGAAGAATCCTGATGTCTTTTTAAATGTTACCATTGTTTAATGTGTTTTTATTAATATATTTTTATGTTGCTTGTAAGCCTCTTTGGAAGGCGATTTCCATCAATCAGTTTTTCTAAGTTCCTGCCCTGTATAAGAGACTTGGGGACATCTGTCCATTTACCCCAGATGAGTTTGTCTTTTGCATGTGCTTCAGGTATAAACACAAAACGCACCAATATTTCATGCATGCTTTCAGCATTTGTCTTGGATTTTAGGAGCCTGGTTCAGGATTTCAGGAAACTGGTTAGAAGAACTAAGATGGAAAAACCTGATCGATCTTATACTTCATATTCCATTATTATGTTTTTAAAATGAATTACTCTTCAGAACTTTTTAACACAAATTCTAGCCTTCATTTAGGGTGAACACATCTTTCCTGCATCAGTTTTGAATTTTTTAAGAAGTCTGTCTTAAAATTCACATGTATTTTCATGCACATAAAATATATATGCATTTCATATGCAATTTTGCATAATATACTTATTTTTGTAGTCATGTTTCCAAATATATGCATTTTTGTATACTACTTTCTCCAATATAGATATTTTTGTACAGAATGTTTCTTACTGTATACTTATTTTTGAATACGGAACCACATCCCTACATTTAGAAAAGTGTGCAAACAGAAAAAACATTTGTGTTCCAGATTATCCATTAATTTTGGAGGTGTCCCTTTGGTCATTTGTATTCAAATATGAAACAAATTGCACCCATCTCTCCTTTCATTAAGAGTTTTAAGACATAGCCCTTTGAATGCCTCACAAGAAATGTTGTTTTATCCCTTAGTAATTAGGTCCCCAAATAATTATCATCCCCTATATATTTTGCCTTCTTGGAATCTGTAGTTCCCTTAGCAGAAATAATAAACCTAATTCATAACTGTTAAATTGTTTGCAGGTACCACTCATACATGCAGACTAGAATAAACTAAAATAATGGCTTTCACTACTAAAGCATCTTAAAAGATTGAGCACAACACAATGGAATACAAACCAACAGTGCACAGAAACAGGACGGACAGGCATGCAAAGATCATCAAAGATTATCAAAAGCAAAAGATAGTAACTTCAATCATTTTTCAAAGGTCGTGGTGATAAGAACCTGCCCAGAGGAGGGTGACCAAAATGGTGAAAGGACTGGAAACCACGCCCTATAATGAATGGTTTAAGGAGCTGCACATGTTTAGCCTGGAGAAGAGAAGATTAAGAGGTGATATGAAAGTCCTGTTTAAATATTTGGAAAGATGTCATATACTGAAGATGGAGCAAGTTTGTTTTCTGCAGCTCCAGAGAATAGGACCCACAGCAATTGATTCAAACTACAGGAAAAGGGATTCCACCTCAACATCAGGAAGAACATCTTGTCGGTAACAGCTGTTCGACAGTGGATCATGCTGCTTTGGAGTGTGGTGAAGTCCCCTTCTTTGGAGGTTTTTAGACAGAAGCTGGATGGCGATTTGTTAGGACATGTTTCGCTTGTGTGTTCCTGCATGGCAGGGGGTTTGACTGGATGGTCCTTGTGGTCTCCTCCAACTCCAATGATTTTATGATTCTAAGGCTAAGAAAGCTCCACCTGATTGACTCATGTGTCCAGTACTAGAAGCACTGCCCGAACTTCATTTGCGCTTAGAGATATCAATATGTAGCTAGTTCAGAAAGGCCACACAGCTTAATGATAGCATAATTAGATACATTGCAATCCACTACAATAAGTAGCGATTGGCTAATTACTCAGCAGAAGGCAAAGCCAAACCTCTTCTAAGAAACTTGCAAGAAAACTCCACGATAGGTTCACCTTAGAGTCATCATAAGTGGAAGGCACACAACAACAACAAATTTACTCAGAGAAAACAAAATTATACACTTCAAACAGCATTAGCAGCAGAAATAATGGGAAGGCATGTGTTTAACCGAAGCCAGGATTTCTTGGTTATTTTTGATGTCACATTTTTCCTTGCTTGCAAGGTAAAAGTAGAAGTCCTTCACTGAAAATAAGGCAAAGTTTCAGAATTTTAGTGTAGCTATGGACAGATGGGCAGAAAGGGGCGGAGAAATGCCAACCCTTTCTGCCCCATATGGAGACCGCGCCAACCAAATGCCACAGCCTCCAGGAGGCCTAAAAAGAACCTGCTCCTGGCAGGTTCTTTTTAGCCATGTGCAGGGTGCCATTGGCAGGCTCTCTCGCTATGATGTCTATGTGACATGGCACTGTTTGGGTGCTGCACCACATGGATGTCATAATCACACACCCCGTGTGGATGGGTGCATGCAATGATGGCGGCCAGGGTACATGGTAGGGTTGCTGAACATCTAAATGCTCAGTCCCCGTGCAGCTCTAGTTCGGGTTGAGGCTGGCGCAAAGCGCCCATCTGTCCAGGCCCTATCTTTCAGCAGGATCATCTCTCTTTCCTTCCCTCCCTCTTCTGCCCCTCTCTCTTACACACAGATTTTAAAAGTAGTTTCAAAGATGCCAAATCTATTTTGAGGATAGGGTTCAGCCCCTTGGATAGCTCCTTTAAAGTCGAAACCCAGAGTGGATTTACCAGCCCACTGGCATGTGGAACCATCAACCAACATTGCACCCAAAGTCAAATGAACCCCTCCCCAATGGTAAAAGTAAATTAATTTCTGAAACAAGTCTTTCTTTGTATGGATTTTGTAAAAACGTTTGGAAATGCATGAAAATATCTTGCATTTGAGCAGATGCACTATGCCTTACCCCTCACATAGATGGAAAATGAAAATTTTAGTTCAAAGCAGACACCAGCAGGGCTGCTGACAGCTGGCACTGATCCTGGGGCAAGATGCATGACTGGGTGCCCCTCTGTAAATTTTCCTCTAAACCAACTGCTACTGCTTTCTTTAAACAAGTTTTTCAGAGACTTCGGCTTAATTGAGCCTAAGTGAGAGAACAAAGAAAGGCTGAAAGTGAATGAAATGAAATGAAAACCAGTGGCTGCTTCCAGGCTGTGGAACTCCCTTTCGAGAGATGTGAGGCTGAAGAAGACTTAGAAATTAAAAGACCAGGCCTGATGAATCAATGATCCAACTTTATTTAGAGAAATAAATGCATTTCTGTCCTTACCTCGACAAACTAGAATCTGAAGCGAATAGGAGCCATGAGCTTTCATGCTCTAATATTGTTACAAGTCATTACTGTAAAGCTCATGTCCTGGGAAAATTCCATCAAGCTTAAACATTCAATAGAAGTCAAAACTAGGTATCCAGACATCAGTTGGTCATGTATAGTAACTGCAAGGAAAACAAAATATGCAATGCACCCTTCACAGTGTCAGCTTGTTCTTTTGGAGGAATTTCCCTAGCACCAGGATATACAAATAACAGAGATGCAAACATTTTGGGGGCGAACACATGTAAAACCATTTTTATTTTTATTTTCAAGGCGGATCCTTCCCCTCCACTGGTTGTCCTTTCCTTGCAGAGATAAAGGCCTTTCTGTTCATGTGGGCTTTTGGCAACTGTTTTTAAATTTTTTAGTTTTAACTGAGAAATTGTTTAATAATTTTTTTAATCTTTTAAAACATTTGTCATCATTTTCTTTTAAATTGACTTCACTGTAAGCCATCCTGAGATCTTCAGATTAAGGGTCGGATATAAATATTTTAGTAAATAAATATATAAATAAACAAAACTAAAATGGAAACAAAACAAAAAGAAACACCTGAGAAATTTTGTAATGTTGCATTGAAAATAATAGTAGTAGTAGTAGTAGCAATAGTTTAGGGACAGGGTAAGGTTAATGTTAGGCCTGTGTTGGGGGATGTTGGCATTTCTGTCTTTAGATGTTAAAACCTAAGGTTTTTCTGGAATAAAGTGTTTACTGTCTGCAATACAGAAGACCGTTCATTGACCTCCTGGAGAAATAGCCGTTCTTGACACATTGGAGCCTCTTGCTGGTCTGTTGAGATACCAACATTTATTTATTTTTTTGCAATGGGACTTTTTTCACCATTCAGGTTCCCAAAGGTCTTCCTTCTGTCTCAAAGTCCAGGCCCTGGTTACTCCGCTTCTATTCCCTATCTTTATCCCTGCAAGCCAGTCAAGTCAAGTCAAATCGAATCAAATATTTATTAGGTCTTAGACCTGCACAGCCAGTCAGATCTATATTCTTTCTCTTTGAATGAAAAAGAAGAATGTATGTCCACCAAACCCATGCTGGTGAGAGTGGGGGACTGTGGAGAAAGCCATACTGTGACTATCCTTACATTATTGCAAGTTAACTCAAAAAGGGGGGTGGGGAGGAAATAAAGGAAAATATATTTCTCATTCTAGACATGAGGGTCCAGAATATTTTTTTCTCCTTGGGTCTGGCACCTGAAAAAGAAAATCCCACAAGTGTCTCTCCCTGTAAATCAAAAATATAACAGATAGTTAAATAACTAGGAGAGTAATCCAAAGGGGAAGGAGTCCAAAATCTTTTACTGGAAACCTTTCTGCTCTGAGCTCTGCACTTAAAGGTGCTGCCTATCTCTATATAAGTGGCACCCATTTCTTTCTCCAGTTATTTACATACAGCTATTCCACTGAACCATTTGCAAAAACGGAGGGCTCGGTTTCACTAGAAATGGTCCACGAAACCACTAAAATGGAAAAATAATTATACTGGTTTTTGTTTTCCTTTTTACACCATCTCATTAGATGTGAAGGCTGATGAACATGTGAGGGAATCTGGATCTGTGACTGCGTGTGCCAGATATTAAAAGCAAGGAGTAGTGAACATTTGAATGAAATGTCCCATCTGTCTCTATTTTCACTATAGCTCCAGCATTAGAAAATAAAAATATTGCTGAATATTACCGAATATGGGAAATATGAATATGGAACATAAGAGCACAGTTAGAGACAGTATATTTTCAGTGATATGCTCTCTGAGCTCATTTCTCCCACCCATGGCCCTACCCTGAAATGTTTTAGATTGTTAGTATAATTTGGAGTAGAACCATAAAAATATGAACCAGTCAAAGTGAAATGCAGCTTGCATAGCAGCCCTCAGACCACACATTCTCTATGGCTGATCTGTACATTCGCAATAGGTGAGCAATACAGGTGCTTTCAAAATGGATGCCTCAAGCTCTACCAGACAAAAGACATTGTTCAGTTTTTGTGCACTGTGTCCCTTTCTCCATTACGAGTGCTACATGAAAAGAAAAGAAGAAGAAAGAAGTGAGGGGGAGCACACAGAAAGATTTATGTCATCCAGACCCCCTAACAAATGAAGCAATTGAATGATTGAAACAACTTTGCCTGGCAGGACCCCTCAAAAATGTTCCTGTTGATCTCTTCAGGTAATAAATCTACACAAGCTAATTCAAATAAACTTTTGAGTTGCTTTGGATGTTTGTTCTTTCAGAGAAGATGAGCCACATCTGCAGTGGAAACATTTGAAAATGCACTTTTCACATATTTTCCCACATGGAGTTGTTGTTAGAAGGGCACATGATGTTGCACTGTCCAGATGTCCTTTCTATGAAATGTTGCTTAATAAAGCTACTAAGATGTATTTAAATTTCTTCTCACAATTTAACTTCTTTTTTCTGCGGTGCTGTTTTACTTTGTAACTATCTCCGTATGGGTGTGTGTTGGAAAGGGTGGGGATGGAAGAGGGTAAAGAACATATTGTTTATAGTTGTATTTGATGAGCATAATATTGTTTTTTAATGTAAGATGTTTTTGAATTTGTTAATAAAGAATATTAAAAAACAAAACAAAATAGGGAAGGTAATATTGGACCAGCTGCTTTTGGTTAAAGTGTGCATTCTTCCAGGTTACGCAGAACTCTTTGTCAGGAGGAATGAAAAATAATAATTATTAATATGCATATTTACAGTAAAGAGAAAATATGTATAAGAAAGTGAGAGAAAGGAGGAAGGATTTCACACAAAATCAGGCTTTTCTAATATGTTCACTTAGTCAAAATGGGCTGCTTTACTCCTTACATTTACTTCTTTTACATCTTCTATTCTCGGATCAGGGTGGCAACACAATTACCTAATAATAACAATAGCATTGAGTAGAGTTAATTTTTAAGACGAGGCTCTGCAGGCATCCCTCAGTTAAAAGTTCTTGATGTAAAGAAAGTCACCAATTCACAGAGGAATTTGATTACCTCTATCCATTATACACACGCAGTGAGTGATCGTGCTACTAACCATCTGTCATCTATTTCATTTGCATCATCAACACCTGCCCTGTTTATCTGCTGCATTCTTCTCAGTGTCGAATTCTTACACTGCTTTAATAAAACACAGAAATGTTATTGTTAAAAACCAATTAATTTACAATTCTCCATAGAGACGGTATTACTTATAATTCAATTTAGCTCCTAATGACCTGCTTTCACGCAAAAATGACTTAATTCTTGTGTCAAAGATTAGTTATATTAGATATTACCCTCCTGCACCTGTCATGCATAGCTGCGAGGAGCAGAGTATCTCTCTGTCCCTCTCATTAACTGGAACGTGTCGGCATTTCCCTCTATATAACATTAAGCTTTCCACATTTCTCCCACCCAATTTTCTTTCCTTTTGGCTCTGAAAGATGCCCCCCACCAGCTTATTCATAAAGAATCTTATAGTAGCTTAGAAGTAAAATAACATTTTTAAGACTTTAATGGAACCTTAATGTGGGATTGTCACAAGAGTTTATTTTGTGGGAGCAACTGTATGAACTGGCTCATTCCCTAGGTAAAGAAGGTAAAGAACACAGTCTTCCTTGCCATTTAATAAGATCTGAACTGCCTTTTCCTTACTTCAAAAAAAAAATCTAGAAAGGAAAACAATAGAGTTTGCCTTACAATTACTTCACTGGGTATACTTTCCCATCTTATTACCGGAGAAAGAATTATAAGCATATATCAAAGCAGACAAACCAGCACATACTTTCATAGTTTGGCAAAGCTAACTGCATCCTCCTTAGCTTTAACAAAGGCTTAGCATATGGCAGAATCAGGCAAATTCTAGAAAAACCTCCCATCCCGCAGGCGCTTGCACAATGTCTTAGCATTGCAAACTGAATTAGTATTCGATATGTGAAACAGATTGCATTTCCTTGCCTTTCCCCTCCCTCCAAGAAGAACTGAATGTTATTTTTCCACTGCATTCTTCATACTGTGATAACCATTGGTTATAAACAACACAGTCTTACCTTGATAGGATTATCACCACACTTAAAAAGGGAAATTAAGATTTGTTAGGGAGGAGCAGTGTTTTTCTACTGGTACTTAGTCTTCAATATGAGTTAAAAATAAGCAAGATTTGCAACAAAATACTGCAGGGTGGAATGTTTCTGCGCAGTGTGCCAGCCAAATGTCACTCGGTATTATGTGCTCTTTGAGCATGATAGGTCCACATTGTACTGCTGGGCTAAAGTGAGGTTGTACCTTTCATGAACACCCCCCCCCCCCGTGACTTGTTTCTGTGCAAATCTTGAAATTTTCCCTCTTGTTGTTCAATAACCCCATTTTGGTGACACTGATACCAGAACTTAATGCCAGATCCCTCTGTTAGTATATGTAATTTTGAGCATCCTGATCAGGCTTCAGCCAGCCACCTTCTCCATAGCATTCTGTTCCATTGCTCCCTTCGTATTTCCCTGCTTTTTGGCACTTCTTCAAACATTGGAATTCCCTGACGTCCTGGATATGAAGACATATAGATCCACAAATGGGGGGAAAGTTACAGTTAATATATTGAATGCTAATGCAGTTATTTTAGGAAGTGTGAACAAATCACAACTAGTTTGGTTCAAAAACATTAAAAAATACATATGTATCTAATGTTATTATCAGTGTTAAGTAATATCTCCATTCTCCCAAAAGAGACTACACCTACCACTACCACTATTACTATGGTCATGATATCTATTATTTAATGATCTCCTTTTCCCCCTGATGTGAGACTCTGTAGTTCTGGGCTACTAAGAAGGGGGAAAGGCCATCCACAAAGCACTGTAAAGGTTTTGCATGCTCATTTATTAAATAAACCCATAAAAAATCACATATTTGAAACATACAGGAACAGAAAATAGAAACAGTTAAAAGATCAAGTTTTTGGAATTTTCTGTTTCTTCTTCCCTCTCTCCCTTACCTTTTATTCACCTATGTAGGGTGAAAAGACTTTTAGGCACACATCAACAAGGTTGAAGGGACAGGCATTTGGGTGGATGTCGACGTCAGAGAAAGTGCTGCTAACGTTTCAGAAATGTTATCAGTAGAGACTGGCAGCTCTCTTATCAGAGAGCTGTAAATTCACTTGGATTTGAGTGAGCTATCCAAGGTGCTGAACCTATTTTAAGAATGTTAAGTATCTTGGACAGCTTCTTTAACGTTTTGGTGAAGACTCAGTGGATTCACTGACTCACTGACACTGGAGTCACCAGTCATAATTGCTTTGTTGTAATAGTAGTAGTGCTGCTGATAGTAGAAATCATTGTCAATATGTGAAGGCTTCTAACTGTCCAGAGTATTGGCTTCTTATAAGTCTATTCCAAATTACTTCAAATAAAACTCATATTTAGATAAAATGTGTGTGTGGGCACTGTTGAGGCTGAAACCATTTTCATGTTCTCAGTTAGATCCATGCACTTCAGAGTTTCTTTCTCAGAAGTGCATGTTAAATGTATTAAACGATGCTAGCAAGGTCTACCAGTGATTCGGTCTGTACATAAAAAGAACTCATTGTTGTCTTTGCAATAGTTTTGTAAAATGAATGAAGCTACATTTAAGTGTGCATGTTCTTCCTTTAATAAAAGAAATGTTATAGTATGGTCTGTCTTTTTGACAACCATCTACATCTTGCTGTAAGGATACTATACGCTCATTATTTTTCTGAAGTACGAGAACTGGCTGTGCAGTGTGCAGCAATGAACCCGAGCAGCTGTCTTCTAAGAAGCTTCTCCCCCCTCACTCCCCAAACCCAAGGCAATACCAAGGGAAATGTGAATAGTATACTAGGCTCACTCTTAAGCAACTGGCATTCTTACAAATGCTCAAGCTCCATTACAGGATGCCTAAGAATAACCAGCGTAACCTCTTTTGGATAAGAGGAGGCAGATGGAGGTGCTGCTCTCTCCTCGCTGCAAATATTTAAACAAGGAGCTAAAGATTTTCTGGAGTTATGTTTTGCTAGGTGGTTCCCACACACATTCAGGAAATAAACTTAAATGTAGGTGGAATCTCTAAGAAATTATGAGGCTTTCCAAGTACAGAACATTGTATCAGGAAATGTAAGATGAATGTGTTTTTCTGGCCATCTCTGTGCATTACATGCAATTCCTTTAAAAAATCTTTTTTAAAAAAATAAATAAAATCCATTGTTTATTGTCATTTAACAAGCAGCATGTTTCAAGAGCCTTCTACTATATTACCTTCCATTTAGATATGGTTCCTTTCTCCCTTTACAATTTAGGTTTTTTTTTCTGTTTGCATATTCTGTCTCAACCCCTATATTGGAGAAAGGGAATTAAATGTGTAAAAAATTCTATAAGGAGAAATTTCAGGCCCCTTTTCTTCTTCTCATGCAGTAGATGAGGGCCATCAACTGGTCTATTCTATCTAAATTTCAGCTGGCTTTATGTATTACATCACTTGTTGTAGGACAGCTTTCACCCACTTCCATTAAAAAAATCTGCATGGCTTTGCTCTGTTTGGATTCCATCATGGGTCCTGTGGCTTTCCATGCAGCCACCAAAAGTTATATTGAGCCATGGTGTTTGATGACATTTAGGAAGCCTAATTTCCTCCAGAGGGAAGCCACAGCCACCAAACCACACAGCTTCCCTCCAGAGGAAAAAGAACCTGGGAAAAATGGGTTCTTTTCCCACCACCATAGTTACATTGTGAGTGTGCCAAAGGCACACTTGTGACGTAACCTGCATGGCGTGATGTGCGGACCCTATGCATCCGTTACGTCATAATGCCGGCGCCCATATACACAGGGCACCACCATTGTAGCACTGCCAATACATGCTAGGTTTAGGGACTGTGCATTTGCCACAAAGGGCCTGTCTGTCCCAGGCCTAAGAAAGCATTAAAAAACTGTGACATTGCATACTTTTATACACAGAGCAAAACAACAACAACAACATAGTTTATTTGTATTTCCTGCCTCTCGCTACGGATCGAGGCAGGCTTACAATCACAAAAATGGAAGTACAGTTATATATAAAATACAGCTTAAAAACATAGTATCACATCAGTATCATCTGGATTACACATCTGTCGGTTAGTCCATGCATTCAGGCTTTGACTTCAAACTTCAACACAGCAGGGACCCCTATGTAAATAGCACTCTATGATGTTGTTCAGAGGAGTACTCTGGATTTCCTGCACTATCCAGGGCATAAGCTGAATTATTTTATACTGGTTTATGGGAAGAAAAGAGCAGATTTGGTGTGAAACTGACCCTCTGTCATTTAATCAGAGATTTGGCCCTGCATTGTGTGGATAGGTCACCATGAGGATGGCAGGAAGGACTGGTTTTATTGGCCTGTGTTGACATGTGTTGACATGCCCAATGTTTATTCGTGTAAGCATGCCTGTATTCGTTGAAAGTTTCTGTAGATTATAAAATTCCCAAAATTTTCAGGATTTTTATTTACCTTCAAATATTTTTAAAAAACCAGAATGGTTTTAAAAGCAAAAACAACTATCCACAAAATTTTCAAGTATCGTATCTTGTTATGAGCTTGTTGTCTTGGCTCCATTACCATAGGGATTAACTCCCATCTCGTTTGATAGAACATATTTCCTATTGAACTATGTTTATGTAATTTTATATTGTTTTTAGCCAGTTGATTTCAATTGTCTTTTAAATTTGATTGTAAAGGTTTAAAATTGTTTCATTTTTGAGCCAGTTTGAGTCCCTTTCTAAGAGAAAGGTGGCACAGAAATGAAATTAAATGAAATAAATTAATAAATAAGATCACCCCATAAGAGATGAACTTCAGTTTAACAAGACCATGGGTTCAGTTTCACATTTGCCATGAGATCTCTGAAAATTGATATACAGTTGGCCCTCTGATTCCCCACCCCACGAAAACGGAGACTCACCTATATTCAAGCCCCATAGGCTTGAATGGTGTGTGTGACCATGAGCACATGCAGGACGTGCGCCATGGGGGTGCACCCCATTGAAAATAACAGAAGTCGCCCCTCCATGAATATTCAAGACTGTGAACCTCAAGTCCATGAGAAAGGACTGTAACAGTTTATCTTACAATATTTTTGCAAGGATCCCCTGAATATAATTCATGTAAAGGATGTGATCACCGCCATGATCGAAGGAATGGCGGTATATAAATAAATCTCATTCATTCATTCATTCATGTTGATCATCTGAGGTATAAAAAATGCTAAACCCTAAATTCAATTACTAGCTCTGAGTAGAGTGGATCCAACTTGACATAATAGGTCCCCTTTAATTAAATAAGTCTGGGACTAGTAATTAGACCTTGGCCTAAATATTTACAAGTTTGGTGCTACTAAATTTGGGAAGAAATGGCAATGGTAGTGGGAAAAATTAACAAATCTTTAAAAATATATTTCAGGAGAGACTGTGAAAAGGCAAATGGTTTGGTAGTATTTTGTGAACAGGCAACAGTTTGTGAGTGGACACCATAATTAGATTAACTATTTCACAGTGAGGTGAGAAGTTCTGTTCTCTCTCTCTTAAATATAGGATAGTAGATACACTGCAAAGCATACAACAAATGCTTTTTTGCCACTATACTGCAAAGCATATAACAAATGCCTCTGGAGCCCTTTATATCATGGCTTTAGGACACTGGGAACATGATGAAAGGAGATACCACTACAATTGTTGGAAGTGCATTTGATGGATCGAATACTAGTAAGTAAGTAAATAAGTAAGTAAGTAAAAGTTTATTTATATACCGCCTTTATAAGACCAAGGCGGTTTCCAACATACATACAACAATACAGCAATATAAAACATCAAAACATAGCATTAAAAACCTTTTACAATAAAACAATAAGCACCACAATTCATGCCAGCTTGACATGCTGATGAAAGGAGCGAGGAGAGAATACTTTAGGGGTCAGGGAGTCAGGGGTAAGCTTGCTCAAACAAGAATGTTTTTAACCCCTTCCTGAACTGGGTAAGGGAGGCGGCTGAGCGGAGCTCAAAGGGCAGCGAGTTCCAGAGGCTGGGGGCCGAGATGGAGAAGGCCCTCTTAGTGGTGGCAACTAATCTGGCCTCTGGAACCCTTAACAATTGCTGCCCAGTTGATCTGAGTGTGCGGGGCGGATTGTACGGGGAGAGGCGGTCCTCTAAGTACCCTGGGCCCAAGCCATTTAGGGCTTTATAGGTAACAACCAACACCTTGTATTGTGCCCCGACTGAATTAAGGTACCTGCTGTATGTGCCATATATAGTCAGATGCAATTGCCCACAGGGTTTAAGGAGAATTGCTCCCAATTAAGTATATTTGGACTATTATAATGAACCATACATGGGGCTGCCTTTGTTGGGTCCAGAATGCTGCAGCCAGAATGCTGACTGGGGCTACTTATAGGGAGCATATAAGTCCCTTGTTGGCTACAGGTTCATTTCCAGGCACAATTCAAAGTGCTAGTCATGACCTATACAACCCTACATGGCTTAGGTCCAGACTATTTGAGAGAATGTATCTCCTCATACGAACCCTCCAGAGACCTAAGATCTTTGGAGGAAGGCTTTCTCTTGATCCCACCACCATCACAGGCTCACTTGGTGAGGACTCGAGAGAGAACCTTCTCAGTTGCTGCTCCCACCATTTGGAACTCCTTTCTATGGGAAGCTAGGCTGCCCCCTCTCTGGTTGCCTTTTGACAGCAAGCTAAGATGTCCTTCTTTAAGCAGGAATTCGACATATAATCATACCAGAATGATTTTTATGGAGTATGAGTATAGTTATGTCTTTTAACTTTGTATATTTTATGTAATTTTATAATGCTTTTAGATTATTTTAATGATTCTAAATTTTATTGTAATGCTTTTAAACATGTATTTTGTCTGTAAGCCACCTTGGGTCCCTTCTGGGAGAAAAGCGGCATACAAATGAAATACATAAATAATAAATAAATAAGCATGGAGAGGATTCCAACCTCAGTTGCACATTAGAAAATCATTAGTTAGGCACAATCTGGGATAAAACGTGGTACTAGGACCCAACAGCACTAAGTACTAGTGTCAAAGTACTTAATGTTTTGTACTTAGTATTTACTTGGCTGGATGTGGATTGTTTTCAGGGGGGTTCTGAGAGTTGTAGTCCAAAACAGTAACTTTTCCAAGCTCTGGTGATATATATGAGCAAATAATCCATTTGGTGGTTTAATATTGTTCAAATGAAGCATGTTTCAGTTTCTGATGCTAGATTGTGAAATCACATACAACAGTACATCCCTTCTTTCTTGCATTGTAGCAAATAAGAAAGGCTACATTAACAATAACACCAAGCAATAAAAAACCTAAAGAAGGCACCTCAAAATGTAGTCCTAAACCCATTTCTTTTCATTCCAAATGGTAAAAGTTCATGGAGCTCTGACAGATCTTCATCAGCATCCAGGTTCGGATTTTTGCCAAAAACTCCTCGCAATCTAATATGGAAATGAGCTGTTGGCCTCGATATTGTGTCATTTCTTCTGAATGGGATCACCTGCACCCATCTATCCTGGGACGACATTTCAAACAGAGTTAGCTCCTTAAACCGTCTAATTAAAATGAGAAATCCCCAGGCCTCCATGACTCAGCCTCAGAAAAAAAGATTATTAGGAATTTAATAGGGAAACTATCGCATCTCAGACCATCTGTGACCCAGTGCTCCATGAGAATTTAAAGAAAAAAACTAGAGGAAGGCAGTGCGTTCTCCAATGCATGCCTTAGGAGTACTTTGCTGGAGATGCAATAAATCAACATAGTTAGAGTACAGCCTTTTTCAAATTTAATTACTGTTACATAATTATTAGCAAAGCAGCCTCCTCTGAAACTGTAAAACTCATTACATCAAAAATCCCTAAGCTCCAGCAGGAATTTATGAACTACTTACGTTCGTTCTGACTCTGAGTAAAGTGTAGTGGAATATACTCACAGTTTGTCTTCCATGTGGCTCCCTCCACCCTTCCTTTGTGGAGATATGTGTGTGCACATGCACACATGAACGTACAGTATTCATATGAATTTTCCAGAGTCTTACCATGGTGCTAGTCTATGATGTGTCTCTGGCTGAAATAAATCTATTGTCTAAGATATGGGGATCTTCAGGTGGGAACGAATGCATTATCTGCCTGCCTGCATGCCTATCTGTCTGTCTCTCTTATATGCATGCCACAGAGACAGGGGAAGAGAGTAGCCCATTCACACCTTTCCCATCCAATGGAGAAACTGCAGTGCAGAGAATCAATCCATCTCAAGGGAAGGTGGATTTCAGCCTTCAAAACCCGGGGTGAGCAGCTTCAAAACCAGCTAGGAGTCTGTGCAAGCCTTGCCAAAGAGAGTTATCTGGGAAGTAAGCCAAATGTGTGTGTGTCTCCCAGCTAGTACTGGTTCCTTGCCTACTTGGCAAGATTTGACAGCCAGATCTAGGTTTTCTCATGGTATGGAAGTGATGGGCAATGTGCCCTATGTAAAAGGCAGGGGGACGGGACTTTTCTTGTGCCCTGTATGTTTGGCATTTATTTCAGTGACTGAGGCCAATGGATCCAGCAGAACAATGTGATGCTTAACATGTAATGCTAATTTGTGATGGAGACGCTCCAGTCCTGACCAATATTCCATTGTTATGGGCTTTGAAGTGGTAAATGAAAATTCAGTTAAAACAAGTCTGAAGTCATGATACTGGGGCAAAAGAATCCCAGCTTGACATATACACTGACAGAATGTCACCTGGCAGCAACTGACCAAGGGATCTGGGGCTCATGGCTGATATTTGCATGAAAAATGCAACCCACTGTGTAGCCATTGTAAAAGAAAACAAGTACCATGTTCAGCATAATAAGGAAAGGAACCAGAAATAATACTGCCAATATCATACAGCCATTATACAAATCTGCATTACTGTGCACAATTCTGGCCACTTCAAGTAAAAAGGATATTGTAGAGATGGAAAATTGCAGAAGGGGCCACCTCAAACAACAACAACAACAACACTAGAGCAACTTACTTATAGGGGCAGATTGCAACTTATGAAACAAAATAAGTAGGAGAAACATGATGTGTATCTTTCATGATCCAAATTGTGTAATTTTCATGATGCTGGAAACCACTAAAACTGAGATCCAAGACAGATGAAAATACACAGAATATAGTTAAAGTGAAGCATTCACTACCATAAAATATGATGGTTGCACATTATGACTTTAAAGGAGGACTGGATAAATTGATGGACAATGGATCCATAAGTGGCTACTATTCACGATGGCTGCATGTCACCCCTATTATGCTTATTTTTGTCAGTTGTTGGTGAGCAGAAGGTGGAAGGTGGAGTTTCACTCATATCCTGCTAATGGGCCTTCCATAGGCAACTAGTTGACTACTATGTGAAAAAAATGTTGGGATAGTGTTACCCATAAAGGTGGGGGGACATGGTTCCCAGCAGCTTTGTCAGCATCTCCTTTGAATATTGGGAGAATTTGTAGCTCAGTAGGAGACCTGTGAGAGGTGGGTAACTTTGGGGACTTTTCACACATGTGTATACCAGCACTTACAGCAAAGAAAGACTCCACTTTACCTAAATAAGGTGCTTTCATTTAGAATTGTGAAAGGGAGCACTCAAATATACAAGAATTGATTCACCTTTAAGAATCATACCTGTCTAACAGAAAGAAAGATGTGAACGCTTGACTAGTGAGAGATGAAGGTTTAGAGAAGTTGATCATTACCAATCCTGAAGAGAGGTCCCTAGGAAAAAGTAGAGGTTCTTGGACAGCATCTGAAGGTACACTTGGAGAAGTGAATTATATGGCTAGGGCTGGGAGGGGAGGAATTATACCCAATTTCCTGTCATAAAGGAATATGCTGTGTTACACCAAAAGATGTAACAAAAGCTTTTATGATTTTTCCCAAGGAGTGGACAAAAGAGGCTGGAAAGCTTTGAGGGTTCTGGCACCAAAGTGTCACTGCCATCAATGGGATCTCAGACAATCTCCTTTTATGGAGGTGCAAAGAGAAAGACACAAGGTATAGTCTCTGAATGTTTTAGCAATTGCTTTTCTTTGTTTCCGATGCAAGAGGAAGGCAAGTGGGAGGAATATGAAATGTTTCACAAACCCCATCTTTTGTTCTATCTAGATCTCACATGTCCTTGGTCATTGTAACCTCAACACTTGTGCAATTCTAGTCTCAGCATGATCCTAACACATGTATCAGGTCATCATGACCTCCACACACACGCCACAATATATATTAATTATGAAACCCCATATTCAGCAGAAGCGGGTGTGGGGTATGCTAAGAATAGATAGTTCTTTAGTCTAATACTGTACGGGTGCTCTTATGTTCTTATCTCAGTCCAAAGAAAGAATCTAGACAATATCTACAAGGTTCAAAAAGAACTCTTAAAACTAATGAGAGAAATCAAAAATCTAAAAAAAGAGAAAGGTTGAGATCCTGCATGGTACATGTAGCTATGGTGTTGTAGCAGCATTCTATTTCCTGACCCAACCCATAAAACCCATGTTAAAAGCCAGACAGACAAGTGAAGGAGTTTAATGGTGAGCATGGAGCTGGAGAAGGAAGCTGTGATGCAGCAAACAAAGCAGGGACCCCTGTGAAGTCCTCTCACAACTCCTCATCATGCCACTGTTGCCTGGCAGGAGAGGCCTTCATTGCTCTACTCATCATTGTCACATAATTCTTTCTCTTGGTATGGCTTCCTGGCTTTTAACATCGGTTTTCGGGGCATTTACAGCCAAGGCTATGGTGCCATGATTGTTGGTGTGAAACTGAAAAAGTTACAAGGTCCTATGTCTAGCTGACCTGACTAATAGGATACCAGCCAATATATTTGGGAAGAGTAAGCAACTATTATGGGGCGCTGGGCTTCATGCTATCCTCCTCGTTTAATATCATAAATATTATGACCTCCACCTCTATGATCCTAATGTGAACGCCATAAATTGAAAGCAAGAGAGTCACGTCACCAGCTTAAGAGTTGCCCAAGGGGAAGTTTAGTTGTCAGATTTAACAAAGGAGGAAAAATGCAATCTGATCATGGAAGATACGGAGATCCCCGTTGAGATCTTTGTCCACCAGGTCTGGAGAGATAATGAAGATTTTCATACCTGGCTCAAACATTGTTCAATGGTGCCTGGAATGTCCTGAAAAGGTTCAGGAAAAATATGTGTCTGAAAGCCAGGAGCGCTTCCCCAATCGCTATGGAAACATAGCTCCCGCTTAGCGTGCCTGAATCGTTTCAGGGGAGTGGATTTTCTATGAACGCAAGTTGCCCAAAAATAAACAGAAATGTCTCAAAATACATTGCCCCCATTTAAACATTTCAAATTTACAAGGTTTCTTTAGAAATAAAGAAATGAAAGTCTCCCCCACAATGCACAGCTCTCCCAGGATGCCTTTGCAGTTGAGCAAGGCAGGAGAGGCAAGACAGTGAGGAGATGGAAGTGAGTTGGAGTTGTTTTGGAGTCAGCAAAACTGACTGGACTGGATTTCTTTTACTTGCCTAGGTTGGGGAACTGGGGTGGGGGAGAAAGCAACAGAAGCCTTGCCATTGTCAGAAGAAAAGGGTATTGTTTGCTTGCTTAGAAGGAGGTGTGTGTGGGGGGAGGAGAAGAAACTGAAATTGTTGCATTTTAGGCTGCTGCCACACTGCAGAAATAAAACAATTTGACACCACTGTGGTTCATTGGTATGGAATTCTGAGATTTGTAATTCCGGGAGATATTTTGTGCCCCACCAAACTACAGATCTCATCATTCCAGGGCACTGAGCCATGGAAGTTAAAGTGGTGTCAAACTGCTTAATTTCTGAAGTGTGTCAACAGCCCTGATGTGGCTGGAGGAAAAAGTCTCCTCTGCCAGCTTAGATGAGGGAATCACGATGGGAAGAGAGCAAAAGAGGCAACTCTGCAAAGCATGCTGCAGTAAAAGAGACGAAGAACCTTGTGACATTTTAAACCCTATTCATCATTAAGGACTGTGTGGGAAAAGGACCTGGGGGGAAAGGCTTTTTTTTGGTTATTGTTGCTATTCAGGAGATGTGCTTCTTCTTCTCTTGTTGGTTCTTTTCACCTGTCATTGAAGACATACCAGTAGATGTGCTGCTCCTCTCTTTTCTAATGTGCTTTCTCCACCTCATTGGCCTGCTGGAGAAGACACAACAGAAGTGTCATCTAAGGGCAAGCCAGCTCACCCCAGCTCACCCTGTGAGCAATGATGTTTTATATTTTAAACCTTCTTACAAATTGTAGTAATTTGAGTAAAATTGCTAATTTTGTAACCAATATAATAGTTTTCTCAGGGGCATGACTGAAATAAGAAAAATGACCTGACATTCTTTGAGTCATTGGAAGTGAGTCTTAATATGTTCACCTTTATCATAATCTTAGAACATTATCGCACATAATTAAATTGACTGGTGCTTTGTACAGTTGCATTCATTTCTTTAAAAAGAACTGATTGACCAATCAGCAGAAAAAAAGAGTGTTTTATCTGTTAATATGGATAATAATACAGACATGCCTCACTAGTATAGCAGGTTAGACTCCAGACCACCAACTTAAAGTGAATCACAACCTCTCCCCCCCCACTTGCCAGTGCATATAAAACCCTAAAAACACTATCATTTATTTAGTGTGCAAACGATGTCAAAACAAAAATAAAAAATTGCTAGAATATGACACTGAGACACGAAGTGCACAAATGTAATTAGACTGAGTGCAGTTGACAAAATGGTACTGTGCTATATAATTAAAAAGTGAAATATCAACAAAGTGCTCCAAAGTGAAGCACCTTAAAGCAAGATAAGTTTTTAATTGTTTTTTTAAAAATATGGTGGGTTTCACTACCAAGATGTCGTGAATAATACTAACTTACTCAGAAGGATCTATCAAAGGATCAGAATGAATCATGGAGGACAAGTTCATGGAGGACAGCAGTCACCAGGCATGATAAATAAAGAGAAACTCCATGTTTAGAGTCAGTATACCTCTAAATCAAGGATCGGTGACCTTGTGGGTGAGACAACTGCCCCCCATTCACTGCCTCTTTGCTTGCGATGATCTCCGTCTGGGCATGGACAGGGGAAGCGCGTCCCTGTTAGTACTCTTGGACATCTCAGCGGCTTTCGATACCATAGACCATGGTATCCTTCTGGGGCGCCTGGCGGAGGTGGGAATCGGGGGCACTGCGCTCCAGTGGTTCCGGTCCTACCTCTCCGGGAGGTCCCAGATGGTGCAGCTGGGAGACGTGCGCTCCGATGAGAGGGCCCTTACATCTGGGGTCCCTCAAGGAGCCATTCTGTCTCCCATGCTTTTTAACATTTACATGAAACCGCTGGGAGAGATCATCCGGAGACATGGGGCGCGGTGTTATCAGTACGCTGATGACACCCAAATAGTCTTCTCTATGTCTCCGACTGATGCAGTGACCGGGATTGGCGTCTCTCCTCTCGTGGCCTGTCTGGAGTCGGTAATGGGCTGGATGAGGGACAACAGACTCAGCCTGAATCCAGAGAAGACGGAAGTACCCGTGATAGGTTCCCCCGGTCCGGGGTTGGCGGTGGTTCCACCAGCCCTGAACGGAATCACGCTTTCCGTGAAGGACTCTGTACGCAGCCTGGGGGTGCTCCTTGACTCGTCGCTTCACCTTACATCTCAGGTGGATGCGACGGTCAGGAGCACCTGTTATCAGCTTCGGCTGATACGCCAGCTGCGTCCCTACCTCGACCGGGGAGACCTTGAAACGGTTGTACACGCCCTGGTAACCTCTCGTTTGGATTTCTGCAACGCGCTCTACATGGGGCAACCCTTGTACCATACCCGGAAGCTGCAACTTGTGCAGAATATGGCAGCCCGTCTGGTTACTGGCACTGCCAGGGCCAGTCATATAACACCAGTCCTTAAAGACTTACATTGGCTGCCTATTCGCTTCCGGGCGCAATACAAGGTGTTGGTTATTACCTATAAAGCCCTAAATGGCTTGGGCCCAGGGTATCTGGAGGACCGCCTCTCTCCGTACAATCCGCCCCGCACACTCAGATCATCAGGGCAGCTATTGTTAACCGTTCCAGAGGCGAAATATAGTTCTACCATCAGGAGGGCTTTCTCCATCTCAGCCCCCAACCTCTGGAACGCGCTGCCCTTCGAGCTCCGCTCAGCCACCTCCCTAGCCCAATTTAGGAAGGGGCTAAAGACCCACTTATTTGAACAAGCTTACCCCTGACCAGTTACTCTCCCCCCCTCCCCTTGTCAGCACTGTTTTGCCGGCATGGACATTTTGTTATTTTTATTAATCTGTTTTTAATGTTTTGTATGACTTGTTGTTATATTGTTCGGAATTGTTGTTCACCGCCCTGGTTTTTAGAAGGGCGGTATACAAATAAAGTTTTTATTATTATTATTTATTTATTATTATTATTATTTTGAATTTCCTGCTACAGTGCAGCATTAAAAACCATGGAATTTCTATTTAAAACAAGTTGTAGTAGAGTCTGTGATGAGCTATTAATCCATGTTGCTTTTCCTGAAGTCTTCTGGGAGGGTAATCTGGCATGAAAACAAGGCCCGTATTCCCCAAACAGGGGAGTTCTCCAGGCTGCCCAAGAAATCTTGCCTGTAGCCAAACATATTTTTTTTCATTGTGGTTTCTGCAATTTGTGCAAAATAAATTTCTGCAAAATTCCCATCTGTGTACAAAACTCATGTCTTTTTTCCTTCTGTAAAGCTAATCGTACACAAGCAGCAAGCCCAACACAACAGACCATTTTGGCACAAGGACACAAACAATCTCTGCAGACCAACTACTTTTGCTAAAGCACAGTAATGGCCACATTTTCCAAGACAGCAAGAATTCATAGAAACGTGAAAAAAAACCCACACTTGCAAAAATATGCAACCAACAACAAGCCAGCTCTCTCTTGGTGGCTCACATTAAGTTGCAATAATAACTGGTTTTCTTGTTTCACATACAAGGAAGTATCCAGTAAGGATTTACATCCTTAATCCAGGGTTTTGAATCCAAGAATTAAATGGCACCAAAATGTACAGTAATGTCCTCATAAGAGTTTATAGGCAGTTATTAATCTGTGTATGCTCATTTCTCAATTAATTAAATTGAAAGCTTTCCTATGTCACAAATAGGAGCAGCACTGCATGACTCGCTGTTCACTCACCCTACCCTAATGAGAGACAGTAAGCTGTGTCCATGTGTGTTGCTGCATTTTGGCACATCAACACAGATGTCTTGGTCCATACATCACTGCAGAGTCATCTTATTCTCTCAGTGTAGACCCAGTCTCATGCTGAGAACAATATAGAGCAAGAAGGACTAAAGCCAAAGAGCTCAGTCTCCCCCAAAGTAGAAAGAATCTCGAATCGACTGAAAGCGTTTCAGTGGAGCAAAGCAACTCCCACCAGCTCATGCTCTCGGGATGGCAGTAGCAGCTGTCTCTTACCATTATGCCCTCAGGAAGCAGTGGCATTTGCCAGCAACTCCCTCTGTGTCTCACTCATTTCCTGCATTCTCCATGTTCATTTGCATAATCAACTGGTCCTTATGCCTCAAGAAAGCCGAGGAGAGCATCTGAGGAATATGTCGCTAGAAATGAAGTTTTAAAAACATCACACCAGGAGGTGCAGGCACGAAGTCTCATTATATTCCCGACAGGTCTGTGAACTCATGAGAACACTGCAGACAAAAGAGAGGCTGACAGCAACCTCTTTTCAATGGAGAAAAGCAAGCACATGTTTTTCAGCAAGTTCAGCATGTCTACAGTGTCGCTTCTCCCTTACACCTTCCAAAGAATGGCAGTTTAGGGGCACCTTGCATATCAGTTACTCATTTTATTTTAATGGCTGTTTCTCCTGCCTTCTATTCCTCCTGCCTGAGCTATGGTTCTTGACAACTGTGTTCACACAATGTTCACAAAGGCAAATGGTGTTGGCGGCTCCTGTAACAGTTAGCCAGGTGCGCGTGCCTTTCTCCAGTACTGTTGTTGACACACTCCTTATGTTGAGGGGTATTTTCTCTTTTTTGTTCACAGGTCCAGCAATGCAGTATGACTCCAGTTCTACTGAACAGGGCAGTAAATAAAAACCTGGTTAGAAAGATGTGGGATTAAATTGATCACATTTTTTTCTAAACAAAAGAAAAAAGAAAAAGAAAAGAAAAGAAAAAAAAATGTACGTAAAACATCAGCTATTACATTTTTTTAATGAACCTGCAGAGACCTGAGTTACCCCAGCTGGATCACCTCCAACCCTTCTCCAAACTATACATACACCAACAGATAGTCAAAAGGGGCAATGCACATAAATCAGGAATGAACAAAGTGTGGGCTATGGGTCGCATGTGGCCCACTGTATTCTTTTAAGCAATCTGTGCTAAACAAGTGGTATCCCCATAGTATACCACTTGCTTAGTAACATGACATATCCCATAGAATAGGAGAACCCATTGCTTTAACTAATTGAAAAAGAAAAAGAAAAAAAGGAAAGAAAAGAAAAGAAAAGGCAGGTTCCTGCTCCCAGGAAAGGCACTTTAATCTTTTTGGGGGGACTAGAGAAAGGCCAGTCCAGGAGGTCAAGGCCAGTCCAGGAATCCAGGGACTGTACATGTGTCACCAGGACTTCACTTTTGTCTACCTCTAAGATGAACTCTAAGATGCCACTGAAAAAGTTGTAGGTGAGAGTTTAGATACATTTGGTTTTGGTACATCATTTCATGTGTCATTAAAATGTAGTAAATTTCTTGATTAAACGTGTTCTTTCTACATACCTTCAGGTAAATATGACAAAAATATTATTGGAACTCGTCACCCAGTCCTAGCTTTGATACCTTGCATTCCGATGAATATTGTTCTGCTTTCTTGGTTTCCATGGGGCCATATTGAATTGCTTTAGCTGGGCTGTTTTTTGAAGGATGAAATTGGACAGTAGCCTACTTTTTTTGGGGGGGGGGGGGGCGGAATCAGAAGGCAGGGAAATGGTGCAAGAAATATAAGGTATAAAAGTAATAAATAAATAAATAAGTCCCACCCCCTCCCAAAAATTGTTTTTTTCTATGCACATTCTTACTATTGTTCAATTGCTACCTAAACTGTCTAGTGAGGTAGGACTACATTTGCCATGGCAACTTGTATTTTTTCGCTTGTAATCCCCTCCATGCATGTGTGCATTCAAAATTTGGCAGAAGGGCAACCCATGTGCAGACAGATTTGCCTGGGTGCCTCTGAGACCCATCTGTACATTAGAGCTGCTGAATCATGGCAAAGTGTAATTGAGATCCAGCTATATCAGGGGATAAGATGTTGTTGAATCCAGAGGGAGATGGATTAACCACAGGGTGTATGTTGCAAACCCCTTTGAGGAGTCAATAGAAATCTAGCAACTTAGATCAGTGAGTTCTCTGTTGAATTGTAGCCATGTGTACAACATCTTGATTTTCTTTTCATGGTTTATAAACATTTATTGTAGGCCATGGTTGTAATAAATGCTTGCAGACTGAGCGTGCCTATGAGACCATTCTCCTGATGACTCTGTGGAGTGACCAGGATTCTAAAACTGCAGCCATATGGAACCTTACTGTGCTTATTAAATTGTGTACAGCAGTGTTAACAGCAGTTTGATTTGTGGCGGCAAGTAATAAATGAATTATATTAATTTTGTAGCTGCAAGCTAATTTCTCCAGAATTACTTTTTAATAACTGACATCGTGTTCACTGCTAAGATTTAAATAGATTTAGGATCACGGTTTTTTTGTTTATTTCCCCCCTAAAAAGTATTATGAGATTATGATTTTGAGAATGCCAGTCTCATTTAACAATTCCCTCATCTCTGAAAAAATAAGTTTAGATAAAATGTTTTACATCCGCCAAGGGACCTAGGGCTAAATTACCTGCCTGTGTTGTTAAAAATAGAAGTAACTTTCTTTGCAGTTGGAAAAGCCTGTGGGAAGAGAATATACTATAGCCCAATTTTTCCCCCAATGGCTCTTTTACAGAGTCAAATTGCGTCCAGTAATAAGCTTTCCTTTAGCTCATTCCCTCAATGGTAAAATAAGGTATCTATAGGGGAGGCCTGAGTGATAATGTGAGTCCTATTCATATATTCTTTTCTCATGGTGTTTCAGTTTTGTGAAGGCGAAATCAAGGCCAGAATTTCTGACATTAGCCCCTCTGTCACATCCCTATCTGTCAAACCCCTGCCATCCATGGGTCACAGGGAAGGTCTGAAGAAGAGAGCCTGTGAACATAGATTAGGGTCTCTTTGGATCACTCCAAGCATATGAGGAAGGGGGTATGACCACCAAGCATGTCCCTATTCTTCCCCGCTTATGTAGTATTATGTTCAGACATTTTTCTGTACATTCTTTCACACTGAAGGTACACAGCTTCAGATCTCTGTGAGAATCTCTCTGCTTCTTTTCATTCAAATTTCGGCCTAGGTACAAGAATCCATTAAAATCCACAGTACACTACAAATGTACCAATTGCACCTGGACAGAATGGACATATTTATGTTTTTGTGAGTATGCACTCTTTTTGTAAGCATTTAATGGTTGCCCCCAGAGCTTGCATGGAGCAAGATCTGTTTTGTCCCAAGGAACTGCGATAATTCTAAGGACATTCTGTGCATATGTCTGAGGCAGTTTTGAGAGACAGTGGAATAGCCGAGAGAGGAACGAGCCAGTGAAGAACTCAAGGAAGTGTGTGAATAAAAATATCAACCAGAGGACAGAAATGCAGCATTCATCCATCAGCAGAATGAGGCCTAAGCTTTGTAGCAGTAAACAAATTTGATATCTGTAATGGATATCTGATTTATTATACTCCATTACTTTCAAGATTTTGTTTTGTTTTGACAACAAAATTATTATTATTATACTTTATTTATATAGCGCTGTAAATTTATACACTCGTCCCCCGGGATACGAACGCGCCGCGTTGCGAATTTTTCGGGTTACGAAGAAAAAAACATTAATTAATTATTTCCGGGTTACGAACGTTTCCCCGGCTTGCGAAAAAAGTTTTGGTGCTTTTCGGCGCTATTTCGCACCAAAACGCGGCTTTCCCCATTAGCGCCTATGGGGATTCGGCTAACGAAAGACTTCCGGGTTACGAAAATGGCGCCGGAACGAATTAATTTCGTAACCCGGGGGACGAGTGTATAGCACTGTAAATTGTATAGTTATCTGAATTGTTCCTATTGTCGTGTCCCCCCCCCCCCCCCCCCCCCGGTTTCCTCATATTAAATACATTCTTGTCAGCAAATATTTTTGACTTTATGAAGTTGAAGGCTTTCATGGCTTGTATTCATATTTTTTGTGGGTTTTTCAGGCTATGTGGCCATGTTCTAGAAGAGTTTATTCCTGACGTTTCACCAGCATCTGTAGCTGGCATCTTCTCTGAGTTTTGGGGAAAGGGCAGAGTAATAATAATAATAAATTAATTGTCAATTTTATTCTTGAAGGAAGCAACAAGTAATTTTAGCAATTTTCTTCATTAAAATGTACAGTTTCCAAAACAGTCCCCTCCTCTCCAATCATGTTCTCTCTCATTTTCTCTTCTTTTGTTGAACCCAACGGTTCCAGGGAATCCTGGTTCAGAAACTATGAATTAGAGATACAATTTAGACATCTAAAGAAAAGGGCCAGACAAAGTTACTAAGGGAATGTGAACTAAGGGGGGGGGGGGATACAGATGGGCAGGTCCATGCCACCTGTCTTTACCCCTTGTTGGCACCGCACCAACCGCACCGTGTGGCACTGACATGCTCCCTAAAGAAGCCTCCTAGAGTGGTTTCTTTTTAGAAGCTCCATAATGGTGCTCATGCACCCTGCTGCCACCGCTTCCAGTGAGCGCCATTTGGGCACACAGATGCCCATGCATCATCATCGCATGCCTCATGTGGGAGGGACTGTGGCAAGATGGCACAAGGGCGCTGCCAATAGGGCTGGGTGCATATGGACCCCCAGCTCCACGGAGCCCTTAAATTGGCCCCAGGACAGTGCTTTTTGCCTGTGTGTATTGGGCCATAGTAAACATAAGAATTTCTTCTCACTGCAAGAAAGTCTTCAAAAACTATGCTGGTTTTGATGATGATCTGTAGTTCCTGTATTTCATAGTTCTTTGTGCTTATTCTGGACACAATTCTCTTGCTCCCTGTATGGAGAATAACATTTTGTGTGTGCAGGAAATGGCGTTTTCTGCACAAAAAATGCTGTTTTCAGTGCAAAATAACTACACACAGGTTTTGCTTAGAATAAAGTCCCTGCTACATCAGTTTCTGTACATGAAACAGCATTTCATGGTGCAGAAAACAACCCCTCTACACAGAAATCTGCAGAAGATGTTTTCTGGGCTAAACAACCATGTGTGAATTTTGCTTAGAATAAGTCCCAAACTGCAAAGATTCTTCTCAGTCCAAGACACTTCTCATCGTGATTTTTCAACACTTGAGAAACATGGTTGGTTTTTAAAATTACTTCCCAAATATTTTTTAATGTTCTTTTATCCCTAGTGCTGGGACATAGACAATCTCCCCAGACAGCCTCCCCACTCTTAGGGTTCCTCAGTTCTGGGGATATATGCAGAATTTTAACAGCTCTTCAGAGAGGCGGGAGTCTTTTTAGGATTGTAATGGAAGAAGCAGCAAATTTGCTATGCCTGGTGGTCCGCTATTTCAGGTGGCCAACTCACATTGCCTAATAGGAGAAATGGTGCCAGGGATGTAGTTATGTGGGGGGTGGGGGGGGGTGGAATTGGCCCTAATAAGAATTCCCAATAAGAATTCTCTCTGTGTGTGTCTAATTATATATAATAATAATAATAATAAAATCTTTATTTATATCCCGCCCTTCCAAAAAGATCAGGGCGGCTTACAAATGCAACAGTGCAACAGATACAGGTTAAAAACACAGCAACATCAGTACCAATACAAATTTAAAAATAACAATAAAAGCCCCATTAGCCCATCCTCATGGCCACGGAAGAGGAGGGAGGCCCACAGGATGTTTAGTCGGGGAATGCCTGCTTAAATAGGAAGGTCTTAAGATCTATATGTTTTAATCTGGTTTGATTTTTTGTGACGTCTCACCTCCAAGTTACACCCCATGGCTTAGCCTCTCATACTGGACAGTGGCTGTAATTTCAGGCACCTCTGGGCATAAAATGCATATCAGGAAGCTAGATGGAGCAAAAGCATTCCGTTAAATTCCAGTGTTTTCTTAAAACTGCACAACAGTGTCTGGTTGTATTTTCTGGATAAACTATGTTCTATTGCAACCTTCTTTTGTACACAGGCTTTGTTGCTTGGAATCAGATTCATGACATTTAGCTGTCTACATTTGGGATACCGGTCTCTCCAAGGCTATACACAGTATCGCTCCCAAGCGCCCTCTCAGGCCTGCTTCCAAACGAAAGCCCTGGTATACAGAAGACCTCCGGGCACGGAAGCGGGTTCTGCGACGGCTAGAGCACCGCTGGCGGAAACACCATCGCTTATCCGACCAGACTCTCCTAGACCATCTTTTGAAGGACTATGGAGAGGCGATACGTGCAGCTAAGAATTCGTTCTATGCTGCACGTGTCGCGTCCGCGGAGTCGCGTCCGGCAGAGTTGTTCAGGGTAGTGAGGGAGCTAACTCAGCTCCCTCCTGCCCCGAACCAGATCCTTGAACCTTCTAAGGCCTGCTGCGACCAATTTAACAACTTCTTCGCGGATAAAATCTCTCGGATAAGCGAAGGTCTTGAGGCCAGCCTTAGAGCAGAACCTAGAGTAGAGGTATCCAGGGCTTCCGTGAACTTGGTTAGTCTGGATCAGTTTGAGTCTGTCAGTACCGAGGATGTGGACAAGATCCTTGGAAGTGTTAGGAAGACAACATGCCCTCTCGATCCCTGTCCCTCATGGCTAGCGGCACAGGGGGGCCCAGCTGTAACCTTGTTGTTACAGCGGATTATTAACACCTCACTGAGGGATGGGCAATTTCCAACAAATTTGAAATTGGCCGTAGTTAAACCTCTATTAAAAAAGCCCTCCCTTGACCCCCTGTTGCATAACAATTATCGGCCTATCTCACTATTGCCATTTCTGGGGAAGGTGATCGAGCGGGCGGTTGCAATCCAACTTCAATCGATCTTGGATGAAACGGAATATCTAGACCCATTTCAAACCGGCTTTCGGGCGGGTTACGGGGTTGAGACTGCTATGGTCGCCTTGGTCGATGATCTCCGTCTGGGCATGGACAGGGGAAGCGTGTCCCTGTTAGTGCTCTTGGACATCTCAGCGGCTTTCGATACCATAGACCATGGTATCCTTCTGGGGCGCCTGGCGGAGGTGGGAATCGGGGGCACTGCGCTCCAGTGGTTCCGGTCCTACCTCTCCGGGAGGTCCCAGATGGTGCAGCTGGGAGACGTGCGCTCCGATGAGAGGGCCCTTACATCTGGGGTCCCTCAAGGAGCCATTCTGTCTCCCATGCTTTTTAACATTTACATGAAACCGCTGGGAGAGATCATCCGGAGACATGGGGCGCGGTGTTATCAGTACGCTGATGACACCCAAATAGTCTTCTCTATGTCTCCGACTGATGCAGTGACCGGGATTGGCGTCTCTCCTCTCGTGGCCTGTCTGGAGTCGGTAATGGGCTGGATGAGGGACAACAGACTCAGCCTGAATCCAGAGAAGACGGAAGTACTCGTGATAGGTTCCCCCGGTCTGGGGTTGGCAGTGGTTCCACCAGCCCTGAACGGAATCACGCTTTCCGTGAAGGACTCTGTACGCAGCCTGGGGGTGCTCCTTGACTCGTCGCTTCACCTTACATCTCAGGTGGATGCGACGGTCAGGAGCACCTGTTATCAGCTTCGGCTGATACGCCAGCTGCGTCCCTACCTCGACCGGGGAGACCTTGAAACGGTTGTACACGCCCTGGTAACCTCTCGTTTGGATTTCTGCAACGCGCTCTACATGGGGCAACCCTTGTACCATACCCGGAAGCTGCAACTTGTGCAGAATATGGCAGCCCGTCTGGTTACTGGCACTGCCAGGGCCAGTCATATAACACCAGTCCTTAAAGACTTACATTGGCTGCCTATTCGCTTCCGGGCGCAATACAAGGTGTTGGTTATTACCTATAAAGCCCTAAATGGCTTGGGCCCAGGGTATCTGGAGGACCGCCTCTCTCCGTACAATCCGCCCCGCACACTCAGATCATCAGGGCAGCTATTGTTAACCGTTCCAGAGGCGAAATATAGTTCTACCATCAGGAGGGCTTTCTCCATCTCAGCCCCCAACCTCTGGAACGCGCTGCCCTTCGAGCTCCGCTCAGCCACCTCCCTAGCCCAATTTAGGAAGGGGCTAAAGACCCACTTATTTGAACAAGCTTACCCCTGACCAGTTACTCTCCCCCCCTCCCCTTGTCAGCACTGTCTTGCCGGCATGGACATTTTGTTATTTTTATTAATCTGTTTTTAATGTTTTGTATGACTTGTTGTTATATTGTTCGGAATTGTTGTTCACCGCCCTGGTTTTTAGAAGGGCGGTATACAAATAAAGTTTTTATTATTATTTATTATTACATAAATGGCACAATTGTGGGCAGAGGAAAAATGTTATATTTGAAAAGGGATGGGGAAAAACCTCAACTTCCATGCTGCCTACTATACAGACTAGATTCTAGAACAAACAGGAATTTAATTGTTAATGAAATGGTTATCCTTCTGCTGCATATTCCATTCACTTTGTTGTTTGGCTTAAAGTTGTTTCTAACTTACAACAACCCTAAGGTAAACCTATCACAGGAATTTCTTGGCATGATTTGTCCAGAGGGGGTTTCCCATTGCTTTCCTCTGAAGCAGAGAGAATGTGACTTGCCCAAGATTACCCAGTACATTTCCATGGCTGAGCACGGACTCAAACCCTGGTTCCCAGTGTCCTAATCAAACACTCAGACCACTGCACCACACTGGCTTATGCTTGACCAAAACATAGTGTCCTAGAAAAATTAAAATTCTAGGTTCTGAGAAGCACTTAATAAATTTAAAAAATGGTTGGCATTCTGTTCACTGTTTTCATGACTGTAAGCCAGATGCAGGATCTTATAACTTGGGGGGGGGGGGGGGGAGTGTGTCACAGTTTTGGTCATCAGCAACCAAACACGATCTCTTAAGTCAGGCAGCACCTCATCCAACAGCTTTCCAAGATGCTTAAAACTGGGGTGATGGGAAATGACTGTAGTCTTCTCCCAGTCACTGGCATCAACAAAATGGCCACACCCATTCTGACGGGGGTGGGGAGAAGCTGCCAAGGAGTGACTGCCCTGCCTTGCCATCCCCTCCCTTCTTGCTGCCTTCCCCACTTATTGTTTTTGCCACTGACTCAACTCCTTCCCTTGGAAGACAGTTGTGGCAGTGGTGAGGCCAGAAGGGGTGCACTTGCCCTTCTGGGCATCACTCCTCCTCTGGGATGTCACCTGGTGTGGCAGGTGGCACCAAGCCTGTTGATACACCTCCCCCACTGTGGCGATGCCACTGCTCCCAGTCATAGGACATATTGAGAGAAATAGCACCCTAAGGGGTCTCTGGTTGCTTGTCTCAGTGTGCCCACAACCACAAAATTGCTGTGGCCATCATTTCCCAGTGCCCTGACCTGCAGCACCTCAGAAACTCTTTGGCTTGCATGCTACCTGACTTAAGACGTAGGTTTCTAATGGTAGCATAGGCAGTAGTACGTATAATAATCAATAGGGATTCATCATTGTAGCTATGTCTGCTGATAGGAGATCTCATCTGATAACTGTAATGATTTTAAAATAATTTAATACTTTCTCTCTCTCCTTCCACCCCTTCCTGATGGCAGAGAAGAAGTCCTTTTACAGCATCTGAAAGTTATGGTGGTACTCACTAGAAGAAGAGTGAGCAGAGTTCAAGATTGTGGAATCTACTTTGGCGTGTTCTTAAATTTGCAAAATTCACCCATGAGAATGAAGTATCTTAGGGAGCCAAACATACATTTAGAATAATGGAATGGCAAAAGGTACATTTAAACACGTGCTGAGCCCAGGAATTAAATATCATTACCAGAATTAGTTCTTTTAACATAAACATTCACTCCTTGGTTTGTCCAAAATCTTCTTTGTTTCCAGGAAGAGTAAGAAAGCTTTAGCATAGCTGTAAATATTAAGCAGATAGAAACCAGAAATCCTTTTATTCATCTGATTTAAGCCACCCAAAGACATATTAATGGACCCTAATCAATGTTTTTGGCATCTCTAGTGTAGGAGACAGTTGTTTCTGCAATTAGCATAATTATAGTGTTTCTTCCTCTGCTAATAAATGAATTAGTTAAATACTTGAAAGGAGTACTTCTTAGGCTATCTGATATGGGGGACAATATTTTGCAATGCTTCAGAAGTCTTATCTCTTCCACTATCAGTGCCAGATCATGTTTAGTAGTGAATACCTTACAGGATTCTTAAGAAACTGTCACTGCTAATAGTCTTCCCCTTTTTCCATTTTGGGAGCCTTTCACAGTATGCAAACATAGTGTTATATTACACTTTAACTGCTATGGTTCAGTCCCATGGAATACTGGGATTTGGACTTTTAGGAGGGACATTTGTGTCAAACTGTATTATTTCTGCACTGCAGATTAGACCCCAATTTCTCAAACTCACCTCCATTCCTACCTTCCATGTTGGGGTCATTATAATCCAAAAGGATTCATGAGGTTTTTGCCCTTTTTTTAAAAAAAAAAAATCCACTTGAAACTATGTCAAAGCTAAGAACAGTTAACTAGGTCAATGGAATCAAGTCAGCTTCCTATTTTTGCAAAGCCATTGCATGAACTCCTTTAAGGCCTTTCAGTTATTTGTCTCTATAATTAGGAGAGTCAGCAGAATCACTATCCACCAGGACAAAAAAAGGGATCTCTAAGCAAGTGTGGCTTGTTTGTGCATCTGCTGGTAGATGTGGACACTTTTCAGTCAGTCATACAGAAGAAACCCTCTAGTCATGTGAGACTGTTGAAAATTTAGGATACACCAAATACCATGAAGCTGCCTTAAATGGAGATAGACTGTTCATCCATCTGGCTCAATACTGCCTACTCTGAGGCAGCAACTCTCCAAGCAAGGGAATTTCCTAGTTCCGCTGACCTGAAATCCTTTCTACTGGACATGTTTCGGGGACATCCCTTCCAAGGGTACTCTACCACTGACTCCTCCTTTGCTTTCTCAGCCACATTCCTTTAAAAAATAACCTCAAGTTCAACAAGTGTAAAGTCTTTAATATTCTTAAGCTACATGCAGCCTCTGTTAACACAGGCATATTCATTGGTTGTTCAATCCAACAGGAAGAGAGTATAGTATTTGAACCTTTGAAAGAACAATTGCAAAATACTCTGTAGACCTTTAAAGGATTGGATCTAAACTTAGTCATGCTTAGAGTAAAGCATGACTAACTTTCATACTCATTGATTTCAGTGGATCTTCTCTAACCATGGCGTTGTAGAAATAATGCAGTTTGACATCACTTTAACTTGTGTGGCTCCATCCTAAAGCTTCCTGGGATTTTTAGCTTTCTGTGGCAGAGAAGGCTAATGTCCTTGTAACACTACAAATCCTAGGATCCCATAGGATGTAGCTGCAGCAGTTAGAATGGTGTCAAACTGTATTATTTCTACAGTGTAGATGCACCATAAATCTAGATCCAATTCAGTGGAATTGGCTCAGACATCAAGCTGTAGCTACTGTTAATGGGACAAGTGATGAGAGAGCAAGTAATTTCTAGATATGTACGAACCAGCCGGAAGAGATGCATTCATTTGAGGAAATGTAATAGGAGGTAGAACTCTCCCTCTAGGACCCTAACTAAAACTTCCATTGCCTGTGAGCAGCCAAGTGAAATTCAATATATCAGCCATGTGTGGTAGTCTGCCAACTATGGGATAGGGGCAGGTGAGGAATCCATTTCATCTGTTTGGTCTGCTCCAGTCTACATCACCCAGAAGAAGACATGGACGATGTACTTTGGCCGTTGGGGAAACTATATGTTTCAGGATGTTGAAAAACAGGGACTGTAAAATCCATATATTTGTAAAGTATCCATAGAAAAATGAATTTAGAGACATAGGCCCGAGACACACTGGCAAAAAGTGGTGTGCCGGCACTGAAACTAGGGTTCCAGAGCATGTGGCAACCGCACACTTGGGAACCCTAGTCCATACAGGCTGTGGCATCTTGGCGGCATCCTGTCCACATGGGCACTGCCATGATGACGCCACCGCCACATAGTGTCTCCACATTGCTACGCATTGCATATGTCACGAGCGTGCCAATGGTGATGTACGCAATGCACCACAAAAAGAACCCGGAAGAAATGGGTTCTTTTTCTTACGGAGGGACGCCATCTTGTTTGGCAGCTGCAGCATCCTTCCACAGTTAAAACGGGTGACTGCAGCCTGCCATTTCGGGGCAGTCTGTACTGCCCCGTAGCCATGTTAGACTGGAATAGCAGTATGCATAGAGATCTTGTAGATCTTTGAGACTGAGCTAAAGACATTCTAGCGATGTTGTATACTACAACGTCTTTCACTCAGTTAGTCTCAAAGGTGCTACAAGATCCCTTTGCATTCCTCCCTGCCACCCTTCCCCCAAAAAGAAATGCACACAAAGGCTTTTATCAATTAGCTGATGCATGAAAACTAGGCATTCAGTTTGAAAGGGAATAACCATATAGAAGCAGCAGGAACTATATGTAGAAGGAGGAAAAGGGGAATCCCCACAGAAAATGGACTTTCCTTCCCCCCCCCCCCCATATCCCCAGTGCTAGATAACTTATTCTGTACCCCCACATTTTTCAGGCACAAGAAAGAAACTGATAAGACTTAATTGAACCCCCTCCCAGATGCTCTACTTGATTGATAAGTGTATTCTAAAACAAAATCTAGAATATATCTACAAAACTTTAGTGACCATTATTCCCCAGTGGAAATGTAGTATTAGATACTCTTCCTCTGAAAATAAATGTGAAGAGCAGTAGAGGCTCTGAGCAACATAAGAAAAATAGCCAAAGATGGCAGTATGAGGTGATGTGAGACCACTGTAGCAGAATAGTTGGGGGTCCTTTGATGTGAAATATGATCCAAGTAAATAAAGTCAGTGACTCTAAGCTCACGCAAAACTCTTCTGAAACCAACAGACTTTCCTCTGTATACATTTTTTTAAAAAGTGGGATCAGGATAAATTTTTTACAGAATCAGAGTTATCTCCAGTTCAAAAATATGTGCTTGGATCCCTTGCAAGGATCAGGAAAACTCATGTTTTATCCATCCTCCTCAGTATCCATCCTCGCCTCTTTTTTTTTAATGAACGCCCTTTCCTTTTGTGAAACGCTACAGGGCCAAAATCATTAAGGACCAGAATCTTTACATAACCTCCAAGAGATATTTATGTAAGGTTTTTGTATTTCCCTCTCCCCATATTTTGTATAATCTTTGACTGTGCAATGCTCCCCTTGAGGGGGCTGACCTGGCACTGACACTGCAGGGTTTTGTCCCCCAACAAATAGTTTTTTTACCCAAGTGTTTCAGTTTGTTGTAAACTTTAGAACGGTGAAAGATTTAATTGGAGAGGGATTTGTTTGCTCTTTCATTTGGTGTTCTTAAGGATCCTATCTATAATTTGACTGTTTTGTAATGTAATTGAATGTGTAGTATCCTGAAATCCACATAGAATGAAAATCAATCTATAATAAACAAAATGCTAAAAAAAAATCAAAAAAATCTGGAGCACAGATCAAGAACACAAATGTTTCAAATTCTAAAACTGGAATCTACCATGACCCAATCTTGCACTGAAATTTCTATAAACAGCTTACCAAACTCAGCATGAATAGAGTCTGTGTAGCACCCGTTCTTGGCAGCTTGCACCCACATTAGGTACGAAATGAACATTTCGGCTGCCACCTTGGCAGTCCAGTTCTCTCCTAGAATACCTTTTTCAATGTGGAGTAATCCTACTCACCTGTAATATTAAACTTTGGCTCCAGTTCTACACACTTTTACTTGGGACAGATATTTCAAGGGAATGAATTTGGAAGCTCATTTATGTTGTGCTATATCAACAGCCTAAAGAAATAAGTAGATAATGATAACGATTCCACAAAAATAAGGCATTAATATAACCATACAGGTATCGGTATGTCATCATAGCTGATGTTATGACTGAAAACATGTATGTTTTAATTCCATCTAAAACAATTAATGAAAAACACAATTGTACATTTAATAAACTTTACATGTGAAGGCAGAATAATACAAAAGAAGTGCAGATACCATATGAATTTTATATTAAAGTGATGGATGCAAAACATTGACCAAAAAACCAAAAACACGCTTTAGAAATTACAGGTAGTCCCTGACAGGAAATGTTTCAAATTTTAAGCTGAATAATCATCAGTGATTACCATTTTATTTAGATGCACTTTCTTTTGATTTTTTTTTTGCATAGCTTAAAATATTGCTGCACCATCTCCAATGCATCTCTTGATGCCTGTGACAGTTTTCTTCCAGAAACAAAAATCTAGGGAGTTTAAAAAATTCACCTCTTCCCCATCACATAATATATCATTTCTAATTTTTATAAATACATTGGTTTCTTTACTCATCTGATTTGAGTAGCATGCATTGGTATAGTTACTGTACAATCAAAATACTGTTGTAGACTTTATACAGTGTGCGTTTTCTCAGCTTGACAATTTTATTTAGACACACTTCTTAATGAAATCAAACAAACAGGGGAAGAAGGGGGGAAAAAACCTCTTAAAAATCCAGATAAAACTCACAGTGTTTACCAAGATCCAAATGGAATTAAATACTGATAAGTAAAATTATTATTATTATTATTATTATTATTATTATTATTATTATTATTAATTACAAGGAAATAAAAAGTCCCACAATAGTTGACACACTTTAGAGCCTAGCAAACACATTTTTAAATAGACTTGCACCAATCAGATGGGGTGCAAGCATCTGTTTTATCTTAATTAGATGGAGAGGTGAATGACCACTGTTTATTTTCACTTTCCTCATTAATTATGAAAAACTGCATTTAATTCATCTTGCATGGTGAGAGACTGGCTGCGCAGATGTAGGTCGTAAGGAAAGTGGCTCTCTGTAGGCAACCTGAATACAGAACTCTGCCCAAGGGGACCCCTGGGTGGCACTGCACAATAATGCATGCCATAATTGTAGTTTTTGCCATAGTCCAAAGTCTCTTCTTGCTTGAGGGAAAATATCCCATTATAGTTAATTGGGGGAGGACTTAAGGGGCCTTCAAACTGTGGGCTGGAACACTCTGGAGAAGTGCTTTCATAAAAGGACTCATAAGCGCTGCAGTAATTGTAGGGTTTCATGGATTTGGAGTTGTCAAGTGTTCCATGACCTGGGGGAGTGTTCAGCTCTGGGCTGTGATAGGGAGGGTAGAAGGAGGAGTAGGGAGATCTGGCATGGTGGGACGTTTCCCCAGTTTGACCCATCAAGAAACTTCTGGCATTCAGCTGTAGGCATCCCGCCACCAAGTTTGTCGTTGGCTGGGAGAGACCTTTGCACAGATTTTGAACAAATGTCAGCAGATCAGGCCTCTTGCCAATTCGTAAAATTTCAGAAAGAGCCCATATATAATTTTTTGCCAGTCTCAGTGTTTCTATTTTAGACAGTTTTTGTGTCTTGGAATAACAAGGGACCACTTTCCTTAAATTGTCCAGAGCATCATTGAGACCATGCATCCTACTTCTTTCTCTTGCATTAGCTTCCTGTCGCCTGAATTTGACCCTTTCCATTCTCATCTTGGTCGTCTTTTTTTTCCGAAGGCCTCTCCTCCTGGGTAAACCATTTTCGTCCTCTTCTTCTCGGTCATCATCCCCCTCCTCTTTCTCTGTATCTTCTGCTGTTGATCTTTTAATACTTTTTCCTTGATGTATAATCTGCTTTGCAAAGCTGTCTGGCTTCTTGATTTGCTTTGGGTCCTCACTTTCTCTGGAAAACTTTCTGCACATCTGGGACTCTGGCATTATAACAGACTCATCAAATGGTAGTGTTAACATGGTGTTATAATCTTTTGTGACCTGAAAAAGTGCCAGCATAAGGTTTTAAAAGTATCCATTTGTAAAGTGCATTTTAAAACACATTTTCCACTAAAATAATTATTCACATAATGATTAGCATTTTAATTATCGTTGTGTGTGTGTGTAGCTAATATTGACATCTTTAAAGAAACAGCCAGTTTGTTAAAGGAAAGGAGATCACTTACTATATTGGTCTTAATTTGGTCCAAAGCTATACAGTGAAATTGCTCTATAACTGGCAAAGGAAAATGCTGACACTTAATTAAGACAAACTTATAAATTTAAAAGTAACTCCTTTTCTCCCATTTCCTATGTTGTCACCTGAAACAAAACATTTTAAAATATGGAATTCATTTAAAACATTTTAAAAATACATGTATTTCATTTATCTAAATAGTTTTGAGTACCAAAGGGAGCAAGATAACAAGATATGATTAAAATTAATCTGTTAGCTGACAGAACATAATAATTACACTACCTTTAACTTTTTGTTCTAATTTGTTTGCACATATTCTGCTACAAATCATTGCAATCAAGTCTGAAATTGACTAAAAAGAAATAAAATGGAAAGGAAGGCAAATGAATCGTTCAGTGACTTAATTAAAGTGAAGAGAGGCTTTTTCTAATGGTCGGTATGAAAATGTGCGATACCCTGATTATTTCTTTCTTACTAAATGAGAATAGGGTAAATACTAAGCATATTCACAGAAGGTGTTCCAACAATAAATTTGTTCCATTTTTAAAATAAAACCCAACACCAAATTTCTCGGTCTTGAAATTAACCTCTATTTTGTTTTTCTTGATTTTTGTTTTGTTTCATTTTTCAAAATCAGAGCGAAACCTAACCCCTCTCACATGCTCTGTGCAGCATCTGTGTTCTTCAAGGAACAGACGTTTCCCTCCAGCTAATATCTGACAGGAACGGTCCGTGGATTCTGACTGCAATTGTGCACGTGCGTTCTGAATCCAGAATGAAATAAGGGGGGGGAGACAAACAATTTGCTTCTCATGGTATCGTTTCTGCTTGTGCAGTTACTTTTCAAGCAGCATTTTTAGGATTCTCAAACTGACAAACATGCAAATTTACAAACAGAGAGGTAAGGGATTAAAAAAATTCACACCAAAGAAAGTAAGCCCTGGCTAGAAAATTAATTCTCTGAGTATTGTCCACAGCACTCTTGCACTATTACATAATCAATAAAAGTATACAACAACATTTAAGAAGCACTGAAACAGAAGCAGTGGCAAATACAACATTCATATAAATCAAGGCTTTTTATCTTTTTATCTGTAAAACACTAGCATGCACACTCAGCAGTACCATTTAAAGATATAGAATTGTTTGCATTACCTGGGCCTTTTCAAAATCTCATTCAATAATCAGTTTGCATTTTTTGCCTTCGAAATCTTTTCAATCTGAATGTCGCATCGTCTCCTGGAGTCTAGATCTGTGTATATCTGCACTATCTCATTGATCTCTAAAAAGTGACATTGATGCCAACTGCCAGAGCTGGTACCCATGCCATCTGCTGGTGACGTCACAGGGCAGAGAAAACCATGTGATCTTTTCTCCTGGGACCTTCATTCTGCACTGATCATCTGGCATCCCTGTAAGTGGGTACCAGCATTCATGTATCAACACAGAAGGTTAGGCTGATAGGGGAGAGAAAGAGAGGGGGGAGGATACACGCCAGCATTTCATATGCAGTAGGTGCCTTTCTGTGAGTTTTATTGAACAGGTAGAAATGCCAACATTTCACTTTTATCCCTGTCCACAGGTATATCTGGTTTCCGCTTGTTAATAAGATGATTTTTAATGAAGAATGGATATTTTTTGTCATATCGATTGGAATGTCGCATGTGCACATGGATACTTTGAAGATAGCAGCGGCTGTCAATAAAGAACTGAAGAAGGTGTTGGCACTTTTCACCGAAGCATGTTTGGCTCAGGTGTGAGGGAGTTGGGAAGTACTTTTGGAGTGAACCCTATTGGAATCTCTCTCTCTCTTTCTCTCTCTCTCTCTCTGTGTGTGTGTTCCAAAAATATTTCTGAATTTGAATCAGTGTGGACTTATTTCATTTTGTGGCTGGATGCATGAAACGATGTCATTGCCTTTCTTTAGTGACTTTCATGCATTTTTGAAGGAGAAGGGAAAAGATCAACTTATAGTTTTGGAAATCAGTGCTCCCTGCAGCACATATACAAGATCACCCTGTCTTTTCTCCGGTTTAGATCCCATATGCATAAGCTGATTTTAACCAAGTCAGCATATCAAGACATGTAAAGCAGTAGTTTTTTTAAACTTAATAATTAGATTTAGATTTTGATTTTTGGTTGAAAAAAATGTTTAGCTATCTCTTTTCTTAATTTTTTCCCTTGAGTTATTTTTACCTCTTTACTTCTTCTTTTTCATTCTACATTTTATGTTGTTAGTAGCTGCCCAACCAACACTTTTTTCTTTACTTTCTCTCAAACGCTCCTTACTCCTTTTTGCCTCAGCATTAACAAGCAGGTAAGAAACAGTTAAACAGAGCGAACCGTCTTCTCCCCTCCTTTGCAGATTCTGCCAGCATTTTTCTGGCAATTCACACTGTATTTTTTTCCAACAGTAACACATTTCCAAGAAATCACATATCTAATCAATAGTTAATGTCTTGCTTGACTTAGGAAGTAAATAGAAAGTGGGGTGTTGCTTTTTCACTTGTATACAATTTTAACTCATTTTTTTTCTTGCCATACCCAGGCATTGTTGTTTTTCTTGTGATTTTTGTCACTGAAAGTAAAAACAGAGTTAGCATAATTTGTTGCCAGAATGAAAGTAATCCCTGGCAGACCTGCTATTATTACGAGTCTGTGTCAGCGTTTCTAGCACAATTTTATCGTCCCCTCTTCTGCTCCAAACCAAAAATGGTTCATTGCTCATCTTCTTTTAATTCATAGTGGACCCACGTTTGACATCACGGTTCCTTTAACCTGATCCTATTATTATTATTAGAGAATTCTATTTAAAACTGTGTAGGTATTTAAAAAATAATAATACAGGAGATGCCCTTAAATATCAGTTTAAAACATCCTAAATGCCTCCACCTTAAGAATTCTGAATTCTCTGTTTTTATTATTTTTAATAGCCATGAAAAGATACAGATCATTAGTTCGTAATCTAAATTAGCCCTGTGTGTAAGAAGAAATGGGGGGCAAGATCTTAAAACTTATGTAGCAAGTGCTAGCAAGTAATAGATTCCAGAAGACCCTGCATCAACCCTACCCAAAACCGATTGAATAAGTATTTTCTTCTGTTGAGAAGCATGTTAATATGTGTTATATTTCATTAAGTACTATTCAACAGAGTATCAATCCTTATATGTATCAAGAAAAGGAGGCGGGTGGAAGAAAGAAAGAACTGGAGTGATTTATTTTTGGAATGCCCTGAGGACAGTTGTTAACCCTTTAATAGATTTTGTATACGTTTGCAAGCCATTGAAGGGTTTAGCACTGTCTTAAGTTTCATTATTAAACATTACAAAACTATAAAAGAGTTATACATAATAATAAACCATCATACTAGGAATTATACTTCCAGTTACTGTAAAATGATTTTCCATCATCCTGTTAAATTATGTTTTTGAAAATGCAACAAAGTCACTATAAAATAATATATTTGATATAGATTTCCCATCACTACTGAAAAGAATACGAGCAAATCATGGAAGGTCCTATTAACATTACATTTTGTAATCTTTTAAATCAGTCATATGGCTTTCTAGAGTTTTTCAAATAGATTGCTCTGATGCAAAACAGCTGCAGTGTCAAGGTTTTAAAAACATCCACTGGTGTGTCTGATAAGTTTGCATAAGGATTTTTCTTCTTGTGTATGTCCTAGACTGCAGTCTCATGATATACAATGTACTGTTGTTAATAAGCTATCACAATTTTGTAATACATGCAGGACAACATTGATGTAATTAATAAATCAAATGCATTCCTTGTGACTAATACACATTACACAAAGACTTCTGGGGGACTTAGCACAAAAAGTGGACACATGCCTTAGTTGCATTCTGAGGCTGGACTTGAAAAGTGATGTTTCTGATCAAGAAGCAGCAGGAAAAAGGACGATCCCCAACCACTGCTTTACCCTTTTTGCTGTCTAACATTTTTCAAGACATGCTTTGGGCAGAAACATGGGTACTCTGGAATTCCTTCTAGTATAAATGTGGTTGGGGATGTGGGGATAGTGAATGGATAAGAGAGGCAAAGCAGTAAAGAATGAAAGGGTTAAGTACTCTCTTTCCACCTGCTACTTCTTCATGGGAAACATATTGTGAAAGCTAAATGGTGGATAGATTTTTAAGACATGTATTGAAGAACGAATGTGCATAATAGATTCAGTGTAGTATTACTGGAACACCAAGACTGAACCCTACATTCAGCATTCTTAGAAGCATTAGTGTGGCAACCAGATACATTGCCAAACAGGAAATTCACCTCTACAAAAGAAATGCAGATTTGTGTAAACTCTCACATGATTATTTATATAGTACATATATATTAATGCTTATAAAGGCGTTCTTTGAAACAGTTACTTTAATGTAAATAGAAGTGCAATCTGCCTCACCAAACTGGGAAAGGTTATGACCAAGTCACCATCATAGCCTGCTCAGTCTGCAGTCCACATGCCAAACCGGGGATGCCCATCTTCAAGGTCCCTACTCTTTCTTAAACAGGCTTTGGAGAGAACCACTTCTCCAGTAAAGTGTCTCCAAACAGATTTCTGTCATCCATAAAGTATGAAATGTGACCACCTAGTCAGTAGATTTCCTTTTTCATTCAGCCTTAGAACAAGCTACCACAAAAAAAAATAGCTTTTTAGCTTGTGGATTTTAAACAACGTGTGTTTTTAAATGTTGTTAAGTGGGAAAGAGGCAGGATAGAAATAATAACAATAACTTTCCTTGTGATTGGGCGGGCTATAAATAAATCATTATTATTATTATTATTATTATTATTATTATAACAATAACAATAATACCTTTTTTGTAAGTGTCAGAACCATCCTGCTGTTCTTAATCAGTTTCCTGGGTGTAAAAATATGCAAAACTAATCCCAACCCACAGCCAATATTTTGTGACTGCTCTCAAATGCTGAGAAGATCAGTTGCCCCATGCATCTTCTTTGGCTTTGGAATGATTGTGCATGTTCCATTTTATATGAATTTAATCTTTGAATCAATTGACTAACTTCATATTAGTAATCAAGTGATATTTGACTTTTTAAAAATTGGATGACAATGTTCTTTATTCCTGTCTACAGACTGGTTATTTGCCATACATTGCCCAAGCTATAAAAATAAGCATATCTTCCTTTAGTTTTCATGACAATTTTCATGGCTAAGTATTGAGGGAACTGGCTAAAAAAAGTACGGTATGTAATCAATGCATCCTTAGATGAGTCATTTGTTTCAAAGTACACAGTATGTTCTAAATTAAGTCACAAATATATTGAACAATTAAACTTACACAGCATTGATAGAATCAAAAAATTAAACCCATAGGATCAAGAAAGTGCCCAGACAGGCCAGGCTTAGGCTTTGTCACCACTGAAATCAAAATCAAAATGCTCTTCTTTTTTCAATCTGCCCCCTTCAACTTTGGTGACAGGTCTTAAAACATACAGAAAGATAGAGGTTGGAGATAATTAAACAGTATCATAATTTCGTTTATGCTTCTTCGTTACATGGTAGAGTATGGAAAGGAAAGTATCATTCATTATAAGTTAGTATATAAAAGATATTAGCAAAGTGGGCTTGGCGGCAGTATGGTCTAGTTTCAGCCTTCTGAAATACCAGCATGGCTAGTTGTCTTCCTTTCTCTTTCATGCATTCAACACCAAGATCTCCCCAGTGTTGTTGTAAACTGCAATATTTGTAAACCTTGAGTTATTAGAGTTTCTTTTTAATAGCAAAAGATTTATAGGCTTTGAAGAGAAACTATAATGTAAAAATAAACTGACAACATTGTTGTTGTCCTAGACTACTTTACTGGCAATTCTCAGCACCAGCTGCAAGTTTTCATTCCCATGTCGTAGGTATGTTTTTTTTTAATCCAAGGTATATTTTGTAACCAAAAAAAGTCCCAAGGGACAGGTGTATATCCATAATTGTGATTCATACCAGGTTCTGTTCCCCACTCTGCCTTTCCTCTGATCCTTCCCTCTTGACAAATGAATTTGTGGTTGCAGTGAGAAAGCACTTTTCTACTGATGCAATGCAAGATCCATTTTATAAAGATACAGAGAATGAGTGGAGACAGAGGCAAAAATGACCAGCAAAACCCCATGAGCTATACTGTGAGAGCTCTTGCTTCTTTTGACCCGTCATTACTAAGAAAAATACATTTAGACAAAATAACAGAAAATCTAACTAAATAAGTGACAAAGGCAGAAAGCCATGTTTGGTTATCTCCATTAAAGCAGGAAGTCATGTTTAGTCCTATGTTAGAACAAAGCCAAGATGTGAACTTGAGGAGGAGGAGGAGGCTCACATTAATCTAAATAAGAGTTAAGATCAGAATAAGCATAAGACAGAGCAGACAAAATACAATCTAGGAAGCCTGAGATCTCTCTAGCTACTCTGTCTCATGCAACTCACATGAATCTGTCACCTCCAAACACATCTTGTCTGTGAGCTTCTAGGGCTGGGTCTTCTCTAGTGGTTTGGTCAATGCCTCACCTCTTGGCTCTTCAGTCACACAGTACAGTAAACCAATTCTAGATGTCCTCTTTTTCACACGAGTCCCAGAAATTAGTAGTTCATCTTGATGTACTTGAAGTGTATATCCACTCACGTCTATGAGAGACAGACACATGCTTATCTTCAAGAATCCTTATGGGTTCTGGTCCAGTGATCCCCAAGTCTAATAGTAGTTGGTGAAGCCATAGTATCCGCCTACATGGTTTAACATCTGATGCATACAGGGCTTCTGTGAAAGATAATACCATTACCTCTTCTCCTGGCTTTTCCAGCTGATAACTGCTGCTTCAGAGTAGAACAAGACAATAGAAAACTATAGTAGACAGAGAGAGCATGTAACTACTTTGCATATGTCAGTTAAGACATCTACCTGCCAGGAAAGTTGTTGATATAGCTCTATCACTTGGAGGCTACTGAGGGCAATGGGCTTTGCTAGACAGTAGCACAATTCTACAGCAACTACCATCCACTTGACTACCAAACAGATAAACACAGAACCTTCTAAAAGGTGCACTTTGAGGACCCTACAATAGAAACCACAAGAAGTTGTTGTAGACCTGTTCAAGGTGTCTGCTTCAGCACTGTCTTTCCTGAGAACATGTTTGGTCACATTTGCCATAGATGATGCCAAGTCAAAGATGTAGGATAAAGGAAAGGAGAGACCTGACTGGTTTTTGTGTAATGCATTCTACTGGTATCGCTCATAGCTTCCTTGATGTCTTGTTCCTTTAGCTTTCTAAATACATGAAAGGCTTGATCACTGCAAGTGGCTTTCATGCACTGCTGTGATACTTTTCTTTTTTAAATAACCACCAATGCTGAATGGTGAATTTCCTACAATGGGCTCTCCATTCTTGGACAGATGAGTTTGTAAAAGCGACAACAGTGAAAGAATGAAATACCTTATGGAAGACTGCAGTGAGACATCAACAATGCAAGGGAAGCACAAACCCTTAAGGGCACCTTGAGTTTCTTGTGTGAGTCTTCAGAGTCATGAGAGAAGATACAGATGAACCATTTGTGCAAAATCCTAATAAGGAAGACATGTATAAGATATAACTGCCATTATGATACCATTAGACCTAGGAGCTCCTGTATAACTTGAGCAATGAGTGGTTAAATTGTTTGAGTGCTTCTTCTTGATAATACTGCTTAGCATTAGTGCTGTGTTATAAAGAAGGTAAAATAGGGGCTATACAGACTGCCCCAAAGGGGCAGTCTGCAGCCACCCCTTTACTGGCCAGATCAGGGCTGCAGCAACCTCATGCTGTAGCCCCAATCCAGCCTCTGTAGAGCACAAAAAGGAGCCACAAAAAGCAGCTTCTTTTTGCACCCTCCAAGGGGTGCCATAGCCACAGCAGCACGGCTTTATGATGCCCCTTTGGTGCTGCATCATGTGGATGCAGCACCAGAGGGGTGTTACAATGGTCCACGCAGTGTGGACCAGTGTGTGCAAAAATGGGGCAGGGTTATGCCATCCAGCATGCGGACACTGCACCCTAACTCTGCCCACAGGCCAGCACAAAGTGCGAGTCTGTATACGGCCATAGTCTTTTTACTGTGTCCAGATCTGCTCCTAGTGAGCCAGTGTGGTGTAGTGGCTTGAGCATTGGGCAACTACTCTGAAGGGCAAGGTCTGAATCCTTGCTCAGCCATGGAAACCCATGAATGATTTGTTGCTGTTTATTGCTTGTTTATTCCCGGGATAACAGCTCTTTAATCAAGATGTGTGTGAAAATGTTAATCGCAATTGTGCGTTCACTGTTTAACTCTCAGATTTTCCTCATGTGATAAAATCCATAGTTTGGTAAGGCTGCACAGATTTGTTGAGTACCTGGGAAAATAGAATTAAGCACTTTGATGAGAAGTAAAATAATGTTATGAGGAAACCATAGCAGTAGGTTTGGACCCATGCCTGTCAGAGGTTCACACAAAATTAGCAGTATTGCAATTAGTGCAATCAAGGATAGTAGACCTTCTCAAATATACTGTGGCCAGGTTTGCTACTAGGGATCATTGGATACATAGAGTTGGCAGGGCTCATCTCAATGTTCTGGAGACCTTACAGACAACTTATAAGATAGCTATCATTCATATTAGCTGTCATGCACCCTTCCATTGTGGAATGCTTGCATGGGGAAAACCAGGTGCTTTATCCATCTGATGAGTCCACAATAGCAAATCAAATGGATGGATGAATATTTACTTTTTCTTGGTTCCTCTTTTCACCCTGCCCCCCAGCTTAAGTTCATATTGTCTCATTTCTGCATCAACTATAAGTTTTTAAAAGTATGCATCAAAGTGTGCAAATGGTTTTGCATGCTGTTCCCTCAACACAAGTACATATGCATTGTTTGCTAGCAATTTCTTCCAATGTGATGTGTTTGCTACAAGATTGTCACTAATGTGAATTGCTGAGCATATTTTACCCCCATGCTCACAAATTTTATTGACTTTATTGACTGAATAAATATCTAGCACTAGCATCCAACTGCCCACTATTTGAGGCCTTGTACTGGGGGTCAGTTGTTGGGCTTGCCAGTGTACTCAGCTCCACAAGCAGTCATTTTATGTTGAATGCAGATGTTGGCCCTGCATCACCTATTGTGATTTTAAAATTTATTATCCCTGCATTACAATCAGAGTCTGGGTGAAGTCCAAATAATAACAATTTGTGCAAGGCTACCAAAAGATGTAATAGCTGCAAATAAGATTTCAATGAAGGACTTCTCAGTTTCCTGCTAGTCTTTTGAATATTACGCCTTGATTACATCCCATTTGCATTATAGTAACACACCCTATGTGGGGTTGCCTTTGGAAACTGTTCGGAAACTTCAGCAGGTTTAAAACGCTCTAAAAGAATGCTGACCAGGGCCAGTTATAGGGAGCATATAACTCCCTTATTGAAACAGCTTCATTGGCTACCAGTAAGTTTCCAAGCACAATTCAAAGTGCTGGCTATGACCTATAAAGCCATTCACAGCTTAGGTCCAGACTATTGGAGAGAAAGTATATCTCCTTATGAATCTAAGATTCTTAGGAGAAGGCTTTCTCTTGGTCCTGCCAAGATCACAGGCTCTCGGTGGCTGCTCCTACCCTCTGCAATGCTTTTCCATGAGAAGCAAGGCTGGTTGCCTCTCTCCTTGCCTTTTATCGGCAAGCAAAAATGGTTTTGTTCAGGCAAGCTTTTAATGTGTAACCACGGGATGCCTTTTATATGGGGTGTTTGTTATATGGGATGGGTACTGTGGTTTTTTTGTGGTATTATTGTGGCTTTAATATTTGTAATTTTATATTGTTTTTAGCTAACATTTTTAATTGTTTTATTGTATTATGTTCATTAGAATTTTTATTTTTATTTTTGAGCCTCCTTGGGTCCCTTTCTGGGAGAAAGGTGGCATAGAAATGAAATAAATTAATTAATGCTTTCATTTCTGTGCAGCACATTCTTCCCTTTGCCTATCCAGGGGAAGCACACATGGAAGGACAAAGTGATTTTCACCAGAAGAAAAGCATTTTGGGACTTCTTTTTGAAACTGGATAGTATCTGTGTTTGGAAGAGGCTGAAGTAGAAGGTGAATTAGATTTTAGTTGGTATTTAGTTGGCACATTTTATTTTGTGCTGTGACTGATGATATTTACAAAGCTTAAATGTGACTGTAGTTTGATGGTGGGGGAAGGACTAAGGCAGAATCCAGGTGTCTCCTTTAAGTGTATTCAAGGGTTTGGATTCCAGCGTCCACAAAGACCTCTATTACTGTTATGTGCCTTCAGGTCATTTTTGACTTATGACAGCCTTAAGGCAAACCTGTCATAGGGTTTTCTTAGTAAGATTTGTTCAGAGGGAGTTTGCCTTTGCCTTCTTCCCCTGTGGCATCAGAGCAGAGTGGGTCACGGTGTCCACTAGATGCACACCCCGACTCTGCTCCCATGCCAGCATGAGGCCACATGCCCCACCACATAGTGGGCAGCATCATGGCACTCCTCTGGCCTTGTGTCCAGATGACAGCGCTGCAAAGGAGTGCTGCAAAGCTGTGGCGCCGGCAGCTATGGCGCCCTTTCCATATCACAAAAAGGAGCTGCTTTTTGTGGCTCCTCTTTGCACTGTGAAAAGACCAGGTTGGGCCACAGCATGTAGTTGCTGTAACCCTGATCTGGCGCTAAAAGGGGCAGTCTGTTTAGCCCCACAGTCTAACACTCAAACCACTATAACATGTTGGCCGTCATACATGTGAGCATGATATTTGCTGCATCTCATTCATATACCTGATATAATATATAACAAGAAAACTATGGCCCAATTTAGATGAGCCTTTGCACCTCCCCCATCACATGCTAGGGGTTGGCCAAGGATGCACCATCCATACCGACCTCACCCCAGCACATGACGGGGGCCTCAAAATGGTGGCGCCCTGTATACACGGGCACTGCCATTTTGACACAATGGACACGTAGTGTCCGCACATCCCGTCACGCTTGTGACATCACGAGTATGCACTCGGGCATCTCAAGCGTGACGCAAAAAGAACCCGCTTTTTGCGGGTTCTTTTTCTGCTGCTGGGAAGCCTCACCATTTGGCAGTTGGGGCTTCCCACCAGCGGAAATGGAGGCAGCGGCAGATCACCCTTTTTGGGCAGTCTGTATCCCGCCTATGGCTTCCTGACATTTTTGAGCTAGTTTTATTGAAAATTTTTACACAGTACAAGTTGAAAGTCTTGAATAAAGCAAAAACTATGGCCTAATAACAAAGCCTTGTTATCCAGTACCAGGATATTACCACACTTACCACAACACCTATGAGCCAAGGATATCATGGCACTGGCAAGTAGTAGTCAACTGAATAAATAATAAGATTAAATAATGTATCAAATAATTAGCTACTTTCAAAAAACATAATCACAACTTTGGGGTCTTGGGATTGTAATTCCACATTATAACTTTTCAAAAGTAACATTGCCAGCTCTTTTTCTAATACCAAAAGATGTCTCCCACCATAAAGAAATGCCTACGGGGGTCATTGTTATAAGCTGTCTGATAGATTTCCCAGTTTCAGGCCTTGAAGGCTGGTTATTAATAGTATAAAATGTTAAAGTTTGAAATAAGTGTAATTTGGTTAACCGACAATGTTTTTATAGGGTGAAGAGAGTTAAGTTCTATGTGGATGAATTGTAGTGTACTGATGGCTGACCATGGTGCCCACTAAACTACGAGTAGATACAAGATAACAGTAATATCAACACAATTCAGCCCAGTAAGTTATAGAAAAAAGCGAGACTGCAGCCAGGTACTGTATAACCACTTATTATATAGCCAGACCAAGAATCCTGAACCTCCTGAATTTGGGAGGGAGGAGGCTTGGGGTGCTGTACTAACTCATCTCCTGGACAGTCCTACAAGGGATGGTTTTTAAGTAAAATAAAAAACACTCACAGTAACATGATTGTGTAAGATAAGACATCAAGGATTGTAAAAGAAAAGTAAAAAAGCAGACCAGTTACCACTGTTCATGACTGGTCTGCCTAGACCAGATCAAAGACAGTAATTGCTGGTGGATTGCAACCCCCCAGAATGGGTGAGATTACAGTATGTTGTTGACTGTATTCTGACTAATCACAACTGATTTCCAGATAGTGTTCCCAACTTTTCAACATTCCACAGATGAAAACTGGGACACTTATGACCCATCGATATCAAGATGGCAAATGTTATTAATGACGAAGAATCCACAAGCAGGGGAGGCTGCAGCTGTTTCCTTTTGCCTGAGTCTACTGGGAAGCGCATGATTTCGTACTCTCCTCTTCTTTCCCCTCTGCTGAGTTAACTGAATGCAAAATGCTTTCCACCTGGAACACAGTTTGCAACAACTGCAGTAAGGTGAAGACAAAGGAGAAAGCAGGAAGAGGAGAGAGAAACTGGGACATTTTAAAAATAGCTGAAAATGTGGGATGAAAGAGGAGTAGCTGGGATTGTCCCTGCCATATCAGAACAGGTAAGGAGTTTTAACTGTCTGATCATAAGAGGATAGCAACCAAGGGGGTAAATAAATATATAACATGATGTGCTGTTGCTATTTGCCATCAAGACATTTCTGAATTCTGGTAACCCTAAGGCAACCCTATCATGACATTTTCTTGGCAATAATTATTCAGAAAAGGTGTCCCATTCCCTTCCTATAAGACTAAGAGAATGTAATTTGCCCAGCATCACACTGTGACTCCCAAGGTCTTCAAACCTTGGTTTTTCCAGAGTCCTAGTCCAGCATGCAATCCACTACATTATGCTGGCTCCCATAAAACAATACTGATTGCTTCATAAGTTTATGAAGAAGGACTACAGAGGAGCCTGCTTATATTCCTTCCCATTAAAAAATATCCTGAAATTTCAAAACATACATTCTTAAGTGGAGTGTTGATAGTAACCTTTACAAGTAACTTTACAGTGTACACACTTGGACATTCAGGTGACAAAAGGTAAACAAGAAAGAGTTTTAGATCAATATAGGTTAAATATCAGTGGACAGCAAAACATCCATTCCTCCATAAAGACACAGGGGTGGAAAATCGTGGTGTTTGCAGACAATGTCTGAGAATTCAAATTCCAGGACATTCTGAAGGAAACATGACAGCTGCTAGAAGTTTCCACTGTGTGACTCTCATGTTCACCACATAGATGTAGCCCCCTGAGAACATTAAGGGGAGGTTCCTTGGTTTTTTTCAAAATTAACAATAATAAATTATGTAACTATAGAATAATAATTTGCTTCCCTTTCATGACCCCAAAAATCTGCTTCTTGTGGAAGGTGCTTCACTAACTAATGTGGGGCCTGGTTGGCTAGTAGGCTGACATTATTTATTTATTTAAGGCAAGCATAAATGAGATTGGCTCAATATTTTAGGAGATTCGTGCATCCCTTCACTATATGAAAGGAGTAGCATAGTCAGAATTAGCCTGTGTATTTGAAAGGACAGATCTAAGATATTAATCCTGCACTCCTAGAACTCAAACGATTCTCAAAACTCTTTTTAAAAAACCCTTTACATCTCAGCAAGAGTAAGTGAACCTTTCCGTCCCTCCGCCTCCACTATGTTCCAGAGCTATTTTAACACATGCAATACAAAAGAAAAGATAGCCTTTGTTAAAAAGTTTAATGTCCTTAATTAGTAGAATTGTCGGACTAATTAGAATACCAATTAGAATTGGCAGGGCTATCGTTAATTTGGATGTGCTGTGGTCTAGTGTTAATTGCTATTCAACCTATAGCTGGTGAAAGCAAGAGTAAGTAGATAAATGTACACTCTCACACACAAACTATTTTAAATGTTAAGGGTCCATAACCATAACAATCTTCACGGTCGATGCATACTTAGGGAGTCTTTAATTCAGGGAGATGCTGATGAAAAGTTAACAACTGCAGATGCAAGGATCACAGTAGTTACAAATGAAAATGTTTCAGACCTTGTATGTGGTTGAGGGCGAGCCTGTCTGTCCCTCCAAATATTATTTGTAATTGGATTTTTAAAATTAGATTCAAACGATAAGCATTGCCACAATAATATTGCCTGAAGATATTTTCACATGACCTGAAGGAAATGAAGATTCCAAGGTTCTTTATGCAGATACTGGAAGTTAAGAATTTCAAATTGTCCTTATTTCAACAGGACATGAGAAAAATCCTAAATCAAGAATAATTTCTTTTTAGACAGGGGAATATACAAGGTAAAAAGTTGAGGGGGGAATGCCCATTACAGGTTGATTTAAAAGAACAGTAGACAGCATGGAGGACCACATGACCACTGACATGGCAGAAGCTATACATTGTGAGCTGTGTCTAATATGTACCACCAATCATGGATGTGTTGGCCATATCCTCATCTGGGTGTCAGCTGCGTAATCAGCAACTATACCTTTGCTGATTGGTATGTCCATGTGGCTCCACCAGGTGATAGGGAATGCTGAGCCAAGACAGGCATGAATCCTGGTATATGCTGATATACATGTCAATGGCAAGGAGCAGTGTGTTAGCTGGCACAAACTCCTCAAAGGAAAAGCCTGTCAAAAGCTTGGTGTATAGTCTGTGTCAATCTGACTGGATTCCAGTCACTAATGCTTTCCTTCTGGTTTATAGCAGAACCAACTATATTATGCATACAGAGACAACCTAGTAATTCAGGATCAGAAAATGTGGGAGAAAATTATTTTGTGAGCCTTCCACATCAGGAGTAAACTAGATAGCCAGATTCTGGCTAGGAATGTGGAGTTTCAAATCTGTTGATACCATTTTCATAGTAAAGTCGAAGGCTTTCATGGCTGGCATCCATAGTTTTTTGTGGGCTTTTCAGGCTATGTGGTCATGTTCTAGCAGTTTCCTTCTGACGTTTTCATAGAAGTTTATCGCACCGGGGTTAAAACGTTTCCTGGTGCATTCTAACGTGCCTGCACGGGGGCGCACACGGAGCGTGAAGGGAACACAATGGGGCCCAGAACACCATTGTACTGCACACCAGAATGCCGCCTTTGCCGCCAGGCGTTCCCATCGCATTTCCATTGAGTTCCAGAGGACGCCATTTCTGGAGACGCTTTGAAACAGTTCCATGTGGCTCCACCAGGTGATAGAGAATGCTGAGCCAAGACAGGCACGTTAGAACACACCGGGGAATGTTTTAACCCCGGTGCGATAAACTTCATAGTGTTGCTCGGAATGCTCTAGTATTCCCATCTCATCTACATTCCATATTGAATTGCAATGCATTTTCTTTTTTTCACCCATGCAAATCTGCACATACCTAAGTGTGTATTTTTTTTCTAATATACACATACAGTCTTTCCTTCTTATACACTGATTTTTTATACATAGATTCAAGCATTCACGGCTTGAAAATGTTCAAAAAAGTATAAATTTCAAATATCAAATCTTGATTTTCCATTTTTTATAAGGGACACCATTTTGCTATGTCATTATATTTAATGGGACTTGAGCACCCACGGATGTTGTTATCCACGGGGGATCTTGGAACCAAACCCCAGCATATAACAAGGGTCCACTGTATTCTGTTCATATTACTCCATTTCGGTCAAGGGAGTTTGTGCCCATTTCCCAACTATATGCATTTTTAATTGCATATACTGTTCGCATGTACACATTTTTCAGATTTAGACATACTGGCATTCTGTCATAAATTATATCATAGAGCCAGTGTGTTTGGGTGTTGGACTACAGCTCTGGAGAACAGGGTTCAAACCTCTACTAGGCCATGGAAATCAAGTGGGTGACCTTGGGCAAGTCACACTTTCTCGGTCTCAGAGGAAGGCAATGACAAACTTTCTCTGAACAAATCTTGCAAACAAACTGTGATAGATTTACCTTAGGATAATCATAAGTCAGAAATGACTTGAAGGCAGACAACAACAACAAAGCCTGACTCGTGCCATTGCAATTCACTTTTACAATAGTTGCACACATCAAAATTCTTTTCCTACCATGCAATGACCAAAGGTTATACCTGAACCTACCTTCTAAGGACCCTAGTGTTTGTCCCCACAAAGCCATTTCCATGTCACTGGAGAGAGAGGGTGAGATATTTCCAGCTCTTTCTCAATTGCAGCATGTCCAGCTACAGAGAAAGAACTGGAGACATCCCCAACCATCCCCACATTCTCCAGCAATATAGATATGGGTGTGTTGGGGAGAGGCTGCACTGCTTGAAATGTAGGTTTTGGAGGATAGCATTGGGAGATGTAGCTATAGAGACATAGCTATGCCTACTGGTAAAGGATCTTGGCCTTATTATTATGTACATTCCCCCCCCCCCTCACATCACATCAACCCTAGAAATGTACAGATTTCCAATACAATATGTACTTCATCACACTGGCACTCTCAGGAATTAAGAAATGGACCATTTTATAGAGAAATGCAAATTGATAGGATACTTTTCCAATCCTGGTGATAATGTGTGCTTTTCCAACCATAGTGTATGCTGAATATATTTATGAAAGTAAGTGCTATGGTTCTTTAGTGCTTAGCTTTCCCACATAAAAGGAAATTGTACCCAGGATGCCTAGAACTAGTGTGGTGTAGTGGTTTGAGTGTTGGACTACAACACTGCAGACCAACCTCAGAGGGCGACAAAGGCAACTCTCCTCTGAACAAATCTTGCCCAGAAAACCCCTGGTGGTGCAGTGGTTAAATGCCTGTACTGCAGACAATCACTCACAAACCATAAGGTTGCGAGTTCAGTACCAGTGAACTCAAGGGCTCAAGCTCTACTCAGGCTTGCATCCTTCCAAGGTCGCTAAAATGAATACCCAGATTGTTGGGGGCAAATAGCTTACATTTTGTAACCTGCTTAGGGAGTGCTTAAGTGCACTGATAAGTGGTATAGAAATGTACTTGCTATTGCTATTGCTATAGATTCGCCATAAGGGGCACCATAAGTCAGAAATGACACGAATGCACACAACAACAGCATCCAAAGTGCCTGTGGAATACAGCTCACTTTTATTTTATTTTGAGCAAGTGAAGAAAGCAGAAGCCAAAACATTTTTTCTAATACATTTGAATAGCTTTGTTTTTCATTCCTATATGTGGTCTCAGTCCAACAGCGTAGCGTAAATATTTGCATGTAGACCTATGCTACACTGAATCATATACCCTCCAGACTGCTGTAAAGCTCCTGAAGTTGCCCATCCAGTCATTCTGTGCTTGTCAACTAGCAGGCAGTATCACAGATGTTTCCAGCTACATCCCCATAGCCATAAGCATAATGATTATAGCGGTGCCAAGACCACTGGATCTCAGGGTTGATGTCATCATTTTGCATCTAGCTTTGGGGATGTAGCCAGATTCTTCACTGATCCTACCTGTGCATCATGAAGCATGGAATGTTGGGCAAGGTGGCTTGAAGGGCTTTACAGTAAATCAAGGGGTGGGCGCAGCCTTTTGGTGCTGCAGGGGAAGGATGGGAATATCAGCCCCTGAAGCCTCCACAAATGTAAGGGACACTTATATAGGTGTACATCCCTTACAGAATTCTGACTTCTCTGTCTCTCTTCCTCTCTCTTCCTATGTTTGTGTGTCTATGCTTGTGCCTGTTGTGTATGTATGGAAGGGCTGCTATTTGTGCCTTTTGAACATTAATCGGAATGCTCAAAGGGTTCCCTTGAGACTATTCAAACGTTCAACTTTTATGCTTAAAGAATACCAATGCATTTCAGTGCAAGTACAAGGCTCCTTGTCCATCTCCACCATATGGGCCAAAGAAGAACAAACGAGAAGGAAAATCAAACTGAATAAAAAGAACAGTTCCTCTAAGGAGCTGCGTAAGAATTTAATATGCTGTAAGGGAACCTCATTACAATAATCCCCATTCACCATGACTGTTACTGTCCACGCCAGATTTCTCTGCCACTGACTTGGACAGCAGTGGCCAGGAGATGGCAACCTAGTAGTAGCTTAATAACGGCTTGATTTGCTGGGCAGAAGCATACCTGCATGGATTAGACTTATGAGGAATTGACTGTATTAAATTAATATAGAAAAGGAATACATGTATAAAGCAATCGTTTGAGAAATGCACATATAAACCCATTTGAGAATACAGGGGAGGCAGGGAACGGATCACTTTCCCTGGAAAAGATATACTATTCAGAGGATACACAGCTTCAGCAACTCTCTCCAGAGATCTCAGTGTTTGGGTGAGATGGAGCACCTCTCTTGGGAGAGCCTGAAGCCTCTGGACACAAAAATCGTGTAGGGATAAATGAGCCCCCTCCCCAATTTTACTGCCATTTCCTCCTGACAGTTATTTTTATTTTTTGCTTAGGTAGCTTGTAGCAACCATTTCTCCTCTCATTCTGTTGTGTGCCCTCGGGGGTTTCTTTTGCATGTGTGCTTTTCTCAGCCATTGCACATTTACCAAAATAAATAAAAATAAAATAAAAAGCAAAAAACCCCAGGAACACCCCCCCCCCGCCTCCATACGCACACTCTGCACTAGTGCTTTTATATGTACATTCAGACGTTTGGCAACTGAGTTGCTGAGGAAGGAGTTTTTAATGGTGGGAATGAGCTGCACCTTTTTTCCCTGCTGTGCTTTTAAATTGCTTTTAATTCAGTTGTTATTTTTTAAGACAACGATCTCTTTAATTGTGTTCTAATATTGTTACCTATTGTGTTTTTAAATGCATCCATTTGCCACCTTGTGTCTCAGTTTTGGGAGGAAGGCAGGAAATAAATGAAACAAATAAATGAACACAATTTTAACGCTTTTTCATTGTTCCATCAGACAGACATAACTTTGCAAACCCATCTTATGTATATAATAATAATAAAAAAATTATTTGTACCCTGCCTCTCCCAGCAGATCAAAGCGGTTTACATAGTTACACATAATACAACATAATAATCATTATAAACTAAATAACATGAATTTAAATCCCCTCTATCCCCTTAAAACCATCCAGAAAACTTATATATATATAACAAAAACTCACACAATAATAACATTAAAATCCCTAAAAATCCATTAAAACCATTAAAACAGTCATGGTAGGGCTTCATGGGATACACTCGGGACAATCCATATATTAGGTTCAAATGTTATATACAAACAGTCAGTAAATATGTATTTATTTAGAGGATTTATGCTCTGCTCTTTAGTCACAAAGGCTCTCAGAGAAGCTTACAAATTCTTGATTTGACAAGTTTGCTGTCAAATGAGTTTTTTATTACAGTTTTATTATCACTATTATCATTCTTTACTTATTTAAAATCTTTCCATATTTACACATTTAAATATTTCAAATTAGTTCAAGCATTTAAAATATTATTAATATTTATTATTAAGTGTAATTATTACAGTTTGTTAAATTATAATAATTAATTTGGGTTTGCTGGACAATTATTTCATTCCAGTGCCAATGTTTCTTTCATGCAGCACTGAAAGTCAAGTTTTGTTTGTAGACTGGTGTTTGTTTGTTTGTTGTGGGGGTGTTGGCTTTATTTTTGTTTGGTATTCCCATTCTTTATATTTAAGGTGTGTTCCATATCTGATTGTGTTCATGTGAAAGGAAGACATCATAATATTCTTTTTACAACTTGTAAAACTGCTCTGCACATGGTATCCTTAGCTATCCTTAGGCCTTGATGGCGTTATGCCATTGAATTTCCTCTTGTCTATATTATATAGGTGACCATCTTGGCTCTAAGTAGTTGAGATATCCCATAACTGATACAAACTTTTCTTTGTCTGCTGAACTTAAAGGCCTACAGAGGAAGCATCTTCCTATGTCACCTGGTCAAGCTTCAATGGCATAATGCCATCAGGGCCTAAGGATAGCTTTCTATCTATATGCCCTTGAACCAATTAGCTATGAGAGATTGGCTGAATAAACAATCCATCATCATTGCAGTGCAGTTGATAGTGGCTTAATAAATAAAATATTAAGCACTCCTGCTGCACATAAAATGATGCATTAATTAATTTATGTCCATATCTCACTTTTCCTCCAAGGAGATCAAAGCTGCATATGTGGTTGCTCCCATTTTTAACTTCCCCACAAACCTCTGAAATTGGTTTGCCTGAAAGTGATGCAGTAAACATCAAGGCTAAATAGTAATTTGAACCCTAGTCTGCCCTGTCCTAGTCCAACAGTCTAACTATTATATTACAAGAAACCTGTGTCAGACAACCAACTCCCCCCTTCTTTAACCTATTGCTTATCCATGCGAACATGTGGTCACTCCAGTTCTCTTAACTTTGTCTTTTGGAAATTTAGAGGAAGACTTAATTTCTTTTTGAAATCACTTGAACTGTACTTTACATATATCTGAACTCAGTGTCTACAACCCCATTGGTTAGTCCCAAGTAGAGTGGATCCATTGAATCAATTGATTGACTCCCTTTAATTGAATGGTACCACTACAGTTGAGGCTCAAGTAGGATTTAAGCCTAAGACTGACCAAAGCTGCTATCTTACAGAACAATCCATGCAACTGCTAAACAATTAGGTTTATAAATACTTTCTTCTGGAAGCTCCTGATCTAAGTTGCTGCTTCAGCCAGTGGTGCCATTGCTTTATAAACTGAGATCAAATACTGAAATAAAATGGGGTCTGCTGATTCCATTGCACAGTGTATCTCTTGTGTTACTTCAAATTCAACCAATTAGGTCAGTTGAATAATTTACAGGCCACTTCAAAGAGCCAGTACAAAGGCCCTTCACTACCTAATAGGAATTAATTATTGATTCAGTACCTGTGGAGAATTGTTAAAACCTCTTACATATTTGTTCTTGCAAACTTAGAGGTTTGGCTTGCTATGTTTGCTAACAGCAGTCAAAGATCATGAAGATGGAAAGAGCTTAAAAGTGTAACAAGCAGTTTGATTCTTGGAGTTGTGGGCCTGGAAAAGTCAAGGCCACAAAAATGTCTTGAATTTTAATACATATGAATCTTCAGATTAGTCTCTCTTTCTTTGCTGCATTCAGAGTAATCAAGTTCTTTAAGACATATGGCTATGGAAGACCTGTAAAATCACATTTCGTTCAGTTGATTAATTTGAACTAGTTCACAATGACACACAAATATTAGATGAAGAGTTCATTTGCCACTTCCTTGGTGCTTTTCTAAAATGTGAGGGGAAAAGTATTGCATCAGTCTTCATTTTTTGCATTTACCAAACAAAGTGAATGAAATCCACACTCTGGTCAAATTCAGGTGACAGTTTCCAACCAGGGTCATTGAAAGCTTGTTAAGACCATTATAGAATCTTTAGTATTGTGCAATACAAAATTGTATATATCATTGTTATTTTCATTGAAATTCAATGGTTTTACAATGGATACCAAAGACAATAAATAAATAATCAAATAATGATACTACTAAGAAACACAAAAGCATATACAGTATAGTTAGTACTTGAATTCCTTTCTTGATTTCTGGGTCTCAATAATTAATACTCCTCAACAGCCTTGGCATGCCTTCATTGTAAAATAACACCATAAATTAGGCACATTGAAGGAGCTGCTAGGGGTAGTTGGCTTCCATATCAGTGTGGTGGTGAATTCTCCCTGGGATTTAGTTTGAATTCTTCAGGAACTATGAAAGATGCTGAATGCTATTGCCCACATAATTTCAGCACCCTTTACAGTTTGGATGCACCCCTCCAACATTTACATGGAAGCCATCCACTATTACTGGACATGACCCTTTCAGAGAGTTGATCTGGATGTCCATAAGTGGCATCAAAATGATAGTTATCAGAATTATTATTGCTGTGTTTCGACTGCCAAAGAAAGGGACTTTTGCAATTTTCTTCCAAGGTGGTAAAACAGCTTGGTCAGCTTTAGTTACTTGACTTGGCAGGGTTGGGATAAGGGACTCCCTCAGGTGGCGTGTTTTGAGGTGGTCCTCTTCAGAGGAGCTATTAGAGAGATCTAGTCTTTTGTGCGTGTACACATTATATATATATCAGATTATGCAGTCTTTCAAATCTTCCTATACTGTATGTCAAGCACAGGAGCAGCTTTACCACCTTAGCAGTTCAGTAATGTGCAGAAATCTGAGAAACAAACCAAACCAAATCAAAAAGATTACAGAAGTCCATGTTCCTTGAATTTCAGAAACATGTATTAATTTGAGAGAGTTGTCTTCCCATGTGCTGATTTACATATTTCCCTCTCCATGAGTAAACATGCAATCTTTTTCAGCCTGTGTAATTAATTTCATTTGCACTGTTATTGATTTGCAAACAGTTTACCCTGCTCTTTACGTATAGAGAAAAGCTTTCAAAGCAGCTAATTATTTATAGTCAACAATTTAAACTATCATCCCATTAGATCACTAACAACAACAGATCATTGTGAATTATTAACAATGGCTGTGATATTGAGCCAGTTAAAATACATGCCAGTAAAAGAAAAAAACACTATCAAACATCTAGAAAGCCTGACAAGTAAAAGGTTATCCCTTGACACTGAAAAGATAACATAGTTGGTGGTAGTTAAGGCTTTCTAGGGAGGAGATTCCAAAGGAAACAGGTATTATTACACAGAATGACTCTTCACATAGGCAATACATTCTAATTCCAAAGAAAGTATTTTCAATTTCAGCTCCCTGTTGCACTAATTAATTAATTAATTTCCATGAGAAACTCACAAGAACAAAATGTTAAAACATAGGATGTCAGTCTCCTTGTGTGTGCAAGAGAAAATGAGAGAAAGAGAGAACAGGTGGGATATGTAAAATAAACAGGCCAGTTTGTCAGTTTTCATGGGGTTTCCTAAGATTACAAAGCAGATTTCTTTACCCTCCTCTGCATTATCAAAGACCATCAACATAATTGTAAATCAGTTATCCTTTTGAGAGTAAGTGCATAGTATTTCATGCAACTGATGCAAATAATATCTGGGATAAAGCTGGTAATATAGTGGGCCCTTGGTAACTGCTGGGGTTTAGGTCCAGGACCCCCTGGTGGATATCAAAATCTGTGATTGCTCAAGTCCCATTAAATATACAGTTGGCCCTTCTTATACACGGAATTTTTGTACATGGATTCAAGCATCCACGGTTTGAAAATCTTCCAAAATAAATAAATTTCAAATATCAAACCTTGATTTTTAATTTTTTATAAGGGACACCATTTTGCCATGTCATTATATTTAATGGGACTTGAGTATCCACGGATTTTGTTATCCACGGGGGATCTTGGAACCAAACCCCACCGTATAACAAGGGGCCACTGTAACGGCATAAGAAAACAGTGTTCCTTATATGAAATGGCAAAACCAAGATTTGCTTTTGGGAATTTATATATTGTTTTAATATTTTCAAGCTGTGAATAGTTGAATCTGTAAATAAAGAATCTGTGGATACACAGGGCCAACTGTAGTTACTCTAGGTCTTCTCCATTCTTCTTCATTCACATGTGCCATAGCTTGGATGACTGAAACATTTGCAGCTAGCTCAAGTGTAGGAATTTGTCACTTTCATTGTCCTTTCTCATTGTGTGAGGTTTTTGTTATGTTGGTTAACGGCTTGAAAACATTGTCGTCATTTCAACCTGCCCTGTTCCTGCTGTTTTCAGTTCTGTTGTTTTCTTCATATGGAGAGTCTGAACAGCAGACTTTCCACTACATGTAGGACTTTGACTTGCAATGGGAAATCTAAAATAAATAAATAAATCCAAGTTCATGAGCATGTGGAACAGGGGTAGGCAACCTGCGGCCTGCGGGCCGGATGCGGCCTGGCGAGGCCTTGGGACCGGCCCCAGCCCAGTCCTGCCGCCGATTGTCACCGGGGCCTTTGGGGGACAATTGTCTATAGAAGCCTCAGAAACATGCATTTATATTAAGATTTTTTAAAAAATCAGCATTTTTTTTCGCGTGTCCTCCATTTTTTTTAAAAAAGTGTCTTCCATTTGAAAATTTTGTCCTACATTTGTCCTGGTTTATTTATATATTTAATTTTTTAAAAAATTATTTAATTATTTATTTTTGGGCTTCGGCCCCCCAGTTGTCTGAGGGACAGCAACCCGGCACCCGGCTCAAAAAGATTGCCTACCCCTGATGTGGAAAGTTCACAACAATAGGGGAACCTCTCCTATTCAGATACATTGGTCTCTACATGAGGATAGTGAAAAAACTAGACACAGAGAGGGTGAAGCTAGTACATTTCCCTCGTTGTGTGTTGATTGAGGATGTCCACAACTGAATAGGGATAGGTAGATATGTTTGTACATGCATATTTACATACAGAGACATATACATGTATTTTGCATTTTCCATTTTGTTTGATTCAGTGGAACAATGTAATCAATCATATTCATAAGTTGCGAAGTTACACATATTCCAGTTATAAAGTTTTGTCCATGGAAATATTTGCAACTGTAATTATTATGTAATGCTGATTTTGAAATATTGTCAAATTGGGGATAAAACCAGCTAAGGTTCATGTAGGCCGGGTCTTCCACCTTTGCACTCAGAGCTCTCTGTTCATTGCATGACACTGGTATTCTAAAGCAGTGGTTCTCAGAAATTGGTTCTCTGGATGTTTTGGACTTCAGCTCCCAGAAACCTAGCTAACATGGCCAAAGAGCAAGAACTGTGGGAGCTGAAGTCCAGAACCAAAGATTGAGAACCACTGCTCTAAAGATCATCCAGTGTAAATGACTCTGTATCACTCTTTTGTCATCTTTCCCGCCTTTTCTTCTTTTACAAAATTCCCAAAGGTGAGAACCAGCTGTGAGCTCCCTTGTTCTGGAAAGAATCATACAAATTGATAAAGGGATGCATGCCAGGATTAAGGGCCCCAAAGTCCTTTACTGCTGAGCTGGATTCTTTGCTAGCCACGGCTCATGCTTACCCATCGCAATACATATCCCACCCAGAGTTAGAGAATGCAACATTTCCTCCTGCATATTCATCTTTTGACTTTAGAAGTGTTTGCAGGAAAATGTGTGAAGCCAGTGAGCTTGAAGTCACAGCCTGCAGCACAGCAAACTGGCTTCTTTTTTTCTGAAGCTCATAATGTGATAATTAAATTGCTAACAGGCACCTTAGCAATGGCATTTGCTGAAGATGTGGAAGTCTCTTCACAATGGTACCTATCGGAGACTCATCAGTAGGAGCAGGGCGATTGGAAGAGACTTTTAAAAATATATTTTCTCCAATGAGTGCATTAAATTTTTATGTGGAGTGAAATGGGACAAGACTTGTTTCCTTTCCACTGCACAATGATTTATTACCCAAAAAGACCGCAGAACTAATTAGCAGAGTAATTAATTAATATAAATTTGCATATTTGCATTTGCAATTAGTGCAGCCGACTGATTAGTCTGAAAATGGGAAGTTTGACTCATTAGATGCTAGTGTCTGCTGGACCGGAAAGCGGCTGCCAGATGAGGCGAAAAAGGGTGGAGTAAGCATGAGCATGTATGTATGTGTGTGTGTTCATTGTGTCTTTTGTTAGGAAAAGGGAGGATGATTAAAATATTTGTTCTTAGACCTCTGAGCCTGGTATAAAATTGTTTTCTTCCACTTGTCTTCACTTCACTTTCTCTTCTCTTGCAATAGAACCACAGTATATGACCTCCCTTTCTCCCTTCTTTCCTCTTTCTCTCTTTCACTTTGCACCCCAGCTTTCCATTCAGTGGTGCTCAAGGTAGCTAACAACAAAGAATGTTACAACACAACATAAAACAAGCCTATCAAATGCAAAATAATGGATTAAAATCTAGAAAGGCCTCTGTAGAAAGGAACAGGGTGTTGGTTCAGATTGAGACTCAAAGTCAATAGAAAATGTGGATGCTCAGGAGTGAAAAGGACATATTTGGTATTTTTGACTCAGCAACAGTAATAATAAGCTATCAAATACAAAATAATTTAGGAGTTCCTCTGATTTTACAATTACTGAATCAAAGGTCCACATGTTATTTTTTCCTCTGCTCTCAGTACCATGCTCTGAGGAAAACAGCCACAAGATTCAGTTTGCCAACAATGTAGTGATTTACCTAAAGTCTTCTATCTCCCTCGTCTAGTGCTTATACTCCAACTTGGCATGATTTATAACATTTTACAATCACAGCCACAGTTATTAAAGGTCAGATGCATATGAGGAAATTCTCAGTTGAGTCAGTCTTAGGCCCGAGACAGATGGGCCAAAAGTGCTGTCTTGCCGCTGAAACTAGGGTTCTGGAGCGCATGGTAACCTCACGCTCCAGAACCCTAGTATGTGTGGGTGGTGGCCTAATGGTGGCCTCCCGTCCACACAGAGGCCGCCATCTTTATGTAAGTGACACGCAGTGTCCGCACATCACTGTGCATCGCTTACATCATGAGTGCAAGTGCGTCGCTTACATCATGAGTACGCCAATGGTACACTTGCAATGTAACCCAGGTGCCACAAAAAGAACCCGGAGGAACTGGGTTCTTTTTACCCCGGAGGGACGTTCTGTGGTTTGGCAGCTGCGGCGTCTCTGCAGTTAAAACGGGCGCCTGTGGACTGCCATTTTCGGGTGTATGGTACTGGTGCACCAGGTGATGTAAGAAACTAACAACTGTTGAGTAATGTAAATGAATAATCTATCTGGCATGAAATCAAATCCTTTAAAAATATTTCTGGTGTGTGTGTGGTGGAATTGGGCTGAGTTTTCTAGTTTGGGGAGTTTTCCTTTTCAGTAAGTTCAGCCCAAAACTAGTCACATTTAAAGCAAGCCCTTGAGAATCAACTGGATTTAAGTCACCACTAGCTTAACTTATATTGATTTCAATGTTTTTTTTCCCTAAGGATGTCTAGGGGGCTGTCCACACAAGCCAAAAGACCTGTGTACCTCCTCGCATCATCCTGTTCCAGGGTAAAGGGGACATAAAGAAGGTAATGGAGTGGATGGGGGGCTTTTTATTAGCCGCAATGGAAGAGTAAGGTCAGGGGTGTGCAGTAATAGCTGGTCTGTGATATGGGGACAGATGGGTGTATTAACACCACCCATCACCATACCAGCCCAGGAACCAATCCAGGTTGAACCTGGCTCGGGCTTGGCCCATACTTTCCTAGCCTATCTTCTCTGTCCCTGAGTTTGGATTCAACCTAGTGTATTCCTGAGTGCTATACTTTACTTTTCCAACCTGATTCAAGGCATGTGTTTTCAAGTAGTTATGCCCTTCATTGTGGAACTTTGTTGTCTAGCCAGGGGTGAAGTGGTTCCACACAAGAACCCATTCTAGGAAAGGCTTGCTTGATGCGTGTCTAAGGAATAGATGTCTGGAGTTATAGAAAGGAGAGTATATCATACCAAAAACACTTCAAAAGGCAATATGTCTAATTTGAGGTTGGAAGCCTTGAAGAGAGAAAGAGGCTTGTCAGCTTACTGCTCATTCTTCTTTGGGAGCCTTTCCACTGCTATGGGAGAATGGGAAACACCACTCCAAAGAATATTTTTCTCACCTTGTCCTGACCACCTCTGGTTTTCATGATGCTGTTAGTCTTATCCCCCATTCCTCCACCCTCTCTTTTCTGATCTGGGCATAGCAAGGTGTTTCTTTCCTGACTTTCAGCAGAAGATGGATGCACCTCTCTCTGACTTAGTTACAATGACTGTAACAGCTCACATGGTTTCAGACACAGGAATCTTCTCCAGTCTTGTGGAGCAATACCAGAGACTGACCTTGAGTCTTCTTGAATGTAAAGCATATTTGCTGTCACTGAGGTATGACAGTACAAAGTTGGAGCCTTTACTCATAAGGGCAACCATTGCATGCCAAACAAGTTGAGGATGGGGTACTAATTCATAGACGTTCAAGACCAGGCGTAGATAGTGGATATGGAGCACTTTTCACACTGGCCAGGTGCTGAATGGTGGTAATGTTTTTTGCGTGTATTTTAAGTTTTTTCAAAAGTTAGAAACATATAAGCCTTCTCTCTACATAAATACATCAAAATTAGTTGAAATTAATTGAGAACAATTTCCATTAAATATTATTAAATTCATTAAAATTGGTTTATCAATAGATCTCCATCTATACTTGCTTAATAAGTATTGAATGTTACATGTATATACAAATAAACATTAAAATGTATTTAAACTAACTTTGATTGATTACAATATTATTAATATTATAGTAAAACTAAAAAAGAACTAAATAATCTATGATGCTATGATATTGTCTTATCACATTGATCATAATGCATTTAGCTCCACTTTCCATATACTATGGTACATTTAGCATTTCACTGCTAAAAAAAATCAGTGGCAAACTGCAATGTATATTTAAAGAACAATTCTCTGGAGCATTTGGGGGATACAGAAAGAGGTTTGGCGAGTTCATGCATCCCATAGACTTTGTTTTACCCATTGCTGTTCTAGACCTTCACCATACAAACTATTCTTGAGCAAGAATTTCAGTGCTGAATTTCTGAGCAGTTTGGAAATGATTGCCTTTCACACCATTATTATCCCTACTTGATTCACACTAATCTCCTGATAGTCCAAACTCACTATTAATATGTAATTTCATTTCAGATATGTGTAAATCGTACTCTCACCTATCTAAACATCTTATTATGAACATGTCACCTCTGAATAATGATGATGTTCATCAGCAATGCCAATTAGGAAAAAATTACTATCCCTCTGCATTGCACATTGATGCATCATTTGAGCCACGCACTCTAGCTCATAGACTTTCACAACAGACCTCAAATGTTGGCATCTGGCAAGTCTGACAACATGAGCTTCAGATTATACCTTTCAGATTAGAGTTAATGCACTGTAGGGGTTGTTTGTTTGGCTCCCAGCTTCTCAACTGACTCCTGGATAAAAAAAAATCATCAAAATGTCAAGCCCATAAAGATACCAGCTGCATTCACACACTGTAGTAATTGCAAATGTTCTGCACACCCTAGGGAGAACCTTCCTCCATCAGTGGTGGGTTAGGTCACAGAAACAATCATTAAAATGGCAAAGCAGTAGCTAGATCTTTTTGCTGCAAAATATCTCAGCTTCATTGCAGTTTCCTAATGTCTACAGCATTCTAATCCTGAGAAGTTCTTATTCAAAGGTCTATGCCTCAAAAAGTCACAAAGCATCAGGAAAAAACAAAGTATGGTAAGGTGCTTGCAATGGACATGTTTCTCTTTTGGTGTCTATCAGTGGAGCCAGTAACTAAGTCTGAAATAGGCATCTGTTCAGAGTGCTAGCCAGCCAGTTGTGTCCTTTTTCAGGGCACTCCATTCCACAACCCTTTCTTCGCTTTTCTGTTTTTTCCACCCTCCAACAAGCAGGTTTCTGTGACAATCAAACTTGTTCAGTATTGCAGTTTCCTGAAACCTCCTGGTTTGTACCTCACCTGATGCAGGACTTTATCACACCAGTGCCCGATTTACCTCTTCTGAATTTGAGCCACATCTGGAAGTTAGGCTGATTTTATTTCACAGACCTTTCTCTCTAAATGGCTTCCTGTTACCTCCAGTGTTGAATTCATGCCCTGTAAGTTGCTTCGGCAGCCATTTTTTCCAATTGGAAGCTTCCGATTTGCAAAAAATGGCAGCCAAAGCAACTTATGGGTCCCGGGCACTGTGTAGATATGGCCGTAGAGTGTATCTACACTTCACAGGTATAGCAGCATATACTACTTTAACTACTATGGTTCTATCCCCTGGAATCTTGTGATTTGATGACAGTATTTAGAATTCTCAGCAAGAAAGCTGTGGGGCACTCTCCAAACTCCAGTTTCCAAGATACACTGAAAAGGACTGACAATTAAATTTTATTCAATTCTGATATATAGGCAGGGACATGGAGAACATTTATAAAAGATTTCCATAGAGTGTATTGCCAAGGAGAGGAAAACCATTTTTCACAGCATTTATTGGTCTTAGAACAGCGTTTGATACAATCAATAGAGATATTCTTTGGTCCAAATTGGCAGAAATGAATATGGACCCAAGATTACTATTTCTTCTTAAAGCTCTTCATTCAGATACCTGTCTTAAAGTGTGTATCGGTACCAGCAGTGTGTTGTCTAAGAAAGTCAATGTGCATAAAGGAGTCAGACAGGGATGTATTTTGGCCCCTACCTCATTTAACCTTTATATTAATGATATCCCAGGTTATCTCGCCTCAACCTCGGTTCATACACCAAAGATAGGCAATACATTCCTCAATGTTCTTTATGCTGATGACATGGTCCTGATTGCCTGCTAGCAAGTAGGGTTGAGACGGCTACTACAGAATCTAGCCACCTACTGTTCCCTTAACTCTTTACTTATCAACAAAGATAAATCTAAGGTTGTGGTATTTGGAAAGAGATATAAAAAATATAACTGGTTCCTAGATGGATCTCCGATCAAGCAAGTCATCTCCTATTTATACCTAGGGTTATCCTTCTCAAATACAGGGAAATGGACAAACCACCTAAGAAGAAACAAACAGATAGCTTTAGAAATTGATCAATTACAACCACCCCACTAGTTTATCACCTATCTTAAAAGTTTATAAAGCTAAAATCATGCCCATCTTGTCATACGGTGCAGAACTTTGGGGTCATTTGAAAATACCTCTCTTGGAGCAGGCTCAGAGTTGCTTCCTAAGGAGGATTCTTGGACACACCAGCCCAAGCAGTAAGAGAAGAACTTGGGGCCCACTCAATCCAGTGCCAGACAAAGGCGCCTTACAGACGGGCCTAAGCGTGGTCGTCGTTGTGCCAGGAATACGCGCTGGGGTGGTGCTTCTGGACGCGCCATGCCCCTCGCACGTATTCCATACGGCAATATGGTGGTGCCCTATACAGACAGGCACCGCCATCTTGACGTAATGGACGCGCAGCGTCCGGATGTCTAAACCCGGAAGAGCTGTTGCGAGTGCACACTTTCGCACTTGCGGTGGCTCTTCCGGGTTGCCGGAAGGAGTGCGATTTCTGCACTCCTTTTTTGCAGCGTGGGGGAGTCGTGCGGTTTGGCTGCAGAGGCTCCCCCGCGCTGCAACCGGCAGCGGCCCAAGACCGCCCCTTTTGGGCGGTCTGTAACGGGCCTTAGTTAAAAGCCTTTAACTACTGGCTAAACATTCTTAAAATGGACTCAGGGAGACTCCCTAAACTCTGCTTAGAACAACTAGCTATAGGGTGTTCAAACTTTTGGATTTGTCAGCTATCTCTCCCTCCTAATCTTCTTTCTGCTGGCCATAAAGCTCAGGAAACCCTAAAACAAAGGGTTTGGGATATCAGTGCCCAAACAGACATAGCTTTGTTGCCTGGTTGTAAATCTTTAAACCGATTAACCAAAAATAAAATTCTTTGTGGCTTAGAAAAATACCTTAGGTTGCACCTAACACAGAGTCAGAGAACTGCTTTCACTGGAGCTAGATTTGAGCAACTAAACTCTATGGTTAGATTAGGACAGTTCCAAAAAATACCCTACCATGAAAGAACATGTATCTGTGGTCTTCCAGCCATAGAGGACATTGTACATATCCTCTTCGATTGTTGCATATATGATAAGGAGAGATCCTATTTCTTACAACCTTTTTTGGTTGGAATGACTAACTGGGATCCTATTGTTAAATTGTCTCATTTCCTCTCAGAAGAGAATTTACATTTAGTGCATCGTACCACAAAATTTATTATAAAAGCTGCTTACTTGAGAGATCAATTTATCATACAACATGGAGTTTCGTGCCATGGTAATGAGTTCATTTAAACACACACCCCTTTTTTTATTTCCTCCACACACCCATGTTTTAGTTTGTTTTTATTTTATATTTTTGTATTTTATCAAACTTATTTTTATTCAACTTTTATACGTCTCAACCCTCTAGCTAATTTTATGAGTTTTAGGAGTGATCCAGTTCTATCTTTGTATGTACTTTGATATTCTGAAATTTGTATTTTACCAGTTGACTAATCAATAAACTTGTTGTTATTGACAACAAAAGGATTAGTAAATGGTAAAGATTCTGTGATAACAGTTTTTTTTAAAAAAATGTATGTATACTTTTCAGTTCCATTTCCATAAACTAATTTCTAGTTCTCAATTCTGTTTCCTTAAACCAACAATAAACACTGTGTAAAATCAGCCAAAGAGTGTGAAGCTCTGTCATTCCTCTATAGAAACTATCTAAGATATGTAAATATTTGATCAAGGTGAATGACTCATTGTGTAAAGAAGGAAATATATGTGCTGGAATCCTTTTGATTAGTCTCAACTAATTCTAAAGATAAAAAGAAGCAGGGACAGGACAAATCAGAATGTATGAAAGTCATCAACCTCTGAACTTTAAGGTATACTTGGATCTCTTGTGATCATGGTTTTTTAAATTTGCTCACTATAGAGAGTAGAAGCAAGTGTTTGTAAATGTTTCACAAATCTACTCAATTTTCCCCCTGAAAGTTCTAGTATGCAATAATTTGGAGCAGTTCCAAACCAAATTTTATTTAGGCATCACGTTTGGACTACAGAGGCTGGAGTGCTTTGAGGTCAATGAAAACTGAAAGATTCTTATAGGACTCTGTTTGGGTTCTTTCTTGATGACTGGAGTTATTTACTTAGGCTTAAAACAGATGGGTGGCTTGGAATGGCTTCTAGCTGCTCCAGTTGCGAGTGTGCACTGAGCTGTGCAGGACTGCGGTGACAAGATGCTGTGGTCTTGAGGTCCTCCACCGCTGCAGTCCTTCTGCCTTATACTTTACTAAGCATATTTGTATTTCCTAGTGAGTCATGTCTTCTCAAGATATTGCCAAAGTATGACAGTTTCAGTATAGTCACCTTAGCTTCTAGGGAGATTTCACGCTTGATTTGCTCTAAGACCCATTTATTGGTCTTTTTAGCAGTCCATGGTACTTGTAGAATGCTTCTCCAGGACCATATTTCAGTTGGGTTTATTTTCTTTCTATCAGCTTTCTTCACGGTCCAGCTTTCACAACTATACATAGAAATGGGAAATATGATGGCATGGCCATGCCAAACTTTACTAATCAGCGAGTGACTTGTACTAGTCCACAAGTTTAGTGGAATCCCCATAGGCTCTTGCAGTTCTCTTCCTGTACAATACAGTTGAACACATGATGAATGCAGGGATGGGAATGTCATTTGTTGCGGTCATAACTCCATATCGTAATACACATTTCATACCTCCTGAGCCTGTGAATGGAATGCATCATGTATTGAAAATCTGTACATTCACATTTTGAAGAATCAAGGGCACACAAAACTGTCATGTCTCTAAAAATATGCACAGTTAAACTTATTTGGAAAAAAAATTACAAACATGCTTTCATCAGTGCAAAAATGGATATATATAAAACGTGTAGAAAAGATTTTTACATTTTGAGGAAAGGATCATAACCATGCAACAAAGTGCATGTAAGAAGTCAAGAAATGATTGTAGCCTATCTTATAACAGCAATTGCTAAAAGTGTTACAGTTTTCACTGTGATCAGCCTACCTGAGAACCTTAGGTGATACTACAATAAACTAACAATTAACTCTTCAGCTTGAGTCTCTATCCAAGGAATTAAACAACAATATGTTGCTACAGTTTCCATATTTACATTTCTACACCCAGTTTTGAAATGGATTTCTCCTATAGTCTCATTCAAGCACCACTGAAGGGAGCACATTCTGACATCCATTTGTGATGACTCACCTGTATTTTTGGGATAGAATCAAATGATGGAAGCCAGGATGCTGTAGCATTTTGAGTATTGGATTAGAACTCTGGGAGATCAGGATTTGAATCCCCACTCAGGCAAGGAAACTTACTGGCTCACCTTTGGCAAGTCACACTCCCTCAGCCTGTTTCTGCATTAGATGTGGTGACAGAGGTCTTTTCAGTAGTGGCAATAGGACAATATGGTAAGGAGCACATGGGGATCATCTAATCAGCCAGGGTTTGCTTGAAACTATTATTATTATTATTATTATTATTATTATTATTTTCTTCTTATATCCCTCCTTTCTCCCAACATAGGTACTCAAGGCGGCAAACAACAAGTATAAAACAATACATTTAAAAACAGTACAAAATATTAAAATATATAAATAGAAAATTTTAAAAATAATTATGCTATTTTAAGAGTTAAAAACAATTATAAATTAAAATATAACATGTTAAAATAAAAACCACTCAAATTTATAACACTACACAACATTAAAAACTCACATTATCCCAGGACCAAACAGATCCACTGGATCTACATCAAGTCTGCCAGGATCCATCCCAATCTTGATCCTGTGGGTTTAGCCTGCATCATCCAAACAGGATAACACAAGGCCCAGGGTAACATGGGGTTTTTAGCCCATGTGCACAGCCCCCTGATAGATTTCCATGGCAGAGAGGGGAACTGAACCCTGATTTCCAAAGTCATAGTCCACTATCCAAATCACTACACCACACTGGCTCAACTACCTCTAGTACCTTCCAAATATATGCTTCACCTAGTTCTGCAATGGACATTATGAAGCAATTTTAATGAAATACTGTATAATATTTACACTTAGGTTGTTATCGCACAAAGACAATAATTTCAGGATCAGTTGGGAAACTCTGTTCTTTTGGGGCTGCATTGGGTGGAACCCTGAATGAAATAAATTTTGAAGATTGTTGGTGCTACCAGTCATATTTCTATGTCATTCAAATCATAAATGAAATAATCAAAATCAACTCCTGCAATGCAAGGTAAATCCTAGTATAGTTCTCTGTGCTGATCTCCTTCCTCCTGTTTCTCTTTGCCTCTTTCTAGCCACAGCTTTTCATTTCTCTTCCAATTTGCTTTTCCCTCCCAGCCTCCCAAGGTTTCATTCTGTTAAGTTCTTTAGGGACTCTTATTATGGGGGGTAAGGAGTACCTCCTGTTCCTGTTAGGGCCTTCCGTCATTCAGATTACCCTCATACTGAGGATTGCCCTCTCTCTTGTGTTTGGGTGGTGTGATTTTTGTTGCCCAAGCGGAAGCAAAGGAAAGAATTGAGATAATGGATCATTGTGCCTGTATGAGGGAGTAACATTGACTGCCCTTCAGGTGGGAATAGTGTGAATACTCCTCAAGAAGTCTATCCTGGACCAGAGGTACTAGACCACTGAGGTATAATGGAAAGGAGGAAGCATTTCATAATGAAATACAGAATGCAGCAATTTGACTTTTGCACATTATTCCTAAATCATGCACATGTTATATCTTTGTGGACTGTACTGGCAGACAGATTTAAGATTCGAAAATTAACCTCTTTAAAAAGAAATCTAAAAAGTTTGGAAGTAAGGCAGCCAAGAGATCTCCCTTACTGACCTATCTGAACACTGCAACCACCTCCAGAGATTCTTCTGGAAGTGCCAAAGTTTGTAAGTGTTTACTTGGGAATAACCAGAAGCAAAGCTTTCTCTGTAATAATATCCAAATATATTACAAGACAAGAATTGCATTTTTTAACCTAGTTACATGATTTGTCATTTCCCCTTCCATTGGCTTTGTATAAATGATTAATTATTGTGCAAGGAATAAGCTTTTTTTATTTTACCTATATGAGCACATCTGAAACTATCTCTTGCATGTGAATTCATGCCAATTTTGCCGCCATATTCCCCCAACTTATTAAAAGGGCTGCACTATGCCAATATAATTGCAGAGTAGATTCATTATTTACAATCCTAGTCTTAGCCTTCATATCTACTTAATATGTGCAAAGTGTTTAGTTTTCCATTGTAGTCCAGCTGCATCACTGGAATCAAACTTGTAATTGCCTCTTTGGGATTTAAAACCATTATACTTGTGCTTTTATGTTCTCTTTTGTTTTGCTTGAATCACTTTTTCAGGTCTGTGAAGTACAGCTGGCACAATAAAAGTTTGATCAATGCATAACCAATGTGGTGTATATTTCTTCCAGAAATATAAAACTCAGGTGAAAAATGTTAATCTATGAAAATTATCTTTGTCAGCTACTTATTCTTGGAATTTAAATTGGCTTCAATTTTGAGGAATATGGTTTGGCCTGGGGTTTTCCAGTCTGGATTTTACAGAGGTTTTATGTTTTGTGTACTTTTGGCATATTGAAAAATAAGCTTGTCTGATGTAAAGTTTCAATTACCAGTGTGAGCGTGCGGAGGTGCGTGCATGTGCATACACATACATATTGTTGCTTAGAATGTAATACCTGACTGCATAAGATAACTACAGAAACACAAATGACATGGATGAATAATACCGAAGAGATGGGCCCATGGTTTGGATAGCTCCAAAGAATCTCATTGATGATGCAGTGGTTATCTCCTCTTTTGAGAAAATTGGAAATATCCTTCCAATATTTGAAATATATTTAGAATTCAGATGGTGTTTACATACCTCAGAATATGACAGTGGGGTTATTCCAACGGTTCTAAGTTCTGATGATAGAGACCCTTGTGATTTCCTACAATGAATCCAACTGAAACTACAAACACACATGATAAATCTTTATGGGCACATACTACGCACTACTGTATACATACTATGGATGTGCAAATCTGTCAGTCTTGTTGTTGCTGAGTTTTTCAGTTTCCTACTAAATCAGCAAAACTCTTGTGACACACTGACAAACATTTATCCTTAGGGAGAAAAAAAATGCAATGCACAGATATAGGATTGGGGAGACCTGGCTTGAAATCAGTGCATGTGAAGGGGATCTAGGAGTCCTAGTAGACCATAAATTGAGTATGATTCTACAGTGTGATGCAGCAGCTGAGAATACTGGAATACTGTGTCCAGTTCTGGGCACCACAATTCAAAAAGGATGTGGAGAAACTGGAGCATGTCCAAAGGAGGGCAACTAAAATGGTGAAGGGTCTGGAAACCATGCACTATGAGGAACGCCTTAGGGAGCTGGGTATATTTAGCCTGGAGGTTAAGGTTAAGAGGTGATATGATAGCCCTGTTTAAATATTTGAAGGGACGTCATATTGAGGATGGAGCAAGCTTGTTTTCTGCTGCTCCAGAGACTAGAATGCGGAACAATGGATGCAAACTGCAGGAAAAGAGATTCCACCTCAACATTAAGAGGGACTTGCTGACAGTAAGGGCTGTTTGACAGTGGAACACACTCCCTTGGAGTGTAGTGGAGTCTCCTTCCTTAGAAGGAGAGGCTGCATGGCAGGGGGTTGGACTGGATGTCCCTTGTGGTCTCTTCCAACTCTATGATTCTATGATTCAGATGTGGTGATTTTTTCCCCAGTAGTGGTAACTGGAGAGTAAGGTAAGAGTCTCACAGTGGTGCCAGGTCCTTGGTACAGGGATGGGTGGGCATGTAAACACCCATTTATCTCTGTGCCAGCCCAGGGACTGATCCCAGTTAGCACCCGGGTCAGGAAAGCACGTGCCAAGGCAAGGTGAATTTTGATGAGTCACGCATTCTCATCTCCAGAAAACCCCATGATAGTTCACCTTAGGGCTGCCACAAGCCAGAAATGATTTGAAGGCACACAGCAGCAGCAGCAGCAGCAGCAGCAGCAGCAGCAGCAAGAGGTAGCTGATAGACTGGGTCCAAAATATTACCATAGTCTTTTCTTTAGTACCATTAGATAACACCCAAAGTGTGCTACCTGTGATCAATAATGTAGAATTATACAATGTAACAGACAGAGAAACTAAGACCTGAAACATATGGGCTAAATGACAGGGATTCCAGCCACATTTGGGCTGTAGCATTCAGGTGATGCATGTCCTGAATACCTTTGGAAGCTGTGCCAACATCGTGCCATCCAGCAAGAACTGGGCCAAGAAGGAATGGATAAGACCAGCTCCTTCCAGCGGTCCAGTTCAGGACAGTGGTGGCAGACCAGATCAGGGCTAAGCATGTGCCATTGCCACAGCACTGGTGTGGCCAAGTATCACTTTTTCAGACCCATATGTTTTGGCCCTAAGAGACAAATACTTTAAATTATAGCACGATGAAGTCACAGACAAAACTATTTTATTGCCTGGACAGATCACTTCTTGGTTTGTAGTGATAAACTATTTTTTAGTTTACAGTTTTTTGTGGGTTTTTCAGGCTATGTGGCCATGTTCTAGAAGAGTTTATTCCTGGTGTTTCACCAGCATCTGTATAAACTCAGGAATAAACTCTTCTAGAACATGGCCACATACCCCAAAAAACCCACAAAAAAACTATGGATGCCGGCCATGAAAGCCTTTGAGTTCACATATTTTTTAGTTTGTTTCCAGGGACAGAACTGAGATAGGCCCATAAAAAACAATGGAAGTATCCATGATTTGCAGGGTCCCATTTGTGATACTATGTGAAAAGACAAATGCATGGCTTTTAGACATACAAAATATGACTGCCTCTTTAGTTAGCTGTGCATATTTGCATTCATCTTCAGATTATATGAATAAAAACAAAACACTTTATTTTTCTAACTCTCAGGACATCTTAAATGCTTTGTGTGCTATCTGATAAAACCCTTCTGTTTGAATCAGAGATTTGAAAGGTGCTCTCTCATGGTTTCTGGCAAGACAATAGAACCAATGTGGTAGATCTTTTTTGGAATTGTTGCAATCACTCTGTGAATTTTCTGTTCACTTCTGTCCCCTGCTGCTCAAATGTTGCAAATTTTCAAGCTGGCTTAGAAAATGCAATGTTGTATACTTTTTTGGCATTGGAGTCAACAGCTAATAATTTCTCCATGTATGGCGGCCGAGGCACTAGAGAGAGAAAAAGATTGGCTCTTTATGTAACAAGTCTGGTGTTAAACAGTATTCCCCCTCTCCCTCTAATGTTTTCAAAACCTATCACCAAATGCAATACGCTTTTACATGAAGCATGTGCTACAGTATTTATTATATTCATTCTTACAAGATGCAGGGTTTGGTCCCTGGATCAGAGCTTAGAAAAGTTACTTTTTTGGATTGCAATTGCCAGCTGCCCTTTGCCAGTATAGCTACAGGTCCAGCAATGCTCATTAGGGGATTCTAGATGTTGCAGTCCAGACCACTGAGTGGGAAGAGGAATGCAGTCCAAATAATATTTCCAAGAGCTCTCTGAATACATATTCATATTACCTCTTGAAAGAAAGCCAGTTTGGATTTAATCTGATGAAAAGAACACTTTGAAGCTTTCAGTATTTTAACTTGAGCTCTGTGGTAGGTGAAAAGTGAAAGGTAAAATTAACTTTTAAAAGCAACAGCCCTTTCACCTGGTTCTTTCTTACTTCCCTACAAAATATTTTTAACGTAGCACAGAGATTAAGTAATGAAAAACAAACTGGCACTTGCGGTTGCATATTAGGGGAATAACTATGAAGGAGATTTTAATCTGCAGGGGCAGAATACTTATTGGGAGGGGGGGGTCAGGTTACACCTCACCTCCTTTGCTGTGACATACCTAAATAAGGTCTGATGTAACCCAGCAACTAACATGTTCCAGTTTGTTTCGGTTTACATAATATTTGCAACACAATGAAAATACAGTCCGTCCTCGCCTTACGCGGGGGATCCGTTCCAGATCCCGCCGCGTAAGGCGAATTCCGCCTATGCTCGAGCCCCATTGGAAACAATGGGGCTTGTGCACGGCGGCACGGCGGCGCAGGAGCGCGCGGGGAGCAACGGGCGCGCACCCATTCAATTGAATGGGACGCGCTGCCCCTTCCGCCCCGTGCATATGCTCAAGGCCGCGTATGGTGTGCCCACGTATGGCGCGGGCGCGCTGTATTTTGCACCTTCCCAGTATTGAGTATCTCATGTACATCAAATGGCGGCAATTCCAGTTAAATCTATTTCAGTTACAGAATGTAACACAGCAAAAAAAAGTCAAAGGATGTTGAATCCTCCAGCAGAACACTGTACTTGAATCACTGTACAGCTTTCACTATGAGTACAGTATTACTATTTGCCTTTGATATCCACTATTTGGTATTCACTGTTCACCATTTGCTTTAGCTAGGAACACCACTTGCTGGGTACTGGTTGGTTCTCTCTTCATACCATGGCCAGCAGACATCCTTTCTTCTCCTTGAATCAAACTGAGGCCAAACACACGGACTAAAATGTTTGGTAGGGAGGGTAAGATCTCCTCCACAATTCTGCTTCTTGAGAAGGAACCAGAGGTAGCTTGTCCTTCCCATGTCAGTGGGAAAGTTGATGTGCTCTAGGCTTTAGTCCCTGCTTTAAAGGAGATGTCCAAAGTACTGAATCCAATCCCCCAAATAGATTTCATATCTTGCATAGCTCCATTAAAATTCAGATTAAACTCAGAATAGAGTCCCTGCCTCATTGACATGGAGGCTACCAGCCAACACTGACTGAAACCGAAACTTCACAGAATCACAGAGTTGGAAGAAATCCCAGGGGCCAGCTAGTCCAGTCCTCTGCTGTGCAGGAATGGATAGCTAAAGAACTTCCAAGAGATGGACATTCAACCTCTATTTAAAGATCTTCAGTGCAGAAGGGTCCACCATTGTCCATTCCACTGTTGAACAGTTTTTACACTTTGTACCACCAAAAAATTCTTTCTAATATTTAGCTCTGAATCTACTTTCTTGCTGTTTGAAACCATTGGATCATGTCTTAGTCTCTGAAGCAGCAAGCCAGTTTCATCTTCTACATTACATCTCTTCATATTTTACAAATTGCTATAGTTTTTACTGGGGAACCAAGGTGGCATAGTGCTTTGAGCATTGGACTATGACTCTGGAGACTGAGGTTCGAATCCCTGCTCCACTATGGAATATGGGTGACCTTGGACATATTACATACTCTCAGCATAAAGAAACTCTTTAGGGTTGCCATAAGTTGGAAATGACTTGAAGGCAAATATAAGAACAATCCTTTTTACTTGCTCTATTTACTTGCCCGGGAAAAGGGAAGACAGGGTAATGAGAGAAGAAATATGGATGAACTTTCTACCGGTTTTGTACATCATCGGTAAACTCAGCAACCTTCTACAATATTATTTCATACACACTCCTTCTGTAGTCCTTCACTGACACAGATAAATGCCCCAAACAGCCAGCAGATTTGCAAATATTATTACCTACTCTGTAAAACAATTGCACAAGCAGCAATTTTTCAATGCTGCATTAATTTATACTGCAGCCTGCCTTTTGAAGGGGGGAGGAACATGGTGGCTTAGTTGTTGTTAATAGTATGCAGAATACATGAATCATCCCTATTTTTCTCCTGCTTTTCAAAAATCACATATCTCTTCCTCTGGTTAAGTATCCTAAATATGTGAAAATAGTGTATAAGGAAGCAAGTGGCAAGGGAGGGGGGAAATGAAAATAAAAGTTAAAGCCTTCATGTGTCTTTAGCAACTCTGTTGTCAGTAACTGCCATCAAGCCAACTCCAACCTATGGTGACCCTATGAATGAGAGCATTGAAAGTCACCCTGTCTTCAATAGCCCTGCTCAGGTTTTGCAGACTTAAGTCCATGGCTTCTTTGATTGAGTTTATCTACCTGGAATGGGGTCTTCCTTTTTTCCCTACTGCCTTCTACCTTATCAAGTATTATTGTCTTTTCTAGGGAGTCATGTCCTCTCATGATATGACCAAAGTACAACAGTCTTAGTTTAATCATTCTGGCTTCTAGGGAGAGTTCAGGCTTGATTTGTTCTAGGACTCATTTATTTCTTTTTTTAGTACTGTAGTCCACAATATCTGTAGAAAAATCTCATTTTTGAAAAGCCACTGGATAAGCGCGGCTGGAATCCAGGCTGCATATGGGTTGCATCTGCCTGGCCACCAATGCGTGCGATAATACCCGGTTTTAAAATTAAATGCACCTTTATCCCGTTGGGGATAAGGCACTTTAAAAGCAACGTGGTAATTTCCTATATTGCAACAATTTCAATTGCTTTTGAATATTAGAAAAATAGAATTACTTTTTTAAAAAATGCAACTAATGTGGTAGGCAATTACTTTTGATGGTTTGAGAACAGCAACTTTAATTAACTACATTTAAAAGTAACTTTCTAAATCTGAAGAGACTGCCATGTTGATCAGTACTTACTGTATACCAAACCTGGTCAATATGGCTTCATATTTGCTATAATTTGCACTCATTTTACAAGCAACTTATCTTGAAAAAAGCAATAAGAAAGGCCCTGTATCTTTCCCCATATTAAGAATATATTTTGCTGGCTTATATTGAGTCAGATTAGAGATCTTTCTAGTCCATAACTGCCAACACTGAGTGGATCTTAGCTCTCAGGCATTTCAGGCAATAGTTATTTTCCTCTGGGATCCCAGAGGTGGAACTCACAACCGTTTGTATGCAGAACAAGTGCTATGTCTATGAAGTATCGGCTGGACAAATTGTGGGATAGGAAAGAATCAAGCGATCCTTCCATTCATCTTCTGATCTTGAGTGTTGCTTCTGGGGCTGCTTTTCCATTTTAAAGCATACAAGCTTGAGGCAAGGAGTTAGGGAAATATTCAGTTATGAATTTGGCCCTGAGATCATGGGTCATGGTGTGAATTCCTTAGACCAGCGGTGGTCAAAGTGCAATTGTGGACCTCATGTGGAATCCTAGGGATATTTTTATTTTTTGTGACCCTCAGGCATCCGTAGGGATGAACAAAAATTGTAATTAAAAAACCAAACAAACATATTTTACCCTTAAGTATTCCTAAATGTTCTCTATGGGGAATAGGGAAGAACATTTTTGCCATGTTTTGGAGCCACCTGAGCTATTTTAGGCCCAGAAATATCCTTTTATTTAAAACCAGGGGGAAAAACTGGCAGGGACCTCTAATCTTCTTGTTTGGGGGGGAAAAGTTGTTTCCTAGGCCTAAGTCCTCTCTTGGGCCTAGAGGATGTTGGGGAGCACTTGGGGTAAAAAAAAAAAAGGAGCTTTGTTTGTAGGGTATATGCCTGTCCAAGTTGTCCTAGAAGGCTAATGCAGCTCCTGACATACACCTTTATTTTCCAATATCATGGTCAATCAAAACATGACATTATAATCCTTGCAAGATGAAGCTGCCTCTACCCAGATCTTTCCTTACAAAAACACAGTCAAACAAAGCTTTTCATTTATATGGGAAATCATAATTTAACATTTGTTAAACCATTTGTGCTGCTGGTGCATGGGTCTGCAATAACAAAGTTATATCATAGCAACACTGGCACTAGCAGCATCATGGCATGTGACGCTGTGTTGGCTTTCGTTGTTCTGGCATGGAATGGGGTCTCATCTGTTGGTTATTTAATTAAAAAGAATCTTAATAAAGGAACTCAATGTTATGATTAGACAAATACAGTGGTCATTGCCTGGTGATCTAGTGACTGATTACAGGTATTCCTTTATAGCTGAAAATCTCCTTTTTTCCTTGACGTGAATGGTGTATGCCATGTGCACAATTGCACAACTGCATCATAATGCTCAGCAATCAGAATTCTGAATGTATCGCCTTTGCCCTCAGGTGAACTAGATGATGCTGCCCCATCACTGATGTTGAATAAGATTCATTTACCCATGTGGTCTTTTGAACATGGAATAGCAGGAGACATCATTTTATCCACTGGTTCAGGTGGGAACATCTCTTGTACAAGTCCTGTCTATTAAACATAGTGGCACTGGTAGCAAGACTCTTCAGCATATAAAGTGACATCCCTCAATCAAACTCTGTATAAAAGAGTTTAAAATGGATGAGAATAATAGTATACATTCCAACTGCATATGCTCTTCAACATATGCTCTTCAGCTTTCCATACTTTGCAAGTGGAGTTAGTAAGCAAGGTGTGTCAATAGTACTTAAGTAAAAGTGAGGCCTAAAGCAATTAAATTAAAAGCTAAAAAGATCTGGAATCGTAAAAGCCAACACATTTTAATTGAACATAATTCTATTGAAGACTATTAAATTACCTCAGTGGAATAGGAGCACAAAACACATGCTAATGAGCTACCAAGTGAAATTTTTAAATGGGTAAACTGAAAAATTACAGGTACCCCGGTGTAAGACATGCCGAGTGCTGATGATCTGAAAATATGAATAATTTATATCTTCTTTAAATGTGGAATGTAAATTTGTTTGGAATTAATTTCTTTTGGGAAATCACTACACAGTAAACAAGCCTCTCTCTTAGGGCAGTATTCCCCCCCCCCCGGAAAATATTAGTATTAGTATTGATATTATTTTATTGTGGTATTGTTTGGGGAAGAGAAGCCCATTACACAAGAGGGATGCTAAAAAGTAAAATAGATTTATTTCTTGGCCAAAAGCATCAAATTCTGAATAATATGGAGCCAGATTCTCACTGTAGTTTGGCTTGTTTAGAACATACTGAGAGCACATAAGTACCACCAAAATGCCAAGTCTCTTTAGCTGCCATAGGAGGTGGAATGGCTTGATCCTGCTATTGACTAGTAATTCCCCTAAGTAAGACTTACCTTAATGAAAAAGGGGAACATTAATAGATTTATGGGTTTTTTAAAATGCTAGTTTTCAGAGATGTCTGGCATACAGTGTAGCTATCTTTTTAAGATGTCTTTTTAATGTCAGATCGTGGCTATCTGCCTGTCTATTTCCATTCTATCATAATGTAGCATAAATAAAGGATAATCATAGGTGGGATTTCAAATTACAGCTGTTCCCTAAAGTAAAGTATACCTGAAAACCACAATGAGTATGTGGTACACTAGGCAGACCCCTGATATCAGCAGTGGACACCAGAGAAGTAGCCATGTTTAGCTTACATTATAGGCTCTACAAAAAAATCCTGGCATTAGGAGACATCGTCCAAGATCAACTCCTGCTTGGTCTTTTGGGTTACTGGTCTAAAATGATAAGCAAGGTCAGTTTCCTTTATTAGTTACTAATGTGAAAATACAAACCATGTTGCAAGGAAATTTATAGCTTTAGCCCTAATCCCAAATCCCTAATCTCTGTTTATTCCCAGGCAGAAGAATAGATTTTGTGATGCTCCTGAAGAATAGGGCAGTGGCAAGATTCTTTCCAAGTTTTTCTACATAGATATGCATAATGGAGATTATCACATGGAGGTAAGGATGGGAGCAATGCAGATTGCTCCCATCCTTTTCCCATCTCATTTGTGCAGGGGAAAGATTATCACACGCACACACTTATTCCGTCCTTGTCCCATCCGTGAAGCGTAGTGGAGTTGTCATTTGGTATTAATGGGTTGGAAAGGGGGAAACAAAAAATGAGATGCTACAGAAAATGAGTGTCTGGAGCCTGCTCATGTTGCCATGTTATCTTATCAACTGTATTTTCCGTAAGTTTTAATAGTAATAAAATATTATTTCTAAAGTACAGACTGGATTTTGTATTCTGTGGAGAGCACAGTTTAAGGCAGCAGAACCACATCATAAGGAAAATTTCTCTCTTTTTCTCTCTTTGTGGAAGGGGGGAAGTGTACACCATATAGAGAGGAGGACATACATTAGACTGGTGGCAGGGAGCGGGGGGGGGGGGGGGCGACAACAACTAATTCAAGGGGCGGAGGGACCTGCACAAAAAACCAAAACAAAACAAAATTTAAAAAAACACCTAAATGTTTGATGGGAAGACAAGGAGGTGGGGTTAAGAGAGAGAGCAAAACGTGAACGTGGTGGGAGCAGCAGCCCTGGTCACATGAATAAGAAGAGGTGTGGTGATGGCTGGTCTACAAATAATAAGTTTCCATTTTATCATCAATTGTATTGATTGCTGTGACAATGGAGAGTTGTATGGAAGAGATTCAAGATTCCAGGTTCAGGGGAGAGCATGCTTAGCTTCTGTGGGGCTGCCCTGTTCTTCACCTCCAGAGGAGAAGGACAGAATGGGATGGGATGGGAGGAGTGCACCTGGCCTCCGTTGGGCCACCCTGTCCTTCTCTTCCTGAGTAGAAGGACAGGATGGCAGGGATGATGGCCCAACCAGGTCTCACCCCTCATCTGAGATGTCACCTGGTGTGGGCTAAACCCCCACACCCTTCTAGTGATGCCACTTTCCTCAGGGTGAAGGGAAGGAATCTCAGGTGCGGGCATTGCCTTGAAAATTTCTCTTTATAACAATGGACATTTTCACCTGTGGAAAATTGGAAGGTTAAACTGGTCCGGGTCATCCAGTGCATTCGGGACAATTTTGCAGTTGCTTTTCAGATGACACTGCATGCAAACTGGTCAAACTCCAGACAGAAAGTGAGGTGAATCAGGAAAATGAACATTTTCGCAAAACTACCATATTTGCATTTCACTCTCTTCATGTAACTGCAGCAGTCTGAAAACCAAATACTTGTTCCTACATTTCCCAGGGACCCTTGCAGTGCCAAAGAGAGAGAGAAAGCCTTGTTCTTAAAGGAATACACACACACACATAACCTCTTTCCCTCATGTGGCTGGTCTCCTTCCTCTGCAGCAGGGAACAGCTGGTGAGAGAAGGCAGAGGGAGAGGATGTTTCTTAATTCCTCCTGTACAGGAGAGAGAAATGGAGGATATGTCCTGGAAAAGGAAGGCATCTGGGAGTTTTAACTCTCACTGGAATCAGGCAGGTTTATGGAGCAGCCACCTACTCTTTCTCCCTAGAGTGTGTGTGTGTGTGTGTGTGTGTGTGTGTGTGGTTTTACAGGAGTTTGCAAAGGGAAACCTCAACCTGCCTCCTCTGAAACAGCTTCTGGGACAAAGAAGATTTTCCTCCCAATTTCCCTTCCCTCTCTGGAGCATATGTGTGTATGCACTTGTGGAAATGACAGTTTGGAGCATGCGCAAAAAAAGTTATTTCCAAGCTAGCAACGGGGATTTCTCCTCATCCATCTGAAACTCAAGTTTGCTGTCAACCCACTTTCTTGTCTAATTAAATGTGCTTTTAACCCCTTGTTGTGCTCTGTGTGTGATAAGCATTAGCAAATTGGCTAGCTTTTCCGGGATGCCAACACTTTAACCATTTTTGGGATGGAAGCACATAGATCCTCATGTGATAAAGTCCTATGAAGGTATAACTCTGTGATATGGGTCCCCTGTGGCTGCAGGTTGCATTGGAAGAGATACTGTAGACTTGGGTTGCTAGATCTCAGGGCCTGGCCCCTCTTTCCCAGTCCTTCAGTGAGGGGGGGGGGGAATCTTAGTGTGAGACCACTGTCTTGAAAAGTGTGTGTATGTGTGTGTGATATGTGTGTGTTCACAGGCATACACACACAGGAGATTGCCTCCTGCAGCATTCAAGATTTGTCCTTGAAATCTCAGGGCCAAGGTTAGTCCTGACCTAGCAACCCTAGATTATTATTTCTCCATCTCTACTGGCAGAAGGAAAACAGCAGCCTTGGTAGTGAAATTTCCCAGGGGGGCTTCTGGCTTTCCACTGCAAGTGATCTCCACCAAGATTACTGTTGCTCATACCACTCCATGCTACAAGGAACAAGAAAACAGTGGTCTCGGAGGCCAAGGAACAGTATAATTCTCACTACAGCTCAGATTATTAACAGGACTGCTAAGGAAATACAAGTGGGTTCCACCAGTTTCAAGGAACTGATAGGAGGTATCAAAGGCCACATGATTGTGACCCCATGTTTTAAATTATTGATCTTTTTTGGGGGGAAAAGATTATTATTTCACTGTCTTACCATTTCCACAATAGTAAGACACAGCTGCCTTCAAAATCCCCATTTATCCATTTACAGGCTTCTGAGATCAAAGAGTCTGCAACGACATTTCTTTCCTTGTTCTTTAATATTTTGGAAGAACCATTTCCCGCTTTTCTGCTGTTTTCTTTTCATGGACCATTAGCAGCTTCCAAAGGCAATATCCTTTCACTGTCACACTATGCCATGGGGTGCTGTTTGAACAACTTCAGATGAGGGCATTAAGTACAATTCTGGAAGGGAGTCAGAGCATAACCGAATAAAAATAATAAAAAGAAAGCTTGTGTGAGCAATTTGGAATGCTGTCCCGGATTGATTTCATTTGCAGCCTAGCAGAGAGCTACCAATAACTGATGATCAGCACTATTCTCCCAACTCTGTCACACCTTACTTAATTGTAAAACACTTCATACCCCAAGAAACCTTGCTGTTCATTTGATTTTCCTTTTTTTGGTGCTCAACTCAGCTGAAAGCTGAGCCTGCTAAACAGTAGGAGGGGAAGAAAATTCATGTTTCTAATTCAAGGCAAATAAAAATGGCCTCCTTGGCGGTCTCTTTACCCTTCTCATGATGAAGCTGGAGTAACTCTTTCCTTAGGATGGCTGCTTTGAAAGGAAGATCCAGAGGGTGTGATTGTGGTGGTGAAAAACAACCACTATTCAAACTGGCTCAGAGGAGGGCAAAATCTTGGCCCCACTGAAGTCATTGGAAGTTTTGTCTTCAACTGAGCCAGGATTCCATCTGCTTATCCGATGAGCTCCTTCTGTTGGGAAAGAAGAAATAAGAGCTTTTTTGCCCAAACCTTTCCACAAATGAAGTTTTAAAAGGCCTACTTTTGGATTAGGGTAAGTGGGAAAATGACAATAATGACATCCTATTGGTAATTGTAAAACTGTAACCATTAATGACTGAATGTGAACCCCCCCCCCCCAAAAAAGCCCTGCCTTTTCAAACTGGCAGCACCCCAACCAAAGGGTATCAAGGCAATGCAGATTGAGGCACTGGGAAATGATGTCTGCAGCACTCTCCTGGCCAAAGGGTTCAATTAGAATAGCATTTGTGGCAGGGCTCTGAGACATCTCTCCAGCTGCCTATCATCATAGTTACGTTTGATAATGCAGAATCTCGGTCATATATATATGATTCAGGTTATCAATATCTAGATTCAGATGACCAGGTATAGATTAGTTGATTAAGTATATGTTTTCCTTAGGGTTGTCATAAGTTGAAAACAACTTGAAGGCACGCAAGAACAAGTGAAAGAGGCCTTAATTACAGGATATATAAAGAAGCTTCCATTCCAGAAATTAGCCCGATGAATTTTAGCCAAGATGCTCTTGCATGGCTTTTTCCACCAGGAAACTTTTTGAAAAATGACCTGAAAAGATTATACAAGATGTCACTTCAAATTTTCCAAGTTGCCATTTGGATGATTGGGAGATGTGTTTTTATAACATTTTTGAAGGTTAACTTTAATTTGAGGATCAAATGTGTGATTGTGGAGAACCAAATACATTGCCCTGAAGAGTTTAGAGGTAAAGTGGGGTTTATGGAAACTGTAAGGCAAACATATCATGGGATTTCCTTTGCCTTTGCCTTTCTCTGAGACAGAGAATGTGTGACTTGCCCAAAGTCACCCAATGGGTTTCTATGGCCAAGCAGGGATTCAAATCCAGTCTCACTGTGTTCTAGTCTAACACCCAAATCACTACACCATGCATGATATACAACATCATAACTACACTAATTGACTTTTTACAGTTATTACACCATCACAGTGATAGAAATGTCCCCCAAATCTAACTTTTAAGTCAGGCAACCAGACCACTGGAGGAAATTCCGAGGCACTGAAAACTGGACAGTATCTGGCCCTGTCCTAGCAGCAGGGTGCGTAGCTGCTGCCTGTTTCAGTGTGCTCCATTACTGGGAGAGGCTGGATGCATCATTGATCACTTCCTTGCTTTCCAGCACCTCAGCAATTTCTTTGATGATGTGGCAATGCCTAGAAAGTTCATCTGTGTATGTGTATGGAGTTGTAGCAGCAGGAGGCGAAGCTACAGAGATGTAACTATGTCATAGCTGTGTCTGCCAGTGCAGGATCTTGCTTGGAATTCTCTGCAAAACTGAACATTTTTATACAAAAAATTACAAGCAAGACCCTACACTGGGAGGCACAGCTATGACATAGTTACATCTCCATAGCTTCATCTCCTGCTGCTACCTATTAGGGACAAGAAAAAAAATCCAAGTATCCTTTATATCCCTAATCAAAACTTGACTACTAGGATTCATTGGTGAAAATATGGTATTTTGGACTGTCTTTTCTGGAAAGAACCTGGATGACAATGGAAAACAACATTCCCAGTGCAGCATTTGAGTGAAGCTACAAAACAATTGGTTCTAGACAAGCGTATATCCTGAACACTGAGTACTCTACAGATGTCTTCAGAAGTATGTATTGTGAACAAGGGTGGTAACATGTCAAGGTGCCCAAGCACATACAGTTTCAGATGCCTCCAGTGAGCAAAGCAAGAAAAGCAATACTTCCATCTTTCTGCCCAGGATTATTGATCCATATGATCATTCTTGGCCCTAACATGGAATCAAAACCAACTGCTAGGCTCAAGAAGAAAAGACTGGTTGCATTAACTGCTGAATAGCCAATCAACACATACATCAGTCTTAAAGATTTGATGGGTCTTCCCTAGTTGGGACTAGCCATTGGATTTTAGATCATAATGATTAATGATACCCTGATCATGAGAGAGAGAAAAATCCAGCATGCTGTACTCCCAACAAAATGGGCTTCATGGCCGAACAGAGATTTGAATTCAGTCTCTCCCATCTGTGTACTATGCTCTGTCCAAACTGATACCTCTTGACCCAGAAAATGATCCTCTCCTTACTGCAAGAATGGAGAATCTCTTTCAGACCAAAGGTTAGATACAGCTTTGTAGCAGGTCTCAGGAGAGACAGCGTAGTAATAGGCAGAGCCAGAGACAAAAAAGTGGGAGTAAATGTACCAACATACTGTATCGTCAAGGTCTTACTGCCTCTAAAATGTGATATGAGAGGCATTGCAATCTTTTAGATCTTTGGAAGAGAGAACTGGGATCCCAGGAATGCTATTCAACCACAGACCCTGATGATCCCTCCCCAGATGAATTCATCTAACCAACTGGAATCCCTACAGAAGAGGTGGGCAACCATGGAGGGGCAGTGTCATCTCTCTCTCTCTCTCTCTCTCTCTCTCTCTCTCTCTCTCTCTCTCTCACACACACACACACACACACACACACACGCCTGACCTTTCTGTCCCAAAAGTGCCTCTGGTACCTTTGGCCATATATTAGCCAAAGTAGCAAATGGAAATGGCAGAACATCACTTCTGGTAGGCATTTTGGCCAATATACAGTTTAATACAGCTTTGGGGCTGAGGTTGGGGGTCCATGCAAATAGTGGTGATGTGGGTTGGATGCATGAGAGGGTATTTTGCACCCATTTTGGATGATTTGCTGTGGGTTTTGTGTACCAATTAAAAAAAACCAAATTGGATATTTGGGGGCTACATGTGGTCTGTGAGCTTCACTTTCCCCAGTCTGGTCTACAGCATGCCTATCTGCTTATGGCTATTCTCAGCCTAGACCAGACCTTGGATTCTCCTTGTTGTAGCACTCAGCTAAACAGCCAGAAGGGAGATAAATAACGGTGAGCTGGTTCCATCGAGATGTGTCACCATGGTGTTGTATCATCACTATCTACATATGCATATAAACAAGGAGCTGTCAAAACCACTGCCATGTCCTCTCTGTCTTCTTCTCTTTTAACCTTTCACTCAGTTTATGAGGTGTCATATTTTGTTGGATACCTTCAGCTGTCTTTCTCCTATGGCACATCCTTTGGGGAGGGGAAACATGCCCCCAAACCCTCCTTAAAACCGATGGACTGAAAATGAAATATGCCATTGCTTCAAGCATAATTTTCCTCCTTTGTCACGATAATTGTTTCTACCAGAAGAAACTACTGCTCTGGCAAAAACAAAACAAAACAAAAGGCAACAAAAGAAAAAGAATGCCTACCCCAAATCTCTGTTTGCTTGAACTTGCCATAAACTATTGCTAGTAATTAGAGAAACCAATTGCAGAAAAGCTTCATCTGATTTAATTGCCATTTTTGAGGAGGAAGAGGAGGTGGTGGCAGTGGCTGTAACATATACACATGGAAACCAGAATGATTATTTGGAACACCAGTTTTGGGGAACATAATTCTTTTTAGTAAACCAAATTTAGATTTTTATACTTCACTCAAGGTGTGACATCGTAATTCATTTTGTAATAATGTTTAACAGCAACAACACTTGAGTAAAATCTGTTAAAAAAGATACAATCTCTCTCACTTCCTAAGTGCTGTATCCCACAATGAAATATGTCATCATTAGTGACTGTTTAATGTGCACTGGATATACTATTATCAAACCTGCATGTAGGCTCCATTAAAATCAATATGTGAAAGCTAATAACTCCATCCAAATGACTCCCTGGCCATTTGCTTCCTTTACTTGGACAACTGTCCTCATCTTTAAAACTCCATTTCTACTCTATTATTTTTACTTAATAGCACCACACAGTGCCTCCTTTACCCATTTGCCTGTTTTCCTCCCCATTTCTTCAAAATAAATGTCAACAATAAATGGCATCAGCAGTACAATACTAGAATCAACTAACTGATGTATGAATATATGACTCTGAAGCTAGTATGAGTGGATGAATTCAACATGCCATTTCAATTCACTTTACAGAGCACAGGTTAACAATACACAGAGCTACTTATGTCTTGAATATATGGATCAGTGCGGACGTCAGAGACAAAGCAATATGGAAGAGGTATGCTGGCACATATTTTTCAGGTTACCCCTTATAGTGCCTTGGCCCAAAGGATCAATTAAAGCCAGGCCTTCAAGAATGGGCTAATGTGGTATAGTGGTTTGAGAGCTGGACTATGACACCAATAGACCATGGTTCAAATCTCCACTCAGCCATGGAGATCTTGTGCATGTTACACTCTCTCAGGCTTACAGGAAGGCAGTGGCAAACCTCCTTTGAATGAATCTTGCCAAGAAAATCCAAAGATAGGTTCACCTTAGGGTTGCTATAAGTTGGAAATTACTTCAAGGCACACAACAGCAAAACAAAAACAGCAACATAAACGAAACAGGTGGTTCTGGAAACCTGTCATGACAACAGCACTCTGGATCAACCTGGAGCCCTTCTGGGAAGTGGTGGTCTGCCATCTGAGGCAATTGCCTCATCCAACCTCATGGTAATGCTAAGCCTGAATCCACCATCACCAACAAGCATCCTGGAATGTGAAGACTTGATTCCAGTTCCTAGGGTAGGGTAGGCAATTTCTATAGGTTCCCCAGCCCCTAAGGCCCCTGGAGACAACACATAATTTGTCCTTTTACATCAGCTTTTTGGCCAAGAAATTGGGCAATTGTGCTCGTAGATGCTTCTAGTATATGGTTATTTTGTGTTATTAAAGGGACTGGGCTCCAATGACACCCTCAGGGCTAAAACATTCTAATGCCTATGTTATACTGGCTCTCACTCACTGAGCAAATGATATAGTTAACGTACTTAATCATTACATTTAAATTTATTTTCTTTCATTATCAGTTGGTTTGTTGGTTGACTAGTTCTTATGTCTCTTATTTTGTAGTTTTGTTTTTATGATATTTGTAATTCTTCATGTTATACACACCACTTCATGATCTATGGAGGATGAAGACTAGTTTATGCATTTTATAATAAGAAGTGGGAGATGATCCTGAACACTAAGTTAATAATTGCTATTTTTTAAAAATATATAATATTGGAAGTCACTTTGAACTTTAATAGTAGAAGAAAGGTAGGGTAAAAGTAAAATTAATTTAGTGAACTAATGACAATAAGATGGGGAGAATTTCACAATGAACTAATAACAGCTAATGATGAATTTGACGCTGAACTAGCATTTTGTCTAGGCCTATCTTCTGTTAGCTCTATATAATGAAGAAATGTGTGTGGTCATTTTCTTCAAAGTGTTCCTTTTAGTCAAAAGGAAGCTGATGAGTGTTTGATCCAATTCATGATGATAACTCTGGCTTGCTTGGTAGATAAGTAAAACAGTGTAGGCATTTGCTACCTTGCAAGTCTACAGCCAAGTACTACAACATGCAATTCTCCAAGTGAACTAGAATCTCAGTTTTAGAGACATGAATTATTTTGGTATGAATATGGTTCTCTCAGTACCAAGGTATTGACAGAATGCAGCTGACCCTGTCTCTCCCCATCTGTTAACATCGGCTGAGCAGTATACAAAGTGAGTGCAGACAAGCATTCTTATTCCATCTGTTAATGGTGCAATTTGTGTGCAGATTTTACTAGCGGAGTGGGGGGTGGGGAGGCAGAGACGCCTAGTCTTTTGTTCATTGCTAACTTCATGATAGCAAAATGAGTATGAGTATTTCAATGTCATTTTGGTCTATGTTTCTATAGCATTTCATTCCTAACCCTTCCTGCCCTACTGAAAGGACATTTCAAAGAAGACTTGATAATGTTTGCAGTCATAATACAACCAAAATGGATTGACAGGCTAGAGTTATAGTTACCCATAATAAACTTATGTTAGCTGAAGCGTGCAGAAAAGGTGTCTGGTCTTAGAATACAGAGCTCATCTTCACTTATTGTGGGCACATTGTAACAGTATGTGGTGAAACCAAAATACAGTATTTATATTATTGCTGATATATGATAGCATTGTTATCGTTGTTGTTATTTCATTAGTAATGTTACTGTTATTCCATTCCAGATTGACATATTTGTGTCTGTCTGTGTATCCTTCATATTATGTTTGATAATATAAATAATTTAGCATTTATAATCCTGATTTTTCAGTGTCAACAAAGGAGACAGTAGTAAAGGGCTGCCAAGACAGTTTGCTGTCTGAAGCAAAGGCCAAAATATTACCTCTTCTTCCTTTTGACATAAAGAGGCTGGCTAGCCTGCCAGGTATTTCAAAACTAGTGGATGAGACTGCATCTCCCACCACATCACAGGGAACAAGTCAGTGTAGACAGGCCATGTGGCAGTGACATTCAGAAAGAACTAATAGAAAACTGTCACTGGTGTTGGTGTTCCCTAGCTTCTGTTGTCCATCATTCCACCTGAGGAGGAAAGATCCTAGTGATAGCACTACAAGTAAAAGCCAAAAAAGGTAAAAATGGTATTCCGGATAAGGCAAAAATTAAAGTGAGGAGCTTCACCTCCAAATTGTTGTGATCAGAACTTGAAGCAGTTGTCACAAATTCTGCTTCCCTCTCATCCAGTATCTATTCTGTAGCCCTCTGCTAAGGCCACCAGCCAGATGTTTGGAAAGAAGGATGAAGTAGCAGCCAAGTAGAGTTACTTATCATTAATGACTTTTTCTAATAACAAAGGCATAACTGAAGGTCCACCTGGAAAATATGCTTGACTGTGTTTTGAAATAATACTCCCTCAAATGGTGAAAGAAGTCTGTTTGCCCTAGAAAGTACTTTTCTTAATAGTTTGCAGAGAGAGGTGCCTCATTTTATGATTTGGCATTGGAAGGTGAAAACAGGCTTATTTTGACAATCTGATTGCTGAGACATAACAGTTCTCAGGGAAGCCTCTTGTCAGAGGGAAAGATGTAGTAATAGCAGAAAATAGGCATTTCCCATGTTATTTATATTAAGTTACTTTGTTATTGTAATATGATGGGGGTAACATTAATTGCAATGTGATGGGATGTAATTCCACTGCTTTTCAAGTAGCAACTGTAAATTTTAGTTACTTTTATTATAACTTTTTTGAACTAAGATCCACTGAGTTCAATGGCATTCCACACTTGTGGAAGTGTGTACTGTACAGGACTGCCACAAGATATGCCAGGTAAGCAGGATCTTATTATCAGAGACTTCAAGGACAAAACCTGAGACCAGAGGGTGGGGGGGGGGGTCTTGTGATATCACAGGAGTGGATCCTTCTTGTATTACAGAGGTAAAGTAAGCAAGAGTAGGAAGGCAAGTCAGAAATGTTTGTGTGTTGGCCAATTGTCAAAAGGTGCACAACAGCAACCAGTATATTGGCCCAGAATTTGGATAAAACCTAGCTACCCAGGTAACTTGACAACCTCGAGGTGTGGGGAGACCCAATACAGCTAGACCAGTGACACAACACTCAGTAGTTTCAAAAATTGTCAACCTTCCTACTTGGGTTTGTGTCCTGTGTGGCCTTACCTACAACACTCATGACATAAGAGGCCATATGATGATGCTCTTGGCATTTCAGGAGGGCTCACTGCTGCCTCCGAGGGCATTTCTTAAATACTCCAAACCCTTCACCATTACTAACACCAACAAAAATGACAGCAAAACCTAGTATCTGCTATGAAGGAGAGATTAAAACTCCTTCCACACCACAGTTATAGCTCTATGATACTGTTTTAACTGCCATAGCTATGTAATACAGAATCCTGAGATTTTTGGGCTGGTGAGGCACTAGAGTTCTCTGGATGTAGATTGTAAATACCCCTCCCTAAATCCCAGGAATCCATAGGATGTAACCATGGGAATTAAAGTGGAACCATAGTGCCATCATTGTGTAGTGTGAAAGAGGCCGAGAGCCAGCATAATATAGTGCTTTGAGCACTGGACTATGACTCTGGAGACCAATTTCTGCTTGGCCGTGGAAACCTACTAGGTGACCTAAGGCACATCACACTCTCAGCCTCAGAGGTAGGCAAAGGCACCCACTCCTCAAATCTTGCCAAGAAAACCACATGATAAGTTCGCCTTTTGATCTCCATAAGTCGGAAACAACTTGGAGGCAAACAGCTAGTGAAAGAGGTCTATGTCACATGATATATAAGATAGAAGTGTCCATTCAAGAAATTAGGCCGATGAATTACGGCTGGGAAATATTCATAAGGTCTTTTCCAAGAGAATTTCTTTTTAAAATGACTTGAAAGGATTTTACAAAGACACCCCTTCAAATTTGCCAAGTTGCCATTTGCAAAACTGGGAACTGGGGGACATTTTTTTGTAAAATTATGCATGTCAATTTTAATTTGAGGATCAACTGTGTGGCTGTGGAGAACCACATGCATTGCCCTGAACATTTTGGAAGAAAGATGGGATTTTATTTTTGAACAATACTAGTAGAAATCATACTCTAACGCTGCCATTTTCTATAGCTATTTAAACAACACCCTCTAGTATCAAAAGTACATGTTATCATGACTCAGTGCCTTTTTGGAAATCTTTTGTAAAGGCATATGGAAATGCGTTTCTTGTAATGAAGCCTTAGGTATGAGGAATAAGATTCTGTCACATTAAAGATCTGGCTGGTGAATTATTTCACTGCTTTGCAAGTTGCCATTACGCTGTAAACAAAAATAAAACTGCACTCATAGAAGCTGTCATCATCAACAAATCCAGCAACGAGGACAACAAAAGCAACAGCAAAACGATTGAATTGGGGGGAAATACCGTGTGTTTTAGGCTAAATATAATAAGTATTGTAACAGGATCACAATAATTTCAAAGTATGAGAAAACCAAATATTTCATAATGAATGCAGCATATAGCTTTTAAACAGGGCTAACATATGGACCACTAATGTGAATGTGAATGCAAATGAGGTACTTTTGATTGCCTTGAAATAAAGTCAGCAAAATCAGAGCTTCAAAAAGCAAATTGAGCAGCTTTAACCACCTGAGTGCCACAAACAGAATCATGCTCTTGCAATATTTCCCAGTGAAATGTTGGCAATAAATGCTAAGCAAGGCCATTTGTTTCAGGAAACTGTTCTAGATTATTGAGTCTAACTCTGTCCTTTCTTTGCTGATAACCTTTCCAATTGTTTTTTTTTTTAATAACCACCATGCTTAACATTGCTGGGAGGTAGTGAAAAGCTTTTGCACAACCACCTCATATCTGCCTGTTCATTGAACTGTTATTTTAGAGAGCCTCTGAAGGGAACAGATTGTTAGTGTGTGGATCTGAGACTGTAAAGCAGGAGCTAGCCAAACTGGTATTCTCTTTGTCATCAACTCATCTAACCAGAGAATAACTTGATCCTTTTTTTCTTTTTTGATAAGTACAGAATGATTTAGATAGTTCTGTGGAACCAAAGAACTCTGTTGAATGGAACTGAGGGGCTATCATGATGAATACTAGTTAGTAGTGGACACACAGTGGGGCAAGGAGTGGGGAATGTATGGGCCTTTAGATGTTCTTGGATTGCAACTTCCACCAGAAGTAGCCTACATATTTGATGTTTATTACTAATTTTAAATGAAGTACAAGTAGAAAAGTAAGGCTGAATATCTCAGAGCTTCCGGTGGGATGTGGTTGTAGAGTGCATGCGTACATGCTAGTGTAGGGCTTTTGGTAGGAGACCAATGAATGTGAATAATTTTGCTTAAAGGCATTGTCATTGAAAGAAAAGGAAGATATGATGCATTTCATGAACAAGAAGAAGACAATAACCTTTCTTCATTATTTTACTGATTGTATTTAGCTATTTTTAAATCAGGGCTAAGAATATCAATTTACAGTTGGCCCTCTGTTTTTGCAGTGGATCCGTTCTGGAACCCCACACACACACAAATGGAGGCTCACGCATATCCAAGCCCCATAGGCTTGAATGAGGCACATGCCCACAAGTGCACACAGAGTGTGTGCCACAGGAGGGTGCTACACTGGAAATAATGGAACGTCTCTCCATGAGTTTTCAAGGTCATGGATCCCAGATCCATGAGCAAAGAGCGGTGATTGTAATTATTTGGTTGATATTATTTACACAATGACAAGTGCATGAGGTAACTTCAGGATTTGCCATTTTCATTTAGTGCTTTTCATTCATTGCACCATCCTGCTTAAAATCACTGATGAATGGAGACATACACCTATGTTTGCTCACTGAACAGTAAGTCCTATTGGACTGAGTAGGTTTACTTCCTAGTAAATGTCTTTAGGATTGTAGATTGTAGGTAAACACACACACACACACACACACACACACACACACACACAGAATGGCTGAGATTTGTAGAACTCTGCTATATCCCCCTGTCACACCTCCAGGATTCACAGTGTCCTTGCAAGAGCTTGACTCTGATGCCATTCCAGTAAGTATCTGGCTATATTGCCATAGTCAGTGTCAGACTCAGGGCATCTTCCACCCAAATTTGCAGAGGTCTTGTGGGGTCTCAGCAAATGATGTTTTTGGTCTGTGACTACAGGAGCATAGTCAGATGCCGTTCTAACCCTTCCACTTGCCACCAGCAATGGATTGGCCATTGAGGAAAACAATCATAGTGACATGATGAGGTGAAGGTTGGGGCTTTGGTCATAGTGAAGGGAGGGAGGAAATACTAGCTTCTGCATCAACCCAAAAAATTACATCCTCAAGTGTAAGGTAGAATTACGCTTACATATGTTGCTACCAGGATGCCAACCACTGTGTAAAGGAGGTAGGGCTGGTTTCATGATCAGGGAGCATTTGGGGAGTAAATACTGAAATGGGGGGATGCCAAAGAATTCATATGGTTTGGAGGAGGCAGCATAGTATGGCACCATAGACTTTTCTCACCTTTTGGTCCCTTTTCTGCTTTCCTTTTTGAACTTTTTGAACTTTTAGCCCTGCTAGTGTACTTTCAAGAGACATTCTGGGAAGAAGGCCACTGCTGATCTTGCACCAACGATGTCACCAGCAGATTTAAATTTTAAAAAGAAAAATTGGAAAGGTTTTAATACAGGGAAAAACCTTTTCCACTGACACACCAGTTTCCCTCCTTCTCTCTGAAATATTTCAGTGGTTTAACTGCCACCCTTCAAATTTACCCAAATGGCCACTCACACCAGGGAGGGGAAACCGAGGGCACCAGGGAGGGAAAACTGAGAGCTGAATAGTGTATTGCTGTGATGTTTAGTCTTTCTATCCAACAGCTTTGTGTAGTGGTTTGAGCGTTGGACTACAACTCTGGGATCAGGGTTTGATTCCCTGCATGAGCATAAAAAGCCATTGGGTGACTTGGGCAAGTCACACTCTCTCAGCCTCAGATGATGGCAATGGCAACCCCCCTCTGAAAAATTTGCCAAGAAAACCCCCTGATAGGTTCACCTTAGAGTCACCATAAGCCAAAAATGACGTGGAGGCACAAAACAAAAGAACACTTTGTTAAGAAAGTGCAAATTATGTCAGTTTTTATTAAAATGTGAACCAAATGGATTTCTTTCCCATCCCTAAAGTCCTTGAACATCTCTGCTTACTTGCCAGTCTGCTAGGGAGATCACTGACAGATACTCTTGGTACTTGCTCACAGTGACCAGCATTCTGTATCATTTATCTACAGAAAATGAGTAGTTTATGTTGTGTTTCAACTTATTTTAGATTCACTGTGTTCTGGTGTAATTTTGTTGCTTTGTTCTGCCATGGTTTTAAGTATCCTCCACAAAAAACAGACCTAAAAAAGATTACATTTTTGACCACAACTTCTATGTCTCATAGCCAGTTTGACAAAATTCATATGAGTCAGAGGAAAAGTAAGAAACTCGGACGTCACTCTATCTAAAAACACTGTGTGTGTTAATGCGTGTGTGTGAGTGTGTGTGCACATTTTAATTTAAAAAGAAAATGAGAGTTTGTTTTTCAAAAAAAAGCATGCCTTGTTATATGTTAAGAAGATTTGCAAACTTGAATGAACTTTGCTTAACTGAAGACATGGAGGTAATGGTTAACAATTCTCAAATTCCCCATGGTTCATCCCTCACTAATTTAAATGTCACACACCATGTTGAGTATATCTGGCGGTTTTTGTTGGTGAATACATTGCAGTCTACATTGCAATTAATTTACTCCTACTCCCCCTGGTATGGCTGCTACAGTTGGAAATCTGTCCAGGTGGAGAAAATTATGCACTCATAAGGAAGACCTAACCTGCTATCCCTGGAGAAAGAGGGAGTGAAAGATACAATTATTGACATAATATCTGGATTCTTTGAGGCAGAAAGCCATTCTCGCATATTCCAGTTCTGTTCATTTTCTGGGATCTTACAGTAAAACTAGACCAGGTCATTTTAAAGATATGGGGCACAATCCATACCACAATCCAGTCCAAGTTGGGCACATTTTGAAATTGATAGGACAGAGGCTGCTATCCTGTGCATGGTTATGTAGAAAGAAAGATCTCACTGAACTCACTAGCTGTTAGTGTTAAAGAAGCAGAGACTTGGGTTCTTGGAGGATGATCCTATGCATGTTTATGCAAAAGTAACATTTACATATATGCATAAAGCATTTAACTCTCTATATTGGTTACTTGGTTTTCAAGGAAATGTAGCCCTTTTACCTGACTCACAGGTTGTACAGACCAACCATTAAGGCTGGTCTGCAGGGGGGGAGTTGGGGCATGGTATCCACATGACACACACCCTGACTCCACCCCCCCCCCCAGGCCAGCTTCATGCTGCACACCGCTCCACAGCAGGCAGCATTATGGTGCTCCTCTTGTACTGCGTCTAGATGATGTGGCACCAAAGGAGTGCCAAAAATGCCATTGCGTCGGTGGCTATGGCACCCTTTCTGCAGCACAGAAAGGATCCACTTTTCTGTGGCTCCTTTTTGCACCATGGAAAGGTGTGATCAGTGTGAATATGCAGTTGCTGCGGCCCCAATCTGGTGCTAAAAGGGGCGGCATGTACAACCCCTCAGTTGGAGGTGATCTTTGAGACCCAGCATGGTGTAGTAGCTTGAACAGGACTCTGGGAGAGTCATTGGGTCACCCATTTCATCATACACTCAGTTTAAGAGGAAGGCTATGGAAAATTTCATGAATAAATTTTGACAAGACAAGCCTAGGATAGGATTGTCATAAACTGAAGTCAACTTGAAGGCATATAACAACAATATATGTTCTCCTTTCGTTAGAGAACAAGATTTTAGCTGAAAAGAAATTGCAAGTGTATTCAGATGAATCTGGTAGTCTTCTAGTTTCTGTTGCCAATAAATGGGACTGGGGATGAAGGACTCACCTGGATAGATTTTTATTGTCTAAAATTTTGGATGAGCTTTTTTAAGTCCATGACTTACACCAGCATGATTTCAACCTATGCCTGCATGTTTATGGGTATTTTGTCACTTTCATGACATGAATCTTTTTCCTCCTTAGACAACAACCAGATTTTCTCTCCAAATCTGTAGCTGCCGAAGATCCACCCTATGCCAATATATTGGCTACTGGAGGAGGAGGGAGTGGCAGAGAGCATCCAGCTATGTCCATACAGCAGAATGCACAATATTGACGTCATCCTTCAGGACATCCAAAGGATTCCCAGAAGATCCTGAGGAAGGCTATCAATGCACACCCAGTTATAGGATCACTGATTGGGAAAATGCTGGCATAGCTAAAAGGTGAGTTGCAGGTAAGAGGGAATTATTTTCATGATTCCCCCTATGTGGAACTTTATGATACATCTTACAACCCGGGCTCTCAGCCAGAATTTTTAACTGGTGACAAGATTTATTTTGTGAGAAAGACTGCAATGCAGATTATCTCTTGATCAGCCATTTAAAGTGCGCTATTTCAAATGTTTGGAAAGTAGGAAATTGGAGCTGTGGCTGTTGGTCTTCACCTTTACATTGTTGCTGTTGTCATTCCACCTTTCCGCCACTCTGGAAGTCAAGGCACTAACAAAAATTAAAACAGATACAGCTAAATTTCAGATTATTTAAAAGTTAACAATATAATTAAGCTCAACTGAAAATTTTATATATATATATATATATATATATATATATATATATATATATCACAGATAATATAACACCTTCAAAGACTGAAACAAAAGGTCTTCAACTGGTTATGAAAGGATAAGTAAGGGGGGCACCAATCTAACAATCTAGGAAAGAAACTTCTGAGACTGGGAGCAGCCACTGAGAAGGCCCTTTCCCGTGTTCTCTTGCTAAGGATAGTAAGACAGAGAGTAGGGCCCTGCTAGAAGATCACAAAACACAGGTAGGATATATATTCCACTTGGAATCCAAGTGGATTACAACATAATATTGTTAAAAAAGAAAGAAAAAGATGATTACTTTTATTTTATTTTATTTTATTTATCATATGGATAATCATGACCTTAGCAATATATGTCATAAGTGGCACTTTGAATTGTGCCCAGAAACAGACTGACAGACAGTGAAGCTGTTGCCACAGTGGAGTTTTGTGCTCTCTGTGGCCAACCACAATTAACAAACTGTCTGAAACAATTTGGATAATCTGAAGTTTCCAAACACTCATCAAAAGCAGCAAAAGGAGCCAGAGGTGAGGGAGCCCAAACAATGCGTTCCTAACAGCCAGGACCTGACCCCTGCCTTGGCTGCTGCCCGGCATCATTTTTAATAGGGACTTGTAAATCTCACGTTCATATCACCTCAAGGCTTGAATAGAGACTGTGAATGCATGGCAAGGTTTATAAATCCGTATTAAAAATGGTGTAGGGCAGCAGCAGAGGTGGAGGCAAGCCCCATCAGGCACCCACTTCTGCTTTGCAAAGCAACTGGCATGCTCTCTTCACTAAAGATTGAAGTGTGCCCAGTGTATATTTTAAATCTCATTTATTGGTTACATTTGCATTCCACTTTCCTTCAGTGAAGTCAAGGCTGTCCTCTTCCCATTTAATCCTCACAGCACCAGGTGCTTTGCCATTTACTTCCTTATTTATTGGGGGTGGGGGGGGTTCCAACCACAGTACTGCCACCACTGACACTTGTACATGTGTGTGGGGATGGAAAAAATGGATGCCACCATCCCCTTGGCCAATCTGTAAGTAAAGAAGGTAACAGCAACCCTCTTTCCTCCAAAAATGCTAATCAGATAAATGTCTACCTACTGACTGGTGCATAGGAGAGGGATGAAAAGGGAATGGATAGAGTTTATAGGGAGGAAACAGACTGAGTGGATTATGGAGATTATCACATGAGGGACGGGACAGCATTGCCCTGACCCTGTCTCATCCTTCCTGCCTGATCACAGAAAAGACTTTCACACTTGCCTTCATTTGACCCGGTAGGGAAGTGCGAGTGAAAGTGATTGTGCAAATCACTTTCATACTGCAGCTGAAAGCACTCTCAGCTGTCACTTTCAGTCTTTTGTATTAACTGCTTAACCCATTAATACCATGACAGCTGAAAGTACTTTTTAGCCGGTTGCAGTGTGAAAGTGATTCGCACAATCACTTTCACTTGGGGCACGGACAGGATAAGGATGGGAGAGCAGTCCCATTCCTATCCCGTCCTCCATTTGACAATCTCCTGAGTGACAGCAACCAAGGCAAAGGTTGGCTGGCTGGGCCTGCATGTTGCTCCAGCCATAAACTGGTGGGAATCAAGAGAATAGTCTTTCCTTCTCCTCCTCTGGCACCTCAAAGGGAAGGTTTAATGGATGGTGTAATTGTCAATGGTTCAGGTACTATTATTATTATTATTATTATTATGGTTTTAAATCTTGAGTTATGTCATGGAGGTCTGCAGCAACAAACAATATTTAAAGGGGGTAACTGGTAGAGAGAAAAAAATTAAGAACCACTGCTGTAAAGTAAAATGGAGGAAAAGACAATGTTGCTTTTTGATGCTATGTAATATCTCCTTTGGCACACAGGCTGATCTGTATGCATTGCAAGAAGACCAAATTCAGTAATTCTCTCACACACCAAGTGTAGAAGTACCTACACACTCTTTCTATAGGTTGCGATTAATGAACAACACTAGGAATTGTTACTATAGTTACTTCATGTGCTGTGGTGGCCACCAGTTTCATGTGACAAGATCACCCTGCTGAATTAATTTTTCAGCATTAGGGGAATTTGGGTAGCTTTATATAGTTGGATAATAATTTATCAGCTTGACTCCCACAGTCCTTTGCTGCCTGGCTGCTCAGAAAGCACATAGTCTACAGGAGAGCAGTGAACAGGAATATTTTCAAGAGCAGATGGGATGTACCTTCAAAACCCAGGATTGTCCCAGTGAAACTGGGACAGCTGGCAACCCTAAAAAAATTCAAACTAGATGAAATAAAAATTATGAGGTGGAGGAGCAGAAAAATATGTCTTTGCATTGATTAGCAGGCAATGTAATTAATCTTCTTCAACTCCCTTTTCAGCCCTTAATGTAAAAACGAGGAGAAATTGGGATCTTGTTACTTTGCCAAGCATTAATTTGTGAATCATAATTTCAAAGTAGTACATTTTAATGAACTTAGAAGGTGTGATGCACTATTTTTCTTCCCAAATACAATGCAAACTAAATTAACCAAACAGCCTGAGGGACATACAGATAATCAGAAGTTTGGATATATGGGAGTGCTGTTGACACTGGGTTATCTAAGTGTATGAATATATAATAATGAGACACACAAAGAATTCAGATAAGGAGGAACTTGTGATCAATTTAGAGATACCAAAGAGCAGAGCTCTGCAAAGTTTGGGGGCTATAACTCCCAGATCCTCCAGCTCCAGGTGTTAGTCTGAATTATAAAGGAATAATCTAAGGTGCTGAATCCTATTCCAAAATGCTTTGGATCACTCCTTAAAAGTCTGAACTGAAATCCATTGTGGATCTACTATCTCAGTGACATCCAGTTCATCTGCCTCTCCTGCCTTACAGGGATGCTGTTAACAACTAAATAATACTTGTGAAGAATTCTGAACACTTGAAATTATAAAAATAATAATGTGTTATTTCTATTGCCATTGGTGTATTAATGCTGCTGAAACCTTTTCCAACACGTGGAAAAATGGGATGGAAAAACCTCTGTATCCCCTTAATTTCTTAATGTCAAACTAATATTTATAATACAGAAACTGAGACAGTAAAACAAACACAGAGAAACACGAACATACAATAACAGCACAACTAGAATAAGAGCATTGTTATTATAATATCAACAGGTCATTATCCAAAATTATTATATCTACAGATCATTATCAAAAATAAATGAAACGACCAATATTTTTAGAAGTCAAGCTCTTTGTTTTCTATCTTCATCTGAACACTGTGTTTAAAAAAATTATGAGAATTTTAAACAATTTTAATAAACATATAATTGTTTAATGTACATATGTACATAAGACAATAACAAAACATAACACAATGGCAAGACAAATACTATCTTCCTCTCATGACATTATTGTGGATTTCTTTCACAATAGAAGAGTTATGTTCACTGTCCTTAAAGAGGCACACCATGGTTGACTATTTATATTTGACACTGTTACAAATTGTAAATTTTCACTTTCTTTCAAAGCCTGATAACCTTAATGACAAATAATAGAATCAGACATAGTAGAAGGGAAAGGTAACACATGAAAGTACATTGAGTGGCTTCACAATGTATAAATGGGTTTACAGATGTTAGCTGAATATCTACTTGTCCATGTGTCCATGCATCCACATGTAAATCCAGTATGTGTTCCAGGTTCTTAGTAAATATTGAAGCCTAAGAGTGATGCCACTGAGGACAACATCAGTTCTTCAAAGCATCATAATGTGCAAAGCTTCACACATTATGTTGGTGGAGCAATTCTTGGGAAAGGGCATGGAACAGATGGCTCACTTTTTCCCGCAGTACATTCATATTGAGACTGATACATTTTAGTGTTCCACAGGCAAAGTTCAAGAAAAAGAAAACAATTCTCAGGGAAAAACGAATCAGATTAGATCAGTTGCTTAACAACACAATTCTACCAGATGCACTTATGGCAAAGGCTGGAATGCTATCATCACTGAGATTATATTGCCTACTGGGAACAGTGTTTAATGTTATTTATTGTGTTTTACAGTTCATTATTTACTTGGGATTATTATGGCCTAATTTTTAGTTTAAATTATGATGACACAACTCTTTCTCACAATACTAAAATTTGGCCTCTTGCATAAAGATGTCTACATATTGGGTGAAAATGACCCCTGGTGGTAGAAGATAATATCTCCATTCAGTTTAATTATTATCAGTGTTCCCCACTCCAGTTTTTTCAGCAATATATGCCTTAAATTATCCATATTTTATCCATTCTCCAACTTTCCATACTTACCAGGGGCAACCTAACTTTTCAGCTAAAGAACTTTGATGTTCCCTCTGCTGTACACTGTCTGCTGCATCAATTTACTACCAGTTAAGCTTACAACAGAATGTGTGTCAGTTTTTGGCACCAAACAAAGTCTTGGGTAGGCCTGAAATCGCAGTTTGTTTTAACTCAAACCTGGCAGCCCCACATAGAGTGCAATGCAGTAGTCTAATCAGAAGGTCACCAATGTGCAAACTACTGTGCCCAGTTTAATTCTGTCAAAGTTGGCCTCAAATACTCTGAAACAATCAGAGGTTTCGCACTGGCCATCAGTACGGATCCTATGAATTCATTATTTTTGCGGACTCGCAAAACAGAGGAGCCGGCTGCCTTCAGTTCGGAACCCAGCCATGAATACGCATTGGCCAAAGAGTATTCACGTCATATCGCATTGGTCAATACGTATTCTGAGCTCACAGGTGTGGAACACCAATGCGATATAACGCGAATACGCATCGACCAATGCGAACTGACCCTACTTCTGTGCTCTGTGTGGAAAGGTCCAGTGACTCCATTTGCCTCTGGTGACAGAGATGGACCTAGGTGCCCCCAGTCTGTGCACCTGTCTTTTCATGGGATGATGATTATTTCCATGTATATGACTAAATAAGTCCAGCTTCCAGAAGAACTACAACTCTCCTAACACACACTTAATTTTTATTTAAATTAACATAAGAGAACATTAAAACAAAACTAAAGAAAAGAAAGGTCTAGCATTATGGAGAGTATGTAATTATAAAATGGGCTCAGGGAGTCTTCTTGTCTTCAGCAGATACCTTTCCAGAACAGAGAATGTGAATCTGGTGGGTCTTCAGCTTAGCCACGTTCCTTTATGGACTGACTGGTGGGGAACCACATGTCCCAAAAGGTGTCTTCACCTTCAAAGCTCTGGTGTGTTAGCCAGCTTCTCCTTTAAAACAGTTTTCATACTTTTGCCCTCCATCCATATAGATGTAAGCATTTTAAACAGGAGGATTATAGCTCTAATGCCCCTTTAACTATTCCCTAGAGAAGCACATGCTACTACAACACACCTCCAAAGATGAGATTGATATTCGCAACAGAGTTATTCTAAAAAGGCTTTTGTGGTTTTGCATAGAGTTCCAGAAATAGCTCTGATGAGAACAGGTTTGCTTCAAAGAGCTAGGTCCTCATCAACAATACTTTCATTTATTTGTTTAGTTGGCATGCATGCGTGTTAATTAGTGTACACTTTATTTATAGACCACATTATTTGCATTTCTTGCAAAGGGCACCAGGAGGTAGTATATCTTTGGAACACTGTGGATGAATATGTGTGTATTGATTGGATGCAAATATGTAGGCGCATGTGTGTATATGTATCTATAGAGAGAGAGAGAATGGGAGAGAGAAATAAAACTTGTATTCCAGATGAAGCAAAATCTGCAGAGAATATTTTTGCTCAGTTGACATTAATGGGAATTGTTGCCATTGGCATCCAGCATTGCATTCAGGTTAAGGTATTCAACTAGGAGTAGAAAGACTAGGGTACAAGTTTCTACTCAGCCATGGAGCTCACAGAGTTATCTTGGACCAGTCTTCATCTGTCAACCTAAACTACCCCACCAGACCTTTGGTGATATGATAGCCTTGTTTAAATATTTGAAGGAATGTCATATTGAGGATGGAGCATGCTTTTTTTCTGCTGCTGCAGAGAATAGGACCCGGAACAATGGATGCAAGCTACAGGAAAAGAGATTCCACCTCAACATTAGGAGGAACTTCCTAATAGTAAGAGCTGTTTGACAGCGGGGAAAGCTCCCTTCTTTGGATGTCTTTAAACAGAGGCTGGATTGCCATCTGTCGGGACTGCTTTGTTTGTGAGTTCCTGCATGGCAGGGAGTTGGAGTGGATGGCCCTTGTGGTCTCTTCCAACTGTATGAGTCTATGATTCTATAACTCTGTGCTATAGAATTCTGGATTTATATTTTTGTGAGATATTTAGACTTCTCTGTCAGGGAGCTCTGGTGCCACAACAAACTACAAACCCCAGGATTCTGTAGGCTGGAGCCATGATAGTCAAAGCAGTGTCAAACTGCATTATTTTTGCAGTGTGGCAGCAGCCACAGAGATAGAAAAGAGGGCAAAGGGAGAAAAGGAGGAAGAAGAATAGAGAGAGTCTGCAATCTTTTATTTTTAGGACATTTGGAGAAGCCTTTGAGTATCATAGTAACCTGGTACATATTAGCAAGCCTCCCTTTCTTACCTTGCCTGAAAGGTTAAAGGGGCATATGAATGCATACATTAGGAATGTAAATATAATCAATAATTATATTTATTTATTATTGTTATTATAGAGTGATTTAACTTAATAGTGGATAGGGACACTGCATCTATGACAGCTCTGTAAATGAGGAAAAGCTAGCAAGTCCTGCTGAGTATGTTGTAATACTACAAGAGAAGGTGGAGAAAAGTCAAATCTAAATTCTTCCTTCTACACAGTTATGTTTATCTTTTTTATACTTTGCTACCAGGTTTACTGCTTCCTCAAACAATGAATTTGGTGCCAAAAGGACTGGATCCAAAATAAGGCCAGAAGGAAACAAGAGGAAGATAACGCTTTGGAGACAAAGAATTTTCACAGATTAACAGGTGTATCTTTTTTTATTATTTTAAAAGATAATCTAAGAACTCATCCAGAAACAGACTAGTTATGATTGTATTTTTTCACTACATTTTGAATGAAAATTGAAAAAGAAAAACAGAAAGGGTGGTTACATAGTAATGGGATTTTGGAAGGAAAGCATGCCTGACTTTAACAGAATGAGAACACTCTTTGGGATGCAGAAATAAAGCCGTTTGATACCACTTAAACTGTCATGACTCCATCCTGTGCAATATCAGAATGTATAGTTTGATGAGGTATGTGAGTAAGGTCAGAAGTGTGCCTTATCAAACTGCAAATCCCAGGATTCTGTAGGTCAGAGTCATGGCAATAAGTGATGTCAAACTGCTTTATTTCTGCTTTATAGGGGAAATGGTGGTTGTAGAAAGGGAGGAACAGAGACAAAAAGTATAAGCAGAACCAGCTCATAATCTGGTTGTTATGACAAAACATTCCCTCAAATGGAAGCAGATTTTCCATATAGACATCAGGGGAGAAATAAAAGACTTCAATGAAATTGAGGACAAGGGTGTCCAGCTTAATCCTACCCTCCTGGGAAAAAGGACTAAATGGAGAAAACCCACAACAATTTGTTAATTTAGGGGCTCGACAGACGGGCGGCTCCATGCTGCCCGTCTTTTCCCTTATCGGTGCCCCAGCAGCCGCACCACATAGTACCAACACACGCTCTAAAAAGAAGCTGCCTCGAGCAGCTTCTTTTTAGGAGCGCCATAATGGCACTTGCACTAGTTGATACCGCCACTTCCGGCAAGTGCCATTTGGGCACACGGATGCCCATGCATCATCATCGTGTGTCCCATGTGGGTGGGGCACCGGCAAGATGGTGCATGGGCTCCGCTAGAAGGGCTGGGCGGGTATGGACGCCCAGCCCTCTGGAGCCCTAAAATCAGCCTTATGACAGCACTTTTGGTTATCTGTATTGGGCCTTAAATTAGCAGGGGCAATGAGAAGCCTATCTCACACTGCAAGTTCTCCACTTGCAGTTATTTTTTGACTTTTTGTTTCTCCCTGTACTGTAGGCTTTCTATCATTCTGCCTGATGAAGGGTTCTGAAGAATGTGAAATGATCATTTGTGAAGTTATTGTTCTTAACTGCTCTTGAGTCAGCTCCAACTCATGGCGACCCTGCAGCTGAGACATCTCCAGGACTCCCTGTCCTCCACTGCTCTGCTTTGGTCCTGCAAATTTAGGTCCATTACCTCCCTGATTGTGTCTATCCATCTGGCATGTGGTCTACCTCTCTTTCTACTGCACTCTACCTTTCCTAACATTATTATCTTTTTCTAATAAGTCATGCCTTGTCATGATGTGGCCAAAGTATAACAGCCTCAATTTGATCATCTTGGCTTTCAGAGACAGCTCAGGTCTGATTTGTTCAAGGACACATCCATTTGTCTTTTGGGATATCTATGATATTCTCAGCCCTATTCTCCAGTACCACATCTGAAATGATTTGATTTTCTTTCTGTCAGCTTTCTTCACTCTTCAGCTTTCACAAGCACACATGTGTTGGGGAATACAATGTGTTGGGGAATACAATGGCTTGGACAATTCTAACTTTGATGCCCAGTTGTATATCTTTACACTTTATGATCTTGTTGAGTTCTTTTATGGCTGCCCTTTCCATTTCTAGTCTTCTTCTTATTTCTTGACTGCAATCTCCATTCTGATCAACATTTAATCCAAGGTACAGGAAATCTTTAACTATTTTGATTTCCTTGTTCTTTAGGCTCAGTTTGTGTACATCCTTCATGGTCATCATTTTTGCTTGTTTTTAATGCTCAGCGGTAATCCTGGCTTTGCACTTTCTTCCTTGACCTTCCTTAGAAATTGTTCCAAGTCTATATAGTATGGTGTCATCCATATATCTTATATTGTTGATGTTCCTTCCGCCTATCTTCACTCCTTTCTTTTTTGAGTCTAAACCTGCTGTTTATATAATATTTTCTGCATACAAGTTGATGAGGTAGGGTGATAGAATGTAACCTTGTCTGACCCCTTTTCCAATAGGGAACCATTCTGCACTTGACTCAAGTTGTACCACCCTTAAACCAATTTTTTTTTTTAAAAAACTCACCTTTTGCTCTGCATCTTTCCAAAAAATCCAGAACCCAGTGATGCTGGATGGCTGTTTACAATGTGTCCCACTGTGCCACCTGCCCCCCCGCTAGTACAAGTTGCTTCCACAGAGATCAGAATGAGATACCTAGCAATGTGATCAATGCAGAGTACCACATTTACCGCCACATGGGGAGCAACTCATGCCACCACTGGCAGCAGAGGAAGGTACAGTGAGACAAGCATGCAAACAGCTGCCTGGCACCACCAGACAGCGCAGGTAATTAAAGGTCTTTGATGCAGCTTCAGGGCCAGCATACTCTAGGCTAGTCCTGGAGTATTCTGGTCTGTGCAGACATGATCCCAGCCTAGGATGTGAAGGCCCTCTCCCCTGTTCCTACTAAATGAGCCCGGGAAAGCAGTGGGACAGAGAGAAGAGTCAGTGGCATTCCCGCAATGGGTGTCACCTGGTTCAGGGGGCAGGGCTTCCAGAGGTGGGGCTTTCAGGGCAGAGCTTCTGGGGGTGGGGCTTCTGGGCATGGCTCATAGGGGAGGGAATGTGTGCTGTGCTATTCCTGATGATGAAAAGGATGTAATGGCATGCAGGGGGAGCATGCATGCAGGTATAGCATGGGGGGAGCATACAAGGAGTGGAGCATGGGGACAACAGCACACACAGGGATGGCACGGTGGAAGCACATGCAGAAGGGAGTACAGGGATACTGCATGGGAATGGCGTGGGGGGAGAGTGTGTGGCGGTGGCACAAGGGGAAGTGTGGGGCTAGTGCACAGGGAGGAGGACCCAACTGGGTATCATCCCCCTTCTGGGGTGTCACCTGGTGTAGACCACACCATGGCACTCCCTTAGGAACGCCACTGAGAAGGTCCTCTCCAGAAAACCTTAAAGCTCCAATGGGCTCATATACTGGAAATCACACCCCTGTGAATAGCCTGAACCCAAACATTACAGAGCTATGTAGATCATAACTGTTGAGCATGCACTTTAAATCTTTCTTCATATCATTAGAGCTTTAAGTGCTTAATCTTGACTTACTGGTGGCCTTCAATCGCCCAAAAACACAGTTGTATGGGTTTTTTTCCTGCTTGTATGAAAATTTTGAAATAGTTTCCACATGTCTGATTGCTTGCTTGTTCTTGCATCTGAGAGAGCTCTCTGTTACATACCTATATATTAATTTCCTCATTAGTCTCTTGATCCATGTCCCACATTTAAATATCCCACATGAGGTTAGGAGCTAACCAAAATTTTATCTTATTTCCTGGCCACATCAGTTCAGGAACAAAGTTGTGAGTAATTTATACCACCCTACTTTGAAAGGCAAACACTATCAAATTAAGAATAATAAAAAAACAACAAATGCCACATCCTGAGTTGCCAGCTTTTCTCCTTGCAGAGTTCCTGTCCTTGAAACAAATGAAAAGAAAAATCCAGCACCTGACTGTAGATGTAATGTGAGGACATTATATATTTTGTGCTTGCATTCTTATCCATTGCTCTTCCTAAGGAAGTTGGAGAAATATAAATGGAATTTATTCTACTTCATCCTTTCATCAATCCTGTGAAGTAACCTGGAGTGCATCAAGACTGATTTTACAAGACTGGAAAGTACCAGATTTTGTTTCTGTTTTTTCTAGTGATACAGTGGTTGGAGAGAAAATTGGGAAGTCCAGGTTATAGTGTACACTGAGGCACCAGGTCCACTGGTTGAACTTGGGCCACAAACTCTCAATCTGACCTACCTCACAGTATTGTGGTCATTTTATAATGTACTGCATGGTGTATTTGTTGTTTTTCTTTCTAATGGTCATGGATGTTGTTGTTGTTGTTGTTGTTGTTGTGTGCCTCCAAGTAATTTCTGACATATGGTGACTGTAAGGTGAATTTATCATGTGTTTTCTTGGCAGAACTCATTCAGAAGGGGTTTGCCTTTACCTTCCTCTGAGGCTCAAAGGATGTGATTTGACCAAAGTCAAAACCAGTGGGTTTCTATGATCCCTGGTCTCCCAATGTCCTAGTCCAACTCTCAAACCACTATGCAATGCTAGTTCTCAGTCATGTTTGTTCTGCTTTTAATTCTATTGAAAATTCAATAATATTTAAAACTTTTGTACCATGTGAAATTTTTAGCAGTAGCTGGTTTAACTCCGTAAGCTGCCTTGAGTCCTGGACTGGGAAAAAGATGGGATACTGCAATAATGCCTCTCCTACTATCCATACTCCTGCTTCTAATATTGATCCATGAACTATAAGCCTCAGTGGAACCTCAGTAACCATTGAAAGATATAGCTGTGTTAGTCTGTAGAATCAGTATGTAGAGAGATCTTGTAGCACCTTTGAGACTAACTGAAAGAAAGAAGTTGGCAGCATTAGCTTTCGTACACCATCTACTCCAGTCTCTGGAATCTTACTTGTTGAAAATCGTCAATTGCTTCCTGTCTTCTAGCATAGTCATAAAGTTATCTGACGGACAACAACAAAAACTTCAGGTAACATATCCTGGGTTTACATTACATAATACATTACAATTGAGTTTGCTTCATCCGATGTGCTTTCACTCCCCTTCTGTGCACTGTTTATACCTGAATGAGCAAAGCCCTCCTCATTTTTCCTGCTCTTATCTAAATGATACTAGATAAAAGAGATTTGAAAAACAGGTTTTGCTTTAGACATGGGGCGGTCCTGGATTATGAAAATGTCAGCTGTCAGTGCAAGGTAGGCAAATGTTTGTTTTCACCTTGTCCTGAGTTTCCTCTAAGAACTACACCACAAAGCACTTCATTTTCAGTGCCGTCTTTTAGCTAACAAGTGATGGAATGTTCTTCCGTGGAGATTTATCAGCTAGATTCCTGTCTCAGCATAAGCCCTAAGAAAAACATGGAGGTGACAAACTTCAGTAGGTAAAGCTCTTTATTTTGGAGTAGTTGATTAGAGTTGCTTGCTTGCTTGCTTTTTCTTTGGCTGCACAAGGTTTTAATGGAGTGTAGTTATAAAAATGACCAGCACCCACTACAAGTCAAGCCTTTATTATTGTTTCACCTTGAGATCCAAACTACTAGTGCCTTCTATTTACAGATATAATATAGTTGGGAGAAACAAAGGAATATTATTGTTGTTGAAAATAAATTTAAACCACATTTAAAGGCAATTGGGAGATTAAGAAGGAAACCAACATTCATATATAAATATAGGTAATAAAAATGGCAACATTAACATTCCATTTCAGTTTGAATCAAATGAGGAAATTCAAATGTTGAAATTCATAGCAGGATCATGATCTTGGGTGTTAATTAATATTCTTATAGCCAGTGAAAATCATAATGTCAGTGTTATTGATCTTATAGGAGACAGCTGGTGAACTGAAGTGTACTGTGCCCAGATACAAAAAAGGACATGGTTCCCTTGCTTTTAATAACTGTGAAGAATAGGATATATTAACATGCAGTGTAACTACTGAATCTGCTGAAATTTCATCTGTTTCACAAATATTGAAAATATAGGAGCTGTGTCCTCTTTTGCATCTGGCCATATCACTGGAGCCTAGAAGGAACAGTTAAAATGATTATGCAATTTGGGTTGTAATAAGCGCATATTCCTTTTCATAATATTATCATGACTGATAACACTGGTGTCTTCATGTTATGAGTAGCGTAACACATATAAAAAATTGTAATAATGATAACAAATCTTTCTTTTTACAAAAGAAACTTTCCAAGTCATCTTCCAAACTTAAGTGGGTTCATAGAGTTTTTCCTTTACTGTTTTATATGCATTTATTTGAGAATAACCCTAAATGGAAGCAATGAGATTTAGTTCCAAGAGAACATGATGGATCAGGCAGGAAGGCTCAATGCAATATTGCTGTCATGTCCTCTTTATGGAAAGTATGGCTTTGGTTAGAGAACAAAATTGTCATAGAAGGTGATCATCTTTTGCATCTTATAAGAAGGCTGAGTATGTTTTGTGCTGTATTCGCTTTCCAGTGACAAACGTCAATGCGATGGCTTTGTTTCTCTTTGCTTTGTGTATACCATGAGAGCCAGTGTGGTGCAATGGTTTGAGATCAGAGTTCAGCCATGGAAACCCATTGGTGACTTGGAAGGTGAAAGTGGAATGCTGACACAGAGATCACACCAAATTTAGATATAGAAAATAGTCGTTGACAATAACAGTTATATTATTAATATTGTCCATGCTGACTGTGGGATTCTGTAAACCAGTCCAAATTTTTTTTTCTATGCTGTCTACTTCTTGAGTGATCTGAGGGGAACATTCTGGTGCCCTTTCCACTATACAGTAATAGGTTTGTGGGAACCACACTTCCATGGGCTCCCTTGAAAGAGTAGGTGACACTTGCATGACAAGCTAGACCTACTGAAATTCCATCTTTTCATAGCTACTAAAGTTGCACAGGTCCTCTTCTCTTTTGCATATATATACATATATATACTTGGAAAGTTTCTTTTTTAAAAAGAAAGATATATATATGAGCAAACCTCTCAAAATTACACCATATTAATCCCAGCATTCCCACATCCTTGATACTTTAAAGAAGCAGTTCCTAACCGTATCAATGTCTGTCTGTATGTCTCTGTGTTCTGTGCTGGGGATCCAGGCCTGTAACTCTGAGGACGGGCAAAATGAGCACATTTCTCCCAAATAAGATTTATATCCCCCAATGAAATTTTCATTCATTTCTCAAATTTTTAGCATTCTTAAGAGTGAGACATTGAAAACTGTTAACATCTAGAATGTTTGAATTTCCTTGGTATCTTTTCCTGCTTCCTTTCTTTACACACAAAAACATTGCCCAGCATCTTGTTTAGCACTTATGGTCTTGCAAGACGCAAGACCATAAGTGCTCTTTCAAATTCACTTCTATGGTCATTAATGACAAAATATGACCCCAAAATACTACAACCTTAAGCAAAACTTTTCCAAAACCTTGAGATTGGGGTGCTTGGAAATGACATTGTCAGTGCTTTTCTGGTCACAGGGCACCTTTGTTGGGTTGATTTATATCTCACCTTTCCTCCAAAATTGGGATTCAATGTTGTTCAGAATAAGATTAACTAAATTTCAAAATCTAGATAGAGTCATATGGGAATACTATCTAGCTTGGACCTGGGTTGTCTAGATCTTTATATGTCAGCCTTCCATATTAATGGGGGTTAGGGGTTTTATAGGACCTCTGTAAAAGTGGGAAAATGCTATTATCTCTAGCCCACAGAGAGATATGGCCAGGGAGAGGCTGGAGAGGGAGGCAGATTCTGCCACCACCATTGTGGCCCCTGGGGGACTCGCTATGGACCTTGGCCTGCAGTACTCCACCCTCCCTCCTTCCATGCCTCTTTCTTCTGTGGCCAGGGCACACACATGGACACACTGGGTGCAACAGAGAGAAGGAGCCCAGGAGGGTGGATGGGGCAAGTGGCAGAGCACAGGGAGCACAGGCCCTTCCCTCACTCCTCTGCCAGGCACCATCTTCATCATGGCACCATGGCAGCAATGTAAGGGATGCACTCAGCTCTCTCAGCAGCTCCCCTGGCCTTCCAAGTCCTGCGTGGCCATGGCCACATGGGACATGGGAGGCAGCCGCCGCCACTACCCCACCTTTCGAGTTCCTCATGGCCATGGCTGCTCAGGATTTATGAATATTGATAAAAAAAATTCCAAAAAAAGAACTGAAAGAAAATTGTCCCCCGTTTGAATCAGCCAACATCAGTAGGTTGTATCTGTCTCCAAAGAGAGAGAGAGAGAGAGAGAGAGAGAGAGAGAGAGAGAAAGCTGGCCACCTAAAATGCAAGACAAACATGAGTGAATAATCTGGGATGCAAAGCCAGGCTTTTAAAGTGCTAAGCCCTGAAAGTCCTGGGGCCAAGTGGACAAATCTGTCAGGAGAAGGTCTTCCCACATTTGAACTGTTGAAATCTCAAGTCCTTTCCTTTTGGAATATGAAACCAAGGGTAGGGGTGCTCTACAATCAGAAGGGGAACATAATACATGACCACGATGAAATTTAAAAAAATGGAAATAATACACAGAAGAGCTATATAAAAATATGAAAGGACAAATGACACAAAAGAAGAAGAAATGTACAAACATGAACCCCAAATCATGGAAAGCAACATGAAAGCCACACTCAAAGAAAATGGGAAAAACAAATCACCAGGAACAGATGCATACCCATAGAGCTGCTACAATCCACAGATACAGAATCAACTTCAGTTCTAACTAAAACCTGCCAACATATATGAAAAACAAAGCAGTGGCCCACAGATTGGGAGCAATCAATATACAGTATATTCCTATACACAAAAAGGAGACACAAAAGATTTCAGTAACTATAGGACAATTGCACTAATTTCCCACACAAGAAAAGTCATGTTCAAAATTTTTCAACAATGACTTCTACCATACATGGAGCAAGAAAGCCCAGAGATGCAGGCTGAATTCAAGAAAGGAAGAGGGATGAGGGATCACATTGCAAACATATGATGGATAATGGAGTGCACCAGGGAATTCTTTTTCCAAAAGAAAAGCTGCATGTGCTTTATTGACTACAAAATACAGTGTGCCCTTCCCTTACACAGGAATCCATTCCAGACCCCCCTGCGTAAGAGGAAAAAGGTGTATGCTCGAGCCCCATTAGAAGCCCCATTAGAAGTAATGGGGCTTGTGTACACGGCATGCTGTGGTGTGTGCACTGCGGGCGCATGCCCCATTACATCTTCCAGGGCTCAAGAGGAGTTTTTCCAGCACACACCAGCAATATTATATTGTCTACATATCTTACGCTGGAAGCTGATGTGGTGCGCCCGGCTATAATGCGGGCATGTTGTAGCTCACCAAAAGCTATGGAAAGCTATTAAAAATAAGAAAGTATCAAAGGATTTGATTGTCCTGATGTGTTACTTGTACCTAGGACAAGAGGCTGCCATCAGAACTGAATATGGAGAAAGAGAATGGTTCACAGGCAGCAAAGGGGTCAGGCAAGGCTGCATCCTATTACCCTATTTGGTCAACCTGTATGAAGAAAATATTGCATGCAGAGCTGGGAGCAGGACTCAGAGGCAGGAGAAGTGAAGCTCCGAGGAAGGAACATTAACAACCTAACATATGTAGACAATACAATACTGCTGTCAGAAACCAATAAAGACTTGGAGCAATTACTGAAGAGGGTCAAGGAGTAAAGTGACAAGGCAGGCTTAATGCTGAACATTAAGAAAACAAAAATAATGACTATGAAAGACCTGCAAGGATACATCTTAGATAATGAGAAAAGTGAAATAGTCAAAGAGTTCCCATACCTTGGATCAAACATTGATCAGAATGGAGACTACAGTTAAGACATTAAAAGAAGATTGGGTTTGGGAAAGGCAACTATGAAAGAACTGGAAAAGATCCTAAAGTGTAATGATAACTCTGAATACTAAAGTGAGGATTGTTCAAGCCATCGTATTCACATATATGGATGTGAGAACTGGACATTAAAGAAAACCAACAGAAAGAAAATCAACTCATTTGAGATGTGGTGCTGGAGAAGAGTCCTAAGGATACTGTGGATGGCCAAGAAGACAAGCAAATGGGGTTGAGAACAGATCAAGCCTGAACTCTCCATGGAAGTCAGGATGACTAAACTGAGGCTGTCGTATTTTGGCCACAACATGAGAAGGTATGAATAATTGGAAAATGCTATAATGCTAGGAAAGGTAGAGGGTAGTACAAAGAGAGGGAGACCACATGCCAGAAAGTTGGACTAAAACATTTGCACCTGCGGTAATAATGTTCCATTCATGCTTTCGGTGGGTTAATGATGGGAGAAAGTGTTATTACAAACCTACAGGATCATGGCACTTCATTGGTGGGATAAGAATGGGATTTGTACACCATTGTGTGAAAATCTTCATCTCAATCATGCAATCGTGATGGGAAAAGGACAGGATAAGGATGCTTTCTGCCCCATAATCTCCAGAGAGGCCTTAGGCCTGAGCCTGCAGGACCTGAGGAGAGCATTGGAGGTCATCAGTTCTTGGAAAGATCTCATCCACGAGACATCCTGAGTCGAAGTCGATTCGAGAGTAGTTAACAACAACAACATTCTTCCAGATGTGAAATCACATTTGATTTGTACATAAAACTCCTTATTTAGCATAGGAGTTTGAGTAGGAAGTGGGGACAAATTAAAACAGATGCACACCAATGCACAGCTACACCTGCCTGTTATGAATTAAACCAAGATTACAAGGCTCCTAAATTATGATTCTGTTTGGAAGTCCTTCTGATAAGCTCTTATGATGCCCTGCTCTACTTGCCAGCTCTCAAACGAAAAGTTCTTTGGGCTGTCTGCATGCAGAATATCAAGTTGTGTGTCCTTCATTGCTTGCAGTTGCTTTGCAATGCAAATTTGGAGGGCTTTGTATCAGACAGCACTATAACCATGGCAACCAAAAAATGGGGGAGGGATAAGTTTGCATTACTTCCTTATTGGAGCATAACCCTTCCCCAAAAGGCCAAGCTGCTTTATAGGGACAACAGTGTCTTGCTTTGGAATGAGAGCAGAGAGGAGTTCCTGTTTTCCAGTCTGCTTCAGTTCAGTCCCCGCCTTCCTTTTCTCCAGCATATTCTCCCCAACTCTCCACATGATTGCAACTTTGACGACTACTTGTCCTACCCTTCCTTTTGCTGAGAGGGCAAGGAAACAACAATCCATCCAATCATCCATTCTAACTGTCAACCCAAACATAGTGTTTGGCCAAAAGCCCTTTTTGGCCTTTTATGGAAGGGTTTGTAATTCAATGGGGTTTGGTAAGGCAGTCCAGGAACACAAGTTCCTTTACCTTGCCATTTCATCCCAAGGGTCTGTGGAAAAATACAGATCTCAAGGCACCAGACTAGCAAGGATTGCCCCATTGTCCATCCACAGCAGCTGCAGAAAACAACACAGACTGGACTGAGAAATCTTCCAAGGACTTTATTCTGTCTTGGTAACAATTTTGACAACTCTTCTTCATATCCATAATGTTTGTGTTAACTTTTGCCAAGTCTTTTCAGCTTTTGCTCATTCTTAGATCTCCTTTAAAGGGATGCTTCTTAACAAACGTTTTCAGTGAGAGAAATGAAATCTTATATTTGTATTCTGTTGTCCATCATGGGGCTTCCTTCCAGGCTGTTATATTTACTGGGATGTAACTCTCTTTCACTGGTCTTAATGGAACTTAATAAACTATTTAGTTGTTGAAATAGCTTCATGTGAAACCTTTTGGGCATACAACAGGAGATGATGATGATGATGATGATGATGATGATGATGATGATGATGATGATTTGTTATAACCAATATGCTTCCTTGACATGCTTACTTTACCACTAGGCTAGACAGGGAAAATATTAAATATGAAGTTATGCAAACTGAGATTCAGTACCTCTAGCGAAATAAAATAAAATAACTGTACTTCCTGTAGTACTCTGGGAGTAATTCCAAATGGACAGAAAAAGACCTGAATGAAATCACCACAGACAGGATCAAAACAGGACAATTACAGAATGTGACACTGCTTGGAAAATGCCACAATGACACTGTTGCACTGATTCCTAGATGCTTGGATAGAATTTGGATCACTGATGGTACAAAACTCTAGTCAGAACCATCTGGTAGATTCTGACATGAAGATGCTGGTGGTGAAGAAAAAGTCTGTATCTAATATTCTGAACCCCTATTTGTTCTTTAAGATTTACAATAAATTACATATAGTTATTTTGTTGTTAATATTTCCTCTAGTTTTGAACTGAAATGCAAGCTTTACCTTCCACTTTCTTATGCATGGCTTCTGAATTAAGAGGAAATGCTTGCAGGAAACAGATGACATTTTAATAGCTCCTCATGCTGGAAATTCACCCTGATCTTTTGAATAGCTACACATCAGATTTTGTCATATAATAAACAAATCCAAGATGAGTGCTGATTCTGGCTGCTAGTTTCAGACTCCACCTGGCCTGCTCCTAACCCTTTAAAAGCTACTTTATTTCAGCAGAGTAACTTTTACAGCATCAAGACTATGTTACTTCTTTTCACAGAGGGTCTTTTACACATGGATAAAGCATGGAGGGGGGAGGAGTGGACCTTAACTGAGCACATAACCAGTGTGCCTGGCAGCTCCTGTTCACATCATCTCCTGAACAATTGGAGTATCTGTAAAGGATTACTGGTTTGCAGTGGCAGCCAGCAGCTGTCATGTGAAAGAAGCAGTGGAGCCATTCTTGGTTTTAGTCTAAAGCTTAAGAGGTTATACAATACAAGGTGCAGAACTAATTTTGGGAGTAAGATTCAATGCCTTGGATAGCTCCTTTAGACTCTCAGTCTAAAATATGGAGCAGATTAACTGTTTCTAATGCCTAAAGCCACCAGTTGCCACTGCTCACTTGTCTATAGCTCCACATGATTAGAATCCAGTTGCACAAGGATTCTAGTCAGATAACATGCTTATGCAAGAATCACTTTGGTGCTCCTTGGCCAATGGCCCAGTCAACACAGAAATGTCAGTCTAGAGCCTATTTATGCTCTTCTTCCAAACATCTAGTCCAGGAGTGGGGACATATGGAACCTTCACGGGCCCTACCTCTTACTTTAGACTTCAGGGACAATTGGCTTAATGTTTTACTTTCTTAAAAACATTATGTTTTTTCCATCCAAAAGCCCTCCCTACACCTCTATGAAACCACAAGAGACAATTTCACCTTCCTGAGACCAATGTAAGCCCAGGAGAGGCCTTTTTTCCCAAGCAAGGAGCAAACCGGAAATGCTCTAGTTTGTGCATATCAAGCAGGCATGGAAGGTACAGCCACAAAGATGGTATAAAACATAGCAATCTTTGTTGTCCTTCTCTGGCCTACCTCTCGACAATATTCAGTCTGCCACTTCACAACTGTTATGATTTAGGTCTTTTATCTGTCAAGGGAAGAGCTCACTCTATGACTTAAGTTATATTTGTTGACCCATGCTTTTATCAGCTTAAGAGAGATCACATTTCATAAATTATCCAATTGTATTTCATGTTTGTAGTGTCATGAGATTTGTTTCATATTAACTGTAAGCTGGTTTTATTAATGCAGTTTTCAATTAATTCTTTTTTTATCTCTATTCTCTACTTACTCTTTAACTAAACAGAAACCATCAAGAAGCAAAAGTAATTATGATTCTCCTATACACTGAAAGTTCTCCATATTTGAGCCTGTTAGTCTTGACTTGGATAGACCCAATAATAGAAGGAATGGTCAATCTGTGGTCCTCCCAATGTTGTTGGACTGCAGCTCCCATCATTCTTGCAATGAGCAGAGATGGTAGGATTTGCAGTCTAAGAGACCTGAAGGAGCAAATGTCATAATCACTGTAAAGGTAAAGGATAGGAAATCCCTTCTGATATCAGTTTTAGAATAGGAACTTCTAAATTTCATGATCAGATTCACACTGGGAGTTGTAGTGCAATATATCTTGAAGACTCCAGGTTGAAGATGATCTAGAGTACATTGTTTTCATAGCATAGGAAAATCATTGTTAGTTTTTAAGTTCCCTTCCCATGGGGGGAAAAAAGAACATATGGAGCTCCATGCTGGATTAGACCTGAAGGGGAGCATGACCTGTGGACCATACAAAGCTCCTGGACTCCATGTTTATAATCCTTGATGTCCCCACCAGTCTCCCAAAGACTCCTTAAAATGGCATGATTTTCAGGCAAAAAAATGCTGGAAATCACATTCAAAGCTTCCCCCAGTGTGTGACAATACTCATGAACCTCCCTTTCCAATACTCATAGACTTTCTCAGAACTCCTATCCCATTTTGAACACTGTCTTTTCACTCCATTTCTCCTCAAAATGGTGATGGAGAGAGATGCAACATTATTTCCGGTCGCCATTTTAAATGACAAATGTAGAGTTGGTGTACTGAGATGTGTTTTGGAGGTGGAAAATTTCCAACCCACAATGCACATTTGCCTAGATTAGACTATCTTGTCCAGCATTGTGCTCACACAGTGGGCAACCAGTGGCCCAAATGAAGCTCACCAGAAAGACATGAGTATAACTGCACTCCCAGACTCATGTTCCTCCGCACAGTGATATCCAGAAGCATGTGTCTTCTGAGTGGAATTGAAAAATAGCCATCTTCAGTAGGAGACATTGATGGACCTAATCATCAACTAGTGGTTTCAAGCCATCCAAGTCAGTAGCCTTCATTCAATCTCATGGCAATGGAGTTACAAAGTATATCCCAGGCATAGGTTTTTGTGGGTTTTTCAGGCTATATGGCCATGTTCTAGAAGAGTTTCTTCCTGACATTCAGAGAAGATGCCAGCCACAGATGCTAGCGAAACGTCAAGAAGAAACTCTTCTAGAACATGGCCACATAGCTATTTCAGAAGACACGATAAACTAACCACAGAGCAAAGCCCTATGACTTCTATAGCCACTACCCAGTGCCTTGAAATCTAACTGCAAAAAAATTTAAAGCTGAGAAACTGATTCCTCCCACTTTTTTAAGTCACTTAAAACTTTTTATACCCCAGTTGCATGATATGTCTTTGAAGGCTATCTCACTCCCTTTTCTCCTCCACCCCCTGCTTTTCCTGACCATCTGCTAACATTAAAAACTATGAGCCTAGTTCATGTACTTCTTTTCTATTTCTTTTCTGTCCGGCAAATTGCATGTGATTCTCAGCCTCAGAAGTTAGATTTCATATTCGTATGTGCAGACCTTAGTATGTACAAACTGTGTAGTTTATGTTGTACATACATTATGATACATTAGGTTGTTATGTTATACTGTGCTATAATTAGAGGTGTCTCTTTTTTCCCTTTGGATTCCATTGGGTGCTCTCCAGTTTCATTGGGTTTTGTCAATGAGTTTTGGTTGTTGTTGTTGTTGTTGTTATGTGCCTTCAAGACATTTCTGACTTATGGCGATCCCAAGGTGAAACTATTAATGGGGTTTTCTTGGTTCAGAGGCGGTTTGTCCTTGCCTTCCTCTGAGGAGGAGAGAGTGTGACATGCTCAATATTACCCAGTGAGTGAGGATTTGAACCCTGGCTAAATGGGGATTCGAACTCTGGTCTTCCAGTGTATTAATCTAACACTCATACCATTACACCACACTAGAGCTCCAGTATCATGGCCCCTATATCAAAAGAACAATGTTTTGGGATACCCATGTCAGAATCTCTTACTTCAGAAGTGGCCAAGATTCAAAAATATCTATTATCACAGCTTGGTTTTTACGTAAAGCTAAACAGTCGAGAGTTAGATATATGGGGCCAATTTGCTGAGGTGATGAAGGATTCTGACGTGTGATGCTTCATGTTCAATTTTATTATTTTATGTATTATCATCTTAATGCTGTAATACATTCGTTTTTATTCTTTGTACCCATTTTTGTATCTTGAACCTGAGGTATAGATTTTTATGATCAGTTTTATAACAATATTTCATTTTTAGGTAATGTACTTCTAATGTACTTGTATTGTTTTACATTTATATGACATCCATACGGTACTCTATATACATTTCAGATTCTGTGTTATTACATTTTAGCTCTTTTCTAATTGCTATAGAATTTCTATAGGATTTTATAGTGTGTTTTACTTGTTTTAGTGTTATTTTGTGTTATTTTGAAATGGCCTAAGGGCTAATCAATAAACATAAACAAACAAACACTAGATCTCATTTACCACCAGCCAATTTACTGAAGAGAGCAATGATAAAATGCAACACAGAGACTATGGCCCGGTACAGACCGCCCCAAAAGGGTGGTCTGCCGGCGCCTTGTTGTGTTGCATGAGGAAGCTGCAGCGGACAAACCGCGCAGCTTCCTCGTGCAGCAAAAAGAACCCACAAAAAGCAGGTTCTTTTTGCGGCACCAACATGACGCCGCAGTGCACCAATGGTGCACTCACAACGTCATTATGGCACTGTGATGTGCAGACACTAAGCGTCCATCGCATCAAAATGGCGGCGCCCATCTGTACAGGTCGCTGCCATTTTGATGCCCTCATCACATGCGAGGGGCATCTGAAACTTTGCCCCTTGCACGTGACAAGGGCGCCCTATCATGCCCATCTGTCCCGCGCCAAAGGTAACATACTAAGGATGGTAAATCTTGATTTTTCTGATTCCCAATGGATGTCTAGGACAACGAAAGAGTTTTTGTCATGTTGTTTCAGGACACTTAGGATTACCTTCCTTCGGTGATGAAAAACTGCACATTTTCTGTGAAAGCTGTGCATTTTGTGCAAAAAACTGCTGCGTTGCACAACATTCAAACCAGCAAAGGCTGCAGTTTCTGTAAACTCAAGTTTCTTTTTCTGCTGCATAGCATTTGAGTTGTGCAACACTGAAACTGGCAAAGGCAGTGCATGAAAATATGTGGGCATACGTTTTTACAGCACAGCCGTGGTTTTTCAAAATCTATGCAGTTTCTCAAATTCCTGTGCAGTTTCCAAAAACTACATGCTTTATATTGTGTGGTGAGCAAACAAAAAAAGTCCTGACAAGTTTGGGAACTCTTGACATGACCTTTTAATTCCTGCTCAAGTTTTTTGAAGGCATCCCCCCCCCCCCAAAAAAAAAAAAAAAGAAATTTGGGAAATTGACAAATTTCCATTCCATCTCTATCTGATAATATACTAGTGAGATTTTACTATCTAATATTCAGTGTGGTGTAATGGTTTGTGCATTGGATTAGGACACTGGGAGACCAGGGGTCGAATCCTTACACACACTCTCCGACTCTGAGCAATGACAAAACCCCTCTAAAGAAACTTACCAAGAAAACCCTATGATAGGTTCACCTTAGGTTACCGTAAGTCAGAAACAGCTTGAAATTATGCAACAACAATTCATGTATTTGAAATCTCACATTGACATATAAGAAATCAACACTGACAACTTTAACCAGAGCCTTCAATATAACACATTCGATTGAGCATCACATCAGCCAATCTAGGTGGAATAAAAGAACCCAAAAACATGGGGGGGGGGGAGGGAGAAGGAGAGAGAGAAACTTGGAGAGAATTAAAGACCCAGGATATTACAAGGAGACTGGAGAAACAAGGAAAAATGGGACAGAAATCAGAATGCAGAGGCAGGGAAGTTGAAAAAGAAGTGAAAAGCAAACAATAAAGCACAGGAAGGCAAATTTTATCCCTTCAAATATTACCGGACTACAACTTTCATCAGTATCTCTTTAGCCCCTGAGATTTACTGTTTGCTTTCTTTCTACCAAACAGTTTGCAGACGCTAATGGGCTCCTTTTGGCTTGAATCATGAGTCTTAAATTTTAAATCAGCACTAGATAAAAAGAAAACATAATCACATCTTCAAAAAAAATATTTTTTTATACTGCCTCACAGGATCTCCTCAGACATTGTGCCTACTGGCCAAAATCCCTGGGGGATTCTGGGAGCTATAGTTCAAGTCTTCCACATTCTGATTAGAGTCATGTCATGACAAGCAATAAAACAGAGAGTCATGAAGGCCTACACTTAAGAATCATAAAAATTGCTTTAAATGGCATTGGTCTCTTCTATTTATACCACAGAGACATTTACTCCACCCTAGGGCTTACAGTTGATCTTACAAACTATTGCCATTCACAGGCTGCTATGTGTAAATGTTTACAGTGCCAGCCGATACTGTCAAGCTGAGAGAAAAGGATAAGTATCACTCTCTCCCAGACATTTTGTGCATCCACCACCGCTTTGAAGAGGAAGGCCCAAGCACCATTTGACAGTCCAGCCACTGTCTTGAACCTCTAAAATTCCTGAACGAAGAGTGCTGCTTTTCAGGAGATTGCAGGAAGGCTCCCTGCAAACATGAATTTATGTACATTGCCTAAGAAAATCTTGAACTTCGAGCTTATGGCAGCATCACCAGGGATCATAATGCTTCTGCTGCAGGGGTCATGAATATGTGACCTTTCCAATGCTACTGGACTTTGATTCCCGTTCTTCCTAGTTAGGATAGTCTGTGGTAAAAGATAATGGGAATTGGACTCTGAGCATCATCAGGATGGCAATAATGCTCCTAGTTCTGTCTTACAGTGTCCTTAACAAAAGTAACCCATTTTGCTATTGGAAATGCAACATTGTTCAGCATTTAAAGAATTAAATGTCCCTTTGGCCCAATCTGCATGGCAGAAATAATACAGTTTGATACCGTTTCAACTGCCATAGCTCAATGCTATGGAATTCTGGGATTTGTAGATTTGCAAGATATTTAGCCTTCTCTGTCCAATGACTCTGGTGCCACTACAAACTACAAGTCCCATTATGCCAAAGCACTGAGCCATGGCCATTAAAGTGGTGTCAAACTGCATTATTTCTAGGGGGCAGATTAGACCTTAGAACAGCAGTGATAGGGTTCATGAGTTTTCAGTGACCTAAAATCTCATGCCTTCTTCACCATCATAATCTCTCTTAGATTTAGAGACCACTGCACTTCTTGACTCTGCCTCTTTTTTGCTCTTTCATTGCTCCCAAAGTAAAACTGAGAGTGCATCTAGACTGTAGAAATGTCACAGTTTGACACCACTTTAAATGCTGCAACTCCATTCTGTGTAATCCTGGGACCTGTAGTTTTACAAGGTAATTAGCTTTCTGTGCCAAAAAAGTGTTGATGCCTTACAAAACTACAAATCCCAGGATTCTATAGAACGGAGCCACAGCAGTTAAAGTAGTGTCAAATTGCATTATTTCTATAGTGTAGATGCACCCTTAGTCCTCTTCCTGTTCTAGTTTAGTTTAGCCATGCACCCTTACAGACCTTTCCTATCTCTAATGTGGTTCCTATGATAAAGATAAAAGTTCTGGCTGTTTGCAAGGAACAGTGGCGCATAAATGAAGACAGGCATGCAGAGTTGAAGATCATGGACCTTGAAGCTCATTGTTTCACATCCAGGACCATTGATGAGACCAGAGTTCTATTCCCTGCTTGGCCATGAAACTCACTGGGTGACCTTGGGCAAGTCACATCCTCTCAGCCACAAGGGATGGCAATGACAAACCTCCTCTGAACAAATCTTGCCAAGAAAACCCCATGATAGGCTTGCTTTAGGGTCTCCATAAGTCAGAAACAACTTCAAGGCACACAACAACTACAAAAACTTAGAGGAAACAAGGGGAAAGAATGTGATTTAGACAGGCTAAACAGGCTTCCCTAAAGGAGACACAGTCAGATAAAGATTATAACTTCTCTCCTGAGACCTTTGGAATTGAAAAAAGAGGCTTTAAAGGTGACACAATTAAATGGAAATATTAATATTTAGTTTAGTTTATTTCCTGTAGCCATTCTTGCCAATGCTCCTTTAGCACGGTAGCTAACCACTCTCTATCATTTGTCGTGAACAGAAAGTGTAGCAAACAAAGGAAGGAGAAACCCCTTTCCCTCTCTTCATCTTAATACTCCCCAATGCATTCCCTGTAGCCCTAATATTTGTTTGAAATAAATACAGTTCAAATAAAAATAAATAGCCAATTCATGGCAATCCACATTTCTGTTCAGTTAGTGCTTTGTCAACACCCCCAAAGCATTGGTATACATTAACAAACCATACCCACCAACTGTCCCACTTTGCCAGGGACAGTTAATCCTCTGTCATCTCATTTTTTTTCCAGCTGTTTCTAAAATGGCCCAGTTTCTCTCTCCTTCTGCCACTTTCCCCTTTTGCCCTTAGCTTACTTCCATTGCTGCAAACTGAAGCTGCATCTGCACTGCAGAAATAATGCAGTTTGACACCACTTTTACTACCACGGGTCAATGTGACGGAATACTGGGGTTTGTAGTTTGTTGTGGTGCCAGAACACTCTGATAGAGAAGGTGAAATATTTCACAAAACTATAAAAACCAAAATTCCATAGTATTGAGCCATGGCAGTTAAATTGGTGTCAAACGGCACGATTTCTGCAATTTCCGAGTTAAAGTGCAAAGGTAGTTTATACTTACTAGTTAACTCAGCAGGGTGGAGAGCAGAGAAGGCTCATGTAAAATCAGACTATTACATCCTTGTGTGTTCTTCCTCATTAGTAACTTTTGTCATTTTAATCACACTCTGCTGATTTTTGGCCACACATGTCCTGGTTTTCCTCTGTGAAATGTTGGAGGGTATGGTGAAAAAGCCTGTGGTGCCATGACAATATTTCATCAGTTCTTTACTCTGAGATGCTGTTCAGTTGTTCCACATCCCTTCAGGTGTTAAGGTTATTTGTCTTTTGAAATGCTCCATTTCAGTCCTTCAGGCCTTTTGCTTATATTAAGGTGAGTCAGTATCGTTCTGGGTTCTTTTGAGCATAACCAGGCATTAATGTAATGAAAAGTATAACAAAGTATCTCCCACTGCCACTGAGATGAAAACCTCCAGCAGTGGTTTCACAATTTTATTCTCTTGGAGCAGTAAATTGCTGGTTAAGTTAAATCTTTTTCTCTCCCCACCCCAATCTCAGCAATTCCCAGACTTGCTTTTCTAGCTCCAGCTGCTCATATTTATATTTATATATATTTAATGATTTTGGCTCATATAGGATTATACAACCTTTATAGCTTTATATCACTATAGCTTATGCCCACATATGCTAAGGGTTTCCTTTATATTGTTTTACATGAGCATCTCCAATTATTTCTACAACCTCTTTTCTTCCACAAGTGTAATGCTTTCTGATGCCCTATGTCATACAATTTTGTTCTCATAAAATTAAAGTTCATGGTCTGCTCCGAACATAAGTGTATAATATCATGGCAATATGGATTTTGTTATTAACGTTGGGTGAATTCTAATATATGTTAGTGCTGTCATATAAAAAAAAGCAAATCACCTTTCATTTGCCTCCAAAAAAAGAGCAATCTGTGCCCAAACATACTCCAGCTTGTTGCTCTGCTATTATCATAAGGAACAATATCTATACCATTTAGATTGTTGTTGTTGTTGTTTCACGGCCTAATTTATTTCATTCTTCAAAAATCTGGTTTGTCAATGTGTCCTCATGAAGATATGGTTCATGTCTGTGCATGTCTGAAGTCAATGACTACCCATTGCACAACGAATATTAATATTTTACTGTACTGCTATAAAAATGATTCTAATGATTCTGATTATTCTAAATGAGAGCCAACATGATGTAGTAGTTTGACTGTTGGATGAGGGATCCAGGAGACCAGGGTCTGGATCCCCACTCAATAATGACAACTCACTGTCTTGGCTGGAGATCCTGCATTGAGCAGGGAATTGGTCATGATTGTCCTTCGGTCTCCATGATTCTGTGACTCTGATCAATAATGATGAATATACTGGTCTTATCCTCTGAGCAGGGAACAGGTCTGCTCCTCTTCTTATGTGATAGCCCTTGAAGTGTTAAAAAGTGAATAGAAAAAGAATACAATACAATAAATGTTTTGAAATCCCATGGCTTTATGTTTTGAAATCCCATGGCTTTTCTCAACTCCGACTAATCTCCAATCAGAGCCAAGAACTGGCTTTTTCTATTCAGAGTTCTGATGCTCAGTTTGCTTTCCACAACTAGGCAATGATTTCCCACAACTGCTTTCTCCCAAGTTATCAAACATTCTTTCTTTGTTTGTTTTGAAAGCCTTCACATTTGTGCACTGAGATGACCTCAGAGTCCCATCAGCATGGAACCCATAATACTGGGAAAAAGAAAAGAGGGCTCCTCTTGTCCACCAAAAAGTCATGGGCACCACTGGATGAAATCTTTTCCACTCCAGAAGTAGAAGAAGGGAACTCTCCTTCTCCTTCACATCTGGGTAAGAAAATACAAAAGATGTTTGAAATCTCAATGCCCGAAGGCCTTTTTTTGCCCCCTGGCTACCCCACCTCTCTCTCTCTCTCTCTCTCTCTCTCTCTGTGTGTGTGTGTGTGTGTGTGTGTGTGTGTGTGTGTGTGTGTGACCCTATCAGCTCCATGGGTAATGAATGAAATTGATAAAGAAATAATATTTTGTCCTGTCTTAATTTTCAGTGGACCACAGGGAAGAAAATCTTTGCAACTGGATGGACTCAGGTTTCTAGTAAGTAGGAGCGATCCTAAACAATATACACGCTACAACAAAGTGCCTTTTGAGAACAGACTATGTATCTGCAGCCAGCCTCAAGTGGAGGATATTGTTCATTATTTGTTGATTTGTCCATTGTACAGTGATGCTAGAAAGAAATTTTTAACACCCTTGCTGACAAACGAAAGTGGCAGCTCAACTGTTGATTTGGTCCAATTCCTTTTGAGTGATACCAACGACTGTGTAACACATAGAGTGGCTCTTTTTGCCATGGCTGCAAAAAAGATTAGAAAGAGAGAGTTAAATAAAATTGCCATAAATTGCCAGCGAGACACCAAGTATTAATTAGATTTTATGATTATATCATATTTGTATACTAATATCCAGGAAAGATGTCTCTTTTTCCATTTGCCCTTTTTAACAGTTAACTATTTTTAACTGCACATTAAATGTTGGGACATTTTTTTGTCCTTTGTATTCTGTGCCTTTTGTTTTAAATGTTAAATGTTTTATGCTTTTTGATAAGCTCATTTTGTCATGGCCTTTGGCTAGTACAATAAACGTTAACTTGAACTTAAAACAAAAGCTACAAACCTTGTAGTTATATACTCTTATGTTTGTGGATACATTGTTCCAGTACTCTGAGCTAATTGTGTCTCCAGCACTGGGATCCTAAGCAAGCTTTGTTGGGAAGATGTCCAGTGGAAATGAAAAGTGTGAAATCTATCAGTTATAAATTCCAAATGTGTTTAAGAGTGGTCAGCCATGAAGCAGAGTTGTTCTAGATCTGTTTGAAGACATTTTATTAAGAGTCTATGCAAGGCTGTCTATATCAGCACAACAAGACTGCATTTCCCCAATTTGGAGAAAAAGAGCATTTTGCACTAAATATCTTTTACATAAAACTACTCTCTGTGGGTAGCACTAATGCCTTTCTTTTTGTGAGGCTAAGCACCAATTCACAGTGAACTGATGGATCATGAAGGCACAAACAAATGCTCCTCCCTTGACTTCATCAAGTTGAAAGCAACAGTTATCACATTTTCCAATCCTCTGTATTTTATAGAAACGAATAAAAATACTCACAAAAGGTGCATAACTTTTCTCCATGGGCCATTGTACAACCAACCAACAATCCCCCAAAAGCCTACTGGCTAGCAGCACCTTGCCTGTAGCAAGAAGAAATTTACATGATTTACACGATTTACATGGCTAGTGGCAGAATTGTATAGTTGCTCCAGCATCCACATCAGTTGCGCAGAGTCTATGAAAATATTTGCTCTCACTCTTCTTTCTAAAATGAAATGCAGTTGTACATTTGGTGTTGCTGAAAGGCATTTTAAATCCATGTTTCATATTCAACATTACCAATTTTTCTTTGAGGACCAGCATGCTATAGTGGTTTGAGCACTGGACTATAATTCTGGAGATTAGAGTTCGATCTCCATGGCCCATTCAGCCATTGAAACCTACTAGATGACCTTGGCCAAGTCACACACTCTCAACTCTAGAGTAAGGCAAAGGTATATTCCCCCCCTTGAATAAATTTTGCCAAGAAAACCCCATGATAGGTTCATCTTAGGCTCAACATTAAGTCGGAAACAACTTGAATGTATGCAACATCAACCACCAGTTAATATCCAACCCTGCCCCTTATCCAGATTACAGTGCTGAGGAGGACTATGAATAGTAGCTAAATACCATCAGGGCTGAAAGTATTTGAGCAGTCCATGGAGATTATCACATGCAAAATCATGCCAGGATAGATACGGGTTGTAACTGTCTGGAACAGATCTTATCGCTTCTCAGGCAGCTTTTCATGAATAGGAAATCCCATTCATAAAATGCTGCCCAAGAAGCGCAGGTTGGATACAGGCTGCCTACTGACTGGGCATAGGGCAGTGCGATAAGATCCGATGGTGATGGTTACAAACCGTATCTATCCCAGTGTAGATTTCACTTGCGATAATCTCCTGTGTTGACCATTAGTTGGAACTGAAAGTACATATCTTGAGAGAAAATACATATGATGAAGATTGTGAGTCCAAAACAGCAAATCAATATTCACTTAATTCTTCGGTTGTCATAACATTTCATAAGGAAAATGTGTGATGTGACGTTACTATTGGCTTTGAAGGCAGTCCACTGCATACTATCAGCATCTGCTGCTGAGCACCCCTGATTTGGGAAGGGCAGAGGAACTGTCATCTCAGCAGAATATTAGGAGGAAAAGTTTAAAATATTTGATTAGTCATTAGTGAACTCCAAAATCTATTTCATGGATTGAATGGAGATGGATCCCATGGATCCATGGGAGTTGGGGGGGGGGGCACATTGAGTTACATTAATGTTAAAACCTGGGGATTGACAAAGAAAATTGTGTTCTTCTATGTCTTTGACTTGTTTTTAACTTAGGGCGACCCTAAGGCAACCCTATCACAGAGTTTTCTTGGCAAGATTTGTTCAGTGGGGAGGGAGGTTGCTTTTGCCTTTCTCCATGGCTGAGAAAGTGTGACATCTAATGATTTGGTGACACTGTTGCTCATGACTGGCACATTTTGTTGCTTTCTCTTTCCAAAGTGCTCTTTGGAAAAAATATGTTATCATCTCCAACCTGGAATTTTCCAACTGTGCACAAATTCCACAGATTAACTGTGAGCTGGGAATGTTATTTGTAGTCCAACACATGTAGCAAGGACCAGGGTGGGGAAGGCTCTCTTAAAGCATGAAATCTAATAACCTTTGTAATTGTGTTTGCCATCCCTTTTCTGCATCTCTTCTCGTCTTTCAACACATACCCACATTCCTGGCAACAGGCATGCTTTTCACAGTTCCATAGATGGTTTAAGAAAGCACAGTATTAAATTTGAAGAGAAAAAAAACAACCTGTCAGAATGCCTACAAATGCCTTTTAAAATGATCTTTAAGAACGATACCAAGTAATGTCTTTATTATTTATTTAGAGTATTTATATCCCTGCCTTCAACGACAAAGGTTCCCAGAGCTGCTTGCAGTTAGTTAGCTAGACAATTCCCTGCCTGAAGGCTTACAGTCTAAGTAAGACGTGGCACACAAGAAGAAGAAGAAAAGGAATGGTGGGGGTAAGAATTGCATCAAGTAACCCCTCACAGGCCACAGCAATGGCATCTGGAACATGGAGAAAAGGGCTCCTACCAGCTGCTGAGGCCCATGCATGATGGGGGGGGGGGGTGCCTGTTTACTTTTCTCCCCCCTCAGAGGCATTTCATTGCTTTTGAAATGAAATGAAATGTTGTTGTGTGCCTTCAAGTCATTTGCCTTCAAGCCAAATTCTCCCCCAAGATTTTCAGGTCTCTTTCAGCAATGATTCTTGAGCATTCTTGTACCTTCTATTCTTGATAGAATATTTGGGTACTATGTTGTTGTTGTGTGCCTTCAAGTCATTTCTGACTTATGGAGACCCTACCATGGCATTTTCTTAGCAGATTTCTTTGGGGGGGGGGGGTTGCCATTGCTATCCTCAGAATCTGAGAGAGTGTGACTTGCCCAAGGTCACCCAGTGAGTTTACACAGCTGAGCCAGGATTCAAACTCTGGTTTCCAGAGTCATAGTCCAATGCTCAAAACACTACACCATGCTGGCTCTCTACTACAGTTTAAACAAAACTATAGTCTTGCTTCACTGAACGAGAAAGATTAATTAGAAAAAAGATAATCATCAGAATGTGTAACGTTCCAGAGTCAATAAATGCTGATGTCAGGGTTGCTTAGAAAAGCAGAAGTGAGACTGAAGTTCTCAATGAAAGCTTTCATGTTGAAATTAGGGAAGGTAGAGGATGAAGTGAGGGGTGGGGAGTCAAAATTGCTTCTACTTCTTTGCCATTTTCATTACTGCTGCCAGTTTTGCAGCAGGAAGGTGAGTTCTTCTCAGTAGCTGCCAATTACATGATAAAATGGCATTGTTCCCAGAGAAGTTCTGGGTATTTTTTTGTGTAAAAGGCTGCCACTAGTAAGAGGTCTGTTTAATACTGCTGGTAAGCTGCCCCATTTTGCGTCTATTCCCAAAATTGATGAAATCCTTCCTTTTTGCCAAGGACAAATGGAGTGGCAAAGTGCATGTGTGTTTTGACTGAGTCCTATTAAGCCTTCTGTGTGAAGTGAAGACTCTTAGAAACAGCTCTCAGCTTAACGCTGGAAAATATCATGTTTCATTCTTCCAGGTCAATGAATTGGAAAGAGTTTTTAAAACCAAACAAAAATTAGTGCTGTCCTTCCCAGAGAGTTGGTGTGGTGTAGTGGTTTGAGCATTTGACTATAACTCTGGCAAGTCACAGTCTCTCAGCCTCGGAGGATGGCAATGGCAACACCTCCCCCCCCCCCCCAAAGATACTTGCCAGGAAAACCTTGTGATCCAAAAAGCTTTAGGGTTGCCATAAGACAGAAACAACTTGAAGGCATAGAACAACAAGATCCTTCCTAGAGTTCATACTGGCAGTGATATTTTGGAATGCAGAAGCAGCTTAAAACTTCAGTGTTGACATCGGATGCTGTATTTTCCTCTTGCCCCCTTTGTGAACTGTTTGTGAAACTGGTAAAACCATTGTGAATTGGGGCAAAATCTGAAGAGTTTCACCTCGTAAATTTCAACTTATAATAGTGCAGGAATTTCTAAATTGGGGAAGTTTGTTTCTAAACAACACAGTCCCAAAATTTAACTTTGATAAGAAGCACAGGTATTCATATTAATTTCTTGATTAGGAAGCTGTTGGAATACGCAAACTTTCTGTTATCAAGGCTGTGCATTAGGAGTTAGGATTGTGGCATGTTAAACTAGAAAGAAGGCAATTACAGAAAAACTAGATCAGCTCAGCATGCATTTTTTTTAAAGTTCTTGTCACATCTGTTTTGTAAATAAGTGCATGAGAGTGCTGGATATTTAATCTTTTCTCTTCAACCACCACCACTCTGATTTCATCAGTTTATCTACAAGCAAAGATTCACAAGAAAGCAGAGACAAAATAGCAGGTAAGATGAAACTTCCATTTGAGAATAATAGGTTATAAAGAGGTTGCATAAAGTAAGTCAATAGAAATCCTTTCCAAAACATTGCACCATTTATTTAATCACAACAAACATTTGTTTAACCAAACTAACACATTCTCTTTAGAAATACAATTTAAAAGCATAGAGGACAGGAGCCTAGGCTAAAACTGAGTAAATAAGGAAGAGAGAATATTAAACAGATGGCTCTACAAGTAGTTTTTCCCCCTCCATTTATAACATATTTCACACCATTCTCAAACTGTGTTATCCCAGAAATGTTTTCCACACTCTGTTTTCCGTTTTCTGCTGCTCAGGAAATCACTGTTTCATTCCTGATCTTCTGACAGTACTTTACAGTGACAATTTCTTTTTTAAACTGATAGCTTTCGAAACAGCTGTGAAGGTGTTCAGTTATAGAAATTACTAGTCAAAATTTAAAAATAAAACCATTATCTGTTGTTTTGTCCTTAGGTTAGGTGGCATATTATTAGTGCCATATAGTGCTATACAATTCTGTACATTAAGTGTTCAAGTTAAGCACTGTATCGTTTCCATGTGGTTACACTTCATATTTGTGATTCTGATACAAAATGAACTTCAGGTAGAGTTTGGAAAAGTTACCTGTGTTGGGGTTACCTATGCTGGCTGGGGGATTCTGGGAGTTGTGATCCAAAAAGGTAAACTTTCCAAGCCTTGAAGCTGTGCATGTCCAATGCTCTATGTAGCATCTAGATTTGCAAGAAATTTCAGGGAGGTGATTTGGAATTATTTTTGTCCATGAAAGCAAATCTACAATTGATTTTATGTGGAAGCTGCAGTGTGAGTATCTTGTGGTGGCAACCTAAACAAGGGTCTTGATCCTTTAGTAGGCTGATGATTTATTATCTTCCAATGAATTCAGGCATTTGCCCACCCAGAAGATTAAAAACAGCAACCACCAACTAACTAGATTTAATTTTAAAAAAAAAATGCCCATTCAATATTTTGCTACCTGTTGGTTAAGTATCTTTCCCAATAAAGATCAGTAAAGACACAGTATGCTTGCACCTATTAACCCTATTCACTTGCTTGATGTTGTTTTAGAAGTTTTATGACTGGGCTGAACTTGGGCTAGTTAGGAAAATCCCATTTCTTTATATAGCAGAGTAAAACCAAGGGGTCTGTAGGAGAAAAGGTGCACTTTAAACCAAAGGAAATATCATCAAATCACACTCCTGTGTTTTGTTTAGTTTTGTTTTAAAGTTGAAAGACCCTTAATTCAGACTCAAGACATTGCAGGAAACAGCTTCCCCAAAAGAATAGAATAAAGAATGGAAGTCAACATCAACGGGCAAAAGCCAAGGAGTTATACTGTGACACTTCTTTCTTCTTTAGATTAATCTAAAGCTGCAATTCTATTTTCTAGTTTTTACACAATGCTGGACAAAGGAGTTTATCTGAAATTATCATACTCTCATTAGCTATTTTCTTTATATCAATATATGCCATAACTCAAATATATTATAATAGGAAAAATCTGTTCCTAAGATCTTGGTTTGCTTTTTTTAAAATAAATCATTCTTAACATATTTTTATCTCCTTTCCAAAATTAGACTTGGTTATCCAATGTCCTTTCATACTACAAAAATCACAGTGTTGCGATTCCATTTTAACTGTCACTGCACCATTTTATGTAGTCCTGGGGTTTGCAGTTTAGAGAGGGGCATATAGAATTCTCAGCCAGAGAGCTCTAGTGCCTCACCAGACTGTATCTCCCAGGTAGCATGACAGTTAAAGTGGAATCATAGTGCTGTAACTCTGCAGTATGAAACAGCCCTAAGTCTAAAATTGACTGGCTTAATAGTACAACTATTGTTGAATGTAATAAAAATAAATATTTCATTTCTTTGTAGTTCTTTCACCTCCCTTGGGAATGGTACAAATGACTGTGCAGAACTACATGAGGTAGGTGTACTCACTGTATTAAGATGCCCGATGTCAGCTTCTACACTTCAAAATAGCGGCCTAGGAGAAAGATTGCCTTGGTGATGTCTTAACTGGAGGATGGCAGGAGGAATATTTGCTAGCTTAATGACAGCATCTAAAATTCCTGGTATTAAGCTTAATGTGCTCTAAATATAATTACTCAGAGTTGTACATGGGTGTAAATGTAATGCTTTTTATGCTAAAATATGTAGTAATCTTTCATGGTAAAACAAGCAAGTAACCAGAAGGTTAAAGGAGCTGCTGCACTCTCATGTGTGTATCTCATCAACAGGGTATGAGTAAGACTAGGGGGCTGGTTCACACCATCCGTTTTTCCCATACATCATCATCGGCTACTTATAAACCATCCAGGGAAAGAGTTGCACAGACATAGCTGTACACAGAGATCCCTGGATTTCAATTGTTCCAGTTGCCCCGTTTCCACCTGCCAAGATCATAGCAGAACTTTAGTTACACAATATTTCCCAACATGTCACACATGTGCATACTACTGCATGGAGAAAACATATGGATGTAGCCAGTGGCATCACTAGGGTTGGTGTCACCTGGTGCAGTAACTCATGGTGTCACACACACCTCCACTGACTTCCTTCCATACCACACCCTTACAGAATGCTTAGTAATTCCCATATGCTACTGAATGTAATGTTAATAGCTGTGGCATAAAAAACTAGCAAAATTAAAATTAAACCTATAATTTAATTTAAATTACAATATCATATGCACATAATAAATGTTTTACATATACATAGTCTTATGTGGTCGAAGTGAAAATTTGGTAAAATGTGATGTTTTAAAAGATTTTTCAAAAAATATTAAAATATTTTTAAAATTTTAAAATTTAAAAGTTTGATTTTTAAAAAAAAAAACAATACCCAGGGCCTTTCCTTTCTCCTCCCACTGAGCCTCACTCCACGCACACCATCTCTTCAGCATTTTAAAGAATGATAGGTGAATGCCACAACCCGTTTCTGCCAAAATGCGGATGTTTGAAGAGCAGTGGTATCACCCTCCCATTATGGTGTCACCTGGTGTGGTCTGAACCCCCCACATTCCCCTAGTGATGCCACGAGATATAACTGCAGCGTGTGCATCCACTTATATAAGGTGACAGTGGTGTTTGCCTTCAAATCACTTACTCTCACTTTTGTTTTATTCTCGCTAATAACCGCTTCCTCATGAAGTACATTCTTATACCCTGCACTTTATAGTATACTCTTGCACAAACACAGTTCACCAATGTACATAAGAAGCTTTCTTTCACATACAAATGTTAAAAATAAGAAGCATCTCAGAGGACAAATAGAGGAACCATGAACCATAATTCAACTCTCCAGCAGTTAGATATGCAGGAATTCAAAAACAGACATTTGAGAATTAAGCACACACATGAATGAATCTGTGAATTTGTGTTTCTCTAATTTTTTTTCTCAAGTTATATTCATCCCAAATAAATCTAGTGATGAAAATTCCAGATTTTTGTAAATATAGATTTCAAAAGCAAACGGAAATACATTTCACCAGAGCCCTACCTACTTATAGAGAAATGCAGATAGGCAAAGGAAAAGGACATATTATGTTAAAGTTGACTCAGCTCCCCACTCTACCTAAGAAAAAGATATCTGTGGCTGATGGATGTCTGTGGGAGGGAGGGAATGGAGAACATTTTCTGGTTTTGGAGGACCACACAGCCAAAATGCTTTCAGTCCCTTGAAAACAGCAAACTACTTAACAGATCTCAACAGTAGTGAAGAAATTATTGTGAGAAACTCCCTCCAAAACTCTTCACATGATATATTCTGTATACCGCTTTATTAAAAGCAGTTATATTTTTCTAGAAGGTAGGTGGCTAGAGAAAGTGTGCTCCCTAAAGACTCTTGAAGATATACCATCTGTCAAAACCAAAGAAGATCTGCCACCTTTATAATTAGCATTTACTAGTACCTTAACACCTACATTCTAACACCTACTGTAACATACCGTTCCTGAGAATAAATGTGTTTGCCACAATCTCATACATGCTTTGCTACTGAAAGGATCCTACAAAGTAACATTTTGAACTGAAATCAAGATTATATATATATATATATATATATATATATAATATCCTAGAGAACCTCAAGTATAAACAAATGTTACTGTTGTGTTCCCCTTCTACAGATCCTTACATCGGTTTTCAGAAATGCCTGTTCTCTCAAGATGGAACAGCATGAGCTCATCTCTTCCTCTCCCCAATACTCCAAAAAGGTCAGTCTTAGCCCTATGATTTCAATATTTGTACCTTTTACATCAAGGATACAAATCATGTTGTTGGAATACAGTTCCCACCAGTCCTACCATGGTCAACAATGAGGCATGATGGCAGCTGCGGTCCAAAAACCTTATGACCAATCCTGTTTCACACTGTACCATACAGTGCACATAGTGCTGTTGTACGTCATCTAGCTGAAAAATATCTATTGAGACAAAAAGTGATAGAACGTGAGATCATTTATAACATGTCTATAGATTAGCTTAGTGAAAGAAGATATTATGTCAGCCACCTGGCATAATTTTTCTTGATGTTTTCTCCATAGTATCACTGAGTGGCTAGATTTCTCGGAAAAGGATCCAGTAGAGGTTTTGCTGGATTTGGGGTTTGGCACTGATGAACCAGACATCTGTACTAAAATCCCTTCTCGCTTCATCAGTTGTGCATCCACTGCTAAAGGAATCAATATCCGTGTCTTTATTGAAGCCCAAAGGCAGCGCATGGATTTAGAAAGTCCCAATTTGTGTGGTGAGTAGATGATGGCTGGGGAAAGATTGATTAGTGCTACTTCCATCTTTTCTTCTTATGAAAGACACTAACTTTCTTGGAGCAGGACACACATACCAGCGATTCTCAACAGGTACAGAGACCTAGCATGGCATAGTGGTTTGAGCATTAGACTATGACTCTGGAGACTAGGATTCTAATCCTTGCTTGACCATGGAAACCCACTGGGTAACCTTGGGCAAGTCTCATTCTCTCAGCCTCAGAGGAAGACAAAGACAAACCTATTCTGAACAAATCCTGCCAAGAAAAACCATGATAGGGTTGCCATAAATAAATCGATAACAACTTAAAGGCACACAACAACAACATAGGTGGCCTCATCAAACAGTGAGTTTGTAAGCATTTAGAAAGGAATACTATAATCACAAAAAGCCAACATGGATTTCTTTTAGAAAAAGTCATATCAGACTAATCTTATCTGGTTTTTATATATATATAAAATTACTAGCTTGGTAGATGAAAGGGAATGCTATGGATGTAGCATATCCTGATTTCAGTAAGGCCTTCAACAAGAAGTGACATAGGGAGCTGGGTATGTTTAGCCTAGAGAAGATGTTTAAATATTTGAAGGGATGTCAAATTGAAAATGGAGCAAGCTTATTTTCTTCTGCTCCAGAGACTAGGACCCAAAGCAATGGATGCAAACTTAAAGGAAGTTTAAGTTTAGCCCTTCCATAATGTCATAAAAGATCCATAAGCCATTTGGATTATTATACTCCACTATCAGGTTTTTCCCAGCCTGCCTAATAGAGTATCAACTGAGTGGAAAGAACCTAAGCAAATGTCTCCACTCACATCATTGTCACACTCACAACCCTTGTATGTGCATCAGCTGCCATTAAGGGAAAATTATTTAATGCATGTACATTTCAAGAAGATTGTGTTAGCAATGAAGTGAAGACTTTTCATTCATTTTGTTGTTATTTTATGAATCCCAAACTTGTCACCAGATACTGTTAGGCTTCTGTATGTTGGATGTTAACTACCAGCATGATCTGTGGTCAGGTATTCTGGGAGTTGTAGTGCAATATCTACAACATTTGAAGATCCAGATTTGGGAACCACATGTACATTGATTGAACCACAGCACAAAAGAGAATCTTCATGTCTTAGGGGCTGTGAAAATACAACCACCCTTTTTTCAGCCAAATCAAAGCCACAGCAACTGTATACTGCAGCCCCAATGTTGCCTTTCCAGGGTGCAAAAGGGATCCGCAAAAAGTGACTTTTTTTGTGCCCTGGAAAGGGTGAAATAGCCACGGCACCATAGCTAAATAGTGCTCTTTTGGCGCTGCATTATGCAGATACAGCGCTGGAGAAGCGCCATATAGCTGCATGCCATGTGGTGCAGTGCAGTGTCATGATGCCCTGGGGGCAGAGCCAGGATGTGCATCATGTAGATGCTACACCCTGACTCTGCCCCCAGGACGGCCCAAAGTACCGGGCTGCACAGGGCCTTAGCTCCCAGGGTTTTAATTCATGCATATACTCATGTACTCATTGGCAACTTGTAAAGAACAAGACACACACTGAAAACAGCAGCAGAGTGCTTATGCACAGTAGTCTAAATGCAAATCATAGATTTCTTTAAATGAAAGAATGTTGGCTTGGTAGAACACCAACGTTGTTCCATAAACAGGATTGAGTATTTTGAACCACCAATATCCTGGCAGAAATTGAGATGGAGAGAATTTAATAAGCAAGCCAGGAGTATATCTTTTTTATATGAAGAAGTGCTAACAGCTTTTATAAGGAATGGGCTTGGCAATGTCCAAAGAAAAGCAGCAGTTTAGCGTCTCAACAATTTCCATTGTTCTCTCCAATGACTCTCTCAAAGAAGCCAGCAAAACCTTTTACATCTAGGAAAGGCGCACTGCGTGTAACAGCCCCCCCCCCCCTCTGGTTTTCTCAACAGTCACATTGATGAATGTATTCATGCATTGATGAATGTATCTAGGCACGAGGGGAACACCCAAAGCTAGATTTACAATCATAAAGTTACAAAGTCTTGAGTAAATTTCAATAAAATGTGAAGTATTTCAAAGTTGCAAATAATATATACGCTACCAGTATGAGTAAACATACTGCAATATGCAAAACCTATGTGGAAATTCTGTGCATTAGCCAGTGAAATTTATTTTAATTTATTTTCTGATGTTTCTGTCCATCTATTCTTGCTCTGAAACCAGAGACAGAGATTCTGAGTTAATGCTGTAAATTATTGTTGGAATTATCTGGGATATATAGCTGTTCTTAATAAACATTGTAAAATATTCTTGGATGATAGTCCAAATATTCTTGGACAACAGTATTTGTCTTAAATAGTTTTGTTATGATGATCTCTAATTCAGAGATGCTTTCAGCATGGGTCTGTTTAACTCAGTAATAGTATATGCATTGGTAATACCATGCTTTGATACTAAAATGAGACTCTTACCCTTTGTGTCCTAGGAAATCAGAGAAAGAAATGTCAGATTGGCCTGTGCTAATGGGAAAAGCTATCTAGTTTAGGGACAGGTGAGAATATATATATAAAAAATAGCAGAATCTGGCAAAATTCTTTTTTTTTACTTTAATAAATAAATAAAACTTTTATTTATATCCCGCTTATTTGTAAGAAACAATCAAAGTGGCTTCCAACAATTAAAATAATACAGATATACAGAAATAGTAATAATACAAATATATACACACACCCCTTTAAAAAAGAATTAAATCGTTCTGGGATTAAAATTTGAGACATTAAAATAACACAATAGCATAGCACAAAAGCAGTGGGCAAGAACTCATCATGGCCGGGATTGTACCAATACACAAATGCTCCATGTATGGGGAATCTTTAATTCCCAGAATCTTCCAGCCTACTTTTGTAGTCCAAAAGTAACGTTTCCAAGTTCTGGAAGTAAGGTATGAGTGAAGAAGGTGCAAGAAAGTGAATGACGGTCAGAGTAAGTGAAATGACGGTAAGCAAAAAGGGAATGAAGTTAGATAAGGTTAGGTGTGATAAAAGAAAGAAGGAAAGGGGAGAGGAAGAGGAAGAGAAAGATAGGCGGGTTACAAACCACCACTTACGACACGCTCCGTGCGTGCTAGAGTTAGGAAGGGGCGTGCTAGGGTTGGGAAGGGTCGCCCCTTCCTAACCGGCCCTGGCTCCAACACGCGCGGAACGCGTCGTAAATGGCGGCGCCCATCCACATGGGCGCCGCCATTTTGACGTCTTGCACGCATAGCGTCCAGATGTGTCACGGCGGAAGTGACGCCGCGAGGGTGTGCTTTGCCCCTCGCAGCGCCACTTCCGCATTTTGAAAAGGAGTGCCATTTCAGCTCTCCTTTTTTGCTGCGTCCGGAAGCCTCGCGGTCTGGCCGCTGGGGCTTCCCTCCGCAGCAAATGGCGGCAGTGGGAGACCGGCCGCTTGAGGGCGGTCTGTAACCCGCCGAAAGGAAAGAAGGTTTAAGATAGGAAGGTTTAAAGAAGTTAGAAGGGGGAAAGGTTGGTACAAAGTAGAAAGATATAAGAAAGAGAGTAGTTGGAAGGCCATCATTGCTAACTATATTAAAATGATAACTAAAAGTTGTAAAATAAAATATTTGAATTTTTGTGTTTGTGCAAATGTTTGTGATTGCAAATTTAGACATTATATGTTATGTTTTAAGATTTTATGTGGTGTTTTAAAATGTTCAATAAAAATTATTTTAAAAAAATAAGTAGGGTGAGCAGGTTAAAGAGAATATGAATGTGCTTTAGAACTTTCAAGCTAGATGGAACGTGGCTAAAGAAAACTTTACGGCCACTTCAAATATCCAGTTAATGCTACATTTATGTCTGAGATGACTGAATTTACATTTCACTTTATTATGACAAATCTGTTCCACAAATACCAGCACATATACTTGTAAACCTTGAATGTTTGGGTCATATGGTCCCCTGTTAAAAGAGCATCTCTCTTTCCTTCAGGGATACTGATGGATGTGTATCTGGGTGACACATAATGGTGAGGCACAGCATAAAACTCCCTGTCACCACTTCCAGACCTCACTGTTGTGCTGCAATAGACCACCACTCACTACCCATAGTTCAGGGAAGCATCTGACTATGTCCCCATAGCCAAGACATAGACCAAAGGCATCTTCCATCAAGATGTGTTTGGGTCCTCTGGAGGTCTCAACAGATAATGTCATCAGTCTACATCTGACTAAGAGTCATAGACACTTTTTTACATCTCTCCATCATCAGTGGAATGGCTGGGAGAACTAGTGCAATGCAACAGTGAGTGTCAGGGGAGGCATTTGGATGTTGTGGAGGAATGAAGAGAATGCCAACCTTGACAGCAACCAGAAAACAACAACTAGTGCATTATTTAGTAGGTTTGATCTGTACAGTAGTCCACCTTTATCCATGGTTTTGCTCTTTGCTATTTCAGTTACTTGCAGCCAATCACTGTCCAAAATTATTAGTGGTATTGGGTTCAGTACTATCTATGGTTTCAGGCATCCACTAGGGGTCCTAGAATATATTCCCCAAAGATAAAAGGAGACGACTGTAATGAAGCAAGTCAATATACAATGTTTGTTTTTCTCTCTCAAATTTAAGGGCGTTTTCGACAACTGCAAGTCCTGGACCACGTGACCAGTGCCTTTTCCTCTTTGCTGAACGATGTCAGTGCCTTGCAGCAGAAACCAGAAGACAAAAACAGAGAGAAAACTGCAGTAGACTCTCTGAAGGAGAAAACGGTATTCACACAGAAAAAGAGGAGAAGAATAGGTCAGCTCCTGAGGAAAGCATCCAGGCAGACAAGTATGCAGGGTCCTCAAGCTTATCGAAGTGCTGGTCCATGCAAGTCCAAAGAAGACTGCTGTCCTGCTGCTGATACAGATAGTACTGCCTCGGTCTCTCTGAAAGAAGAACTGTTCCCAAATGAGGAGATCAAAGAGGCAATTAATGTAACTCACTTTCTACACTCCAGAGCTAGCAAAACTTGGGCATTACCTCATCTATCTATAAAGCAGTCCCACCTTCCTTCCTGCTCTGAAATGGCTCTTAAAGACAGACCACGCAAAGAACCCAATTTGCTGTTGACCCATATGCTCAGGAGGTTATCTGGCTTAGGTGGCAAGCCTGCAGATTCCTTTGAAATGGAGGAGGTAAGGCAAACTGGCATATATGGCACATGGGTAGGAAGCAGAGATGTGTACTATATGGCAGACAATAGAACCATGAGGCCCTCCAGATGTTGTTGAACTGCACCTCCCATTCTTCCTAATAATTGTTGAGGGGAAAATGTTGAGTAGGGACTAGAACCTGGATTTGCCAAGTTCCAGTCTAGCACTGCAAATCTCAGGAGTTGCCTAGCATGCTTAAACCTGTTTTGTCTCCATTTTGCCATCATTCAAATGGTATTGCTATTGCTATCGCTCACTACCTGTTTTCCCTGTTAGAGAGACTGATTTCCATAGGGAAATACTGTGCTTTGACCCAGCAGTAGTGGGATATGGAAGCGATGTGTGATGCAGTCCTGAAAAGTGAAAAGTGAAATTCAATGTATTTTTCAAAAGAAAAAGATGTACCAACAACAGAGAAACATCTGGAAGGCTTACTGCTGTTTTAGTTTGAAATCCTAAAGTAAAAGAGAAGAAATATACATTTAATAATTAAAACACCAAACTGTTTTAAGAAGTGTTTTTCCCTGTCTCAGATCCAGAGCTTTGAAGATGAATCTTCCTGGGGAAATCCTCTTGAAAGCACCTCAGGTGGGTATTAGCAAACATAATTGCTCTATATGTTTTTGCAAGTTTGCATATGGGAGAATCTTGAGCTATAAATGCTAGCAAAATGAACTGGTCGACCAAGCAACCTTCACAGCCTGAAATCTTGAAACAATAATCTGCACCGCCTTCAATTGGTGGGATGTTTGCTAGACACTGACTATAAATGACCAGGAATTCAGAAGTTAGTAAAAGGGATTGCACAGTACCCTGTTTTCAGAAGCTCTACAACAAGTGTTACAGAAATGAAAGAGTGAAGGACATGTCTCCAAGCCCCAACTTTTTTGCTCTGACCCTTCCATGTCTGACCCTTCCAATAGAGAGACTATAAATATGTTCAAATGAATACACTTATGGTCTGCTCTCTCTGCAGTTGAGAATTCTGATTACACAAAGCTATTCTTAGCATGTAGGACTGTAAGTATGTCTAATTTGAATGTATTTACATTATACATTCTACCTCAAGAGGATTCTAGTCCTCATTTTTACATTTCAATATAAAATACCATCAGAGTTTAGAAAGTTACTTTTAAAAAGTAATTCCTTATTCCTAAAGTCTGTAATCAGGTAAGAAATATGTGGATTTCTTAAATACCATTTACAGCAATAAACAGATTTAGGGATCAAATGACTGAGGCCAACTGGCGCTTGTGGCTACAAGTATGATAAAGAAAATGGTACTTGCAACTGTTAATAGTGCCATTGTTCTCCTTTCAGCTGTCAAAACCGACATGCCTGAACTCCATCAAATAAGGCTTAGAATAGATGTTGACTAGACTTGATTGATGGCCCTTGCAGTCTTCTATGATTAATCAAAATGCATTAGTATACAGAATATTAGCTTGGCTGCACAATCACCTATTTGCCCATTGCTGACCCCAGATTGATCCTGCATGGAAGCACATAAGATGGCAGTTCCTTTGTTTTTTTGTATGTATTTTTTTTAATGGCCCAAAAGAATATTGAACACAGTGTGATGTCCACCTTCTGGGGGATGGATGGGTAGGATTTTGGGGTCTTCAAGATGGCAGACAAAAATTCAGCAGATGAAGTTTTCCTGTAATGCAAAAAGAGCTTATGCTTGAATCATGAATCAGTCAAGCAGATAACTGGGAATAGGTTTTCTGCCCTTAGGTGAACCTGCGTTAGAACAACAGATGCTTGGACTGTAGTTATGTCAGGGTCAGCAGTTGCATTATATGGACATGACTGATGAAAATAATGTTCAGTTTAGTTGTATGGTTAGTCCTCTGCCCTCTGTCCAATTGCTAGAAGGTGGAGCAAGCTTGCTTTCTATTCCTCCAGATATTAGTACACCAACCAATGGATTTACATTGCAAGAGGAAAAAAGTCCGCCTACCCATTACAAAGTGATGGTAATAGCTGTTCACGTGTGAAATAGACTAACTCAGTGGACACACCTTTATAGGTCTTCATGTTAAGACTGAATGCTATCTTTCAGGAGTGGTTTAGCTATATATTACAGTATGGAAAGTTGGACTAGATGACATTTGTGGTCTCTTTCAACTCTATAATTCTGTGCATAAATCAGTGTGCCCCTGTGGTTGTGTGTGCAGCCCAAGGCTTCTTTGTGGCCCTTACCTTCTCCAAATTCCTCAAATCTACAACAACAACAACAACAAAGAGCTAAATGAATGGCCTCTCCTCAAACCTTCCAAGAGTGGCAATTCATATTTTAATTGGTTTTAAGGCCCTCCTTGCATTGTTTAATGTAAAAAGAAAATAAACCTGTTTTTCAAAACAGGAGGTGGGCCTGCACACTTCCAGTTGTTCAGGGTACCATCTGAATATTTGGCCCTTGGATCCAATGCACTTGCCTGCACCTGCATAAATGAAATTTTGCTATCTGAATCAGAGCAGCAAATAGCCTCCTTTACATAGCCAACTCAAGGTACACCATTCGCAAAGTTAGAAATGTCATTTTGACCAATGAGGTCAAAAGACAAAAAACAAAAACAAAACAAAAAAAGACTTCTTAAGAACCAGTCACCATCCAGAACAATAACAATGCAATAGTAAACTGGTGGCGCAGTGGTTAAATGCCTGTACTGCAGCCATTCACTCAAAACCACAAGGTTGCGAGTTCAAGACCAGCAAAAGGGCCCAAGCTCGACTCAGGCTTGCATCCTTCCGAGGTCGCTAAAATGAGTACCCAGACTGTTGGGGGCAAATTAGCTTACTTGCTAATTAGCTTACTTGCTGTTCACCGCTATGATCTTTGGAATAGCGGTATATAAATAAAACAAATTATTATTATTAAATTAAATAAATAAGTAAGTAAAGGTAAATAACTCATCATTTGCTGCACTTCCACAAGTTCCCAAACCTGCTGCTTTAATAGTAGGGCCAGTTCTGGAGAAAGACCATCCCTTGGCTGCTATGTATCATTTCTCTTCAGTCTTGTTTCTTTTCTCTTTAACTGTGTCATGAGATTCCTTTAATCTTTTCCTCCCCTTTTGCAGAATGCACAGATGTAATTCTAAAAGACACTCAAACCCCAAGCATCCCTAAATGACATAAGGAATACCAGAGTGTTTTTGAGCAGTAGTGGGTATGTGGATGAGCATGTTTTTTTAAGGAAAAAAAAAAGATTACAATTTCTTATTAGGCAGTTTTATCATTGTTATAAATAAGTAATTGTACTGGGGAGAAGGGATAATCCTTATTTAATTAAATTCATCTATACTCCCAGGTTGGCAGCAACCAGACATATGTGAGACTAATACCCACAGCCTGCCTTGTATGCATGTGCAATTAAAAATTCACTCTACAGTAGCACTGGCAGTTTAGTGTTGCTTTTGGCATTTACAAATTCTTTTATTTTGTGACTTTTTTCCCCACCATACACATATGCTGGAGCAGATGTTGCTTATTTGTTGTTTATTCAAATCTGTAAGCTCTGGCAGCAAGCACCATTGTTCTGTAATGAAGCCTCACTCTGTCCTGTATTAGGAAGCCCCAGTAAATGTCTGATGGGCAGCTAGCTCCAAGCAGGAGGGCTGTGCTTAGTTTACTGGCATCTAGCTATCTGTCTAGCTATCTCTCTAGCTACTGTCATTTGAAGATACTGGCCGCTAGGCTATGCAAAGGTGCTGAAAGCCACATAATATAGTGAACATCAAGGCAGGCCAGTCATGGTCTTTCCTTCTTATTTGCATTCACTTAGATGTTGTAAGCCAGTTTGGTGCAAAGGTTTAACTGCTGACTAGGATTCCAAGAGACCAGATTTCAAATCCCCAATCAGCCATGGAAACCCCCGAGGTAACCTTGGGCCAGTGACCCTCTCTCAGCCTAAGAGGAAGGCAATGGCAACCTTTCTCTGAAGAAGTCTTGCCAAGAAAACCCTATGAGAGTGTTGCCTGAAGTCAGAGTCGATGTGAAGGCACATGAAAACAACATGTAAACCTTTTACTTTCGCTCTTTTGGAAAAGAGTTCTTCTGCCCACAAATGCAAACTTCCTTTTTTTTTTTTTTTTTTGGCCCGTCTTTGGGAAGGATATAAACGCAGCTAAAATATGTTTCAGTATTGTTTCACTTCAGTTAATTGTGTAGCATTACGGTAGAACAGTCAGAAACAGAGAATTTCACTCTAACAGTGCTCCCATGTAGTGATGTTCTGTGTCTCCCATCCCTTCCTTTTTAAATTGTCCCCCTTCTTTGCCCCATAGCTTGGGTCAGCTGTTTTTTTCCCAGACAGTAGGGGCATTAACCGAAGAAGAAATGGGGCTGCTCCCTGTATTGACTGTGCCAACATGGCAGCAGTCACTGGCTGAGGAGCCCTCTTTGCAGCCCAAGAGGCAATCAATCAGAAAAGTAACCACCTCCATCTGGCATATGGTAGCCTGGAAACTCACTTTCATAGCATTTGTGATTCATCTTGTCCCAACAAGTGGTGCCAGGGACCAAACCACACTTGAGTCTTTCCAGCAGCTGGGTATATTCTACCTCTCCAGCATGCTAAGCTGACATATTAGCTCCCATGACTTATTAAGTGGCAGTTCTTTTAATTATCACACCTTCACTCCTCCTCCTTCTCCCACCCATCATCTCCCCACCATACATTTTGGCTCCATGGGAATATCTGCAGAAGGCAATTGGCATTTTTCTTAATTGACTATGTTCCAATAGTGTGAATCCTGTTTATTATCCTGCTCTAAAGTACATATGGGAATGATTGCTTGATGGCGGAAGACAGAGAGAGAGAGAGAGAGAGAGAGAGAGGAACACACCACAGTAATTTTCCTGTTTCTAAATGGCATCAGGGCAAGTTCTATTGGTTTTCACAGATGGTAGTTGCTTGTCAAATGCTATTGATCACAGCAAAAGGTATTATGTACTTAATCCTTTCCCCTCCTTGTCACATTTCATCATAACTTGCCTTGCAGGTTTCTTGCGAAATCCTATGGCTCCTGTATTTAGTCTCTCATCTACAAACATACACACATTTGTTCAGAGGAAGAGATGCAGCAAAAGAGAGGAAGAAATAGAATTAAATTGTATTTGGACAGAAGGCAGTATTGAGGGCAAGTTTTTTGTGTCAGCTACTTAGTTAAGTATACTTAATTAAGTAACCTCTCCTGGCCCGACCCTCCAAGACCTGACAGAAATGTTATTTATCCATGTGATGATCACTGACAGAATGGACCTTCTTCTCCCCCTGCAACTGATGACAAGTAAACTAGGTGCATGTCAGGGGGTGATCATGGCAATAGTGACACAATTGTGAGCAAGTAGTGATTGTGAATACAGAACAGTTACCTAGATTTGCTCATCCATAACTGTTCTGTTTTAACAATCACTACTTATTCATAATTGTAATGCTATTGTCATGGTCATAACCCTTTCCAGCCTACTTTACTGGGCATCAGCTGCATGTAAGAGAAGGAAGTCCACTCTCTCAGTGATCATCTCATGGATGAATAATATTTCTGTTAGGTTTCAGGTGGGAGCAGGACAGGAGAGGTAATACAATAAAATATACTTAACCAAGACTTGAAACAGAGGGGCCAAATAAAATGGCTTCTGCCCACTTTGAGGGCATGGTGTTTACATGACGCATGCCCCCATGGTGACCACAAACCATTCTGAGGCTGCGCCAATGGGGGTAAAGCTGGTGGCCCATTTGGGATTGCAGCAGCAGCCCACTTTGGAAGCGAGCTGTGCAGTCACCACAGTCCTGGTCTGATCGCAGCTGGAGCGGTCAGAGGCCACTCCTTGCCACCCGTCTTCTTCACGCCTAAGTAACAGATACAGAATACTGGCCCTCAATATATATATATATATATATATATATATATATATATATATATATATGCTATGGTTGGTTGGTTGGTTGGTTTTACAGAGCCATTAATATCCATAATGTTTTTCGTCTCTATGCAAGAGCGAACAAAATAATTTTTATAGTTTTTTTGTGTGTTTTCCAGGCTATGTGGCCATGTTCTAGAAGAGTTTCTTCCTGACATTTCACCAGCATCTGTGGCAAAACATCAGGAAGGAACTCTTCTAGAACATGGCCACATAGCCTGAAAAACCCACAAAAAACTATGGATGCCGGCCATGAAAGCCTTTGACTTCACAAAACAATTTTTCTTAGCAGCTCTTTAAAAACTGTGTTTAACAAAAAAAAAAAGAGGTCTTTTGTAATAACATTTTCACAAAAAGTCCTACAGTGAGGCAGGTCACTGAAAAATGAGCAAGACCTTGTGTAATCTGGCCCAGTGGGGAGGAAACATTTTTAAAATTCATTTCTCTTGTGCAGGAATGAAATTATGGAAAATTTACATCCCTAGAAGGGTGAGGAAAATTGGTTGTTAAAAGGTCCACCAACTAATGTAGATAAGCAGAGAACCTGTCTTTGCCACTAAGTGCTATAATGATGATTTAGTGATGGTAACGTTTTGGGAGTTTGCCAGCATTAGCTTGCTGTTGAACAATTATGCATCATAGCCATATGAGTTCATGTGTGACTCTCCTAATATCACCATCAGCTTATCACAGAGGTCCCAAGCCGCACTTCTCTTCCTTGCTCCCATACTGGCATGCTAACAAACAAAAGCATGTCAATTTGTCACTCAAAGACACCTATCTTTCAATCTTGCTTCTCCCTTTCCTTGCCTTCAAATAAGCCCTTGATACCCGGAGACCCCCTGAATGCCTCTTAGTGCAGCTCAGAAATATGAGAAAAGAAATGGCTGTGGCATGTGACACATAATCCCAAAGAGCTGATGTACTTTGGGAGAAATTGCCACATCACCTCAGGCATCACTTTCCTCTTCAGCAATTTCAATAACAGCTTCCTTGCAGAGCTAAGTTAAAATTCTGGCTTAGAGAAGATGAAGCTAAAAGAAGGTGCAGTATCAAAAGTCTATCATCTCCACTAAGAACATAAGAGAAGCCCTGCCAGATCAAGCAGTCTTTCTACTCCAGCATCTTTCTTTCAACAGTTGCTAAGTGCCTCTGTGAAACTCATAAGAAGGACATGAGCATGTCCTCATAAGAAGGACATGTTCTATTACAGAAAAGTGGGGCAAAAATAAAAGTTTTATTTATTTATTTCTAGTCATCAGTTATTCAGTAGCACAATGCCTCTGAAATCTAGAAATTGCGCATGGCCATCATGCCTAGTAATCAGTTATTTGTCTAAGCCTTCTTTAGAACCATCTAAACTGGTATCTGTTACCAAACCTTGTGGTAACAAGTTCTACATTGGATATTTTGTGAATTATGTATTGTTTTCTTTGTTGCTGCTGCTATTGTTATTATTAATTGGCATTAATCTGCTTTTCATTTATGGCCACCCATAAGTGAGAGACCTGTAAGTCACCCTCTTATCAAAATACCTGCTCAGGTCTTGCAAACTCAGAGCCATGGCTTCCTTGATTTGACTCTGTCCTCTTGAATCTCTTGCCAATTGGTTTCACTGCTTTACTTTCCAATCCTGGAGTAATGAGTAAAATTAAATTATTTCCAGGAGTGTATTTGGAGGGCAGAACAATCTGATTTGCTTCTCCAGTCTATCTTGACATCTAGACATTCCCCTGCTTTTCCACAAAGAGGTGCCAATGCATTGCATTCACTTGGTAAGAATGGCCATGCTCACACTTCCAAAAGACGTGCTCAAAGCAGAATGGAGTTATCCATTGGCTTTCAGTCATCTGAATTTTTATGATGGAATTCTCTTTTTAAAAAAATTCTACAGAGATATGTACATTAGGAAAATGTTCTGAAACATATAGTTATAGGAAAATTGCTTGCTAGAGAGAAAAAGAGAGAAACAAACACAGAAAAAGTGCACACAATAAATAATGTGTCTAGGGGAATAAATGTCCATCCTAATTGGGGAAAAATGACTCAAATAAAGCAAAACAGTGAGATTAATTTACAACAGCAAATCCATGTCTGCAGCAAAACACATGTATGGAACCTTTGCTTAGGAAATACCAAGTCAGAATATTGGTTCATCCAGCTCAGCTATCAGCACTTACCAGTTTGTACTCTACAGATGCTTAGGGCTATGGCTCTTCTCCCAACCATTGGCCATGCTGGCTGGAACTGACAGGCATTACATACTAACACATCTAGAAGGTACCAAGTCTGGGAAGGCTGGTATACACTAACCTTCCATTAATGCCCAATTTTATATAGAAATGATGGGGATTGAACCTGGGATCTTTGGTCTACAGAGCAGTCATTCTACCATTAGGATGTAGCCCAACCCTCTCACACAGCAGCTGCAGAAGAGAGCATGTAAGAGATGTGTAAGAGAGCTGGCAAGAGTAACTCAAATCTGGCTCTGATATCTCGTTCAATGAAGCAATGACATCAGTGCAAATGTTACTGCCTGATGATCTCTATTAGTAAAGCCAAATTATCTTTCCCTGGTATTTGTAAAGAATGCAGCATGGTAGCCTGTTTCACATTTCTCATATTTTTCTCCACTAATGGTTGAGGAATATGAATCCTTAATAATTTTGTCCTTACTTGCAAGGATCAATAATTATTGTAGTTTCCTCCCCAATGCAGGGTATTCCTCAGATACAAATAACACAAATATTCCTCAGCAATATTTTCCCCATCTTCAAACATCCCAAAGCGTTGCAGATGAATTTTGGGGTGAAATACATGTGTTTTTTTGTACAGTCCACCCACCCAGAAATGACTTGAAGGCACACAACAACAAAATTGCTCTGAGAGGCTTTGTGGCAGAAGAGCAGGGTATAAATACTCTAAATCCGTGATGGTGAACCTTTTAGAGACTGAGTGCCCAAACTTAGTGGCATTCCTGCACCGGGTGTCACCCAGTGCTGGGGTTGGCTGTGAGACTTCCAGCAGTGGGACTTCCATCTTCTGGGGCAGGACTCCTGAGGGTGGTACTTCCACCTTCTGGGGGCAGGACCTCCAGGAAGAAAAACCCAAGGCACGCTCTCTCAGCCTCAGGCTAGCAATAGCAAATCCCCCTCTGATGAATCTTGCCAAGCAAACTCCATGATAGTTTCACCCTGGGGGAATAATAAATGACAGTTTCACCTTAGGCGTGTGCCTGTGCCTCTTCCCCCACCCTCTCCACTCCTTCCCTGCCTGCTCCGCTACTGCCTCTGCCCTCCATTGCCTTTAACTGGCTCTGGGGAGCCAGTTAAAGACATAGAACTGGAGGCAAAGAAACAGGTACATGCCTGGTCCACTCCTTCCCCCACCCATTCCTGCCTTCAACTGGCTCTGGGAAGCCAGTTAAAGGGATGGGAGGGTGGGATGAAGAGGCATAAGTGTGCACTGGCTCCATGTTCCCCCTACCCTCCCATGTCTTTAACTGGATTCAGGAATAAAGTTAAAGGCACAAGAGGGTGGGGGAAGAGGAGGAACAGACCTGCTTCAGCTCTTCCTCGCCCATCCTCCCATCCCAGAGACAGTTCACGGGATGGGAGAGTAGGGGAAGAGGAGGAACAAGTGTCCTGTTATACTCTTATCAAAGTAATGGATGGTGCACATGCTCACAGAGATAGCTTTATGTGCCATAGAGGGCGCATGTGCCATAGGTTCATCACCGCTGCTCTACATGAATGAAGGAATGATGGAATGAATAAAGTGGGGGAAAGTGCTGAAATGCCTTGCTGCTCTAATATATTTCCTGATAGAGTCTCTCGACTGTCAGGAAACCTGTCTGATAAATGAAAATATTATTTCCCTCCCCATGATACATTATTCTCCTTCCTCAAATACCTTTAGGTTGCAGGCTTCCCAGAAATGCAGACTTTCCCACTCATTTTGAGCCAGCTCCTCTTAGAGAAACTGTGAAGGGAAAACGTTTGCAACAGGATCTGTGTACTCCTGACACTTGTAGCTTTGTGCCTCATTTCATTAGAACTCGGCGCAGATGTCAGCCGGCTTTTTCACTGTTTGGCAGGGATTAGAAACTGGACTAAAGCCAGTTAGTAAGATGAAGATAATATGAAAAATTGGGAAGGAAGGACATTGTGTGAACCTGGCAAAGATATCTTAGTTACAGGATTGGAGAGGAGAGTCACAGGCCATTGTTAAGGTGGTTTGGTGCTAATGTTACCTTTCTTATTATTCCAAGACTAGATTATTTTTATCAGCAAAAAATGCCAGAATACTAACCTCCTGGTGAAATGGGCTTTAATTTTATGCCTTTTCATATAAAATACCAAATCCTCCATGTTGATCATAATCAATTTAGCTGATTTTTACAAGATTATAGATTTTAGTCAAATCTCTATGTCACACTAGTGTGATGGCATTTTCTATAACATATTCTGCTTTCTGTACAGTGTCCTCTAACTTATAGTATCTGAGACAATGGTGACTTTCAAATTTATCCAAAAACTGTGAATTAGGCTTTAAAAATGGACCAAACAAAATCTTCCTTTATTGTCCACTATGGTATGCTAATCCTCTAACAGAATTGTACAAAATATCTGTTGAGCTCCCATGTCAGGAGAAAGGCAAAATATGAATGAAATAAATACATAATAATTAAAGGAAAACTAGCTTTTTCTTTCTTGACCTAGAAGTTCTGGTCTTAATGTATATGTTGAGCTTTACCACATGTGAGTCATCTTAATAAATACTGGTTCTTATAGAAGACTTAGATGTAGCAGGATTTTCCTGATTGTATGCAGATGCAAAAAACATGATCATACTTTCCAACATTTCACAGATGAAAAATTAGGCCACTAGTGGCCAAGTAACATGAGAGGGTGGCCAAGGTGGCAAAAGTTATTAATGAGTGGGAATATGCAAGCTATGAGAGCTTGTAGCAGTTTGCTTTTCCTTGAGCCCACTGGGAAGAGCAAGATTCTGCCCCTTCTTCTCCTCTCCCCCTGCAAAGTTAAATACAAGTTGAGTACAAAACCATGTTTGGACTTTGGTCAGTTAGCAGCAAGTGATGTAAGCCAAAGAGAAAGAGGGAAATGAGAGGAGTAGAGAGACATTTCAAAAGCAGCTGAAAATGTAAGGTGACAAAGGATTAATCAGGACCGTCCCTGCCAAATCAGGACAGTTGGAGGGTATTATTACATCTACTGTTGTGTATTAGTTATAGTTCCATTCTATCAAAACATATAAGGAATGCAATGTCTTAGTGCTTTAAACACATATTTATTCAGAAATGAGGTCTGTCAGGCTCAGCTTTAGGTTGCGAAAAGACCATATTCTATCATATCACCCTGATCACCCTTGAGATCTTTAGGGAAGGTTCATCTCTCAGACCCACCAAACTTACACAAATGTCTGAAGGGAATGTTCAAGGAATGTTATGAGGGCTTTCTTGGAAGTTGTTTCCAGCTTCTCAAATACCTTTTCCAGAAAAGCTTGACTGTCTCCCTCCATAGTGTCCTGTGTGCAGATGACTTTTTATATTTCAACAGACCCTTGGGAACTGAATATAATTCATAATATGTAATACTATTTTTACTTTTTATGTTTTAAATTGTTATTAATTCTACTGATAGTTTAATTACATTTTAATGGTGCATACGTTTTTACTGAAACGTGCTTTTTATCTCTTTTGCCGTTATTATGTGCCTTCAACTCAACTCTGCATTAAGGTGACCTTCTCTTGACAAGATATATGCAGGGAAGGTTTACCACAACATTCCTCTTAGGTTGGGAGAATGTGACTTCCTCAAGTGGGTTTCCATGACTGAGCCAGGATTCAGATCTGGTCTCTTAGTCCTAGTCCAGCACTCAAACCACTGTGCCACACTGAGTCTCTCTGCTTTATCTGTTTTCTGTTTTTAGTAAGCTTCCTTGAGTCTCAGTGCTGGGGAACAGGTGGGGATGGTGGTGATTTTAAGTGAAAATACAAGTAAATATATGTAGAACAAGGCAGCCCTTAAAGTGGAATTCTTTGGCACTCTATAGAGAGAAAAGTCCCATTGAATTAAATGGAACTTTTGCCCAGGTAAATATGTTTAGTACTGAGGACATTGTTTCTTTCCTTGTTTTTTAAAAGAGATTTCTGTTTTGTTGGTTTTTTAAAAATGACCAGCATGAATAATGGCATTCTAAAACAAAGGCCAGAGTCTCTAAGAACACCAAAGGAGTTCCAACAAAAGCATTGTGGTGCTCCAGTGCTGCAAGTTCTGCAATGGAGGTTTGTCTCCTGCTGCCACCTGCTGTCCATTATTTTGTGGTGTTCTGTTTTGGTTGATCTTGGTGTAATGTATTGTAGCTTCGTTGTATATTGTCAATTACCCTTGTGAACACAAGAGCAATTGTTTGATTTTAAAAATTAAAAATAGAGATAATATCATAATAAAAACAAAGAAAAACAATGTGTATAGTAAAACAAGCAGGAGCCACCAATTAAAATGTAGCACAGAAATTCTGCTAAGAACAGGTCTTCCTTGATTTAGACCATGGCATTGTCCACTCTCAGAATCTAGTCTGGCATCCTATGAAATATTTGCAATATTGTAAATTGGGTTTACAATCCCATAACTTTCAGGATTCATGTTTATGGTCATTAATGACCAAAGGTGATCCCAAAAGAGGTACCTCTTAAACCGGGCAGCATCTCAAGCATTGACTGAGGCATTGCAGATCAGGGTGCTAAAAAAGATGACTGCAGTATTATCCCATTCATGAGGCATGTTGAGAGAAGTGACTGTGTCAGGACACCAAGACATGTCCCAAAAAATCCGAAGAGTGCTACCATCATCATTTCTTACTGGTCTAATCATCACTGCCTCAGAAACCTTTCAGCTGGAGTGCTGCCTGACTGAAGAGGTAAGTTTTTTGGGTGGTGACATTGGCAGAAGTAGCTACAATGACAGAGTTCCATCATTGTAGCTGCACCTAACAATGCAGGATCTTAGCCTTGGGGTGTTAAATTTCCAGCATTAGATTGAAAGACAAATCATGAAACCTTAGATCCAGATCTTGAGAAAGTTACTATTCTGGACTACAATTCTGAGAATCCTCCTGAAAATGTAACTTCTCCAAATTTTACCTAAATCACTCTCTTGCTCTGAAGAGTCGATTCAGTTTAACAAACAATTTTGCATCTCAATTAACAGTGTGCCTCCAAACAAAAGGCTTTGGGTTTTTAGCTGTTCAGAAACTGACTAAGAATCCTTGTCTGTTCCACCAAATTTGTGGCATTGAATTGGGGGATACTACATCTACATTTCTTTTTTCTGAAAGACTTTTAATCTTTAAAGAGATTGCAAGCAGATACAGCATGATCCATACTTACAGCAGGAGCAATGCAGTGGAGCTATGGCATGGTCTCCAAAGTGTGGTGGGCTGCAAATTGCACATGACTGCTCCACTTGCATTCAGCATAGCTTTTGCAAGGACATTATGTGTGTGTACAAGTCAGGTTTAGAAAAGGCTTTTCTTCAAGTTATACATGAGAGAGATGCATGGTGCGTGAACAGGCATACTCTTACTTCTTCTCTGCATCTCACCTCCCTTGGGATGGTCCTCTTCAGTTCCTACATGGTTTCATACAGAAATGTTCAGAAACAGAATGTGTAGATTTTAATTTTAATTGTTTTTCTTCTTTATTATGTCTATAGATACGATAATGACAAGAACAAATAGTTGCCAATCTGACAGCAGTGGATTTCTGGAAGATCCTTCTGAGCCCTTACCTCTACAGGTGAGTAAGGAATGAGAAGCTTAAATCTATGGGGAAATTACATTTAGTTTTGGGAGAGGTTCAACATTTGGAATAAAGAAATTAAAAAATAACCTCTGAGAAGTGTAATGGTCAGGACTGGATATTTATTAATATTGTTTATGAGGTAGGTCCATTCTTTTTATGCAAATCTGATTTTGAACAGTATTAATCAATATCCAGTCTTGACCATTACACTTTTCAGAGGTTATTTTTTAAGAAAAATGTCCCAGGTTTCAGAAGCCTTTGTGGAAGTTATCTCTGATGTCTTGTGAACCCTCACCCCAAGCTTCAAATATATGGAAGCTCTCTATGTTCTTTTTTTACTTGTTACTTGCCCAGTGCCAACTGCAACAGTCTTTCTGCCAAAATTCTAAAGCAGACATAGGCAGCTTTCTGAGGATGAAGGGATGTGTTGGCCTCTCCTTACACATACCAGGGATTTCATATTGCAAGCTCTCATGTTATATGTGCTTGCTTCTGTGTTCTCACACTCTCTTTGGATGTATGCTGTTTAAATGCTGCTTGCATCCTAAGAGACCAGAAACTGCACCAAAGCTTTGGTGCTGCTTTAGGCATCTTAAGATGCATGTGTCATTTAAACAGCATACCTCCAAAGTGACCCGAAGCAGCTTTATTTTGGCCTGTCTTTTTGGGCCCTTTCTCTCTTTGGTGAGAAAATGTCACCACTACTCTACAAAATCAAAAAGAGAAATGCTGAACGAAGAAGTGGGAGACAGTTGAATAGGACAATTCTGAACATGTTTTCTCTGAGGCAGGTACTACTGAGTTTATAATATTAATATAATATTTATTTACTTATACCCCACTCTTCAGCCAAAAGGTTATCAGAGCGGCTTACAAATTGTTAATTGGACATTTCCCTGCCCTCAGGCTTACAATCTAAAACAGGTGCACCCACATAACCACATAAAAGCAGTTCAGATTAGTTGAATTTAAATTGGTTTCATTAATCCGAACTTGCTCTGGGGTCAACCCACAGGGATGTAAAGGCAGTTTTATTTCTCTTCCAGGCCCTGTCCTTGCCTGGAAACCTGAGACTTAGCTTCAGTTCCCATGATGGACAATCATTTCTACGACACAGAAAAGATTCAGTTCCAACAAGCACAGACCTTCAGTCCTATACAGAGGGGTCCACCACTGACACATCAATAGTAGACAGTGGCCATCATGATGTATTATTGCCCAGCCTGAGCAGAGAACATACTTTTCAGGGAGAGGAAATCTTTTATTCTATAAATGAAGAAGATGATCTGTATGTGACTTTTGGTGGCCAGATGGAGAGTACTACCAGTGAAACTGGATTTCAAATAAATGAGAAGGAGACACGAAGTGGAGAAGGAGAATTGGAAAAGGGAGATAGCTGTGTGCAAGAGTATCTTTTGTGCCATCACAGTGATAGTATGAATCAAGTTGAAATTAACTCTTCAGAAGAAAACTGTCCTTCACACTGTAATGAAGTAAATTCCAATGTAGATGTAACTCCAGCAAATAAAAACTCCATACCTTTCATTGTATGTAATGGGGGACAATTCTGTGAGGACAGAAAAGAATACGATGAACATTTGACTGAAGAAGTAGAAATTAAAGAAGATGCATGTCTAGAAGGTATAGATGTAGGTACTGCAGGGAAGCCAGATGATTTGCAGGTTTGTGGAAAGTTGGACTCCCACATTCCACTCACAGATGTCACAAGCAATTGTCAGGATATTGATGTAAGTGATCCAGTTATACGTTTGGATGCAACCAGGACCGATAGAACTGATTGTGAAATCAAAGCTACACAACCAGAGCTCAATGTTATTCCCAGAAGCCTCCTTCCTGGTGATACTTCCTACTTTGGAAAGAGAGAAGATGGATCCTTGGACATGTTACCAGCAAGCATGGAACTGGGAAAAGAGGAACATGTCCCTTGCTTTGAAATGAATAGTAATAGCCCCTTTAAATCTGTCACTGTCCAAATGTCTTCAAGACTAGTGTCCAATATGCAGAGCATCTCATTGGGTGAAACTGGTGTAAAAAGCCAGTCGATGGACTTCTCAGCCAAGGTGCCCCAGAACTCCAAGGATGAGCCTGTACTGACATCAATCCCAGTGGCATCAAATGGGGAAGATGAGCAAATGAAAGAAGCTTCTATTCAAACAGACAAGAGCCCAACAAAAAATGAAACTCTCCCCCTATTTCATTTTTTTCCTCCATTTCACCAGCATGGTCATCTTGTGAAGTCCACTTCCCTAGACACAGGACTTTATGGGAAATACAGATCTTACTGCCATGAACCTTTCAATGCCTGGTGTGACCAGCACAGAGGTCACTGCTGCTCACTGAACTCCCATCACAGCTGTTTGATGTGCACTTTCCCCTTTGCTACTTCATGCAACCACCCTATGGCATGTTGTTCATCTCATGCCGCCACAGAGTTACAGCTTCTGAAAACTCTCAAGCTGTTGCAGGATACAACAATGAGAAATATTTCTTCTGTAAGTATACTTCTGAATGAATTATGGTTATAGTTGCTAACTAGCCAGTACAGTCTGGTTTGACCAGTAAAACTATGTCTGTCAAGTAACCAGCAGATGGGTCTGGAACATTAATGGGCTTCAGATTATTCAGGACCATGAAGACATGTTTCCTGTTAGACGATTTTTGTGTATAACCTAGTATTGCCTGCTCTGATAGTCATTCTGCAGGGATCTCATCAGACCTCTTTACCATTGCCTGCTATTAAGAATGTGAACATCTATCTGACACATTTGCATTGTATTTCTCAGTATCCCACCAGTATTCTCATCTATTTCAGTTCTGTTTTAATTTACGAAAGTCCTCCCCTTCTCACAATTTGTCCATATTTTCCAAAATGAATGCATTTTTCTAATATATGTATTTTTGCCTTAATGCAAGCATTCTGTGTGTCTTTTTCAAATGTACACATTTTAGTCGCAAAACATTGTTCAAGTGTACACATTTTTCAAGTATACATATTCAGCTTTGCTGAACACCCAACCACCCCCTGCCAGCATGCATGGCAGTTCTCAGAAATGTACAAGTGCCTAGGGTGAGATGTCTCAGGTGAGATGGTTGCCAATCTCAGAAGGTGAAAAATAGATATTCTTATAGATAAACATTTGACTTGATATGTCCTTGGTCTGACTTCATGTATGTCTGTTGGAGGAGTAGAAAAAGTTAACCTTTTGTTTAAAAAAAAGATAAAAAAGCAGGAACTGTAAGGCTTAATTTTGTCACACTATTCAAACAGTGACAAACTAAATTTGGGGACCTGAACTTGGATTATATTAATTTACAGAATTTACACATTTACAATTTGTTCATGTTTCCATTCTCACTATGTGATGAAAAACTGCTTTTTTCAAGGTACCAATAGTGTGTGGATATAGGATGTGCACAAATAAATTCTGATGACAGATTTGGATAAATACGTGGAGCTTGGTGGTGGAGTCAGAGGACAGCACTCTGCCTGCCTTTCCATGTACTCACAATAGGAATATAAAGAATGCTAACCAATTTTTCTTGTTCTTGACTAGAATACTTTGCTGACAAAATGATCAACTACTTCAAGATTTTGTTTTTGTTTTTTTACATTTTGAGAGTTTTTCACCCATTTGGGGGGGGGGGGGATCCAGTTGGGCTGGGATCCAGTTCAGTATTAAAGAATTCTTATTTATAGTAGTTAGCAACCAAATATGACCTCCAAAACCTACATTTGACAGTGCCTCAAGCAAAGGGTTCCTGAGGCACTGCAGTTCAGAGCACTGGGAAATTATGTCTGCAATCCTATCTTAGTCATGGGGCCCATTGAGAGAAATGGTTGTATCAGGCCATACTGTATACCAAGGAGGGGACTTAATATCAATTTATTTTTACTTGATTCCCAGATTGATGTAAATAACATAGATATCAATGATGTAAAATCAGTTTCATATGATTTTATTTGATAAAGATGTCACTTGTGCCATCTTAATTTTTTTTATGCATGACTTTTCTGAACTGCCCTAACATTTACAAATGTCCACAAGATGGCAATGTTTCACAAAACACAACTGTCCAAGGATCTTTCATAATACATAATTTGTGTAGACTGCTTGATGACCTGCTGAAAAGTAGCATTTTCCCCCTCAGTAAACCTAACAAATAATATGATGGCATCACAACAGTAATTTTTTACCAATATTGGCAATCAAAGTAAATTAAACAATCCAGGTTCATTCGCATGATTTGTGGTTTTTGCCTGTTCATCCTAAACTATGAACTCATGTTTAAGAAAGAATGGGGGGGAAATGCTGTGTGCATATGTCCTTAGCTTGGAGATGTGAGCAACAGGGAATGCACATTTCCAAAATCTCCCTGAAAAGGGTGGTGGATGGTAATGAAGAAAAATGAGTATTGCTAACAATGTTCTATGGGAAAGCATTACTGTTTGTAGATATGCAGAAGTATGTGAATTCACTGACATAGCTATAGAACCTATTAGTAACTGGAGGTTCTCAGGTTGATTCAGTCCAAGACATAGGGCTTCTTGAGTTGGCACTACCTACCTTACATTGATATGAACACATAGTAAATTGCTGTATCGTTCTGATGCAGGGCACAGTCCATGAAATTGAAGTGATGAAAAATTCATGCAAAAAGTTTCAAGAACGTCTGGATGAGATTGAGCAGCACCTGATAGAGCAAGAGGCTCTCTTTTTCACCTCAATGTCCAATGAAGGACGGTAATGGCATCACATATATATGCAACTGCTATTTTTTTGTATAACACAGTGCATTTTTCACACCATAATGCATGCAATGAAAAGCACCATTAGTGTGGGATGGGAGAAATCCTACAGTTAGCCCTGGTGCTCAACAGGCCTGCTTGTCCAAGACATATTGCTGTCTGAGATAACGGAAAAGAAGGGTCCTCTTCCCTGCTTCATGTATAGAAGCCAACTGCACTGGTCATTGAATCTTACTTCATCATTGCTGATGGAAAAACCATTCTCTGCTACACTTGAGGCTTATTTAAGAGGAGGGAGGAGAAGATCGATTGTGTAGTATGCATAGTTCTGTGTTTCAACAAAAGGGAATGGATGGGGATGGGGTCTCGGAAGGAACTTTTAAGCAAATTGTGATGTTGATCCATTTGCAGCCTAATGGTCATTGTCTCAGTCTTAGTGATAGGGCCATCCTAGCTGAAAATACAGAGTGCTGTACCCAGACTGTTTAAAAGACAAGAAAGTCCCAAATTTTGTTCCTCTTCTGTCTGGTTTTATTGTAGAGATCCACGGATGCTTTGTTTATCCCAGAATATTTTCTATTAGGTCCTGGTATGATCAGAGGCTTTTTATACGCATTTCCCAGGTCAATTTATTTCAATTCAGTATAAAACAGGAAAGAATAGGAACAAAATCTGGGACTTTCAATCAATCTGGATACTCCCACAGTTGGCTGAAATTGTACAATATGAATGTTCAGTGTGTGAATAAGAATTTTTCAATAAAATACAGAATTAGTTGGTTTCTAAATCTGAATCCCAAACTATTGGGATAAAAAACATTGTATGTAAGAAAGCTATTTGAACCATTTGGGGGCTACACTAAAGGCTGCCATTTCTTGTCTTTGTTACTCTGGCGTCTTCCACAGAGAAGAAAGAAGACAACTGCGGGTCCTACGGCAGGCTGTGCGTCGAGAGGTGGCTGAGTTGGAATGCCAGCTGCAAGATCGTATGCGGCAGGTTAGGGAAGGAATTCTTATGGTACGTTCTCCAAGAAGATAGTCTGGGGAATGAGTGACACTGAAGTCTACATGGAGCTTCTTCTATATACCTTTTGGGGTAAAGAGTTGAGGCAATGCCACACTGTAGCCAGAGTATTGCAGCATCTGCCCTGGCTTCCTATAATCTCCTGGTTTTAAGGCCTGGTTTCCTCAGTGATGTCAAACAGCTCTCAAGTGAAAATTTGGTGAAATTTTAAAGAAAATTAAAAATAGAAAATTTATTTTTATTTTTTTAAAAAAATTAAATTTTGAAATTTTAAATTTCATTAAAAAAAAACCCTAAGTCCTCTCCTTTCTCCTCTCACTGAGCCTCACCCCATTCACACTATCTCTCCAGCATTTTAAAGAAATACAGGTTAATACCACCACCCATTTCTGCCAAAAATGCAGATGTTTGAGGAGCAGTGGTGTCAACCCCCCCTTAGGGTGTCACCTGGTGCAGGCCACACCACCTGCACCCTCTTAGTGACACCACTGTGCAGAAATAGCACTAAATCTTAATCTGCTCTGTACACTGACCGATCCATCTTTTTCTTTCATTCTTTTTCATCTCTGCTCTTTTTTCCCCAGCATCTGGATCAATTATTAAGCGAACAGTCTCACCTGTGCTCAGAACTTGGAATTCCTGATTGGAGGGATGAAAAGGCATCTAGAACTGACCACAGTCTCCCAAATATTGCTTCTCCTTCTTTCAATGCCAAAGCCAAGTGTTCAAAAAATACATGCCACAGGAGAACACCAAGCAGAAGTGCCACAGTCCCATCCACCTCATCGGCCTCTCCATTCAGACAAGATGAATTGCAGGCTTCAGCTTTGGCTGCAAGCAAGCCCAGTTCTAAATCAAACCCCGAGGAAGTTCGCACCAGTAAAAAGGAACCTAAAGCTCCTTCTCAGGCCAAAATGGACTTCAAGGCCTTTATACAGAATGTAAGAATTAATTTGCCTCAGGTTCCTAGAGCAGGGATGGAACTTTTGCCTTTCACACTCTCTTGTCTCTGATTCTGGGGTGTGGTGGGGTGGGATGGGAAAAAGTAACCAAACTCTTGAATGAACTCTTGAGATGCCACAGAACCATAAGAGCAGTTAGACAGCTCATGTACTCAGGTATGTCATTTTTATTCAAATGTGTTCTTTTCTTTTGGACCACGGAGGTATGGCATAAAAGTCTGAAATCATTTCATTTCTCTGTGTATAAGATCCTTTAGGGCACAGTAATCCATAATAGACTAGTAGAGAGTGGGGCAACTAGAGAAGCATCTGGCTATGCCCCCATAGCCAGATATAAGATGATAACATCAACCACTGAGATCTGCTGTACTTGTCCCGAGGTATCAGTGGCAGATATCATCACTTTGTTTCTGGATACATGGACATACCCAGATGTTTCTCCAGTTCATCTCCCACAACCACTGACTGGCCATGTGGCATGGTATCTGCAGTAGCTGAATAGTGGGTGATGGGTGGGATGCTTTGATCCTTGTGAAGAGATGAAAAGAATACCAACCTCTGCAATAAACAAAAAAGGGACATGTACAAGCCTAAATTGAATTTATACCTGCACATGTCAATAATGCCAGTCTCTGTGTGGGAAACTGTGGCCAGGCTTGTACCACATTTGGAATAAAAATAATCAGGGAGACAAGAGATGGAAGAAATTGTTTTGATGTTCAGAGCCATATTCCCACCACAAGCCACAAACTGCTTTTCCATATCTTAGAATACAATAATGTAGCATCTGTAAACCTAAAGCTGTAAATCTACTGTTGCCATGTATCTTCAACATACTATGACTCCAGTATCTCCTTGCACTAGGTTCCACTTGTATACATAAGATTGTTTAGAGTATGAGCCTAAAATGCACAGTTCGGGACGCTATTATTACATTTATAGTTATTTTTATTATTTTATGGCAGAGGTGGTCAACATATGAGCTTCTAACCTGACAGCAGCAGATATACTGTAGTACCTCTGGTAGTTTCAGGGTCCAATGTAGCCTCCCTCCATTCCACATGTGGCCATAAGGAATGACAATGGCATGGATGGTTTAATTAACAAAAATGATTATGCTAATCCCGTTTTGTTAGATTAACTGTCAGGGATTCATTTTCCTTAAATTGGATTCTAAAGTAAAAGGGGTAAAGGAGGTGCATAAAATAATTATAAGTTACTTAACATAAACAACTACAGTGCATCAAACTATTTCTATCCATATCATTTAAAAGAAACAGGCATTTGCAACAAGTTCCCCTGTTCCTTTTAAGACACTTCTTGATTGTGTACAGTCAGCCCACGCCATATGCGGGCTTCCCTTTCACAACTTTCAACTTATGCTGAAGCCGCAGTACAATTTAATGAATGGTCTGTGTGTTGCATGCATACATCCCATTGTTTTCAATGTGCAGTTTTCCCCTTACATGGGGGGGTGTTCCAAAATGGATCCCCCATGTAAGGGAAGGGCTGTATAATATACAGGAAGATGTCCCCAAACTTCTTTCTGGTAGTAAAACTATGAAGCTTTTCAATTACATCATGGGCCAACAGAGGTGAACCTCAGGCATGTGACACCCATTTTGAATGTAGTGAAGCTTGTAAGTTCTTGTGAAGCAATTGTCACTTAGCACATATCACTATTTGTGAGCCACTATGACTAAATATGGTTGTGACAGGATTATTTGGGGCAATTGGGATAGCATTGAGAATCCTAAATGGTTTGGAACCTCAATAACTGAGGGAGTACATCTCCCTATAGATGTCTGCCTGAGGATAGAGGTCTTCTGGAGAGTCTTCTCCTCTGTGTCTCACCAGGGAGGACAAAGCACTGCATGAAGATGAGAGAGACCTTCTCAGCTGTGACACCCCAGTTATGGCTCTCCCCTTGGAATCCCAATTCCAGAAAGCTTCAGTTAACTGCCAAGTAAAAATATGGATTGTCACTAAAGTTCTGGGCTTTAGTTATACATTTTCAGTGGGGCCATTGCACAAAGACATACAATATACTTCCTCCTACAATGTTCCTTCAAACAACCTGTACTGACATAAGTGGATATATGTCTATATATGTCAACAATAGATAGTAGTTTGTTTTCCAAGGAACTATAAAGCATTCTTTCTTTTCCCCGACCCCTCCACAAACCCTTTTCAGGAATGGCCTTAGTAGATTTTGATAACTTTATCAGCAATTGGATCTGCCTTTTTACTAACATGGCCACTTTCCCTCACAGTCTACCCCTCATAGGTTATTCTAAGTGTCAATATTATGTTATATTTTTTAAATGGTTAATCTGGCTAACTTTCTGTTAATTTGTTTTCCTTTTCCTTATTTCTTTTATTCTTATCTTTTTCTTAGTTGAAAAGATCTTTCCGAAATTCTTTCAGCAATGATGCAGCAGAAGGAAAAGACTGATGGAAGACTCTGCAATTATACTTTCCTATTTTCGTTGAAGCACCTCTCAGAATGGGAACTAAGCTGCTCTTTTATATACATGAGAATTACTCATAAACATTAAAATCACTTTTTATGAGAGAATGTGTCAAAAAGAGAAGTATGCAGAGAGATGAAAAGCCCCAAGGACAGGTTTGGATTAGAACCATTACGGAGAAGAGGCAAGGAGGGTACACTGACTGAAAAAGCCATCAAGAGATAGAACCTTTTATGGAAGTTCTGTGTAAATTGTACTTGCTGAAGATTTTTGATCTTCCTAAAGCCTGTTACATAGGGGATTGGTGCTAGAACTAATGGGTTTCCAGACAAATGCCCACTGTGTGATCTTCTCCAGTAACCGTTTTCATACTGGGTACTGTGATTTCCTGATGTTAAGTGCCATCTTCTGGTAGAAATTTAAAACAACAGGGAGAAGAACTCATCTATCTAAGTATCCCCCCCCCCCCGAACCCCCAGTGGGGTGATGCTCATGTTTTGTGGTTCTACTGCTTTTCTAAATTTGCGTTTCATTTCTGGAATTCCTTGTGTGGATTCTGTAGATGGTATAAATCCAATTCATAATCCCAACCTGAACAGACCTGTTCAATCAGTGGAATTCAATTAGATGTTGGTTTACCAAGTTCTCATTGATTCAGCAGTTGTGACTGACAACTGGAATTAGGACAGTGGTGGGCAAAGTGCAGCCTTTCAAGTGTTGTTGGGCTGCAACTCCCAGCAGCCCTAGTCAGAATAGCCAAAACTGACAGATTATTGTTGTCACCATCTGGTAAAATCTGGAACAACAACAACATTTATTTATAACATCATTTTGCCAAAGGGCAGAATACCAACACATATAATCAAGCACAAGACAATAAAACAAACACTATCATATGCTAAAGTTAGAATCCTTAACACCCCATCAGTTGATACTTGCCCCAGTAGTTTTAAACACACTCAGCAACTTAATCTGATGAGTTAAAGAAAAAAGTGTTCTGCCTTTTATGAAAATGGTTAATATCCTCCTCCAGCCAGAGATACAAAAGAAGACTCTTCCACAAATGTGGAGCCAAGTCCTGAAAGGCTCGCAACCTTGACAGAGCCATATGCATTATTGGAACTGTCAACAATCCTTTACCTGTAGTTCTTAGGTTTTTAGATGGTATGTACCATGCTAGGTGAGCTGTCAAATACCGAGGGAGGTTAGAGCTCAAGGACTTAAATACCAGGACCAAAAGCTTGTAAAGAACCCTGACTCAAGCTGGTAGCCAATGGAGGGATCTGTGAGGAAGTGAGACTTGTGAATATTTAGGAAGATTTAAAACAACCCCGATGCACTATTCTGGATTAAAACCAGGGGGTAAAGAGAGCAGGAAGGCAAACCTGCCTCTAAGCTAATATTTCACACCTCGTCCAGGTGTGAAATAACCAAGGCCTGGACGAGGAGATAGGTAGTGTCAACAGTCAAAAAACTATGGATGCTATGGATGTTCAAAAGATGGAAACTGCATGCCTTTTCAGTTGCGTCGATAAAGGGTCATGGGGACAAATGATCATCCAGCAAAAATCCAAGGTCCCAGGCAACCGAGACAGAGCTGTGAATCATCCTTTAAACATAGTGGAGCTAATGAAAGTAGAGCTTCTGGGTGGTCAGGCTGAAACACCAGGATCTCTGTTTTATCCATGTTCAACTTAAGACAGTGTCTGGTCATGTACTGAGAAGTACTCAACAGGCAATCCATCATGGACTTCCACATGGCAGTGTCAAATAAATCAAAGATCTGATTGTCATCTGTATAAATGTGATATTTAAAACTCACTTCTGTAATAAGAGATCCAAGGGGAAGCATATATAATGAGAAAAGAAGAGGACCCAACACGGATCCTTGAAGCACCTCTACAGTTACAGGGAGAGTATAGATGCCTGAAAAGAAACAGGAAATGAATGGTCCAACAAGAAAGGTTTAAACTGGGAATAGTAGGATCTGATGGTCCAAAGTGTGACAGAGAGATGTGTTAGGATCAACACAGATGTTTGACGCCAAACTAGAATATAATGTAGAACATGAGTCAGAGCCATTTCTGTGGAATATGAAACCCTGATTGAAATTGGTCAAAAAGAAAATCATGTGTGGCCAAATAAGGTCCCAAGTGGGAGAGGGCTGCTCCCTCCAGGACTTTAGAAAGAAATGGGAGGAGAGACATAGGGTGAAATTAACACAAAGCAAGGGATCCAGGGGTGTTCTTTTAATAAAGGGTGCATAACAGCATGCTTAAAACAACCCAGAAAAATACTCTTTAAGAAGGAACAGTTCACCAAGTGAGCTATAAAACGCAAAGGCACAAAGACTGGATAAAGAAAAGAAGGAAAAGGGTCAACAGTACAAAAAGTAAGAGAGGGAGACAACACATCCTGGAGGGTTGCACTTTGTCCACCCCTAATTTGGGCCTATGAAACTGGCATTTGTTATTTTCCCATTTGTAAAGTTTCCTGTGAACTTATCACACGAACAAATAAGCTGGCTTACCTCTTTCGCATTCAGTTCAGGATCCAGGATGCCCCTGGATGTTATCAGATCTAAATCGCCACTGATCTAGCCGCAATGCCACTGCCCGGATGCATCCCGGGTCAAAGCCTCATTTACAGCACTTTCTCAAAGTCAGAGAGTTTTTGACTTCAATAAATGGCAGGCTGAGCGAGACTTCGACCCGGGATGCATCTGGGCAGCTGCATCACAGCTAGATTGGTGGCGATTTAGGTCTGATAACATCTGAGAGCATCCCAGATCCTGAACTGAATACAGTAAAGGTTAGCTGGCTCATATCTTTGTGTGATAAGCTCCCTGGTCTTATAATCAAATGAACTTTTAAAAAGAAGATGGGCGTCTACCTAAAAAGCTATCTTGTGTTTTAATTCAAAATTTATATGGCCTCCCCCTCCTCAGAATTTTAACCCCCTCTTTCAACTTCCTTTTAACAAATCCCTTCATTTTTAAAATGCTTCTTCATTTGAAATAAAATATGTTGATCCTCTTTGGTGATTTTCCAGTCACATAGATGATGTATCTGACATGATGGTGGAAAGTGATCCCACTTAGTTCAACAACACATTGTTCCTTAGATCCTGGGTGCTGCTTGGGGTTAAATTCAGGGTTATTGCCCATCTCATTATGCGTGACTGACTCTTCTTACACTGAGCCATTTATGGTATCATTCTCCTCCTATCAACCTCAAAGTGACCTCAAAAATCTGGTGCTGTGCCTCTTTCCCCTTCTCCTCAACTACCTGAATGAATTGGACCAACAATATATCTCACTACTAAAATATTGTTATAGTTTCATATTTTTACAAATATATTATGCCATTCTGATTATGAGGAAGCCAATACAACAAAACTGTCCATATGTCCTCTGTGTGGAGGAGTCATGCACATGAATACCTTAAACATATCCTCCATGCACCACTACACTCTCACCAATGTCAAAGGAACCCTGTGCAGAAATGTCTTTCTGTGTCAGATATCTGTGTTTCACTGGGGCAATTTGTCTGTAAACTCCTAAAATATAGATGTTGTTATAAGACGGCTAAAACTGACAATCCTTGTGGTGAATTTCCTTCATAATCAATAACACCTTATTGCATAAAGTCAAATACTGACTCTATAATATTGAGTCTGGCAGATCTTATAGTTTAATAAAATATATGTGCCCAAGGCCTTGTTTGGCTATGGGAGGGCCTAATTCCTGTGTGAATGCTAATTCATCGTTCCTCGTTCCTGTCAAAATAGTGGTTGCCAACTCATGATCTTCCAGGTGTTCTCAGATCTGTTCTTTAACCATGTTAGTTGCAGTTGATAGATGTCCAACAATATCTGGATGACTACATTTTTTATTCCTGCTATAAATGTATATGTTATTGAAGAGATAGGGAGATATACCAGTACTTTAACTTGCCAATGTAATAAGGTTAAGTAGCCTAACAGCATGCCTGAATTATTCTAGCAATAAAAACATCTGAGCAATGGAGCAAAAATTCTTCCTAATGTCTCCCTCATTTCATTTGGTGTAGCACTTTGCCCAAAAACTAACAACTGAGCATTTCTCAAACACAGCCTCCATTCATTAGAGCAGGGTGTTTTCAACATTTAATGGTGCATTGCGTTTTGACAGCAGTCAAGACTGGCCTTTGAGCTCCTCTCAGACATCAAGGAAACTCGCCCAACATTACTTTAACTGGTTTATGTCAAGCCAGTCATTTTCACAGGACACCGTGGGCTTAAATCAGTGTGAATTTTGTTTGGGGCACCTCACCACCAACAAACATACAGTCTTTAGTGGGACGGGTGAGTTTGGGGACAATATAGCTTTCTTACCTTCTGCAGATTGCAAGGAAAGTTTCTGGAGGAGGCCATAAACAGGGTCTGAACCTGTGAATACTGAGCACCATGGAAAACATCATCTCTGTTGTTCTTTCATTTATGCTGAGAATGCTCATAGCAGCAGACAAGTTACAGGAGAAATAAATTTTCTTGTAGTTACACACCCTTGAACACTGCATTAATCATAACAGTCTCCAGACTGTTCAGTTTTAGTAACTTTCCATTTTTCCTTTTACTACCCTTAAGGTTTTGCTCTTCAACTCCGTTCATCCCAAACCTTGGGAAGTACCCAAAAATTAAATAAATAAATAAATAAATAAATAAATAAATAAATAAATAAATGACAGTGAAAAATTGGATTCATCTCTGTGCATACAAAATATGCAAAAAAATACATACTTTGGATGTGCAGTCATGACTGATACACTTCACACTCATATGGACACATACACATACAATTCATGAGCAATGTTCCTAATTTAATATACACTTTTTAATATTATTATTACCTAAATTGGCATTTTCGTGTGCACAGATCCCCAACATGTTTTTTCTAGAAAAATTCTGTTTCATCATTCAAAGAAGTACATATTTCAAGGGACTACTGAGTTCCAGTTTGTCTGTTCATTCAAATGTGAGAAAAAGTTTAATTCCCCGCTCTGCCATGGAAAACTGCTGGATGAATTTGGGTGAGTCACATCTTCTCAGCCCCAGAAAACCCCACAATAGTTTCACATTAGGGCCCCTATAAGAAACAAAGCACAGAACAACAAACAATAGAAGCATAATTTCCAAGTCAAAGGAAGTAATAGTCCCATTATAGCAACTTAGGTTCTCTAAAGGGCAATTAGATGAATGGCCAAGGGATGGGCTGTCTCAGGGTATTTCTGAATATGTGTTGCAGGGAAAGGCAAAGTGTCATTGTAAGTTTCTCACAGTCATCTGGTTGGCTAGAGTGTAAATAGCATAGTGGCCCAGATAGGCCTTTGGTCTGGGCCACAAAAATGTAAAGTTTCACCCAGGACAGAATGTAAGTTCATTTCTATTACATGTGGTTGGACTTGGTTAAAGTAGGATATTGGCAGAAGGGTGTAATAAACAATGAACCTAATCTGACGGTGCTGGCTACAGACCAGAAGATAAATTGAACATGAAATTTCTTATCAGAGCTGAACATCTACAATGAAAATAATACAGACTACAATCAACTGGTTTCTAATCACAGTATGAGGATGCAATTTGACATCCTCTTGACATTTGCTTGGTGACAACATGAGGTGGTTATTGATTTCCACATCCTCCAAGTCCTTCCTATCTGCCCTTGGCAATGGGCACAAATCAGATTTTATGCACAGCTCACTCCTTGTGTTGTTTAATTTAATCAGTGCTTACACATCTGTTTCCATTTGTTTTAGTAAAATATGATCTACAACCTAACAGATATGAAGTGATATTAAATATAAGCTGTTCCTGTGCATCTTTCAGGGCTGCCTAATAAAAAGTGAAGACTAGTAAAAACACAAGCTGTGGAAATGACAAGATATTGGGCTGACACCTTGAAGTTATTTAGGAGAAACGGATGCTACCCTTATTTTATTTTTTTACAAAACAACAACTGTATACACCCTTGAGCAGAAATGGTCAACATTAATCAACAATGATGTTTTGGGGGGGGGGGGGGAGGATAGCAGATTTCAAGAAGACACCAGCAGAACAGTTTAGGTTTCCCTCCTATTTGTCCTGAGGGGTAGGACTGACAATGTCATTGAAGACATCTGCATTACTTTGGGTGTGGATTCTGTCTTGCCTCTGGGTATTAGGATAACTAAGTGGTGCCTTTAGCTCTTCCCCTCAGTGTTTTGTACTCTTACTCCAACCTGGTTACTTCTAGATACATTGCATTACAGATCTCAGAATTCACTAGTCAGGTTGGGGAAGCCTGGGTGAGTTCATTAATCCAGAACTTTTCTTAGTCCCTTTCTAACACTATATAGACCTCTATCTCCTTGGCTTTATGTGTTCATGTTGCCACCTTATTTGTTTGGCAAGAGTCCTATTTCTTCAAAGAACCAAATGTTGAAGATGGGATAGGCTCAGTACAGACTAATGCTATGCACTGGCCTAGGGCCGATTTTAGGGCTCATGAAAGCAGAGCATCCACATGCTCCAGAGCCCTACCCCGCTGTCCGGGCACCATCATAGCTCACCCCTATCCACACACTATATTTTGTGCTGGTCAGGCCTCTTTCAGAGTACTACATTTATTTCTGGGCACCTCATTTTAAGAAGGATATAGAAAAATTGAAACAGGTTCAGAGAAGAGCAACAAGGATGATAAGAGATATGGGAAACAATTGTATGAAGTAAGGTTGAAGGAGCTGGGCATGATCAACCTTGTGAAGAGAAGACTGAGGGTGATACAATAGCACTTTTTAAATACCTCAAGGACTGTGACAGAGAGGAAGCTGCAGGTTTGTTCTCTGTTGCCCCAGAGGATAGACTTCCTCAGTTGACTGTATTATCAAGCTAACTATCTACATTCCCAAATCCCTTGCTTGATCGTTCACTGTCAGCTCCAGCTCTATCTCCATATGTGTGAAGTCAGAGTTTTGCCCCATGTGATTATACTTTACTCTTGCTTATTTTGAATTTTCTTTGCCAATTTTAATGTCTGTACCCCCCCCCCCCCCCAGTTTGGAGGGTTTGGAGATTATCACATTGACAAAACCCCCAACTGCTCCTCAATGGAATACAGTTGGGTTGTGGAATGCTTCCGGGAATTATTGCATGTAATTTTCCACCGATTCCAGTGGGCAGCTGCATCCCAAGTCCCAACCACACTTCGGAGGCCACTTTTCAAATTTGAAAAGCTGTCGACTTTGAAAAATGGCCTCTGAAGCACACCTGGGACCCAGGATGCAGCCGGACGGCAATTACCTGGCAGAATCCTCAATGAATTACACACAATAATTCCCTGTAGCATCCAGTTGGGGAACAGTCTGTTTTTTTGTCAATGTGATAAACCCCTCCCCTTTTGTAACCATTTCTTTTTTTAAAATCCATCATAACTATATTTGCTGTCTTCCACAAACCTGACCACCTCACTGATCATCTCTAATTCCAGAAAATTTAAAACACTTTGAAAGTACCCATCACCATACAGATTGTTGCAGGGTACCACTGATATGTCTTTCCAGTGAATTATCCCTACCCTTTTTTTCTCTTTTAAACTTGGACCAGGTGCCTGGCATGAACAAAGGTGGTAGTGCTTTCTGTGTTTTAGATTTTCTGAACACTTACTGAGAGAGTACTGACTGAATGACCTTTCAGGTACCATCCAGTTCTGTAATCCAAAAAAATTTAATAGACAAATTTACTGCTTAAACTACTTAAAGGGGGATTAAAATTGCAATCTTAATACAAAATGATAAATGGGCTGTTAAACTTAAAGCCAAAATAATTTAAAAAGGTTCTATGAAGTGTGTGATCCCAAGTCCTTGGAATGAAAGCCGTGACCCAAGGGCATCATTTGGCCTGCCAAATCTTCCTGGTGATTATTCTGCAGAGGATAAGGAAACACAATTACATCTTAGGCTAACAGCTGAACTTTAAAGGAATAGCATCTGGACATTTCTTAGGGGAAAACACTAATACCGGATTCACTGAGTCATTTTCCAAGGCTGTCTTTCCCCAGGGATTGCTCTTTTGGCCATTATTCTCCATGGAGGTCTGAGAGGACAGTATAATCTCAACATGCTTCCTTCTATATATGGTGTACATGGGCTTCTGATAGTTTGCATGCCTCAAAAAAACATTTTTAATGTTTTTGTTGCGGAATTACAGCAGATTTTTCAGAGAACACAAAGAAGAAGATTTCATATCTATGCCAGATAGTACTTATGTGGTCAAACACAAGATATGAAATTAAATATGTGATGGCAATATTAAACTGCAGAGGAGTGCAAGTCACAGTATGACTGCAGTAGAGGGGAAGGGGTAGTTATTTGTTTATTTACATAGTTAAATATTTATATCCTGCCCTATATCTGAGGATCTCAGGCTGGCATACCATAAAATAAATTTATGACAGTAACAATAATTTTTAAAAGACTAATATATATATATATATATATATATATATATATATTAAATCAATATCATGTAAAACCATACCATGTGAGATGAGTTAAAACAACTTAAAATAATGCCACATCCCGTGTACAAATTGTGGACACAACAGAAGTCACAGCCTGGAGCTGCTATTTCCATCGGAAGTGAAGCCTCCATTGGTATCAACAGCTGCTGCTATTTATATTTCTCCATAAAATGTGCATATCAATTTTAGTCACATGATTAATGTAATGTCTGCTTTGGCCCATAGACATCACAGTCCTTCAGTTTTGGGGCAGTTTAGTAGCTTCAGATCACATATCTAAATTCCACTGGTTCCAAATGTTCCCCCTGGAAACACACACTCTGTAATGGAAGATTTAGTTGAGTTCAAAGGAATGCATGCAAACAAATGCCCATGTACTGAAGATGAAAATTCCCTTTAGCACAGAAATGTAAGGCCTGTGAGTCTCCATATATTGTTATGCAGCAAATCCCAAATCCCATCAGACAGCATTGCCAGAAGTTAGTGAAAAGGTGCCACTCCATTATGCTCCATTATGTTTATACTAAAAAGCTTCTTAATTAGATTTGTTCTGCAAATGGTACATTTGGTACTCTTAAGTTAATTCTAAGTTATTGTTTGCATTTATGTTAAATTACCACACAGAATACTGTACCCAAGTGAAGGTGAAAAATTGCATCTATTTTTCCCCATCACACCTCTACCCTATCTTCATTTTAAACTTGGCAGAGAAAGAAATATATTTTTAAATGAATTCCATGAAATCACTCACCAACCCACTGAAAGGCAATCAGTGATGCTTTTAAAAATACACATGTTCATAGGAAGGTTAAAGAAAACAATATTTTTATCTATATTGTGGCAGGAAGTCTTACTACTGGAATGCACCTCTTCTTTTCCCCTTTCCTCTTCCAATAATCTCCCTGATTTCCTTTCATTTCTTAGGATGCTCTCTGAAGGAGAAAAGAGAAAGAAAAAAATCCAAAAACAAAATGGGAAGGAATCTACTATAATTTCACTAAATAGTTGTTGTTGATGTTGTTGTTATTTTCTTATATCCCACCTTTCTCCCAACATAGGGACTCAAAGCAGCTAACAGCAAATTAAAGAAACAATACAATTTAAAAAACAGCACAACACTAACATGTAAAAATATAAAATTTAAAGAACCATTAAACAATTTAAAAAGTTAAACCAGTTATGAATTAAAATGTAACATGTTAAAATACAAACCTTAAAATTTAAAAGACACAACATTTAAATTCCAGCCCACAGCAGCTTGAAAAGGCCTGACAGCATAGGAATGTTGTTATTTGCCATCAAAGTAATAACAGGGATGGAGCCATCCTGGCCTCTCTAGGGAGGGAGTTCCAAAGCTTGGGAGCAGCCACTGAGAAGGCCTTCTCTCTTGTTCCCACCAAATGAGCCTGAGAGGGTGGTGGCACAGGGAGAAGGGCCTCTCAAGATGATCTCAACATCCTAGTGGACTTGAAAATGGAGATAAACTGGATCCAAGCTGAATAGGGTTTTATAGGTCAAAACCAACACTTTGAATTGTTCCTGGAAACAGACTGACAGCCAATAGAGCTGTCACAAGAGAGTTGTATGCTTCCTGTAGCCAGCTCCAGTTAACAACCTGGCTGCAGCTCTTTAGGCCAACTGAAGTTTCTGAGCACTTTTCAAAGGCAACCCCAAATAGAGTGCATTACAGTAATCCAAACAGGATGTAACCAAGGCATGTACCACCGTGGCCAAATCTGACTTCTCCAGGAATGGGAACAGTTGGTGCACTAGTTTTAATTGTGAAGATGGACTTCTAGTCACTGCCAAAAGCTGGGCTTCCAGGCTCAGCACTGAATCAAGAAGTACCCCAAAACTAAGACCTGAGTTTTCAGGGGGAATGTAATAACACAGGCTGAATCCCTATTCCCAGATCTGTCTTTTGGCTGACCGGGAGCACCTCTGTCCTGTCTGGATTAAGCTTCAGTTTGTTTGCCCTCATGCAGGCCATTAGAGCAGCCAGATACCTGTTTATGACAGAAACAGCTTCCTTGGAATTAGGTAGAAAGGAGTGAGAGAGCTGGGTATCATCAGCATACAGGTGATACATTACTCGAAAACTCCAGATAACCTCATGTAAATATTAAAAAGCTTAGGGGACAAGCCTGTAATTATCTATTATGGTAGAATCCAGGGAAGATTTTTTCAAAAGAGGTCTTACCACAGCCTCCTTCAGGTGTGCTGGGACATTATGTCCTTTTTCACTTGCCCAGCAATTGCACCCTCCGCCCTTCAGGTGTACCACCTCACTGGGTGTACCTCGATCCTCTGGGGTGTCACCCAGTGTGGTCCAGACACCTCGCACCCCCTTAGTAATGCCACTGGCCCTTTTCTAGTCTTCTGTCTAGCTGGAAGGGGCTTGTGTTTGTTTGTTTGTTTGTGCAACATTGGCATTGGTAGGACGATGAAGGAGGGCTGGAGAAAGACAGATATTCAGCACTGAGTTGCAGCAGCATGTCTATAGTAAGCAATGTAATAATGCTTGACCTGGGAAAGAATGGGATTCTATTCAGGTGATCCTTCTGGAGGCTGTTAAAAGAAAGCAAAAATCATCCTGGGATGTATTTTGGGAGAAGCTTTCAGGTGGTCTCTAGAAGATTCAAAATGTTTACCTGACCTGGTTGTTTTATTTTGCATGTCCATAATGTTAGTTTTGAATAAAAGTTTTGCTGAAACATGTGCTTTTTGTGGTGTAGAAAACTATTTGTGTTCTTTCCATGCCATGTCTGCCCTCTGGTAGCCACATTTATGTTGAAGAAGTAAAGCCCAAGAATATGTCTACTTTGTTAACAGTGGTGTACCTGTACTATTCTCTGTTTCTGGCCCAAAATACACTTGGTAGAATGTTGACAAATAATTACATTAACTGCAAAATGATCCCTGGTTTTAAGAATGCTGTTATTTTTGGGTTGGCCCATCTTTGAACCTTACCCCTTCCACTCCTCTTTCTTCTCAAGCATTCAATTGTGTCCCCAATCAGACACTGCCCCATTTTCAAAATCTTCTTCTTCTGTCTTATGGTTAATAACGTTCATGTTGTCATCACTGCTATCCATTTCCATTGTCCTCTCCATCCTCTGTATTCCATTTATTAGCTCTGTGTGACATTAACATCTCCTGTTCTGCACACCCATCTTTCTCCCCCCTTTTCTCCATGTGTCTCTTCCTCCACTCTCTATCTCTGTCATCTAATTCTTCTCTTGTCCCTCCTCTCATCTTTCATTATCTGTCCATGCATTCCCTCTCACTCTCACTTTGCATTTTCTTTCCTACAGACATGCTATACCAGAAAGCACCATGTGAGGCTTCTTCTTCCTGATTCTCTTTCCCTCCTTCCATTGATTTTTTTTAGCAGCCAAGATATGAGGTGCCTTTGTTAACTTTGCAAGTAGATCAAGTTGATGATACTTGTTGTCTTCTTGTTGTTTGATTCCAGCCACTGGTAATCAGATATATTATCAATAAATGTAGAAGTTTGCTTTAGCTCTTTTGTCTTTGCTGGATTGTTACAGGATGAAAACAAAGCTGTTCATTAGTTGTGTTTTCTATAACCACTTAGCATGAGGTCTATTTCCCTAAACCTTTTGTTATTTGTTTCTTCATTATACTGCAGAACAATGGAGAAAAAACCGACCATTTGATAGCCTCTTTTTAGTATTTAAATTATTTTCATTGCTTTGAATGCTACCAAGCAAACTGCAATTTTTCAAAGCCCTTTGTAAATCTGTTGCTTTCAAATGAAAGCCATTATTTTCTGTTTTCTCTCTCTCATTGTGTCAATGGATATACATTTAATTAAAACCACAGGCAAGAGAGGCTCTCTTTAGCATCAACACAGTTTAAGAGACTTCTTGAAATATTCTAATAGCAATTTAATGTGGAACTTTCATTAAACACATCTCCGAAGAAAAAAATGTATTTACCACATTGATTACATGGCTCTCCATAGAAATCACTTAGTGCTATCTTCAGCACAATGATTCTACTCAGAATATATCACAGCTTCCCTGTATCGTCCTGTTACACCCAACAAAAGGATTGTCATCCTGGAAAGTACCACTTCCAGGCAATGATATTATACATGCACAACTGGGTTGAACAGGAGGCCTCTGATTTAATTTAATGTTTCTCTCTATCAAATTTCAAAAACCCACTAGAGAGATTCAACTCACACATCCAGAGGGAGATGTTTGGCTGTCCCAAAGTAACTTGCAGACAGGGGTGTAGCTACAAGTTAGGGGGGAAATGAGAGCATTGCCCCGAAATAAGAATTCCTCCCATGAATTTTTTCCTTTAATCTCCACATTTCAAACATTGCATAGAGTGAAAATTACTCAAACCTAGAACTCTTATACCTATTCATTCACATTTTCTTGATAATTTTTCCTTGGATGCTTAAACTGCATTTCCAAATGCTCAGCTGAAGTTTTAAGTTACAGCAATGTAAGAAATTTGGGGATTGCAGCATGAGAAGGAAGAAGAAGGGGAGTGTGGGATAAATGTGAATTTATGTGGCTGGCCAGTCAACAGACAGGGCACAGAAATAGGAAGAATGAGTTGTCAGCAATTCTGCCACTGCTAAACCCTTGCAAGGAAATGGCCCAGGTTAATCACTCTTTTCATGTGAATGGTTAAAGGGCTTTGATTCATTATGGTGCCAACTGTGCAGAAAGTTTCCTCTTGCTTCCAGACCCAGTATGTTTGTACATCATTCCCCATTCCATACAAAACCTCTAGCCAAAGCTATGGGTTAAAATAGCAAGTTCTGGTCTCTGTTGGCATGTACACTGTGGCCACAGAAGACTCCCTGCCTGCGTCCCTAAATGGCACCAGTGTGTAACAAGCCAACCCATAAACACACACAACCACCACAGTCATCAGCAAAACCTCATTCCTAGGCACAGCGTACCTTGCTCTGAATGTTTATGTGCTGTGTCCAAACCAGTTCCCTGCCTCCCCCATTGCTGTTCTCTTGCTCAGCAATGGTCTAGCTTGATCACTTTTGGAAAAAGACATGGTTCAAATCTGACAGTGCTCTAAGTTTTAGGTTTTTATTTGGGAAAAGTTTAGGCCAGTGTTGGTTCAGCCCAGAAAACATTATTTCGTTTCTTCCCACGCTGACATACTTGGACAGTTTTTCAGACACCACTTGTGGAAGAAGATCTTTTAAGCTGTTTTTGTTAGGTATATTTTCTGTCAGCATCTTTTTGGGTGTCTCTTTCTCCTCCTCTTTCTGACACTAATTTGAAAAGCAGCAAGCACAGCATCATTAAAAGCTGCTAGTGCACAGGCTAAAGGTTACTCGACTTTCCCTTCCTGGGGTACTTGGGAAACAAAGCATTGTCATAGCAACTGCTTACTACTGCTGCTCCCTAGATAAGGCTTGCAGGAGCATTCAGTGCCAGCAGAGGAGAAAGTTCCTGCTCCAGTGAACACTGACTCCATATCGCACCTATTGCAGCTCCACTGGTTGGTAAGTTCTTCGGCACTTTTGCTGGGGAGGGTGTGTGATTTTCTTTGCCTATGGAAATCAGAGAAATATCTGCCTGTGATGTGATAGTAATAAAAGTCACAGATCAGTTCTTCCATCAGGCAGCTTTAAAGCAGACTGATTCTATCTGGGGAAAGTTAGAAAGTGCATCGAAAATGGTGAACTGAGAGATAAGTTGAAGTGGTGAATTGAGAGATAGGTATTTTAGCAAGAGATTTAAAACAGTTTGCCTGGTGGTGATTTACTGCTTGATCTATATTCTTCCATGGTGCTGAAGTTTCTGGGGTTTGGGGGGAAATTGTCCAGTGCAGGCCTGAATATACTGAAATGGAACTCAGTCTCAAAGATTTGAATGAAAAGTATTTTCCAGAATGTTTGGTCTCTGCTGTCCAGGTACGCCCTCCAGTCTATTCTTATACACATTTACTTGGATGTAAAAGTCACAAAGGTGAAGAAGATTTTGCTTATTTATAATCTGCCTTTTGCAACATATCTTTACAAGATGGTACACAAAAACTCAAAATCACAAAATGTAATAAAATCACAGCAGCAAGTATGGATAGGATCACAGACTGGGAACATGTACATGCTCACTCATAGTATTTTCCTGTTAGAGCCACAGTGCAAATCTGCTTAAATTTTAGTTTAAATCTCTTGTTTGTATACTCTTTTTGCTCCTAAAAGTAGAAAGGTTTGATCCACAATCCAACCCTCTAGTCTGCAGACTGCTATAGATTTACCTCACAGTCCCAAGGAGTACCAACAAAATCATATTCATGTAAATGTGTGTAGAACACAGGGTTGCTATTTCTATTTTCTCTCCATTGGATTAAATCAGTTTAACTCTAAGAATTTTATTTTAACTTCAAAAAAAACACAACCTTTTGAAAAGCATTTAACACTATTCTGATGTAAAAAAGCTTTTGTTTGAAAATTTGGTCAAAGGATGGTAGCAATAATCCTTTTCTTTTTTTCATGTTCGTAATCATGGGTTCATTTGGAAAACACTATTCAACTCATATTCTTTCCCCCATTATATTGAAATTATATTCCTTGCCTTGTAAACATTTTACCTGCAGATAATGGTGAGGGGGAGAAGGGGAAGAAGAAAGTGCTTGTAAAGTTTAAGATTTCTTAAATTTTTAGAGAAACATTTGGAAATGACTGTTTTACATACATTCAAAACTTCTTGGTTTTATGCTAGAAATGTTACTGCAATGCTATCTGGTTATACCTAAAACCCAGATATTTCCACTTCGTCATAGATTTTATTTTTAGGATGTCTTTGTGCTTTCCATTGTCTGCCCCATTCACGTCTTGAAAACCATTACTTGGGCTTAAATCAAGCAGAATAATTGTATATCACTCTTAAAGGGATGAGGAAAATGTTCCATTTGAGTCAGGGAGCATTTCTTTTATGTACCTGAGAATAAAAGACAAAACAGGATACAGAAATTTTTATTATTTTCTAAACTGGTATGTAGTAGAGTTCACCTGTTATTATGATCTTAATTCCTATTCAAGTTTGGGGCTCAAGTGGCTAATCAGACACCTCTTTGGTATAAGGCCTCATTTTCTGAAACCATTGGCTCATAATCATCTGGGGCAAGTTTGTCAAGAATTGATAAGATGTGGCTTCTGTATCTTGTGGCATAGACCAACATGTAGCTAACAGTTATACATCAGATTCTTTAAGGGGTCATTATCTTTAAAAGGCTATGAGACTTTTCTACCTGTTGTTCTCTATGATAGGGCACAATGTTAGTTGGCAGTTTAGATTAATGCAGATAATTCTTTGGCCAACAAGTATGGATATGATGGAACTGTTCACTCAACAGTGCTAATCACCAGTGCAAGAGGCTATTGGCAACTAAGATTTATTACAACACCAGTGCTGTGATGACACCCTACAACAAGCCACTCTTTGCTTTGGTGTGAAGCCCTCTAGAAGGGTGTTCTGGGGGTGTTTAAAAGACTGATTCTAAGTCTAAAATATTTCTATCTTGGCCACCTCCAAGATTCTCATTTTTTTTTTGTTTGTTTGTTATTTTTACTAGCATTATCTTTATCCTGTAAAGCAGGGGTGCATACTCTCTTTAATACTGAGAAGCATATGTCATCAGGAAGGTGTAGGGCCACAGACATATAGGCACATATTACTAGCAGCTGGAAAGCAGAGATTTTGAGAAGCATGGTCACTGGGACTGGAAGAGGCTTCCCCTCTTCTTATCTCCTGGTAAGTCTGCCATGTCTCCAGGCCTGTGCAAGGGGAGGAAAACTGTGGCTATAAGAATAGGAAACTGGGGTCTACCTTGAGAGTGAGCAAAAAAGGAGATATGTCTACTAGCACAATGATCAGCGAGGTTCCTAACAAGGAATTCTGGAGTATTTCTCTGAATAGTTGAGATGTTTTATTATTTTGCAGAATTAGGATATTTTGGATATGTAGCAATTTGGTTGTTGATTGAAAGGCATTGCCAAGAGCATGGCATTTGGAAGCTATAGGAAAAATATGATGTCAGGAAGAACAAGGTGGGCACAGAACACAGATATTCTGCCTTCAAAACTCAAAAGCTTTATCATTGCTACTGTATTCTTGTATATAGTAAAAATGAGAAACTCACTTATACAGAAAATAAAAAAAAGGAAAAAAAATGGGGGGGGGGGAGTTTCTAGTGATTCAGATTCCATGGCATATATCAGCTTGTGCACAGCCACACTACATGAGCAAACTGTGAAGTTTAACTTTTGACTCATATGTTATTACTGACATGTGCAGACATGAGCTACTTAGCTTTCATATGTACCTGAACCAGAAGTTCACCAGTTTCGATCGGCCAGATGTCATGTGAAAAATGTCAGTATCAAACAAGTGGGTGTGGCCAGTGCTGTAGTGGTTAGAATGGGACTTAGGAGACCCATGTTCAAGTGTCTGCTCAGCCATGATACTGGGAACTTTTTCGCACACCTCTTTTTGCCTGTTATGGGAACTGGAAGGGGACTCTTGTGTGCACGGGCGACCAACCTAAAACAGATTTTATCGCACACCAAAGTTTCCTCCAAAAGGCCCCATTCTGTTCCCCAGTGCCAAGCTGTCCCCGTTCAGGGATGAAGAGCGCTAAATGTTCTGGTCAGAAGTTTACTGACCGAGGAAAATGGGCCCCGTCAGCACTGAACAGGGATGGCTTGGTGCCAGGGAATGGAACGGGACCTTTTGGAGGACACTTTGGCATGTGATAAAATCTGTTTTTGGCTGGTCGCATGTACACACGAAAGTCCCCTTTCAGTTCCCGTAACGGGCAAAAAAAGGTGTGCGATAAATGTTCTGGTCAGAAGTTTACTGACCGAGGAAAATGGGCCCCGTCAGCACTGAACAGGGATGGCTTGGTGCCAGGGAATGGAACGGGACCTTTTGGAGGACACTTTGGCATGTGATAAAATCTGTTTTTGGCTGGTCGCATGTACACACGAAAGTCCCCTTTCAGTTCCCGTAACGGGCAAAAAAAGGTGTGCGATAAAGTTCTGGGTTGCTATGAGAGTTGGGAAGGAGGAGAGCCACGTATGCTCCCTTGAGCTCATTGGAAGATAATATAAATCTCAATAATAAATAAATATAGAAAATAAATAAATATTTCTAATGACATGACAGTTACTGTTAGGTTGCAATCCTATACATGTATAGCTGGGAAGATAGCTGGACCTCAGATGGGCTTGCCCAGGAGTAGAAACATATATGGGTTTATGGAACATTCATTTACAACATTAACACTTCACAGCAGACTGGAGTAGACCTTGGTGGCAATACAGAATGTGGTATTTTCCTTCCTTAGAAAGACCACCAGTTCCAGTTATTGCTGTATATTGCCCCCCCCCCTCCAAAAAAAAATGATTGTACAGAAAGGCCACATTGTCATTAATAGGAAATTTTTGGAGTAGAGCCTACATTTATATATTTTTCCCCTCTAGGACTTAAAGACTATGATGGAAAGTTTTTCTGTAATAACTGTCAGGCATGTAACACATGTTCAGAGAAAGGCAGGCATGACTGATGTCTTTTTTGAAACATGACTGCAATTCTAAGAATCACAGTTTTCTTTTTGCCTTGCATCATGAATACTCGCTTCTCTTTGCTTCTAGAAAGCTGTAAGCGTACAACTCAGATTAAAGCATGTGCATATGTATACAACAGGCCATGAACCCTATAAAATATGCATGGCTGCCATTTACAGAGCGATGGTGCATCAAAAACAGAGACAAAAAAATATTCCCTGCAATTATACACACATCAACACAGGGTTTGTAATGATCATATTACCAATTTTTATATCAGTCATTGAGGGCAAAGTATTTAATAATTCTATTTTGCAGTGACAAACCAGAGACTATCAAGAATATACTCTATCACAGATAAAGTGAATATAACACAATCTATGTTAACACCCCTTTCTACTTCCTTTGTCAAAGAGGAAAGCATCCCTTTTTTAGTCATATTATTGCAGATATCCAGATGCATCCCATTCTACTGAGAATCTCAGTATGTGATATGAACCATTAAAGACATTAAAAATGAAGGAAGATATATAGAGACATGGTAGAAAAAGTGAACTCACAGCAGGTTCCTTAGCTGCAGCATGAATTCAGCTCCCTTCTGGCCTTATAGATGAAATGACAGGTGTGCATACCAGCAAATCAAATTAATGTACATTTATCTGTTCATTTGTCATGATAATAGTTGAAAGATTATTTTTCTTTTTTAAATGGTGAACTTTTGGTGTGGGAAGGCAAAGGAAGGTTTCCTGACAAGGGAAGGCAAGGGAAGGTTTCCTGACAAGTTAGGCACAAACCACTCATTCTTATGAACCATCCATTTCTGCTGTGAACCTATTCATCCGAGGAAATGAAAGGAAAGATATCTGGATTAAAAATAACAAAGGAACTTTTATTACCTTTATTCTTCACATTTCATGCAAGGAACAGACAGCACACACATGTATGGGCTATTTTATTCTCAACAGCCCAAGGAAATTGGTTAGATTGAGAATGAACATCTGGCCCAAACTCCTCCAGTGAGATTCAATGTTGAGTGAGATTTGAACCCAAGTGTGTCCAGTCATAGCCTAGTACTCTGACCCATACTTTTGTCAACCTGCTGCTCTTCAAATGTGTTCAATTACAATTTTTTAAAATCCCAGCCGTCATCTTGATAGGGATAATGGGAACTATAGTCAAAAGGATAAAGAAGGAGAAGGCTGTTACAGCCATTCCAACACAGCAGTTCTTATGTCTGCTACAAAAACATTATGCTTGTCTACTCTTTGAATACAACTTGGTCATTTACAAGACTAAGAAACTTTTACAATATATTGTTAGGAACAGGGATGGATTTGTTATACAACAGATGAATGGGAGAAGGAGTGACCCCAAACACTATATACACTCATTGTTCTCTGATTCTCATCCCTCCTTGTTAAATGACCCCTTCCTCAGCTTGGTATTTATTGTATACCATTTTAAATTGTTACTGTGAAGAATATGCACTTTGGAGATTATCTGACATGAGACATTGCAGGAAGGACTTTCAGACGATGTCATGCTGATCTGGACATTGTCTCATCTGGGAAGGGCAAATGACAGCAGTTGCATGAAAGACTTTCATATGACATCACACTGATCCTGTCATTGTCCCATCAGTGAGGAGAATTGTACCATTTTTGCCCTTCATTTTGCATTAACAGAAGAACCCATTAATGTAATTCCATTTCATTGACATATTTATGACAGGATCAGCATGTCGTGTGAATGCTTTCGTCATGGATGGGATTAGGATGGGCTTTGCTCCATCCCCCATCTGATAATCTTGACAGACTCAGATTTCAATTAACTCCTACAGGTTTCTAGGACAGGGCTAAAAAGATTTTAGATTTACAGGATATAGTGTTGGATTTGTTTTATTTTGTTTCATTTTACTAGAAGCCACAAATTGGAAGCAGCCACAAAAGACAAACTCATTTAGAGTTAAGAATATGCCCAAGGCTTTGTTCTGAGTACCAGAACTAAACAGAGCTCACAGGTCTTCCATGCACAAAATATGCATTTCACATACCAAGAATTTATGAAGGGGATCATTTTGTTAAATGACTGTGAATTGAAAAAACCATGCTAATATACATTGGGTCATGCCAAGATCCAGCAGCCAGTCAGATCATCTGTGCTCCAGATCAATGCTACTCAAAGTGGTGGTCCTTGAACCAGTATCATTCTGCAAGCTATTGGCTTAATGGTCCATGGTGAGTTTCCAGGAAAGAAAGAAACAAGTGTAGCCAATGGGCACAGATGTAGTGTTGGTCCTGGCATATTGTGTGTGTGTGTGGGGGGGGGGGGGTTGGGGGGAGAAACTTGCCAGTTCTATACATCAGGTAGTTTAAGAAGCACTGCTTTAGATGGTAAATCACTAAATGGAGGAACAAATGCTCCTTTTGCCTTTTAATCCTATGTCCCAAGCATCTCTCCTCCATCCAAGTTTAGGGATATAGTGAATTTCTGACATAGTGATGCTAATGCTAAGGTGCTGTATTTCATTTTGTTTCATATTGTAAAAAGTTATTAGTGGACAGACTTTGGGAAGCCTGTTATAATCATGAGTAATAAAACTCTTTTGATCTGTTGGACTTTGCATTAATGTACCAACTGATAAAACTCTTATCATGCTATTAACAATTGTTTAGCTAATTATTTATGCATTTTAAAAATATGATTGGAGGAAATCTTAGGTTATATCAGATGTGGGAAGTTGCAGAATCTCTGCTGTGGTTTTTACTTGCCTTCTCTGATGGAGAGAATACTGATTATACTGAAAGATCCCTTGTGGGAAACTATATGATTTGAGGAGTTGTTCATGGTTCTAGCCATCACTAGGGAAGAGGTGTTGGTGACAATATCTTATGTGGAAAATAAAGGATACCTCTTCTTTTTCTTCCTGCAGGATTCACCTTCTTCCTGTGCCTCCACACACACACACACACACACACACACACACCATGATGGCACCATCCTCCAGGACCTTTGGAGGATAAATGAGAGGTCTAGGGGGTTGCCTTTGTCATTCTTTGCCTGGCTATAGGGGTATAGCCAGACACCTCTCAAATGCCCCCTGCTCTCCATCAGCTACTAAATAGCTAGGGAGAGAGAGCACAGAAAGAAAGTCACCCCTATGGTGGTTTGGGTTGTTGCATGAACAAGTAGTGAATTCCTTCCTCTACAAGGACCAAAAAAGTTATACATGCACTGGATGTTAGCCAGTGATATTAGTCCATTCACAGAAGCCCCCCAAGGAAAAAAAGATCAGCATTAACTGTAGAGCTGGCCACTAGATGAAATTATAGCCACATGTACACAGTCCTCATGGGAAGGGGAAATCACCCACTAATTGAAAGTCTTCAGACATATTCACCCAAAATTGGCATGAATAAGGCATACAGTGAATGGATGGGTGTTTAGGAGATTATTGTCCTATATCAGACTAGCACTTTGTGCTGGGCTGTGGGCAGAGTTAGGGTGCAGTATCCACACACCGTTCACCCTAACTCCACCCCTAGGGCATCATTTTGGCGCATGCCGATCTACACGGCACGCACCATCACAGTGCCACTCTTATGCTGCATCTACAGTGCCAAAGGCTTTTTGAGGCTCCTTTTTGTGCTCTCCAGAGGCTGGATCAGGGCCGTGGCGTGAGGTGGCTGTGGCCCCGATCCGGCCAGTAAAGGGGTGGCTGCATGCTGCCCATCTGTACAGCCCCTATTACACCAAGGGAAAAGACAAGAAAGCAAAACAGAATTGAAAATGGAGAACAAGTCTGAAGGCCTATAAGCCATTAACCCAAGTGTAGACTACCAGTTTCAGCTATGAATGAGATCCCAAAAGGGCTTTGATCAATGCCAGACCAGATGTTTTACTTCCTGAGGGAGAGAGGAAGATTCTCCACTATTATTTTATGATCTGAAGCAACACACCACTGTACACCCCCCACAAGCAGGCTCATTTAGGAGATGCTAGAAGACCCTGTGGCATACACAGCTCTGTCCACCAACATAAGAAAATGCCCAGGAGACTGCTGCACTGCTCCACGAGCTGTTTGAGTCAGTCATGCACTAGTTTAACCTCTTGTAAGGTTAGCCAGAGTGAGGCAGATGTCTCATAGGCATCAGACTTTGAGTGTCATGGAGCAAACTGTTAGTTATTTAATTTGTTATTATTGAATTTATACTGCTAGGGAGTGGGGAGAGATGCTTGTGGGATATTCTGCCTCATGTGCCAAAATAACTTGGTTAGCTTTATGGACCTTGACTGGAGTGGGAAGGGAGTGGCATTTCTCTCAGGCAGCAAAATGTCTTAGGCAACCCCTGCCTATTTTGGCCTGCAAACACTGGCCATAAAGAACCTGATAAACCATAAAATATGACTGACTGGCTGCAGTCAATTTATGGGGACACAAGTTGCATCCCACAATCCAAACTCAAAGGATGTCTTGAAATACCTGAAAGTGTTAGTGGTTTTTCCTGAGACATTCCTTTCAGCTGCCAAAGCATTCTGTACAACACTGAGACATTCCATACATTGTCATCATCAAGTTCTTGCCTATAAAGAGATTTTTTTAATGCAAAATGATATTTTATGATGATGTTGTCTTAATTTTTTAAAAAGAAAAGAAAATTAATCAATGTGTATGTGGGTGGGTGGTGGGCAAAAACTTCTTGTATCAATGCAGAAAAAAAGACAGATTGGCCAGTCACACAAACTGCAGAACTCAATGTGCGCTATTTTGTTTCTCATAGCTTCTGAAGAAAACCTTCTTCAGAGATGTCCACGGAATATGTCCAGCCACCACATGATATCTCAGAAGACAGATTGGATGGACGAGATAATCGCTGTAACCACATAGGTCAGACTTATGGAAGTTACGCCTGTGTCTGTTGTTAGAGAAAAGGCCTTCTTGCCAGCAAGAAGCACTGTCCATTGTCTCCCCCTCACTCCTCCTTCCCACCCCCAGCTGAACAACTGTTCCTCATGAAACCTGATAGACTGTGCCTTCTGGTGACACATATGATGCCAGATGGAGAAGCAGTGGGTGAGGCTGGGTCTTCCTCCCTCCTCTCCCTGTCCTTCTCTCTCTCTCTCTCTCTCTCTCTCTCTCTTTCTTTCTTTCTTTCTTTCAGGCAACCTATAAATATTGTTTAAAGCACTGGAGGGAAACAAAAAGATTTTCTCTTTTTACCCTTTGCATGGTCACAAAAGCAAATTTTCCAGACACGATTTTATGTACTGACGTTGCCAAAGAAAAAACGGATCTATAGGCTATATTTCAAAAGAAGAAACTGGCATAAACACTGCCAAGTATTCCTTGCCTAAAATAAACTATGACATTCATGGGGTCGCCATAAGTCAACAGGTGACTTGAAGGTGCACGTGCACACACACAGACACACATTATCTATAGTAGAACATTTACTTTAATGCAAAACTCCCTCCCTCAAACACTCTTCTTTTCTCATCTTTTGAAAACATTGCCACAGAGAGCAGGAGTGCCCTCCTTCTGTTTCCTCCATTTACTTTGCAAGCTATGATCTTCTCATACCTCATGATTATTCATATTTTGGGATCCTTATTTTACCTCCATTTTATAAAGAACTCTGGTTTTACCAATCCAGACACAAACATGAAAGCATATTCAATAAACATCTGGTTTGGTAAAGTCACAAATCTGAGGTAAAATAAGAATTCTGAAACACAAACACCCACACATCCACATACATTTTCTAGTGCTCTGTATTAACTTGCTTGCCCTGCCAAAGCTTCTTGGGTGTTCTCATTAATGCTTGTTTATTTATAACTTGACTAAAACTACATTAAGTTACACCAGCCTTCTCCATGCTGGTGTTTTCCAGATATTTGGAGTGATGACTACAAATGTAAATCTAACTACAGATATAAATCTTTGTAAATTTCATTCTCGCAGGTGACATTGAATGATTTTAACATTTTTCTCCTCACCGTGAGAAAGTTGTCCAAAACTGCAAGTTTTCACAGACTATTCACAGTTCAAGGTGTATTCTGTGCAAAAGAAATGCATGCAGTTCCTTAGTCATAAGGTCACCATAAATCAAAGTAATCTTGGTGGCAGTTTGCAACAACAAAACCAGCAAAGTTTCCTAGGCAGAAAACAGAATTTTCTAGGCAAAAATGGGAAGAAGGGACTGTGCAGTAAGTGCTATTTTCTTGCAGAAAACTTGTTTTTATGCAAAAAATAAAAAACAGAAATCATGTGCATTTTGGGCACAGAATAAGTCCTGAACTGCAAAGATGCTCAGTTATCCAGGATTTTCCTCATCTGACTGTTCCAGTAATCCTGTCAAGAAACCAATTTTTTTACTTTTTTCTCATTATTCTTTAGCATAACTTCTAACAATCCCAGCCAACAACACAGTTGTAGTTACAGTTAAACATATCTAGAGGACACAAGGGCAAGGAACCAGTTGTGTATTTTGCCAGGATCCTATTAACACCTCTTCCTTTTGGAGCGCTCTGTGAACTTTTAAAACTTGTTCCAAAAGAGTTGGAAACCTTCTGGAACATGCCTGCAATGCTATAAAGAGCTGCAGTAGTACAGAAGGATTTTTTCTTTAAATGTCTCAATTCTATTCCCATTGGATATAGAGCACACTATTGCATATTAACTCAGACTGAAAAAGTATGGAATTTATGAGATAGCTGCAAGTGAAGTTTGAACTGTATGCAATTGTTTTGAAATTTTCTATATATTCTTTTTTTAAAAAAATTGCAGATGATCTTTCTGAACAGTTGCTGAAGAGCTGTGAACTCAAAAAGTTACCAAGAAAGGGGAAAACTCTGCAAGTGTCTCCCAAAAGTGAGCTGGATCAAAAAAAGCCAAAGAGGAAGGATACACCAGCAATACATACCCCGCCACCAATAGCAGGTTAGCACTGGTGATTCTGCCCCAGATCCCCTTTGTCCACCCCCAGAAGTCAAATACCTGTGTTTTGCTCTGCAGTCTCTAGCAAAAGGTGAGTGAAAGTGACATAATGTCATAATGTTACATTATGTCACTTCCTTCCCTCATCAGTGAGTGACTGATAAAAACATGTATGTAGGCATAGCGGCTAGTTCTGGGGGTTCTGTGAAGGGTGTTTTTGAATGTTTTCACATGTTGGGGGTGTTCTGCATGGTTTTCAGGCAAAAATCACACAAATATTGTACAATTCTTGTTGTTTAGAACATTTTATTATTTATTTCTTTGTTTAATATGCCACCTTTCTCCTAAATTGGCCTGGGGGGGGCTCACAAAAAGGGATTGGGAGGACTGGCTTCTACAAACATGGCATCCAGGGGTTCCATGCAACCTGCACGCCACACTCCCCGCTCCCAATTTTTAACATACTTGTTCACTCAGTCTGTTTGAAACTGCTTGGTAACATTAGAAGCTGACCCCTGCTGCCATGTATTTCTAAACAATAAACAAAAACATCAGGTTTTTTTTTAATTGGGCCAAAGCAGAGAATCTTCTTTCCTGGACAGATTTTTTATTATTATTATTTTTCAGGTGTCACTCATGCATCTGTTGCTTCACCTTATGGTGATGAAAAGTTGACAATGCTTTGCAAAATTTAATTTCCATTTCTTTTGGTATTTCTGTAGGCATTCTTTCAGACCATTTAATTGGGAGATGTGACCTCTCTGAGAAGCCACCAAAGAGCCATACCACTCTAGCATGTCAAAACACAGAACAGGAACAGAAACGGCCCAGAAGAAAAAATACACCGGCGATAAATACACCACCTCTGCTTGCAGGTAAGGAAAACATAAAACAGAACGAGAACACATCTTTCAGGTACCAACAGGTAGGTTTATAGCAGAATGTACCTCATGCATAGTGTCCACATGTATGTATGGGCATCTAAATTGTGGACCTTTGGGACTAGCATTCTTCTAGTGTCTTATATAAATCCAAACTTCTCTTATGCCAGCATATATTCTTTCTTGGGTGCTACAGGGGTTGTAACTCCTTTTCTCCTTCAGCCTCAGAAGCTCCCCATCCTTTGACTATTCTGTGTCTTGTGGGGAATGGGCAAGATCAGACACATCTTACACAAAATGATTACATCTGCAATGAGATCACCAGAGGACCACAGGGGATCTCAAAGCTGTTGTCATGATTTTGCATCAAGGGCCCATTCACAAGACAAAATTATAGCATTATTATTTCACTTTATCTACCATGGTTCTGTCCTGGGATTGGGAGTTTAGTGAGGGACATTTAGAATTCTCAGCCAGAGACTGCTGATGTCTCATCAGACTACAAACCCCAGGATTATATAGGATAGAACCCTTGTGATTAAAGTGGAATAATAAACAACACAATAACTATAATTGTGTAGTTTGAATGGCCCCCTAGCTTTGGAGTCTGTACCGTAAGGTTGTAGAGCTTCTGAGGCTATAAGTAGGTATGCAAGTATGGTATATGGCTCAGCCTAGTGTAGGTCCACATGTGGAATGACTATGTAGCCTTGTTTTGAAAGGCTTAACATAGCTGCCTAATTATCAATAGCTAGCATACTATTGGTTGGTCCTACACTGGGGCCTTTTCATACTATACAGTTATAATACTATGATTCCAGTTTAACTGCCATGGTTTCATCCTATGGGATTTCATTTCACTCCAGGGTTTATAATTTGGTGAGGCACTAGAGCTCTCTGTTTGAAAACTGTAAATTTCCTTCCTGAAGTTACAGATCTCAGGATGTCATAAGATGTTGCCATGGTAGTTAAAGTGCCAGCATAGCACTATCATTGTATAGTGTGGAAGGGACCCTGAGCATATCACTGAATCAATTATTGAATGGCGAGTCACCATGTCACCAAATCCCACTGATTCAGTGGGTCTACTGGAGCTGGAAATAGGATTCTGGTTACAGAAGCTGCCAGAGGAAAGTGAGACTTTTTAAAATCAGTTCTTCAAAATCTAAATGTTGCTGAGAAGAGGTTTTCAATGAATTTTAAATGGTGCAATTAGAAGGGGAAGAGGTACTCATTGTGTTATAATTTTATATCACACGATTGGCAAATTCAATCTAACGTCAACTGGCTGGGTAAAAGACTTCACGTGAGGACACACTTCCTTAGGCATTGGTTTGGAACTCCTGAACATATTTCTAAAATAAAATGGTCTGCTCAGAAGCAGAAACTAAACTTAAAATGTTGCTAAGGTATGTCTTTCCTGTGTTCCTACTGGAGCCTGCACAAACCACAGAAACATTTTATAATCTATCTAGCATGGACAAGCATGAAACAAATAATTCCTAAATAAAATTATATTCATTGACAAGTTGCAATGAATCACTCTCATAAGCATACTCAAGGCATTATCATTATTGAATGTAGAAAGTAAAAAGGGGTCCCATTTTATCCAGAATTTGACCATCTATTTTCTATACATTTTTTTATTTGTAGCTTTCTAGTTTATCATACACCTACTATAATAAAAGAGAACAATGGTGTGCCACTATCTGTCTCCAGTAACTCCCCAAATCATGAAACTACTTAGCCACCTGAAATTAGCCTTGGGTAGTAAGGGTAATCTTTCAGCATGTGACTGAGTGTTTTGATTTTTAAATGAATTAATGAGATTTAATAAGAACTGTTTGCAATCCCATCTTTAGACATCAGGCATGTCTAATCTTCTCTAAATACAAAACCGGAAGCCAACCTGGGAGAATCATTTCTTCACTGAGCATCCAGCCAACTCTCTGTACTGCTTCCCTCCGCAGGGGACAAAACAATCCAATAGAGGAACAGGGTTGTTATGTGGGGAGAAGAGAATGCAGACGATGAAAGAGTAATGTGGCAGAAAGAGAAACAAACCTATGAAAAAGAAAAAAGAAAACCGTGGGAAGAGAGAAAGCAAAAGGAAAGAGAAATAGTAGGGATTTGTAACTCAAACAAACAGTGTAATTCTACTAGTTTTTAGTATAAGCCAGCAACAGACTTTGATTTGGCCATGGACGAGGTACAAGCAATGCCTTCCAGGATGCCCCCCCCCCCCCCATAGGCTCTTAATGGGTTACTGGAGGCTGAGTACTAAGGCAAGTATAATAGGGAATAGGTGGCACTGTAGAGAGAAGTGAAGAAGCTAAAGCCACTGCCACCATCATCTTTCTTTTCTCTGGTGCCTCTGGGTTTCATTTCCACTATGTACATTGGGAACACCCTTTATGTGTTCTGAGAGTGGAATACAAAGGTTCAGTGGGAAATAAGATAGCAGCAGCTGTAGCGGCCTGGCCCAGCACTTCTCTTCAAAGTGGCAGATGATTAAAAATGTTCCAAAGACATTTTTAAAAGGTCAGTGTCAGTTATAGTAGCCCCTTTGGGATATACAGACCTCAGCATTTGCCCCACCATTCTAGCTGCTGACAACCAATGTGACCTTTGATGATGCATAGGTTACTAATGGTTGTTTCAGATGTCAATGTTCTTTTGCTATGAAAAGGAGGGTGAGCTGGTACAATGACAAACCTACACTGGGATTCAAATGATAATTGATAGTTACAGATGAGATGGCTAAGCCAAATTGGTTTACAATTTTATGGCCAAGTGATTCATCTCATGAGTGATCCCACACTCATAACACAGTTTGACAGTCACCATACCTTGAGAAGTATGTTAAAATGTGAATTGATCCATATATGGTAGTCCAGAGCCTCCAGCACAACATAAAGCCTTTACCAGATCAGTTATCATCCCCAAATAAGGAAATCATAGTGGCATGATCACCTCAAAAATAGTATGTCAATCAGTCCTTAGTGTGGATTACTGTTGTCATTGGTAACAATGATGATGTTGAATGTATACCCCAACTTTCTCTCTGAGATGGAATATGAAATGGTTTATAGTAATTTAGAGCAAGACTAAGCTAAAATCTTACTTTATGACATTAAAAAAAAAGAATTAAACAGGACAATACTATGAAAGTATATACATTTGTTGATAGCTGGTTAACCACTGTGAAGGGCATAAGCAAGTATAAGGAAGAGAACATAAATAGCGAAATTTGGCCAAATAAAATCTCATTTCTACCTTCCTTCACCTAAGTAGCCTCTATGTTGTTCTTGCTGTTGTTGTTGGGAACAAAGATCAAAGTACATTTTCAGTTGCTTTTTCTATCATCCAGCTTGGCTTTTGTGTGCTGACTGCATGGGCACTCTCAATGAATGTTCTTATTTTCACAAAAACTCAATACATGCTTCCACATTTTTCTTCTGAAGCAGCTGTCAAAGGAGGTGTCCCAGAGGAAGCAGATGATACCCCATAGATCAAACTAATACTAGTTATTTCAGTTGTTGTATCATGTAACAACTACTTCGGTGAACACAACTGCTTGCCCAAAATGGTTTTCCTCATACAGATATGAAAATGTCATATCATGGTTAAGTACTTCCTTTCAATATAAGCTCTCTGATCTGTTTGATGGTGAATCAACATAATAATAACTATATGTGAACATATAAAACAGTGTATTGCAACTTTGGAGAGTCTAAGAGCCATATTCCTTCACCACCCCGATCCACCATAGTTTCCATCAGTACCTAGCAGCAAAACTGGAAGTTATGAGAACATTACAGCTGGAATCCTGTTTAGTGGCATACACAGACATAAGATGGAGAGCTGAGAGGGAGGGTTCAGAGAAGTCTCAGGGTATATCTCTGCATCATCCTCTGAGAGTTCCAGAAGTCTCTAGCAGATATCAGCAAATGATTTCATCATTGTGTTTCTGGCTATGGGGACATAGCCAGATATTTCTCCAATTCCTTCTGCCTCCACCAGCCATGGAATGGCTATGGGGAGGGGGGGGGGCTGCAGTGGCTCAATGGTAAGTCTGGTGAATGTTGCATGGCCACACATAGAATCATTCCCTATGCATAACTATGACACTATGCTTTCTCCTATGACTCCTGAGATAGAGTCTGAACCTCGAAATTTTAGATCAAATCCTTACAGACTGTGAGATTTCAAAACAGTGGGATTATTCGTAAAACTGATATATCATATATCCTCACCTATAAGTCAACCTTATGATCGACCTTATGTATAAGTTGAGGGTAGGTTTTGGAGCCAAAATTATGGATTTTGATATGACCCCTGGATAAGTCAGGGGTGAAACTTTGGGCTATACAAAGAATGTAAAGGATGAAGCAAAGGAAAATGATGCCAAAGACCTACAAAATTCTGGCACACATTACTGTTTGTGCTTACCCTAAAGGCTGGGTGGATGAAGAGGGAACTACGGTAAATCATGGCTATGTGATGTATGGGGGAGGTGACGAAGCACAGGTGAGGCTAAGAAAATCCAGACATGTCAAAAAGGATGAAAAGGCAAAGCAGAGCAAATGCCAACTATGTTAGCAGTGATTATAATTATTAACTTTAATGTGATAACTTTGCCTGATTTTAACCAAGAAAAGCTGACAAATATACACAGATATCTTATTCAAGTCCCCGAAAGCCAGATCCTCTTGGTGTTCCTTTGAGAGGAACTGTCAAAGAGCTGCTACCCCTGCCACTTGCCCATAGAGGCATCCATTTTGGAACAGAAGCAGCACCATGGCAGAGAGAGCAGAGGGGTCCATGCTTGTTTTAGGTGCTCCAAGAACAGACTAAGTTTTCGCCTTTTGCCTCACTACTCAGAAATTGGGATGTTTCCTTTTTGGATAAGTGTTAAAGTACAGTACCTACAGTGGCCTGTGGATAAGTTGATCAAGGTTTTTAGGTCAATTTTTGTTAAATGTTTTGGCTTATACATGGTTATATGCAAGAGTTTTGGGACATGCAGTGAGAACCTTGTGAAAAGTACTTCATCTTATGCTGCGGAATATTACTTCAACATCTTTCCTTCGTTGCCCTAATGCAAAGCATTCTTTTTGCATTTATTGTGGTGACAGGGAGAGACAGCCTGATCAAAGTGCTGAGCTGTAGCACACAAACAAGTCAGCACAATGTGACTAGAATTCTCTGTTTCGGCCCAACTAGAAGACATCCATTCAATTCATTGTTGAATAGTGATTCAATATATTGGTAAATCCAGTTGACTCAGTGGCTCAGCAACCACAATTGTATAACTGCTGTTTGTGACATTACAGATTTGGCCATCATTTTTAAAATGTTTTTAATCATTAATATTCGTCTATAATATGAATGATTTTTATTTCCCATTAGTCATCAGAATGATAATTTGTATAAGAACCTATCAATTGCCAGAACACTTGTTTGTCACAAAGAGCAATAGAACATACAGTCGGCCCTTCTTATACACGGATTTTTTATACACGGATTTAAGCATACACGGTTTGAAAATGTTCCCAAAAAGTATAAATTTACCTTGATTTTCTATTTTTTATAAGGGACACCATTTTGCTATGTCATTATATGTAATGGGACTTGAGCATACACGGATTTTCTTATACACGGGGGATCTTGGAATCAAACCCCAGCATATAACAAGGGTCCACTGTACTTTCAATCTAATCTGCTGATTTCATCCACCCCTTTCCTTAGCTAATGCTAGTAGAGAGTTGTCACTTGCACTCTTTAACTAGAATACTGAGGTTTCTAAAAAGCTGTTTTGTGTGGCAATGCTACTTTCTCTCTGTATTCAGTCTTTATGACATGCTTGCAGGAGTTTTCAATGTTTAAAAGAAAGAAAAATGGCAATGAAAAGGCCTAGAGCTGAATCAACAAATCCAATCAGCAAGTTAAAAGCCTGTGTACAAGAAACAGTAGGAGGCTGGTTTATTGACAAGCTTTTCTTGGTCTCAGACTTTGATGTCCCTCAGTCAGCCTTCCATAAATGAAAAAAGTGCATTGTGCATTCCATTATCTGATGTGTGTGTGTGTGAGTGTTTGTCTTTTCACAGGAATTGATAAAACTCAGTGAAACCACAGTAGGGATATAAACACACTAAGTTGCTGAACACAACCATTCAGCAACCTGTGTGCAGGGACAAAGGGAACTACTATAACAATCAATGTATCAGAGATATAGAAGACAACAACAACAAAAGATAGAACAAGGGCCTCTTCCACAAGATCTAAGAAATCAAAGGGAAATTTAAACCAAGAGTGAGAATACTAGGAGAATACAATGCATGATTAAGCAGAATTAAAAAGACTATGGAAACATTACACTGAAGCACTATATAAATGAAAAGTTGACAGATTCACTCAGAGAAGAACCATTTGAAGATGAACACATTTTTTTAAAAAAAAAGTGAAAAGGAAGCTGCACTCAAATCACTTGTTAGAAATATTTATTTATTTGTTTATTTGTTTATTTGTTTATTTATTTTGCTGTCTCTCTCCCTGAAGGGATGCAAGGAATCACCAGGAACAGATGGCATATCAGTAGAGCTGTTCCAAACTACATAGACAGAATCCAGTTGTGATGTCCTGCCAGGACTGATTGAAACTTTCCCCTGCATTTTCTTTCACATTGGTTCACGCCTTAGGTTATTTTAGTGTAGAAAAGTCATTGTATTAGTTTGTGGGAGGAGCTGTAGGTTTCCCCTGCATTATTTCCAGGTTTGGTTTGCCCTTTCTCAGCATGCTCTGCTGTAGCTAGAGGTTTTAGTGGGGAGCAGTCTTTGCTGAGAGCAAGCAGAGAGCTGTCTTTTGGTGGGAAGCAGGCCCAGACAGCCGGAAAGGGCATTTCTTACACCTCAGCCGAATTAGTTACCATCAGCAAGTGAATAGAAGATTTCCGGAGCTAAAAGACCCTGCACCAGCTCCATTGAGTGAGGGGAGCAAACCAACATCAGACCCAGAAAGATGACATCCGGAAGATTGCTGAAACTGTAAAGTACCTTTTGTTTAGAGCTGGGAGGAGAAAACTCTTTATTTTGTCCTTTAAATTAAATTTCCCCCCTTTTGAACTTTACATTCAGCTTCAGAGCCTCTTTTGGGTAGAAGAGTTTGATCTCACCAGGGTACCGGCGTTGCACACCCAAACCTGCCACCACCTTTAGTTGGGTGTGTCTTCACACCAGTCAAATTCTAATGAAAATCTACCAGCAAATAAAGAAAACAAAACAACTGCCCACAGATTAGAAATAGTTAATATACATTCAGTTCCTCAAGAAGGGGGATACCACCGTTTGCATCACTCTGTCTGTTTAATTTGTACGCTAAATGTATCACACATAAAGCTGGATTAGACTCGTAGGAAGGAGGTGTGAACATTGGAGGAAGGAACATCAACAAATTAAGACATACAGGTGACACCTTACTACTAGAATTAAATAACAAAGTCTTGAAATGACGATTAAAGACAGTTAAGCAGGAAAGTCCAATGCTGGTTACAGGTGAACTTTTAAGAAAATAAGAATAATGACCACAGATGTTTTACATAATTTTAAAATAAACAACAAAGACATTGGCATAGTCAAAGATTTTCTATACCTTGGCTCTGTCATTAATCAAAAATGGACTCTGCAGTTTTTCCTTCCACTATGAGAAAAGATGAAGAATCACTGAAATGTGTTTTTTTTTTGTGTGTGTGTACTTTGGGGTGTTTGTGAAATGTTCATTTGCTTAAATTCGACAGTTCATCTGCATCTGCGGCTGACATCTTCAGAGAGTGTTGGCATGGAAGTGAATGAGGCGTATATACTGTGTGACCCCCTTGGCTGGGAGGAACTGATCTAGATGTTAATCTGTGTGTTTGTCTGTTTACTGCTGGCCCATCCACAGTTGTCTGCAGTGGCCAGCTTGTTTTCTCACAGAAGATGAGGAGGAGGAAGCAGGGATGAAAAGTCAGTTCGGGGAGAGCCAAGCATAAAAGGAGCTAAGGCAGAGAGGAAAAGAAAGTGTGTGTGCATACATGCTGGATTAGGGGAAATGGGCAGGAAGGTGTGTGTGTGTTTGTGACTGGACCAGCTGTTGCTCCCATAGAAATAAAAATTGCCCTTTACTCTCTCTGCTTCCAGCAGCCCATTCCCAGGTACTGAGGGAAAGTGGAGAGGAAGTTGTATGTCTATGTGTTTGTCACTGAATGAGCTGCTATCATTGGCATTACCACATTGACCTGTATATAAGCCGGCCCGGGATTTGGGGGTCATTTTCTGGGCATACATTTCTCGACTTATAGATGAGTGCTGTATATACTCATGTATAAGCCTAGAAATTTTTGTCAAAAAATTGACCCCAAAAAGCTGGGTCAACTTATCCATGGGTCAGTGTAAGTAGTGTATCTTCACTCTTCTCCTTCTCTGAGTGGCGTGGCAAAAGGTATGAGCCTATGTCATCCTGGGAGCACCCAAAAGAATCACCACCCCCCTAAATTCTATCCATCATGACAATGCTTCTGGCCTTTTTGAATACTTAGGTGGGAAAATGGCAGTGGTGGCATCTCTTTGGTGCTTCTCCTCAGAGTGGAATTGGGCTTAGAGGATCTGAATAAGACATTTCTACATGAAGACAATAAACTTCATCCTTTATGTTCTTTATTGCATGCCCCAAAGTTTTATCCTTGACATATCCACAAGTCATATTGAAATCCATAATTCTGGCCCCAAAACGTGCCCTCAACTTATGCGCGAGGTCAGCTTATAGTCAAGTATATACAGTACATGCTTTGATATTATTTACAACACATAAGAAATAACGTAAGAATAAGAATAACATTTCACTCTCCTTACCACTGGGTACCATTCTGTGAAGACACTCTTTAGGTGTCTTATACTTTACTGATCACTGCGCTTTAAAAATAGGGTTAGGCCCAGCCAACGATGAGGAAGTCAAGAAAGATATTTTTAGAAAGCCTGCATTTGGGGGGGGGGGGGGCACCTGTGGTCTCTTAATGTACAGATACAATTTTCAAACTGTGTAACAAACTAAAAGATGTTTATAGGAATATTTGCACACACCATCAGTGTTGTAGAGAGGTTAAACCAGGACACAGAGAGGACAGAGGTCTCTAGAATAAGCCATGTGGTTTGGAAGATGTTTCCAAAGCTCAGACCAATGTGGGAATACCTTTAGAAAAGTAGAACTTTGCCATCCAACTTTTGGGAAGGAAATCCTCAAGGTAAAAAAAAACCTTGTCTAACTGCATCCATACACAGTAAGCTCCCAGAGTAAAATACTTAGGTAGAGTAAGATACTTACATTCTTTTCCTCTTCTTCCCCCCACCCCATGCACAATGTTTTTTCTGCAATAACACTATTGCACCATGAAACAATTAAAACCCATTTTTTCATTCACCTAGCTTTGTAAAGAAGGGGGAATTTCAGCTTCAGACAGGTTATAGGACATCCTTTTCCCAACAGCTTTCAGATACAGGACCCTTTCACTCTACATAATAAAGTACTATGATTTCACTTTAACTGCTATGATTCCACCCCATGGATCCTAGGATTTGTATTTAAGGGAAATGTACTTTAGAATTCTCAGCCAGAGAGGTGTAGTGTCTTACCAAATTACAAATGCCATGGTATTTAAAGATGAATCTTAGTGCTATACTTGGGTTGTATGAAGGGGCCCTTAAACTGTACATGAAGAAGGTGATAGAATTAACTACACCACTAAAGGATAATAAGAATAATCATAGAATCATAGAGTTGGAAGAGACCACAAAGGCCATCTAGTCCAACCCCCTGCAATGCAGGAAATCACAATCAAAGCATCCCCCTATAAACCTCTCCACAAATAGAAAACCACTACAGGCAATGGGCTGTTCTAGAACATTTGTTCCTAATATCTGGAAGCAGTGTGTGATTGTGTGTGTGTGTGTGTGTGTTAGTTACTTATAGTTTGAAATTAGAGTTTTTAGAAATCCTAACCCAAATTGCAGTCTGAAATAGTATTGTCTGTTCTGACACTTCAGATTTCCATTGCCTCATTCAGCATTATGCATACACTCAGCCTCATACTTTTCCCTGGAAGAGAAATGTAAGGATAGGTAAACACCCACCACATCCCAGTAAAACAGAGATCCATAATTACAGCTATCTTTTCACGTGCAATACAGGTACCATAGCTGTTTCTTTCCTACCTGCCACATACCTGCTATTTATATCAAAACCAAAATACATTGTAATTGCTTACAGTAATATATATATATATATATATATATATATATATATATATATATATATATTACATCCTTAGATCATTTGATCATGAGTCAAATCTCTTTTGCTTCTGAAAGTGCAGGAACTTCACTTCTTCTGTAGTTTCTGGAGCCATAAAGAGTATGGCACAGATATGTCACCATCACCAGCCATCAAATCTTGATGTAAACCTTGTAGTCGCACATTTCGTGGCTCAAAGAAAGGTTTATTTATAATGAACTGATTCATCTCCTTTCTTTTTTAAAGGTATTAAACTACTTAAAGAAGAGAAGCAGACTGTGATTGCTGAGGATGAAGAAAAGGAAACTGAAACATCACCTTTTTAGCTTCTTGTTGTATTGCCAAGTTTTTGTAAATACTGGTATGAGAGTCAGTAGTAAACATTTCTAAAGCTGTTTCCAAAATAATAATAATAATAATAATAATAATAATAATAATAATAATATCATCAGAAATATAGTCCCTATTGTCTTTATACACACAGTGGCCTAAATCCCATTAGTCCTGACTAGATTAGACAGTCAGTCAGTGGGTTTTATCTGTGTCAGTTCATATACAGCAAGTGAATCAATGGCTCTACTTTAATTGATGTTAACCAGTAGAATCCAGACCAATACATTAGAAATTTGGGGTGCTGTTGACATGGGCCTAAAGGCTCATATCACTCCCAGCCTTGTGTTGTTCTGTTTGGATGACAGAGACCATTAGCCCTGGCCTGGGATCAATCCAGGATCCAGAAGGTGTGGGCCCAGTGGATCTGGCCCAATCCCAGGTCAAAGAGGCCTTAGCACAGGCCAAAATGACTTGCTGTTTGCTGTGGAGTTTCTCCAAAACTACATGGCAAACCCTGGCAGATCAGACAGCCCTATACATCTCGTACCTCCCTTTGCCGCTCGTGAGATCTCCGTGTCCATGTCTGATGTGGAAACAGGGTGCCTGGCTACATTGGTGCAGCTTCTCACTAGCAGCAATGGCAGAGAAAGGTAAGGAGTCCATGGTGCATGTACGGGAGAGCATGTAAACACCAGCTCATCTCCACGCCAGCCAGGTGGAAAATCCTGGTTGGGACTCAGGCTTGGCCCTATTAGCGCAGGGCCATGCATTACACCTGCAGTTGTACATTTTTGGCCATTGTGCGATGGATATATGCAGGTCATGGCTGCATGAACAGAGTTCTGCAACTGTAAGTATTTCACACAGAGTCGAGCATTCTTGGATAGTACGTAACTATTTGTCAGTGCCTTCAGTGTATCATGTGATTCACTGGGATTACCAAAACAGCCATTACACATTCTCCACTGCACAATGGGACAATAAGCAAGCACATTCACAGATCAGTTCCAAAAATGTAGGTATTCAGATGAAAGGTGGAGTAGCCAATGCATCTTAAGCATTTTAGTTTGTTGCTGTAATCAGAGGAGAGGCAAAACCTACTGGCCAGACTTGCTCTGTATGGAGGTCATTTTATATTTGAAACCAAAAGAAATTCTGAACATACTGTAACGTTGAGCCTAATATAATAACTTTATTACAGCCATTTGGCCAGCACAATTGAGCCTAAGTATTTCTCCGTAACTCCTTTGTCCTCTCCTTGTCTTGACTTACCTTGCACTCAATGGTGCCTTGCATTCTGGTGGTTTCCCTCCACCAAAATCAAAAAGAACAAACTAACCAACAATCACTCAGTGAAGCAGAAGTATTTCAGACTAGAGTTGAATTCTGGTAATTAGAGACCAATCTGTGGTTCAGCATCCATCACACACATCCATAAACATAGACTATTTTTCATAAATCTACAGGGTTATATAAATAAAGCATAATAGTAATAATAATAATAATAATAATAATAATAATAATAATGTAGACCCCATTTTTATTCTGGACCACTCACAAGACATCTTTCCCACCAACCCTCATCCCATCCAGCTTTCTAACGCCACCTGAACATTACCCACTCCTTCCCTTTCTGCCAGTAGTATGCAAGGTGTCCCATCATGAGTCTAGTACTAGATTCATCCCTTTCTTGTTATTTCCAGTTAGATATTTTTCATTTCCTTGAAGTAATTCTATAATAATAATTATGCACATTGTTCTTCTTGCCTGATTATCACCTGGGATCACTGAATATTTGAAAATGCACTTCTGAATCTGCTGTCATGGAGCACTCTTATCATCAGGTTATCATTTAACCATGGGAAGCAACCTGGCAGCTGTTAATTTTGATTTCTGTTGCTTAAAACTAAGCCAGCATGCTCTTCATATCTTAGTGAGGAAGGCACCTCTATAGACTATTTAAAATGAGGCTATGCCATTACAAACTGCTGTTAATAAGTGATGAGTCCACAGTTGTTAATGTTAATCCAAGTATTTCAGTTGTAGTATGAAGTTTATTATCTTCATTTGTACAAGTGATTTGGTTGCATTTTCCTCGTTATCAAATGTAGATTTAATGTAGCACTCGGAATTAGAATTTGATGAGAGCAATCCATCTTTGCAACTTTCAAATTAGAAAACGCAGTGCCATCTGTATAGAGACTGCCTGGCAGTGAAATGTCTGTAGGGTGTGTAGTTTTATGTACTATGTAATCTAATAAGGATACAGTAGAATATGATTTATTTGGATAGACAATTCTTTCATAATCTTTGACCTATTTTTTTGGAGGAGCAGAAAACTGCTTTTGTTTTTAACATTTGTTTGTTTTCAGCTTAGGTTGAGTGCATACATCAAGCTGGAATTGTTTGGTCACTGTCTTCCAGTGATGTCAAACACTATGAAATTCTGACATCATGTACTGTCCTATTCACTGCATTAGTTTGCATGGTGTACTGCTTGAAGTGTGGAAATGTCATGACTATCATATTGTGCATCATTATTTATTACATACGAAAATACCCACAAGAGAAGTTTTGTTAATAGCACCTAAGGGTGCAACGTCCATGTTCCTGTTTTTAGCAATGTTATGTCCTACTTGTTAAGGGCCTATGTGATCTCATTTACCAAAAGTATAGGGAATCATGCCCATTCTAGCAAGAACATTCAGTTTAGTGGTTCAGACCAGAGCTTAGAACTAACTAGTTACAAAGAGCTAGTTGTCTATAATTTATTCATTTCCTCAAAGGCAGAATTACATTACAGCTGTAACTTAACAAGGTATAACTTCACTCATTTTCAATGCAATTATAACTTTTAGTTACTTTTGTAGCTACAGAAGTGTGGCCTTACTAAATGACAGAAGAGGAATAGCACATGATTTAAATGTTGTCTTGTGTTGCTCAGGTGTGAGTGTAAATTGTGTGTGACAAGGAGGTAGGTGGGAGGAGAGTGTAACATTACAGGTAGGTTGTAACATTCAGAATATTTTTCTTAAGTGACAATAGTAACATTTAGTGACACAAATGTGACAGTAAGGCCTTGCCTTTTAAAAACTGTACAAATGTCACTGAAGTCCACTTTAATTTCTACCCTTTTGATATAATATATCTTTAAAAATTAATTCAGAGTTGTCATCAGCGAATGCAATTAAATTTAAAATATATGGGCAAAATATAAAGAAGTTATTTACTCAGTTTGCATATTGTAAAATACCTCTTCTCTCAACACACAACCAGCATATGAATGATGTTATAACTGGATATAAAAACATAGCCACAGATATTTATATGTGGCTTCCTAATTTTCAGATTCAGATATTTTTTTAAAAAAATGAAATGCAACAGAAAAGGGGTAGCTACTGAACCAGAAAAAACAATTTCTCTGTGCCAGTAAAGTTAGTTTTTCTGTTCTTTCTTCCTTGTCAGTGTAGCAAAGAGTGTGCTATTTGGATTTCGGTACTTCAGGTTGGTTTCTTAAACACACACACATACATAAGACTGTAGAATACAAATACGCTATAGAGCAGAGGCTATGTTTGTTTTACGCCCAGAATTGCAGTATTTAGAACAGTTAATCAATTTAGCAGTGTTCCAAAATAGTTAAATGTATTATAATAAATGTTTTTAAAGTAGTAACTGTGTTGTTGTTTTTTAATTTACTCTGGTTAAAATGGGCAAATGGACCATATGATTTAGCAGAATACCTAAGCAGCATTGCATATCCTACCTTTGAATTCTTCTTTACTCTCCTCTTGTTTTCTATGGTGTTCCACTGCCTTTCACTTTAGAAATTTAATGCAATTCAGCCATCACACCAAACCATAGATTATGCCAACCCTAATTAACAACTCACAGTGTATTTTGAGTTTCCTGATCCATAGCTACTTTCATTTTCCAGCACTTGCTTAGGACTGAACTTGGTAAGTTCACTTTCATCTTCTTAAGCAGCCTTTTGAGGGTGGAATAGGCTCTAATTATGTTTGTCAACAATATGTGAATTCAGAAATAAAATCACAGCACACGCTGTGGTTTGCAAGCCACCTTGAAACCATATTTTTATTTCATGGTGTGGCAGGCCATCCGAAACCATAGTTTGTAAGTGAACCTAGGCAGTGATGTCACCAGGGGCATGTGGGGGGTTCAGACTACACCAGGTGACACCACTGCTCCGCAAACACCTACCTTTTGGCACAAATGGGCTGTGGCATTCACCTGCTTCCCTTTAAAATGCTTTAAAAGATGATGGGAGTGGGGTGAAAGCTCAGTGGGGAAAGAAAGTAGAGGCCTCAGAATTTTTTAAAATTAAAATTTCAAATTTCAACATTTTAAATTTTTTATTTTTTATTTTTTTAAAATATTATTATTTAAAAAAAAACACATCACATTTAACCAAATCTTCACTATGTATATGTAAATGCATTTAGGTTTTGCATGTGGTATTGTAATTTGAAGATATAATTTTAATTTTCCTAGTTGTATATGTCACTCACAACTATTAGCATTACATTCAGTGGTATATGGCAATTATGATTTACAAGTAACATTAGTGCCAAAAATTTTTTACGAAGGATTCTGTATGGTGTGAAATGGGAGGTCAACGTGTGTGTGTGTGTGTGTGTGTGTGTGTGTGTGTGTGTGACATCATGAGTCCCCGCACCAGGTGACACCAACCCTAGGGTCATACATAATAGCATGGGTGGTATTAACTCTCTAAATGAAGCCAATGGTTCAAGCTGATTAATGAAGACAAACTTGATATAAAAAGTGATATGACAAAAACATATATAGACGGGGAAAGCGTGATCACAATTAAGACTTCAAAGGCAAGTTGTTAAGGAAAATTGTTTCTGCATAGGTTTCAGGTTTATAGACTGGTTTCTTGGACTAATTTGTTGGATAAACTTATCATTGCATTTATGTTTTGAATAAATTTACTCAGTTTTCTCTCCAATTCATAGAAATTTAACACCTCCAATCATGATTAACATTTCCGTGGAAATTTCCAACTATTTTTTTTAAAGTATGTGATCTGCAAACTGAACCATTGTAGAACATCAACTAAAAGAGCACCTTGCAGACTTCTGTGTGAGCACTAGATGTCAGTGTTGAATCAGAAAAACAGTTCTACTTCTGCAGCTGAATTTGGCAGCCTAAATAATTGTCCAATGTTCTAATGTAAACCATCTGTTTCCCAAAGTCTAAATATAAATTTAATAGATGGTCACTTGCAAAACCAAAATGTGATGACATCTGGACACAGATAGAGAAAAGGAAGCCCTACACACACACAAATACACACTTACACAAGGCTAATTTGGAAGAAAATAATATTGTATTTTATACAGCCTTTTATGCAGATAATCTAATAATTCTTTACAAGCATTGTGTTGTCAAAAATATGTTCCCTTTGTTCACAAATATAAGACAAGCCATTCTAGTATGAGAAAGAGATTAGCAACAATATTTGAAATCAAGGGTGAAGAAAAAGTACAGTTCCATTCAATTTCAAAAGATTCCTTGGGGCAGTTACTTTCCCACATGGAAAAATTTTCAATAAGAAGAATATAGAGCTATTCCTCAGATAACAACATAGATGCTTTCATTTAATAGGCTTCTCAACATCATTCCAAAACTCCAATAACTGAGATTGTGCTGCCCAGTTTCTAGGATAGGAACGTATTGATTTTCTGTGTACCAATTTTAAAAGTGAGATAGAAATAATGCTGCAGCACAGCCATCTTTCTAGCTTCAGCCTTGGTTATCTCTACCTTTTGCTCTTCCTGAATTCACAATCACACAACAACAATAAAAACCCATCATGTGTGGGAATTACAAAGGACCAAATAATAATTCCTAGGTCCAGTACAATCAAGAGGAAGCAGAGTCTGATGTCATAAAAGGGCAACAAATCGATCTTCTATAATGTATTATTATTATTATTATTATTATTATTATTATTAGATTGATTGGAGAAACATTTAGGTGCAGAACTGGACTTCCCTGGTTCTTCACTCCCATGTATCCAATAACCAACTGAATTCATGCCAGGGATCTACTTCAGAAGTGAACTGTTTTCCAGTTCTGTGGAATTGCCCCATGAAATATAATACATTGTGGTGTAATGTTCCAGTGGAGATTATCATATGAGGGAGGAAAGCGTTTTTCTCCTGTGCTTAAATTGCATTAATCATGCAATCAGGGGAAGGTTTATCACACCTCGCACACTTACCTCATTCTTCTCCCATCTATAAACAGTAATGGACCTGTCACTGTGTATTAATGGGAACTCCCATTAATACCCAATGATGGGTCCATTACTGTTTACAGATGGGAGAAGAATGGGTTTTGCACACAGGGGTGTGATAATCTCCCCCCTCCCAATCATGCAATTAATGCCGTTTAAGCACAGGATGGCACTTTCCTCCAGTGTGATAATGTGCTGTGAGATTGGTCTAGAGATGGAGACACCTAACTGCTCTGTTCTTTTGTTGCTTTCTACTCTATGCATAAAGTGATGATGTAGGGGAAAAAAATATGAGGTAAACCAAAGGGGAAAGTGATGACAAATATGGGGGTAACTGTGTAGTGTAATATATGAAAAGTACTTTTTTGTCAAACAGTCATGAGGTCCAGGTGGTGAGATGACATCTTTGTCTGAAGAAGCGCTTGCTTCCTGCTCTCTCTTCAACTTGTGCATGTAACTAAAGTTAGCAACCCATATTATATGATACTGAAAGCAATAAATAAATAAATAAATAAATAAATAAAGAATAGGTTTCCTCTCCCCAAAAACACAACTTGGAACTACAATTCACAGAATTCTCTTACCAGCGTGGCAAATTGGATTGGGAAGTTCTGGGTGTCATAGTTAAAAATAAAAAGAAATTTTACAAGCTCTCCCACAAAAAATTGTTGGCCGTTCAGTCATCAGTGAAGGGATAAGTTTATGGATACAGTCCTGAAATGATCACTCTTGGCACACAGCCCTGGATGCAAATACACAGATTTTGTCCTTGCACCATTTGTGTAGACAGACAGTGGATCTGCTGTAACTTTATCCACAGCATCTTTTGTCAGTGGTGGCCAATATATCTAGAAGATTTATCAGTTGCATTTTTTATATCACATACTTATTTGTTTGATTGTCCAGTGATTACATTGCTTTCAAAATGTCTTCCAGTAATAATTGGAGATCTATTTCCGATTCCAGTGCTGAGAAATGTGTTGAATCTTCTTCATCCTGCCCCTCTGGTCAAGCAATTTATATTTCACCAAATAATCCTCAGTTTTCTTGTGTAAAGGTGGGAATGTGGTGCTTGTAGAGGCAAAAGTGGGTTGCTTGGGATGGTGCATTGGAGGTTTGATGACTAGAAGGAAAGAAGATAAAAACAAAACTAATATAGACTGATCAGTTGCTAAAGTCTAGGAATTTCCCCTTCTATTCCACACCTAAAGAGTATTCAAAGATGCAAAAATGAGAACAAGTTGATTTTTTTGCAAATAATTACTGGAAAGGAGTGTGGAAATAAAGTTGATACAAGTTATTTATCTCAGATTCTTTGCATATTACCAATTTCAGCTCACATCTTAAATATTTATAGTACCTAATTTCAATTGTTCTCAAAGATTCCACTGGAGCCTCCTTAAGAGACAAAGAAGGTTAGCAACAGAGTCATAAATTTCTAGTGTAATCCAAAACTTGTCTGTACAGATGTCACTCCCACCGAATTCAGGTACATGTATAGGACTGCAGACACATTCTCTAATATTCATAGTTGCATCTTAATTCCCTTTCTCCATTCAGGAATCATCTTTAAAGGAGGAAGACTTCAGATATTTACTGAAGAAATGTTAATGTTACTGAAGTAGAATTAGATAACACTAGACAGGTAAAATTGGAATCTTTCTTGCTAGTTACGTCATGTTCATATGATTTTGTACAGCCCTGGCTATCTCAAAAAGAGAGGGTGATCCAGACAGCTCATTGGTCTTAACCATGTAGAGGACAGATAACTCCAGAAGGAAAATATGTATAATAATTATAGTAGTAGTAATCTAGTGTGGTGTAATGAATCAAGTTCTGGATTCAGGCCCAATTTCCTGCTCGGCCAATTTCATGTAAGTCACAAAGGCCTGTTACAGACTGCCAAAATAAAGCTGCTTTGGGTCTCTTTGGAGGTATGCTGTTTAAATGACGCATGCATCCTAAGAATCTGGAAGCTGCACCAAAGCTGCACTCCGGTGCTTAGGAATGGACTGTGGCTTTGGCACGACCTCCGGACTCTTAGGACCCATGCATCATTTAAACAGCATACCTCCAAAGAGACCCAAAGCAGCTTTATTTTGGCAGTCTGTAACAGGCCAAAGTTTTGGTGATGAAATGAGAAACTGTCACATTTGTTTTGGACAAAGAAAGGGATACTTTTTTTTTGAGTTGTTACTTGTTTATTAGAATATTTTTAGCCTATCTTTCTAATATGTATACAATATTCAGAGTGGTTTACATATAGGCTTTATCCACAGTGCAGAAGTAATTCAGTTTGATACCACTTAACTGCCATGGCTCAGTGCTATGGAATTCTGGGAATTGTAGTTTTGTGAGACATTTAAGCTTCTCTGTCAAAAAAAAGTTTGCCACACCAAACTACATGGCTAGCCCATGGACAGATGAAGGACCTTCCCTCCATTCTAACTGCAACCACCCTGGCCTTGGAGGGAAAGATCATGGTTAGCGGAATCTGGTTGTGCAGACATGTACCTTATTGGCCTGGAGTGCCCTACGCTGTAGGAACTTGCAACTGACTCCAATAGTCTAGTGTGAAAATTCTGCAAGGAAATGTGTGCAGTTGGTAGCATCGCTGGTCACACAAACCCAGAGAGACAGCTATTTCACAAAGTATCAGTTTCAAAATCGATATTTGAGTGGCAGATTTTTATTAAAAGAGAGCATCACAGTACACTTGGCTGTATATAAAGTCTGTCAGTAGTTAGCATTGTGCAGAAAAGTAGAGTAGAATTATTCCAGGATTAATATAAATAAATAAATAATACATTTTTTGGCAGAGTATAACACACAAAACAAAGACAAAACTTTTTAAAGCATTTTTTTTCTAAATCTTGCTGATATGTTGTTGCCTCTGATTTCTTAGGGTGGATGTTCATTGTTGTTGGTTTTCAGATTCAGGTGATCTGGGGGGAAATGTACATATTAATGTATTAGTACTTTATATGCGAGGAATTAACACATATGCTCTTGCTGAATTCATTGCCATTTTCTGTATCTGCCTAGTATTGGCTGCTTAGTATAATGGATGGAAGAACCAGTATGGTGTACTGGTTTGAAAGTAGGACTAGGATTCTGGAGATTGTGGTTCAAGGCCATACTTGGTAATGGAAGCCCATTGGGTGACCGTGAGTGAGTCACACCCTCTCAGCCATATAAAACCCCATGATAGGTTCACCTTAGGGTTAACATAAATCAAAAATGACATGAAGGCACACAACAAGAACAATAAGGATAGAGGAAATGTGTTCTATGAGTTGCATCCTTTTTTGTGTCACCCCAGGCTTGCTCAGACTCCCCCAAGACCCACATCTTTCCTCTGCCCCAAATTCAGCCAAAACACTGCCTTTTAAAAAGCCAACTGCCATTCTGGAGGGGAAAATTAAAATGAAAATTGGAAGTTGCCTTCTGATTGTGATTTTTGAATTGTCACATGTTCACAGAGGCAAAATCAAACCCATTACAATTTTTTACCCCTGCTATACAACACACAAATACATATATAACTGAGGGACATCTAAGATTAGTTTTTTACTATCTCTGTTCAGTATGTCATTTAAAAACATGTTTTACGTTAAAATATTTAGAAACAGACAAGCTAATCTATCAAGACAGAAAACTAAGGTGAGTTCTGGGGCAAGTACAAAAAATTACAAAAAGCATGGTCATGATGGCCATGTGAAAAATTCCAAAAAGATAGTATTAATGCTATACATCTATGACAGTGATTACATCATGTACATTGGGCAGACTGACCCAAAGTTCCCCCCAGATTGAAAATTTGAAAGATCTCCAAACCTGTACCTCCAGACAACATGCAAAGTGGAACATAAATGAACAAAAAGCAAAGGCAGGAGGAAGTACAATGAAAGTCCTAAATCCGGATAAGGTGACTACTGGACTGACAAGAATCTTCACATTTCAAGATGGATTTTGTGTAAAATTTGCCTCTCTGTTGTTTTGTGTGTGTGCGCATGCAAGAAACAGAATTTTTTTATGCAGGAAATAGAATTTTCTACACATAAAATATTATTTCTCTACAGAAATATTAGCTAGAATCCTGTTTGTTAGTGTCAACTAGAGTAGAACCATTAATGTACCTATGAACTGATTCACAATTCAGCATTTTTTCTTCAATGTATTTATTCTAATTGGGATTAACCAACAGGATTCCAGTCATTTCCTGTGCAGAAAATGTGCACCTTTTTCATCAAATACCAAGCTATTACAAGAAAGTGTTTGCTGTACCAAGAATAATATTTTTGTGTTGAAATATTATATTCTGTGCAGAAAATGCTATTTTCTGCAAAACCCAACAGCATGCAGATTTTGCACAAAATAAATCCCAAACTTCAAATAGTCTTTGTAAATTGTGCAAATGTTTAAATACTCTCTTTCAGTAGGAAGAAAATTGCTACACTAATACATTGGTTCCTTAAAGAATTAAATTATTGAGGAATTATATCCCTAAGCAAGATTTATCTGCCCATTTAAGACCAAGCTACAGTAAACTGCATGGCATTACAAAAGTAAACTCTTCCCTCCATATTTCTGGATTTGATATTTGCGGATTTGACTATTCACCGATTGGATTAATATGTTCTCTCTAGGAATATCTAGGTCCTCCAGTGCAACTCTATGGTCAACTTTAACTAAAAGTTGCACTGAAAGATCTAGAGATTCCTAGAGAGAATACTCTACTAGGCATTTGTAGCTCCTCCAGTTCAGTTCTATGGTCAGTGTATGTTGGACATTGACCACAGAGCTGCACTGGAGGACCTAGAGGTGACCTCTCAGGTAAAAGCATGGTGTTTTTGTTATTTGTGGTTTTTCCATAATCACAGGGGTCTTGTGCCCCTAACCCTAGCGAATATGGATGTGAGGGCGATCTGGCTGCTACATCTGTCACCCCATTGCCACGGTTGATTCGGCTGATCTGGCTAGCTAGGAGGGTGTCCCCTTCCTCCCTCACCACTCCATGTGTTTCCCTCCCAAAGCTGCATGCTCGGTGGAAGAGGACAACCACCCTAGATAGAAGGAATGTACCATTCTGCGGTCAAGGGTATACAATAGCCTAGCGAATATGGATGGACAACTGTACATTTCAACATGTGGTTGCTGAGAACTCAATTTTTCTTTTGGATACTACAGAGATTGCAGCTAAACTCTGAGCAAACATAATGAGAAGTGATGACATCTTGATCTTTAATAACCCAAAAGTACCAGGGTTCCAATCTTGCCTACCCTGGTTCCATTACAGTACTGAAAAATGGTATTCTCATTTGAGGGAAGAGAGATGGCCAGCTGACAGATGAGTAGCTAGTCATCCACTACTGCTGCCCATGAACATGCTTTCACTATGCACCATTTTGTCTGTGTCCATAAAAGTAGAGGTTTCTCATGCAATTCCCCATACAAATAATATACATCTAGAATCCTGCTTCCATGAGTGTATGGTTCCCTAGCTGATTACACCTTGCTTATAAAAATAGATATACCAGGCATCAAACTAGGGCTGTCATGATCTGGGAGTGCTTTAAGGCCAGATATTTTTAGACTAGCCCTATGTATGTCAGCACATTATGCAGAGGAACCATAATAGCTAAATTTATACTAACCTGAATATTCTGGGGAGGGGAAAGTGCATGCTTTTCTTTAAAATGCCTCCAAGCAACTGGGCTGGCACAGATGTGGTAATACTCTTTTCTGAAGGTCTTAGTTTTCTGAAAGGTAGAATACCACACAAAAATGAACATCAACCCCTATTGGGCATGCATTTTAAGAAAACCATGATAAAACTGAACAAGCTGAAGCAGAAGCTATCTACCTCTAATGCTACAAGAAGCAATGCAGCTAGAAGAAGTCAGCGCTGGGGTAAAATATATATGTGCTATTGGCTGTACAGTACCTTAGTTTAAGAACGACTTCAGACAAATGGCATAAGAATGATCTTCGTAAGGTGCACCTGACTGGGTGCCAGATTTTTAAATTTTTATTTTCAGCCACTGTCTCTGTATTGGATGGTATTAGCGATGGTTCCATGTGTCAGAGCACAAAATATCCAAGGATCACTATGGCTTGCTTGGTGGCTTATCTAGAAGAAACATCTGCTGAACCTGATGTGATTTTAGCTAATGAAACAGCTTGCTACCAGATCTCATCTATATGTTAATCAGAGCTGTTACAGTACTTCTTAATAAAGCTGATTTATTTCTTCCATGCAGTTTTACTGAAAACCGGTCAAATATGTATAATCTGGGTATAGAATAGAAATGAGTTGGGCTTCCATTTTTGTATGAAAATATTGACTTCACACCTTATTCAAACTAGGAAAGAGATTTCCAGTCTATCAGTTTCCAATACTTGTAGTGCTCCAATGCTTGGAAAAGAAAAGCATATGAAAAAACTTATGCATGGATCTGAAAAATGCACGAACAAAAATGTGTATTTGGAAAATGTGCACAAACACCCCAAAGTTAATGAGGAAAATAGATCCATGATTTGTGTTATGAAATGTGCATATCAAAAGTGCATGCTATTTTAAAAAAATATCCAGACTAATGTGCACACATTTTGATATTATCGGGGGGAAAAACTCCTCCTATAGAACTAGGAGGAAATGCAAAGGCTAGTGGTAATCTGAGAAATGACATGAAAATTAGACTGACAAGTTGTCACATCCCTAACTATAGCATAAGAATGAAATTCATTTTGAGCAGATTTTCTTTTCTCAAAGATCTATCATATTAGAAGAAATGGACTGAGGAAGTCATTTCCAGTTCTCTAGTTTATTATTGGAACTCAATCATAAGTTCCAACCAAGCTTCTTAGACCTGTCCAGTAAAAAGTCTCCTTCCAATATAACAGAAATCTCTCTCTCTCTCTCTCTCTCTCTGTGTGTGTGTGTGTGTTTTTGTGTGTGTGTGTGTGTGTGTTTGCGAGAGAGACATAGTTTCTGCATTGCACGGCATTTAAACAACAGATGACAAAGGTCAGACATTAAGGCAGTGCTTCTCAATTATTTTCTGTCATGCCCCCCCCCCCTAGGAAGAAGAAAACATTTCGCGCCCCCCGCACGACTGTAAATAGTATCATTTGTCTATAAAATGCCCCCCTTTACGGAGCCTCGCGCCCCCCCTGGGGGGCCCGCCCCACTATTTGAGAAGTACTGCATTAAGGAGAATGTATATTTCCTATGGTTAACCTATTTTTCCTCCTAGAGCAATTTTCCTCCTCAACGGTCAGACTTCCAGTGATGAATCACAAAACAAATCACACTAAGATTGCAAAATGACAACCACATGTTCCAACCATGAGAAATCATTTACCATTTGAGGTTGCACCTCTTCTAAAAAATGTGATAAAAGTATCATTTCCTTTGATCCGGTGTAACTGTTGTTTCCTAAGCATGGAGTGCAGATGAGACATCCTACACAATGTTGTCCAGTACCTTTCCTAAACATCATTGACTACAACCCAAATCTTTCTTCCATGCAGCAAAATTAGTTACAAAGGTTTGTTTTAAAACCACACAGTTGTCAAATTCATTACGCACGTGAAAAAAGAATCCATAGGAAAATAAATAAACGAACTATTTCACTCCACAAAGATGGGAAGAAATTCATTATTTCATATCATCATCGTCATCATTTCATTTCAATTTATTATTATTCCCTTCATTATCAGTTGTGACACGGGTTAATGGGTATACACATATATGTGAAGTAGTACATTTTTGCAATAGAATAACAATGTGTGGCAACTACTCCGATTATTTCTGATCAGACACTCCAACACTCTGTGACCCACTAACCTGGCAAAGTAAGCTGATTTGTGGAATCTTGTACCGGTGTAGTTTTCACAAGTTGCTTTGAACCTTTCAAAACAAAATATTAAAAGGATGAATTATAGTAGCACCTTCCACTGTGGACCAAAATGTCTCCCCATCGGTTAACACTTTAACAGTATTATATTAGACAGTAAATTCTAATGTGGAGTTGTAGTCAGTCCAGATGCATCACGAGAATCCTAAATGCCTTTAATGTTACTAAATCACTGAAGAATGAGCAGTCATAAGCTTTGGTATTACACACTCTCTCATTCTCCCTCACCCTCTACTGTACACAGCTGGAGGAGATTAGTAGCATCCAGTTCTGGATGGTAAAACACCAGGGTCGAACAAGGGATTGCAATCCTGATATATTTGAATGTAAATTATGCAAATTATGGTTCACACAAAGCATCATTTGCTAGACAAAGCATCATTTGTTTTGAACAAAACAGAAATCTATGGTCTGTCGCAAAGCAAAATCAAAGTTCTTAATAACATCCCCTGGCATAAAGAGGAAAGTTGATAAAAGAAGCAGAGTTTAGAATGTTTTAAAACAATGCTGAATTTGGGCAGCTTTCAAGCATGTCACCAAATCATGCTTCGGTGTAATCGGAACATCAGCCACCATTATCTCAGTATTGTCCACACTGATGAGATGGTCTACTTTTCTAAAGTAACTTGCTACGTTGCTTCTTCTTGCAACAAAAACACACTTAAAAATACAAAATAAAAAAATAAAAAACCCTCTACACAATACACCATGCAATGTATTATTAGTAACAATTAAACATTAGTTATTATGCAAAAATAATCATTATGTCACCTTCCAAAAGCAACAGCAGTGATATTATCATAAAAAAGTGATGTGCTAGGTAATACTTGTAGCAGCTATTTCCCAGCTCTAAGAAGACAGACACAACCCTGCCAGATTCTTGTTCCTGCTGGGGGAAAGGCTGTAGCTCAGCATTAGACGTATGCTTTGAATACAGATGTTCTCTGGCTCCAGCCCATCCCAGTTAGGACAGGATCCCTGGAGAGCTGTTGCCAGTCAGTGTGGACAATACTGAGATAGAAGGACCAATGGTGGCTCAATAAAAGTTTCTGATGTTCCGATAACACCGAAACATGATTTGGCGACATGCTTGAAAGCTGCCCAAATTCAGCATTATTCTCACTGAGAGACAAAACAGAATGTTGTCCAGCATATGAGCCCACCCTATGGGATTTGTTGACTGGAACTGACCAAAGCATAATATGTCCAAGAGCTTCACACAGATTCTGTTATAGCAGTTATTCCCCATCCTATCATAGGTACAACTGTCTGTACCAGGTTGTCTCATACACAGTTGTTTGCAGTGCATACATGGTTAAGGAGCTTCAAAACCAAGATGTTTGTCAGGAATGTGGAGGGCCACAGTGCATACTCCAGCTTATACAAGGCCTCATGAATAAGACTGAGATATTAGCAACTTAGACCAATATTATAGGATTTCCCTGTACAAGCCTTTGTTTTCAGTCTGGCCTACTAGCCTACTAGTGAATGAAATCCAGTTAAGTCAAGTCATAATATTGACCTCTTCTTTGATTAATGCCAAAAAGATGTTCAACAACCTTTTTAAATTCAGTATCAAATGCTATGGTTATCCAGAGATTTGTGTTCTAATGGCTAATGAAACTTAAAGAAGGTAAGTGGCTAAAATCATCTAGACCTGTTCCACTTCCTTCTACTGGTCATGAACACCTTCACCCACAGATACCCTGCACCCTTTTACTAGCATTCAGCAAAGGCCTGCCTAATATTCCATAAAACGGAGCAACAAAATGGTTATTACAAAACACTCTGGAAGCAATGCTTCCAAGGGAAGGGGTTGCAACCTGGACTTTTTCCATTATGTAGACCTCTAAACTGCAAAGAAAGGAGCTATCCTTGTGACTGTGATGGTGGGAGGAAGGGAATAGTAAATACTTCCTGTTTTATTAATATGGAAACTAGGTTTTGTATCTTAATCGTTATAAAATCTTGCAGCGACCACAACAATGATGAACACTGTCCACCAGCCCCATTATTCCAAAGAGAGTATTTTTGTACAGAACTGGAATTTATGTCAAGTAGAGATCTCATTGCTTTTATTTGGAGATATGACGGACATACATAAACTCACATAAAAATTGAAACGCTTAAAATTAATTTATACATTTTAGAGACAGCATGCCTCTTCTCCCTAATTAAAAAAATACAATAAACAATATTTTCATTAAAATGATTATCAGAACAGTCAGCATCATATGCTCACAAGTCACTTATGTTCTGTACCTTAAGATGGAACAAATCCTAATATATTTACCCAGAACACTCCCCAGTGTCCTCCTTGCTTTAGAAATGAGTTAACTTTTATTTCCTGACTGGATGGTTCAACATCTTAATGAGATCCCAAAACACCAAAAGCCCTCCTTTCTTTGGAAAATGCTTGAGGGTGCCAGATGTATATACTTTGCTAGTGCATATTTGCACATTTTGTTTTCAGGTGTACATTTAAAACGTTGTATGCATACTTCTAATTTTGATGCTGGTAAGCCCTTATTCGTAAACCTGTGCATCATACATGTATAATCCATTTCCCATTGGACACAACTTGGTGAGAAATAGGTGAAATGGTCTTTAGTTTCTTCTATCATAAAATTCTGGAAAATATGTCATAGCCAAATGTAAGTTATTTTGATCCTGCATGATGTGAACAGACCTCTCTGAGGAAAGTGGAAGTTGAACCACAATTTTATTACATGTACCCATATATATTCATGTATAAGTCTACCTCATGTATAAGTTAGGGGCAGGTCTTGGGCCCCAAATATGGATTTTGCTATGACCTGTGGTAAAATTTAGGGGCACGTAACAAACAAATCTTTTCCTCTCCTTTTAAAAATGTATAGAGGGAACATAATTAGGAAGAACTAAAGAGAAGGAGAGGGATCTGTTTATTTGAGGGGTTACAACTGGGGGAGTGCAAATGGCATTGCTGATCTTAAAATACCGACATCGATGCAAATACAGATGGGGAAAGGAATATAAATGTTGAAAAAGAATGAGAATGTGGCCTGAAAAAAAGTGTGGGTGCAGGGAAGAGAAGGCCAGGCTAGAAAGTAGAACCCTATTCAGTGATACTGCTTTACATGTGAAGTTTCTGAATGTGGCAAGATTCAGTGGTGTAATTTTTCCAGCTCTCTAATTCAATCCAAATAAATTCAGGGAATTTTGATTGTTGTGCTACTAGAGCATATGCTTGATAGCCTTTGCTAAAGATGACTCCAGGATTTCAGAAGCCCTTGACAGAGTACCATCTCTGACTTGTTCTGCCAGGGCATCTGAAGGGATGGACTCCTGAGTAGCCACTGCATACCCTCCATTTAGTAGAGACAGTTCCAAGTGATCCACTGTTGTCTCACTTTTCAACTGCTTTTAAAATGTCCCAATTTCTCTCTCTTCCTGGCACTTTCCTCTTTCATCCTCAGCCTAATTCAGTTGCTGCAAACTGAGTTCAAAGTGCAAAAGCAGTTTGCACTCAGTTAACTCAGTAGAGGAGGAGGGAAAGAGGTGGAATTTATCCATACTTTGGATAAAATATGGATCAACACTAAAGTGAAGATTGTTCAAGCCATTGTATTTCTCATCTCATGCACAGATGTAAGAGCTGGACAGTGAAGCAAGTGGTTAGAAAGAAAATAAATTCATTTGAAATGTGGTGCTGGAGAAGAGTGCTGAGGATATTGTGAACAGACAAAAAGACAAATGGGTTCTAAAACAGATCAATCTCAATATCTTCCTGAAGATGAGAGAGTGTGACTTGCCCAAAGCCAAGAACACCCAGTGAGTTTCCATGGCTGAGTGAAAATTTGAACCCTGCTCTCCCTGAGTCCTAGTCCAACACTCAAACTACTATACTATGATGGCTCTCACTATTCCCAGTAGGCTCAGGCAAAAGCAAACTGCTACAGCCTCTCCTAGCTTTTATTTTCTTCCTCATTAATAACTTTTGTCAACAATTTAAGGTTGCTTTGTCATGTGTCCCAGTTGTCATCTGTGAAGTATTAGAGAATATGCCACTGTTTCCCAAAATACCATATGTCAGACATTCTAGTCCCCAAAATGCAGTGTAGTCCAAAATCCATCGTGAGTTAAAAATCAGTCACAACCATATAAAAATATGACAACAGCTAGTGACAGTCACCATGTTTTTGTGACAATGAATAGATTTTCACAGTGGGAGACTTTTCTTATCCTCCATTTTCTAGATGCTGAGGTGCAGAGCGCTGAATTTCAGCAAAACAAGAATAGTGATCACAACTGTGGCTTCTGAGGGGGCTAGAGCAGGAGAGATGGACAGTGGTGCTCTCCCACCATGCAGCCACCCCAGTATGTTGGGTGTAATGTTGAGCCTGCTTAGTAGTCAGTTTCAGCAGAAAAATACAGGTACTTGAGAAAGTCAAAAAGAGCTGAAATCTCAATATCAAATTGTTCAGTATATACTTCCTAGCATAGGCACAGTACAGGTCACCCCAAAAGGACGGCCTGCCAGTGCCTATTTTTCCACCGGAGGGAACCCTCAGCCACCAAATGGCATGACTTCCCACCAGCGGGTTTTTACACCATGGTGGTGGTGTAACAAGTGCACCACTGGCACATCCATTACGTAAGTGCCGCATGGTGCCGTGCGGACACCACAGGGCATTTATGTAACAATTGCAGCACCCATGTATACAGGGCACTGCCATTGTTACGCCTTTGTCATGCGAGAGGGTTGCAGGACGTGTGGGAGCTCTGCCCCCAGGCAACCCTTGCAGATGACGAGGGCACCGCAAAGGGAGGTATGTGCCAGGCCAGTGTCATGTTACATATAAATAGCCAATGCTGTCAGATGTGTTGAGCTCAGAACAGATATTGCATCATGAAAATTCTGAAAGCAGCTCCAATCAGTTTCCAGCAGCCAAGGCAGTCTAACCTAATTCCACCATTCAGCAGTGGATTAGATTTATTAGACAACCTTTATAAACTGTGACAAGAAAATACTAATCAGACTGCTTAAAAACCAAAAGATCATAAACACTTATGTATACATTAGAGCACACTGGACTGATCTTGGTCTGGATAAAGTTCCTAGAAGTGGAAAAACTAGTTGCTGAAAAACCCACAAGTTCAGTACATATGTATTTATGTTTCTCCCTGCACAAGCTAAGTGAAATAATAATAATAATAATAATAATAATAATAATAATAAAATGACAGAAAGAAATCACAAATAATGAAAGGGCTCCTTCATGTGGGACAGTCTAAATTGTGTCTCTAGCCTCTATATGTTTGATGTAAAACATTATTTTGATTAACATGGAAGTGAATCCCAGATATGTTGACTTTAGCACACATGAAATTTCAACTCTGTGTTGTAAGCACTAGAACCAGTGTGGTGCAGTGGTTTGAGTATTGGACTACATTGGACTACAGTACTCAATTCTCCACTTGGCCAAGGAAACCCATTAGGGTCACATCCATATTGCAGAAATAATCCAGTTTAACCCCACTTTAACTGGCATGGCTCCACACTATGGAATCCTGAGATCAGTAGTTTGTTGTGGCACTAGAGCTCTCTCTATAGGTAAGGAACTGGATCTTTCTCTGAAAGAAGAGGCAAAATGTTTCATAAAACTGCAGTTCCCAGAATTCCATAGCATTGAACCACAGCAGTTAAAACTTCATGGAATTGGATTATTTCTGCAGTGTGGATGCAGCCAAAGTGACCTTGGGTGAGGCACACATTCTCAGCCATAGAAAGCCCCATGATAGGTTCCCCTTAGAGTCATCATAAACATCATAAGCTGTAAGCACTGAATCAGCACAGCAGGATGTAATGCTGTGGAAGTCTTGCAAATGCCACATTTATAATGAAGACTAAGCAGATTCAGTAGGTGGTACATACTGTTATTTTACTAAGGTGAGAATAAGTTATAAAACTAGATGCTAACGAAATGGAATATTGAGTTCTGCTGTTGATTTACTCATAGGAACTCTTCTAAGAGCCAGGTAACTTCAAACATTTTTATTTGTTAAATAAAGCAAAAATTTCATTTTTGTTCAAGTAATAACACTACTAGGGGGAAATTATTCAGTAATTCAGTTTTCTGTACTGAAACTCTGGAGCTTACTCTTTACTTTGGGGCTGGAAAGAATAAACATAATCTGATCTGCATTAAGTAAAGCTATGTTCTTTAATTAGAAGACAGTCAAAGGCAAGCACCATAAGCCTCTTGACTTTTTACTGTTTGAGGGATCTGAATCTCAGAAATAGGGGAATCTTTGTTAATGGATTTAGGGAGAAACCTAGATGCAAATTTCACCTCCAATTTGCTTTTCTAAATATGGTGAAAGTCAAAACGCAATCCATGTAATTCATCCTGCTTGAGGGTAATACTACAAGAAAAGGAAGGTGCAATAAAGCATAATGTTTTAGTTTGGTTATTTTGTACTACATAGTCAGTATGAAGATTTTTTTTGAAAATAGTTTTTTTAAAAAAAAACAGCTACACCATCTTTATACAGAACTGTTAACAGTCAAGTGGCTACAGCAGTATATTGGGCATGAAATTCAACAGATGTTTCTTGCTTCACCCAAAACCCTGCCCATGGAATATACGTAATGTACCCAAACTTCCAATCTTATATCCTACATCCACTTCCCTGAGAGGATCATGCTCTAAAACAAGTTGTTTATATGTACTGTACATTGTCTGTAATAGTGAGTACAAAATCAGTGGAGTGGAAGCTATTGCAGACTAGAAAAGAACCAAAATCGTACAATAATCTCAGAATATCAGGAATTGTATGTACAAGGAAAAAGGCTTTATTTTTGGTTCTATAAAGTGAGAAAGAGTGCCACAGCCAGGAGAGCTAAGCATACAGGTTCTACCTGAACCTCACTTTCCATGCCAATTCAACGGCAATTCTCTGCCTCTAACAAAAGTACAGAATAAAATGAAATCATGTGATCATAAGCCATTGGTGCTCCTATATTTTTAAATGATGCTTCATTTCAAATACCCATAATATTACAGGAAACTAGCACAGTATTATTTCTATGGCGAGAGGAGGTGAGGTGGAGTGCAATCCTATAAAGTGATTTGCCCAAACCTAAAAAGTGAGTCCCTGGCCAACCCCGCACAAAAAACCCTGTTTGTTCTTCTCAATCACACATTCTTATTTGTAATGTCCATTTACAGATGGGAAATAGTGAAAATCCTTGCCCTTGCTTTCATCCCTTCCTCACCCCATTAATTGTGAGAATTTTTGCTTCTAAGTTTATTTAAGAGAAATGAGTAATTCGGACAGTTCAGTTGGCTTGGAATAAGGATAAAGGGGAGTTGTTGCTATCTGTCTTCAAGTTGACACTGACTTGACCCTACCATAGAGTTTTCTTTACAAGATTTCTTAAGAGAAGGTTTGTCATTGCCTCCTCTAACACCAAGAGACTGTGACTTAGCCGTGATCAGTTTTGATGGCCGAGGGAGGATTTGAATCCTAATCTCCAAGAGACCCAGACCAAACCAAAAATTAACCCTTAACAAATTTTGCCCATTAACCTGTTGGCCCTCCCTAAAGGGTAAAGAAAAAACGAGAGAGCAATAATTTCACCGTTAACTGCTGATCACTCCATTATGCATTGTGTCAATCTTCTCTTGCCCTGAGATGCATTATTATTACAATTTACATATGAGGAATGGAGATGGAGAGAAAATGATTTTCACAGGCCCTGAAATCTGTGCAGCACTGATCCTACCAGTAAATAGAGTGAGGCAACTGCAGGTGTTATAGAGAGAATTGTAATAACTTTTGTGATGGGGGGGGGGGCAGTGCAGCATTCCTGATATTAAAAATAAAAAGTAGAAATGGAAATGGAGTAGATAAACCATCCAAACACTGTTGTTTCTGTAGAGGTATAGAACTTGATATTTTAAAATTTAATCTTTGAGAATAAAAAAATATTTGTATATATATAGCAATATTTGATTTGTTTTAGAAGTTGAACCAAAAAATATAAGTCTTTCCTGAATCCTATCCAAGGCTGTTGTCTTCTATCCACATTAACTTGGGAATAAGCAACGCTAAACCCAGTGAGACTTACTTATTGGTATACCTATAAACAATTGACCTGCACTGACTGGGATTAGCAAGTCAATTCCCATTATGTTCAGGATCTTAAGGACATGTATTAAAATATTCCATTAAAAAGCAGGTAGTCTTTGGAAAATCTGGCTTTAGAATCCACCAAGAGTTGAGTATTCAGTTGGCTTTCAGCAAGTCAGCCACCCTTTTTATCCTCAGCTTCACATCTTCTAGAACATATCCAGGATGAGGAAGGCACCCTAAGCTTTGGTGTGTGTGCGTGTGCGTGCGTGCATGCGTGTGTGTGTGTGTGTGTGTGTGTGTGCAATCCTCTGTACATTACAAAGTAGTTTAGCATAAAGAATGGGTGTAATGATCAGACATGAGGCTCTTGGCCATATGCTGAAATTAGAGTTACCAGGGTTCTTTGAGGGAAATACAGTTAAACCATACAGTTTGGACATCTGTCCTATGCACACTTATACTAGAATAAGGCTTTAGAAATCCATCAGGTGTGGCATTTTGTTTAAAGAGTTCTCAGCCTGTAAGTTGCTTCTGTCAAAAGCATGATTCACATACCAGTCCTGAGGGCTGTTCACAATAGACTGTCAAAGCACTATGATTCCACTTTAAATGCTGTGACCACATCCTGTGGAATCCTGGAGTTTGTACTTTGGCGAGGTAGTAAAGCTCTTTGGCTGAGAATTCTAAATACTCACTCCAACATGCAAATCCCAGGCTTCCGTAAGATGTAGCCTTGGCATTTAAAGTGGAATTATCATGCTGTAACTGTGTAGTATGAGAGGGGCATGGCAGTTTAGAGATATCTCTCCTGTGAATGCTACACAGAAGCAAACTAGTTATGGAGTTTAGAAACCTTGAAGAGGACAATCCTTTAGGTTTCATTCAGAGGTTAGCCCCACTGAGTTCAATTAGACTTACTCCCATAAGTAAGTATGGGACTGCAGGAAGGTGTAAAAAAGCAGGGTGCACAAAACACACAGCTTTAATGATGTTATGGCACTCCCTTGCTAGTCCTCACTGCATGCATTGGGATTCATTTTTGTATAAATGTTCATAGTACCATGATATCCATTAGAATTAATGGCACTAGTGTACACTGCAGTGCAATGCATTTTATTTGTAGAGATTTAGGTCAAACCTGTTTTGCCGTGCACTGTGCTATGTAGGTGAGATTGGTTGCTCTTAGAAGGGAAGGTGAGTAATGGACATGGCAGTAAGACACTACATAGATGGTGTGCATTAATCATTCAGCCCTGCCCTAAAGCTGAAGCATTTGTAAGCATTACAGTGCTAAGGTATAAGTACCAAGACACTTTTGGGAGAGTATCGCACCCTTAAATCCTGCTGGGAGAGACGCATGATCTAAAAGGCAAGAATGGGTATTATCATACTTATCTATGCCCAGCCTGTAAGCAGCCCATATCCTTCCAGACAGCCCGTCTGCAACCTGGACTTCTCCCATGCCTTTTTTACAAACAAGATTTCCCCATTCTAAAAAAAAGCCATGGGAGAAGTCCAGGTTGCAGACGGGCTGCCTGGGAAGATACAGGCTGCCTACAGCCCGGGCAAGGGCAGGCATTTTCATCTTTTAGATCTCCCGGTGAGATTGATGGGTGAAATAATCTTCATCGATAATACCTGGTTTTGTCTTTTAGATCTCACATCTCTCCTGGCAGGATTTAAGGATGCGAATCTCCTTGCTATCAATAGTAAGAAGAGCAAAATTTGATAAGAATGAGCAACATGAATTTGCACTGTACTCTGTTTGCCCCAGAGCTCTGAAAAATTATCAAAAGTTGATGAGCTGAAGTTCAAAAAATGATCAGACACATCCTGATTTGCTTGTACTGGAGAGTGAACTGTATCTGTCTCAGTTCATTCAGGGTGTATATATATTGCAGAAATAATATAGCTTGACACCACTTTAACTTCTATGGCTCCATCCTACAGAATCCTGGGAATTGTAATTTTGTGAGGCACCAGCAGTCTTTGGCAGAGAAGGCTAAAGTTTCTGTTGTAATCTGCCTTGATTCCTCCGGAAAAAGGCAGAATATAAATAAATCATATTATTATTATTATTATTATTATTATTATTATTATTATTATTATTATTGGCCTTGTAAAACTTCAAATCCCAGGAGTTCACAGGATGGAGCTAAAGCACTGTATGTGGTGTCAAACTGCATTATTTCTACAGTGTAGATGCACCCTTTGTGATTAAAAGATGATGAGTAGAGGGACTGATATGTTTCCCTATAGTGGTTTTTTTTTAGCAGAGTTGCCTAAAGATTCTAGAAATAATGGCATAATAGACATACCTTTGTTAAATATGTGCTTATAGTAGCCAAGGTAAACAACTCATTAACCTAGAACATAAGCGATATCCTTGCTCCAATACCAAAACAACAAATTGATAGGATCCAATGAATGATAACATATAAATCAAGTAGACAGCCAACAAATGAAATCTACAGATTTTTTTTGAAAAATATTATAAAGCTGTTCAGGAATTTAGCAATTAGCTTATTTGTAAAATAGCCTAATTTCTTTTGTTAAAAAAAAGGCAAGAAAAAGACAAAAGCAAAACCCCAGTGCTTTAAATCATGGCTTCATAGGGACAAGACAGTTCTGTGTTGCTGCTGCATCTTTCTCTCACTCCCTCACTGTCTTTTGTTCATGAAAATAATTCATGGAAACCACAGTGTTTTTCATGCTTCTTTCCATGGATGGGTCAGCTCTGCGCTTCATCATGTCAAAAAAATTTTTTTTCACAAGCTGGGACTGGTGATAAAACCAAAAGGTCTCCAAAGTCTCAATAGAGGAGTCATTTTGCTAAATGGAAACTTTGTTTCAAAAATAAAAACAAAAAAATCACTTAAATGATTATTTTTTAAAAAATAATAATAATGAAGGCCCCCCCCCCAAGTCAATAACTGCAAAGTAGCCAGTGAGAAGAGGAAAAGAAGAAGTGGCTTGGAAAGCTGCATAATGCCCTCCCCAGAAACTGGTCTTTGTGGAAGGAGGTGGAGAATAATGAAGAAAAGAAATTTGCAGTCTCTTTTTGATTACATATGTGTATTTTTTAATCTTCTGTATCTGGAAAAGAAAAAGAGAGAGAAAGAGAGAGAGAAAGTTGTCAATGTTCCTCTCCTACTGGTTCAAGAAGTAGAGAAAAATGGAACAAAAAATAGTCTCTATAAATATAATGCTCTCCAAGTTATTAAAGCAAATCCATTCTTTGAATGCCTCTTTTCATCTGGCTTCCACAAAAGAGGGGGGGGGGGTTTGTATAAGGAAGCTCAGGTGAACCCCAGGTTTTGCAGAAATAAAGAGGAATTTTAAAAATATTTAGAAGGGAAACCTGAAGGGGTAGAAAGCCCTGAAAATACCCATCTAGAGAACAATCATATTCAGTGACCACAAAATGCTTCCAAGCCTTCAGGGGACAAAGTTGTACAGTAACTAGTTGCAAATAGCTAATTACCTCTCTGATTAATTCTTCCCCCCCCCCCCCCCCAGTACCAGCATTTTAGAACATCTTAAGATAGTAATTCCACAAGAACAAATTCCACCTCTTTTGCATTGCAAACTTTTGTAGCACCTTTGAGACTGACTGAGAGAAAGTTCTTTCTTTCAGTTAGGGCCCAAACAGACAAGCCAAATTAAAGATGCTTCTGGTCACTTTGGAGGTATACTGTTTAAACGATGTATGTGTCCTAAGAGGCCAGAAGCCATGCCAAAGCTATGCTCCAGTCCTAAGGACTGGGGTGCAGCATTGGCGCAGCTTCTGGCCTCTTAAGACGCGCGTGTCATTTAAACAGCATACCTCCAAAGTTACCCGAAGCACCTTTATTTTAACTTGTCTGTTCAGGCCCTTAGTTTCAAAAGTACTACAAGATCTCTCTACATACTGATGCTACAGACTAACATGGTTATATCTTTGGCTTTTACTTTTAGTTACAATAGGTGTGGCTCTCCTAAATGGTGTTGGGGAAAGTTCAGGTGATTCAAGCAGTAGCTCATGCATGATGTGCCCTGTGCTCTGTTGTGGGTGTTGAGACACCCACAACGTGGACAGAGAAAGAGAATGTGTGTGTATTTTATACCACAGGACAGGAATTTGTGGCATTCAGATGCTCTGGAGTAATACAGTGATCCCTTCACATTTGCAGGTGTTAAGGGGATCAAGATCTCCGCAAATGTGAAAAACTGTGAATTACCCTCCCCACCTCAGCAGCCATTTCCAGGGTGGGAGGGCAGGAGAACAGGAATGCTCCTTTCCTCTATCATTCCCACCCTGCAAAGCTATTCTAGGATGTCACAGCCGCAGTGTAATGGCAGCCTCCCATCCATAAGGGGGGCACCATGATGACATAAGCAACGTGCAACATATAGACGTCGTTGCGTGTCACTCAGTTTTTCCGGGTTCTTTTGGGGGCGGAGGGACACCATGCCACCTCCAGCCTGCCCTTTTGGGGCAGTATGTACCGGGCCAACATTACACAAAGGTGCAATATTTTTCAGTAAGATATCCATGTTTGTCTATTTCAGCAAGGGAGAAAAGGGTAGAGGCAGGGAGAAAAGGAAGGTAAATCTCGCAACACTTTTCAAACTAATTTTATTTTAGAAGGAGGTTTCATGGATAAATCCATTTCTTCGCAAAAGCTCATGCTAAAATAAATCAGTTTGTTTCAACTATGCTGTTATATTCTCCACCCCTTTTTCTTTTTTTCTTTCTTCTTCCTTTTCAAAGGGGTACCACAGTATTATGACTGAGACTAAACAAGAGTCAATTTCACTCCTTTTGCAGTATAACCTGAATATTCAGTTACTTTTATAGTTACAGGGTATGTAGCCTCACTAAAAGACAGAAGAATAATATCACATGCCTCAAATATAGGCTTTTGCTGGCACCTCAGGCTCTGTTGTGGGTGCTAAGGAAATTATGAGGTTGACTGAAACAGAGTGTGCCTTTCACCACAGGCTAGTGGTGTGTAACACTCAGATTTTTTTTTAAAGTCACAAATAACACAAATATTTAATCTCACACTTTTTCAACAATTATGAATGATCATGATAATGAACCATTTCTTGGGAGGGCCTTGGAACTAAAATTATAATTAATTACTTTTTCATGGTACATTTCCAAGCTTTGTATGTTTTCTCTGGTACTGAACTATGGCTCATCCAGAAAGACAGCAGGGGGATGGATTATAAAGTTTCCATCCCCAATACCACTTGATGATTTTAAGTAAAAATTAAAATATTGGAAGATTCAGTCACAGTCCGCCCACATTGCATCTGTTTTCACCTTCAGTTGAAATGGCCGTTACCCATTGCCAAAAAATAGGGCAAAAGAGGACACACATTTATGTAAACGTTGCACATGCTAACTTCACTGTATTGTTGCATACCTTCATTTGCATGATACAATTTAGAGACAGTTATTATAATTTTTATTATAATTTTATTAGGAATACACTACATCTTACAATGGTAGGGAGGGCCATAGCCAGGTATGCTTTTACACTACACACACACACACATATCTCCAAGGATACAAATCATATACAACTCTTCAAATCAGAGGATTCTTTCAAACCGAAGACTGTCCCCTGATAGATCTTCAAACTGAAGTCTGTATCTGATATTCTCACCTCCAGAATCTATGGAGGTAAAGTGCTCCTTTGCACTGATTGCACTGCACTGATGAGAACATTGCACTGATGAGAGATTCTGAATGAGAACCAATTCAAAGTCTGTATTTATGAATACAGCAAGTTGCCTTATTTGGCAGTAGACCATTGATCCATCTAGCTCAATATTGCCAATTTTGACTACCATCACTCATCACACCTGCATGTCCAAAACATAACACCTGCATGTCCAAAACCTGCAGGTCCAAAACTATAATACCTGCATATCCAAATCTATGTCCAAAACCTGCACTCCCAAACCTAGTAATAACTACTAACTAGTCCTCAGTTAGTAGATTCTCCTACCAAATACGTTATGTCCGTGTGTTGATATGTGCTTAACATCATATGCAGTTGTTTATTGTTCCAGTTTCCTAAAAACTGAGGAAGTATTCAAAATGATTGCTCATCAGCACACCAGTATGGTAACAAGCAGCTTGGATTTGAACAGATGTATTGAATCTTGCATAAGCAGAGATCTTTAGGGTATTAAATGAAATAAACCTAAGGTCAGAGACATAGTCATGTTAGTCTATGGTCAAAAACACACTGCAAAAATAATCTAGTTTGAGACCACTTTAACTAACCTCACTCAGTGCTAGGGAAATCTGGGAATTCCCTAGCATTGAACCAGAGCAGATAAAGCAGTCTCAAACTAGATTATTTCTACAGTGTGTTTTGCACCTATGTGTATGTGATAGTCTATATCAGTATACAAAGGATCTTGTAGCGTCTTCAAAACTAACTGAGAGAAAGAAGATTGTATTCAGAAACTTATTTGTAGCTTATGCTATACATTTATTTCCATTTACAAGGAAAGGTCCTTTGCTACAAGGTCTCCTTGTAAACCTGAAGTATTACCCAATTCTGAAATATTGTAACCCAAGCAAAATTTTGTTGTAGACAGCTGGGAGGATATTAGGGTGGATAAAATTAACAGTTTGTTGAAATATTGGAAATATTGGTATGTGAGGCAGAAAATGTACAGCATAATTAATTAATTAATTAATTAATGGCAACTAGTTTTTATATCAAGAAGAAATAAAAAGTTTCAGACTGCCTAACAGAAAGGCCGTCCCTTGTTTGGGAGCCATTCTGCTTTCATGTAATAAACCACATGTAACTAGATTTCATGTGGAAAAATGACAAGTCACTATATCCTGTAAATGGATAGTTTGCCAGTGATTATCATTTTATGTTTATGTATGAAAAAATTTTCACCTGAAGACTTACTGAGCCCACTTTTCAACCACTAAAATGTCTGTGTAAATTGCTCCTGTGTTTAGGCTTTGCCAGTGAGGAAGATAGTACTGCATTTATTCCCAGTCATGGTTCTATTATGTCAAAGCCATGGCTTGATTTATTCAGCCTGAAATCCCAAATATATTTAGAAAGATTAATTAAACAGGGAGACTTCCTTCTGGGTTAACATGCACAGGTTTGCACTTTTAACTACAGGTATGTGAGTAATTTTGCTGAGATGAAAAATAGCAGTAAGGAAAGCAACAAATGGCTCCAATTTCAGATTCTCTCCTTAGCAATGCTGTAAAATATATTTTAGCCACTAGGTGGAAACATTGCTTAGGTTATCAGACAGCTAAAATAATCATGTTAGAATGTGGGTTGAATTTGTGTCGTTCACATGAATTTCAAATGCACCTGATTATGTTTAGCTGTGACCTACAACAAACTTGCAAAACCTGGGATAATTGATAATCGGGAGGGGGATAGTTTTCCTGTAAGATTCACATTGTCAGCTGTGGAAATAACCAACATGGATAGACCCGGGACAAATAAGGGCAAAACTCTGCATGTCTTGAATGTGTTTCAAATACATCCTCATTATGGACTTCATCTGTGGGCAACAAAACTCACATAGATGCGCACAGATGTGCATAGGTGCGATACTGATAATGAGTGGGAAACACAAATCAAGAATGCATGAATGAGATTATTCACACAGTGGCAGAAATCAATAAAATAAAGCCAGGTACAACAATTCTGCAGTCATAACTGACCCCTTTGCCCCACTATCCAAATGCTGGTATTTCTCATGCAAGGCTTTCTGTGCAATAATAATGACATGTCAATTGGTTTTCTTAGTTGATCACTAACAGAGAGCTCAGTTTTTTTATTTCACTTTAATTTCTGCTCAAACATCCCAGCCAAGCATATCAGCATTGCTGACAATCATAACCTGAAACACAGAAGGAGGAAGGAGAAAAAATATGTCCCTCACTCCAATGAGCTGCAGCTAGGAGACCTTTGGGACTTGAAAGGGTCCCATTAAACATTTGGAATCCTATTAAACATTAAGCACTACAGCAATGCTCAACTCTGAATGGTACTATTACAGTTCTCTGTTTAAGCAACAGTAGCCCCACCCTGCAATCCCACACAGCAGCTAAATATCTCAGTTCTACACTGTGTTTGTGTGGTACTATAAGGGACCCCCGTGTTTAACTAAAGAAATACAGTATATTAGAATTGCTGTTTGTTAACTGACTAGGACTGTTTATGACTATGATTTTGGGGTAAGACTGAATGATGATTTGAGGTCTCAAAGAAAGTTAGAATTCAGCTATTGTAAAGACTAGTTTCAGATTTTGCAATTCTTGCATAAGATTTTGTTTGGGAACACACTGCTTCTCTATCTGGCTAAAACACCTTGGACATAAACATTAGAGGTTTTCCTGTTTTATAAATAAGGTTATCATGAACCAGAACAATTTCTGCAGTTACAAAATATGATTCCAAGAATATAAACATGCTTGCTAACGCCACAGAATGAAGATTGTGAAATATAACCAGGTGGGAGGGAGAAACGGGGGTTTGGGTTTTCCTGTTTGCACTTGTCTATAAAACACTTGTGAGAAGGATACTGGAGGCTCGCTTTGCATCCCAGGATGCTCGAATCTTGGTACCGTAAATAAATTTCTGGGCCTTCTGAAACTTCAGCTGGTCTAGTGGTTATTCTGGGCCTGGTTTCTGCTTCCGTACAATGAGGCATGAGGTAAAATTATTATTTTTAAAGCATGATTAACATCCATTTATACTTCTCACTAAGAGATACATAATAGTGAACAGTTATTGTATGTGCAAGAATGGTTCATTCAAGTATTTAAGAGACATAAATCACAGCTTAGAGGCAGACAAAACAAGTCCCAGATTTTGTTCCTGTTCTTTCAGATTTTATGCTGGGCTAGGTTAAAATCAACTGACCTGGGACGCTCACATAAAAAGTCTCTAATCATACTGGAAACTGATAGAAAATATTTAGGGATAAAAAAAATGGGTATGGATCTCCAAAATAAAATCAGAAAGAACAGGAACAAAATCTGGAATGTTTTGGTCTTTTTAATCCACCTGGATGTTTCATTAGACTGAGCTACTTTTGTAATTCCTTGTTGTTCCAGTTCTTGTCATCAGGAACAGCCACATCATTCTGCCTTGCAACTGTAGCACTAATTGATAGGCAGAAACAAAGGTTCTAAATCTAAAATGTGAGTTCATTAAAAGACAAAGTTTCAGTTCTTTCTCCTCTCACAGTGAAGGAATTCAAAGCTGAAGGTGTTCTAGATTTAGTACACTGGCAGAGCAATGGGGGGCTTTGAACCAGGAGTGGCCAAATGTGCCTGGATGGGGCTCATTCCTCCACACCCATCCACTGGCTGCACCCAAACATCTCAACATAATAGAAGTGATGGTACACCATTACAGGGTGCCAGTTGGCACCGATTTTCAGCCCAAGAAGCAGCATTTGGGATATCTGGGTTCTAAGAATAGAGCGGGGGCCAGCATGGTATAGTGGTTTGAGTGTTGGACTATGACTCTGGAGACCAGGGTCTGATTCGCAGCTCAGCCATGAAACCCACTGAGTGATATTGAGCACGTCACACATTCTCAGCCTCAGGGGAAGGCAATGGCAAAACTCTTCTGAACAAATCTTGCCAAGAAAATCCTATGATAGGTTTCCCTTAGGGGTCCAATCCACACTGTAGAAATAATCCAGTTTGACACTGCTTTAACTGCCCTGTCTCAGTGCTAGGGAATCCTGAAAATTGTAGTTTATTGTGGCACCTGAGCACTCTTACAGAGAAGGCTAAATGTCTCACAAAATTACAGTTCCCAGATTTCCTTAGCACTGAGCTAGGGCAGTTAAAACAGTGTCAAACTGGATTATTTCTGTAGTATGGATTGTCTCAGGGTTGCTATAAATTGGAACACAGCAACAACAATAACCATAGGGGTAAACCACTGCATTTACATGTGCTTCAGGGTATTTTGGCAAGTAAGTATCATCTGATTGTTTTTAAAGGAGGGCTTCAGGAGCTTTGTAGGTCTAGTGAGGGAGCTTTGGGAACAGCAAATGTGGGGTTCATGGGGTACAAGTGGCACATAGGCCACACTTTCCACACCATGATTTATAGCTAGTATTATTACACAGACATTCCCACACTTTTACTCTACTAACTCCAAAATAGCTACCACCATTTGTGGAATAATGGGGCAATTTTGATATCCCATTCATGCAAGTTTGCAACAGCCAAGGTGGCAATCCCAACTGGGACCATTGTGGTGGACTTTTTACCCTGCATGGCCGCAATCGGGAACAAAGCCTTTCATGGTTGTTTCTGTTTGCATTAGGGAGAAAGTTCCAACTGAAGCTCATGGGAGATTTACTCATAATGTAAAGAGTGGATGTGGAAAAGTGATCTGGACTGGGGCTATACTGAGGGCAAAGAATTTAAACCACTCTCATCCTCCAAATGTCCTGGATTCTGTCTTCCTCCTTCCTTCTGTTATTTTATTTTGAAAACCATCCATACAATTATTAACCACATCTAATTTGACCTTCCCGTATACCTCCCTAACCCCACTACACCCCCCCCCCCCAAAGGTGTTATACAGAGAAAAATGAATCAGGGCAGATTTATGTTTCCCATTCACTTCTTTCCTGTATAACATATAATAACTTGTTCATTTCTCTCATAGTGATATACAAAAGTCCAAATCAATGTAATACTGCCATACATTACCTGCAGCCAAAGCCTTTCTACTATCGCCTGCCTGGACTTTTTACTGTGATTAAGAAACAGGAGAGAAAATAAGATTCCTTGCCCTCTGATTTCTTTAACTAATTTCCCTGATCTTTGCTATCTGACTTCTTATTGTCATCTTTTAATTCCCCTGGAAGTGATAAATCATGCAAACCAGAAGGATCTTCAGTCTGTGAAGTGGTTATAAGATGCTTCTAACCCAATTAATGGTTGAGATACACAGCAGGTATAGGGATAATACTGTTTTTGCTCAGATTGGCTTCAGCTATCCACTCCAGTTGTTCATATGTGCTAGAAAGTATAGTCCCTAGATAATAAATCACGGTCTCTTTTTAAAATATATATATGGTATATACTTGGGGGTGCCTTATTATAGTTTTGCCAGTGTGAGTTTCTCAACTTGTCATTTGTCACAGCTTAGTTCCCTCCACAGGATCAATAAACATTAAATCACTGTCAACTGGAAGCCTATTAAAGGTGATGCACATAGTATATGAAGGTATGCCGATAAAAACATAACACACAGTCTAACTAGCTCTTTCACATACTGAGGTAACTGATTCATATCTGCCAATTTGCTTCTGGTGCTGCTGATCACATTAGAAGTCTTAAGCAGCTTGGGGCCTCAGCATAGGAAGGAGTGCTTCTCCCTATGTATGCCTGCACTAGGAGTGAGGTCTGACAGAGAAGTCCTCCTCTGAGTCCAACCAGTAGGAGAAATATGGTGGGGGAAAGACATGAGGTGGGCTTTCTTAGCTTAGCACCCAAGAATAATCTTCCCTTGATGGTGTGACTGGGCCAATGTAGGGTTGATGTTTTTTTTTCCAGTACTAGGACAAGACATATCTTTTTATTAAAACCTATGGGGCCTAACTTACTTGGGGGTGGGGGTGGATTCCAACTCTTTCCACCTCAACTGTTTTAGCCTTTTAAAGCTAATTTAACTTGTTGAATTGTTTTAGTTTGTTTTAATTATTGGTTGATTTTAATCAGGTATTGTTTGAATTGTTAATACTGTTTTATCTTTTTGCTGCCCTGAGGTCTCACAATAAAGGAGTGGCATAAAATATTTTGATTAATTCATTCAAAAAATTACAGTGTGACAATTATATATATATATATATATATATATATATATATATTCAAATATATCTCAACTGGAAAGGCTAACACTCGCAATTATTAAGTCATTGGAGGGCAGGTTATTGCAGCATAAATATCAGCCAGGAGAGTATTAATTACTCTCATCTGAGCTGTCTGAAAGAACACATAATTTATTTTTCTGTTGTTTTGATTGATTTTCACCAAACAAGATATTAAAAACCAAGAATTTAAAAATGTACAGATTTTCCATAATTTAAAAACGACAGCCTGACTTCTGTTGCTTACCCCGGCAAAAGTAGAGCCACTGAACCAATGGGATTTGCCTATATATTAGTATTCATCAATTCATTCAGTGAATTTACTCCAACTTGGACTAACCAACAGGATTCAGGCAGTGAAACGATAATCCAAAAGATTATCTGTATACAGAGCAGTCTATCTTATATGATATTTGGCTGGGCAGACACCTTAGCACCTACAGTATAGTGGGAAACTGAAATGATAAGAGCTGGAAGCTATCAGGAAATGTACTCATCTATTTCCTCTCTACCACCCTTTTGCCCCTGCCATTTCTGAAATCCCTACTTCAACTTTTGAGCCATGTGACTGGGGAAAAATAGGTGATTCCACTTCTCTACTGTAAATCCGTATACCTAGAGAAAATTGGGAACTGCAAATCTCTGTGCAGACTAGGGTTCTGCCATACATATTTTTATCACACTTTAAAGCAGGGGTGAGGTAAGTGTGGGCTATAGGCCACACTGATGAACAAAAGGGCCCAAAAAGACAGGCCAAAATAAAGCTGCTTCAGGTCACCTTGGAGGTATGCTGTTTAAATGATGCATGCGTCCTAAGAGGCCAGAAGCCACGCCAAAGCCATGCTCCAGCCCTAAGGACTGGAGCACAGCTTTGGCGCAGCTTCTGGACTCTTAAGATGTATGAGTCATTTAAACAGCATACCTCCAAAGTGACCCAAAGCAACTTTCTTTTGGCCTGTCTGTTCGGCCCCAAAGTATTTTGCTCCAAAATGGCCACAAAGATTGCCTAGGGAGACAGTGTTAACAGGCTTGGGCGGGGTTGGCATATTTTGGGTTCCCTCAGAATTCCATTTCCAGGTCACATTCTGTTGGGGGGGAGTCCTTTCTTTTGCCTAAAATGGCTTAGGTGAAAATACCCCCTATGGCTCCTAGGGGGGAATTTGAGGGCAAAAAAAAATATCAGTATCTCAGGTACAGAAATGGTGTAGCCCTCCAAGGTCTCCTGAGGGATCAATATGCATTCCTAACCTCTGACAGTTGCCCACACTTTTTTTATAGACTAAATTCCTGGGAAGGTTTTGGGAAACAGGCTCAAAGCTCATTTAGTAGTTCTACCAATAGTGAACATATCTAAAACTGCCAGATATAATAAAATCACACATGTCCCAAGGATACAGGTAAGCTTGTAATTAGAAGAAATTAGACTAGCGATACTGAGTGAAGTAAAATTACACAATAGTAAACTGATGATCTCTTGAGTACTTATCTTGACTCAACCAGTAACATATAAAGCAAGCAAATATTTGGCAGGGCAGATAGGGCAGAAAAGATGCTCCAAGTACCCAGGAAGTAGATAACAATAGCATTTGCAGATGTTGTTGAAGCAGAAAGGGAAGCAGAGGCATTCCTTTTTCTTAATCAGTTCTCCTCAAATCAGTGATCAGTCCTGTCAAACTTGACAATCATGCATTAGACCAGTATGACCAGTCCGAAGCGCTAGAAGCAAAGGTCCAGCACAAGAAATATATGTTCAGCACCTTGTGTTGCACTTGTGCACTGTCACCAGGAATCTGGACTATGGCACTAATCTAAACTGGGTGACAGGGTTACACTGAATTGTTAGCAATGTGACTCAAATCAGGGTTCATATTCAGGGGTAGCCATGCTGGCCATACATCAAAATAAACAAAATAAAATCTACAAAAGAGTGATACATTATTGACCGATCAAAATTACAGAAAGCAAATAAATAATTCATGTTTTCAAAGCTCCACTGGCTTCTTCAGGAATCATACAGGAGGGAGAAAAAAAGTGATGGTGTTAGGGGTCACATTTTGTATAGATGGCTTAGAGGAATTTCAAGTTGGCTTAGAGGGATTTCAGTGTGGGCAGAAGCCACACCATTCCTGGCCATGTGCAGACTAAGAACAAGAGAGTAAAATTTAAACTCCCTTAGCAACAGTGCAGTAACTCCTTTTGAGATGCAGGATGTCTCTGTCTAAGGGGAAGCCACAGGCCCCTTATTTGAGCAGAGAATACTGAATTTTTCAAGATGTTTCTGTATTCCTACATCTGGAAAAACATTTGAGTGCTGTTTATGTAAAGGTTCAACCAATTATAGTAAATAATAATAATAATAATAATAATAATAATAATAATAATAATAGGTTTTATTTATATACCACCCAATCACTGGGAATCCGAGCGGTTTACAATATAATAACCTTTGCTAGAGGTAGAAACCTCAAAGAGTTGTTTCAGTCCTTCCTTCCCACTTGTTTAGGATTCCTTTCTTTCAACCTCCAACAAAGGTAAAACATTTGGGGGGTTTGGAATATAATTTTCTGAGTCAGTTTAATACTAATGCAGGAATCATTGTTTTCACTCCAAACCTGTTGTGTGAAACAGTCATGTAACAAAATCTAATTGGTTATGGTGTGTTATCATTCCACTTGCTATGGGATTTGTGATTGGCTGGGGTGGCCTATGTTAGAATGGCTCAGAAAAATGTGATACTGCCAAAAGTATCAAGTGGCACATTGAAAAAGCAGCCAAAAAATTTAACATGGACTCCCATCTCAGCACACACTTGATAAGGAAAAAAAATGACTCCTTCCTGAACCTCATCTAACAGAATAAATGAAATCAGAAACTGCACAGGACAGCCTTCCTAACAAGAGCAGTCTGGAGACAGTTCTTAAAAGACTAGAACCCAATACTATAAACATGTCAGATCTATTAGGTTTGTCCCCTAAGATATTCATTTCTTGTCATTTAAAGAATGGAGCTTAAACTCATCCTTTTGCATTTCAGTTCTGAAATGGCTTTGCTTGGAAAAAGGACCAACATGGCACTATTATAAGCAAGCAGTACCAAACAAGGAACAAACTTGAAGTTCAGCACTTCTTTGTTGGTTTTTACTCTATCAGAAGGACTAACAACAATGGGAAATTCGTATTTCTTTCACCAACCCAAGACAAAAGATGGTAGGATGGCCAGGTTCATTAAAACCCCACCCAAACATTAAATTAACTTAGGTCCAAAACACACTGCAGGAATAATCAAGTTTGAGACCGCTTTAACTGCCCTGGCTCAGTGCTAGGGAATCCTAAGAACTGTAGTTTATAGTGGCACCAGAGCTCTCTGACAGAGAAGACTAAGAACCTTATCGCACACGCAATTTTAAACGTTTTGGGGACTGAAGGAGGACGCTCGTGTGCGCATACGTCCGGCAGAAAACGGAATTTATCGCACAAGAAGACATCCTCCAAGAGGCCCCGTTCTGTCCCCCGGCGCGCACCCATTCCCATCCAGTCCTGACGGGTGCCATTTTTTGCTGACAGAAGGTAATCCATTAGGACTGGACGCAAACGGGTGCACACCGGGGGACGGAACGGGGCCTCTTGGAGGATGTCTTTGTGTGCGATAAACTCTGTTTTCTGCCGGACTTGCGCGCACACAAGCGTCCTCCTTCAGTCCCCAAAATGTTTAAAATTGTGTGTGCAATAAGGTCCTAAATGTCTCACAAAACTACAGTTCCCAGGATTCCCTAGCATTGAACTAGCAGTTAAAGCGTCCTCAAACCAGATTATTTCCATAGTGTGTTTTGGACCTCAGTGTCCCTTCTGAAAAGACACAGAAGCTTTTGCAAAAACAGGTTTCAAACTAAGTCAGAGAGACTATTCCCGCTTGAACTTTCACAGAACTGAATTTCCTAATGAATAAAGTAGCTTTGGGGACTTAGAATAGCTGTTCATCTCTGCTGCATGGTAGAATGGTGAACATAATGGACTCTAGAAATAAATGATGTAACTATCCCCAGATGGCAAAAGTCCAATAAAGAAGGGTGTTACACATCCAAAGAGATTAATGTTGTGTATCAGTACATTAAAATCCCTCTCTTCTAAAACCATGTGGGCAACTAATTGAGTGTCCTAGTGAATGATATAGCCAAAGTGAGTTATCAGAGGCAGCAAAACACAGTTCATTCCAAAATGTTAAGTACTTACTGTCAGGTTAACACAAATATTTAACTAAATGTAATTTCTCATTAAATTGTACCATTATTTAATTTATTTATATTATGAGCCATTAACTTTTGCAATTATAACATCAACAAATGGAATACAAAACAAGAGAACTCTTATCACAGAAAAGAATAGGGGAACAGCACTGGGCAATTGGAGATAACAGTAGGGATGTACTTTGACTACCGCATCTCTTTCCTAACCTGGAAATGTGTAGAGAAGGCAATGCCACTCCAAAAACAGTACCAACTTGCACAAAAGTTCCTGCAGCTGGCACCCAGGTCAAGAACCCAGCTTGAGTGCACATAGGCTTTCATAAGCCAGGGAAAGGCTGGATACAGCAAAACTAGGTCCCCAATCCAGAGGTCAGTGAAGGGGTCTTCACTGCATAAAAGTTTTCTTCAGTTGGAGAGAAACTATGCACACCAAAGCTGGGTACCAGTAGGGCAATGATATCAGGCTCACCTAACAACATCTGGCTTGTTAAAAAAAGGTTGGTAGGGAGTCATCAAGCCTCTGTCTGTCTGTCTGTCTGTCTGTCTGTCTGTCTGTCTGTCTCTCTCTCTCTCTCTCTCTCTCTCTCTGTGTGTGTGTGTGTGTGTGTGAGAGAGAGAGAGAGAGAGAGAGAGAGAGAGAGAGAGTGAGTGAGAGTGAGTGAGTCAGAGTCATCTATAATCATCCCAGATGATCACTAGACTGTATACTGGAAAGTTTTAACTTAAATTGGTGGGTAGATATAAGCATCTGATTTTCACATTATATGCCAGCTCCAGATCTACCAAACATACAAATCATTTTGACAACAAATTTACCTCTTCACGGCCTGTCCAAGGAAGGACTTACCATTCTGTATTTGCTGTTTCTGCTCTCCTGCTGATGGATTGGACTCTGACTCCTTTTCCACCTGAGTGACATTTTTCCCTTGAGAAGCTTCACATTTGTTATCACCAGTCTGACGAGTCCCGTTTACATTACTTTTACTAGCTTCTGTGCTCTTACTGTCTCCTGAATTTCCTTCTTTACTCTTATCAGTTTTGGTAGTAGTGCTTTCTTCAACTTGTTTTTTCCCTTCCTTCTCTTCTGTTTTTTTCTCATCTGCCCCCTGCTGAGCACTTTCCTCTGCTTCTTTTTTTGCTTTTTCTTCTGCATCCTCAGCAAAAGAAAAATAGGAGAGAAGAAAAAAACTATTAGTGGTCAACCAGAATGGAACTTTCATCTCATTTTTATATTTGGGATGTAAGTCCCAATTTTGAGCTTTCAAAATGATAATTTGAACCAGTAATTTTTGGCCTTTGTAATCTATAAACAAGGGACATTTCATTTTTAAATATATATATATATATATATATATATATATATATATATATATATATATGCAGATTCATGATGATCTAATCATTTATTGATAATAGCTATAATTCTTTCCACATATAAGCTTCTTGCACAGCACTTGGAGGAACGTGAACAGAAAGAGGGAATACATGTGTTACCGTACGGGATAAAGCCGCCAGTGTCGCCAGGAGTCCCCAAGCTGTTCCCCAGCCATTCTTGGCAGTCGATTTTGAAGAACGGTTCAAAATCATCCTTCAAAACCGGCTGCCATGGAACAAATGGGCAACGCCTTGGGGACTCCCGACAGCATCGGTGGCATTCTCCCGTGCGATTTCCCTCCTATTCCGTTCCATTCTGTTGCATTGTGTTCCCGTCCCTCCTAATGCTGTGGGATAAGCTTAATTGACTTGGGAGCAGGCATATAAGATTGCAGGGTCTTTACTACTCCAAACTTTGCGACTTTGTACTTTGAGGAGACCTCTGAGGCCTGTATTCGACTATGGTCAGCTCTGAGAAGAACTTTGTACAGCTAATGCTGTTCTTCACTGACAGTAAGCCAGAGAGCAGCAATGCATATGTGCTTTTCTTCCCATTTCAGGAGCTGGGTGATTGTTACACCATCTATTTTTCCATTCCTTCATTTCCTCTTAATATGCATAACAAGGATAGGCATAGTGAACTGTAGATCACATGTGGCCCACCAACCCCCTCCAACCCTTACTGTACATACTTTTCAGTCAGTTTTTATCCCCAAATCACATGGAAATTTTCTGAATGTGTGAAAACACATGAAAATGCCCACATCCCATCTCCACAAGCAGCCCAGAACCCTGTACTAACCCCCAAATATTTCTGTTTTCATTTTTAGTCCTTCTCAAAATGGCAACAGGATGTCACATGACATTACTTCTTTGCATCCTTTTGAGTGGAACTGCAGAGGAAACAGAGATATTTGGGCTTGTTGGGGGTGTGATGCATGGCAGGAATTGGCCTCTGGCCCCCACACAGTTCTCCACCTTTGATGTATAATCTGCTGCAGCTATTGAAAGGTTATACATAAATGAATGCTATTTTGGGAGAAAGGCAGGATATAAATAAATAAATAAATAAATAAATAAATAAACATTTAAATGTAAACATGCATTGCTTACTTTGCTCTTTTCTTTGGAGTCTAATTCTAAAGAACAGGTTAGTTTTTAATTGACTGAATTGGGAACTTAACTTTTGTAAGTGTTTTCCTAATGTGCTAACTGTGCTTTTCCAACACTAAAGCGACATTCACTGTTGGTATTTTAATGTTTGTACAATGTCATTATGGAGAGAAAAAAGGACTGTTAAGAGGACAGTTATGAGTTTACCTGGTGTTGAACTCAAGGGGGGGGGTAAACTACACATTACCTTAAATATACAATGTAATGAGCTCACACATTATTACCTTTGGTTGCTTGTGCTTTCCACTTTTCTCGGTTTTGTTGCACCACCTCAGTCCAGGTGGTTTTAAAACATGTGAAGTCCACAGTGAGTATGGAACAGTTGAGTGAGGCACTTCCTTCAGATCCAGTGCTCTTGACACTTGATCGTTTAACTTCGGAGGGGCTAATGCTATTCAGACTGGGATACAAAACAAGAATTACTACTACTACTACTGCCACTATAACTGTTGCTGCAGTACAACATAGACAATGAAGACATTGTAACACACACACACACACACACACACACACACAAGTACTGAAGAAATTATAGGGGAAAAAACAGGAAAAATGATGCATTTAAGGTAAATTCTCCTGTCTCCTGTTTTAGTGCTTTCACCATTTGCTGAATGAATTATTCTTGCTATGAGGCTTTTACTTTTTTAAAAAAATAATTATTAGTAAGTTTTTTAACATTAGTTTAAATGAAACTGTACATATTTAACATAAATTACACTGATGCAGGTTTTAGTTCAGGAATTTAAATCCCTCCTTTTGGCAAGTAAGTAATGAAGCATTTTTGACGCTTTTACCCCATGCCCATCAACTATTGTTGTTGCTGCTGCTGTTGTTGCTGTTATTATTATTATTCCCTTTGTCCATGCAATTCTAAGTACTGCTCTTTTTTAATGCTTACAGGTCGGTAAAACATAGTTTGATTTATTCAGTCTATCTGTCACTCTTGCAATGGCACAAGTGGGCTTCTCGTAATTTTGACCATTAAGTTACTGCAAAGTAATTAAATGATCACCCACACTGACTATACAAGCAAAGCTTCTAAGGAACCTCTGAAATAAGGCATGGATATTTTAAACTATACTTTTCTGTCTCACAAGAGACAAATTTATTTGCCCATCAACCTTAAATTTTAGTCACTGGATTGAAATCCAGACATAATCATGCTTGGAGCAGACCCACTGAAATCAATGGGAAAAGTAAACCATGGCTAACGTAGATAAGACTAAATTCAGATCCAACTGGGAATAAGAGAACTCTATTCACACTGTATAATTGAACTCCCATTGCAATATATCACAGATACAGACCTGGAACGCCTAAACCCTGTCATGCCAGAGTGGGAGGCTTCCTCAATGAGAGGTGTTACAATCTTTTCTGTCATATCAGTCAGCACAGTGAAAGTGGGTTCCACAATGAAATCAATAAAACCTTTAAAAAAAAGAAATAGACAATGGAATCATCAGCTATATCAATGGAAATACATTTATAAAAATGGATGAACAAATGTCTACAGTAAATATATAAAAATGTCTGAGAGGATGTGCATCCTGTCAAAAAGATGTTGCCATCTAAGAACATTATTGCCCCAGCCTGCTGAATGGAAGCATACCAGGAAGCATCATTTATTATCACACTTTTCTCTCAATAGCACTTTAGTATTGCTTTGTGATCCATGGTAGCATGCTCTGTTTTCTGCACTGTTGCCATAACAAGGCCTTCTGACCCTGTATGCCCAACCTTGTACATGCATGCCTTTCAGGTTTTTTAAAGGTTTTTTTTTACTGCAATTGCAAAATTATGTCAATAGCTGTACAATAAAAGAAAAATAGAAAAGGAAAGGAAAACAGGACCTTGAGAATAGCAAGAGGGTAGTGAGAGATAGGAGTAGAATCAGACCGAATCTGGCTGTCTGAGAAACAAAACTGCGGTGGGAGAAACTTATTGCACAGAAATCTATAGTAGAAAAGCAGTGTGATTGGGAGGCATTCATGGGTTTTACCCATGCTCCAGGAATTGATGGAATGTAAACTAGCTCCAGGTCAGATACAGTGTTGTGAAGTAAGTAATGGCCAAAGACACTATTATCCTATGAAAATGGCACCTTATGAGCCTCATGTGATAAAGTCCTCAATGTAGAGTAATTCTTTAAATGAGGAAAATAAAATGTTGCAGGCAACTCAACATAAAGCAGATGGGGTTCAGCTTGTTTTGTATGGTTTTGTGTGAATCTAAGCCAAATTTCTAATAAAGCTGGTTATGACCCAGCTTGGAAAATGAAACTGATGGAAGCAGCATACTAATGAAGCTATATTAAGATATCATAGATGTACAAAGAGAAGCAGCACATAAATTCCCTTGAACTTTCTTATTCTAAACTTCACATTTAATATATCAGCAAGAGCAGTTAAACGTAATTTTGGGTATTTTCTGTAAATGTAATTTGATATTCAGTGACTGGGATGTTCTTAAAAAATAATCTAATAATAAAAATTTGCTTGTACCAAGTGTTTAAGATCAAGTGTTTAATATCAAAAGTAATATCTTGTAGTAGTTGGTGCATATTTCAGACCAATAAAATTGAAAACCCATTTTTACGTATTATTCACTGTTCATAGAGCAAATGAAACAAATAGGGTACTGTGTGACATGACTTATCTAGAGAAGCACCATTATTAAAGAATCTGTCAAATGTAATTATGATTTTACATAATCCACTTATTTAATGTAGTTTGCAAGGGACACTGGCCCTACTTTCCATTGGCTAGAATTCATTATATCTTTCATTTTATGTCAGGAACTGAAAGTATTGAGAACAACATTTTAAACCAGAGATCCTGGAACCAAACCCCAGTGGATAGCAAGGGCCCTCTATATCTAATTCTTCTTACAACAGCTCTATTTTGTTGTATCAATATTTAAATTCCTGGTTTGAAGACAATCAAAATGGAAGCAATAACCCATCCATTTCTTCATTCCAGCATGAGAACAAATGCTATTGCTTCAAATAGGGAAATGTTTGAGTCTCCAGATGTGGTAAGGATTGTGTTTGGGAATGATGATGGCTACAGTCCAACAACTTTTAAAGGGACACATTTCCCATGCCTGGTTTGAAGAAATAAGTAAAGGAAATCAGGAAAACCAATGCTATTATTGGCTGCTCAAAAGCTGAAAATGTAGGTTATAAAGCACACAAGGTTCCAATAAACATTGTGGTGGCCCACTAATATGGCTAATGTATAGTGGATTTGAGCATCTCCAATCATTAATATTTGCTCAACATGTACTGAAACAGTGGGCTTCCTCTTTCCAATCAAACATCAAAAATGAGAAAAATAAATGCCACTACACTAATCACCAGAAAGAGCCATAGATGACAATAAAGAGCAAAGTCTCCAATCAAACAAGCCTCCTACAGGCTCAGACAGAAGGAAAAGATTTTACATCTTTTAAGCCTCCTGTTGAGCAACAGAAAATTCTTGGCATGGCATTCTACTGCAATTTGGCCTAACTGATGAGAAAGCAGACTGACTTTCAGATATCGGCACTGAATTCATGGTGAAATATTTAGAAAAGCTGGCATTTAAACATAGACCCTGGCATTTAAATTATTTCATTTCACCAGGCATACAACACCCTAAAGATTGATTAACTCTCCATTGTTGAATGCAGTTCTTCATAATTGCAAAATACAAAGCTCTTTGAACAGGCACAGTTTCTGAAAACTTTACATACAAATGCATATGTGAACTCAAGTCTGGGTACCTAAATCTCCCCTACTATACAATTTGTACATCATATTTTTTTCTTTTCCAAATGTATAAATTATGCACTCCACAGTTGGCTAACTTTTCTTCTCCAAAACAAGACACTTTGCCGACTATTCCACATTAGACTTGAGGTTCAAAAAGTGGGTGCAGAATATAACAAAAATTTGGTAGAATTCTAACAGATGGAGGAATGTGAGAGAAGGAAAAGAATGTATTTTATGGGGTCACCTTGGTTTTATCAATGGCACCATTATCTCCATCAAATTCAGCAGGAAGGCTCCTGTTTGTCATATTTGTTATACTTATTCTGTCACTATAGATAATCTGCAGTCTGTGGTTTATTTTTCTATAGTACTTCTTGAAAGAAAATGAATTAACTACATGTAACTAGGAAATTGTTATCAATCACATAAGTAGAACCATAACGGAATATTCTCCTATTAAGGCCAATGCGATTTTAGGTTACATCAATAGAAGTATAGTGTCTAGATCAAGGGAAGTAATAGTACCACTCTATTCTACCTTAGTCAGGTCCCATCTGGAACACTGTGTCCAGTTCTGGACACCACAATTCAAAAAGGATGTTGAGAAACTGGAGCATGTCCAAAGGTGGGTGATTAAAATGGTAAAGGGTCTGGAAACCATGTCCTATGAGGAACGACTTAAGGAGCTGTGGATGTTTAGCCTGGAGAAGAGAAGGTTAAGAGGTGATATGATAGCTCTGTTTAAATATTTGAAGAGATGTCATATTGAGGAGGGAGCAAGCTTGTTTTCTGCTGCTCCAGAGACTAGAACATGGAACGATGGATGCAAACTATAAGAAAAGAGATTTCACTTCAACATTAGGAATGTCCTGACAGTAAGGGCTGTTTGACAGTGGAACACACTCCCTCGGAGAGCGATGGAGTCTCCTTCCTTAGAGGTCTTTAAACAGAGCCTGGATGGTATGCTTTGATGGAGAATTCCTGCATGGTAAGGAGTTGGACTGGATGGCCCTTGTGGTCTCTTCCAACTCCATGATTCCATGACACCATCACTGAGGCTAAGGACACCTTATGTTTTGTGCACAGGCAAGGGAAGGAAATGGAACAGTTCCTAATTTAATCACAGAATCAGTATATACAGCCATTAAGCAATTGGCCACTGAGCAGTCAAATAAGAAATGAACATTTTATAATGTTAGCGTATGGGATTTACATAAAGAATATGGTATTTAATGATAGTGAGATGCAGTAAATGTTCACAAATTAAATAAAATGTTAAAACAGCACAGGACTGTATAAATCAGTCTTTAGTACTGATTGAATGCTTGGCTTGTTTGCTATAATTATCTTTGCTGACAGTGTAATTCAACATTAATTCTCCAGTGTAATGAATAAGAGTACTTTGATTAAAGATGAAATTATGTCTGAAATTCTGGCCAGAAAAATAAGATCAAGGGATACATTTCCCTCCACTGGGCTACTTTATGAGAAGTGAATCTAATCAGGCTTAGTGCTACCACCCAAAGATATGATATTCTTTAAATTCCAGGGACTGAACTGCAAAAGCATCCATGCAAAATATGGCTGTACTGCTGATCTGCAGCCCAATCATAAATACTATCTAGTTCCTCCTAAAAACTTTTGGCTTTCACCTAAGTAAAAACATCCAGATTTGCTTCAAAACTATAATTCAAACAATATCAAATATCAAATCTACTACAGCTATTTAATTATTGGTGTTGTTTTTTAAATAAAAAACATTTATTCCTTTCCCTTCACATTACACCTCAGCTGTCTATCCTGTAAAGGTGGAATTACAGGCTTGAAGGCATGTAATTCTTCATTAATTTTGTTCTTGAAAACAAGTTACACTATCAATTTTCTTCATGCTGTTACACTGTCAATTTTCTTCATGCTGTGAGAAAATCTTCAAACATGTCTAGGTGTCAAAGACTATTTGCAGATCAGGACTTTTTCTGTTCAAATTCACATGTGGTATTTTTGAGCTAAAAAATAATACTCACATAATAGTCTGCACAGAAATATTCATTTCAAATTAAATGCTGTTTCCTGTAGAGAAAAATTGCTTTTTTTCTCTGCAAAAATGCCACATGCATCATGCTGGACTTTGTGATGTCTGGCAAGGTAAGGAGTAAGGTGTAAACAGTCCAGTTTTGCCACAGAGTTTCTAGAAAAGTCCATGAAAAACTAGAGGTAAGTTACCCTTGGGTAAAGACTGTTTACCCCATGGTCAGGTCTGAACTTCCAGATCTATATCTGGCCTAGCAAAATCAAGCCCAATCCTGCCCCCCAGGGTTTTGGCATGCGTCATCTGAATGACATGAGGTCAGGGAGAACATGGGTCTTTTTGCCTGTGAGGACAATCCCCAGGTAAAACAAGAAATGGAATGTACAGACAATGCAACACCACACCATTGCATTTCCAATTTCTATGTTTCGTTGTAAAAGCTGGACAGTGAAGAAAGCTGGTAGGAAGAAAATCAACTGCCTCTGCCTTTGTACCATCACCATATCAGAGAAGTAAAGTAAACTGTGTTGAAAACAAGTGGACACTGAATGCTGATTTAGCTATAGAGTATGATTGCACTGTCCATACAAAGAGTAACAGAATGAGAGGCACAGAATTGTATGCTATGGTTTTTAATTTAGACTGAATAGAACTCATGCTTCAAAATTAATTCAGTTACATTTTAGAACTGCCCTTTTAAGCTAGTAAAGTTTAACAATGGTAGAATACTTATATCATTACAAGGGTATAATTATCATTGAAAATCACTGGAATCTTATTCCTTTGTTTTTATATAATACAGAATAACACCTCCTAAGCAACTGTTTCCCTGCTAAAACATATTCTTCTGCTTCAGAAAAGCAGCATTAATAGAGGTACCTACCTATCTGAGACTGAGGAACCATAGTGGATTTCCGGTCACACAATGGGGAAAAAGGAAGCCCTAGTTCAGCTTCTTTGTCACCCTGAAGAATAAAGAGAAGGGACAACAGGTTATGTATAAAATAATGTGGACAGCATAGATCATGGTTTTGTGGATTTTCCTATCATCTCAACAGGACTTGCACATGGGAAAGAGGTACTGTGACCTTACTAATGAATGCCAAAAGGGGAGAAAGAGATTGAGAGAGAGAGATACAGTCTGGCCATAAGACAGTTTTGAAAAGATTCCCATGGTTACTCATATATTATTTTTTCAGTGGGACTTTGGACCTTTCTCCCATAAAAATGGTAGATGACACCTCCATTCCTAGTTACTTGAGGGAAGTACAGTACAAAAATCCCAACTGCCCAGGAATAATTTTCCTGGGTTGTCTGGTTTATGGCCTTTCTGACTTAGTTATTAGTTAAAGTATAAAAGCCACAATTTTTCAACAGTGATCAACATTTCTGAACAAAAGTCAGCAACATAAAACTGACACTTCACATGCCCTCTAGGACTCACACATGTGTACTAATGCCACAGATTTTTCAGCTTCGCCTTGGTCCAGAATTTCACATCAGATGGTGATGTGAGAGACAGGGTCACCAACCAATTTAGTGGAGGAAGGCAGCCTGTTTCCCATTTGCAGTAGTTCCTGAGAAGAGGTCTTAGTGGCTACAGAGCCTGAAGTCCTGGCAGCAGTCTATCAGGACGACAAAGGGCAATTCGGGAGGAAGTAGCTCTTTGTTGCTAATGCCTCTGTTTACCAATATGTAAGGGATCTCAACTATTGTACTAGGATGACAGTAAGTAAAGATGCTTTCAGGGGTGTGGGCATAGGCATGGAAGAGATATCTCTTCTTTTCCAGGCCCTCAGATAAGCACAACAAATATACAGCCGACCCTTCTTATACATGGATTTTTAATACACAGATTCAAGCATCCACAGTTTGAAAATGTTCAAAAAAAGTATCAATTTCAAATATCAAACCTTGATTTTCCATTTTTTATAAAGGACGCTAATTTGCTATGTCATTACATTTAATGGGACATGAGCATCCACGGATTTTGTTGTCCATGAGGGATTGTGAAACCAAACCCCAGCTTATACTTTAGGTAGGAAATGAAGGTTGATTTTTTGAAAAAGTACCTACACTGCCTTTTTCCAAAACTTTTATTGAGAACTATTATAAACAGCACTCATTACAAGGCTTCCTATAAATGAGTAAAGATCATTCTAGCTCTGGATCATAAATAACAAACATAGTTTGGACAGAGTGATATACTGTATATACTTATCTATAAATCTAAAAATGTATGCCCAAAAATTGACCCCAAAATCCCAGGTCAACTTATTTCCTGACCAGTATGGTAATGTGATAGCAGCTCTTTCAGATTTCCCCATGCAGTCGCAGAGCAGTTTATTTCTTGTGCCAAGCAGAAAGAGTCTGGGTGACTGATTGCTTTTAAACAAATAAACAGTCCCTTTCCCACTCACTGTCTGGGAAATGAAACATGAAACAAAAGCAGAAACGAAAGCTAAATCATTGAAACAAGAAGCCTCAGTTAGAGTCTCTCTTGCCCCATGCACACATATACACACTGAAGGAGCCTCCAAGTTTTACCCTCAACTTATCCATAGGTCATAGCAAAATCCATAATTTTGGCCCCAAAACCTGCCCTTATACATGAGGTCAACTTGTAGTCAAGTATATTCGGAACTCTCTCTTCCCCCTTTGCACAGAGTGTGGGAGCTACACCTTTGGAAGAAGACAAGAACTTGGAATAAAAACTGTAAACCTTCTTTCTCTTGTGCAATGAAAAGGAGGAAGCACGTAAGGCCAACGGTAGTGCTGGTTCATGCCTCAGCAAACTAGAGTAGTCCCTCCACATTTGCAGGGGTTAAGGGTGATGGACCCCCATGCATTTGGAAAAACAGCAAATAAAAACACAGACACTATTCTTTTTACCTGAGAGAACAACTCACTAGGAATTTCCAGGTCCTCCAAAGCAACTCTATGGTCAACATCTGCCAGAAGTTGATCACAGAATCATGATGGGGTACCTACAAATGTCTAGAGAAGTGTTTTCTGTAGGAACTTCTAGATTCTCCAACACAACTCTATGGTCAACTTCTGGCAGAACTGCGCTGGAGGACTTAAGAGATTCCTAGAGAGAATATATTAATCAAAACTGCAAATAATGAAGTGCACAAAGGTCAAAGCCACAAATGTGGAGGGCCAATTCTATAGTCGGTAGTCATGTTTGTCAGAGCTAGATATATGATATATTTAATTCATTTTAAATTAATATAAATAACTATTTTTTTTAATTTAACCACTGCATATTTTAATGTCACAATATAGTAAGAAATATCTCTTTCTGATCTGACCTACTGATTTTGGCCTTACTAGCTCTGAATAATTTTTGCCTGCTATATATGTGTTTGCAAAAGCATCCCAAAAGCTGTGGCTCTAACCTTGTCCCAGTTTCATCCAGGTTATAAGCCATCTAAAACAAATCATGACAGAAGGTAGAAAGCATCTCTCTCCTTTAAAATAATGCATTGCATTTAAAGCACTACAGTTTAGTCAGCTGATACTCCCTATAAACATGGGGCTTTATTATAAACACACCAGTGTTAACACTGAGAACAACTAAAGTTATACACTTAACAGGATTAATCCAAGGCAAACCTATACACCCACCTACCAATATCTACTGCATGACAGCTCATCACTCAAGTAATATACAAATTATTTGCCTTATGCTTCTGTATAATTGAATGGATATTTTCATTTAGTTTAATGGTATTTTATATTCCCAGCAAGAAAACTACATGGGCTCTGGCAAAGTACTTCTCTGCTAAATATGCTGAGATAAGCAATGCGGCCTTGTTTACCTAATTGAATGTTGGACACTGTTATCCTTTCTGAACAAACAAGAAATCAATTAGTGTTTTCTAGCACATCTTCCAACCTGACTGGTTTTTAGTTTTTGCCATCTGAAGGATGTAGTGTTGGCCAGTACTGAACCAGTGATTTGCTGTACCTATTACTGTAATGCTGTGTATGTGGGGTTATTTTTAAAGATGCTCTATAAGCTGTACGTAATGCAGAACAAGGCAGATTTGACAGAGCTGCTTCGGGTATAACCAGTGAAGAAAGTGGATAAAAAGAAAATTAATGCATTTGCCATGTGGCGCTGAAGAAGAGTGTTGAAGATACTGTGAGAGCCAAAAAGACAAGCAAATAGATCCTAGAACAGATCAAGCTTGGATTCTCCATGGAGAATCGACGAATTGTTTGCTGAGAAGCCATTTTTGTAATAACTGAAGATCCCATTATTACAAAAATGGCTTCTCAGCGAACAATTCATCAATGGGAGAACAACCAGAGCACTTCAGTGACGTTTCAGAAGCACGACGGGTGATCCCACCTCTGGTGCTTCTGGAGCGTTTGGCAACTTTTGGGCAATAATATCCACATGGTAAGTCCCTAGTGTGATAAGTTCCCATGACTGTAGTGCTGCAATCTCCACAGTAAGTGATTTACAGGTTGTGGTCCTTGAACAAGGAAATTACAAAGGAAGTCTAGAAAGTGAAACTGTTGAACTGAATTATATTCACAAATTTCAGTTCATTATTAGAAATATGAACAAAGACAATGGCTTAATGGCACACTACATATATTAATGCAAGAGTCCTCACTACTGCACATATAACAAAAAGTAATGTTCTCCAGGAGAGTTAGAACACTGGGAAACTGACTTTTGGAAAGCACACTTATTGCTTTCACATGTCAGCACTAACCGACCACTGTGAAGATCTCAAAGACCTGATCACCTTACACATAAAACCCTGTGCTAAAATAAAAATCAGTGAAGCTTAAAAATGGTGCTGTGTTCTCTTTTTCTTCTTCTCCCCTTCCTCCTCCTCCTCCCCCCTTCCTTCCTCCTTTATGCTGCAAGTCACTAACATGGCTACATGTTTGAAAGCAAAATAATTGAAGTTTCTCACATTACCTGTCTAAAAAACTCTTCCAGTAAGGACATGGTCCAGCGATGATGGAGGTCCCATGCCTTGGCAGGATGACTGATGTCAGCTGTATGCAACATCAGTGATAAGGCTTTTGGTTTGTCAATTCTGTAATCCAAAACAGTGACACACTTTAACTGTTTGCATCATTAGATGGAGAAGAAACTGCTCAGACAAAGGACCTCTTTCAAATTATTAAGGTACTCATACAAAATCATTTGTGCATCCACACTGTGTTCCAAGCAAGGATCTTCAAGAAAGACCTTTTTTAAATAATTTTTTCAAGTACAGGTCCCAGAATTTGCAAGCCAGTATGGCTACTGACAATGCTGAATAAGGAACTCTAGGAGTTGTGGTTGAAAGAAATCACTGTTGTAGTCCCTGACCTAGTGTACACAGTGAGGATAGAAGGGCAGCCTCCAACTTGAGGACAGTAAGAGTGTTTTCAGAGGTTGGAGATTACTGCACTGTAGACATAGGGCCCATTCCCACTGACAAGATGAATCGCTTTCTGAGTCGCTTCTGCCCCGTTTTGGAAAGCAAATCCAAAAGGCCTCCAGTTCCTACTATGAAGGGGATCTTTTCCTTACATCTGTCTAAGTGATTTAATTTGGCGTGACTGTAGTTCCCACTGGCTGCACGCTGGTTCAGAATCCCCTGTCAAGTGTCAACCACCCATGACATACGCAGCAGCCTGACTTGGCAATTGGGAGGTGGGCTGAGAAAGTGTGACCTGAGCCTGAGAGAGTGTGACTTGAGCCGCCGATTGCTGAGGCTGGGAAAGTCACCCCTTGTAGGGGTGCATTGGGGGCTTGGGGTACGTTGGGAGTGCATTGGGGACTTGGAAAGTCACCCCACACAGGGACCCACAGTGGAGAAAGGGGGAGATGGAGGCAGGAGCCAAGTTGAAGATCCTGTCACCTGCCCCCGCTTGGCTGAGGAACCCTCCCAGCCCAGGCGCACCACTCCTCCACCGCCCCGGCCTCCCACTCCCACCCGAACCTGCACATACGGCACCACCGCCACGCCATCTCCTGGCCTGCTGGACCCTCTGCCCCTTGGGAGCTCACAGCCTCGTGCTCCTCCAGCCCGGCGTGAGGCAGAGGAAAAGCCACTAGCTCGCTGGCTTGCTCCTCCTGAGGTCCCTCTAGGGCCCGATCCAAGTGTGGCAGTGGGGAGGGAGACTCCCTCTATGGCCTCTTGGGGGTCCCACTGCCCCTGCCACCTTGGGGCAAGCCAGCCAGCTTCCTCCACGCCTCCTCCTTGCCTGGGACACTTATCCATGGAGGCACTGGGGCTATGCCAGAGGACCAGGAAGAGAGGAAGGCAAGGGACGGGGGGCAGTGAGGAAGAAGAGGAGGAGGGGGAGAGTAAGCCAAGGAGGGTGGGGGTCCTGAAAAGGAGGAGGAGGAGGAAGAGAGGAAGGCAAGGCAAAGTAGTGTGCTTTGTTTTTTTAAAATAAATAAATAAACTAGAAGCAAAATCAATAGAATGATTTGACAATTACTTGCCTTTGCAAGTAATTACCAAATCAAACTATCAATTCATCAATTAAAAGTTTTCTTTTAAAAAAACCTCCCACCCCCTCTGCCAATCGTACCTCCCCCTCTAGAAAGAATCGATCCTGATTTGTAGTTCCCACTTGCTGAACACTCTTTGGGATTGATTCTTTCCAAAAGACACCACTTTAAATGTACTGTCAGGAAAAATCATGGTTTTGGCATTTGCTCCACTTTGTCGCCACTGTAATCGATCATATACGGATCGGGATCGCTTACAAATGGAAATTAGGTTCATATAGCTCGAATGGTGCTGCGAATTATATGGTACAGGGAATGGGCTCTTATAGCCCTATTCTATTTTTACTGCCCTTGCCACTTCCTGTAGCATTCTGTGATTTGCAGTTTAAGGAGGAGTATTTAGAATTCTCAGCCAGAAAGCCCTTAGGCCTCACTGAACTACAAACCCCAGAGTGCTACAGGAGGCAGCCAGAGCAGTAAAAGTAGAATAGCACCACTATAAGCCCAAGCTTATCGCATTGCTTATTAAAGTGACTTACTTCTCCTGGCTTAAATTTTAAATTGGTAAGCATCCTGATATTATCACAAGGATTTTGCCACTGAATCTGCCACCCGGGTCCATCCCCGCTCCCAGGATTACTCCAGTGGCCATTTTCTTAAGAGGGAAAACTGCTGGTGTCAAAAAGAGGCACATTGGGGAGCAGGGATGGACCCGGTTGGCGGATTCGGTAGCAAAATCCTTGTGATAATATCAGGATACCGCTTGATTTAAAATTTAAGCCAGGAGAGGTAAGTCACTGTAATAAGCAATGCGATAAACTCCGTAATCTCCAAAGTCTCTGAGAGAATAACAGCTAGCAGCTATCTTTATCTGAGGACACAAGGGGCTCTTTCATACTACCAAGTTATAGCACAATGATTCTGCTGTAACTGCCATGGCTACATCATATGACCCTTTGATTGAGAGTTCCTGTATGGCAGGGGGAGTTAGACTAGAAGGCCCTTGTGCTCTCTTCCAACTCTGTGATTCTATGAACTCTGGGGTTTGTTGTTTGGGGAGGCAAGGAACTAGAGTTCGCTAATTGTCCATTCTAAATACCCTTCCCTAAACTGAAAATCCCAAGATTCCATTGGATGAAGCATGACAGCAGTAGTGTTACTGTACGGGATGTCACTCGGTGCAGAGGCAGAGCTTCCAGGGGAAGGGCTAAATGGGTACATTCCTTCACCTTGCTGTCATGCACCACTGTACTCCTCAGTAGCATGGCACACTGCAGGGTATGTGTGCACACTCCCTTGCTGCTGCACACCACTCAACTTATGAGTAGAATGAGTATGGCAGGGAGCGTAATGCGGACACTCCCTTGCTGCTGTGCACTGCTCTATTTATGAGTAGAGTGGCATGCAGCAAGGATGGGAGGTGTGCTTGTCCAGGTGTCACCCCTCTTCTACAGTGTCACTCAGTGAAGTCCACACTCCCTGCATCCCCCTGTGTGATGCCACTGCATGACAGTTAAGTGGAATCACAGCACCCAGCCCCAAGCCTTGTAGGCAAGAAAAACTGACAGAAAAGCAGACCTCTCTTTGAATTAATGGAACATGTCTTCAGTTTGCAAGTGTTCGAAGAACAAGGTGTCAGAAAGCAAAGTGTCAAAAGGCAGGGGAAACCTGTAGTGTGGAAGGGACCCAAGTGAGATGAAAATAGCATGACTTCTGTGCTTTTCCTTTGCAGATAAAGAAACAGATTATTTCTAACAATGAAGCAATGGACATTGTTGTGATTGGAAATAGCTGACTTCCAGAAAATGATAAAACACTAAAAAGGCTAGCCTCCTGTCATGCTTTTGCTTGTGATGTGTTAGTCATCATGTTTTGAATTTCTGATAAAGATTTGATCTATCCCCCCTCAGGTGAACCTTCCAGTGCTTATCGCTGAGGTAAGAGAAAGATACATTGCATATCAAAAAGAGAACATTCCCCAATGGATAAAATCATCATGGATGCTGAACCTCCAAAAGGGAGTGTAGTAGTTGTTACTGAAATGTGTTCCTTCCCAAAGCACCTCTCCCAAACCACTGACAGGAAACACATACCAGTGGAATTCCTGGAAAGAAGCAAACACAAAAAGCCTTCCTTCCCACCCAGATGTTCTATGTTTTAATCCAGAGCAGTAGGAAGGGTGCTTTTAGTACCTCCTGTAATGATTTTTAGAAACAACAACAAATTGTTATAACACGGTGGAAGTGATGTTTTGCCTTTCTCAACTTTCCCTCTAGCTGAGCAGTGGTGAGCTCTATTTCCAGTACAAAGTATACAACAAAGATGAGTTTCTTCTTTCCCAGCTTTGAGTGTTGTGTGTGAGAGAGTGAATACTAATTCAATCACTGTAAAAAAAAAATACACATTGGTATCAAAGGAGGCTGGGTCCCCCCAGAGAGATGTTTTCAAAGCTTGTTTAATGAAGTGGCAAAGTACCAGCTGTATTACTGGCCTTCCCTTCACACAGTGTCATAATGTGACTCACCCTTCTGGCTGCTGCAATGCATTCTTCATGGCTTTGATTTGCTGAAAATGACAAGACATATCTGTAGCCAGCACCATCTCTATCACCAGAGTCCTGAATTCCCTTTTGGGTAGATATCCAGTCAAGAAGCAAAGAGAGAGGAGGGGAGAGGTATGAGACATCTTTCTTTCTCCCCCCCCTTTTTTTTTTTTTTTTTTTTTTGTATGTTTGCTTTTGTATGTTTACTATTAAAAAACTTAATATTTCATTTAAACTGGAAAAGGAACAAAGTTATCCCTTGTTAAGTTATCACAGTTTATTTTAACTACATTTTTCTTACTGAGACAATGCATTAATTATAAGTAACTCATGATTTGGAACCTGTTACACCTAAGGTATGTATATGCAAACTATAGCTAAAACATTTCCTAGATGCCTTTCTTAGCTCATACATGGTGTGGCAAAGACAGTGCTATAGATTCAGAAAACTGTGTGAAACCTGATAATAAAAACAACACAAAACACCAGAAGAAACAACCACACATCTCAGCGGGCACCTTTTATCTGCTTTCTTGGCTTCAGTTAGATCCTTTTTTGTCATTATCTTTGCCTGTATTTGTCAAATGTGATCTGTGTACCAATCCTGCCCTTCTGAAATAATAACAAAAGCTAAATATTTCTTGAGAGGAGAAAATTAACTATTTTGTTGTCATTATGGTTGAAAGAATACTCTCAAGTGCATTAATGAGCAAAACTGCTAAACAAAGTTTGATTCATCTTCTTCAGGATATAATGGTGGACAAGCTTAAATATCAGAAACTTTACTGAATTTGCCATATAATCAATCATTTACAGACATGGATAAATGTTATCTGGTAATATGATATCTTGGTAATTCTGTGAATTCTTGTGCATATACATTTGGAAATATGCTATGGACACACTTCAACTAGTTTAGGAAAGGCTTAATTAAATTCATGTGCATATGTGTTTCATATGAGAAACCTCTTTAAGAAACTATGGCGTGTTACAGACCGCCCCTTTGGGGGACGCAAACCTGGAAGGAGCTCCGAAACCGAGCTCCTTCTGGAGCCGCAGAAAGGGCGCTCCAGGCGCCCTCGCACAGCCCCACTACGTCACAACCGTGCCGCCCCGTTTTGAAGCAGCGCGGTCGTGACGTTGTAATGGCAGCCCCCGTGTGGAACGGGCACCGCCATTTTGTATGTGCTGAGCACATACTAGGGTTGGAGGCATCCGGAAGGGACGCCCCTTTCTAACCCTAGTACATGCTGAGCACGTACTTTTATGCCCGTCTGTAACGGGCCAACATGATTAAAACAAAGAATCAAATCAGATCATTCATAAAACAGCATCTTGGATGTTTATTCACAGAGACTACACAGGCACAGAACATATAAATGCTCATAATCAGTCTACATTTTAAGTACTAAAACATTGACTTTTGTTGGAGCTGAGTCTGGTCTCATTACAGATTCATGAATTATGAACCTATTAAATTCAACTTATAAATCAACCAGTTATAGGTTCCAGTGGCACCCTGCATGAAATATAGCTAATTGGAAATATTATAATCTGATGATATAAGAGATATCATTATATCAAGGGTGGGCTACACATACCTCACTAGATACATAAAGTCCTTAAGGAACCCCTGAATTACCAAATTTGAGCAACAGATGCTGTTGCCACGTTGCAGTGGCAAACCAAGAAACATCATTAAAGCAAGCATAAAATACTGGTTTTACATAATCTTTTTTTCAGTTTGCTGCTGGAATTTGGTTGTAAACCAGGAAACCTGATTAAAACAGGAAGCATATGCTTGTTTTGATAGAATTGGTGTCTTCTGCTTTGCCACTACACCACTGGATTTAGCCAAGAGAGAAAAAACAGCTTTTGCAGCCATCAAACCTTCCTACCCTCAGAATGAAGAATTCTACTCTAGTCTTGCTTCTTGTTTCCATCAATGTAGCTGGATGTTTCTAAACCTCCACAAAGCACATAAAATCACAATCAAGACTTTGCCATATTCACAAGCTTGATAAACCACAACACAACATAAAGATATAAGTATTATAAACAACTAGTTCAATAATATTGCTATAAAGAAAGAAATGATAGTAGCAGAAACTTCACTACGGCAAAAACTGCATATGTGTGGGCATCCCTGATACCTGTCTGTATGGAAAACCTTTTCTTCTATCATTTTCAGTTTTGTATTTTGTTGTAATTTAACACTGGCCACTAAAGATACTACTCACCAAAATACATTTGATATTCATGGATGTGTTTGAGATAGATGTGTTGGAATAAGTGAAATTTTGAGAACTAACACTTCTTTTCCTAACATTTTATCTAGAATCATTCTTGGCTGAATTTTTTATTCTACTCCCCATTATTCACTGGATAGAACAACTCCACTGTATAGCACTACAGCTCAGTAAAAAATAAAATAAATGTTACGTCCCACTATTTTGGCTTATTTTGCCATGAATTGAGTTACAAATACAGCACTACAGCTCAGTAAAAAAATAAAATAAATGTTACGGCCCTATGGCTTATTTTGCTATGAACTGTGTTACAACTCATAGGTTTCAGCCCAAATTAAATGGCACTTTTTCTTTCATCCTCTGCTACTAGGCTGCATCCTTTCCATGAACTGAGGACTTTATCACATCAATTTGTTGCACCACAGCAATCACATTATTGAAGCAAAAGGGAACATACCAATTTGAAAACAATCACTAACACACTTCTCTGCCATTGTGCTATTATGTTGCTTTGGCGATCTATGTCCCTGCACTCTCTCCTCCATACTGCCTCACTAAGCTTGCGTTCCTCCCTATGCACGCCCAGCACATGCATTACTTTGTTTTAAAATTTTATTTCTGCTACGATTACAGCAAAATGGTAAAATAAAAATTATTAAAAGACATGGAATGGAAGAGGAAAGGAAAACAAGCTAAAAACAATCTCAGCCTGCTTGGGAATAGCAAGGGGGGGGGGAGGGAGAATCATGCTCACTCATACCACGTGATTGCTGGAATATCAGAACTGAAGTGGAAGGGAAATGTTGTATGAGAGGCATCAGTAGAAAAGCAGAAATATTTAGAGCCCTTGACAGGTTTTTTCCATCAATAAAAAGGCACACTACACCAATGATTGAAATGCAAAGCAGCAACAGGAGAGACATGATGTTGTGCAATGAATGCTGGCCAAAGACACTATTATCATGCTGTAATTGTGATTTATCAACCATGTGTGACAAAACTCCTGCTGAATCAGAACACATGGAGTAATCATGTTGACATACCAGTCGACTACCATACATAGTGGATATTCTTACCTCCAATCATCCTTTGAAAGGTTAGACAAAATATTCATCTCCTCATCATCTTGCAAAAGGCGAAATGCTGCACTAAGGTGATGGTTTTCTAGTACAGAGCGATCATTATAAAGGATGGCTGTATCTGATCTATAAAGCAAGAAGATTCAATATTTATAAACAGAGATTTGGGTCCATTATCCACAGTGAGAGAATAATTTTGCCTCACGGTTTAGCATATCTATCAATTATATATTTGTATCAAGAGTATTTCAAAACAAATGGAAGCGGGGATGGAATAATCCCATTCGGTTCAATTTTTATTCACTCCATCAAAAAACAGATGCATATAGCTCTCTCATTCCTTTCCTTTAGGTATGAGAGTGTTTCTCTCCTTTTACTGGTCATCACTTTGGCCATCACTTTTTTTACCCAGAATGCATGCGCCTGTTCCTTGTCTTCACCCACCCTCCCATGCCATTAGCTGCACCTCCAGAGACAGGTGAAGACCCAGGAAGGTGGGGAAGAGGAGGAACAGGTATGCATCTGTTCATCCTCTCTCCCACCCCCAGAAGGCAGAAGTCCCCCCCCCCCGCACAAGTCCCATGATAGGGTTTGACATGAGCTTGACATGACAAGAAGAGAAAATATTGAACCGCCTGTAGAGAAGTAGAATAGAACAATGAGGGAAACATAGGCTGAATGGCAACATATACATCATTTTACAGACATGGGACCTACACCTTTGACTCTGTATTTGTTGTCTCCTGCTAACAAGAATTATATAACATTTTGTAACAAGGAGAAGGACATGAGAGAGACAGAAGAGGGTTGTCCCGGAAAGGGAGAGGCGGCGGTGCTGCAAAGTGAGAGCTCTGATTGGAAACTACAAGGCTCAGCAATCCCTGGGGTGAAAGGAGAGAAGGGAAGACCCCAGGAGGCAGGCCCTACAAGGGAGGGCTGGCAGATAAAAGGGAGAAGGGAGAGGCGCTCAAGGAGGAGGGTGTGAGCAGAAGAGAAGGTGGTGAGGCAGTTGCATGGAGGGAAAAAGGTCAGCGTTCTGGCAAGCTGGTGGGCTTAGTCAAGAGGGGAGAACTTTGCCGGCTAGAGTGGGAAGATTCAGAAGCTGTGAAATGCTTCGGAGAGGAGGGTTTCCTGTCGGAGTTTGCCCATCCCCGCTCTCCTGAGAGAGGTTTGAGGTTGGGTTATTGTTCAATGGGAGCATTCCATTGGGACCTTCAGGAGTGTTAATGGCCTGCCCAGGGGGAGAGCCTAGACCCTGAAGAAGACCTGTAAGACCTTACTGCCACTAAGGATTTGTGTGACGTAACCCAAGACCGGAACTCTGTGAAGTAACAGTGCCTCCGCTGGTGTTATTAATTCTATTAAAGGTACTCAGCATTATCTTTAAGTTGTTTGGAGTTATTGTCCGCCATGGACCCTGCTAAGAAGCCTGGAGTTGGGGGTGTGCCTTGTGGCCCTGCGACACATGTCTTTCCAGAATTGTTTCTTTTGCTGTTGTTCATTAAGTTAAAAATGGGGCCCATTTGCTCCCAAACTCATTCTGAAATACAAAGCCTATTTCTTCTCAGTATGATATTAATTAAATCATTAATTTTAAGTGAATTGTATGTAGTAGTTTCATTATGCATGAAAATCCCCTTTGAACATATGGCTTACTGTGAAAATATCCACTTCTTCAAGTCACACTAACACAGCTGTTGGAAGATAAGAGGGGGGTAAGTGCTATATGAAATCTCATTAGAGTGAAATCATGAGGCTGTTACTCAGCTCTTACTCAGTTCACCCCACTCAGTAAAATATTCAAAGTTTTGCACTACAAATCAGAAGATTTTTTCCCCCCTCTTCACTATTTGTTCCAAGTGCAAAGGGATCCTGTAGCCCCTTGGAAACTATCTGGGTGAAAGAATTTGTAGCACAAGCTTTCATAAACTTGGTCTACTTCCTCAGATGCATAGAGGTCATTATCTCTATCAAGTCGGATTGTTGCCCTACTCCTTTGCATTTGGAGACTGAGGTATTGTTTAAAAATAAATTACACATTCCAAAGGGACTGTAAGTATTCATTTGCAACATCATGCTATACAGTAATCCATTTGTATCTGCATACTTCAGGTTCTGTTGTTTCCTATGGCAGTGTGACATATGCGCCGCTGCATACATGTGTTTCCATTAAAAACAATGAGGCTCAAATCTGGAGATGCCAAGCCCATGGATAAGAAAAGTCCACTGTACTAATGACTCAAATGAAACAAATACAGTGAGCCTTTGGTATCTTCTAGGGTTTGGTTCCAGGACTCTTTGTGGATATCAAAATCTGTGGATGCTCAAGTCCCATCAAATACAACAGTGTAATAAAGTGGTGTCCCATATATAAAATCATAAAATCAAGCATTTCTTTTGGGAATTTATATATTTTGAAAATATTTTTAAATCCTGGATGTTTGAATCCAGGGATACGGAAGCTGTGGATATAGAAGGTCAGCTTATTCAGCCTTCTCTGTTTCTTCCTCAGTAACAGATTGGTTCAAATAATTTTATTTTTTCTGAGTAACTACATCCAAAAAATATCAGACATGGATGTTAGGACTGCCTTCCCCAATCCTCCAAATGGTTTGGACCACTAACTATAATATTGTTATTTACTGAACCTACTGCTTGGAACTGACAAGTATTCAAAATGTATGAAACCTACCCAGTTGCAGAAGGATCATAGAATCGTACACTGGAAGGAGCCTTTTAGGTGACCCAGATTCTAATAGAAGATGCTAACAGTTTTTAATGTATATGCAACTGTCCTCAAAACAGATTCCATTTCATGTTCCTTATTGTACTTCTCCATTGCAAATAGAAAAAAAAAATCCTCTCCTGACACGATAATGCTCTATATTTCTCTGTCCCTGCTGCTAGTCATGCTTCTAAAAATTCTCCTCATACAAATTTTAGAGTTCATAACATATTTTCTCGGTTGGTGTTTTTTTGACCATGGGACACATGAATGCTTATACAGTTGTTGGCCAGCAACTCTGGAACATTTCCCTTCTTCCCTTCTGTGCTGCTGGAAAGTTTTGAAAAATCCAGATCCGAGAACATTTATGTTCCTACAACATAGGTATTGCGGAAACCTATCACTCATCTATCACTGCACTATTCCTTTTGAACTGCATCTTGACTCTATTATTTGCTATTATTTGTAAGAAAGGGATTATGAACTATAAATAGTGGGAATAGTAATCTTGTTTTAACTTAGTAGCAATGTGTGTGCACATACATGCACATTTATTCTGTTTTACCTTTGTTAATTCATCAAACATTATCTCTTCTTGCATATTACTGTATACAGTTCTTTTGCCTGTAAAATAGTGCTTTGACTCTAATCGTCTTTGAACATAATAAACATTTTTTCCAGTGGAATGGACTTGTAATAAGAGTAAATCATTTATGTACATCAAGTGGATATGAGAATACAATATAGATTAGGAATGGTCCCTACAGTTCTTTTATTGGGAAGACAGAATCAACTTTTACCTGATAAATATGGGAGAATTGTCAAAGATGTATTAGTAGCGACATGAATACTAGTGGGAAAATAGTGGAAGAAACAACAATTTCTAACAATGAACAGGTTACAACTTGCCATGCCTAAAATATCATTTAAATAATGCTTAAAATATCATTTCATTATATATATTCATTATATATTTAAGGACAGAGGAGCAGTACAGATGGGTGGTTGGAAGCCGCCCCTTCCTGCTCTGGTTTGTGGCGCAGCAACTGCACGCTGAGGCATCAACCCACCTCCTAAAAGAAGCTGCTCTGAGCAGCTTCTTGGAAGGGCCATCATGGGTGCGCTCATGCACCATGATGACACCCCTTATGGCCAGTGTCGTTTGGGTGCTGCATACCAAGGACATTATCCATGTGGATGGGTGTGCACCATGATGTCAACAGGGTGGCAGAACTAGGGATCGGAGCATGTGCATGCTCTGCCCTAGTTCAGCCCTAGTATGCATCAGGCCGGCACAAAATGCCAGTTTGTACAGCCTCTAACTGAAACACCTTGGAATAAATAAATGTTAAACAGGAAGTACTCAAAGTAATGTAATTGCACAGAGATGTTATAGCAGGTACCTAAATTTCATTTGCATAACTATTAATATAGTCTGTTAAACAGAAAAAATGTATACATTTATTAATCTTTTTTCACTTTCAGATTTTTGAATGTGTATACAGTAATTTTATGCTATATATTCATACTGACTAGTTTAAGGTTTATGACTGAAATTTTAAAGTGAATCACTTGTACAAGAACATTTTCATTAATTTGTAATTTAATTTTTAAATTCAGGAGGAATGAATCATCAGCACAATGGCCAGTGAAAAAATAATTTAAATATTGAGAAAAATCTTCACATCCCTTCATGACATGTGTCTGGCTACTACTGGGGAAAATGAAGAAAAGTAAAATACTGTGATACCAGGACATGGGGAAATTATACCTAGTTCAACAATATGGAGACAGAGCAGGACAGAAGACAGCATGAGTATTTTTTGGTGGAAGTCATGTATACATATAATTTCTACTTTCATTCTTATTTTTTCTAATCAAAGCATAATAGCTACTATGATAAAGTTCTGAACTAGCAGCAAGAAACCAAAATTTATCTATGCTTGAAGAGAGACTCACATTTCAAATTCAAACTCTGAAATTTGTGTAAACTTGAACATTGAGGAAGTAGGCTCAAGTCTACCAATTTCTTTCTCCAAGTTAGTCTCAAAGGTGTAGATCTCTTAATAATAATAATAATAATAATAATAATAATTTTTATTTATAGACCGCTATTCCGCAATGATCATAACGGTGTACAGTAAAATTGCAATACAATACAAAAAATTGCAAGGCCTCTCTCCCCCTCAAGATGGTGGTTGGAGGAGGGCTCTTTTTCTATTGGTTTGATTATATATTGGTTTGATTATATATTTATATATTGGTTTGATTATGATACTTAATTTGTGAAGATCAGACCTCAAGCTCCTTTGGTAAAATGTAAGATCATCATTCAATGGAAATGATACGAACACCTGATATTAGATCTTGCTATCTGACATTTGCCAGAAAGTTACTAATTCCAGGTACGAGCCGCTGTAAACTCCACTCCAGTTTGGAACTCCATTCGAATCTCACACATCTACTAAACGTTTCATTTTCATCCGCTACTGTCTCCACAGATTCTTTTCCCATAGCTTTTTGTTGTTTTACTGATGTTTGTAAATGGCCTCACCGTGTCTGAATATGAAAGTTGTTGGTGGTTCCAGTATGTTCATAGTCATGGATGGCAGCTGCAAAGATCATAGCAAAGATTTCTAGCTCTGTCAACCAGTGCTGAAAAAGAGATTTAAGAGGAGTCAGATAACATGTCACTTTGTCAGACTTTAAATGGCATTCTGTTTTGTAAGAAATTATTTGTCTGTTCACCAAAAATGCTACACTCCAATGCCTTTTAATTTTAAGCTGTGGACACTGCAACTCAAGTATAGCCATACAGAATGAGAGGAGCCATTAGCTGGAACCAGCCTACTACTGTCTACTCTGACTAGAGCTGCACTGACTTTTCATTGCTTCAGATAGACAAAGATATTGTTGGTTTTCAGTTATGGACTGTGAACTCTGTAAGTCCGTTCTAAATGAAGTGCAAGGCTCAGTACAAATGCCACTAGCAAAATGAGGCAATTGTGTTGGGAAACAGCAGCTAAATGTGCCATTGCTTGGCAATTCTGGTAGAGGTACTTAGGTAGCCCAGTAAAGTGTATTTTCAGGACAGCTGTGCTACACTGCACATCACAGGATTTGCAACACAGTTGTTCAGGAGACTTTCAGGAGTCCATGTTATCTATAGACTGAGACTACTCATTTATGGATGGCTTTAGCATGTCGCTATCGTTATTACTCTTGAAATTGAAAAATCAGGCCCTGGTGCAATGTATACATAGGACTGCAGAGTGATTTCTCATGGAAATCAATGAGTGCTCAGTGTGAATCTAACACAGGAGTGGGCAACCATGGAGGAGGGAGATTTAGGGGGGGGGATTTTACATTCATATCCCACACTGTGTGTCCCAAGCACTGGTGTCCCAGACACAATCAGAAGTGATGTCACATAATTCTTTGTCACACACACACACACCACAGGAGCTCATTGCATTTTTATCTATTGTTCTGTGTTCTTGATTTTATTGTTCTTTCTTTTGTATGCTGTTACCCTCCTCGATCCAATACAGGGAGAGGCGGGATATAAATAAATACTATTATTATTATTATTAAATAGTTTTAAGGTTTGGGGATGTGGAGCAAAACCATTGCATTATGCAGCAGTTTTAAGCCATTTGATGGAGTTGGATGAAAAATGAAACATAACATAATTAATATAACTAATTTACTGAAATTCTAACAATTTATGGGCAAAGCATTTACATGTCCTCAAAAAACTATTTTTATTATAACTTTAGCTGTGTTCTGCTATTTTGATTTTGAATATACTTATAATACTCTTACTTGACTATTGATTTTTACAATGTTTTTATGTGACTTTAGTCCCTTTGGGCTATGGAATGGATAATTGGATTTTATGTACCGACAAGGATTACTGGGGAGTTACAGTCATAAAAGAAAAAGATCCAAGGGCAAAACATTATCAACATTGTAGTCCTGGTTTTTTTAAGTGGAGGGACTGAATTGCTTAAAAATTCCTTGAAAGAAAATCTCCAACTATCTTATGATAGACTTCCTTCCTTTAAAATCTAATGAAGGAGCAAGGGTTTTCTCCACTGTTGTATTAAAGCTTGCAGGAAACACTATGTAACACTGCCAATGCTTTTTCAGACTGCTTTTAGGAGCCTGCAGGGCTTCCAGTACATTTTCTAGCTTGAGCCCTATGTAATCATTGCTTACTCAGACAGCACTGCCCTTAGGGCGGCGTATCACCTCCAGAGTTATTATATTAACCAAGTTCCTGTTTTCAGGGAAAAAAACTACCAAGGATAATTGAAGAAACATTATAACCCATGGTGGCTTTGCACATCAATCAAATCTGGCTTTTCTATTAAGATCAACTGCATTGATTTTAATTTTATCCATCTAAGTCCACACACCCTACAAATGGGTGGACAACTTCCAGGGTCTGGAGGACCACATCAGCTCCCTGCAGAACCCCTGCTCTAGCACCCACACAACACATATGCCTGGATGTTTACTTTTTTCTCCTTAAAAAATACTGACAAATATTACATGCATTCCAGGAGCGGGCATGATAAGACCATGGAGTAGGGCCAAACCATATGGGATGATATCAGATGTAATTGTTTTATTTGCCCATTGGGTTTACTAAACATCGCTTAATTCTAAGGAAGTCTACTCAGGGACAACAACTCTTCAGGATGCAATGCAGTTTCATACAAAACCTTTTATACTGGATCATACAGGATTGCGGTCTCCTTTTCCTTCTTCCAAGTAATGTCTAGTTTTATATAGTACATGACATGATGTTGTTAAGTTGAGCATTTTTTAAAAATACAGAAATGTGGGAGGGAAAAGAGAAAGATTAAAAAATTTCCCCTGGCAGTAGATACAGGGAAACAAACTGCATAATGATGCCATAACATATATTACCAAAAGAAGAGAGAAATTCATCTCTTGTTTACTTTGTTTCCAGTGAATCACGGCTCAGTGTTATGCCCAAACTCTAGGCTTTGCAACTGTAAACTTTGAATGCTGATCTGTTCCAGGCATGTGATTATCCTGTGTTGCCTTCTCTGAAGTAATTTGGTTTGACATGAATGATATCTTGATGGATAGGTTAATACCAGGGACCAAAATGTGTGCCAACAAAGCATTTAAATAAATTTGAAGTTTAGCCATAAAGAAAAGTAGACAACAAAAATGGTCTTCCGACTTTTAAGTTGACCGATACTTTCTGGAATCATGGTAGTCAGGGTCCACCAACCTAACCTATAATTTATTTTTTTAAAAACCCTGTAGTTTTCTATTGGCTGGCAACTTTTGACTGTATTACAACACAGTGATACTGTATGTGTACAATCCCATATTGAATGTCATATTCAATACACTGAACGTGCATACATTCCCATACCTAAACATCTTTAATTTCCCCATGCATGTGTGACATAATAGACCTGATTGTCATGAAACCAGAGTCCTTCTCACACATTATGCTGAATGTACACACAAGGTCCTTATTCCCATTTTCCATACATTCATCTGACTCTATGCACAGAAATTACATGCAGACAGTAGAGTTTTCTCCATGCAATCAGAAATCATAGGAAAGCACACTGAACAAGTGGATGCTATCCCTTCATTTTCTCTTTACATGTTCATGATAATGAGTAAAAGTGGAATATGAATTCATAAAGGATGGAATGTGTCCTCTACTATCTCAGATAGCCTATCTTTCTTCTTTTTTTATGACAAGCATTTCCAATTGCTACCATAATAAAATGGCAGACGGTCAAAAAATAAGAGTTTTCTAAGTGATCCACTGCCCAAAAGGAGGAAATGCATAACGAAAACAAATGGCAAAAAGAAGGCATTCATTTGCAAGGTCTGAAATAATTTAAATACAATACACAGTATAATATTTATCACTACACTGCATAAGACTGTGACCAGGTGACCTGCATGCCTGTCTCCTGAAACTGCTGTACAGGTGCTAACTATCAACCAACCACTGTTCAAGACCCCTGGTCTCTCTACTTTTGGTCTGTAAATCAACAAATGTGAAACTCGTGATGGTTCCATGAGTCTTTAAATAATAATGGAAATGGACTTCATGGCAAATGCAAAAATATTGTTGAAAATGGGCACCCAGATTTGATACCAAGTTACTGTTCACACAGGCATCCTGCTGTGCCAACAAGTATAGTCTCCACCGCTACAACAGGTCACTTTGCTTTGAGGTCAGAATGAGGTGCCCATCCATGTGATCAAGGCTGGTTGACTTGTTCTGACCTCTGATGTGAGTGACTTGCTGCCACCGCAGCTGTGGTGGGTGGCATATGGAAATGCCCATGAGAACAGCCATCCAGTGATTGAATGGAGAGATAAGGTGACAGAGAGGAGATAAGGGCAGGTCCAGGTCCAAGGTATTCTGGGCTGCCCTTGGGGTAACCTGGTCAGTGCAGACAGGACCATAGTCAGTTTGTTAAAACCTGATAGCACAAAAATGGTTTGACCTGCTGAAGTGTTAGTACACCCTGTATAGCCCATGTTGTATTCAAGGTCTACATATTTTCATATCTGGAGCCAGCATGTTCTTAAGCAGTCATACAGAACCCACGGAAAGGATACAGAGAACTGAGGGCATGTGTAAAAGCCGGGTAATACTGCAATCAAGGCTAAATGGTTCTGCTTATTACTCCTTCCATCCCCAGGTTCTCTGCCTTTCCTCTTGCACTAAGAGGCAAAGGTGGCCTCATTACACCAAAGCCAATAAACCAGCGCTTCCTCCCTATCCCCTGCCGTGCTCCCAGCCAACTTCCCTATCCCTATATCTAGGGTTGTCCTAATCAAATTACTGATTTTGTGACCCTAAAGGTAAAGTCATCAACCAGTCCAGAATCCCATTGTCGATTTCTGGGAAGACCATCAGGTCTTTGTTACCTTACAAGATAGTCCTTCAGACTAGGATCTCAGATATCTCAAATCCTAGCTTTCTTGCACACAAAGTATGCATACCGTTGGGCTCCAGTCTGTGCTCCATGTATGAACTATGTCATCCTCAGATCCTAGTCTGAAACACTCACTGCTTTCCATGGTGTACTATTCAGACAGATAAATATCACCTTCTTTACACTTTTCAAACTCCACTATCCAATCTCCATACTTCCATTTCAGCTCTGAATGTTGTGTCTGATTTACTATTGTGTGCTTCTGGCACATCTGTGTGTGTGTGTGTGTGTGTGTGTGTGTTTAAAATTCTGTATGCAACTTTCTACTGACTGTACATATTCTAATTCATGTTCATTTTTCAAATCTATTTATGATTTAATGTGCAATTGTCTCTCCAAAATGGACTATTTTCCCCCTCTCAATAGAAATGTATATCCAAAGGAAGATGTATTCCATTCTCTTGCCAGTCCTTGGAGGGTGGTGGTGGATATTTCTGTCCTATCCCTATACCTATTGCTGCCATCTCTACAGTTTAGTAAACTTTAGATAAAACCAAACATTAGGATGTTCTGTATGTTCTGTAGTATGCGCAAGAGTAGCACTAATACATCTTGTGGGTTTAATTTCTGGCACCATGACCAAAAATGTATTCAATCATTATTTTAGGTAATATTATAATCATAACTTCAGCCTGTCTGCTCTATTTTCTGGTTCCAGAATCCCACAGTCCAAAGTTCCACAAAATTCTCTGAATCTGACCACTGCACAACTAGTTCCTTAATATGTCTAATTAACAGGATATAGTTCAAAGCATCTAAATCAGTTGAGAAAGGCTTGAAAAAGATATCCACTGCAGTGATTCTGCGTCATAAAATCCTTGAAATCCCATGTATTATACTGCACAATTAGCCATGAAGAATGAGGGTTGTGGTAAAAAAAATTCCCATAATGCACAACACAGCTTTAGGGTCTTAAGAACAGTGATCAATCTACTTACTACTACACCCGTCTTAAAAAGGAGGTAATGAACTGTCTGTGTGACATCTGCAGCATGCATCAGATTGTGGTATGGATTTTTATGCTTGCTGTATCCAACTTCCAAAGCTTCCACAAAGGAGACAAGAGCAGAAATTGGAATCTATACACAAATACAGAAAGAAAATGTATGAGGGTGAAAGCAAAGCTTCACAATAATTTTTTTTAACCTTATTGAGATTTTAAACAAGACTTTAGATTTTTGTATATTGGAAGATTGTCATCTGCTTTCAAACAGATACCATCGTATAACATTCTATGATTGAATGCCTCCAAATATATAGCTATATTAGGCACTCAGTAAAGAAATAAAAATATAAAAAACAATTAAATTGGTTGCATCTCTCAGGCAAATATACTTCACATGTCTGATATTAAGAACAGTGGAACAGTGGTAAGATGATGCTATGTGGATGGCTTCAAAATGTCATTATATTAAGTAACTTTCCAAATTCTGTTCTTAGTATCAGACATCAGTGGGAGGAGCACAAACGTGTAGACAGGAGATAAGCCAATGATCCTAGCAAGAGTTTGCTGGCTGGGTAGAGGAATGTATGATGAAGACATCCCCATCTGGATATGATTGAGTAGATGAACCATCATATATGGCACACTTGTGATGGGAATCCTAGTCGATATAGCACAGAACCCTTTTTACAGACAAGTCAATAAACACTCCCCATTTCATTTCAAAAAAGCTACAACTGAGCCCCACTTTGCTGAAATAATTGAAGTACTTTTAAGTATTATTCAGCCTAGCATGAATCTGTTCATAAGAGTCTAATTAAATGGTGACACATATGTTACTGTCAGGTGGCCCAATATGTGTATATAAGGTAGCAAAAACAGAAATACAAAGTTTGTGGTATTTTTCCTTCCAGGTAACCACAGAAGATGAAGAGTGAAGGGCACTGCAGGATCACTGACCTTGAAACGGCTGATCAAATCATAGCGGGTGAGCAATTCATAGAAAATGAATTTCAGTGCATGATCCCCGCTAGCATCATTTAGTGCAAATACATCAAAGGACCACTTGTCTACATTCTGTAGGGGGGGGGAAATACAGGATTAGTATGTTATTTTCTTCATCAGCTACAGAACAAAAGCATAATTTTATGACATGTGAAACATAATGTTTATCATTTGGTCTTTTAAAAATACTTTCATATAAAACACCCAATGTATATTTAGTTTGATACTATTTGACATCTTAACAACACTAGTAGTTTTAACCAGTTAACTTACACTCAATTAGTTCTTTTGCAGAGCTTTGTCATCTACTGTACTAAACACAAAGAACCATACTTAAGAAGCATATAATGCTGTTTTGAGTTTATTTAAATTCTGGAGACCGATCTATTTTGGTTTTGGCATTTTGGCACTATTTTGAAAGAGCTACATTTTTATTCCTGTTTCCCTCCCTATTATTTATATTTCATTGTATTTTATTTCTTTGTATTAATATTCTGCTCTCCTTCTAAAACAAAACTATTGGCAGATACTTAGGATTACTGTGTGGTTTCTTATCTAGTTACCCAGATCTGATTAGCTCCATCAAGAATGCTTTATTATACTGTATGTCTTCAAGGCGTCAGGAAAATTACGTGGTAAAGAATAGATCATGGTCATGATATTCTTGCTGCTCTTGTTTTTACAAGTGCACTCCTTGCATTCTGGTTCAGCCATGGGGGGCACCTTGACTTATTACTGTCTGAATGGTTCTTCCATAATTTCCCATAAAGATAGGGCAGTTAATGAAACCTTCTTGCATAGAGATACTACAGAAGTTTGCTCAAGCTTATAAACAAAATTTGAGATTTTTCAGAGGATAGGTTAGTTTCTAGGAGCCTCTGTACTCTTTTCTAAGATGGATTAATAACCAGGAGAAGAAAGGGTTTGTGGATTCCCTACATATTTATTCCACCAGCCTTCCAGTTCCCAATGGTCTCCTCACCACCTCTTCTTACAAACCTGCACACAGAAAGAAAAGAAGGTGTTGAGAGCAGGAACAGCGTCAGCTGCAGGGAATGTCTACCCCTCCAATATATTTACATGCTCTGCAGTACATGAGGACAAAATGGGCAGGGGTACTTAGGAACTATTGATTCTACAGTAAGCCTCGAGTACACTTGTGTTTCCACGTTCCCACTTTCTGTGACTCTTTTCATTTCTTTACAGCAGATGACATCAGGGAGACAAAGAGTTTAGGGAGGGAAAAACTTCCTTCTCCTTGTTTTTGGCTGCTGCCATCACCCCCTGCCAAATTCTGATATTCTAAGGAAACAATTTCCAGATCACTCCAAGAAAACAGAAAATATGATGAATTCTGATGGGCAAGTCATTATGACAGTCCCCATAACTTGACCACCAATTTTGAATAGCCATGGTGATATATATTAAAAATCTAAGTCTGATTCACATTACACAGTTACAGTATTATGATTCCACTTTAATATATTGTCATTCAAGGGCAAGCCATCCAAAAAAAAAAAAAAAAACCAGCATTACAATGTTTTGAGCTCAGTCTCCCATACTGCCAGCTCCTGTAGGGATTGTACCTGAGCTCAAAGGGAACAGAGATTCTTGAGGAAGATGACAGATGATGCCATCGGCCCTGAACACCAAAAGGTCCTAGCACTCTGCTCCTGTCACCACACAACACTGTATTACTCAAAAGATAGGCCTGCATAATAACATATAGTATTGTACATCATTTTGAGTTATTCTTGAATATTGTAAATGCTCAACAAACCAAGCTCAACAAAAGAGAGAGAGAGAGAGAGAGAGAGAGATCAGTGATGGCAAGCCTTTTAGGGGCCAAGTGCTCAAACAAATAGGTCTTCTGGCACCAGTGCCTGGGGAGGGACTTCTGCCCTCTAAGGGCAGGACTCCCACCCTCCAGGGGTGGGATTTTACTGGTGGGGTTTCTTCTCCCCTCACTCTTCCAGGCCTTCAGTTGCTTCTCCAGAGACAGCTGAAGGGCTGAGGGGTGAAGGGGGAGGAACAGGCGTGTGCCTCTTCCTCCTCCTCTCCCATGCCATTCCCAGCCTTTAGCTGCCTGCGGATAGGCGGCTAGAGGCCGGTGAGGGTCCCTGTGTGCTGTTCCCAGCCTTCAGCTGCCTCCGGAGAGGCAACTGTTGGCCACTTTTTCCTCCCCCTTCCCCTGCTGAGTGCTGGGGAAATGGAGTTGTATGCTAGCTCTGGCACGTGTGCCATAGGTTTTCCATCACTGAGATAGATAGATAGATAGATAGATAGATAGATAGATAGATAGATAGATAGATAGACAGACAGACAGACAGATAGATCTTCAAGGATAATGAACAACCACCACAGAGGTAACCCCTGTGTAGCAGATTGCATGTAATGTGCATAACAGGTACATCACCCCTCAGACAGCTGTAAATTTGGAGGTCTCTTTAATTTAATAGAGTTCTTTTTGATCATATTTCTCTTTGGGATGTGATATAATGAAAAGAAATACCCCGATTTGTCTGGTCATTACAGCTGCACACAAATGGCCCACTACGTGGTAATAGCAGCCACATGGATCAATAGAAAATGACTCAGTCAAATCACACACTCAAATTCTTCACTGTTGAATTGTTAAATTTATAACAGTAATTAATGACACCCGCTGGTCATTCAGGATATTATTACATGTCTGCCTAACTACGACAGCACCAAAGGATTTTTAATGAGAATTTTTATTGCAGTTTTTAAGCAATGTAAATTCAAATGTACAAATGAAATGAACAGGGGTAGAAAAAAGGAGACACCTAATCACACGGCAAATCAGATTTACAGGACAATTTCTGTTAACACAACTCATATGTTATACATTTGATTATAAAATGAATATCCTAATTTGACTGTAATTTTTCCCCAATGTGTTTTCAGACTAAGTGAAATTCCCCTAAGCAACCAAATAACCAGGCAAATGGGGAGGACACACACTGACACAAAATCTACTGCCTGGTGTGAAAATAACATTTTGAAAACAAGAGTAAACATTTTCCAGTGCACTCTAAATTTATTTCCACCATCTTGCAAATACCTTTTAGTCAGTTGACACCACGGCAAAAGTGAAAGGTGAAAAAAAGAAAAGAAAAGAAATATTGTTGTTTGGAGATTATAGCCTTTGCATCTGTGCTAAGCTAATAATGGGAAGAGAGGTGTACCCAACAAATAAAATAATCAGTTAAAACCTTTCTAATCCATGTTTAAATCAGGAGCACTACAGGTTTCCTATCTGTTCTCAGGTGGCACTTAGAACTACAATCTACCAACCGCAGCCCAGTCTACTCATTTCAAAAGTTAGTAGCAATGTTGTATGTGTTTATATACAGAGGTAGCTCCTTCATATAATATTCTCTACATGAAGCCTTTGGTGGAGGCATATTAGGATGCAGGGGACGGCAGGAAATTAAAAATAGCTGTTCACTGCAGTTTCTGACAGAAGAAATTAGAATGACAGCCATATAAACCTGAATCCTAGGTCTGAGGGATATGCAAGTACTAGCGATGTGAAGACCTGCGGAGGAGGGGGGGGAATGGAGGACAACTTTCCTCATTTTTTTCCAAAGACTCTTTTCCTGGGGAGAAACAGGTTAGCATTTTATGCAAGACTATGCACAGAATTGTAGAGTTAGGTGGGTTACAGACCGCCCGTTTGGGGCGGCCTGCACCTGCCCTTTCCCCGGTGTATCGGGGCCTCAGCTGCCAGAACGGCAGCCTCCGAGGCCCCAATCCACCGCTTTCCAGGTCGCGGGGAAGCGGCAAAAGACCGCTTCCCCATGGCCTGGAAAGGTGTGTCCTTGGGGCCCCGGTGGTGGCGGGGAGGAAGAGAAAGGGGCCGCTTGGCCCCTTTCTCCTCTGTATTGCTGGTGCAGCCATCTGAAGGCTGCACCAGCGACACAAACTGCAAAAGGAGCTCCGTTTCGGATCTCCTTTTCGTGCCGCGGAAAGGTCTAGGCGCCCTCGCGCAGTGCGCGACGTCACGTCCGCGCCGTCTCGTTTGAAGGTGGCGTGCTCGTGACGTCGTCATGGCGGCCCCCGTGTGGAACGGGCACCACCATTTTGTAAGTGCTGAGCACGTACTAGGGTTGGGGGCATCCACTCGGCCATGATCTTGGGCAAGTCACAGTCTCTCAGCCTCAGAGGATGGCAATGGTAACCCCTCTCTGAAGAAACCTGCCAAGAAAACACCATGATATGTCCACCTTAGGGTCATCATAAGTAGAAAAAGACTTGAAGGCAAACACCATGCACACCACAGCAATACAGTTTCACTTTTTTCTTATAGCCTGTTACTCTAGAACAGAGAAACACGCTATGAAAAATCCCTATGTCTGGACATTTATTAGCCTGAGCAAATACCATCTCTCTGGAGTTTGAGGAAGAGATTTTTTAAAAAAAATCTAGAGATGCTGGGGATTCAGTCTGTGACCTCATGGAAACAAAGCATCAGCTTCACCACTGAGCTATGGACTCTCCCATGTGAATGTCTCTATATAAATACCAGGTCGTGTGGTAAAATATCACCGTGCACTTCAAACTACAAGTGTAGAATTAAATATCTGGATATTTATCCATGAACAAAATCCCTAAAGACAGAAATAAATCTTGTCAGACAAATGGTTAGGCTTGGGTTTTTCCTCCTCACATATTGTTGTTCATTGTTGTGTGCCTCCAAGCAATTTCTGACATATAGAAACACTAAGGTGAACCTGCCATGGGGTTTTCTTGGCAAGATTTGTTCAACGAGCAAAAATTTTTCAGGCCTTTGCCTTCATTTCAGGCTGAGAGTATGTGGCTTGCCCAAGGTTTCACAGTGAGTTTCCATAGCCAAGCAGGGATTCAAACTCTGGTCTCCAGAGTCACAGTCCAACGTTCACATCGCTATAACATGCTGGTTCTCATTGTACAGTATTTTAACATATATGGGCATGTAATGTTTCAATGTGTGCATGCATTCATATTTATTACAGCTTTATGTTACTTTTACTCCAAAAGAATACATATTTTCTTCACAACAAGCCTGTGATGTCAGTTAAGACACAAGGGTTAGTCATAAACACGACATGTTTAGCCTACCCAACTATACCTTTAAATGCTAATTTAAAACAACAACCTTCCCCTCAATTTACAGTCTAAACATCCAGTGAATTAAAAAAAAAATTATGTTTTGGTCATCAGTTATGTTTTACGAGACAGAAAAATCTTGAAATGTGGGCTACATGTTTCTCCCTTCCCAGGAGAAACAAGAAGTCCTGAGCTGTATTAGAAAAATATATTTTGAAACGATCTGCAACAGTTGAGGCATTTGCCAATTTACTTTTTAAAGCATATTTGTTCACAGTGCGGCTTGGTTTCCTTAATAATGCATGAGAGATCTAAATCTTTAAATGGGAGGTTTGCTGACACATTCGGTCTCGGTTGCAGATTAGTTCCAAATTCCCCAATGCATTCTAATTGGAAAAAGAGAGGTGATTGAATTTCATATGTGCTCATGTAGGACCAACTTGGCTCCAGCTGTGAGAGGAAAGGGAAAAGCAATTCTACACAGACCATTTGTAAACAATAAAAGCTACTTAGGCTAAAATCTAATGAGAGTGCTCTGACAGGCTCTTCACTTGAGAACGAAAGTCTGGAACAAATGCATGCATGCGTGTGAAAGCGAGACAGCAGGGAGGAGAGATAATGAACAACAACCTAGTGGCCTGCAGCTGTTGAATACTGGCAGAGACTCCAGGGTTTAAAACAAGAACCACTGGGTCAGAGGCTAGGATGTAGCCTAGTGACCTACAATGAATGGGCATAACCAAACCTCAGATGGCAGTGATAACACAACAGCAGCAGCAGGAAATAGTGTAAAGCTTCTAGACTACACTATATATTTATAGCATTATGATTCCACATTAACTGTCATATCAATATCCCATGGAATCCTGGGATGTGCAATTTAGAAAGAGGTATTTAGAATTTTCTGCCACAGAGTTCTAATGCCATGTCAAATGACAAAGCCCTGGATTCTACAGGATGCAGCCATGGCAGCTAAAGTGATATCACAGTGCTATAACTGTGCTGTGATAATCCCTGATGTCCAAGCGGCCAAACAGTACCCTGTCCTTGGCCCCTAGCCCCAGCAGATCTTATAGTCACAGTGCCACCACCCAGTAAATTTGTAATGAATTCCCCTTGACTGGGAGTTGCTAAGGACTTATAGGCTCAAGACAGATGGGCTGAAAGGGGTGTGGCAGTGGTGATACTAGGGTTCCGGACTGCGCAGCAACCACGGGGTCTGGAACCCTAGTATGTAATGGCAGCGGACTGATGGCAGTGTCCTGTCCGCACGGCTGCCACCATTTTCACATTGCGGCGTGTCTGTTACATCACAAGTGCACCATTGGTGCACATGCAACATAACCCAGGTGCCGGTAAAAGAACCCGGAAAAAATGGATTCTTTTAACTCCGGAGGGATGTTGTTTAGTCTAGTGGCTACGGCATCCCTCCAGAGTTAAAATGGGTGCCAGCAAACCACCGTTTTTGGGCAGTCTGTACTGCACCATAGTTTCCTATTCCTTGCTAACCTAAGCAAGCAACAAGCAAGCTAAGGCACGTGTATAGGAGTATAGAGACAGCAGATACTTTTAAAGAAAGTATTTATTCTAACTAGACTGAACAGAACAATAAGATATCATTCATGCAAGGCCTCCTTGTCTTGCAGGTACAGTTTGCAAAGTTATAAGATGTTCATTTCAGGCAAGCCAGTGGATAAAAATAACAAAACCTAAATGCTCTAACACACACATTCCTAAGCTATACACACAGAGATGGAATGTGCAGTCCCTGATGGGTTTTTGAATGTGAAGAGCTGGCCTCCTTGCCTAGCTCAAACCACATCCCTGAGACCTTCCCAACAAGCTAGACTCCATTGAAGAAACACACTGCATGGTCTCAGATGTCTTATATAGCCTTCTGTTGGAAGACTCTAGAAACTCCCTGTCCTGTTCAACTGATTGGCCAGTTAGGCCTTAAATCAGCTATGATGTAAGCTCTCATTAGCATGTACCACCCCCCAGCTTAACCCTTTGTTATCTGGGAACAGTTCTGCAATGACTGGAGGCCCAGTCATTACATGTGCAATGTGAAAGGGCCGCTGCATGTTCCCCATAGGCATTTTAAAATGTAAGAGAACAAGGATAAAGCCTCCTAGGTAGGCTGATTAATGTAATATTTCTGAACATACATGTTCTAATTTCTAACTGATCCAGGTCAATCAGAATATGAGGAAAAGAACATTCAAAGGTTCTCATCCACTGACAGACGAAGTTATCTCAAATAGAAACAGGCTCTTCCTTTGTAGGAAAAAGCCATTTGGATCCAAACGTACGTCTATGGTTATGTTAATTACGATTACTTAACAAAGATGGGCATAGGTACGTATTATAATATTCACCTAGAAACCAATTGCAGATGTTATCAAGGTCATAGCTGATTTTAGTAGCTATCACCCTAGACTGATAATGTTAAAATCAAGTCCAGGTTGTTGTTTTTAAAAGCTAAGATTTTAGTTTACTCATCTATCCAATACATTTTGTATTTGACTATAAGTTGACCTCACATATAGACCAAGGGCAGGATTTGAGGCCAAAATTATAGATTTTGATATGACCCATGGATAAGTCGAGGGTAAAACTTAGAGTCATGTAATGAAGGATGTCAAGGATGAAGCAAAGGAAAACAATGTCATACAAAATTCCAGCAGGGATAATTCTTTGTGCTTGTACTAAAGGATGGATGGATGTGAAAGTAGAAGGAGGGCAGAGCTTCCAGGGCAGATTAAACACTTGCCTTTCACCAGGGGATGGTTATGTTTGTGTGTGTGATTTAAAGTACAGTACTTACACTGACCCATGGATAACTCAACTCAAGTTTTTGGGGTCAGTCTTTTAACCTAAATTTCTAGACTTATACATGAGTATATACAGTACCTAGCACAAAATCTATACTTGAGAGTTTCTGTGTAGTTTCTTGCAATCACTAGGCCATGTTTCAGATTTGAACTTTCTCCACTCCAAAGCCCATCTACCAACTGGTTTAGCTGAACACTTCATCCTTCTGATCAGCACCAGACAGTCATTGTTTCACATTTCCTATAATATTCTCAAAGCAACATTACATCAGGCACTTTGGGGCATCATGTTTGGTTCCCATTGTCAAGTTGGCTTTGAATTATGGCAATTCTGAGTAATACTCCTCCAAAACAACCTGCTATTAACAGACAGCCATAGATTCCTTGGTTGAGTCTATCCACCTGTAATGCACTCTTCCTTTTTTCCTACTACCTTCCACTACTAAGTGTAGTCCTATTTTCTAATTAGTCTCACCATCTCATGGTATGCCCAAAGTACAATAACCTCAGTTTGGTGATTTTGGCTTCTAGAGTGAGTTCAGGTTAAATTTGCTCTAAGTGAATTAATATATCTGCCTTCAGGTCACCTGTGACAACCCCATTAATTTCATAGGATTTTCTTAGGACTCCATGAATTTAACAGGCTTTTCAGAGGTGGTTTTGACAGTTCCTTCTTATAGTCTACAATTCCTACAGTTCCTTCTCCCATCCAAGTACTAACCAGGGCTGACTCTACTTAACTTCTAAGATCAGGGGTGATCTGGTGCGTTAAGGGCAAATGTTAGGCAGTCTAGAGCCCATTTAGTAGTCCTTTTGGCAGTCCATTCTATTTGTAGACTTTCCTCCAGTACCACATTTCAGATTCTCTTTCTGTCAACTAACTTCACTGTTCAGCTTTCACAATCAAATATGAAGATAGGTAATACTATGACATGGACAATCTTATCCTTGGTATTTATTTATATATCTTTAGACCTGAATATCAGTCACAGCTGCCCTCCCAAATCCTAATATTCTTCTGATTTCTCAACTACAGTTCCCATTTAGATTCATGACTGAGCCAAGTTAAAGAAAGTCTTTGATTATCTTGATGTAAACTGAATTTCATATTTTCCTGCTGAGAAGGGCAGCAGTGATGGGCCCTGTCTCAATGCTAGTGACACTGAAACTGCTCAGTAATGCCTGGCACTGATACCAGACCTGGTAACGTTGCATTAAATCTCAGTCCTCTACTTACACAAAAATAGTACTGAATTTTGAGCAATTCAATCTTGATTCATATTTCATAGTAGCAACACCTTTTGTGCACTGGAAGAATAGAATTCCTTCCTTCCACATCCACAGAATGAAATGTATGATGCCTATATACATGCCATACATGTAACAGCGCCTGGCAGTTTTGAATGGGAATAGATCACCCAAATGAAGGGGCAGCATAGTGAAGCCTCTGCAAGAAATATACTTACCAAGTATTCCTGTAGATTGGTAGTAGAATGGCAGTGCCTGTCCCCTCTAATAAATCAGGGCTTATACTCAAATAATTATGTGTATATAAGACTAAGGTATTACAATAACAACATTGTTTGCTAGTATTCAATTTAAGCTAGAATTGCTATTCTCGAAGGTATGTAAAACATAGTAAGTTTCTTGATGTTATCCAGTCCTCAGTTTCCCATTAGCTGTTTGCCTATGGCAAAGATTAGACTTCATTTTCCTGATGGTTTTTTAACCATGGAAAAGGATAAAAAAGATAGTCAGACAACTCTTGAGCAGTTGTTCTCAAATATGCCCACATACACACACACACACTTTATACTAATTACAGACTAATATGCGTATAAAACTGCAGAGAGGATGAAAAGTATAGCACATGAATTCAGCATAGAACCACAATATTCTTTCAGTGTCCCATAGGAGAGAACCAACCACTGGTATTACCTTTAGCACTCCAATCACAGCTGGTGGATAGCTAAGTCCAACCATATTGGATGTTCGTCTGTACATTCTGTCAAGATAAAATAATGAAATGGGTCCCCACAAAAAAAAATCCAGTATATATAATTTATCCAAACATATAAAACTGCACATTGCAAAATAGAAATGGGAGAATATTCATAATTATTCATTTCCAGTTTAAAAAAAAACCTCCCAGGTTTCCTCACAGTAAGGAAACTATTGGGAAAATTATAGACCAGCAAGAATTTTTGTGCAATTTTCTCCTGGTATTCAACAACACAAAGTGTTGCAGAGGAATTATTCAGTGGAGAAATCTGTTGTTGTGTGGGTGGGGGGAAAAACCCAAACAGATTTCCTCTGCCAAAACCATGGCTTCCTGAGCAGGAAACCACATTTGTGTGCATGTGGGGTTTTTTTCTGCAAAAACTCCACATGTTCTTCGCCACAGAATAATTCCTCCACAACACTTCAGGATGTTGGGATATGTAGAGAGTACAGTAAAGGAACACTGATTTTATCCCGGTGGTGAGAAAATTACCATAATTATTCATCCTTGCACGTGAGGATGAAATAGTTGAGGATTACCATTGATACTGCAGAGATAATTAGGTACAAAAGAGTACTTGGTACAGCCATCGCCATGTACTATGTCATGTTGCGGATACGCAATCATTTAAGTAGCACAGATCCAAGAGGAAGACATACAAGCTACCTGTCCTGCCTCACCACTGTAACCTTACATAGGTTGCTCTGAATCTGCATAGTTCTGCTGCACATGCATCTACATATGATAATTAATGCAGAAAAGGCCCCTGCAAAACTTTCATGATTGTAAAACACAGCACTAGATAAAATCTTGCTCACAAATACTTTTTCCACAGGAACCCATATAATGCTGCACATGCAAAACAGCTGTTGTACACATGAAAAAGAATCATTGCATCAGTATGCAACAATGTTTATTTGAAGGTACTGACATAAATTTTTTTTGTGGGTTTTTCGGGCTATGTGGCCATGTTCTGGAAGCACTGCAGCTAATCAATAGTTTAATCTAATTTTTCTTAACACAGTTATGAATGTTCACGTAAGACTCAGGGCAAGTTGTGTCACTGAGTCTTAGAGTTCTGTTTCTGTTCTGTTTACTGCCAATATCAAATAGTGATATATATATATATATATATATATATATATATATATATATATATATATCATATTATACAAATATAATATGTAGATGAACTTAGAAGCAAACTTAAAGCCTAATCTGTGCATATTGTTTACACAGGTGTTGGCTTACTGTGATGTATATGTTGGTTTTCTCATGGGGCCAGTGAAGACACTCATGCTGCTTTTCACAGTTTATGAGGCAAAATAGTGTTTAATGCTGTGTGTTTCAGATGAATGCACAACTGTATAAAGTTTAGAATATCCAGTCATGGTCCCAGTTGGATTCCATTAAACAATGTTGAGAGAAAATGTTACATAACATATTTTATTACCAACAGCACCGCAGAAACTGAAAGGATTCACATGCTATATGTTGGCCTAAACCCATAATGAAAATGATACAGATTTATAGCACTATTATTCAACTTTAACTGCCACAGTTTTGTCCTGGGACCTGAAATTTGGGAGGGTGCATTTAAAATTCTTAGCCAGTGAGTTCTAATGTCTCACCAAACTGCAAACCCCAGGAGTCCATAGGAGACAGCCGTGGCAGTTAAAGTGGAATAATATGCTATAAATGTGTATTTTGAATGGGACACATTACTATTTTTAAAGGCACAACAAACCCTGTATTCTACCTGTAGTAAAAGCCATGTCCACTTTCTTTATAAAACTATGAATTCCATTGAATTCATAAACACCAACTGTTTAGAAATGCCACAAATATATCTAAGCAGTGTAAGAGCTCTAGACAATCTGCTCCTCCATAGACTTGCCCTTGATGAATTCTCACAAATGATGAAAAATAATAAATAATAATCAACAATGAAGATGGGATGTATAATATCAAAATTTTGTTGCCATAAAAATGAAAAGTAAGCACTTTGATGCATCTCAACAGATATGAAGTACCTCATCTATGACAAACACTAAATGTGATCTAACCATAATTCATCTATGCAGGTGGACCAGCAGGCAAGCAACAAAACCTATTATTATTCTCACCCAATGATGTCAAGGACAGGCACTAAAAATAACTGTAATGTTTTCATATTTACAGTGCCCAAGTTAAAATGAGATACTACTATGACACTTTATTCCTCAAGGATATTTATTCCTCAGGTTTCCTCTGAGAAACTGTGATTGTTATAGTATTACTAATATTGAGCCCATACAGACAGGCCAAAATGAAGCTGCTTAGGGTCACTTTGGAGGTATACTGTTTAAATGACGCATGTGTCCTAAGAGGATGAAAGCTGCACCCAAGCCACGCTTGAGTCCTAAGGACTGGAGCACAGTTTTAGTGCAGCTTCTGGCCTCTTAAGATGCATGTTGTCATTTAAACAGCATACTTCCAAAGGGAATTGAAGCAGCTTTATTTTGGCCTGTCTGTTTGGGCCCATTATTACTTAAAAGATTATGGTCAATGTGTTTTTGGAGTTTGTCAAAGAAGAGGGATTTCATGCTTATTTATTGTAGATGTACCTGAATCTGCTTGTTTTTACTTTCAGTCACCATAACATTTATGCTATGAATTTGCAAAGTGTTTGTGAAATTATTCATTTATTTATGATACTGCTGATATTTTGTAAGTTCTTGAAGCCAACCACAGTCAGTGTGGTGTAGAGGACTTATGGAGCATGTTCAAGCATTGTGACAAATCACCTGTGGCAGCTATATGCCTTAACATGGAACTTAGTGGGTACAAAATCTCTCTGACAAATTAAAGTAATTGTGAAAGACCAGGATGATAGCTTTTAAGGGATAGGTTGAGCAAACTATACACCCACCCTTTAGAACAATGGTTCCCAAACTTTGGTCTTCCAGTTGTTTCGGACTTCAACTCCCAGAAGCCCCAGCCAGCCTGGCCAATACTCAGGAATTCTGGGAACTGAACTAAAAGACATTTGGAAGATCAAAGTTTGGGAATCACTGCTTTAGAGTTTCTTTCACAACAATTACTTTAATTTGCCAGAGCACAACAGCTATCTAGAAACAGTGTCCTTTTTCTACAAATGTGGAGGTTTTGTGAAAATAAAATCTAACATTTTTGCACAAACATTCCATGTGTATATCTGTACAGAATAATTTCCCAAAACACTTCAGGAAGTATGAGTCCAGGATGAGAACTTTGCAAAAAATATTCATTTTCTCCGACACAGTGGGGAGAAAACTGTAAAAATTATTTGTCTTCATTTGTGAGGACAAAATAGTTACATCCCTATAAACCTAATTATGTCCATTCATTCCCATGAGTCTTCACTACATTTGGTTAAAGCAGGATCCATTACATTATGTCCTATATACCTACTAGAGTAGACACTAAAGAAATTGGAACTTTCTGAGTCCAGACATATGCAAGTTACAATCTTTGAAAGCTTGCACAGAGACTTTTCTTTGCATATTTGGTTGACCTAATAAAGGTATGAAAATGAAAACATAACTGAAATGTTATAGTTTTTTGAAGTTGTGACTGAATTTTGCAAATGGTCCAGCTATTTGCTGTGATCATACAGCTCCCAATAACTTATTTATTCTCAGATTTCCAATCTCAATCTAGTTTCTTTCTTTCTTTCTTTCTTTCTTTAGAAGACCTAGGTGAAATATTCTTCATTCTATGCAAAAGATTCAATCTGTGGTGTCGGACAATTAAAGGCTCCTTTACCTCTCCACAAATATCCCAGCTTGCACCGCATGGACAATGCTTCTGAAACGTGGTTTTTCCTCAGTCCTTTTCAGCATCATCCCCATCTGCCGTGTGAAGGTGGAAGCCAGCCAATCCCGTACCTCAGAGGGCACAGAATCTGACTGGATATCACTGAGCTCATCTTCTGTATCCAACAGACGCCTGTGGGAGGATGGGGGAGACATGGTAAACAGAAGTTTCCTAAGAGATGGCACTTCTCCTACAATATTGTTTATGATTATCACACATGCAGAATCTCTAATTCAATCTGTTGCTTGTTGTGTGCCTGTGTTTCTCAAATTTAATGATACATATTGTTGTTGACTTGCCATTATTCTACAGACAACAGCAGTACCACCAGATTACAAAGTAACTCACTACAAGGCAGTCAGAACAAAGGGGGTTACCTTATTTAGCTACACTTGTTTATAGATATTATTTTCCTACTATTATTCATAATTACACTTGCAACACTGTAAGGACCAAACACACCATATTTTGAAAACAAAACCTCATACAGTAGTTCACTCTTATCAGTGGTTTCATTTTTTGCAGGTAACAGTTATCTGTAGTCAGCCACCATCTGAAAATATTACATAGTCCCCCCGCCTTATCCATGGTTTTGCTCTCCATAGTTTCAGTTGGCCATGGTAAATTGCAGTCTAAAAACATTGTCAAAATCCACCTTCAGGCAGTCATTCAAGGTGTATTCTGCCATGAGGTTTGTAGAGATGATAGATAGATAGATAGATAGATAGATAGATAGATAGATAGATAGATAGACAGACTGCAGAATGGGGGCCAGTGAATAGGCTCTCACACACAAATAGGGATAGAGATAGATAAGCATATAGAGAGAGGGAGTAGAGATATAGATAGATAGGCATTTTTGGGAAGGAGGACTGCCACCATCGGGAATGGGCTGGATGGTCACGTATCGCAGACAGGCAGTTTTATGAGGGCTGGATGGGTAACAGATACAATAAATGCATACATCTTTAGATCTCTCCTAGTCAAAGGAACTAGGAACCAAATGGCTACTCTCCCCCCCTTCTTCCCCCCTTCAGCACAAAGGGAGGAATTCTACATCAAAGCTGACCAGAAGAAAGTGCCATTTGAAAAAGCAACCAAAGGGGAGAGGTCTGGGGATTTTAAAGTGCTGTCTCTATCTGGAGTTCTCCAGATTCAGCAAAAACGTGATCCAGTTTATTTCTACTTTCCTTATAATAAATTTTTGTTCTTTACAATAGTTGTTGTTAAGGTCTGGTTAGAATACACAATTCTCACAAACATTACATTGGCTTGCAGATAGCATCTGAAGTCAAGTTCCCATCTGCAAGTATTTTCAAAGCTTGTACAAGAAACAAACACTTGCAGTTTAATTTTAAAGAGACCAGATCACTAGGAATGGACAGATCTTTCCAGTAAGTTTGGGATAGTGCTATCCCATTTACCTAGCCATTTTGCAATGTGCCTTGCTTTGGCAGATGAGCGTGCAGGATAATACAGTTGGCCCTTCCCTTATGTGGGGGATCCGTTCAGGACACACACACTCACGTAAGTGGAATTCCACGTATGCTCAAGCCCCATTTAAATTAATAGGGCTCGTGCATGTGGCAGTATGGCGTCACGCACAGAATGGGCGGGCATGCCATTACTCCTTCTGGGGCGTGCCACCCCTTTTCCCAGCGCAGTTTTCAGCATATGCTGAACTCTGTGTAAGGCGCGCCCGCATATGATGCAGGTGCACTTTATTTACCATTTCATACCATTTTAGGATTAAAAAATATGTCTCAAACTATGGGAATGCTGCAGAGAAAGTGAGAGGACTGTAATCAAAAGTGATTGGGGAGTTTGACATACTTTCATGGGGAAATGCTCATGTTTTAATGCTTTCATATTTCACATACAGTCACATACATGGGGCTAAACCCAGTTGCTAATCTCTAATGAATAGAGTAGACCAATTGAATCAGTGGGACTTGCATAAATGCTAATTTAATAAGTCCCATTCATTCAGTGGGTCAACTCTAGTTGGAACTAACAATTACTTTTATCCTATGGTTCTTTCTCTGAAAAATAAGAGAGGTGAGCTATAAAGAGTCTTTTCAAAGCATCAGTATACTGAAAATTGTCTTACCTGGTTTCATCAATGTACACAGATTCAAGGACAGTGGCTGCATATTCCAAATTCTTCTTTAAATCAACAACAGATGCTTCTCCTCTCTCAAGCTGCTTTACCAAGGATCGTAACCTATGAGAAGAAAAGAAGAATTTGATTCATATAAATCCATTTCTAGAATTCAAAGAAGTTCAAATTAATGACCCACACAAAATCCATATCTTCCTCACAATGCACAGTCACAATAATTGTACACAGGGTAGCATACAATACATGTTCGTAATCAATTAGCATTATCTAAGCAGCCTTGGCACAAATACAGTGGGGATTAATTGACATCTTTACACAAACTACTTCCCTGCGTCCTTGATAAAAGGTTAGCTTTCATAAAACATTTTCATTCTTTCCATACACCATTTTTAACAGACTTATCTAAACTGAGCAAGCATGCAGAAAACTGTTTTCTATGGATTCGGGGTGGGGGGGGGGGAGCTCCACCAGAAGCAGCAAGAATCCTGAGATTTGGGGCAAAACAAGAAACCTAGGGATGGCTTCTGGTGATGTCCCAGAGAATTGCCTCCAGTGATGTTACAGTGGGCAGCCACTGATGATGTTACACGGCCAGGTCTTGGTAAAGTTATTGATCATGGTATATTAACCATTGAGCACAGTGGCTTGGAGTATGGAGATTATTTCATTTACTTTAAAGCAACTTATCCCTGACGAGATAAAGTCACATTTAAATTTAAAAGTGGGTGTTATCGCACTCAGCCATGGCCAGGTGAGTACCATCCATCTGCAGCCCAGATCCTACCATGCTTATCTGGAGGCTTTTCAAAAGCGGCAAGCTACCATTTTATTTATTTATTTATTTATTTATTTATTTATTTATTTTAAATTTTACAATACAAATTATTACACTTTTTTCATACAAATATATGCTTTAACACTTTACTTATTTTATACTTATCACCTCACTGCACTCCTTCCCCAGAGCCATTCCCATCCACATACTCCAACCAAAATTTTAATTCATCTCGTGAAGGTAATTTTCCATCTTCTTTTCTTAATACTTTTTCAATATTTTTTTCCATATTTCATCAAAATCATTTCTTTTCCACAATCCTTTCTTCACTTTCAATTTACAACTTTAAAATATTGGAAATCTAACATATCCCAATCTCAAAGTTTTCTTTGGAGAGGCGATAAAGGAAAAGATGGCAAGACAGAGAAGGATGGAAAGAGAAGAAATATGTTGTGTAAGGAGGAGGAAGGGAGGAAGAAAACAAAGTAATTGGAAAAACTGGGAAGAGGGAGAAAGAGGATGAGAGTGGGACTATGGGAGGAGAGAGATGATAAGTGCAACCTAGAAATGTGAAAAGGGAGAAGAAGAGAGATGTGGAGAAAGAGCAAGAAAATTTGTTGAGGAAGGAAAAAGAGGAGAAGAAAGTGAGCAAGCAAGAAGCTAGGGAATATGGAAGAAGATGAGTATAACAGAAATTGCAGTGATAGGACAAGAAGCAAAAGGACAACAGAAAGAAGGGAAATCAAGAATTAAAAGACTAGTGTAAACAGAGCTGATGACATTAGTGGCATGCTTTATTTTAAAAAATGGTACAATCTGCAGAATAGGAAAGGATATTATAATGTGACACCAACTATTTAGGGAAATATCCTTTCTTATTCTGAGGAACCTGTGGATTGTACCTTCTTCCTTTTTTTGAATAAAGCATGCCATTAATGCCATCAGCTCTGTTTACACATTAGAGTCTTTTAATTCTTGATTTCCCTTCTTTCTGTTGTCCTTTTTCTAAACTGAAGGACAAATTGAAGAAGGTGAGAACAGCACTGGGAAAGTTAACAGTAAGATAGGAAAATCCATAATGCAGCAATCCTGAACTGAAGTACCTATTCAGTAACTCCTCAAGTAACAAATACTAGAGCAGCTTAGTTATTTCCCAATGAGGAGGCAGCCTGGGAGACTCCCTGGAAAGTCTCCAGCAGCCACTCCAAAACAGCCTGCAGCAGTGGCATCCAACAGTACATAGCTTTTAAAAATTGTTTTCAAGGCAGCACTTTCACCCTGAGATTCCTTCTCCTGGCTCATGGTCCAGAGAAGAGAAGCCATGCCCTGAGATCTGGGAACCAGCATGGTTAATAGCAGTTAATAGTTATGATGGGAGTTGTGATAATCTGGGTCAAAAGTTACCCAAGTATGTTGTTAGAAGCTTAAATATCAAAAGAATGGGATGGAAGTCTCTAGCTGAGCCATGAGTATTCTCTTCTAATATTAATATATTACTACGGGTCCACTTAATAATTTTTAGTTTACCATCTGACCTCAGTAAGGAACAGAAATACAATGAGTCACTATCTTTACTTAACAAATGCCTAAAGGAAAGGAACAGCTACATGCACTCCACAGCAGTGTTCTTGCACTAGGTATCATGCAGTGCAGGGAGCAGGGCTAGTGTGGGTGGGACATCTGTGGGCTTTCAGTAGGTGGGGCTTCTGGGCCCACCCATAAGCTCTCTCTCTTCCCATGCTGCCCCCACACATCAGAGAGAACGATGCACAGGAGACAGTGCGCAGGGGTGGTGGCGCATGCGTGGGGATAGGACAGTGCGTGTGTTGTGGGTGGATGGGGGAGAGCACTCCATCAAGCACCCCATGGTCCCACTTCAGGCAGAAAGGGGCCCTGGGGTCTGGGCACTCGATGGAGGCTCTTCAGGGCAAGCAGGGCACCTTCTCCATGGCAGTTGAGCTCCTCATGGGTAAGAAAGGGGAGTGCAGAGAAGGGTGGAACCAGTCCAGCAGGATCCCCGGGATGTGGACAAGGAGGAGGTTGCTTAAGTGCCTCTGCCCAGAAGATGCCCAGGAGGCAGGGGGTGCAGCCACACCTTCCCCAACACAGAGCCCACCAACCGTATTCTTCCAACCCCCCCAAATCCTCTCTCTCTCTCTCTCTCTCTCTCTCTCTCTCACACACACACACACACACACACACACAGGACATTGGAAGGATGGAGAATTGGGCATGTCACCTGGTGTGGTCCACACTCCCCCCCCCCCAACACACACACACCATGATGCTACTTGCACTCCATCTACTATATTAGAACAAAATAAATAATTTTCACATGCATTGACTTAAATATTTAATTTGCTTAAAAATTGTTCTAATTTGAATGATGTTTTGGCATTCCACAGAGACAGCTCTCACAAAGATCTCGAATGACCTTTTACAGGCCAAGACTAATGGCCTTTACTCTGTTCTCATTCTTCTCGATTTGTCTGCAGCCTTTGACACTGTTGATCACTGTCTCCTAACTGACATACTCTCTGACCTTGGGTTCTCAGACTCTGTTCTCGACTGGTTTAGATCTTACTTGTCTGGCAGATCTTTTGCAGTAGTTGCAGGGGGTCAGACTTCTTCTCCTGTTCCCTTATCTGTTGGAGTTCCCCAGGGCTCTGTTCTGGGTCCCCTTCTGTTTTCTCTCTACACACTGTCCTTAGGAAAACTCATCAGCTCTTTTGGTTTTTCCTACCATCTGTATGCCGATGACACCCAGCTGTATCTTTCTGCCCCTGACCTTTCTCCAAGGCTTGAACAGCAAGTCTTGTCTTGCCTTACAGCTGTCTCACAGTGAATGCGCCATCGGCGTTTGAAGCTCAACATGTCCAAGACGGAGCTTCTTGTCTTTCCTCCTAAGCCCAACCTTCAACACTCCTTTTCTGTCTCTGTGGACAACATTTCCATTCAACCAGTCCAGCAAGCCCGCAGTCTTGGCTTTATCTTTGACTCTTCTCTGTCGTGTATCCCTCAGATCCAGACCACAGCCAAGGCTTGTAGATTCTTTTTGTACAATATTGCCAAAATCCAACCATATCTCTCCACCTCTACTGCCAAGATCCTGGTCCATGCCCTAGTGATCTCACGACTTGATTACTGTAACGTCCTCCTGGCTGGGCTTCCTCTTTCTCACCTCCGTCCTTTAATCTCTGTCCAGCATTCAGCTGCACGCATTATCACTTCCACCCACCGCTCTGACCACATCTCTCCTGTGTTGGCATCCCTTCACTGGCTCCCTCTCCCTTTCCACATTCAGTATAAGCTCCTGCTGTCGACATTCAAAGCCCTCCATGGACTGGCCCCTCCTTACTTATCAGACCTTCTTTCTCCTCTCCTTCCCACCAGGGCCCTCCGTTCTGGTAGTCAAGGGTTCCAGTCTCAGCCCAGGATTTCCTCTGCCCCATCCCGGATTCGCCCCTTTTCACTTGCTGCCCCTCACTCCTGGAACCTTCTTCCTCCACAAGCAAGAGTCATCACTTCTTTAACCAGCTTCAAAACGGAGTTGAAAACCATCCTGTTCAGAGAAGCCTTCCCAGGCATCGCATAATTGTCGCTTACTATCTGATGTTCTGTTGTTGACTGTTTATCGATCCATTTCCTGTATTGCTATGTACTGTATATGTATTATCCTACTTGTGAGTATGTATTTTCCCTGGATAATGATTAACCTTCCATTTTGAAGCCAAGCCCTCCCTCCTGTCCATCTGCCTTGGTCCAGGCCTCGGAGGTTGAGAGGAACTGCTGGACCTTTTACCCTTTCCCTCCACCACTCCCTTCTCCTTCTGTGTCATGTCTTTTTAGATTGTAAGCCTGAGGGCAGGGAACCGTCTAACTAAAAAGATTGCATGTACAGCGCTGTGTAATTTTACAGCGCTTCATAAATAAAGGTTAATAATAATAATAATAATAATAATACATCAATTAGGAGGGCACATTGTCTGCAGGTAGATATAA